>OX374623.1:21142500-23542500 GCA_947347705.1 Nymphula nitidulata
ATGGCTTTGACATGTAAGCTAAAACAGCAGCCTCAGACCCTACATTTTTTTATCATTTTTTTTTCAAAGGTGTCAACGTAACGTAACGGAGTACAGGGCTAATTGAAATATCTGAAAGTCAAAAATAATTGTACCGCAGCTATCTTTCATACCTTTTAATTAAACTTTATATAAATTTGGTGTACTTTATCATTAATACAATTATTTTTATAGAATAAAACAAGCATTTAATTGCAAACAATCAGTCTTTAATATCTTAAGAGGGGGCATAAAGCAAATCTCTAATCGTAGATTTAATTTTAATCATATTAAATCAAATCCAAATGAGCTGAAATTTTAAATATGGTAATTACATTATATTTGTGAGGGTTGTGTCAGAGCAAATACATGAATTTATAAAATTTTCTTGATAGAAAAAAATCACAAAGATACCTCTGACTTTCAACGAGATTCAATTTATTGTCCAAATCACATTACTTCACAACAGGGAAAATTGATAAACATGTGAGTCACCATGTTTCCGAGGGCTTCTACTAGCGATTTTTCAAAATATGTTATGGTTTGCAAGTAATTAATAAAAAACTATATTGGCGCATACTCCATTTTCCTTCCGCGCTAAACGTCATCGTCCGTCTCTGTCAGTCGCATGGTAGGCCGCATGATATTTGTTTTGTTTCACTCGCGGCTGCTCCATTGAGACGGGAATACTATGTTTCTGCGTTCTCGCGCGCCCTCGGCAATATTTTCGCGAATAATTTGTAGTTTATGACTTAAAAACCATAATATTGTACATATATTTTAAAACTATTGCTTTAAAAGTTCAATGAAACGTTGTAAATTCTGATTTTTCATAATTATTAAAATAAAATGCTATAAAATGAAACTGAAAATTCAAATGACGGCTAGGTGTCAAACTCAAGTTTTTTGTTTACTCACTTTTTAATTGTTGATATCGACCTTATTTTTATGTACATTGAGCAGAAATCGCATTGTCTTTGCAATCTCAGGAGGCGTAGTATATGTAAAATAAAATCATGCTTTGTGTTTCTTAGTGACTTACTCGTATTTGATTTATTTGTAATAAAACTTTTTTCGATGGTAGACATTTTCATATGCAATTGTAAAAAACACAATATATATAGGGCAGTTATCAATATGCAGTTGGAGAATATAACACCGTAAGGGTTTAGGCCATTCACCTATGGCATAATAAACTTTATTGCAATTTAATGATAACAATGTTTTTTCAGATCTGCATCGGTTTAATATCACCACCACGACACCTTTTTAAAAAATCTTAATAAAGTGAATTCTGTAGTAAAAAAATATGGTATCTACCAGTGGCGAAGGGTGAATAATACCAAAAGGGTAGCCGGAACAAAATCACACAGTCAAAATAGTAGTACCTACCTATGTTCAAATCAAGAGACAAAAACACGACCTCGTTTAGTTGAAAACTAACCAATAGAAATCTTAACATATTAGAAAAACCGATACTAGCTTTTTATGTAGGTACACCTTCATAATTTTTTACTTTCAAAACCTATAATATCCAATATTAATATATGTAAGTACTTTATGACCAGCAACCTACTTACTAAACTTACTTAACTTCTAAAGATCGGCCATAATAAAAAAACTGCAATACCAGACAATTTTTAAAAATCTGATGAACCTTAAATCAACCTGAAATATCAAAACAAACAATAGTTTTACCTGAAACCGAATCAAAACCTACCTTATATCACTGGTAACATTTTTTCACACAATATTAAATAATCACTTATTTGTGCACCATTTTAAAACAACAACAAAACACAAAAAACTCTTTGTTTTCATTACTTTGCGCAACTCGAACGAAAATAAATAGAAAATTTTATTGGTGAATGACATTACAAGCTGGCAAAATTTTAAATGTCTCGGTCGAAAGCACGCCAGTGGACGGACGCTTACTTTCTACTTGATAGAATAATAACTCAAGCAATAATATTACCTCACTGTCTGTCCTAGTCACACTCACGGGATCTTGTAATGCTTTCCCTATCATAACTCGACAGCGACCGGCTTATATCGGCCTTTGATACGGCATATGAGAAAGAGTCGGCGCTTGAAAAAAATATATGCGTAAGAAAGAGATAGCCATACCAGTAAGTATAGGCTTAATAACCCGAAAAATTACGGCTTGCTCATTGCGAATGATCGCAGCGCACGTAAATTGGAACTGCAATGACGACTCTATGTGTGATATTGCTAAAAGAATTAGGTAGGCGCTTATATAGGTGTTTAGGAATTGCTAATGTTTTAAGTTAAATACTAAGTTATTATTAGTGTAATAACATAATTAATAGTAACACGGTATGCCGAACAAACGTCGAAGTTGTTATTAGGTGAATATTATTTCAAAAGGGAAGCCGACAGGACTCGTGTTATAGGGACCCCTCGCCACTGGTATCTACTATAAGATTTTTTTAAAACAAAAATACATTATAGTGTCTTACATAATATATGCTAGTTAAAGTTTATTTCTTTTGGATCACTATAGGTGTTAAATTCAATAAATGGCGAGATAAACTTTGCTATAAAATCGTTAAGACGAAGGCGAAAAAGGCGGCGAGGCGATTTTTCGCGAGCAATATTTTTTCATCGTTTGCTTTTTTTACTTGTAATTCTTTTAATAAAGTAGGAGTTTTAACGCACCACGCACCTAAACTCAACAAGATTATTCGAACCCTGTTTAGACATAATAAGGTTTAACTAACACAACAACCCTGTCTGTTGAGCTCGAGGATAATATTGATTCTCTCTTTCTCGGTTTCAATGCGCCCCGCCCCTGGGCAACCGTAATATATATCTAGCATGCACTGTACTGTCATCTGCATAGCTATTAATGTTACAATGATTCAGTTTAAACTGATGTAGCAGCAATATTGAGTACCTAAATTTTGATGGTAACCTCAATTTTGAACGAAATATGATTTCATTTTAAAAAGTAAATAGTACCATTTAAATTCCTCTGTTTTGAATTTTATTGTTCATTAAATTTTTTAGCGATTCTATAACTTTTTCCAGATGAGTGACATATCTTTATTTCTCTTAATGTGCCAACTACAACTAATTCAAGAGCACCCACAAATAAATTACCCGCATTGATTTGCAATTAGAGATGATTTTAGTATGTTGCACCATTTACAAAAATTATATATGCAGATAGTTGATATGTATGCGAAAATAAATGGTACAAGGATACATTATATTTCATTCGATTTGATCTCATTAGATCTTAAGTTCACAACGATTTAACATATTTTTAATTTGAAAAAGATTGTTGAATTAGGAAAATAACTGTGTGTCATCAAATTTAGTCTAATTTTGACCCCTAGTAACAATAAAAATCTAAACTTCAATATCAAATTGAGCCAATATAATTAATATTATAGACTAGAAATGCATTACATTTACTCCAAAGAAGCTACTGTTGCTTTCATGTGAATATTTTACGTATACTATGTTATGACGTCGGCAGGTGACTAGACGAGCTTGATTGACAACACACTGCAAATCGTGCCTCGCGATGCGGGGGGTGCGGGTGAAATTTGATTTTTTTCTAGCTTTAGGCGCACTCTTAAGTTACTATTATTCCTAATCTTATCATAATAATAATATTTTTACCTTAAAATCAGAGAAAATCGAAAAGAATTAACATTATTATGAAAATTCTCAAAAAATCAATTTCAATCTTCACATCGTGGACATTCATATAACTTTGCTTTGGATCCACTGTTGCAGTAACTATAGACCGATTTGCGACAGGTCACGCAGTATATCCAGTCCTTCTTTAATCGGTAATAGTCGTACTCATCATACAAACATTTGTTTCTACCGGGATTCGAACCCGGGACCTCTTAACCGAGTAGCCTGGGGTACAGACCACTCGGCCAGCCGGTCGTCAAAGATATTATATATGTATAACCTACTGCTATATTACTACCCGAGAGGAGCGTCGCTAAACATACCTAAACTGCGGAGTGACACCCCTTAGTAGTGATTGTCATTTGTCTACGATTTAATATGCGGAAGTGCTTCCCCGATTGGACACACTAAAATAGAGTGCAAAATGCCAGTATGCATTTAGGATTACTCAGGTCATCTCTAAAATATACATATTAAACTCATTGTTATTCCATATTCATAGAGAACAGTAGAAATTGGATACTTTCACGTAATGTTGTGCAGTTTCCGTGCACAAGTTTAAATATCTAAGCTCAAATGACAGTAGAAGTACTTTGGCGTTGGAGAAACTTCCAGTAATTTATTAGTTTAATTTAGAGTGTACTTTAGTGGCGAATATTACATGAAAAGTTTTTATAATACAATAGGGATGGCAGACAAAAGCCCGTCTGGTATGATAATGATTTTGATAACTCGCGTAATGCTTATGCGAGAGAATTTAGTGATCATTTTACTTTAGCAAGTTTCGAATTGCTTGAGCGTCGCATAAAATCCCCTCTACTATTCAAGCAATTAAACAGTAGGAACGCAATCATCTGAAATAAAACTACTTTATGCTGTTATAGCTAATGAAATTTCAACGTTACAAGATGTGAAGGTGGTTTTATTCCTCCAATAGATTCATTGAACCTATAGTTAGACTATTAAAAAACCTACCTAGGCTATGGGTACATGGGCGCAATGAGAGCGCCACGGAGTAATAATAGTCTTTGGAGAGCGCCAATAGTTTGAGACTGAAATGGTGCCTTTCATTTCAAAAACGAGTAAAGTAAAAAAAAGCTAGATATAGATTTAAATTAATGAAAACGAAAAAAGTGGTAAAGCTAGAATAGTTTGAAATTATCAAACTATTCTATCTTTACCACTTTTTCCCCATTTTTTTATTGAATTTTCCCAAAAAAAGTCGACAAAGGATCTAGCCCATACAGCCCTCTCTGATGTATTCTTAATATTGCTATAATTGTTTTTGCATTGAAATGCGAGTATAACGAACATATTTTAATGCATCTAAGGAAAGTTTGTCGCCAAATATGCTACTTCGATGAGGAAATGAATCCCAGTTGTCCATGATAAAATTCTCAACGGCTTTCGCACCAAAGTCAACACAAATACCTCTTTTCAGATTATCACACCAATATTATCAATTCAATTAAGTATTTCTTTTTCTATTTTTAGTAAATTTTCGCTCAAAATGATTTATTTTGTAATTATTGTAATAAATGTTGACCATTAGCATTAAATGGCGTCAAAACCTTATTTTTTTTGATTAATTTGTCCTGTGTAGGGATGATAAAATTGGCGCCAAATATAAATGATGACAGTTTCCATAATGCTACTTTGACAAGTTGGATAACCATGATAAATTTTGAGAATTGAATCGTGGTTACACACGTCATTAACATTAAATTCCCTTTTTTATAATTATAATGATGTTCCACACAACTACCTGAATTTTATAACGTTTAATCAGACACAGTTTTTTAAAAATCTTGGCTGTTGCCATCAAACCCGCAAAAAATCCCCTTTTTTATATTTTTTTTAGTTAAAGTGTTTAGAATCCACCTTTGGGCAGGTTTTCTCTTCAAATTTTGGTCGTTTGTGCTTCGCCTAAGATGCAAATGCTTAGTATTTGTACATAAGTATACAAAAGTTTATTTTGAATTTCGTTTATAGTTATTTTCTAATTTAAATAATATGTCCGGAAGTACTTTAAAAAAGTCATGTTTTAAAATAGTGTTTTTCTAAGTGTGATAGATTTATTCCGTAGTCTAATGAAAAAAATACTATTTACTTACTAAGCTTTTCCTCCCTAGGAAAGAAATGTATCACTTTCTGCCCGCTTCTTAGATAAACAATGTCCCACTTTCAGAATATGAAATGAAAAATATTTTTCACATTTTAGTTGAAAATTTGACTATTTTGTCAATCAAAGCTTGTAAACATTTAATAACCAACCTAATGGAATTCAATATTGGATAACAATGTTATGATTTATACATTTATTTAATCTTCCTTGTACAATAATTACAAAGGGCGGACTTTATTCCCGAGGTATTCTCTACCAGTGAACCTTAAGAAGACGTAAAAAAATAATGAAGTTTCAGAACTGACTTTTAAAATTACAGAGGTATTACTTAGAGTTGGTGCTTCAATTTCTATTATTTCTAAGAAACAATCTAGAAGCAGCACCAAAATATACTTATAAACTATATAGGTAGGTACTGAAATTAGAATATTTTTTCCTTTTGTTGTTTCGAGATCGGTAATTATTTTTATTAAAAATAATTGACAATTTTTAGTGATAAATTAACCAAGGTCAAAGCTAGACGTGTAACCGTCAGCATTATCGACTATGCCTATATCGATTATGTCTATGATCAATTACAAATTCTGGGTCCTTACCCAGAATTTGTAATTGATCATAGGCATTTACTAACAGAAAACAGTGGTGGCCATTCCAGTAAATATCAACTTAGTTTGCTTAATATTACTCAATTTACTATGAACGATTTATAGGTAGAGCTTGAAGCTCCGTGGCGTAGTAGTTTGAGCGGTCTGATGGCTTTGATAACGTAAACAAAGCAACTTTCGCGGTCGTCAATTTCTGGATGGGTCAATCTAAATTCTGGTTGTCACTGAGACCGATGGCTTAACGTGCCTTACGAAGCACGGAGGAGCTCGAGATACAAAATTTTGATGTTATGGGCCAAACTTCCCATTACAATTATTTGCTTGCAAGAAAACCATAGCTGGATATTTTCAATGACTCACTGAAACTATACAAAAAAAAAACTGCTGACACTATTTTTACTATTTAATTTTATTCTAGATTTTTAATATAATTTAATTGTTTAACATAACCACTGTTATAGCCAAAGCTGTGTATACCTATAATAGGCATATTATATAAGTCCTTAAGATAATAATAATATAAGATTAGAAAAAATGTTTTTATATATAATGCTGTTGGTGTACCTGAAATAAATAAATAAACTTCTCATGTGTTTCACTCATGTTACAAGGCCCGTGGGACGTATAAAGGCTATTGATGATTGGAGGTAGTGGTTGATGATTGCTATGTCAGAGCACTAGTTGTTAATATTTCCACTAGTACTGGAAACTAATAAACCTACTAAATGTTTATATTCCTATTTGAAGAGAATTTTCAAAGCCCATCACGTAAATTTATGAATTCAATAGAATAGAATTCAATGTTAATAAAATTATCCAGTGAATTGGAAACTCCACATGGATGGAACTTTCCACGGGATCAAAGTCCCCAAATGCAGTTTTAAGTTTTAACCCACTTATGAATACAAAATTCACGTGAGAATTTTCACAAATCCACTGCGTTCGTAGGAAACTGTGTTTGAGCTGGGCAGGGCCAACTCTCGGTGTTGCAAGCGAATTCAATTTAGTTCGTTTGTTGGTGGAAAATTTGCGGGCGAACTGTACATTAGAGAAAATATTTGTTTATGGCAAAACAATTTGTTTCGGAACTAACGAAGCAGTCCGAGACGTGACATTCTAAATTTAAAACGAATTTGATGTGCAAAAATCTTAAATCAAAAAGGTTAAACAAATAACCCTGCTTTCCAATTCGAATCGAAATTTTGACACCGTCATCCATTATAGATATAAGGTTTAAATATACATTGATATATGTTTATTTATTTATTTATTTGGTTCACCAACAATTGTGTACACTATATGACAAAAACACACATTTGACAATTACATTGGTAAGTGCAACAATTACTTATAGGTAAACACCACATGCGAGAAAAAAAACTCATAACTAAATATTTAATAATTAAGTAGTTATGTGGAGAGGCTTTTAACATATACCTACTTAACTTAAATTAGTTTTACAAATAGTAATAAAGTATGTTCAAATTGTTATATTATATGTTACTAACAAAACGTTTGAATGAAGTCTTTTATGTATTTAATTTTAAATTCCAATAACAATGGAAAGTCGTCTGTTTTATGCAAGACACAAGTTTTTTTATTTAAGTTTGTACTCTAATCTAAGATTATAACAATACACTAACGCGAATCCTAATGGCGTTGAAAAAGTGGTATGAGTATGATCAGCAATGATATTGATCTTGATCATTGCAATAATGATCAGGATCAATATTATTATCATCCTGTGTTTTCTGGAGCATAACGCTCTCAAAGATTCAAATTAAGTTATAGGTTATTCATTGTATATTACAGATGTTCCGTAGAGAATACTTTCTTAAGCTCAAGTAAAACGAGTAGCGTTTCATAAAGTAATTCTTTTACATTAGGTGGTAGACAGAATGCGAAATGAAATGCCATCAACTCCGATCGCTTATTCAGAGAATCATAAAGTTATTTTTTGTCATAAGGTTCCTGTTGCTACGTTAGAACTTTAGTTACCTTTTTGTCAACCTGTAATAATTTTAACTGAGAAATATCAATGGTGAAGTAAGCGCCACGTTGTTCTCATAATATCGATATTCGTAGCTAGCTTTTTCTTCAAAAACCTTTTTTAAAGAAAAACTTGTTATTTTTTTTCATAAAATTATCGCCGTATGCAAATTCACTAAAATTGGGTTCGATAAGGATGAAACCATATTCTCTTAAATCAAAACCACTGCATAAATTTATTCCTCATTAATTTACAGAAGGTCTGTTTGGCTGTGAATTCATCAAAACCACCGAAAAGTTAGGTAAAGATATGGACCAATAGCAATAATAAGTTTTCATTTTTGCTATTGATCCAAATCCTTACCTACTCAGTAAATAATAAGGAATAACATTACAACAATAGGAGCATAAACATCAGAGGTTCTATTTCAAGCGATGAAGTCATTGAAAGTACAATAAAAGTACATAAAATAATGTGCATCAATTATTATCAACATAATATTATCGTGACAAAGACAATTTAGTGTCTACTCATGAAATCTAATAAAACTTGAAATCAGAAAGTCACGAATGCCTATAGCTGTCAAATCTCAAACGACTCGGCCCTTTCTATGAAATATTAATGAAACAAATCTTGGTCATCCGTAAAATGCGTCCGTTATAACAAAACCGTCGGAGCATGAATCATATATCTCATGTTAGACATTTGGTTCATTATAATTAATTGAAATGCTGTTATAAGCTATATGATAAGCTTATATAGGCTAATACAATATCATTCTAATGTTCAAATCCAAGATCATTGCTGTGATTTAGAGATACTTCAACCCAATAACCATTTTTGATAAGGAGATTTGAAAATTACTTGAACAGTAATTTTGATCTAAATTGTTAACCAGGTAAAATATAAATAACAATGTGACAATAGTACATTATGGTACAAGTGTGTAATGTTGGTGATTACCGCTGAAGCGCATTGAGGCCCGAGCCGTCAGGCGAGGGTCTTAAGGAGCCGAGGACGGTAATCATCAATACACACGTGTATCATACAACGTTTTTCAACACACTTCTGAATAAAATAAAACTTAAATAAAAAACCATTTTACATAGTAGATAAAAAGTTTATTTAGAGAAACAATTAGTAAATGTGCAGTTAGAAAAATTATAATTAACTATTTTTGATGATATAGCGGTCTCATCAGATAGATTATTTACTGAAATACTTTCATGTTCTATTGTTATTTGTGATGGTTCATTATTCGTGTAGGTAGGTGAAATCCAATCATTGGATGTACTTGGTATTTCGCTAGTAGGATGCGTCTCAGAATCAAGTTTAATTCTTTTTGTGATTTTCGCACAAATTTCCTTCTTGTTTTGTATGGAATCTTCTACGTATGCAAAAGCATCTGGCCATGGTTTTCTATATCTTTTACAGTTATATTTGTTAATTCTTGTATCCTACAGGCACCAGTTACACCAAATATTAAAGCAACCTGAAACAAAAGAAACAATAATTAAAGTCAACAAGCTGCTATTAAATATTTAATTAAAATTAATTTAACTAACCTTTGTAGCCAAATATTGGTTATCTGGAGCATCTTTAATACATTTTTCAATATCGTCAGATGATAAAACCTTTGATTTTTTGCTTCTAAATCCATCAGATAGTCTCTTTAGATAAGCTGACAAATTCGAGTATGTTTTTAAGTCCACTCCATTCTTTGTTCGAACTGTACTTTTTAACATTGAGTAAATACACCACAAAGAGCTAGGTTTGTACTTAGAAGATAATTCTTTAAAGTACGCCATGAACACATTTTCTGAAAAAGACTGCGTATTCTTGTTGTTCTGCCATTGTATGAAATTTTGGTACGCTAATAGATATTTTTCCTTTGAGTTTTCTGGTAGTAAACTTTCCATAACGTTCTGGGCTTCACATCTTATATCGGGCGGTGTACAACATAAATCATTTTCTTCATAAATTGTATTTGCAGACATCTTAATTAATAACTAACTAAATAACTTCAAAAGAGAAAACGAGACGAGTTGTGAAAAATGTTTCGTAATGGCGGGAAAACTTAATCAGTTTTCCTATGCGCGCGCATCGGCCATAGACTAAAAAATGAGGTTTCTTTTTTTTGGGCTTTTCGCGGATAGCTTTTTAGCGCAAATGTAAGCGTAACTCAACCAATAATATTAAAGAAAGAAAGAAAGAAAGAAAAATATTTTTATTTGACATGCACATAACAAACAACAACAAGAAGCTTAAACAATAAAAAAAATTAAAAAAAAATAGATAAATACAAACAGTTTATACTTAACAATAAGTGCAGTCAACAAGGCCCTATCTCAGCATAAAACTTTTGCGACATTATAAAAAACGTCGCAAAAGCGCTGTTATTATGATAGGGCCTTGGGCGTGACTTTGGATTTTAAACTACATATACTTACACATATACATAAATACAAAAAAATACATATACTTACACATATACATATAGATAAGTGACATAAACTCAATCACATCAGACATGGCTGTATGGGCATTAGTTCCTTTTGCCTTCCCATTACAGGGAGATTTAACAACAAAAAAAGAAAAAAAATATATATTGGCAATTTTAATTATTAAAAAAAAAACTATTACTCACTAGTGAATAATAGTAATGAAAAAGTCACAGTTTGATTATAGGTGTCATTATGTGCCTAATTGCCATGGGATTAGAGCCACTTTATGAGGAAGTGTGTTGAAAAGTATGATTATATAATATTTACTAATATTTTGGTATCTTGATCTAGACGATCTCTCCAAGATCACAGAAAAACTCCTAAGCAAATAAATAGTAGGAACAAAAATGAGAGAAACATGAAAATGGAAATGGGAAGTAATTTCGAAAATAAAAAACTGATAATGGTCATCCATTATCAGTTTTTTATTTTCGAAATTACTTCCCATTTCCATCTGCAATAAGATGCACATGCGTAGTAGAAATACAACAACTTTTTACTTCAAAGATCAATAACATAACATGACTTCATTTTCAAACTCTTTGTCCTGTTTTACAAGAAAAGCGTAGTTTTAAAAGGGAAGACGTAAAATATTAGAATGACAAAAGTTTCGCTCATTCTTAGCTGACTTACAGAACCCAACGTATCGGGAAGCCTTCAAGCTAGGGTCTCGTAAGGGATCTTTGAATAATGCCCAAGGCGAGTTTCGGGCAATATTTAATATACTTCCGGATGTTGTATCATTCTCGGGAGATCTATTTAGATGGGTACCGGTGATGTTTACATCTAAGCATATTTCATTTATTTATTTTGCGAAAAAAATGCATGTCCATTTACGTTATGGGTATGTCATCAAAAAGTTTGATTCGCATAAAATAGACCTTAATCAGTATGAACACGTTTGCTTTTCAGGTTCAAGTTGAGATTGATCTTAAAAATTATTAAGAAACGATTTCTGGACTTTATGTGAAGTTAAAGAGTTGCCACATATGAAATTTAAAAGTGACAAGGCGGGCTTAGAAAATGTAAATTGAGTTGAATTTACGTGGCCCCAATGCAGTGAGTAGCTTGAAATGAATGTCGCCTGTGGGATCATAAATCCTTTAATATTAAAACTGGGCAGCAGTGACCGTAGGTTGTGAGTGTGAAATAATAAGTTATTTAAAGCTTCTTCTGTTTTGATTCTAGAAACATAAAAAATAAACAAAAAACTGTAGATATTTTAAGAAGTCGTTACATTTTTTTTTGTTTATATTTTTTTAGCAAATAGGTATTATTATTTTACTAGGTGGTAGACCCATATGTAGGGTCGCCTGGGTAGGTACCACCGCCTTTCTTATTTCAGCCGTAAAACAGTTTGCTGTGTTTCGGATTGAAGGGAAAGGTAGCCAGTGTAATTACTGGGCATGGACGGCATTTCATCTTAGGCCTCAGGATGACAACGCACCTGAAATATCAAGTGCTTTTCCTTGTTATTGCAGGTGTCTATAGGCGGCGGTAACCGCTTACCACCAGGTGGGCCGTCAGCTTGTTTGTCATCTAGTTGTATTAAAAAAAAAATCTCTGTGAAGCGCTCATATCGTCACGCTACAGGATTTGAGTTTATATTCTTGTATAATTTATAGTATAACATTAGAATTAGGATCACTAATGTAGTAAATTCAAAACTCGGTCTGTTACGTTTGCATTCCTAAGCTGCTGAACTGACTTAGATGAAGTTTGACATGGATATAGATTACATTCTAGAAAAAACGGCAGCCTAGTTTTTGGCGCGCAAGCTACCACTAATCTTTCTATAAAGTTTTAGTGACCATATAATGAAAACACAAAGATTACAAGTTATAGCGTATTTCATAATAATTATGCCGCATTTTGCCAAATAATATCTAATACACTGCTAAGGAGTGAAGGAACCCTCTGGCTGCCTATCTGTTTCCAAAATCTACAATATGGATATACCTAGTCTTGCCATAAGATCTGTCCGAACTTATATGAGCGTATTTAAAAAAAAGTAATATGAAGTTAGTACTACTATTTGATATCATTATATTGAAATACTAAGTAACTTTTATACTATTCATTTTAATATACCACATAGTTGTGTAAACATTGAGTATTTCGAATGGAATCGCAATGATTGCGTTACACAAATGAAACTTAACATCAGTCGAGATTTTCAACATGTTAAAACCATTGAAAATAACGCAGAAATTTGTTTACCAGACCACCAAAGTAACACTGTTTGCTGGTAGACAGTGGATATTTCAACAAGACTTAGCATCAGCGTACAAAGTGAAATTAACCCAGCGCTGGTTATACGTGAATTTAACGGATTTAATCGGCTCTGAAGATTGGCCCCCGCAAGTCCTGACCTTAATTCTTTGTATTATTGCTTATGGAATATTTCGCTCAAAACCCCATCGAAATATCAAATAGCTAAAGGCAGATTTAGTGAAGACAGCCGCCTCGATACCATTGGATGGCCATAGATGAATGGCCAGGACGTTTATAGAAATGTGTAAAGGCTAAAGGTAGTCATTTTGAATAGTTTTAACATTTGTAATAATCTATATGGACAAACGTATAAAGCACATGCTTTTAAAATTTCTCTTATTTTTTTTTCTTTTCACTATACATGTTCATTTAAGGGATAGAATAAATGGCACGACTAGGTATTTAAAGCCAGACTGAATGTGCACCTTCCAGATAAACATGTACTATTGTATTATATCGTCATATAATCACGTAACATCAGGTGTGATTGTGGTCAAATTTTGCCATTAAAGAAGGCGTGAAACGAAATAACAGTACACAAAATCCATAAATAAATGAGAAATGAAATTATTGGATGCATGTAGCAAGCTTAACCGTCCATCATCGTCTACGTTAGCCGATAAGTCCGTCGTGTGCATTGAATCTTAAAGTTTCTTTTCTTGGATTCTTGAAAACTCACGAGACACAGTCGAAGAAGTCGCGGTCGGTCGCAGTCGGCGAAGTCTGCAGTAGCTTTTGCATGCCGTACTTCTACAAAATCTTGTGCGTTATTCGAATCAGTTGCAAATGTTTTATTTTCACAGGAAAAATATGGGTGAGGAGTGTATGTCTTATGTGTTAGAACGCCTGTAGATAATGTAATCGTGGCGGCTCGTATGTTCGTTTTATTTCCAAATTATACAAAGTAAACTTTATCACAATCTCCATCAAGCATGAGCACGTAATCATTTTTCAAAGTAACGTCGTTAACTCATAGAATTAAACGAGGTTGGAAAATTATATTTATTACAAGAAATCTCGCTCGAGAGGATTAAAATTGGAAACTTGAAGATGAAAGCTTAAGACTACAAAGAAAATTAAGCGTTTCAACACTCACTTCGACCAAACATGATTTACGGTAAAAGCAATTATATTAAGGATTCGCAGCTGAATGAGGTTTATTGAAAATAAGGTGGCACAACCCTTTGTGACCTTATATTAAATTGTTTTAAATCGTAATACCTTGGTGACTTAGGATCAGCAAAACCATTCACAAAAAAGTATGCGAATTTTTTTTTTCACAGATTCCTCCCCAGAAAGGAAGGCAAAGGGTTAAGCACATACAGCTATGTCTAATTTAAACAAATTGTCTTGTGTGATAACTCTCGATTAAAGTACGTATCAGTTTGTTAATTTATTTCGACTTGAAATCAAACAAGAATGAAATTAAGCAAGCAACAATAAAAAGGATCTGTAAAAAATATTAATTTCTGTAGTTGAGAAATTAAAAAAAATGTAGACAAATCACGAAATACTCATCAATCTTGTGAAGTTATCTCAAACTATATACAATATCAATGTTTTGTTGATGAGAAGCGCTGATTGGCTAGTAGGGGTCAAAAGCTAATGAATCGAGATAAATGTATTGACCAGTCTGAATTGGATATTCTAGCAAACCACAGTTAAGATTCACAAATGTCATATTACTTATCGTATCAACTATAAATGGGGCCGTGCTTACCTTCAAATTTTAAATTCATTATTGGACCCTGATACTTCTAACCCCTTAGAACCGTAGATATCTGACATCTTACACGTCATTTCAATTAAAGATACAAAAAAAATAGCAATAGATGGTGCTATATAGACAGTTGTAGAAAGACTAACTGAAGAAACAGTTACCTAGCGAGAGTCTTTTCCATCAGATTGGAAGAAAATATGATCGTTTCGACTTTTTAAAACCAATTACCGAAATAAAAAGGAAACGCTTCTATAAAACCTAAATTTATGATTTCCTGTTTACTTTGGATGCTATGGAGTTTGTATCTTTTTATGAAAATTAGTTATCAATCAATCAGTCCTTAATATTTTTTATGCATAAAGTCTTATTCTAGAATATACCAAATGTAAGATATAAACAGATCAGTATCGTCACTGAAAATATTTTGTGTAAATAAAAACGCTATCGGTTTGCAGGATTACCTAATATCTTGACGGTTTCTTTTACCAGAGTTGATTATTTACATCCCCTTTTATCATCTGTATGAAATATTCAGAGATAAATTAACATTTATTTTTAACTTCTCCAATATTGATGTGAAGATATTTTTCTCTTGTAAGATATTTTTTAATCTTGGCTATGTACGCAAACCTTTTGATGAGGCAGATTTGTCTCAGCATGACAGCAAAAGACTTGCTAAGATACCAGAAATTACAGGTAAAGTTAAGAATTATTTAAATAACGCTTAAGTTAAAATACCTTCATAGTCCCTTTTAATTACTTTAATTTATCAAAAGAAAGGCTGAAGATTTTAAGTAATGAAAATTCCTGACACGTTTTCAATTGTTTAGAATAAATCATCAACGTAATGAACACTGAGGTAAACGGGAAAGCAATAAAGGTGTGCAGAACGTATGTTATAGGGAAACAAACGTGTGTAATGGCGGCATCGCTCACTCCGTCGTAGAAAACAACAGGAAAATTCAATCTGTAAGTGTAGGCAGCCGCATCGTTTGAACTCGCACCACGCGTGAACCATTACACTTTATTAAAGAGCGTTGTCTGCTTGGCGCGTCGCAAACGAAGCAGCTCGACGTAAACACACTGGCGGGCTTAGGAAGTTAGACACACAATCCCGTTACGTCATTACGCTCTTGTGTGAGAATCGCGTAATTTCCGTCGCCTACTTTTAGTAGTTTAAAAGTTTTAGACTGTATAAGAATGTTTAACGCCAGTTTTTTACTTAACCTTTAAAGCAGCATATTCCAGACACAATTGCTTTTTAAATGTAATCTGCTATCGGGGGTCTAACGCGGCTAAAAATAAAGTTGCAGTTTTTCTTGACATATCATTTGAGTCTGTGTTAAATAATTGAACGAGCATTTTGGAATATGCAAAGTCCCAATCAAACGCTTTGCATGAACTAAGCAAGTGAAGCGAGCAGTTCGTAAAGTGTTTCTTGCAAATCGTAGCCCGCTTCAAGGTGGTGCTGAGAAACGGTAAACCCGATAGAATTCTCTTTACACCTTTTTACTACAGCCAAAGCAGTAATCTTACAGTCTGAGATTGCCTTAAAAGATCTGTGGCTGACTTGTCAAAATATAACTGTGTTTCTTCTAAAATATACTGATTTTCTTTTTGTTTTTGAAGAATTTGGATTTTAGCACGTTATACAGTTCCTTTTTAAATTATGGTCGTAAGTCAGCCCAATCTATAAAAAGGAGTTGTAGTATAGCTATATCGAAGAAAGAAGGCAACATCTAAAGAGAAAAAAGTCAGTGTTGGCTTTAAGGAATCTTGTATTAAGCACAGGTTTTTTATCACAAAATGGATACTTTATTTTTTAGTGCTAGAGATTTCACTCGTAAAAGCAAGCTGTTGGTTAGAAAAAGTAATATTTTATGTATTAAGATTTGCAAGATGAATTTTTTTTAAGTAATACTGTAATTCTGTTTAAATATAATATTTACATAAAGCGTATGGATAAGAATAATTAAGTTCTAATGAAAGTACAACACAACAGACACGTATATGACTATATTTCCCACCGGGTTCAAATCCCGGTAGCAGTAAATGTTTGTATGATGAGTACGAGCATTTCTTCACGAGTCATGAATGTTTATATGTTTATTTAGTATATTTCTTATATTTATATACATAATATTATCATTATTTATCCGTTATCTAGGATCCATAACATAAACTCTTAATGATGCTTACTTTGGGCTAGGTAATAGGTGTGAGTGTATGATTATTATTATTATAATTTTGAGTAATACTAAATTTATCAGGAGGCCTTTGTCCCGCCCGTCGACATGTTTAGGCTGAAATAATAATTATAATGATATAATATTTATAAACAAAAAATACTGTCTCACGTATTAAAATCTAGTAATCATTTTGCTTAGCACCTGCGTAGCCTGCGTTAACTAATAACGACTTAAACTTTTTCATTTATGAAAGCGATGCGTTTTCGTTGCCTGTCAAATTATCAATAGCAAATTGTTCCTGTGAAATTATGAATTATCAATAATACGTTTGTGTAAGGATATTCGTACCTACGTCATTTGCACACGTTTTAATAAAAACTCTCATATATTCCCGTCAAACGCAGTAGCGAGATGACAACAAACTGTAACGGTTACAAAGTTAGCCAAACAATCTTGTAAGTTGATTACGCTCATGTGTGTCATGTAGATCAATTTCCTCAACTTTTCTTTATGTGAAAGCTTCATTTGCAGACACAAGATAACTTTATGGAGACGCTCTTTATAAAAGGTATTAGTTTAATATGAGACTGTATAAATTTAACACGCAATTTGCATTCAATAATTTAAGGATTCTAAAGTAAATTTAAAGTTTAGATTTAGTCAACCATATTGTTTTTGTGGCCAAGAATACATTATGCTCAAGTTTTTTAGACCATTAGGTTGGGGGAAAAGTCTTTTCGCATTATAGTATGTATGAACTTGTAATAAAATCTATTTGGCTGTACTATTTGTATCTGGCTGTTTTTGGTATCATTAAAAGTTTAAATTTTAAAAAAGATAATTCCAAATTCAAATTAGGAAAATGTGTGTTTTTCATTTGTTTTTCGTACTGTCAAGATGAATGAATCTAATAAAGAAATTCGAAACGTTTTAAAATTTTACTACAAAAAAAGTAAAAATGCAACGCAATCCGCGAAAAAAATTTGCGATGTTTATCGACCTAGTGCAGTGTCTGTGAGAGTAGCACAAATTTGGTTTAGGCCTTTTCAATCCGAAAATTATGATGTCAAAGATGCACGTCGCTCTGGTCGCCCTATTACGGATAAAATTGATGCCATTTTTAAAAAACTGGAGAAAGATCGGCATATCAGTAGCAACGACGTATCTGAAGAACTGGGAATTGACCAAAAAACAGTTTTGGTGCATTTAAAAAGAAATGGGTACACAAAAAAGCTCGATATTTGGGTACCCCACGAGCTCACTGAAAGAAACCTAATGAACCGTGTACTCATTTGTGATTCTTTATTACGACGTAATGAAACCGAACCATTTTTGAAGAAGCTGATAATTGGTGATGAAAAGTGGATCACGTAAGACAAGAACGTGCGAAAAAGATCGTAGTCAAAGGCTGGTCAGGCTTCACAGACTGTGGCGAAACCCGGGTTAACTCGCAACAAGTTGATGCTGTGTGTGTGGTGGGATTGGAAGGGCATTATTCATTATGAGCTGTTACCACCAGGCAGGACCATCGATTCTGAACTCTACTGCGAACAACTGATGAGATTAAAGCAAGAAGTTGAGAGAAAGCGGCCGGAATTAATCAACAGAAGGGGTGTGGTTTTTCATCATGATAACGCTAGACCTCACACATGTTTAGCCACTCAGAAAAAATTAAGAGAGTTTGGCTGGGAGGTGTTAATGCATCCGCCGTATAGTCCTGACCTTGCACTTTCAGATTTCCACCTGTTTCGCTCTCTTCAGAATTCTCTAGGCAGTGTCAGATTAACAACACGAGAGGACTGCCAAAACCACTTGTCGCGGTATTTTGATGAGAAGCCCCAAAATTTCTATAGCAATGGGATCATGTCCCTACCTACAAGATAGCAAAAAGTTATCGATGGTACTTACATACTTTAGTTAAATGTAAATAAACTATATTAAAAAATGTTTTGAATTTTCTTAAAAAATGCGAAGAATCTTTTTCCCAAACCTATTAATATTAATGAGTATTTAGAAAAAGCGTTCCAATAAAGTTACCTATCTTTAATTTCTAAAGGATCTATGTGACTAAACGTCAAGTCGCTAATGTTTTCACAATAATGCTTATTTTTAAAATGTCATGTTGGCTCAAAATGGATATTTATTGACTTGTGTCAAGTGGTTCACAATTATTGTATTTTAAAATTTTAATCATAATTTCGCTTTCTCATAGTAAAATCTCTTTTATTTCTTACATGATTTATTAGAGATCGTATATGTAGCTTACAAATTTACCTGGAAAAAATTGATGGTAATTTAAGATTGCTTGCAGTAATAATGCTCTACTCCCTTACCTATCCCTTTCCTTAGGTACACCTTAGACGCCCTTATCACAATCAATCAAAAGTCACAACTAAGAGACAAGAGACAATTAGCTAAAAGCTAAGTCGGGAAGCGGTAAGTGAACACTGGTTCCCTTTTGTCTCCCGTTTGAATCCGCGATACTGTTTGCGTCGATTGTTCATTCGAAAGCCGACTGTACCTAGATTTCTCATAATGCATCTCTCATGGCGGACTACATTGCTGTCAGTACAGTGCAGTTCCGAGAAATGGAGCAGCATGTTTATTACAGGAATTCCAAGGTTTCATTAATTGCTTAGCTTTCATTTATGCACAAATGTGAAATAATAACAAGGGCGAAAGCAGATGAGTTAAAGCGCATAATACTAAAAACTAAATACTACATCATACTAAATAACTGATAAAAATTATATAATGGATATGTATTATGTATTTTTATGTGCGAAAGCAACACGAATGAATGAATTCTGTTAAATTTTATTTTTAAGAGAATAAAGTTACATATTAACCTATACAGTAAGATTGATGTATTGTATTAAATTTAGTTTATCTCTTTTATTTCGATATGCTAGTTTTAAGGTTTATAAATATTATGTTAGTGTTATAATGCGTTAATTAAATGTTGTATGTATATTATTTCATTGTACCTAATAACGTTGTTACTAGTAGGTTCCCTACAATATTACAAGTGCGGTGATAATGCCTGCGGTCTACTAGACGATAAGAAGTTAGCGAAGTCAACAGAGCTTGTTATGTAGGCAGCATTGCAGACTATTCCACCTGCTCCTCGCTTTCACGGTGAGTTTCGGCGACTATACTCACAACTGAAAACATTTTTACAGGGTAGTGTTCTTTAGCTGCCTACAACTTGAGTTTTCTTCGGGCGATCGAAATTTAAATGGGAAATTAAGAGCGCTTGAATCGGGAAGCACTTCCAACCTTTTGAGCCTAAGTCTACATTTTACGAGAAAAGGATAAATATATTAACTGCTGACCGGGGTAGAACATAATATGAAAGCAGTGTTTTATAATACCAACTTCGTACTTTTTTAATTCTTAACTTTCCAACCCTTTGAGCCTAAGTTTACATTTTACGAGAACAGGATAAATATCGCACCTGCTGACCGGGGTAGCACCTATAAAACAAAACATAATATTATGATAACAGTATTTTTAACCGACTTCAAAAACGAGGAGGTTCTCAATTCGGCCGGTATGTTTTTTTTTTTTTCTATGTATGTACACCGATTACGCCGAGATTACTGATCCGATTTACGTGATTCTTTTTTTGTTCGATGCAGAATAGCTGCCATTTGGTCCCATAAAAATTTTTTCAGAAACAGTTGGGTACTTTGGTTTTAAATTTAAAAAAACTGAAATTATGAAATCGTCTACAAAAGCGAAATTGCGAATTTTTGCTTTTCCAATGACTTTTTTTATAATACCAACTTCATACGATCTTCTTAATTCTTCTTTTAGAGTTCATCTCACCTGATAGTAAGTAATGTTAAGGCCGAAGATGGAAGCGAGCTCCAACTGAGTTCCTCAAACAAAGAGGAAACTGACTACCCCACCTCCAACTGTGAAGACCGGCTGGTCGAGTGGTCTGTACCCCTTGCTATACGGGCTGCTCGATCAAGAGGTCCCAGGTTCGAATCCCGGTAGGGGCAAATGTTTGTACGATGAATACGAGCATTTGTTCACGAGTCATAGATGTTTATATGTTTATTTAGTATAAATATTATTAATATTTATAAACATTATTATTTTCATTATTTTTCCGTTATCCAGTATCCATAACATAAGCAATCTCTCAATGAAGCTTACTTTGGGCTAGATAAATAGGTGTGAGTGTATTTGAAAAAGTTAGGTTTTTAGTTTTGTTAAATTTAATTTCTTCCAATTTTTGGTGGATTGTTCAAGTTTTTACTTTTAATTCTAAATAAGTTTATTAATTTAATATTTAATTGTACTAAATTTTGTAACTGGTCAGTAAAAATAATTATGCTGAAAATAAAAATGTTTTAACATTTAGGTTCTATAGAAATTACCAACTTAACGTTCACAAAAAAAAAGATTCGGGATATACACAAATTAGACAACACAGCAAATAACTATTGTATCAACAGAAATCCGTCACGGTACTCCCAATTTGGGTGAATTGAATTAAGCCGCAACCGCAAAATACAGGGAGCTACGTTGTATTACGATGCGTGTACTCCTTGTAATTGAGGATTTGTAGCTTCAAATGGAAAAGCGTAATAATTTTCTAGAAAATATTTAACCCCATAAGCATGAGATTCTAGACACAATTGATTTTTCAATTGTCAGAGCTCCGCGGTGGTATGACGCCGCTTGACAGAGAATACAAATTCAACCTGCTTCATGACTCCAGTGCTTTTAACTATAAGTTTTTCAAATAGAATCCATATAAAAAAATGGTTTCCAATACTTAACAAAAGTGGCGCAATTTTCGTTTTCAAACGATTAGACGACTGAACGCAGACGCGACATTACTATCACTTTAAGAACGGACTCGCACTGTAAAATCTCGATACTTCCAGAAATTAACACTGGTAGGAAAAGTTAGCAGTTCTGTTAGTGTACTTAGTTCCTTTTATTATTAAATGTAAGAAATTTCGCCAGTTTTGTAAATTAAACATGGACGCAAGTACGTAATACAGGAGTAGTGTGTGATCAAACTTAAATGTTAGGTCTTAATTTCATTTGCCTTTTGTACTAGTTTTTCGCTCTTTCCTAATAACACTCGCGATAGATAATATCATTTTTGTTAAATTCGAGTGTTGAATTTTACACCTATTTTACATATTTTGTTGAATTTGAATCAGGGATGTTTTGACATCTTGTATTTGTGTGTTTATTAGTTAATTCTAGGATACTATTTTACAGTTTAACTCAACAAAGGTGGAGAGACCATACTATATGTTGGCTTAGAAACAGTGTAATTACTGGGCATGGAAGGCATCCAAGACTTCACCTTCTGGAGTGGTTCCAATGAGCACCGTCTATTAAGATCTATAAGCTTTTGGTTTGAATGACTCATATTGCAAAGATAATAAGACACACTGGACATCAAATATAAATAAATATACACCTTTTAGCTCGTAGCTGTAGATCCATTACAGACTCAGTGTGACAACTAGGGATTCGTAAATGTAAAGAAAAAGAGGGAGGTACTCGCCAGAATCAGTGTGGCATCGCACCAACAGGATACTTGCTGGGTCCAGCAACACCAATACCGCAGCTCTACGTGTCCCGTGTGCATGACTCCAGAACGACCTAGGACTTTGCAAAGTAAATACGCGTGAAGACAAACCGCACCCTGAGGGTCGAGCATTAGAGGACCGCCACAGGATTAATTTTAATTCCTTTGTGGTGAATGTTCCGACCGACTTAACAGCTGTCGACCTTCTTAAAGGAGTTGATTTGGTCGACAGGCAGGACACTGCACTTGTACGTCACTTGACGCCGAGAAATATTTTTCTGCGATAATTATTAAATTACTTCAACGCAACTGCAATTTCCTTACACGAGATTTTCTTTCTAGAGACACTTTCTATTGATATATTATGGAATACGAGTATGCATGGCAACTTTGTTATACATTAGTTAAGTACACTATTTTGTTTTACTAAATTTTGTAAAATATGTGAAGTGTAATATGCAGTAGGCTTGGGCATAATGTACGGTGGTGGTGGTATGTCTAATGTCTATGTGACTTAGTCTTAATTAAAGATAATGTTTCCTAGTGTCCTGTTTTAATGGCCGCTTGTGCACATGGTCTATTCACAGAAGTGTTGGCCCAGAACTGGCTCGGCCAGAATGAGCATATTTTTTTGTATTGTTTAAGTTTTGATTAATATCCAGCCACTGCCCGTTATGTTTTTTTTACTTTGACTACGTTTCCTGTAAAAATATCGACATAGACTGTTTCAATTTTAAAACAGAATTTTAGTTCATTCTAAACTAAAACAGATTTCAGTTAGAATTTTTCTGTGAGTTTTGCGATCGGTTTCACAATCCATTAAACTTTTAAAATGATTTCGGTTTTTTTAATAGAAACGTGGAAATTTCTGACGTTGAAACATAATAAAATTCTACAGTAACACGATATGATAATGTAATTCTGGAAATACTATAAAAATGAATCTGATAATAAAAAAAACCACGACTGTTAATGGAAAACTAAGTTCAAAATTAGTTTATTCGTCTCTTCTCGCTATTTCCACTTTCACCTTTTCATATACCACTTGTAAGCTCTTTGTTAACATTATTCGTATTATAATCAATATGTCAACTTGTACTTTAGTTTTAAAGCAACTTTCATTTGTAGAACTAGCAATAATTAATTAAATACGTACTTTAAAGACTTATTTTATTGTATAATATTGTTTTAAGAATATAGTCTACAGTTAATTTAAATACAAAACTAATTTAAATAATAAACGGAAGTGGCGCCACTGAGGTAAAACAAAGTTGATAGTTTCCGAATAGAGGGCGCCTGTGATGCACTACCTGTTTTACCTCAGTGGTCGCTTGAAGTTTACTTTGTCGGCGTAAGCGCAGAGATAGTCAGTCTCCAGTTAACTCTTGAGGTGTAAAGACGTTTCTAGCAATACGTATTGTGAAGTAATCAAGTGATGTAAATAATATAGTGCAGTGAATATTAGTGACGTTAAAGGTTGTATGGTGGACAGAGTAAATTATTAATAAAATAAACTGATTATTGGTTACGTGGTGTTTCTTTGCCCGCCAAGGCTAACAAATCAGAAATTGGGATTGGTAAGTTACTATTGTCTACTTACTTTACTCCGCTCACTAAGGTACAGATAATTTTGTGTTTCTTACAAAATAATGCATGACGATTTTTGCCCCCGTTCTAATGTTGTATTGCTGTTGTTGTCTTTGACTTCTTTAAATAAAATACTGATAGATAGATAGATAATAAATTTATTTGCAAAAAACTGCCACCCACATAAAATTGACAATATACAATAATCTTAACTTAAGCTTAAAAGTACATATAGATATTTTAACATTATATTTTAACTAAAGTGTAACTGTACTGCAAGATATATTATGTCGATGTTTAAAATGGACAAGTCTTCGATTCCAAAAAGTTTTTTTTCCTTTTCGCTTCGTTTGTTGGCAGATATAGGTACTTACCCACTTTCTCTCTTGCTGTAGTTAGAGGCTGCATTGCTTTATTAGCTATCGCGGTGAAGTCAATATAAAATACAATTCAAATTATGATTGAAATATTTAAAAAAAAAAAAAAAAAACAAAAAAAAAAATCTCGACTCACAGATTTAGTTACCATACTCCTCCGAAACGGATAGACCGATCCTCATGAAATTTTATATGTATATTCCAGTCTTTATATAGGTCTGAGAATCGGCTACTATCTATTTTTTTTTTTTTGTATTGGACATTTTTTTTATGGCAAAACAACGTTTGCAGGGTCAGCTAGTAATATTATAAATTATTAAATTAAATTACATGTCGGGTTTGATTTCTAGAGTTTTATTTCTACCTACTTTGACATGTCCTTCTGTTTTGTGTTTATTTTCACGTCATTCTTACTTTTTTTTATGTCGTTTTTGTCTCTCTTCCATTTCCAAATATCTGTCGCGAAGTTTTTTTGTGTGTGTGCAGAAATGGAAAAACAAGCAGGAAAATCTGAACGAGACCGGTCACGCAGCCCAATCTTGATGTCTCGCAGCCTGAATGCCCGCCAGGCGCGTAGCCCAACTGGCGAGCGGGAGCGTAGCGCCTCTCGCAGCCGGGAGCGTCGCGCCACCCGCGGCCGGGAGCATCGCGCCGCTCGCAGCCGGGAATGTAGCGCCGCTCGCAGCCGGGAATGTAGCGCCGCTCGCAGCCGGGAATGTAGCGCCGCTCGCAGCCGGGAATGTAGCGCCGCTCGCAGCCAGCGACATAGCGCCGCTCGCAGCCGGGAGCGTAGCGCTGCTCGCAGCCGGGAGCGTCGCGCCGCTCGCAGCCGGGAGCGTAGCGTCGCTCGCAGCCGGGAGCGTAGCGCCGCTCGCAACCGGGTGAGCCACGCCGCTCCCAGCCGGGAACGTAGCGCCGCTTGCAGCCGGGGGCCTAGTGCCGCTCGCAGCCGGGGACATAACTTTGCTCTCAACCGGGAGCGTAGTATCACTTGCAGTCGGGAGCGCAGCCCCGAAGATGACAAGTGGTGCAGATCTAGCGGTCACAAGCGACGTAAGCCTGCTGGTAGCCCGGGGCGTGGTTCTGCAGGACGACGAGAGCTGAATACTACTGAAGACAAGGAAAAGTGGATGCTGGTTCATCGGGATCGCAGCCCTACCAGTGTGCAGTGTTGTACTCCGGACATCCCTCAGTGGAAGGATAGAACCCATCAGGTAGAACCAGAAGCAACTAAAACGTCAAGTAAGAATACTAACACTAGTAATAATGTATCCTTATCACTATTAATGCATGCATTGCAGTCAATTGGTAAAAATGTTAATAATGATGGATTATCTCATATCAATACAATTCCCGAATTCGATCCCACTCATAAAGAACAGACCATAGACACATGGCTTCATAAAGTCAACGAATGCGCGACTATATATAATTGGACTGACAGACAGGTTATCCATTTTGCCCTTCCAAAATTAAAAGGTCTTGCTCAGAAATGGTACCAGGGCTTAACTACCGTAATGTACACTTGGCCAGAGTGGCAACAAAAATTGCGCTTAGCTTTCCCCAGTAATGACAACTATGGACAATTACTTACAAATATGTTAAACAGACGCGCTAAATTTCAAGAATCGTTAGAGGAATATTTTTATGATAAAATAGTACTCTTGAATCGTTGTGGTATTGAAGGGAAAAATGCAGTAGACTGTATAGTTTTTGGCATAGACGATCGCAGTGTGCGATTAGGGGCAGAGGCAGCTCGGTTTGGTACACCAGATCAGTTGTTGCCATACTTGAAGTGTGTCCGTAGCACAAGTAGCTTTAACAATAGCAACATTGATAGAAAGCGTACTCGTCCGGGTGAAACAAAGATTGATAGAAATACTATCAATAAAGATACTAGGGAGCGTCAGATTCAGTGCTTTAATTGTCAGCAGTACGGCCATTACAAATCTCAGTGTACCAAACCTGTCACTAAATGTCAAAAATGTTTGCGTTTTGGCCACACTGCTGATAAATGCAATGAATCAGCAAAAAAATAGCAGCGCCGGTAATGGGAATAATCCTTCCAAGGCCGTTATGCTAGTAACGGGCTCTGACTCTGCTAGCTCCAAGTATCACAAGCAAGTGTTTGTAAACGGGATTCCAAAAACATGTTTTATAGACTTGGGTAGTTCTGCTTCTCTTATTAAAGCATCCGAAGTAGGAAATTTAGGGATTCAATGGGAAACTAATACTGCCTTACCTACTCTTAGGGGTTTCGGAAATTCTTTCGTCCAACCACTTGGAAAGTGTTCAGTAGAAATTGAGATAGATGAAGCCAAAGCTTGTGTAGATCTTCTCGTTGTTCATGACCATTTTCTACAAGAGTCATTACTAATTGGTAGATCCTACACTGAACAGCCCCATATTCTAATTGAAAAGGATAATGTTAGTTTAAAGTTACGTTCAGCTCTATTTCAAGATAACTTGAAATTAAGTTTGTTTTGCGAGGAGGATATTATAGTTAATGGTCTAACATTGGTCCGATGTAGAACCGAACCAACTTATACTGGTGATGTATACATTGAAGGAGGCAATCGGTTTAGAGTAGGTTACGAGTATTGCTTAGTACAAGGTATATTTTCGATCGTTGAGGGATCTGGTATAGCGTTGTTACAGGGTTTATCTTGTCGGCCATTCGTCATCCAAAAGGATTCGGTAATAGCTAGGTGTCGACGAGCTGATCTAGTCACGCAAAATGAAGATATTGATGTTTTTAGAATCAGTTCGGAGCCATTGGATCCTATAACTAAAGGTGATATCAAATCTGTTGAACCCCTCGACAAACAAACTACTGACTCTTTAGTTATTCTACTCAATCAATATCGAAACTGTTTCGCTTTTAATTTGCGGGAGCTTGGCAGAACAAAAGTAGTCGAAATGTCTATCAATCTAAAAGATGACGAGCCGGTAGTATATAGGCCTTACAGATTGCCAGTTAGCGAGAGGAATAGGGTGAGAGAAATGGTTCAAGAGTTAATTGATTGCGATGTAGTAAGGCCATCAACATCACCGTATGCAAGTCCTATTGTTATCGTAAAAAAGAAAACTGGCGATGTTAGGTTGTGCGTAGACTATAGGGCTCTGAACAGGAAAACGTTTAAAGAAAATTACCCTTTACCCAGAATAGATGATCAACTCGATGATCTCGCTGGGTATGAATATTACACAACTCTGGATCTCGCTTCGGGATACTACCAGATCGCCATAAATGAGAAAGATCGCTATAAAACGTCGTTTGTCACGCCTGACGGCCAGTTTGAATTCAACAGGATGCCTTTTGGCTTAGCAAATGCGCCTTCAAATTTTATGCGTATGATTAATTTGGTACTGAGTAATGCGAAAGGTATAGCATCTGCGTACATGGACGATATAATCATACCTTCAAAAACCATTGATGAAGGACTAGTTAAATTACGCAAAATTTTAGAACTACTAAAGGAGGCCGGTCTTACCCTGAAACTAAGTAAATGCTGTTTCTTTAGTAAATCTGTAGAATATCTAGGGTTCGAGATTAGTCAAGAGGGGATCAAACCCGGATCTAGGAAAATAGAAGCAGTTCGCGATTTTCCGGAGCCCACCAATCAGCACAGCGTTCGGCAGTTCATAGGGCTCTGTAGTTTCTTTAGGCGTTTTGTCAAAAACTTTTCGGTTATCGCTAAACCTTTGACCACCCTGCTTAAGAAAGATGTAAAGTGGTTGTGGGGAGCGGAACAAGTAGAGTCTTTTAATACTTTGAAGTTAGAACTTTTGCGCAAACCCACATTGTCTTTATACGACCCCAATGCGAAAACTGAGCTGCACACTGATGCTTGCAAGATAGGTGTCGCCGGTATATTGTTGCAAAGAAATAAAGACGGTATTCTGAAACCGGTGGCTTATTATAGTAGACAGACAACTGTTGATGAACAGCATATGAGTTCATACGAACTTGAGACTCTTGCTCTTGTAACTTCCCTGCAGAGATTTCGCGTTTATCTGATAGGTATAGAATTTAAGGTATTTACGGACTGCAATTCACTTAGGGCAACTTTTTTGAAGCGAGATTTGATCCCGAGGGTCGCAAGATGGTGGATTTCTATACAGGAATTCAATTTTACTACTGAATATCGTCCAGGAAAGTCAATGAGTTATGTAGATGCATTAAGTAGAAATCCACCAACTGACGACAGATCGGCATCTAATACTAGTGATATTGCCCAAATAATGATTGTCCTTTCTGACGATTGGTTAAATACGGTTCAGCAAGCAGATTCTGAGGTGCAAAGAAAAATATCCGTGTTAAAAGACCCAGAATCAGCGAACGTAGTAGATATCCATAACCATTTTGTTGTCAAAAATCATAAGTTGTACCGTATCACTAGCGAAGGTGAAAGGTGGGTAGTGCCCAAGGGTGTTAGGTGGCAGGTGCTTAAACAATGTCATGATGACCTTGGTCATTTCGGTTTTGACAAGACGCTTGCAAAGGTGAAAGAAACATTCTGGTTTAGTAAGATGCGCCGTTTTATAAAAAAATACGTAGATTCTTGTCTCGAGTGTGCTTATGCAAAATCGTCAACGAAAAGAAAACCAACATTGCACCCCATACCGAAAGTAGATTCCCCATTTGCAACTTTACATATAGATCATGTAGGCCCCTTTATTAAGAGCTCCAAAGGGAATACACACTTATTAGTAATTATTGATGCCTACACAAAGTTTATTATCTTAAAGCCAGTAAGAAATACCAAAGCATCAATTGTTATTGATAAAATGAAAGAATTTTTTAGCATATTTGGTGTTTCTAAAAGGGTTATTTCAGACAGAGGATCTTGTTTCACTAGTTCTAAGTTCAAAGAGTTTTTAAGCGGTCTGGGGGTCAAGCATATTCTTAATGCAGTTGCTACACCACGCGCGAATGGGCAAGTAGAGAGGTATAACCGCACCTTACTAAATTCGCTTACAGCTAAATGCGTAGGACAAGATGAAAAAAAATGGGATGTCTTTGTACCAGATGTGCAATTTGGCCTCAATAATACATTAAATAAAGGTATTAATCATACACCTTCTGAGGCTCTTTTTGGTACATCTTTGGTAGGAACCTCCGAAAGTAGGCTAAAGAATTCGCTTGAAAATTGTAACGATAAAGAGTCACTTACCACTATTCGCGAGGAGATTAATGAGTACATATCAAATTATCAAGAAAAACAAAAGTCTTATTACGATAAAAACACGGTAGAACCTAAAGTTTTTAAATTAGGCGATTTAGTGAGTATAGAGAGAGAAATTCCGTCATCAGGTCAAAGTCGGAAATTAGTACCTAAATATCAGGGTCCTTATCGCGTAACAGCAGTGCTAGGTAACGATAGATACAATGTTGAGGACACTCCTATCACGCGCAAGGGTGGGCGAAAGTATAGTTCTGTCGTAGTTGTTGACAAAATGAAACCTTGGCTTAATTTCACTAGGTCTGAAGAAGACAGTACGGCCTCTAGTGACACAAACAACGATTCTGAAAAGTAGTACTTAGTCGCCTAATTTACATTAATTGGTTAAAGCAATCATTAAAACTCATCTGGGCACCAACAGTATTATTTAACTAAAATGTGCATGATATATAAAATATTAGAGATAAAATTCTTTGGTATAAAAATTTAAATATAATGATACTCGTATATGCGATAATATGGTGCAGTTGCACAGTTTCTAATATTTTAATCTCGATTAAGTCACACGAATTTGAAAAGGAGAGTCAACTTCTTGTTCATACTGTCATACGTGGAATTCAGCGCAGATATGCATGCGCGCTGCTACCATAGTTGACTAAGGCAGATAGCCTTAGTCCGATGTATGATAAAGTGATAATCAGTGCAGACTCGCAGAAAACTGTTATCATTGTTGATAAATTTATAAAAATAATATGTAAGATTTAATTATAATATACCGGTGTCCTTTTTTTATCATTTGTATACAATTAGTATTATATAGTAATAGGTATATCCAAACACGAGGACGTGTTACCTAGTCGGATGGCCGAATGTAAGCTCTTTGTTAACATTATTCGTATTATAATCAATATGTCAACTTGTACTTTAGTTTTAAAGCAACTTTCATTTGTAGAACTAGCAATAATTAATTAAATACGTACTTTAAAGACTTATTTTATTGTATAATATTGTTTTAAGAATATAGTCTACAGTTAATTTAAATACAAAACTAATTTAAATAATAAACGGAAGTGGCGCCACTGAGGTAAAACAAAGTTGATAGTTTCCGAATAGAGGGCGCCTGTGATGCACTACCTGTTTTACCTCAGTGGTCGCTTGAAGTTTACTTTGTCGGCGTAAGCGCAGAGATAGTCAGTCTCCAGTTAACTCTTGAGGTGTAAAGACGTTTCTAGCAATACGTATTGTGAAGTAATCAAGTGATGTAAATAATATAGTGCAGTGAATATTAGTGACGTTAAAGGTTGTATGGTGGACAGAGTAAATTATTAATAAAATAAACTGATTATTGGTTACGTGGTGTTTCTTTGCCCGCCAAGGCTAACACACTGTTGTGATTCATGTTATGTCACAATCCACAAAGTGACGGTACGGTGCCAGGTTACGCGACGAAAGACAAAAATAGGGTGTAATTTACATACGAGATAGATATCAGAAACGTTTTTTTGGCAGCAAGAAAATGAAGGTTGGCAATAACTTTATCGAAGACGACACGCATGGAGATTAATGTTACTAATGTTTTAAGTTGTGATTAAACTGGCAGTTGTATTTACTACAGAAGATATTTTGGATCACTTGCGTGAAATGAGAATAACGAAGTTAACGCCTAAAGGTACTGCCACACTGCTGTTTAAAAATGTTTACAAACGTTAGTAAACATTTGTTAAGAAACCTACGATCACAATGTTAGAAAATGTTCTCATGTAAGATAATAATCTCAGGTAAACATTTCTAAACTAGTTGACAAATTGTAACAAAATAAAACATTTGTTATTATTTGTTTGTATTATAATACATATAATCCAGGCCTAATGTTATGTTTTTTTTTTATACTATGCACGACAAATGACTCAAGACCACCTGATGTGAAGCGGTAAGATGAGTCCATATGCGAAGACAGCTAGTGCAGTTTAGACACTGCTCTAGCCGCCTCTACCTTGCCGGTCCATGTTGTTAAATAATTTCGAATGCTATAAATGTTTATTAACATTTTCCATCAGAGTAGGAGCACTTAAAACATTTAACAATTCCTAACATAATGTAACAATTCCTAACATTTGTTAGTAAATGTATTAGTGTTAGAAAATGTTTGTAAACATTTTTAAACAGCAGTGTGTAACCTAATGGTAAGCGAAACTGGGGTATCTTTATACCATCATCATCATATAAGCCAAAAAAGCCCACTGCTGGGCATAGGCCTCCTCTAAGGATATCCAAAGCGATCGGTCCTGCGCTGCCCGCATCCATCGACTGCCCGCGACCTTCACCAGATTGTCGATCTACTTTGTGGCCTACCAACGCTGCGTCTTCCGGTCGCGGCCGCCACTCTAGTACTTTTTCACCCCAACATCCGTCAGTTCTCCTTGCAATGTGGCCTGCCCACCGCCACTTGAGGCTCGCAATTCTTTGGGCTATGTCGGCGACCTTAGTTCTCCTGCGGATCTCATCATTTTTATACAACTAGATTATGTAAGCTTTCGCCCAATCTGGTGGTAATCGACTGAGGTCGCCTATAGACACCTGAAATAACAAGGAAAACGTGACTTGGTATTGCAGGTGCGTGATGAAAGATCTAGGGCTCCAGATGAAATGCCTTCCCAGTAATTACACTGGCTACCTCTACCTTAAATACGAAATACAGCGAACTGTTTCACGGCCATCATAAAAAAATTCGAGTGCAGGGTGATTTTGTAAATAGCTGTGTAGACATTATTATAGATAGAAAAGGATAGTAGGTAGACTCTTTCTGCTAGCTAAGAGGAGACCTATGTTCAATGCTCAGTTCACTAAGCGTGGGCTCTTAATCCTGATCTATCGATATAAACGACCTCATTTGAAGTTTCCCCATCATGAGATTCTTAGTAATGAAAATCTAATTTATAATTCTGAAGTTCTGTTAAGAGGTACCATAGATAACACGTAGCATTATTGGTTGCACAAGGGGGGATGAAGGGCCAACGTCGATGTAAGAGGTATCGAGTCGCCGCAGCAGGTAGGGCGGACGCGTTGAGTGGCAGCACGCAAAGGGGCGGCAGCGGAGCGGGGACGTAGCGGCATTCGGGGAGGAGTGCGGTAGGCAGACAGCAATCTTCAAAATTCTAAATTGAGTTTTATTTACTAAAAGTCTCATGACAACCCATGTTCTTTTCTACCCCCCTCATTACTAAGAGATTTATAGAATAATAAAAACAATACTGTGTTCGTTTCTTCATACGTTCATACACATATAAAGCAATTTATAATAAAGGGATGGATTATAAAAATATAGCCTATTTCAAAAATTATCATTGTAAGCTGTTTTCGTTTTCTCATCATCCTCTCTTCTGGTTATTAAGAACAATATTTAGCCAGAAACAAAATTTTGCCTGTGGTTATCTCGCCTTGTGATCATAATTTCGAGTTACCCAGTAACGGTGTACGAATTCGGTAAAGATACACTCGGAGCCATATCTCACAATCCACGATAGAAATTTACATTTCCTGGTCTCTCAGATTTGAATTGCTAATGTTATTATACATTAACTTGTTACCGCGGCCTTGAATGAAGAAAGTGATCTTACTTCAAAATGAATTATAATTTATTTGCGAATCATTTTCGATACTTAAAATTTTAATATTATTTTAGTTATGAGTTTTAAAGTCAATAAAATACTTGATGAATTATTTTTTGTACAATCGACAGCACATTAAGCGTAACAGTTTGACCTTGAGACCGCCCTTACTGTGTTTGTAATAAAGGCGGCTTTCGTAGTGAAACTGTTACACTTGATTTTCTGTCACCTGTACCGTTATTATTATTGGAATGAAGGATTATGACGGCGGTTGAACCATAGTGATTCAAGTTACATTTTCGTAAAAACGCTTGGATTCCCCTAGTGTCTAATCTTGTATCTTTATCATTATAGCAAATATTTATATTGTCACGTAAATAACATATTGTTTGTAGTTTAGTACCTTATTAGGATAAGAGATGGCGTTGCATCTTTTTGGACGTTTTCTGACTCACGCTGTTTAGTATTGCCGACAATATGTATAGGCTTTCAAAGCCAACAATAAACTTGTCTTCGTTCTGGAAACAGTGGTTTTATTTACTACTCGTTGCCTGGCTACGGAAAATAGTTCCGGAGTGAACAAGGTCCTTCGAAGCCGTATGACGATTTTTGGATCATACACCAGCTCATGCAGTAAGGGCGTTATATTAGTGAAGTCAAAATTCGCTCAGAACATCAGTGGTTACTTCATAGTAAAGAACGGGACAGAAGATAGTACTACGTCACTTGAAGTTTGGAAAATCGGCAAAGGTAGAACTGTGTTTATGATTTGTGCAAAAGGACAAACTGTGAGTACATTAAATATTTTTATGTGTCTTAGTGTAAAAAAAAAAGAAGTAAAAAGTGTCAGTAGTATTAGAAGTGTCAAAGACTTAGAATATTCATAAGTAGTTTGGACTTAGAATAGTTTGTGAATATTTGAAGAGACGGGGAACCTATGCCCGATTTTGCATCGGTCGAACAAAGTCCAAACACTTAGAATATTTTCGAGGCGTATTTTAACTTTGAAAAATTCTCAAATCTGAAAAATGGAATCAGAGATAAGAGTACTAGAAGACCTGCTCTTGCAAATAGAGAAAGCTAGAGTCAATTTCAAGAAGTCACCTAAAGAACGAATAACGGTTAATTATATTACAGCGAGATTAGAGACACTTGAAAAACAGTTTACTTCCTTTTCGAATAAGCATGAGTCATTAATAAGTAGATATGAGTCAAAACAGTTAAGTGATACGAAATATGTCAAAGAAAATATATTTGATTTTGTTTCCGATTTGTATCTAGATTATAAAGTAGAGTTAAAAGATGCTGTAAGTAATATGTCTGCCGATTCTTCAAGTCCTAGATATTCCAAGACATGTGATTATGATAATAATGTCAAACTACCTAAAATTAAAATTCCAACTTTTAATGGGCAGTATTTAGAATGGTCATCATTTAGAGATTTGTTCATTTCTTTAATTCACAATAATAAAAATTTAGATGATGTGCAGAAGTTACATTATTTAAAATCACAAGTCTCTGGTGAAGCTGAACAACTCATAAGAAATTTACCTATTACTGGAGCAAACTATGTCAAATGTTGGGAAGTATTAACAAATAGATATAATAATAAGAGATTTTTGTCTAATTGTATTTTAAAGCGCCTGTTTAGTCAACGTAATATGGTCAATGAATCTTCCTCCGCTCTCAAGGATTTATTAGACACTACTTCGGAATGTCTTCATGAGCTTGAAAACTTGGGAGTAGATGTGGAGTCTTGGGATGTAATTGTCATTTACGTAATTAGTTTGAAATTGGACGCCGAATCACGGAAGCAATGGGAATTGCAGGTTAGTAAGTCATCCGATGATTTGCCGTGTCTGAATGAATTTAAAGGTTTTCTCGAATCTAGATTTCGCGCTTTGGAATTTTTAGAACCAAAACATAAATTTGTTAATAATCCTAAAGTAATGCACTCCGTAACTGTTATAAACGTCACTTGTCCCGTGTGTTCTGAAAACCATAGATTAGTTAACTGTAAGAAATTTGCTAATACTGATGTTGAGCAACGCCGTGAAGCTGTTGAGTCATTGGGGCGGTGTTTTAACTGTCTAGGTCCTAAGCATTCCGCTAAGGTATGTCGTGTGCCATCCAAATGTCGTGTGTGCAAGCGCAAACATCACTCTCTATTGCATCCAAGAGCCAGTGAACGTGGTGACGTAGAAGTCGCCCAAGAGGCGACAGGAGGTGAAATTAATAAAATTGCATCTACGTCACGGAACGAAGTACCAAACATTGCTGCTCATTTTTCGTCAGGCACAATACACAGTCAAGTACTATTAGCTACGGCTTTAGTAAAGGCTGAGACGAAGAATGGGTCAGGTCAGCAGTTGAGAGCCTTGATTGACCAAGGTTCTCAGGCGTCATTTGTTCATAAATCTATAGTGCAACTGTTGAACCTCAGAAAAGAAAAAACCAAATGCATAATTTCAGGTATTGGGGGTGATAGCGGCGTAACGTCAAATTATGTTGTTAGGATTAATATACAGTCGCTTCATGATCCTTCATTCACCATTCAGGTAAAGGCTTATGTAGTAGAACAATTAACGTCTGTTTTGCCTGAAAGGAAATGCGATAAGGTTGAGTGGCCAGAACTTTATAAAGTTCCATTAGCCGACCCTAACTTTAATATACCAAATAAAATAAATATTTTATTGGGGGCGGAAGTATACTGCCGTATAATAAATAAAGGTTTTCTGAGGAGTCCTGAAGGTTTCCTAATTGCACAGTCCTCCCATCTTGGCTGGATTGTATCAGGATCTGTAGAAGGTAAAGAAAATATGCTAGTTGGTTGTAGATCTGCAACAGTAATTTCACATGCAAATGTTGTTATGATAAGCGGTGAATCTAATGTAGAGTTTTACAATGTGGTAAAGAAGCAAGATGTAGGTTTACAGAGACATAATAGTAAGGATGAAAACACAAGTAAAGTAAAGAAAAGATTTCATGGGGATTATTTAAATAAGGAGGTAGATGAATTAAAGAAAGTTAAGGTACTGGCTGATGGTAAGTCCTCCTTAGTTGCCAAGTCGACTCCGGCTGCTGCATCTGAAACAGAAAAGGGTATCATCAATCAGAAAATATTATTGTATAATCAATTGCAGTGGTACTCACCATTTGTAGTCATGCCTAAGAGTCATCGTTGTTTAATTCCCCAGAACTTAAGGTTAGTACGGGTAAACGTGGGAACCATATTAGGTCAAACTAAACAAGGTAATTGGAAAAAGATGAGTAGTTATTTGCGATTTCTAAAACGGGTTAAGATTAAACGAAACATTTATAAAAGAAAGGGTCACTTACATGTTTCGTGGGGTAGTACCGGCAACGCGTCCAAGCAATGTGTTCTATTAGTTGATAGTAAGTGGTAAATTAATTTAGGAACCTATATATTTAATTTGTGTTCGTTTAAACATATGGCATTTCCCATCAAACTATTGTCAGTTCGACGAGGTCAAAATGAGCGGATTGACATATCTTGTATATTCGTGGTAATCCGATTATTATTCTTTATCTGCTTCTGAAATCTGAAATGCTTAGATAACTTTAAGTGCATGACTGTGTTAGTTAAGCTAAATATTTTCGAAAGTTACTACAGGCTATTTAAAAATGGCAAGGTAAGTCGACAGATAGAGATTGGTGTTTTCTTTTCAGGATGATAGGAAGTGGGAGTTGATTAACTAAGAAGTATAATTTCATTTTTGTTTATTAAATTACATTAGTAGGCGAAATGATTGTAGTTTGCACGAAAAGAAGAACGGCACATTACGCTGATTTAGTTATTTGATCACAAGTGCTTATCATATCACAGCAGTTATTACTCACTTGTCCAGTAATATCTTCCTGGTCTATTATAGTTACTGGTCCTGTACATTTTAAATTAGTACATTGTAAATTTGAGAAAAATACATGGCATCGTTCACATAGAAGTTTATGGGAATGAGTTTTTGTAATATAAGAGATATTAGCAAACGATGGATTAGTATTTAGCAGAAATAATCGCAACTGGATTCTATGGAGCCATTGAGAGACTTACACTGTACCTATATCACAACCTTACGATTCAAATTTCACTATGAGTCGCTGATGCTAAAACTTATTAGTTGAATTTGATGCGTATACAAGAAGATAGAGTTGTGTTCTACAAATATAGATGTTTATATTCAATACCTTCTTCGGAGGTCCGTACGGTTCCACACAATTCATCTCCCTGCAATCCGTACTGTCTTCTTGCTAGCTTCTTGTATGGTATATTTTTCTAGATTATAAGTAGGAACATGGAAACTTAAGTATTATTACATGTAGGCAATTAACAAAGCTTGTGCAATAAAGATTTATGGCGTAGATTGACACACACTCGATTATCTTACCCTATGGTTTCTAGAATAAAATTAGGAAATCGAGTTGAAACTTAAGAAAGTGACGTATCTGTAAAGGAGGTGCTGTTACTGTATTGCACTGGTATGGAATCCATCAACCGTGCTGTAACTTGACTTTTCAACGTTTCTTGGGTTCGGCGTTCAGTTTAAAAGTATTTCGAGTCTACACGACTGAATGATGACTGCCGATGACTATCCGCCTAAGTATTGTTGTTTTTGTAAAATCTATATGTTCTATTGTTAAGTAATATCGTTAAGTGTAATGTGTGTACATAAGTTGTACCTTACTGTTTACTGATTATTCACTATAATGATCCTTGTGTAAGAGAAATGACTAAAACGTCATTTGGTGGGCGGTATGTCTAATCTTGTATCTTTATCATTATAGCAAATATTTATATTGTCACGTAAATAACATATTGTTTGTAGTTTAGTACCTTATTAGGATAAGAGATGGCGTTGCATCTTTTTGGACGTTTTCTGACTCACGCTGTTTAGTATTGCCGACAATATGTATAGGCTTTCAAAGCCAACAATAAACTTGTCTTCGTTCTGGAAACAGTGGTTTTATTTACTACTCGTTGCCTGGCTACGGAAAATAGTTCCGGAGTGAACACCTAGCACGAACATTTTTTAATTTCGAATCGCCATCGTATTGAGAAATTAGCTTAGCTTTAGTCTGGCTTTTGTTTGAAATTTCAAGCGCGTATGAACGATACGATTACGATTTGAAATTTATAAATGTTTGTGATAGGGGTACAGTTATACCCCTATTGCAAGCTTGCTGTTTCTTTCGTTTTATTATATTAATGCAAGGAAAATATTAATTGCTTACAGTGAGTAGTTCACAGTTGTAAATTCCTCGGACTCAAAACGAAAATTCTGGTATAGTATGTAGGTATAAATTATATAGATACTTATATTATGTATAGATATTCATTGCTTCTATAGAGTAATAGGTCTATATACTCGCCGCCTAGTGCAGCGCGTACAGAACGCATGTTGTCGCTTTTGCTTCAAAATACCTCCCAGAAGTCACATCACACCATACCTGAATAGAGCATCCATGCTCAACATGTGCTCACGGCGACAACTGCACCTTGCTTGCTTGGTGTTTGATGTCTTGAAATTTGGGAAACCAACATACCTCTTTTCGAAACTCAGATCATCTACTTTTCATGACAGATATAATACCAGAGCCTGTAGGCGTCTTCTGGAATGTCACCCACATAAGACTGTTGCTTTCACTGGCAGTTTTCGCTACCTAGCTACCAAATGTTGGAACAACATACCGCCACCTATAAGACAGTTGTCATCAAAGTTTTCTTTCAAAAAACATATGAAATCATATATTTTACAAAAGCAATGTCTGGGTATTCCAAGGGGGTACTCGGTAGCGGACTTTGCCATCTGAATAGAGAGAGTATGGACTTGTTTGTTTCTGCTATATGTGAACTATATATTCTAAATATTTCTATTATTTGTGATTGTGACTCATGAGTGCCACATTGTTTTATAAATCTTATCATAAGCGTACACACATATTAAACATTTTACACTAGTCCCCATTTTAGTTGCTTCATTATTATTATACATCTTATTTTATTTAGTGTGCTACTGTCTGTTACATTTAAAAAGCAAGAAGCCCTCGGGTTGTAGCAGAATACCAGTGCTTTGTTCACATCCCGCGGTGTGAACAAAATCCAGTCACTGAGTTGCGACCCTTTTGCACTTCTACAACGCACACAATTATTGTTGTTTAATGTGTATTGTTATACCTAAGTAACTGTTTTGTTCAAATTCAAACTGTATTTGTGTGTGATGAAGAAATGAAAATAAATCTTTTATCTATCTATCTATCTATATAAAACAGATACAGATGGCGCTGAGACATTGTTTCCCTAATTAGGGGTCGAGATAGGTCTCCGTATCCTGGGGTGCATGCTGGGGAGCCTCCTAGAGTGCTGGGTGCGTTTTCGGGATCGCTTGTTGTATTTGATGTTACGTCATCCGGTGCAAACGGTGGGTCCCACAACGTATCCAGACGGCGCGTCCTGGGCGACTGCGAACTCATTATCCGCCCGTAAAGGGTAATGGGTTCGGAGCCGGCTAATCTCCAGCACAGTGCGGCTGCCTTCGGGCATTGCACGGCCGCACAAACCCGTAGCCCTGCTTTTGTGGGGTCGGGGGCTCGGCGCATTGCACGTTCAGCGCTGGGCCGCGAGGAAGACAACCTCTATAAAAAATTACCCATGGGGGACTCCTTAGGGGGTAAGTGGAGCTTCAGCTCGGTGGATGGCGGGCCTGCAAGGCCCGCGAATCACCATTTTTGGTAGTTATTTGGTGGGCGTTCAGCACCGGTTGTGTGGTGGCGCTGTGTGATGTTGTTATCGTGGTGCTGCTTCTAGCACTCCTCTGTTTAGCAGAGGAGGCAAGGGAGGCTGCGTTGGCCAACGGACATTGCGGTCGTGGCGCGGTAGATTTTCAAGGCCCACGGACCTCCGTTTTTGGCGATTTTGGGGGCGTTCTCTGTCCCATGGTGCTCTGCACCTTTGGCGTGGTTGTGGGTGCCAGAGCTTTCACTGCTCATGGCACGTCTTAAAGTCATGCTTTATTAAGCTATTTGCGACGGAGCTCCTTTTAATCGGTCTGCTCAGTGGCTACCTTCTGTGGCGTGGGATGGTGGAACTGCAAGATCCGCGGCGCGGCGGGTCCGGCAGCTGCGGCTCCGTGGCTGTCGGACAGACTTTGATCACCGACGGGCGACCCGTTATCCCATGTGTGTGTCTGGTGATCATGTCTATCGGCGCACATGGGACCGGGGGGGCTTGCCTTAATTGGCTGGCCCTGCGAGGAGCCAACCTCAGTAAAAAACCCCAATTCCCCGTAGCAGAGATCCGTGGCTACGGGGGGCCTTCGGGTGGCGGGCCGGGTAGAGTCCGCCAGCTAGCGATCATCTCCAGGAAACCGCCCGAGCTTCTGGAGTATTAGGGTTACCCGGGTACAGGGGGCACCACCCGGGTGGACTAATTGTTTCCCCCACAATCGTGGGAACAAAAATGATATCCTCAAAAAATATAAATAAAACCGACGATCGTAGGGAGAGTGACGTAGAAGTGGAGGAGAACTTATCGGATCCGTCCGTCAATAATACGCTTATTAGCGTATCACCGAAAGAGGCTGTTTTAGTTACCTCCGATAATGAAGAAAAGAGTAGGCTATGGAGAAAGAGAAGGATCAGCGACGATGATGGGGAACTCAGCGACGACTCTGTGCAAACCCCGAAGGTTAAAGCATCCAGCTCAGGAAGAGGTAGAGGCCGCCCAAAAACAACAGGTGAATACGCAGGCCTAGCAAAGGCCAAAGCAGAATACATCAGACTCCAGAGAGAGGAGATGGAACTAAGGGCTGAGCAAGAGCTGATGGATGAAATAACGGAGGCTCGAGTTACGCGGTCCAAGTCGGGATTGTCAGAATACTCGGGCCAGTCCGGCAGTGAGGATGAGGCTGTTACAGCGGCACGTATGACCGCCAGAGTACTGGACTGCATTAAAATTATAGAGAAGGTGGCCACAACGTCATCCCGACTAAAGGGGACATACGTTAAAGCCTTAAAGGACGCTGCTAAGGTGATCGCAGATAATACGAAGGACCTTGCTCGTCTTAGTATTAACGAGGAGAATAAGAGGCTGCAGCAGCAAAATGACCGCCTTCAGTCGGAGGTCAACGAACTGCGCAGCAGACTTTCAACTCTTGAGAGTAAGTGCTCGCCAAATCCAGAGCAGAACATGCCGAGCGTCTCGAAGCCGCATCCAGTCTTAGATCTAGACGTGTTGTGGCAAAAGCTTGAGGAGATGGAGGTTCGTATCTCGGGTCGCATGTGTGAAAGGCTGAACGCCAGGATTGAGGGGCTTGAGTCCCGGCTCAATCCTGCTCCAAAACTTCGTCCACCGTTGGCTCACGAGACCCGTGAAAGGACTATAACGCAAGTTATTGACATAGAGGATCCACTAACAACTGTGTCTGGCAAGGGTAAAGGAAAAGAGAAGGGAAAAAAGACCCAAGCCGCCAACGCAGTCAATGATTCCCGTGGAGGAGAGGCCGCCGGTTCATCCGGATTAACTCTCGTCCCCTGCACTTCCCGCGCTAAAGCGATGGCGCGCAAAAGGGTCGTGGGGCTTGAAAAGACAGAGGAGGAACATAAAACCAGACGGAATCCAGTCAGGGGCACAAGAGCACTACAAGAGACTTCGCTCTCCAGGGAGCCATCACCGCAGGCACCTACCACTGTAGAGCCAGCTTGGAACACTGTCGTGAAGAGAACATCCCAAAAAACAAAAAAGGGCGCACAGCCGCCTACGCAAACGCAGACAAAACCACAGGTGAAGGTTAATCCGAAACCTCGCGTAAGACCTCCCAAAACTGCGGCAGTAGTTCTGACAATTCAGCCGGGTGCAGAGGAAAAAGGGGTGGAGTATGGAAAAATAATCGAGGTCGCCAAGAGCAAAATCGACCCCTCTTCTTTAGGGATTGAGTCCACCAGGTTCCGCCGGGCCATAACCGGGGCCACTATAATTGAAATCACTGCGGATGACCAGGAATCAGGAGCTGACAAGCTAGCCGCTGAGCTTAAGCAGTTATTCAACGAAAGCGAAGTCAGAGTCACACGACCGGTAAAATGTCTGGAACTCATGGTCTCTAGTTTGGACGACTCTGTCAAACCAAACGAGGTACAAGAGGCCGTGGCTAAACTAGGGGGCTGTCCAATGGATCAGGTCAGACTGGGTTCTATCCGAAGAACTGCTTATAGCATGGGAGCTGTCTGGGTTAGCTGCCCTGTGGCAGCGGCTAAAAAAGTCGCAGAGAACAAGTTGTTGGTCGGTTGGTCTTCAGCGCGGGTGAAACTCTTACCACCTCGCGACCTACGTTGCTTTCGTTGTCTTGAAACAGGCCACGTCCAAGTCAGATGCCAATCTTGTGTAGAACGGGGACAGCAATGCTATCGTTGCGGCCAACTGGGTCATCGTGCGGTTGAATGTCTTGCTGACTTCCATTGTACTCTCTGTTCGGAAGCCGGTAGGCCGGCCAAGCATCGTTTGGGAGGTTCTTCCTGTTCGGCACCCAAACGTAAACTGTTGAGACGAATACAGGTAGCGTCCGGTAGTAACATCGGATCGCAACCTACTTGCCCTCCGAACGGCGTCGAGGAAACCGAAATGTCGCCTATAGTATAATATGGCCCTCATTCAAATTTTACAGACGAATCTAAACCACTGCGCCCGAGCACAAGACCTTTTACTCCAGAGCTCAGCGCAGTGGTCAATACAGTTGTTGATAGTTTCTGAACCGTACATGATTCCTTTAAGGGACGACTGGTTTGGAGATCTAGATGGTCTAGCTGCCATAGTGGTGAATGCTAGCACAGGAGCTCCGCTATCTACAAACTCTCTAAAAGGTCACGGTTTTGTTGCCGTTCTTTGCGGTGAGATAGTAGTCATTAGTGTCTATTTCTCCCCGAACCGGCCTTTTGTGGAGTTTGAAGGATTTCTGGACGAATTAAACTCAGCTCTGAGCTGGTCTAGACCCCACCAAATTATACTAGCTGGGGATCTAAACGCAAAGTCCGTGGTGTGGGGCTCTGCCTCGTCGGACCCTAGGGGAGTCCTGGTTGAAGAATGGCTCACGGCCAACAACCTCGTGGTCATGAACAGGGGATCAACAAACACCTGCATAAGAATGCTGGGTGGGTCTATTGTAGACGTAACGTTCGCCAGTCCTAATCTGTCCGACCGTATCCAGGGTTGGAAAGTTCTGGAGGGGGAAGAGACCTTATCGGATCATCGTTACATCAGGTTCGATCTCTCCCCCCATCCTCAGAGTACAACAAACACCCGTCGTTCTGCATTGGACCTCGGCACCAGGTGGGCCTTAAAAAGAATGGACCGGGAGACGCTTGTTCTAGCAGCGCAAATTGAGGGGTGGTCACCGAAACCTCAAAATCCAACCATTGAGCGAGAAGTGAACTGGTTCAGAGGTGCACTGTCACATATATGCAACGTCGCAATGCCGCGGGTGAAGTCGTTGTCACCGCGTCGTCAGGTGTACTGGTGGTCCGCCGAGCTCACCCATCTTCGCGAAACGTGTGTCAAGGCAAGACGCCAGTACACCAGGTGCCGTCGGAGTGCGTTCAGGAGGGGCTCGTCTAACACGCCTGAAGAACAGCGTCTTTATTCACTTTATCAAGACGCCAAAAAGGCGCTTAGAACAGAAATAGCTCAAGCGAAGGAAAGGGCCTGGGAGGAGCTTCTGGACACACTCAAAAGCGACCCATGGGGTCGACCCTACAAGCTTGTTATGAGTAAGCTTCGCCCATGGACCCCTCCATTAACGTCTGGCATGGACCCTGCGGTGTTGCAAAGGGTGATAGAAGCTCTTTTTCCGCCCCGAAGTGACGACTTTCAACCGCCGCCGATGTACTTTGGTCCAGCGGAGTCAGCAGAATTATCGGTGGTCCCTGTGGTAACCGAAGGGGAGCTCGGTGCGGCCGTTCTTCGACTACTTTCAAAGAACAAGGCCCCGGGTCCCGACGGCATACCAGGTCGGGTTTGGGTAACAGCCATAAAAAACGGCCTCGAGTCACGTTTTCGCGACCTTCTAACAGCGTGCTTGAGAGAGGAACGCTTCCCGGATGAATGGAAGATCGGGAAGCTAGTGCTTCTGAGGAAACACGGTCGCCCTGCTGACGCTCCGTCAGCGTATCGGCCTATAGTGCTGCTTGATGAGGCAGGCAAGCTCTTCGAACGCATAATTGCTGCCCGTCTCATCAACCATATGGAGATGTCTGGCCCAAATCTGTCCAAACATCAATTTGGATTCCGACAGGGCAGATCCACCATTGATGCGATCTCGCAGGTGAGAGCCCTTGTCGAGGGAGAGGTGTCCAGGGACGGGGTAGTGCTGGCGGTGTCTTTAGACATCGCCAATGCATTTAATTCTCTGCCTCATGTTTGCATTGAGGAGGCTATGCGATACCATTGCTTTCCAAAATACCTGCGTCGAATCGTAATGGCTTATTTGTCTGGACGTAAAATTATCTTCCCGAAATCGGATGGTTGGGGTGAGCATATGGTCGTATCCGGTGTTCCACAGGGATCGGTCCTAGGCCCGCTTCTGTGGAACATCGGGTACGATTGGGCAATTCGAGGGGCTCTGCTCAGAGGCATAAACGTATTTTGTTATGCGGATGACACCCTTGTGACGGCCAAAGGAAAGTCCTTTAGAGCGGCAAGAATCCTGGCCACTGCGGGGGTTGCACAAGTGGTGGGGCGTATTCGACGTCTCGGTCTTAGAGTCGCTCTGGAAAAATCGGAAGCCCTTTGTTTCCACGGGCCTCGCAGGGCACCACCAGCTGGAGCTGAGCTTATAGTGTGCGGTATCTCCATCGGTATCGGGTCGACCATGAAGTACCTGGGACTGGTCCTCGATAGCCGATGGAACTTCAAGAGTCACTTCGAGCACCTTGCTCCGAAGTTGAGGCGGGTGACGCTGGCACTCTGCCGACTTATGCCCAATTTAGGCGGACCAAGCTCGGCATGCCGCCGTCTGTTCACGGGTGCTGTGAGATCCGTGGCACTATACGGTGCGCCAGTATGGGCAAGCGCCTTAAGTCCGCGCAATATAGCCCAACTGCGCCGTCCGCAGAGGATACTTACAATAAGAATCGCCCGTGCATATCGCACGGTTTCATTTGAGGCAGCGTGCGTTTTGGCTGGGACCCTCCCTTGGGACCTGGACGCACATGTCCTAGCAGAAGTTTATCTTAGAACTTCGGAAGAAAGGCAGATCAGAGGTATCATCCCACTACCCGAAGAGATTGAAGGATGGCGTAACGACGCCCAAGAAGTGGCCTTCGAGAAATGGAGGGAAAGGCTTGAACACCCTGATGCTGGCCACCATACCATTGCGACCATTAGGCCCGTATTCAATGCATGGATAGAGAGACGGTGGGGTGCGCTCTCCTACCGCATGACACAGGTCCTGTCGGGCCATGGCTGCTTTGGGAAGTACCTGTGCAACATTGCGAGGAGAGAGCGCACTACGAAGTGTCACCAGTGTGGCGCTGAGGAAGATTCTGCCCTGCACACTTTAGAGGCGTGCCCAAGATGGTCTAGGGAAAGAGCAGACTTAACTGTAGTGACCAGGACCGCCCCATTGCTCCCTGAAATAGTGAAGGCGATTTTGAAGGATGAAAGATCATGGAAAGCTTTTCATACTTTCTGTGAGAAAGTCATGAAGGTTAAAGAGGATGAGGAGCGGTCCCGCGAGAATAATCCTGCGGCGGACCCCATAAGGAAAAAAAGAGTTGGTCGGCGGCGAAGAGCATTTGCCGGCGCACTGGCTCCGTGAGTGGGTCCCGAGTAGAGCGTAGGGAAAACTTCTACTTACGGACTATGGCCCGAAGAAGTGGCTGAGGCGTTACTCGTCACAAAGAATATATGCACACATGTGCCAGAAGTAGAGCCCAGGCGGGCATATCGTGTACAGGTCATTGGGATAAGGGAAACTGTGAACCTTCAACCTGTACTACGATGAAGAAGGAACACGGGGGTCTTTTTTAGTGGGTAGTCTCGGTCGTCAACATCTTTGGCTGAGGAGCCCCACATAACTCTGCATTGTTCTTTTTTCCCAACAATGCAGAGTAGGCGTCAAAGCCTTTTTTCCCCCTCAAAAAAAAAAAAAAAAAAAAGGTCTCCGTATCCTGTGTCGACCGTAGCCTGTATACAGGCTACTCAGTCAGGGATCCTAGGTTTGAATCCCGGTAGGAGCAAAAGTTTGTATGATGAGTAGGTACAAGGCATAGATGTTGTTTATTTAGTTCATTTCAAATATTTATACACATATTGTTATCTTTATTTCTCCGTAATGTAGTATTCTTAACAATGAATACCTATTAAAGGCGCTTACTTTGATTCTGACCGTTTTTGAGCCTTTGTTTATGTGATTTTTATCTATTGCAACTATCGACGTTCTGCACGAGTGAACGACAACTCTTCTTACTCAATAAAAACTAAATATTATTTAAAACTTTATTTGTAAATGAACTATGTACATTGTGCAACTTGTCCAACTATTACAAAAAACATAAACGAAATAATAAAAAAAAACATATCAGCTATTTACAACACATAATACACTAAAGGACATAACTAATTGTGAACAAAACTAATTAACTGATTAGACGAATTACCTATAACTTTATAAACGATTTACATATTGTTCTATCTATCGCGAACACTTTCTGTATATAAAACCAACGACGATGACGAGGCACTAACGGCATGGCCACGAACTCACCGCACGCTCGTCCTTCGGCTCGCGAATCGGCAACCACTGCGCGCTGTCTCGATGTCGGCCTCGCACCGCGTCGTCGTGACCGCGCAGTGGTTGCCGAGTCGCCGCCGTCGCCTTCGCCCGTTCCCGTGGCCAGGCCGTAAACACTCTTTTACAATTTAATTAGTACTAGTCGCCACCAACGATTCCACCCTCATGGATATCAGTTATCGTTCCAAAAAGTATCATAAATCCGTTCCAAAGTCTTAAAATATCTCCAAACCAAAGAAGATGTTCTGAATTTCAATGGAGGCTGCTACTCGGCGACCCCCCCAAGACAAAAGTTATATGGGAAGAAAGAGTATATTTTTAGGAATATTATGCAATAAAAGTATAATTTTAAATCATAAGAAATCGTTACCCAGCGATATAATATTCGATTTTAAAACAATGACTCGTGTCAGACAAGTGCATTGTCTTGTCAAATATTTTTTATCTAAGCAGGCATGGGCTTAATTTGGTTCAGCTTTTGACAATTTGCAATTATTTTTCTAATAAAAAATGCTAATAAGAATAATTTATAATATAAGAACGAGTATGGAATAGATATGTACTTAATGGAAAATTTGAATAGTTTAACACGAAATATCCATAAATAATGAAGATATCCACGAAGAAAGAATCCATCGAAATGCATTTGCAAAGATATTTTTTTGTATTTTCAAAGTACCAACGAGTCCAACGATATCTATCGTCGTCTATCGTCTATCTATCTTGATTTGGTTCGAGTATACCTCTAAAAATACAGCTTTATCTACGCTAGTTTCTAGAATAACATACGAAATAATGCACGAATTACAAGCTGAGCTACGAACGCTGCATATTCATGAGGTAATGTTGTGACGAAGCATAAATTTAGCAGAGTGTTAAACCGACAGACGTCGGGTGTGTATCGCGAGTGTATAAAATCTAACATTTTATTATAGCGTTAGGATGCTTTGAAAAATGTGACAACTACATAACAGTGGTGCTTTTGTTGTTGAATTGACTTGAAACCTGGAGAATAAGAATAACTATATTTGTCATTTTACAATGATGCTGTTACATAATTGTTAAAATACTAGCTGTTTATACTGCTCCAAACGAATGTTTTTGTAATCAAATTTTTTTGACATATTTATTTACCTTAGTTACATTCTTCAATAAAATTTCCTGTCATCAGATGTGTCTTTTTGCTCTCCTAGAATATTTTTACAACAAAATCGTTATCAGCATGAAGAATTATGGCACATTTGGATAATATCGGTGATGCAGGTACGGCTGATCGTAATATTAATTGTATTAAAAGCTCGTCAGCATCGATACCGTCTATTATGCTTCGGGATAGGGAAAGTTACCCTTTGTGGAAGTTTCGTATGCGAAACTACCTTATCCATGAAGACTTGTGGGAGACTATAGAAGGTTACCCGACTGGTGATGCGACTCCCACAAATATCCGTGATAGGAATGACAGGAAGGCTCTTTCTAAAATTTGCTTGACCCTCGAGAGCTCTGCTATTGTTCATGCTAGGAATGCCAAGACGGCGTCTGAAGCGTGGGTGGCATTGCAGAATACCTTTGAAGATAAGGGTATGGGGCGCAGATTAGCTTTGGAAAGAAAGCTGTATCGTTTAAGTCTAATAGACTTTCGTAATATTGAAGACTACATTAATGCGGTACTCAATACTGCTCAAGAGCTGGCGGACATAGGAAAGGAAATCGAAGATACTTCTGTGGCAGCCATTCTATTAGGTGAACTATCTTCAAACTATGACCCTTTAAAAATGGCTTTGGAGAATAGTAATGTTGTTGTTACCACGGGCTTAGTCAAGGCCAAACTATTGAATGAAATGTTCAAGAAAGACGTGATGGCTGAGACTGGCGCTGCTGCACATGTACGAAGTCTTAAACCGAAACAGAAACCCGTTGTTTGCTATGACTGTAAGGAGCCTGGCCACAAACGACCCGATTGTCCGTTGAGGAAGAAGAAGACGATGAAAAAAGGGAAGACAGACTTTACTCCTAGTACTTCTTTTTATGCCTTAGGAGTTCATAATAACATGGACAAGTGGTATGTAGATTCTGGTGCTACCAAACATATGACAGCAAGAATCGATTGGTTCAGTGACTTAAGGCCACTTCACACGGGCAAGGTTACAGTGGCAAATGGCACTGAAATCAGTGTCGGTGGTGTGGGTGGCACAGACATATCCAGTTTTGTAAATAATAGCAGTAGTGTTGTAAATAAGTTAAAAGATGTTGTTTATGTTCCTAATTTAAAATCTAACCTTATATCTGTAAAGAAAGCTGTTGAGAAAGGTTTTAGCGTTCTTTTTGATAAAAGTGGCTGTAACTTTTATAAAACTGATACTTTTCAATTTACAGGTGATTCTGTTCTACATGGTTCGCCCTGTGATGGTCTGTACGCGTTGGACTGTACTGTAAATATACCTCAAACTGCGGCCTATGATGTGCACTCTGACTCAATTAGTAGATACGAGTTGTGGCATAAGCGATTAGGGCATTTGTGTCGCATTGGTATGAACCATTTAAGGAATAGTAAGGTTGGTGTAGATTTTAAGGATGTAGATAAGCAACAGTGTGTGTCGTGTGTAAAAGGCAAACAAGCACGGAAACCTTTTAAAACTATAGCGTATGCTAGGGCAACTTCTAAATTAGAATTGATCCACTCTGATCTTTGTGGACCAATGCCCGAAACGTCCCTTCAAGGTAGTAGGTATATTTTAGTATTTATCGATGACTATTCGAGAAGAGTTTTTGTATATTTCATATATTCGAAAACCGAAGTAAAAGAAAAATTTTGTGCTTTCCAAAAGTTAGTTGAAAGACAAAGCGGTGCTCAAATAAAAAAGATTAGGACTGACAATGGTACTGAGTTCGTAAATAAAGAGTTAACCGATTATTTCGTCTCTTTAGGAATCGAACATCAGACCACTGTGTGTGTGTATAGTCCTCAACAAAACGGAGTAGCCGAACGTACTAATCGGTCATTAGTAGAGAAAGCTCGTTCAATGTTATCTGACAGTCAACTCTCAAACGCTTATTGGGAGGATGCTATTCAAGTTGCGGTGTACCTTAAGAATAGGTCCCCCCACCGTGCGCTAGACAGAGGCTGTACACCATTTGAAAAATGGTATGGCTTTAAACCGAATCTCAGCAACCTAAGAGTATTCGGTTGTAGGGCTCTTATCCAAGTTCCTTCATGCCAAAGGAAAAAGCTGGATAGTAAGGCAGAAGAAGTAATCTTTGTTGGGTATACAGAAGACCCAAATAGTTATTACTTCAGGGATCCTGTTTATCCTAGGCGACTGAAAAAATCTAGGGATGTTACTTTTTATGAAGATTGTTTTTCAAACATGAAAAATAAAATCTCTAATGTAAGTAACAATAATCCTGCTTCTGCTCCAGTATTACTTTTTTCTAATAATGATGAAGGCAGTTACATAAATGGCCAATGGCCAACTGAGAGTACTACAAATATTCACCCGAATTCAGAGATAAGTACTGTCGGTGGAGAAGTCAATGTTGAAACTGAAGAACAGGAGAGTTTGAATGCGGATACTGGTCCAGTCGATGAAGCCGTAGATTTAAATGCTGGTCCAGGCTTATCTTCGTCTGAGCGTAGATATCCAGTGAGAAACAGGAAGGCTCCTGACTTTCTCACTTACATAGCTTCAAATGAAGACTCCAGTGAACCGAAGACTTATTCTGAAGCCAAAAGGTCTGTAGATTGGGTGAAGTGGAAAGAAGCAATGGACAGTGAATACAACTCACTTTCCAACTTAAAGACTTGGAATCTCGTGGATAGACCTAACAAAAGAATTGTTGCCTGCAAGTGGGTTTATAAGGTGAAAAGAGACTCTGAGGGAAACGTTGTGAAGTATAAGGCAAGGCTTGTAGCTAAAGGCTATAGTCAGGTATCTGGTGTCGACTACTATGAAGCATTTGCTCCAGTAGTGCGACACTCGTCCTTAAGAGTTTTATTTGCCTTAGCTGCGGAGATGAATCTGAAAATGCGGCATATGGACATTGACACAGCTTTTCTCAATGGAGAGCTTGAAGAAGATGTTTTTATGGAGCAACCTGAAGTTTTTGTCACAAAAGGACAAGAACATAAGGTTTGCTTGTTGCGAAAATCCCTATATGGATTAAAGCAAGCCCCAAGGGCTTGGAATACAAAATTAAATGAAACATTAGGAAAAATTGGTTTTGTTAGAACTCCTTCCGAACCTTGCGTTTATACAAAACTTTTTGATAATGAATTAGTTTTAATGGCTGTATTTGTCGATGATCTCATTGTATTCTATCAAAACGACAAGTCATTTGACATTGTCAAGGAAAGTTTACAAAAATATTTTTCACTAAAAGATTTAGGTTTTTTGAAATGTTATCTAGGTCTCAATATAATCAGAAACGAAAATGAGGTGACGGTTCATCAAAAACCATATATATTGAATCTTTTGAAAAACTTTGGTTTGGAAAACTGTAAGACGTGTAGTACACCTTTGTCTAACACTAAACTTGAGGTGAGTACTACGACAAATGATCAGGCTTATCCTTACCAGCAATTAATAGGTAGCTTAATGTATCTTGCGGTTAATACTCGCCCAGATATCGCATTCGCAACTAGCTATTTAAGTCAGTTCAACACCTGCTATGGTAAAACTCATTGGTTAGCAACGAAGAGAGTGTTGCAGTACTTGAAAGGTAGTATTGACCTATGTATACGGTATTCAAGTACAAATGAACTCTTGAAAGGGTGTGCTGATGCTGACTGGGCGAACTGTAGTTTGGATAGACGTTCCTATACCGGTTATTGTTTCAAATTGGCAGGAGGTCCAGTGTCATGGGCGGCACGAAAGCAACCTACGGTTGCGTTATCCTCAGCAGAGGCAGAATATATGGCTATAACTGATGCGGTAAAAGAAGCTTTGTATCTTAAGAGATTTTTATTCGAAGCTTGTAGTGTGTTAGGTGAGTCAAAATTTGTTCTAGAATCTGTAAATATATTTAGCGACAGTCAGAGTGCACAAAGTTTGGCGTTAAATCCAATACACCATAACAGGACGAAGCATATAGATACAAGGTATCACTTCATAAGAGAAAAGGTCTCGGACGGTACGATTGTACTTAAATTCTTAGAGTCCAGTCAAATGCCGGCTGATGTATTAACAAAAGCATTACAGCGTACAGCACACAGTCGTTGTGTCAAAGGCTTAGGTTTAGATTGTTAACTAATGTAATGTGTTAACTTCTTTTGTTTAGTTTGTAATGCTTAAATATGGTAAAATAAAGGTCAAATAATATTTTGATTAAGGGGCCGTGTTAAAATACTAGCTGTTTATACTGCTCCAAACGAATGTTTTTGTAATCAAATTTTTTTGACATATTTATTTACCTTAGTTACATTCTTCAATAAAATTTCCTGTCATCAGATGTGTCTTTTTGCTCTCCTAGAATATTTTTACAACAATAATATTGTCAATAATCATAAAATCAGGTCACACTCATAGATGTGCTGAGTAACAGAAACAATGACAACTACCCTCCGCACTAGTTATAAACTGTATTGCGGCAGCGCAGTATCACCGCAGCCGATTGACCAATTCAAGTTGACACACGATTAATAATAGGGACAGATCATAAACTGGTCTTGAGCATACATAGATGCAACCGATACACCTTAGCTTACCAAGTTACCAACTAATTACTTTTGTAGTATGATTAAAAACTAAATTACACAATATAGGAGATTTAGGCCCGTATTACAGAAAATTTCTCAGTAACGAATCTAGTTTTAAAACAAATTTTAATAAGAGATTTAAATTTGGAACTTTACTTGAAACGTTCTACATTGATCAACTCTCAGCTGAGCTATTGCCTATTTTAGAACGATACCTACTTACGTCGAAATCTGCGTTCAAGTAAAGATTTGATCTTTGTTTATGGTCGACACCATTCTTGAGAACGGATCACGTACTATACTCCCAAATAAAGTTGTAATGCTAGTTCAATATGCTTGACATACATAACGCTTGACATACATACTAACACGTTCTGATAGTTTCGCTTTTCTGAACTTGTCATTGTTGCTTTGTCCAATTGTTGATTCAAGTTTCAGCTGATTGAGTCTTAAAACGCAACCTGTAAAAAGCTGGACAATTAAGTAGTGATCTACACCTCAAACTAGTTTTGAGTGATTCGAGTTCAAACGATACTATAGCCGCGTTCTGTAACACGGGCCTTAGTAAGATACCTACATCTGGATCTGGGAATGACGTGATTCTACTTTCAACGCGTAAAGAGTATATTGAACCATGTGTTTAGAGATTGATGGGGGAGACACCACAGGCTAAATAATTATTATTATATTACTAAATAATTCTAAAGCGTAATAACATTATTTTATTCATTTATTGACACTTATTATCCAGCCCAAAGTAAGCATCACTAAGAGCTGGTGTTATGGATACTAGAAAACGGAGAAATAATAATAATAATACGTATATAAATATTAGAAATAATATAATAAATAAACATAGGTATGAACATCCATGATTCGTGAACATTTGTTCACATTTGGTTGTTCACACGAACAACCTTGAGCCTCAGCAATTGCGTCGAGACATTGCGTCGCTTAGCGCCTTCTATCGGCTATATCACGGAGAGTGCTCTGAAGAGCTATTTGACCTTATCGCACCTTCCCTCTTCCTACTCTGGAGCACGCGTGCCGGTCTTCGGAGTCATCAATTCACTGTCTCCACCTCAACATCACGTAGAAAGAAATTTAGTAGCTCGTTTCTTTGACGTACTTCCAAAACTTGGAATTCTTTGCCAGTACATGTGTTTCCTCCTTCTCATAACATGGGTTCCAGAGGCGTGAAAAAGCACCTTTCGGGCCGGCATTGTGGAGGCGGGTAGAGCAGTGTCTGAATTGCAACTAGCTATCTTCGCATATGGACTCTTCTTACCGCTTCACATTAGGTGGTGTTGAGTCATTTGTCGTGTTTTGTAGAAAAAAAAAACATTTGTTCACGAGTCACGTACTCATCATAGAAATATTTGCTTCTACCGGGATTCGAACCCGGGACCTATAGTACCCTAGCCTGTGCCTATAGTAAGCGGCACAGATCACTCGGCCAGCTGCTCGTCGATGTAGCTAGGACATAAAAATGTAAGTTTAATGCCAAAAACGTTTTTCAATCAATTCGTTATATGCAATACAACTGATATAAAATACATAATTATATTGAAACTACATTTTGAAATTTAGGTTAGTTAGTTATTTAGTTAGGTTTCCCAGTGGTGAAGTAATGTGATTTGGACAATAAATTGAATCTCGTTGGAAGTCAGAAGTATCTTTGTGATTTTTTTCTATCGAGAAAATTTTATAAATTCATGTTTTAGCTCTGACACAACCCTCACAAATATAATGTAATTACTATATTTAAAATTACAGCTCATTTGGATTTGATTTAATACGATTAAAATCGAATCTACAATTAGTGATTTGCTTTATGCCCCCTCTTAATCGATTGTAATAAAATACATTTTTCAAATGACTCGTTACGTTAGATTAGTCTAAAGATCGTCTGTATTTTGATTGTCATTATATCAAACAATTATCTGCCTTTCTTTTAAATCGATAAAAAAAGGATCTATTTTGGGGACAAATAAACGTTTATAAAATTTTGATATAATTTAGGTTAAAGGTCAAAATGATTACAAAGACAATCGTATGCGAAAACCGCTCTTATAACAGCAGTCATATGACCCATTAAAAGCTAAACAGAGACAAATGATGTGCTGTCATCTGTACATTATATTTATACGTTTCCGTTTTCTGCAGCCGGGTGAAACAGAAGCTATTACTATAAAATTGAACATTTGCGTGACAGTTGAATATTATTTTATGACACTATCCACCTGTGGGTTTGTTTTTGTGTCGTTAGAACGGTAGCCAATAACAATTTGACGGCAATTACTTGAATGAAAAATTATTTTAATCATCCTTATCATTTATGTTATTTTTGTATTCTATTTTTTATACAACTAGTTGACAAACAAGTTGTTGGTAAGCGGTTATCACCACTCGATATTGCAGGTGCGATGTCATCCTAAGGCGTAAGATGAAATGCCGTCCATGCCCAGTAATTACACTGGCTACCTTTCCCTTCAATCCGAAACACAGCGAACTGTTTCACGGCTGAAATAAGAAAGACGGTGGTACCTACCGAGACGACCCTACATACGGGCCTACCACCTTGTATTACTTGATATTGTTATTTTTCTATTCTATTCACTGCACATGATAAAAATTGTTTGCGAATTGTAGCTACAACGGGAAAACATATTTTATTTATTGGTATCCATACGGATATTATACATGCGAAATTAACTCTGTCTGTCTGTTGAAATTTGGTATGGAGATAATTTTACCCTTGTTCGATATTATTCTATGGATATGCTTTACACGAAACTTTTTGGCGCGGAACAGACATCCACATGTGTAGAGCCGCGAGCGACCACTAGTATTATATCATAATTTTATCTCAACTTTTATTAAACAGTTAATTTTATATCAACATTAAAAAAAACATTACTGACATAAAAGTTAGAAATTCTGATAATTTCACAAGAAACACGTGAATTTAATTATTAAAACTTTACCTTTTAAAATAAAGCATTTATATTCATTTATTTGGCGTTTAAGAAAACGTGATCAAATGAAATAAAAGTGATGTATCCATAGATAAATAAAACAAGCTTCTGCAAGTTTTCACTTTCACCCAAATAGTACTTTCAACTCGTGCAGTGCAAAAATAACCATCAACTCTGATTCATCTGCCCCCTTAAATTGTTACTAAAGATCGACAGTAAGCTTAAAGTTGGTCGTCAAAAGCGACGCTATATATTACCTTCCCTCCTTCCGTCTTTAATTATGGCTACTTTTACAACAGTTTTGAGATATTTTTTTTTAAGTTGTAGCTTTCTAAGAGCGCAGATTAGGGGAAAGAAAGATTTTAATATAATTATTATAATTATTAAATTACAGCTATTTGACCTTATCCCACCTTCCCCTTCCTACTCAGGAGCACGCGTGCCGGTCTTCGGATTCATCAATTCACTTTCTCCACCTCAACATCACATACAAAGAGGTTTAGTGGCTCTTTTCTTTGTCGAACTTCCAGAACTTGGAATTCGTTGCCAGCACATGTGTTCCCTCCTTCCTATGACATGGGTTCCTTCAAAAGAGGCGTGAAAAAGCACCTTTCGGGCCGGCAAGGTGGAGGTGGCTAGAGCAGTGTCTGAACTGCACTAGCTGTCTTCGCATATATGGACTCTTCTTACCGCTTCACATCGGATGGTGTTGAGTCATTTGTCGCGCTTTGTTTTTAAAAAAATTAAATGTTTTAAATTTATTAAGAAAATATGTCTAGAAAAAATAATTTCCCCGGGAACTATCTGGGAACGGAACTCGCGACCTATCACTATCCGGGTGACTTGTGACCACTGAGGGGCCGTTCAAGTATTACGTAACGCAATTTTTTCTTGTAAAACGTTCCGAAGAGTTACAGGGTGGGAGGGGGGTTCGAACAACGCGTGACGTAACATGTTTTTTTTGTAATTTAAATAAAAAACTAGGAAATAAAAATCTTTTGAGTTGGCGACCCTTTTTGTTCCGTTCGGAATATCTCGATTATATCGTACCGTACGTCAGTTTTATATTTTTCTCCAAACCCTTTTTGTTTTACGGAGAATCACTTGTCAAATAAAAGTAAATAAAATAAACAATATAAGCAAGTATTACGAGTTAAAATTTCATGTTTTAATAAGCAATAACAAATGTATTTAGGTGTCTTTCTAGTCCTTTGCGCTTCTTCCTTGGGTGTTACGTAACGTTTAGTTAGGGGGGGGGGGGGGGGGTTCCCGAACTGAACTACGTTCCATGGGGGGAGGGGGGGTCAAAAATCTTTGAAAATTGCGTTACGTAATACTTGAACGGCCCCTGAGCTATTTTTGTGGTCTAGTTTGTTTACTCGTAGTATTGTAGTCTTTCAAGTGTTGGATAAAAGAGATTCCTTATAATTCCGGAGATAAGTCCAATTTTAATAAATTTTTGTTACGTCATTTCCTTAATTATTTTAAAACCTCTCCTACGCAGTTTTTATTTCTTTTTGATTTTGTAACTATTTTTCGTACTTTTTTATCGTGTTCAAAATCTCTTTTTACGATTTTTTTCTCAGAAAAATAACTAACAGAAAAATAACCCTTTTCAAGATTACATCAAAATGTTTTGATCCCTTCCGCAGCTTTTGAATAAAATAAAATATGGACAGTCGTTTCGGAATCAAAACATTAAGACGCTGAAGCCATCTGAGTCTAAAGCGTTCAAGGTTCGGTGGTGGTGTTTTGCGCATTTTAGAAGAATGGAGCTCAATTTATTTCACGGTTTATCAAAATAATGACGGAAATCCGCGGTAAGAATAGATTCAAGGGTTTCCGAAATACATTGCTATTCTTTCAATAAAACTTTTGTTTCGCACAGTACAAAAAACAAATCATCACCACCATAATTTCACCTAAATGACGTCCACTGCTGGACAAAAGCTTCCCCAAAAGATTTCCGCGTTGAACGCATTAAAATGAAAATGATGATAAAAATAACACTAACAAAATAATGTCGAATGGTGGTGGTGTTGTCAATACGACAATAAATTAAAACATGGGCTATATTAGTTCATAGAAATGTTTTGCAACTTTTAAAAAAGATGTGTTCATAATTCATGTTGTCTAAGCTTGATTATGGCGCTATATTTCATAAATTCGGAAAATATACGCTGCTGTTACCCATAAAAACAATTGAATATTGATAAAAATAGTATTTTTTTTCCAACATTTATCAAAAATGTTAATGACATTACATTACTGACATCAAACAAAACAACTATTAATTTGACACATTCACACTTTTTTACGGCTGCGGTTGATTTTTGTTTCAGTTAGCGTTGTCGGTGTAATTTTCTCTAGATAAAGTTTTTATTAGTTCAACTTCGGCATGAATCGTAATCGCGCAAACTTTTTCACCTCGACCTATTAGCCTTTATTGATCTTCAAAAGTTACTATGATAGTAAGACACCATTTTTGAAGAAAACACATAGTCAATGGGCCTAATTCTGGGAACACACTTTAATTCTAAATTTAAGTACAGTATGTCTCTTTTTCGCAATAAGTAATAGGAAAAAGATAGCAAGAATCTGTTTAGAGCTGTGACTTAAATTTAGAAGGATTTCAAAGAAACCATAGACAATGTTGGACGGCATGTAAGGAGGTGCCTCCTAAGCACTGCATTTTATCACGTTCAATAAGGTCGAAAATTGAACGCAGGTTTCTAAATGTCAAATTATATGACAGCCATCCTTTCTGTATTCCTTTTGATAGAAAGAAATGCACTGAACTTAAATTTAGACTTAGCATGTGTTCACCAGAATTGGGGCCATTGTAAAATTACTGTCATCAACATTGGTGCGATATAAAACATTGCAAATATCATAAAGGTGCATCCACATAATTACAACGGAACATGGTATAAAACACAGTCATTATAACATGTTTAAAGTAGATTGTCACTGAATGTTGTAAGTCGTGTTATAGAGTATGTTAAATACCTCTGTTCAATAAGCTAGTACGAACACAACATCTACGCTTACTTGTTGTACTTACCTATTACTTAGGGACGTGTTAGATAATATAATTATGTGATAATTGATATAAAGCTGTTCAACCATTAATTGTGAATGTTCCACAAAAGTTGATGCGCAATAAATGTGAAACGTTAGATTTTCCTCTGACAGCGTTTAGACTCACACAACATTACAAGACACCGGAACGAAGATTTTCTAAGCAAACGATAATCAACTCTATTCGTATTTCTTTATATCACTATTCAGTGTAGCCCTTCCACGGCTGGTACATCTTCACTTTGGATTTTTCAATTCGTGTCGTAATTTTTTCATGCAACAAGAGCGATAAACAACCGTACGGCCCGCTTGATAGTAAGCGGATACCATAGCATATAGACGCTCGTAGCACCTTTGGCACTACTCACGCGTTGTTACCTTAGCCTATAGACGCTCGTAGCACCATAAGCAGTACTCACGCGTTATTACCTTAGCCTATAGCCGCTCGTAGCACCTTTGGCACTACTCACGCGTTGTTACCTTAGCCTTTAGACGCTCGTAGCACCTTAAGCACTACTTAAGCCTTGTTACCTTAGCCTATAGCCGCTCGTAGCACTTTTGGCACTACTCACGCGTTGTTACCTTAGCCTATAGACGGTCGTTGTACCTTGGACACTACTTTTAAGTTGTTACCTTAGTCTTTAGACGCTTGCTCCACTTTGGACACTACTCACGCGCTTTCTACTCTGTACAATTAAGGAGAAAACATTATGTTGAAAGCATAGGAAACGAAAACCCTTACCAACATGGCGCTTTCTGTATAAGTTCTAAGCAATAGCGATTGTTTCCTGACGTCACTTCCATGTCGGTTTCGGTTGGAAAAATGTTAAAGGAGAGGATAGAAAAATATAGTAGCTAAATCTATGTCCAAAGTTAATATTATGATAAGCTAAACATGTGTTATGTTTTAACTTTTAGTATCGTTTAGGAAAGTGATTTTACCTCACACTAGTAACTAAATCTATACCCGTTGGCTTAGCTATGTTATTTTTATATCTACCTGAGTAGAGTTTAGGAAAAAGTAAGTATCAATAAATATTATTATTATTATCAGTTAAGTATAAATAAATATTCTAGTTTCGTTGAGGAAGTGGTTTTATTTAAGGAAGAAGTTTCATAAAAACACCATTGAAAGAAGTCCTCCAGCTCTGAATATAATATCCGAGCTCCCATTCTAAAAAACTCAGTAATATATACTTATTATGATGAAATAAAGCATGAAAATAGATTACATAATGTGCAACCATGAGGTCGTAGGGCCGGCAATGAAAACACGTAAATCTGTGCAAACACTACATTCAACAATTATGCTGAACATTATAAAACATTTGCTGGAGTATCTATAAACCCACGGTTAAAAACGTTAGCAAGATTCAAAGTACTAGTTGCGTTATCTATTGATGGGTTACATAACTAAAGTTAGCATTTACACTTTTTGAAAAGATCTAAAAACGTCAGGATTGAAGGTTGAAGATACTAAAAAAAGCAGTCCTAAAATCATACTACTGGGTGTCCCAGCTATTACTCCTAAGAAGGAATTATTTGAATGTTTGTATGGACAGAACATCTCCGACAAGAACCCACATATACTTCGTGCAAAGTTGCAACCAGTGCTACGCAGCACAGCGTTGGACAACATGAATCTATGATCTGTGACCTACATAGATGCCCCTCATTTAGTAATATGATGAAACATGTTTAACGTAATTATAATATACTTATTTTATTGTTAAATTTAATATTATTGTCAACTAATCACTCACCTACAAAAGATCAGACACCTGAAATACAAGTTAAATGTTACTTAGGATATTATGAGCTAACCCTAATTTATATTACAATAGCAAATAATATCATCATGTAGATAATCGCTACACTATTTTGTAAAATAAATGTAGATTTTATCATATTTGTGTAGCTAATAGAAATATGACGATTGAACACATCCTGAGACAGTACATTTAGGCTACCTTTGGCATAGCCCAATTCGCGGGTGGAGCCACAGGTGATCGCTAGTTTCTTATAAATTTGGATTCGGACACCCACGCACATTTACAGAAATTTATTCCGAATAATATCAATGAAGGAATCAAACAAGACGAAGCGATACCTAATTAAAATAGAATTAATCTCCATCGGATTTTAGAAGCGTTCTAATTTGGTTCGCTACTTAATATTTCATTAGAAGTTAAAGCGATGCGTTCTCGATTCCAAGTAGTCGCGTCTCGATACGAAACCTTGGGGCTGAAAATCGAAATTAATGAAGTTGATTAATTGCTGCGCTATCGTTGCTCCAAGTTCTTAGACTAATTCATCATAATTACGTGATAAGATCGTGTTTCGAATTATGTGTAATAACGGCTTCAGCTGGGGTTTCTATGTTGTTGATAGCATATCTAATGGCGCTAAGCATGAGTACTGTTTCAGGATACCTTTACGATAATGATCATGACAGAAATATACCAAGTAGTTTTTGAGGTATAACCAGTAGTGATCCTGTACTCCTAATACCTAATTCGCGGAATTACTTCTGCGCGAAATGAACAATTCTTTTAAGGACTAATTAATAAAGTCCCTGATTAGTTAACAGAATACTTTTTCAAGCATTTTTAAACTTTCAATAAGATGAGAAAGCCGTTTAAATCACAAATTTGACAGATTTTGTGCGTTTTTACCGCCAACTTTATTGAAAGAAATACAAATAAAGAAAATGATACGAAAAATGTATGCTCGAATCGAAATCGAACCATGTCCTAGGTCCGGCCAGACGCAATAGCCACTACGCTACTACACTAGGTGTAACGTACCAAATTCTTCACCGCTTTCTACTTTTGAACCTTTTTATTAGTGTTGGTTTAACTGTGATATTATTGTTCTCACAACCTTCTACACTTTAATTAAATATCTAATTGAACCTTTCTTTTCTTGCTAGTCCTCACATATGACATGAACTCTACGTGTCCACTGTGTCTGTCTGTTTGTACGTAGTTCACAGATAAAGCATAATGTATATTTTATGTAAATTTTAGAAAAGTTAAATATTCAGGAACGCCAACCAAATTTTACATTAAAAGAAATAAATAATTTATTGCAACGCAAAAGTGACAATATTCCACACAACAATGTCTCAAAGAACATCAAATTAAAAAAGAACGGAAGAATGATGTAAAAACGCGTAGCACAGGTGCGTACGCAATTTATATTCTTTCAGAAGCTGAAATTGGGTATTATAATGTCTCGTTTCACAGTGTGACAGAGAATTTGCACTTCATAAGCGTTAAATTGGTCATTAGACCTTCATCGTCAAATAAGCGGAGCAATAAACTGTGAAATATTTATTATAACGTACCCTGAGAACTGTAGCACCTTTGAGAATATTTCATCTCAGAGTGACGTGGGTGTTAGGCAAAATGCGAGAGGGAACTCGCTTAATCGCATTTTTATTGCCAACATTACTGTTTAAGAGTTTTTGCAGACGCAGCAGGCTTTTTATTTAAAGGAGATCATTCATTTAAGTAGCGCACAGGACATACAATTAGTATAATAATAAGTCTCCCGTAAGCTTATTTTTCTGTTGAATAAAGTAAGTGAGACAAAAAAATAATCTCGATATTTTATGGTTCCTGTGACCTTGAAAACACTAGTAATGTCTCTAGTAGTATCGATAGTTACATTATTATTATAACAATAAAGTTCTCTTGCGAGTCTCAAGTGGCACAGGGCAGGCCGCATTGCAAGGAGGACTGACGTTATGATCGCGGGTCGAGGGAAGCCATTGGACGGGGGCAGCACAAGACCGTTCTGCTTGGATATCCTGAGGAGAGCCCTATGCCCAGCTGTGGGCATCTCTAGGATGACGATGATGATGATAGATCAATAAATTTATATTCCATTAAAGCTACAACTGCTTTCATTCTCTTAATATTGTGAAAAGAACTACTCAACACAATAGTGGCTTTCTCCCACCAGCCCGGATTGGGAGAGCATGGTGGTATTATGGCCCAACACTCTGCATGTGTTCTTTGCATGTAAGAAGCCCTGTGCCCAGCAGTGGGAGTATATATACTAGATGTTGCTGCTGCTGCCCTCGTCCTCACTCTCCTGGCGCATTTAAGAGATCATACAAAGCATCGTTAATCACATGCTCTGTGCCTCTTTTATTTGTTTTAAGTCAATCGTAACTTTTACGTTTATCGTTTGATATCCATATTAAAATATAGTTCCAATTATTCACAACAGAGAAGCTGCTGTAGATAAGATTTGACAGCTGAACGCAGACACGACAGTGACGTTTTACGAAAAACATTGCGTATGAATTAATAAGATTAGAGGAAGCCTACAGTGACAGCTTATCAGCTTATCTTGAGTTGTTTTGACATACTTGTGATTAAAATTAATGTGAAATCCTACCTAAAAATATACTGCTCAACGACCCGTGATGCTGTTAAAGATTTTTAATTAAAACCTTAATGTATATTGCAAAATTTAATTTAATTTATAAATTAATTTTAAAATGAATCATCTATTTTTGTTTGTTGTAGTCTTAAACATATAAGTAGTATTATTAACCTAAAATTATCATGATATATTTCACTATAATATCAATTTACTGTATCGATAATATTGTATTGCTAGTTAAATCTTATTAAGCTATAAAGCGATTTTTCCGTGCTTGTTTGTATCTTCGCCAAGTTTACTAAGTTAAAGTAACATGGAGTTTTGTGCAAAAATATCAAGAGGAATCAAACCTTAAAAATATAAAATCACATTTACCTTATTCGCCTTTGAAATAGTAAAACAAAATTTAAAACAGAATGCTCTGGAAGTTTAGTAGATAAACGCTTTTTTAATGACTCCTTTATTTATGAAAATATGTCTTCAAAACGAGTTTCCACAGACGAATCACATTATCTTCCCCATTTAATAGCCCGTACATAGATTATAAAACAACGCAGTAACGTCTAAAAAATCTGGAAACGAAACGAGCTCCTGCATTCTTTTTAGCGTAAACGACATAATCATTCTTATTTTTTATTCCTCTTTATGCCGAGCTTAACGGTCGTTGTGCTCTTTAGAAATTCAAAGAAATAAACTGGGAACGTAACGTCATTTCCTGTGACGGGACCGACACGAATCCTGGCCGGAAATGGGATCGGCCCACCCTCTATCGGAGACTAATCGCGATAGGACACGTTCTGGAAATAAGATCCGTGTCTCCCAGATTTTCTTCATAATGTTACGAATGATAGTGAGAGGGTAAGTCGATCCGGGCTTTATCGACGGTGTTTTTTGCTATTAAGTGATTCAGTATGTTTTGTTGGCATTTTTCTTTATCATACCATTATCTTGAGTGTAAGTTATAGTTATTAATTCTTACCTTTATCTAAGTTCACCATCGGGACTTTGTCGCGAAAATTCTTTACTACGATGTTCGTTAGTGCCGATGTTTACCATCTCAACTTACCTTGTTGCGAAAATTCTTTACTATGGTGTTCGTTACTGCGGAAGGTGACCATCGTGCTTTACGTTATTGCGAATGTTCTTTACTACGATGTTTGTCACTGCAGAAGTTTACCATCGCGATGGACTTTGTTGCGAAAGTTCATTATTATGACGTTCTTTCTATGAATTTCATATTTTTTGCGAAAGTCTTCACTGCGATATAAGTTATTGCGTTTGATAAACTGGTCACAGGTCTAACCTAACCTACTAACTGTAACCAACGAATTTTGTATTAAAGAAATAGGTATCTCCCACTTTTAGTTCTTTTAATTTTCGGATAACAACTGTTCTGACCTACCTAAACCAGTTTTATGATCATCATCAGTCATCACCATCAGTCTTATAAAAAATCTAAATTAAAATTTGTCTTCGTTGTTACGTAATTTATTCATAACATCCTTTTAGGGTAGTCAAAAAAGGCGAAACAAAATACTCAAAATCGTTCTTTATGTCAACGAATTATTCGACGGCCAACTGGTCAAGTTAAGTACGCCTGTCTACTAAACTGATGTCCCGGGATCAAATCAGATTTGTGTTATTGGTACGAACATTGATTTTGGTATGTTTATTTCGTGTATTTTAAATATTTATATTCATATTATCATCCATTTTTCTCCGCTATCTAGTAACAAACAAGTCTAGTATAAAACAAGCTAATAATGATGCTTACGCTGGGCTAGATAAATGGGTGTGAGCGTAACAATATTATGTCAGTCATCTATTCCGACACTCTTAATTATGATAAATATTGAATACAAATAAAATAGAAGTAATAATGCTTAATATTTTTAACATACAAAACCTTGGCTTTATAATCTTTATTGCGAATGTGGCATCCTTTGATAAAAGATATGAATCATGTTAAGATAACAACCGTATAGTATAATATCTAGGCAATTAGTTATTCTAGAACCTTCATCTCTTGCGAGCTGAAGGAAGTTCGGCTTCTTATTTTGCTTTCCTCTTTGCAATGTAGCCTTTCCACTACCACTTGAGGCTCGCAATTCTTTGGGCTATGTCGGTGACCTTAGTTCTCCTGCGGATCTTATCATTCTGACGGCCGTTGGGGCGTAAAGGTCCGCGAGTGGCGGCTACGTATCGGGAGACGATAAATGATTATGATTGTGATTATGATTATGACGCAGCGTTGGCAGACCTCCCACAATGTGGACCGACGATCTATTGATGGTCAGGAAGCAGATGGATGAGGGCAGCGCAGAACCGCCTGAAGATCCTTAGGGGAGCCCTATGCCTAGCAGTGGGCGTTTCTCGGCTATGATGATAAGACACTACTCGGGTTTTGCCTGCCACGTAAATTTAAAAGGAAGCGTTATTTGAGAATAATAGACGAACCACAAGCTTCCAATATGTTCCCTCATTGAACTCTGGCGACGTTATTTATCTCAGGAAAACAAAGTATCCGTTTGGTCTGGCTATTTTCTACCATTACAAGAGTGTCCTACCTACTTGTGTCCGATAGAAATAAACAAATTAATTAATCCAACTATTATTTCTTTGTTTCGACTTTAGACACGGGTCAGTGTGCAAATACCCCTATTGTCATCAGACATCCAGCATCTCTACTAATAGTTGCTGCGGTGAAAATCTCACCACAGCAATTATCATCATCATCATGCTCATCATCACCAGAAATACATGAGGAGTTTGGGCTATAACACTACCACGCTCTCCCAATGTGAGATAGTGTGTTAAACCAGCAAATATAAATAGTAAAAATAAAGGAAGTGTTGTATGGAAGACTTATCCTTGTGTTATGTTTCGGTGCTCACAAAATTATAGCAGCATCGTTTGTGAGGGCCATCAATCATATACATATTATTTAATTAATTTTCCATCAATAGCAAAATCATTGATGGAATAATACGTCCTGAAAGTCACTGTGGAAGCGAAGACTAATGTCCGTTTTCACTAACTATTCCCTAGGCTTAGGTGACTCTTAACGACAGTTGTCTCTCTCTATCTCATTTAGATAAACTGAGACGAAAATCGCTAAGAAAAGCTTAACGCTAAGCAAATGTTAGTGAAGACGAGCATAAAACTCCCTTTCACGCAACGTAGCTATCCTACAATAAGCCTCGACAAATTCGCACACTTTAATAATAATAATAATAATATTCATACACTCACACCTATTATCTAGCTCAAAGTAAGCATCATCAAGAGCTTGTGTTATGGATTCTAGATAACGGAGAATAATGATAATAATATAATATGTATATAAATATGTATATAAAAACGCAGATGACATGAAAATATCAAAGCAAATAAACAATATTGGTGATTCGCTTTTGTTGCAAGAGGACTTAGACCTTCTTGGTCAATGGTGCGTCAAGAACAAGTTGGATATGAATATTGACAAATGTAAACATATCAGATTTACGAGATGCAAAGATACCTCGAAGGCAGTTTATAATATCAACGGTCAGACCTTGGAGAAAGTTGAGTCGATCCGTGATTTGGGCGTGGTACTGGACAAAAAAATCCGTTTTCATAAACACATCGAACAGGTTGCCACAAAAGGATTCCAAATGCTAGGGTTCATATTGCGCAACTGTAAAGAATTCAAGAAGTCCTCCACAAAAATTCTTTTGTTTTTATCTTTAGTTCGATCTAATCTAGAATACTGCAGTCAGGTTTGGTCCCCACAATATGACGTGCACAACAAACGCATTGAACGTATTCAAAAAAGGTTTGTGTGGCACCTCTCATATCAAGCACACAAAGCTAAAGAGCTGCCCTCCTATGGAGAGCGACTGGCTTATTTCAAACTGAATACTCTGCAAGAGCGGAGACTGCTACTGGATCACATGTTTTTATATAAATTAATCAATGGGTCCGTGGATTGCCCCTTTTTACTAAGTTTAGTCAGTCTCAATATTCCAAGCAAATTGCCTCGCCTTAGTAGGTTCGTTCCGTTCGCGATCAAAGGTTGCAGAACCAACCTGGGTCATCATGCCACTATGCTTAGAATTCAAAGACAACATAATATTTTGGTTAGACAGTGCAACGTTGATATTTATTCCGATAAACCAGGAAAGTATAAACGTGAAATTATAGGTTCTTTTGCCCAAAGGAACTTATAGTTTCGCGTCCGGCCCTATCTGTCAAAACCACATAGTTAATTTAGATTACATCAAGTATCTTTTGTTTAAGCAACTCATGTTTTAGTTATTAACTACATCTATATAAAATTTTATCATAATTAGTTATCGTAAGAAGAAGAGCCCACCACTGCATGCCGTGGCAACCTTTAATTAAGACTGCACTTAGTTTATACTTTTATGCCTAAAATTACCATTGAATGTAATAGTGTAAGCCTTGTTGGTTGTCCTAATAAATAACTAAAATAAATAAAAATAAAATAAATATTAGAAATATGCTAAATAAACATATAAACATCCATGACTCGTAAACAAATGCTCGTACTCATCATACAAACATTTATTCCTACCGGGATTCGAACCCGGGACCTCTTTTCCGAGTAGCCTGGGGTACAGACCACTCGGCCAGCCGGTCGTCAAGCCGGTCGTCAACTTTCATACGATATCAGAGTTTTTTCTAATCATCATTACAACCGTCGAACTGCAGCTGCGTGATTGTTCACTTTGTACGGGCTCTTATATCCTCGTGCAACCCATACAGATAAAGAATGGGATCGAAAATGGCATTGCATGTCTGATTTTTATTGGTACGCCTTTTATCTTAGGGTTGATTTTCTGTTGAGCTCATTCTCTCTCAGTGTATGAGAAAGTGGTGACTGGAGACAAAAACTGATTCAAACGATTCGGATATCGCGAAAATACCTGTATTATTCTCTATGTTTTATCTTTATGCAGTTATGCTTCAATTTAAGCAGCGCGGTCGGTTTCGCCGTGGATTTCTGAAACGCTCAATGGGAGCCTGCGGTTTTGTAGCGCTTAACGCTGTTGTCTTTTGAGCCTAAACCCGACAGTGTTAAAGCAGAACAAATTGAGATACGTCTTCTGTCTTTTCAGTTCGGCAAAAACCTGCATCGACCGCACTGCATGCTTTTTCTGCAACACATTCAGTCTGCAAGTCAAATGTACCTTACATTCAGACCTATTTCTTACAGGTGTACAAAACTGTGCAGTTTAAATTTGACACTGTAGTTGCAAAATATGTTTTATCACGAATGCATAAGTGCCAAATTGTAACACCTGGAATTGACTGAACAAGCACCTACAATGTTACGTTACGTCGAGTTAAACAATGAAGCTTTACCCAAGCAGTTTGATTCGCAGGTTAGTCAGTCGTTCTATCGCGAGCATAATTTTACATTTAATTAGAATTTTGAATATGAATTATGAATGGTTATTTTAGGGAAATCTTATTCTGTTCATATTCTCTAAAATTATTCCGGAGAGAGCAAAAAATCAACCGTTCTAAAAAGTGCTTCGGTACATTGTAAGCCAAAAATAACAATTGTTGAAGGAAAAAAGTAACAGCAATTTTGCTCAATTTACATAAACAACAAATAGTTGATAGGAGGTCTACACTGCGCATTAGAAAATATTGATAAATTACATACCACAGTCAAAGTATATGAAGATTATATGTGGTACATAAATATATGATAATGAACAATCAAATTCTTTAGGCAATAAATTTTTACAAGAAATACGAGTTTTTTTTACTCCATCACGATATAATTATCACACACGAATAAATATATCAAGCATTTACGCTACATATACTTTTGCTATATTTTTCTCTTTTACAAATAATTTTATCGAATGATTCCTGAAAGCGTCTGAATCTAAATGGTCTTGATGTTTCGAACATCCGTTCAGGCCTTTTCGATTCTGGTAGCTGCTAATAATATACAAGCTAACATACTTATATCTAACTATTTTTTTGTGGCCTACAGATTCGTGATTGCGTGATTGGTATACACTATTTTCGTGGCGGCGTGATTTGGTAATGAAGTTTATCTTGTTTGGTGATTCAATACCACTTTAGAATGAGACTGGTTGCTCTCTTTCTGCAATTATTTAGAAAGAAACTGATGGATGAGATCTAGTTTTAGAATCCAAAATCCCTGACAAACTGTTGGTTGTTATTTTGACAATTTTCAGTTACAATTAGGCTACGTCCTATGCCGCTTTAATACCATCGTTAATGAAAACAGAACGCTGATAAGCTTTGCGATTCAAATGCACGGCCATAAGCGTGGCTGCGAACGATCATTATACTATTTGTCTCTTCGTATTTAGGGGATTGAGTTCAATCAGCTTATCGTTGCATAAGTATGTTTTAAGGCGATACGTGTCGTGTATATTCAGCATTTATGATATGAATTAATCCTAAATTTTCTATTGCTGTTGGTCTTTTTTTCAAATATGTTATAGTTGACTTGTTTTTAAAGAATTTTATAAAAGCCAAAACATGAATGGAAGCCATTTTTTCGATAGAGAAAGAAAAGAAAATAGTTTTAAAAGCAAACGGACGAATATTTGATACCAAAACTAAGTCTATTAAAAAACACTAAAAAGGAAAAAATAATTCAATTACGGTACCGAGGTACTTACCTCCTAAAATATATTTTTTGGAGTTGGTGCTTCCCTTATATTGTCTCTGGAAACAGCTTAGCACCAACTCCAAAAAATACATTTTAGGAGGTAAGTACCGGTGCGATGATAGCTTCTTTCTATCATCGCACCGCTCGCCATCGGCAGGAAGTTCATCCTCACAAATTGGAACCAAAGTGGTCGCGTACTGTACGGTTTCAGAGAAACTTTCTCTCGCGTACGCTCAAGTTGTGGAATGAGCTCCCTGCAGAGGTTTTCTCGAATGAGTACAGCATGGGGTTCTTCAAAAAAGGCGTGAAAAGGTTTTTACAGGGTCGGCAACGCGCAAGTGATACCCCTGGTGTTGCAAGCGTCCATAGGCTACGGTAACCGCTTACCATCAGGTGGGCCGTATGCTTGATTGCCACCTTAGTGGTATAAAAAAAAAAAAGTACCTCGGTACCGAAATTAAATTATTTTTTCCTTTTTAGTGTTTTGAAGTCGGTTTTATTTTTGTTAAAAAAATTTTTTTCACATTTTTAAGTGATTTCCTAAGGTCAAAGCAAGATGGGTGACCGTAAGCACTATCGACTTGTCTGTCTCTCAGTCTTTGGGTGAAATACATAGCGAAAGAATTATCTTCTAACTCTTAACCGTTAAGGAGTTGTACCTTCCATCATCACCTCATTAACATGAGACGATGACTAACTTCTGTTAGTAGTCAAATACTTGAATAGCTTTGATGAAAAGTAAAATATGTCATACGTGCCAATAAAATTTGAGGTTTGCCCTCGATTTTCCTGGGATCCCATCATCAGATCCTGACTTGGTGACAATGCGACCACCACTGGAGTATACTCTATCGAATAAAAAAAGAATTTTGAAAATCGATCTAGAATTGACAGAGAAATCGAACATACATACAAAAAAAAATATACAGTGGAACATATAACCTCATTCTTTTTTGAAGTCGGTTAAAAAGGCAATAAAGTATCGACATTACTCACAAAATAGCTTTAAAAACTAACTTAGTTTTTTAATCAATAAATTTTTAATAAAAAAAAGGAAACTTTGGTCGATTAAACAACGCGTGCGTGCGCTATTATTGTCTTTTATAATCGCGCTGAGTAGTCATATCTGTATCCCTCTCTGTCTCCGCCAAAACACAGATATAAGAAGCTAATTTTCAACCATTTTTCTTAGCGTTGTTATAATGCAACTTACGGTGCTTAAGATTGAGATGCATGTCTTTCAGAGTCTCGATGAGAACGTGGAGCCAATCACTTGGAAGCATTTGTGATTGACAGCTTAAAAAGTAGACAGTCTTTTGGACGCATTTGGGATAGCGTTTATTTGTTTATTCAGTCTGGCATCAGTACCCCTAGCACGAACACTTTTAAATTTTGAATAACCATCGTATCGAGTAGTTACGTTAGCTTTTGTATGGCTTTTATTTTAAATATTAAGCGTGCATTAACGAAACGATTACGATTCGGAATTTGAGAATATTCGTGCTAGGGGCACAGTTTACTCATAACAAAGGCAGCGAGTTGATGCCAGTATGAAATATCATTCTGAATTAACATGCAAAATGGGAAAATCACTAACTGAGGTATAGACTTGTTGACGGATTGATTTATACCCGTCACAGTCGGATAACGAACTACTTAATGATCTACAGATTCAGCTTTAGTACGTGCTGGCTTATGTTTGTTGTTTGAAGATTTATGGAGAATAACATGATGTTTATTATTTAGTAAACTATGTCTATGTAAATTATTTAACTTCTCTTTTAAAATACCGCATCATCTACAGGTCCATAGGTTTTGCCTTTCCGTTATTGACGGCATCTTCATCAATTTCTGGGTACTGAACAACTTACAAAAGCTAGGATTACATAATCTGCCTCCGTTACCGTCACTCTATGGCAATTAAATGTATTAAATAAATAAGTGTATGCCTTCATCGCCTCAGTCGTTTTACTCCCACACTTTTGAACCCAAATCCGCCGGTTCATTTCATTTGTCTTCTGACTGCAGTACTTATTTGTGTTTCAAAAAATAACTAGCCGACCCTGAAGTGACGTTGTTTTGTGCTTAAAATGTATTTATATCAAATAATCTCGTTAAAATAATCATAATTTTCCAACAAAAGTGTGTCCCGCATTACACTTGTTGGGGTTGCTGCTCTAATTTTCATATAAAATTCATCACTCCTACACGCGAGGCAGCTTACGTTGAAAAACACCCTTGCGCCTCTAATATAGTCGAAATTTCCATATTATTATTAAAATTTCAGCAAGTTACACGAAAGATCTAATAAAGCAAGTAAGCAAATTATTTTTCTTTCTTAATTTGAGTAACAATAAAATGACGCCATACAAAATTATAGTATAATAATACAAGCCTGTTGGAGTATTTACAGAAAAAAATCAATTTCAATTTTTTTTGCATTCAGTTAAAAAGTTAGATGTGGTTTAATTTTGCTGGTTCTTATTAATTATGAAATCGTGTTGTTTAAGGTTCTATTAATTGTCACACGCTCAAATTCACAAACGTCGATGGCGTTAGAAAATTATGCGTCGGAGATTTTTTTTAACTCACTAATGATCTACTGTCTGGGGCCTCTTAGAAAACGCATAGTATGGAAAATGGAAATACTTTTCCCTCATACGACTAGTAAGCATATGGCCCTCCTGATGATAACGGGTTACCGTGCGGGGCCGGATGCGGACGACTACCAAGTTCCCTGGATCCGGTCCTCGTAAGCAGCCTCCTGACGGGAGACGGTTTTTAGTGGGTAGGGCCGCCGCATCATTATCTTTGCGGCGGAGGAGTCCCACATAACATCGGAGTCACCCACAGGCACCGGGGTACGCATTAAGCATTTTCCGTCCGAAAAAAAAGGTAGCCCATAGACGCTCGTAGGCAACTTACACTATTCACGCGCAGCCTTCCCTATTAAAAACAGAGAAAGCATTATGTTTACAGCATACGAAACAATAGCCTCTTGCTCCCAACAAAACACTGTGTCAGAGATTTGACGATGCTGGCCTTACTCATCATCATCATCATCGTCAGCCTATATACGTCCCACTGCTAGGCACAGGCCTTCCTACATAGGAGAAAGACATGTGGAGCTTGGGCCATTACTCCACCATACTGGCCCAATGCGGGTTGGTGGTTTAGCGGAGGAGCGCGAGATTATATTTTAATTGACCCATCCCGGGACCGATCCTGGCGAAAGTTGCTTTGTTTCATAATCGAAACCAGATCGTTCAAACCACTTCACCACCGAGCCATCCTACGTCTCAAAAATAATGCGTGGATTTACTAGCCAACCTATAAGTACTCATTATAACGCTATTTTTTAACACGTTCCACTTCTTTATATATACTACGCGGTCACGTACGTGTCACGTCGTAAAAAGCCCGTATCACGTCTAATGCGTCTGAATGCGGCCGCAGGTCATTCTGTTCAAAAGTGCCCCCGTGTTCCCCATTCATCCCCGACCGCGAGGTCGACCGTATAATTCTGCTTTCTGCTCGAAGGGATACGTACCTAATCTGAATATAATGTGGAGATTTAGATTATATTTTTTATATTTACGTATAGGATTTTATTTTCAAATTAAGATGACAAGGAAGCTGACGGTCTACCTGGAGGTAAATTGCTATCGTCGCCTATAGACACTTGCAATAACAAATAAATGATCACTTGGTATTGTGTGTTGTAGGTGCGTTGTAATCCTGTGGCTAATGGTAATGTTTCATCCACGGTCACTAATAAAACTGACACAGCAAATTGTTTTACGGTCGAAATAGCAACTTCGGCGATACCCACTCAGACGAACCTTCATATGGGCCTACCACCTAGTAACCATATTCCAAGATTCATTTCAAATTCCAATGAAGATCGCAGCCAAATGATATTACTTGGTGGTATTGTGTTCCTTACTAAGAACTAGGTCTTCTGAAAAAGGTCTTCCTTGTCTTGCATAGCAGAAACACACGAGGAGTTTGGGCCATAACACCTCCAATCTGGCTCGATGCGGGTAAGCGGGTTGACGGGTTACAGCGGTTGCAGTTACAACCGGGACCAACTCGGGAGGAGCTCGAGATAACAAATTGTTTATGACCTATCCCGGAATCGACCATGGCGAAAGTTGCTTTGTTTCCGTAATCGAAACCATAGCGCTTAAACCACTATGCAAACGAGCTCTTCCTCCTTTTCAATCGTAACTTTATGTAGTTATTTAATTACCAACTAAGTGGAAAGTAGGGAAGTATCCCTATATGTCCCCACGATGCTAATGCAGTGAATAATAGTCTCCTCACATTTGTCGAGATCGCAGTCAGAAAAATCTTTAAGTCTACGAAGTAAGGGTGTTCCTACTGCCCATCACATCGGTTCGGCTCGGACGAAACGTTGCGACTTCGACCGACGACGAAACGACCAGTTTACCAATTAGCAGATCGTATCCGTATGACACTGAAAGTAGCCGAACGCCCGCGTATCGGCGTGTTTAAGTTTCCGACAACAGCCAAACGTGCCGGAGACGGAGATGTACAACAGTCGACGCTGGCATGCTTTCATCTCCGGCGGCAACCGAACCTAGCCGACCGAATACCAATGGCGGTGGCAAGATTCCACGTTCACCGAATGTAAGTGAATAGCTGTTGCGACGGACAGCCTTTCGCAGGAGTTGACTGCCGACCGCATGTGAACAGCCGTCACAACAGCTGAACGGCGTTAAGCTGAGTAATGTGGTGATACAAACTCGGCTTAAGCCGATTCCTCGTTGATAAATGTGGGGAGACCCTAAGTGAATAATATTTACTCAAAAACTTGGTAATAATAATTCATCGTGGTTGATGATATAACTGTAAAAAAAACGGAAACCAAATTACCATCCATCCATCCATCCATTATCCATCAACCAAAACTACAAAAGGACAAAAATTGAATCCTGATCATTTATTCCGAATATTCCTAAAACCTGCTCCACTGCACAGCAAACCTTCATAAATGCAAAATGGCTGACAAAACAAGTTTCCATTGGCAAGGGACGCTATGAGGTCGGCCGTAAAATTCCGCGCTCCACCCCTAAGCGGATTATGGCGAGTAACCCGGCGCCAACGTGACACACGATCTATGGAGGCTTCAATTATTTTACACATTCACCGCTATGTTGAACGTTTGTTAAGACTTACAGTAGATTCATGAGTTAATCCGGTGATAATACCTTACCACTCCTTTTTTATTGCCCGTGAAAGCAGGAAAGGTTTTTGTGTAAGGGTAGCAAACCAGGGGGCCTGCTTGATGATGAACTGTTATTGTATCTCATATACCCCCGCATAATTATAGCACTGGTGCTTTAACAATAAGTAGGTATGCGGGCTCTAGACACTCTAATAAAAGTATTTTCTACGCTAGGCACGGCAAATGATTTAACTCCTCCTAGTTTTGAGCGGCAAGTGAAAGCCAAATGTGGAAACATGTATGGATTATACTGCTCTGGGGAAGTCTACCCACTCTGCCGGCCCATAAAATGCCTCTTCACGCCTCGTTTGAAGCTGGTAACTGGACTACAATTCTTTACTTTCGTAGAACGGCAAAGGGAAGGAGAAATGAGGTTTATTCTCATCAGGTGTGCAGAATATCCCATGGTACAGCCGACAAAATGCGCTCTGCAAAACAACGACACGTCGCAGCAGTAGACGTCTAAGGAGATTTTAAAGTCAATATTTATTTTCCTATTATATCATATGATAGGTCTTAATATTTTGTGCCTCTCGTGCATTTACTCTTCCAGTCAATGAACATTGATACCGATAAAGATGTGGGCGAATTGGATTCTAATTACACTTTTACATCTGTGAGGTAACCAAGGAAAACCAAAGGCTTCAAAAGACGCGAGAATTATTATCTAGGATGGTAGCAAATAGAAGCTTTCATTTCAAAAACGTTAGCACAACTGCACAGAAACGACAGCAAACTAATTTTACTAACACAGGAAAATACGAGGAACGATTAAGAAAATCTTATGCATGTCCAAAACCTTCTCGCTTGCTCAGCCTTCTAACAAGGTAGAATCGTGGTACAGGCAGCAAAAAATACACGTTACTTCAGTTAACAGTTGTCGGGCTAGAATCTGCGTCTGAAACGAAACTCGTACAAATAGACAATAAACTCTTGACCGGCTTCGTTTGTTTTAGAGTGACTTGAAACTGGATGCAGGTTTTTAGCTATAAAAATATTCAGGAAATGAATTTCATTTTTTATTAGTTTTTAAACCCGAAATTAAATTACAATAAAAAGGAGGAGGAGTTCGGTAGCGTAGTGGCTTGACCGCTTTGGTTTCAATCACGAAAACCAAGTTACATTCGCCATGGTCAATCCCGGGATGGGTAAACAACAAAAAGTGTTATCTCGAGCTCTTCCGTGCTTCGGAAGGCACGTTAAGCCGTTGGACGCGGGTATATCTGCAACGGCAGATATAACCCACCAACCTGTGTTGGCCGTGAAACAGTTCGATGTATTTCGGATTGAAGGGATCGGTAGCCAGTGTAATTACTGAGCATGGAAGGCATCTTAGGCCTCAGGATGACAACGTACCTGCCAAGTGATTTGTCCCTTGTTATTGCAGGTATCCATAGGCGGCGGTAACCACTTACCACCAAGTGGGCCTCAGCTTGTTTGTAATCTAGTTGCGTAAAAATATAGACGTATACTTACCTTACTAAATAAGAGTGTTTTTACAATAAACCTCGGATGTATAGAATACTAGCTGCACCCGGCATGCTTTCCAATGCACTTAACCCGGCGTCATTGTAGCGGCCAAAAAGAACACTGCCATTGTAACTGGGTATAGTATAGGTACCCATGTACTTATTGCACAATAAAACAATGTTTTGTCAATATCAGTTCTATATATGTTAGAAATAGGTAGTCTAATACATTATTTATTAATTTTAGATCAATGCAATCTTGACATACTGGTGCAATGACGGTAATTATTTATTTATGTCTAAGTTATTATGAATAATATTGTCCTTTTTATATATAACAGAAAATAAGTCTCTGTCACTTTTATTATTCTTCTACTGTTAACATTTTATTGTAATCGGTACAGTTTTATTTGTCTAAATATATAACGCACTAACACTGTTCCGGTTGCTCAGCGCCGCCAATAGGCAGCACCGCCATGCAATGACGGGAGTTAATGAGACACGTTTGTACGTTAAAGGAGCCAATTTATTACTAAACTTATGCTAATAACATTCTATATATTAAACCTACGTACTAACCTAATATGAGGAGACGCGGCATATACTACATATTGTAAATATTTAAAATAATATTAATAAAATTAGATTTCATAAAATAACACGCAGTGACAGGACTGAATCAATATTCTATTTATTATTTTTTTAACAATATAAATCCACGTCAGTTTATTTCGGCCAGTATTAGTTTAGCACACAACACGCTCCCTTAAACTAACATTGGTCATATATTTATGTTACTGACTGTATTTCTAAAATATCACACTAACCTTATATTACAACTTTAGTTACTAATTGACAAATTATCAAAGCAATATTTGTGTTTTGGATATGGTAGCGCCTTAGTACAAATATCTGCTACCATTTCAGTTGTAGGTTTGAATAAAATTTTTATTAAGTTTTGTGCAACCGCTTCCCTTACAAAATGATAACGGACTGCAACATGTTTGGTGCGTTTGTGAAAAACTGGATTATAAGCTAACTTTTGGGCAGACTGATTGTCGTTAAAAAGTTCAATGTCTTTATTACAATCATAAATTATAACGGAATCAGAAGCACCTAAAAGTTCACTCAAAAACTGTTTTAAATACATAGCTTCTTTTGTAGCTTCACTTAACGCAACATACTCCGCTTCCGTAGAAGACAAAGCAACGCATGTTTGTTTTTGACAAGACCAGGACACAGTATTGTCATTAATTTTGAAAATATATCCTGTAAATGACTTACAGTCTATATCACTGGCCCAATCCGCATCTGTGTATCCCGTTATTTTGAAAGATTTATTTATAGCATGTGACGTACCTTTAAAAACTAACTTTGTTTAAACTGGCTCAAGTATGAAACACTATAAGCCAAATCGGGTCTACTCATTTGACATAAATACATTAAAGAGCCTATTAATTCTCTGTAAGGCAAATTATTATCACATGAGTTCTTATTAGACACGAGCTTTAAATTAGTTTCTAATGGTGTTTTAACTGGCTTGCACTCTGTCATACCAAATTTTTCCAAAATATTTAAAATATAGCGTTCTTGACTTAAACATAATTCATGCCGATTTTTATCATGAGTTATTTGAACACCCAAAGCATTACTCAACTTACCAAGATCTTTAATCTTGAACGCTTGTGACAATGTATTTTTAAGTGAAATTGCCATATTTTTGTCGTTAAAGAAAAGAAAGAAATCGTCGACATACAACGATATGTACAAAATACTCTTCCCCGCCCGTTTCACAAAAATACATTGTTCTGTATCGCACTGTTTATACCGTAAAGATAGTAAAACATCTTTTACCTTAGAGTACCAAGCTCGCGGAGATTGTTTTAAGCCATAGAGGGCCTTGTTGAGAAGACAAACTTTAGACTCCTCACCTGGTTTGATAAATCCACATGGCTGTGCCATATAAATCTCCTCTTGTAAATCACCGTTTAAAAACGCTGTTTGAACATCTAAATGTTCAATGTCGAGATTTAGTTCAGTTGCAACAGTAAATAAAATTCTAAGCGATGTGTACCTGACTACAGGTGAAAACACTTCCGAGTAGTCCTCGCCTTTACACTGTGTATAGCCTTTAGCAACTAAACGAGCTCGATATCGACAAATTTTACCATCAGCATCACGTTTTATTTTAAATATCCACTTGTTTTGTACTATATTTTTATTTTGGGGTCGGTCAACTAGTATCCATATTTTATGTTCATGAAACACATCTATTTCGGTTTGCATAGCTTCCTTCCATTGCTGAGCATTGGGAGATTTTAGAGCTTCTGCCAAAGTAGATGGTTCTAATTGATCGCCACAAAAATGAGAAATTGAATCTCCATACCTTATAGGCTTGTGATGTTCACGTACAGGATACCTTCTGCATGGTTCCTCTGCGTTCGAACTGCTTGTTGTAGCTTCTATATTTGAGTCTTCAACAGCACTGGTGTGGTTGTCGGTCTCACTAGTTTCAATACTTGCATTTTGATTCATCTCTATTTCAGTAGGTTCTACTGGATGTTCGGGTTCGTCATCCATGTCAGCCTCACTATTACCAGAAAATGGGAACGGTAATATGCCAAATTCATCTGAGTTATTTTTAATACAAGAGAACTGATTTTCTATAAATTTGACATCCCTAGATAGTGATCTTTTTAGTATCAGGATCAAACAACCGATATGCTTTCGAAGTGTCTCCATATCCTACAAACATATATTTTTTGCTTTTTGGTTCTAGTTTGGTACGCTTTTTATGAATCACGTGAGCATAAGCATCACAACCAAAAACTTTCAAGTCATTAAAATTTAAAGATTTATTTAACCATACTTCTTCAGGAAGTTTGTTTGCTAGTTTTTTAGTTGGTGACCGATTAATTAGGTAAACTGCGGTATTTGCAGCTTCGGCCCACAATTTCAAATCGCATTTGCAATCGTATAGCATACATCTAACTTTATCAAGAATTGTGCGATTCATGCGTTCGGCTATTCCATTTTGCTGTGGGGTGTAGGGGACAGTTAATTGATGAAGGATGCCCTTTTGTTTAAAGTAGTTTTTTAAATCCTTGTTACAATAATCCCTGGCATTATCGGAACGAATGACCTTTATTTTGGATGCACATTGATTCTCGACCATAGTAATAAATTCTTTTACTTTAGTAGTAATTTCGAATTTATTTCTTAGGAAATATATAAAGACTTTTCTACTGTGGTCATCGATAAAAGTTAGGAAATATTTCTTACCTCCAATAGACTCGACGGGTAGTGGCCCACATAAGTCTGTGTGTATCAAATCTAAGTTGTTAGCAGCCAACTCCTTTTTGGGATTCGAAATAAACGGGTCTCTTGAATGCTTACCTTTTATGCAAATCTCACATGTTTTACTCAAATTACTATCTGAAAAATTAATAGTGTCCACGTGATCGCGTAAGTGTTTAAGGCTTTGTGTGTTCAAATGACCCATGCGCCTATGCCAAAGATCAATAGATTCTAAAGTGTTACTCATATTAGCATTTTCATGACAAGTGTCAAGTTGATAGGCTTTTCCTATTTCAGAACCAGTAACAGATACTTTTCCAGTTATTTTACATTCATTGTCATTAAAAATCCTACAACCCTTAGAATCAAACACAGTTATATATCCTTTCTTAACAAGATCAATTACAGATAATAAATTTACAGAGAGATTAGGTACATACATCACATTAGAAATCGTTTTTACACAATTATTAAAAAGTTTTATATCTACATTACCAAATCCTTTACATTGCAATTTTTCACCATTCGCTACAGTCAAATCAATGGCAGCAATATCTTTGTAGTCTTTTATCCAATCCTTACGACCAGTCATATGGTGTGTTGCTCCCGAGTCGATGTACCAAATATCATTGCTATTATTATACACGCTCAAAGCTGATAGGGATTTAGGATGTTCGGACTTTGTATTATCAGGTCTTGATTTATTTTTAAACCAACATTCTTTTTTGTATGGCCAGCTTTTTTACAATTCCAACACCACTTATTATTTTTATTAGCATCTTTGGATTTGTTTTTATCTCCAGAATACAGACATGTGTCAGTCTCCTTGTCACTACCATTCCACTTTGTGTCTTGTAACAGCTTGGTTTTAATCAAGTCACTCGTGATGGTCACGCCGGAGTGCTCTAATGCCATAACCATAGGGTCATAATCTGCAGTCAATCCTTTGAGAATAACAACGCCTAGAAACTCATCGTCTACTGGCTTGCCAATGGCACTTAATTGTTGTCCAATAGAAATGGTATCATTAACGTATGCTTGCATGGTGCCGTAGTCCGTCAGTTTGACAGAACATAATTTACGAAGAAGCTGAAGACGTCTATTCAGTCCTTTATCATCAAATACTTTTTCTAGTGTATCCCATGCATCTTTAGCTGATCTGACATTTATCACATGTGGAAAACAAGCTTTGTCGACCGAGAGATTTATTCTCGCTAGAGCTTTCTCATCTCTCCTGATACGAATATCGGCCGCAGTTGTATCACCCTCAGGGTACCCACTTATACATTGCCAAAGATTTTCATGTATTAAACTGTTTTTCATAACAAATCGCCAGTCATTATAATTATCTCGCCCTTTTAATTTTTCAATTGACGTAAAACATGACGTACCTTCTTTTTCCATTATGAAAATAGTTTACTAGAAATAAATATCACTTTTCACTACTTATTTACTAGTGCAAATAGTATTACTGTGTATCTGGACTCATAACCTATTGTAAATATTTAAAATAATATTAATAAAATTAGATTTCATAAAATAACACGCAGTGACAGGACTGAATCAATATTCCATTTATTATTTTTTTAACAATATAAATCCACGTCAGTTTATTTCGGCCAGTATTAGTTTAGCACACAACACTTCACTGTAATCACATGTTGCATACAAGTCGGCTTGTTACTTTACTTGCAATCATGCCTTGTTTTTTGTCTGTAGCAGCAACACTAAAAAAACACGCAGTTACTGAGAGCTGCAAATAACATGCATATTTAGTTTTAATGTTTTAAGGGTTTTAAATACCGTCGGGTATTAGATACCCGGCCAGAATGATGGCGGGTTTAAGAGAAAATTGTTAGGTTTTGTATTTGAAAAAGGTTTATAATCCAGGAACCTTTGCGGGCGTCCCTAAAACAGCCTCCTAAAGTTTCATCAAAATCCGACCAATGGTTTTGGAACGCATAGGGGAACAAACATCATCATCACCAGCCTATATACGTCCCACTGCTGGGCACAGGCCTTCTTACATGGGAGAAACACATGAGGAGTTTGGGCCATAAAACCACCACGCTGGCCCAATGCGGGTTGGTGGGTTAAAGCGGTTGCAGGAACAACCAAGTCCAACGGGTCCCGGTTGTTCCTGCAACCGCAAAGTGGTGAGGAAAGGACCTACCACTCTCAACTCCACCGTGAGCATGGTGAGAGGCGGATCCGAGGACTGAGAGCCCAGTTGCGCGCAAAGTCACCATGTGCTCGGCTCTTTCGATGGTCCCTAAAAGACAACTCGGGCGAACAACGGGTGACAGGATTTAGTGGCAAACCTTGATTGTAACAAAGTAGGCGTTTCTTCCAGTTCTTGAGGAGCTCGGTGGCGTAGTGGTTTGAGCGCTCTGGTTTCGAATACGAAAACAAAGCAACTTTCGCCATGGTCGACCCTGGGATAGGTCAACCAAAATTTATAATCTCGAGCTCCTCCGTGCTTCGGAAGGCACGTTAAGCCGTTGGTCCCGGTTGTTACTACAACCGCTTTAACCCACCAACCCGCATTGGGCCAGCGTGGTGGTGTTATGGCCCAAACTCCTCATGTGTTTCTTCCATGCAGGAAGGCCTGTGCTCAGCAGTGAGACGTATATAGGCTGGTGATGATGATGTGATGATGAGGCGTTTCTTCCAAAACACCTAACCATCCCAGCCTAACAACTGGTTCGCCCACTATCCTCGACAGAGCATGATCATTGACAAACAAACCCACGCGACCTTTTGGCCCAGGTGGGATTCGGAGGAGAAAGTATTTAGGTGAATACCCATCTAACCCAGCCTGGAGACTGGTTCTCATGGACATCCAGATGATATGCTCCGCCCGTGCAACCGGGGCTTTCCTACCGCCAACCTAGGAGGTACGCCACACTCCGACCCATAACCGGGTCCACTACCCCGTTACGAACGCAGCGAAAGCCGCATACGTACCAGGTCTACGACCTTCCCGGAACGTAACTGCGGACAACCTCCACCCACCACTTCGCAAATCTTTGGGTCACACACACAGAGCGTTTTCACGCACCTGTCACCAACCTTGAACGTCAGCCTTGCTACGACCAATGGACGGGTCTACTGGCCTTAAGAGCCCTTTCTCACGGCAGGGAACGCATCAAAAGACACTTCCTCCGCCCGGCAGGAACCCACAAGGGCTCAACCACCTCACCCCCGTCTGGAGATTCGGCAATCGCGACCAATATTATAACTACCCATATATTAGATATATGGGGATTTCTCGCGATTGCCCAGGGTGCACCGGCCAGGGCTATTGCGGAAAGGCTCTTTACATCGAATGCTTAACAGGACCACATTAAACGTGAGTACCGGTCTTACAATGGACCTGACACACGGGGAGGCTCTCCAGCACTGCACCTCCTAGGCCTGTGTCAAGCAGTGGCATAGAGAAAGGCTAGTGGTGTCATAATCACTTTGCGCTGCCTATCCAGATAGCCCTGTCGTACCCTATGTATTACCATTTTCCATAATCCATTCGTTCATATACCAATTTTATAACTTAAAAAGGAACTTTGTCTGATATGGTTTAACTTCTTTACAGCTGAACCGGTTCAGATGAAATTCAGCATGATGATAGATAACTGACATCCATGTGAGCGAAGTCATGGATGGAAATAAGTGATATAAGGTTTATACAAACAATACTAGGGCTATTGTTTGTATAAGCTCTCATATCACTCATTTCCTCAATTCCAATCCATACACGTCGTTTACAAATAAACTTTTGATTACGGTGGCTGTAGTTATGAAAACAATCGGACCCATGTTTTGTCATCTAATACACGGAGCTGGAAACCCAGCGCCGAACATCGGTTATTGAGCAAAACTTTCTTCATATCAGGATTTTGATTTTTAAAGTTTCCGAGCATTGTTGAAATGAAAGAACATTAGTTTTCGAACTATGCCACGGTGTATTGCAGTATTCAGACACATTAATATTGCTTTGATTCCGTTTTGTTTTAAACAACAATAACAACAAAAATAGGTATGTTTCTTTTGAGATAAGTACCTACTCAAATTTTATTTTTCCTTTTTAGTGTTTTTTTTATATTTTTTTATAATCTTTAGTATTCAATGTTTTTTTATTAAGGTCAAACCTAGATGGATGAGGTTAGCATTATCGATTTGTCTATCTCTTGGTTCTTTTTTATATCCTGCATCATTAGGAGCTTGTGTTATGGATACTAGAAAACGGGTAATTATTGATAATAATATGTATCAATATAAATATAAGAAATATACTACATAAACATAAACATCCGTGACTCATGAACAAATGCTCGTACTCATCATAAAAATATTTGCTCCCACTTCCGGGAATCGAACCCGAGACACCTGACTGAGTGCCCTGCATAGCAAGGGGCACAGACCACTCGGTCATCCAGCCGGTCAGGTCTCTGTCTCCGATGAAGTCATCAGATCCAGACTACATTTAGGTAAGTACATGGGACCAACCAGGTGAAAACACTTATTCCAACGCAAATATAATTTACATAAGCACACCATGAAACTCACAGGAAAGCAAAAATCCACAATGTCGTATATTTTGATTTAGAAACCATAATACTTTATAAAAAAATATATTTCCCAATCGGTTTATAGATGACAAAGTTGTGTGGACTTCCCCTTTTCTGAAGTCGGTTAAATAATGTGTAGATATATGGTTCAATGTCAATGACTAATTTTTAATTAAATTTTATTTATAAAAAAATTATCTAACTGTATGTTCCTAATTAATAACTTAAATTATGTCTCAAAGTTCTGAAGGGTCCACGACTGGGTTGTTTAATTTGTATTATGATATTTTTTCCAAGAAATGTATTTAATAACTTTGTGAACACGTTTTGTTTAAAAGGGCGAGAAATTTTTGAATATTGTGCGTATATTTAGCTAGAATTAATAAAGGTAAAAATATATTTATATTATAAAGTTACAATTTATATATTTGTACTTGCTAGGCAGTGATTCACGAATTTTCACTTTATTATGGAATAATTATTCGCTTCTATTTCATAGGCACAGATAGATTAACAGGATTAACAACGTTGAGAGAAGCCTCGAGATTATTTCATCAACTAGCGAAAATTCTGCAAAATATCGCTTTAATTCTCCGATAAGAACGTCAGAAAGCTCCATTTGGTATTAAGTAATAAATTTTGAAAAGTTAATAGCAATGCAACAAACAAACCAAACTTTCGAAAACCTGCTGAACTAAGAAAACTTTTAGTAATAATATGTTTTTCATATTTTTCCGTGTCTCACTTCTTTAAATAAAAAATAGCGGTGACTTTTGGAAATAATTAATTAAAAGTCATTGAGACTTACTTACTTAGTTTTTACAGAAGTCTTGTTTTGTTTGGAAAAGTATTTTAAGTCTAACTGCCAATCTAAGACTAAACAAACATAAATAAAAATACATCTGCTCACAATGCACTGTGAGCGCTGCGCCACAGAAATCATGCGCGAATCAAGGTTTAGGTTCTTGATAGTGTTGATTGGGTTTTTCAAGTGTCAACTAGTATTTTCCTATTGCGTTGCTATCTATATTGTCAAAAGTTTTGGAAAAGGTGATGAATGACCAGATCACAGACTTTTTTAATAGATATAATGTAATTAAGCCAAATCAATACGGATATCAAAAAAACATATCAACTTCACATGCAGCATTTGACTTAATCAACATAGTTTTGAATAGTGTAAACAAAAACAACTACACCACTGTGATGTTGTTCGATATGTCGAAGGCATTCGATCATGTATCTCATAATTTGTAACTTTATAAACTGCAATGTATTGGAATAAGAGAGCCTGCCTTGTCCTGGTTGAAATTGTATCTCACAAACAGAATACAGTGTGTTGAAGTATCCCATTTATACTCAAACAACACAGTACAGACAATTAGGTCTCATTTTAAAGGTAATGACTACGGTGTCCCTCAAGGGAGTGTTCTTGGCCCTAAGTTGTTTGTGTCATATGTGAATGATTTGCCTGATATAATAGATCAGGAAACTATTATATTCGCGGATGACGCAACTGTTATAGTTTCAACTGATAAGGATTCCTCACTTGACCAACATAAAAATGACATTATAAATACAATTACAAAAATAACTGACTGGCTTGAACAAAATAACCTTAGAATTAATTTATCAAAGACAATATTAATAAATTTTAATAATTTTAAAACTCTATCAATTGACATTGACTTTCAAGCACAATCTCTTAGTAATGCTACCAATGTGACATTTTTAGGCTTAACTATTGATCCAAAACTTAGTTGGAAGGATCAAATTGACAAAGTTCATAATAAAATAAATAGTTTTAGTTTCACCCTTTATAAATTGACAAAGGTTGCCAATAGAACATTTCGACATTGTAGGGTGGACGTTAGCTCATAAACGCAAATCAGATAGACTAGAAGAATTTCACAGGGATATCCTAAGTCCTGGGTGGCTCAGTGGTTAGAGCAGTCGCCCAGATTGCGAAAGATCGCGGGTTCGATTCCCGCATCAGGACGTGAATTTTTTCTAGTTTTATATTATTTTAATTAATTACTAAGTAATTTTTCAAACATTTATAATAATGTTAAAATCAAAAATTAAGAAGGTTGCCAATGTGAATATGGCTATTATGGCATACTACGCATATGTTGAGTCAGTGCTCCGATACGGCTTAGTAATTTGGGGAAATGGCACAGATATCAAAAAACTAATTGTAGCTCAAAAGAGATGCATTAGAGCTATTTCTAATAAAGCTCCCGACGTATCCTGTGTACCTTATTTTATATCGCTTCAAATACTTACACTTCCCTGTCTTTATATTTTAGAAGTAGCATTATTTGTAAGACAAAATAGAAATAAATTCGTTGAGGCAAAAGTTTTATCATGTAGAACAAGACGAGATCCCCATAGGCTTGTATTAGAATTAGTTCCAAGAACTAAGAGATTTCTAAATAACAGTTAGGTATGCTATGGGTAAGTCCATTTATAATAAGGTTCCTAATTCATTTAAGCTACTTCCTCTCAACCGTTTTAAGCATGCATTATGGAATTGGCTGTCGGAAAATACTTTTTATTCTGTTGATGAGTTTTTAATAAATAAAGGTATTTGGAATAGTTGATGCACTGGTTTATTTTATTTTATTGTTAAGCAAGTAGTGAATAAATATTGTAATTCGGATAACTAATACTAACAGAATAATAAATAGTAATTATTGTTATTAGTTTTTCATGATGTTATGAATTATTTTTAATGTAAATAAATTTTGATGACGTAAAAATTACCTATACTTTAAATATTTGCATGCTATGTTTATATGGCTAAATAGTTTAAATCACAAATAAATGTAAAATAACACCACATCCTGTACCCTATTTATTAGCAAATAAAAAACATTTGTATTTGTATTTTATAAATTTGGCTGTCTGAAACACTTTTGCCATAGGTTGGTTATGAGTGAAAGCGATGTTACAATGGTATTTTGTTTTTTGTTAATTTCCTTTTTTATCTTTGTAAAAAAGTACGTCAATATCATGTTCATCATTGGAATTGTAATCCGTATATTGTATTATAATTGTAGATAAAAATATATTATCATTTAACTTTTGAAGATCCATAAAATAATAATAATCATAAATTCACACCTATTATCTAGCTCAAAGCATGCATCGTTAAGAGCTTGTGTTATAAATAATACACACATAATTATTATATATTTATTGACCAAACTACACTGTTACGGATAAAAAAACTTAAAAAAGCTTTGCTTTTAAAAGCTTGACATAAAAATTATATCTTAACACGTCACACAAATATTATGCAGCATCCGTTACCGAACTAGGTGGAGAGCTTGTATTTCGGCATCCAGCGCATCTATCCTCCGAGACTCCAGTAAGTGTTAAGTTGCAATTCATACATCAATTAGTCAATAATTGATGTATGAATTGCAACTTAACACAAATGCAACTTGATGCAAAATTAGCATTTTTTCATCTTCAGAATATTTTTCAGAAATACTAGATAACGAAGAAATATTGATAATAATATGTATAATGTATATATTAGAAATATACTAAAATACATCCATGACTCATGAAAAATACTCGTCCTTTAACATACAAACATCTGCCCCTATCTCTCTTGAAGGAACCCATCTTATAAGAAGGAGGAAATACATTTGCTGGCAAAGAATCCAAAGTTCAAAGTACAACAAAGAAAAGAGGCACAGTTTTTTTTTTGTGCGTGTTGAGGTGAAGATAGTGAATTGATGACTCCAAAGACCGACACGCGTGCTCTTGAGCAGGAAGGGGGAAGGTGGGATAAGGTCGAAAAGTTTTTTAGAGCACTCTCCGTCATATAGCCGATAAAAGGCGCTAAGCGACGCAATATCTCGACGCAACTGCGAAGGTTCAAGGTAGTTTCGTTCTCTACATTGCAAATGATAAGGACAGCACGACGCTGCAATCTGTCCAGTGCATCGAGGAGGTACTTGGATCAGCCATCCCACAAGCGCGAGCATATTTTACGTAACACCGGACCAGAGTTTTGTAAAGTAGGCATAATTGGTCTGGCGTGAAAAATCGACACACCTTGTTCAGGACACCGAGCTTCCGTGAGGCTTTTTGATCAAGGTTTCGATATAATTCCTCTGATTCTGACCGCAGCATATCTTCATATCAAGAAAGTTTAAGGAGCCCTGTACCGAAAGAGTAGTACCCTGAAGAGAGAGAAGGGGAATGAACGGCGACATTTTGGTTGTAAACGCGCACCTCTTTGTTTTCTAAGCACTGAACTCTAAAACATAGATACTACTTTCTTTACAGAACAGAATACAAATAAATTGGGCAAGAAGTCTCAAAAAAATTCAAACGGCAATATCGATAAAGTTAACGATTTCTCCTTTGAAAAAGTTTGCCCTTTTCGTATAAAACGTAGCCTTAATAGAGGGATCGAGAATATAGAGATATTTACTTTTATTCAACACCGTAATCGTTATCAAACGATTTTATCCTAAATGACAAAATTGTACTTGAATGAGGGAATAACGTTTTCAATTAATGGAGTATTTGCAAAAAAAAACTTACGTTAAACTTGAATCAAATTTAAGGATTAAAGTGGATTAAAACGTTCTGTATACAGACAATATTTAGCACACAGTCATAAATCAGTTGTAGGATTTGTAAACGTAAAATTTTAATACCTCAACCAGAATTTTATTTAATACTGCCAGCTCTGATTTAAAAAATAAACGTAGGTAATATTCAAAATCATATCAGCAACAAGGAAACACAGCTTTTATAACTGAGATTTAAAGATGCTTGTAGCACCTTACGTATTACAACTCACGCGTCGCCTACACTTTAAAGATGCTACGACCGAGATACTTCAAAAAAGGGTCAGAAGTATGGGTCTAGTTAACCCATAAAAGCCCAACATATATACATGTTGCACTATACTTATATAGACAAATATAATATGTTTTATAACACATTTGCTCGTAAAAAAAGTTATTTCATTTCAATATATACCTATTGTATCTCGTTATTGTAATGTAAAACGCACGATTTATCAAGATGCTCCGTCTAAAAACGAACGGTACTTTTTAAAATCTTAGCAGAGTTTTTATGTCAGAAAAGTGGTCAACATTTTATGAATAAAATAACTTTGGGTGATAAAATATAATAAATAAACATGTAATTGTTTAATTTAATTACAACCATTTATCTGTAACAAAAACACAAACATATTAATTTACTTAAAATCATTAAAGATGCCAACTGGCAACGTAATAATAAATTCAACAAATTGTTTAAATTTTTATAACTGCTTAAAGATTTATTCGTTTAAGAAAGTCCGGGTTTTATTTGCTACCTCGCAAATATGTAATAAAACGTCGTATGAAATGCGTGCGCTTTGATAATTACAGCCTCTGCTTTCTTGTAATATCACTACGGCTGTTATTTTCAACTGACCGCACTTATAATTATCATAATGTACTATAATATGAGCATATTACTGTACATCAAAATATTTCTCCGTTATCTAGTATCCTTAACACAAGCTATTAATGACGCTTACTAGTTAGATAATAGATGTGAGTGTATGAATATTATTATTATTTTATTATATCTCTCATCCCGTACGCAATAAACAGCAACCCAAAGCATCCATATTATATATGGAAAAATATGTAATCTAAAGTGTAGTAACTATATGATTATATTACGTGCTAGTGTTCACCGTAAGTCCAAAAGGAAAACCTCTAAACGTAGATAATTAAATAACCAATATAATATCCAAATAAGGACACCTGTGGCCCTTTTCCAGGTAGGAAATTAAGGCGTATTACGAGCAATGCACAGACTACTTCCAAAACCATTTCCTTAGAAAAGTAATAAATTCTAACTTAATAGTATGGATGCTAAAGTGACTGTATCTGTCTCCTAAGTTTTCACTTATTATAAGCTACTGAACTGCTTTTGATGAATTTCGGCATGGAGATATAAAGAAGCTGCGGGCCATCATGAGTAAATCATAAAACAATTATTTTTATATATTATATATTTTATAAGGTGTGTAACATACTGTGTCTTGAACGCAGCTCTTGTAAGATACTCTGGACGTGTATATCATGTCTGTGTCAAAGCCCACCAAGACATTTGGTGTACTTGGTAGCTCTTAACATAGGTACTCTTCTCGGGTAGATGAGATAGGTTAGGCAGAATCTGCAGAATACCAGCGTCGTGACTGTCCCTGTCGCGACAATATGCTGAGCGGAGGGCTTTTTGGTACCTAATTTTAATTAAGACCATTTTTATACTGTTTTGAAAGTACCAAATAAATATATTCTAATCTCCTTACACAGGAAATTTATTTTATAATTCTATTTTACGGATACGTGATCTTTTGAGCCAGTCAAGAAATGTGTAATCTATTTTTTTCAGTTATTGCATTGAAAAGCTGTTGCCAAATTTTAAATTATTGTTAAACGCGCCAAATGCAATCATGATGACAGTTTCCATGGTACTTCAATGACATGTTTAACCACGATAATATTCTCAACTTCTTTCATACCACATCAACGTTGATTCTAATGATTTCACAAAACGACACAAATTTTACAGCACACTGTTTTCTCAGACACAGTTTTATAATTCATCATCATCATCATTTAAGCCGAGAGACGCCTACTGCTGAGCATAAGCCTCCCCCAGGGATCTCCAAACCAATCGGTCCTGCGCTGCCCGCATCCATCGGCTTCCCGCGACCCTCACCAGATCGTCGGTCCACCTTGTAGGAGGCCTACCAACGCTGCGTCTCCCGGTACGCGGCCGCCACTCGAGGACCTTTCCGCCCCAACGGTCGTCAGTCCTCCTGGCAATGTGGCCTGCCCACTGCCACTTGAGGTTCGCAATTCTTCGGGCTATGTCGGTGACCTTAGTTCTCCTGCGGATCTAATCATTTCTGATTCGATCACGCAGAGAAACCCCGAGCATAGCCCTCTTCATTGCCCTTTGAGTGACATTGAGCCTTCTTATGAGGCCTATTGTAAGCGGCCACAAATAATTATAATTATAAAAATCTTGAACGTCACCATTTATAGCGGCAAAAACTCCAGAAAAACTTTTTAAAGTACGCGCATGATTTAATATTTTTATGTAATTAAGAGTTTCAAATCCACAAACGACACGCCGCCGCTTAGCGCCACCTTAATACTACTCAAGCATTACCTACCTTGTAAATATTAAATAACGACAACATTGGTATAAATTGGCTCCTACTGCTTTCATTCCTTTGCAGCTGCCAGAACAGTCAAATGAATTGTGAAAGTTCGCGGATTCTGTCCCAAACCCAGGACATGATTTTTCTAGTTTACATAGTTTTTTAAAGCATTTAAGCTCATAAAAAGTATGTCACAGCCAGTTAGATTCCGCAGCTATAGCGTTTTATCTGTAGCCTAATGAAATAAATTAATGTAACTTTCTCTCCAGAAGCGTTCCCGTGTTTGTCCCAACTTTTCCGGGTAGTCTTAAACGGTCTATTAGAAGGAAAGGAGAGTGCTTAATATTTAATGTCTTAACGCTTTTACTGTAATTTTATTACGAAACTGTTCCATTTTGATAACGACAAATCTTACTTTACAGTTAGTAAGGTGATGAAATCAACTTACGGAAAGGATCTCTGCATCTTAAGTCTTCCATTTTTTCTTAATTTTCATTTAAAATTATGAATAATGTTGTAAGAAAAATATATAGACGAGCAGTAATTCCTGTCCTGGAGCGTAAACCGATTCCGCAACTTTCCACAGTCCGAGTGACTACTGAGTTACCCAGGACTTATGAAAGACTTTTTAAATAGTAACGATTTTTTTTATTCCCTGTGCCTGAAAGATCTCATGAAAATTAACGTTCGCCTGTTTTTATGAATTATCATAGGAAGCCACAAAATCATACATTCACATACAAAATTATTTAGATAAATAGTGGACATGGATGGACGTTACAAATGTATTACAAATGTGATCGCTTTTGGTGATTTTGTAATAAAGGCGTCTATTGTGCAAGTATTACAACTGATGTGCTGTCATCTGTATATTATGTGCTTAGTATCAGATCAAAGAAACGCGAAGTAATATCGCATAAGCCTAAAAATCTATACTGTATAAAGCCTACTCCCTAGTGCGCAAAAGACATGGAAATTTCGGGCTAAAAGATATATGACCTTCATATTTAGTTCAAACACCGAGGCAGCGCTCACGCTCCCCGACACAAAGCGATTACGAGCAACGGCATATGCCACGTTAGTTGGCCAATATGTGAAAATAAAACCCCTAACATTATACCAAAAGGGATCCAATAACCGCCTGGAAACATCTGCGTAAAAAGAAATTGATTATATCTTCAGCGTTTACGAAACTTGAGGGGAATTTTGTTTGCTGGAGATTAGGAGTTTGCGGTATGTGCACTGTCATCTAAAATGATGACTTGAAGGGTTGAATCTCAGAAGTTTGTTGATGTGGGTACAGGAATGATAACGGAACCATGTGGAAATGTTACACAGTTTATTGTTAGCTCACGGCTTAAGGTAGATTAGTTCAAATTCCATCATTTGGCTGAGAGATACACAATGTAGCCAATGTCGATGTCATGTTGAATCTGAATTAGCTCTAACTTTTTATGAACTTTTCGTCACTTTTTATCATGATATAAAAGTCTTCATAGTCTTCGTTCGGAGTAACCGCCATGTAATCGTGTTCGTTTACCCCACTCTACTCTAGCTATTTTCACTAATTTGTTATTGAATTCAAAAGCATCTGATTTTTATTTCACATCATTTATTTTAAGTCTCAAATACAACAAACAAAATAAATTCAGAACGAGAATCATTACAATCATTAAAACTTCGCCGTGGAATCAGATGACAAACAATTTTACTACAAACAATGTAATTTTATTTAACGCGTACGCACGCTCTCATAAATGTTTCAACAAAGATAATATTTTACAGATGAAGTATATAAATACGATTATTTTTGCTGATTCGGAGCTCGTATTATTTCGTCCTTATTTCGATAGTGTTGTCGTACAGACATACTACCTTTATGCTGATCCTATACCATCAAAAAATTTGCGGAATGCGTCATCATCATCATCATGATTATGTAATAAATCACCATCATCATGATTATGATGATGAAGCTCCTCCGTGCTTCAGAAGGCACGTAAGCCGTTGGTCCCGATTGCTACTGCAACTGCTTTAACCCGCATAGTTATAATAATATTTATACACTCACACCTATTATCTAGCCCAAAGCACAAAGTAAACATCATTAAGAGCTTGTATTATGGATACTAGATAACGGAGAAATTATGATAATAATATGTATATAAATATTAGAAATATACTAAATAAACATATAAACATCCATGACTCGTAAACAAATGCTCCTACTCATCATAGAAACATTTGCTCCTACCGGGATTCGAACACGGGACCTCTTAACCGAGTAGCCTACAGAACAAGGGGTACAGACCGATCGACCAACCGGTCGTGACGATGATGGTGTTATTTAAAATTTTCAATTTTACGGGTTTTTTTTCTTTCTATAGAATCGCATGTTGTTATAAGTAGTTTCATTATTATTTTATATAATTCCTAAAACGGTGGATTAGCTTACTAATAACAAGGTCACCCTAAATTCATTTCACATTTATTTACTCTCATAGGAATAGTAATGAAATTATGTGGCAAATCCATGGCCCTAAAAGCTAAGTATCCTTGTTATTTGTTTTTCCAAATCGCTCTCAATGGAATTCCCGTGTAGACGGCACGACACGCACGCCCCATATTTTCCTCTGTGTAAAAATATTAACACCCAACTCAAACAAGCCTTACGCAAATACGAGGCGTTTCGCAAACGTGCTCGGTCAACACTAGATGGAGTGATACTCCTTACATTCTATTATAACAGCCTTTATAAAAGAAACAACCTAAAGCAGAGTTGAAACAATTGTCAATTTCCAATATTAAGTTGGATATTAGTTGACTATAAAACGGTTATAAAATCATAATTGATTGTGCTATTAGATAAATAAATAAATCATCCTCAACCATTACAATTGTAAATAATTATCCCTCAACCGTAATATAGCCATCGAATCTCAGCAGACAGACAATAAACCGGCCAATTTTAATTAGACCAGCGAATTTCTCGAAAGAATGGCGCCCATAACGTGTTTGGGCACTGTAATCTTTGTAATGGCTGTTACAAAGATTAATAGAAAGGACGGACAGATCATTGGATCGTATTTAGTAGTCCCTGGACTGTAGAAAGCCGTTTGAAGCGGAGTTAACAGTCGTACGCGATTAGGTCATGCATCGCAGACTCGAAATTGTATCGGATTAATGGTGATAATCAGATCTAGTATGTCATTAACTTTGCTTTCATCTTCTATTTTAGGTTTCGCTGGGATTCGTTAAATTACTGCGTTTGTGGCTTTACAAAGAACTGCTCGTTAAATACTTGTATTTATGGTATTGGAGAATCTTACAAAAGATGGAACCCTTTTGATACTAGACACTGATGGCGATTATGTGGTCCACTCTCGAGACTAAAGTAACTTCTAATTTTAATTTAGCTTTAGTCGTTTCAAGGTCAGAAAATCTACTTAAATCCTGAGACTAATTTTATTTTACATCAATTAACATGCTGTCTAAATTTAGCTTGAAATTTCTAATTTTAGAGATATTTAGACAGAGCGTATACAACAGAATAGCGAAAAGCTTGAGTAACTGAAATCAATTTATTCCTGCCAGATTAAAACTTAGTTTAGTTCTGTCATTTTAGTCCGTCACAGAATAGGAAACGCAATCTGACAGCACTAAACCTAAATTTAGTTAAGTTTAGTCTAGTTTGTGCCAACAGAATCGTCTCCACTGTTTGTAACATATTATTCTTGCGATTGGGAAGTTTGTGGTGGTACATCGTCTAGATTTCATTCATGTCTATAATTTGTGTATATCAAATACATAAGTTGGCTTAGAGAGTACAGTAGCGAAGAGAGTATTGATTGTGCGAGTTAACAAGATTTAATATTCGTAGCAAGTTTCTTTTTTTTCTCGGTACATTAAGTCGTATTGGATCAGCTTCAGACACCTACCCATTCCACCGAGCTTACTTGGCGAGTATCGTAATACTTCTGGTGTTACTGAGGCCATTTAGTCGTATATAATTGATAAGCAGCCTTTTATGTGAATAGGCAATGTGTGTGCCTAGTAAGTGATTCGGATGGCGTGAGTTAAGGTGTTTAGAAGGTGCGCGATTTCATATCGCCGGTAAGCCACCAATTCACTCTAGCGTTAGGGAAACCTACGCCGGTAACCGGCCCTGTCGTCAGGTTATAGGGCGGACAATGACCTTCTATAATAAGCTGAGAAGCTTCAATTTCATCACATCCGAAGACATGGAATCAATATAGGTGCTTTTAGCTACCTCGCCCAGTACCATGGATTTATTGTATTGTTTGTATTATTGATATAGGTTTAGTTTGGCCAAACTAAGGTCGAAGGTCAATTGTCAAGACGGGACGTGTATTGCAGACGCTCAGAATTGCCGCAGCCCCGCCACAAACTATGTACCGATTGACCTGATGAGGTCAGGGATCGGCTTACAGCCGATATCGGCCGAACGCTCCCCCCGGAAGGTTGCGAAACGACTTAGTCGAGGCTAGTAAGCCCGCGTCCCTTGGAGCAGTTCTCCTGACTCTAATACAAAAGAAATTAAACATTAAACTCACAGCACTGGATACTCCCAACACTACAAGACCTGACCTAATTCTCCTATCAATCAAGTATACTCGCTATACAAACCACTACCCTAATTGAAGAGTTGTTCTGCATGGGTGCTCGGCTCGCCTTTCTGCTATTACTGTCTCGCTGCTTCGTACACTATAATCTCCATCAGACCTAGCTCTCCTCCTAGCTAAATCCTAACCCTAAGTTATACGGTTTACCATCTGGTACTTCTAATATAGTAGTACTATGAGTGTGGATCGTAGCCCATTGTCCTGCTGCGTGTGAATAAGTTAAGCTAGCCAATCAAAAATAATATCTAAGTTAGAAAATTCTATGTCCTGAGGCGGGGATCGAACCCGAGACCTTTCATAAACTGGACGACTGCTCTAACCATCTAAGCCAATCCTAGTTTAGACGCTCTTGCTTTTGTATCAATGAGGTTAGCGTATAGAATTCTGCAATTCCCTAATTATCGAGTACTGTTTAATATAAATAAGCGAGTGTCTGTCCATCGGTATAAAGTCTATTGATTTTGACTGTAACATCTTATAAATTGGCTGTGCTATCCGCGGGTGGTCTTATGACATTCGCTTATCTATGCCATCAAGCTAGGGGTTTTATAACTATAAGAAGGAAACTCAATATTATGTTAATAAATATTAATTTATTTATGCAATATACGAAACTTGGATTATTTAGATCATTCACGATAGTGGATGACCGAATGTTCCATTCCTAGCCATTATGATCAAGAGAAAATAGAACATTCAAACTAAAAACTCTTGTCGGCTTGAACTTATAATCTAGCACATAACAAACAAAGAAACATGCACACACTCTTAACTACAAATTATGTAAAATTCTATTTTAACTTATTTAATCAGATACACAAAATGGAGTTACAACAAAGCATGTAGGTATACTTAAAAGTATTTAAAATTTCAGAGGTTTATGTAAATAAAATTGATTGTAAAATCGGGAGGTATTAATCACTGAATACATTCAATTGTGACCCTTTATCAACTTTATGCCTTATAATCTTCGATTTCGTAACAACAAGTTCAATGAATTGTGTTCACTGTATTATGATAAATCTATCTCGAAAAATATATAATTTACATAGGAAAAGTTAAGATTTTGCAAAACAATTCATTCGTTACATAATTACAATGATAAAATGTTGAGGTACGCTTGTAGGTTGTGATTTGTTTATGCACCTTAATGGGTTAGATTGTAGAATAAAATAGAATTGGACTTCTTCATTCATATAACACTGCTTTATAATGGAGGTAAAATAGTCTACAATTTATTTTACAGTTTATACCTTAAATTTAGTATGTACGCTAATGTTTCAGAATTTTACTTATTTACTTTCATAATTCTCCCATATTAATGAATTATACAACTAGAATCATAAATCTCCATAATTATACAATCATCTATTAGGTGAAATGCACTTAGAAAACCAATAATAAATTAATATAACTAGGTATCCAATCTAATGCTACTATGAATTATTGAATGTCATAACTAACATCATTGTCATCATCATCATGAACACATTACTATTTTACCTATCAACTACGGTACTTCTCTAGTCTTCACTAGGTTATATTATTGTAATGGACAACTGATTTATTGAGTTGAATTTTTATCATTGTCTGGATTAACTCCGGGCACGCAATTTCAATTATATTAGGATGAATTTAGTGGAATATGTATCGAAATTTGTACGTTACCAAATGCAGCCCTGGAACCTTCTGAATCACTGAATTTAGTCTTATTGTTGGTTAGTTACCAACTATGTAGATTATGTCAACACTGACTCTAAAAGACTTGTCTAGCTAACCCTACGGTCAACTCTAGACTGAATGCCTATCCTACCACCAAGTTTCTGACATGGCCTTTGGTACATCCCCTTTTCCCCACTTTTTGACCCACCCAATTTCTCTGATTGGTTCGTTAGACAACACCCACCCCGAAGTTCGCGGAACCAATTCTGCATAACATGTGGTCTTAAGATAATTTTTTACTCCTCATAACCCGAGTTCTTAATTGCTCAATAGAACGAGGGTTCTTTTGTATCTAATTTGTAAAGATTGTAATTTTAACCTATTTTTGCCGTCTGTTAAGATCAATTTTATGTCTCCTTGTCTTTATATTGGTTCCTCATATTACAATTTACGACTCACCCCGGGCCGCTTAAGACAAATGTATTTTGGCCATTTGTTTATTTTACGAGCTAAGCTCAGTAGGATATTTAATTTTTGTTCAATAGTGTTCCTTTATATTTATTTTTTTCCCAGCCTTCGCTTTCTAAATTCCTAGATTTAATGTTTGGCTCCATCTGGCGTGCAATTAGTTGCGCTTTTGGGTCGTATTTCCGAAATGTTTTTGGTTATTTTTATTTGTTATATTTATTAAGTTTAATATGAATAGCCTACCACCTCACACTCCCCCAAATAGATTTTGAAACATCCTTAGACTCTATTTTCACCCTACCCCACAATCAACCATGTTTGAAAATATATTTCACTTCTCTATCTCATAAACCTCGACTAAATTTGGATGCTGCTCTACAAAAAAATTTCTCACACTCATCTACTATATCTCACGAAACCCCAAACTTTCGCACAGCAGTCCTTGTTAGCTTGTTAGCTAGGACGCAATAAAATTCTGGCCCTTCCCATTGTTTGTGATCCATTCTTTGTTAATTCTTTTTTTTGACACCGCTGTTTATTGGTCAGTCAATATGTTGAAACATCTTTTATTTGTTTAGATAATAGCGGAAAAGGTGTATCGCGTTATAATTTCCTTTTATTTTATTGGTTTGCATATCGATCAATGTATAAACGTTGTCATAAGGAACTGCCCCGATCCGAAATGGCCCCTCGAATAACCGCATGAATTTTTTCGTTAACTTTTTATCCGCGTCTGATCTTGCTAAAACCCTAAGCTTTACTAAGTCTCCTATTTCGAAATGAATTAGTTTATGGTTTTTATTATAATAGTTTTCCCTACTAGCAGCCGCTTTATCCATATTCACCCGAGCCTGTTGTCGCATATGTTGTAACGTTTCCACCAAACGTTCGTTTCTATTTTGTCCTTGCCTAGTAAAATCGGTAGATAATATGGTTTTAGTTCCCCATACTAATTCGATTGGAGTATAACCCGTCGTCGTATGTGTCACCTTATTATAGCAATCCTCAATATTCGGTAATAAATCTACCCAGGAACGATGGGATTTGTCGCAATAAGTCCGGAATAACCGCCCGAGCTCCTTGTTCACTCTTTCCGTTGAGTTTGGCCGCGGGTTTCTCACTGATGTATGTGTTAATTCTATACCTAATTGCCTAACTCCCAATTCAAAAACCTTAGATATAAAATTCGCACCTCTATCAGAACATAGAGACCTAATTTTTATCTTTTCGTGAAACTTCTTTACGCAAGTTAGTGTGGCTTTCCCAACAGCCCTACGCAAAGGATACAAATTTATTAACTTACTGAAAGCGTCCTGTATAACGAAAATATATTTATATCCGTACTTTCCTGCGGGTAAAGGACCGTAAATGTCGCAAAAGCTTTTTCCCCAACGTCACGAGCCAATACTGTCTTGATAGGCCCCGTATGCGTCTCTAACGCATGTTTAGACTTTTGGCATGCATCGCAAGCTCGCACTATCCGCCCTATCTCGCGTAACATGTCCGCAAAATAATATTGTCGTTTCATCAAATCGTTAATTTTATACCGACCAAAATGTCCTAACTCCTCGTGTATATTAATGATCAGATCCGCCTGGAGTTCCTTTGGAACATATAACCTAAGTGTCCCTGTGTGTATATCCTTTCTATAAAGTATTCCTCCCTCAAGACAGTAGTATTGTGATTCAGAGGTTCCTATTGATTCTGTACGTTTGATTATTTTGCAAGTGACCGGGTCGCGTCTCTGATAATTACCTATGCTCTTCCCAATACATGTGAAAACAGTCTCTTTTGTTCGTTACTTAACTTCATTTCATTTAAAAAACCCTTTCTACTGTCATTACTGTTTGTTTTATCGTTTGACATTGGGCATTCTACTGCATGAGCGTTTCGTCTTAACATCAAGCCGATAACCGTGGCATTCGTCTCTCCCCCTAATCGTTCGACCTCGCAATCTGAATTTAATCTGATACTGGATTTTACCCCCAAGTGTTCGATCGTTAACGTCCGTTCTTTACCACAATTTACGACTCCCTTCACACGCTCTAACCAATCATAACCTAATATTAAAGATCTGGGTAACTTCCGCATAATTAACACAGGTGCCTCAACTAAAGTGCTACCTAATTTGAACTCTATTAACACTAACCGATTTGTACTCTCACTACGTGATCCAAACGCTCCTTGTACCCGTACAGTTGGGATAACGACCTCGGATAATTCTCCACACTCTCTCCGTATAGAATCATACAATTCTCTCGTGATCCCGCTGATCTGACTTCCGGTGTCAATAAGCGCGTTCATATACTTCCCATACAACCACACACATACTTCAGGTAATTTAGGTAACGAATAATCATCTCCCATCTCACCCGTCTCGTCTAACTCATGAAAAATAGTGTACACCTCTCTGCCTCTATTCTTACAAGACTCACATATAGCTAGACTCTCGTCGCACTCTACGATATTACAAAATTGATCCTCTAATAAGATTCCTATATTGTTTGCTATTGTTTTAAAATCGTATCGTCCTCACTCACGTTTTTCTTCAACGGCGGCCTAATACCTCTTCCGTTTATTCCTAAGCCTTGTCCTACCTTCCAACCGGATCTAATTAGAATCTTGTAAGCTACATTATTATCTACGCGTTCTAAAGTCCTTAGTTCCCCGTTTTCACACATCGATAAGTTATTAGGACTTTCCTGTGCAGGGGACATCAGTTTTTTTGTTTTGTCTTCCCCCACAGATTTCAATGGAACAGAAGCCTCACCGTCCTTTACAAAAGTGATAGCGTGCCTTGCGGGGTGAAATCCTCCCCCTCTAACTGAAGATGACGCGGCCCTATTATAATTTGACCTATAACCTAACCGCCCTTGCCGACTTCCCCTACCTCTCGATGATCCTCGTCTATCCTGCCATACGCCAGCTGACATCGTAGCAGTGACTGGCCGCCTAATGTATTTATTTTTGTGGATATTGCCGCTATAATTACTCGTAACGAAAGGCCGCCGTTTCGTGACAACATTCTGCTCTAAACTTCTAAGGAATTTCGCTCCGTTCAATAAAGTAGGTTCCTCCGTTCTAGTAAACCATAACTGTTGGATATCTATCGAATAATGTCGCATTATAGAATTCACGAGATCCCGCTCGCTAAATTCAATTGTCAATGACTGCATCGACTCCGCTTGTTCGGCGAAATGTTCCGACAACGTGACTCCTGAGTCTTCTAAATATACTGCGTTAATCAATCTATATCTCACAGATTCCTGTATTTGTTCGGTCCAGTAGTTGCGTCTAAAGTCGGTCTCAAAATCGGCAAATGTAGACCATCCTTTTACATGACCTTCCGCGCATGTCCCGTGACACATTCTAAAGCAATATCTACCTCTCGATCATGAGCATTTAATGATCTAATGTATTTTTTTAATCGTTTTAAGAACGTAATGGGGTTAGTCAAAGGTTTTCCGTCAAAGATAGGTTTGTTCACGGTGGGCTGAATGACGAATATATTTCTCGTATCTAGCGAAGTCGCAGACGTGGGACTGACGGTTTCACGCGATTGACCTCCAATATCACTACTACTCTCTCCCCCAGCCATCTCGCGTGGTAGTACGTTCTGTGACCCATTTCGTTCGTCTTTATTAGTTGAACTAAGCTTTTGTAATTTGTCATGAAATTCATTCATCCGCTGCAATAACAATTCTAATGTCGCGATCCCTACACCTTCGGTCCGCTCCTCTGATCTCACGGCGTTACTACCTTTATCATTCGACCTACCTCGTCTCTCTACGCGTCTACCTCTACGTTCCGACATTTTATGAAATATACCGGTCGTCAATTTCGCGGCTACTATTAGTACGGTCACTATTATACTATACTAATTCGTCAAAGTACGCGCGACTGAAGAAAAATTAATTTAACTACCGAATTAGTGATCTCTAAAACGTCTGTTGTCGTATTTCCTCGCGTTCCACCCTGTAATCTGAAATTTCATATTTCATAAGTTACACAATCAAACATTAGCACATGAATTATGTGAAGTCATCTCCTTCTGGTGATATCTAGCTAAACACATAGGTATATAACCATGCACAATTTGTCCGTCCGTGGCATCTCTGAAAGCAAACTTTTAGTACTCGATAATGTGTTCCTACGTTGTGTCTTTTTTTTAAAAAAATATATAAATATATATAGGTTCTAATCCATTCGCGTCGTTACTCCGAACACGTAGCTGGATCCTCTGGTCACGGCACCATTTCTGTGGTGGTACATCGTCTAGATTTCATTCATGTCTATAATTTGTGTATATCAAATACATAAGTTGGCTTAGAGAGTACAGTAGCGAAGAGAGTATTGATTGTGCGAGTTAACAAGATTTAATATTCGTAGCAAGTTTCTTTTTTTTCTCGGTACATTAAGTCGTATTGGATCAGCTTCAGACACCTACCCATTCCACCGAGCTTACTTGGCGAGTATCGTAATACTTCTGGTGTTACTGAGGCCATTTAGTCGTATATAATTGATAAGCAGCCTTTTATGTGAATAGGCAATGTGTGTGCCTAGTAAGTGATTCGGATGGCGTGAGTTAAGGTGTTTAGAAGGTGCGCGATTTCATATCGCCGGTAAGCCACCAATTCACTCTAGCGTTAGGGAAACCTACGCCGGTAACCGGCCCTGTCGTCAGGTTATAGGGCGGACAATGACCTTCTATAATAAGCTGAGAAGCTTCAATTTCATCACATCCGAAGACATGGAATCAATATAGGTGCTTTTAGCTACCTCGCCCAGTACCATGGATTTATTGTATTGTTTGTATTATTGATATAGGTTTAGTTTGGCCAAACTAAGGTCGAAGGTCAATTGTCAAGACGGGACGTGTATTGCAGACGCTCAGAATTGCCGCAGCCCCGCCACAAACTATGTACCGATTGACCTGATGAGGTCAGGGATCGGCTTACAGCCGATATCGGCCGAACGCTCCCCCCGGAAGGTTGCGAAACGACTTAGTCGAGGCTAGTAAGCCCGCGTCCCTTGGAGCAGTTCTCCTGACTCTAATACAAAAGAAATTAAACATTAAACTCACAGCACTGGATACTCCCAACACTACAAGACCTGACCTAATTCTCCTATCAATCAAGTATACTCGCTATACAAACCACTACCCTAATTGAAGAGTTGTTCTGCATGGGTGCTCGGCTCGCCTTTCTGCTATTACTGTCTCGCTGCTTCGTACACTATAATCTCCATCAGACCTAGCTCTCCTCCTAGCTAAATCCTAACCCTAAGTTATACGGTTTACCATCTGGTACTTCTAATATAGTAGTACTATGAGTGTGGATCGTAGCCCATTGTCCTGCTGCGTGTGAATAAGTTAAGCTAGCCAATCAAAAATAATATCTAAGTTAGAAAATTCTATGTCCTGAGGCGGGGATCGAACCCGAGACCTTTCATAAACTGGACGACTGCTCTAACCATCTAAGCCAATCCTAGTTTAGACGCTCTTGCTTTTGTATCAATGAGGTTAGCGTATAGAATTCTGCAATTCCCTAATTATCGAGTACTGTTTAATATAAATAAGCGAGTGTCTGTCCATCGGTATAAAGTCTATTGATTTTGACTGTAACATCTTATAAATTGGCTGTGCTATCCGCGGGTGGTCTTATGACATTCGCTTATCTATGCCATCAAGCTAGGGGTTTTATAACTATAAGAAGGAAACTCAATATTATGTTAATAAATATTAATTTATTTATGCAATATACGAAACTTGGATTATTTAGATCATTCACGATAGTGGATGACCGAATGTTCCATTCCTAGCCATTATGATCAAGAGAAAATAGAACATTCAAACTAAAAACTCTTGTCGGCTTGAACTTATAATCTAGCACATAACAAACAAAGAAACATGCACACACTCTTAACTACAAATTATGTAAAATTCTATTTTAACTTATTTAATCAGATACACAAAATGGAGTTACAACAAAGCATGTAGGTATACTTAAAAGTATTTAAAATTTCAGAGGTTTATGTAAATAAAATTGATTGTAAAATCGGGAGGTATTAATCACTGAATACATTCAATTGTGACCCTTTATCAACTTTATGCCTTATAATCTTCGATTTCGTAACAACAAGTTCAATGAATTGTGTTCACTGTATTATGATAAATCTATCTCGAAAAATATATAATTTACATAGGAAAAGTTAAGATTTTGCAAAACAATTCATTCGTTACATAATTACAATGATAAAATGTTGAGGTACGCTTGTAGGTTGTGATTTGTTTATGCACCTTAATGGGTTAGATTGTAGAATAAAATAGAATTGGACTTCTTCATTCATATAACACTGCTTTATAATGGAGGTAAAATAGTCTACAATTTATTTTACAGTTTATACCTTAAATTTAGTATGTACGCTAATGTTTCAGAATTTTACTTATTTACTTTCATAATTCTCCCATATTAATGAATTATACAACTAGAATCATAAATCTCCATAATTATACAATCATCTATTAGGTGAAATGCACTTAGAAAACCAATAATAAATTAATATAACTAGGTATCCAATCTAATGCTACTATGAATTATTGAATGTCATAACTAACATCATTGTCATCATCATCATGAACACATTACTATTTTACCTATCAACTACGGTACTTCTCTAGTCTTCACTAGGTTATATTATTGTAATGGACAACTGATTTATTGAGTTGAATTTTTATCATTGTCTGGATTAACTCCGGGCACGCAATTTCAATTATATTAGGATGAATTTAGTGGAATATGTATCGAAATTTGTACGTTACCAAATGCAGCCCTGGAACCTTCTGAATCACTGAATTTAGTCTTATTGTTGGTTAGTTACCAACTATGTAGATTATGTCAACACTGACTCTAAAAGACTTGTCTAGCTAACCCTACGGTCAACTCTAGACTGAATGCCTATCCTACCACCAAGTTTCTGACATGGCCTTTGGTACATCCCCTTTTCCCCACTTTTTGACCCACCCAATTTCTCTGATTGGTTCGTTAGACAACACCCACCCCGAAGTTCGCGGAACCAATTCTGCATAACATGTGGTCTTAAGATAATTTTTTACTCCTCATAACCCGAGTTCTTAATTGCTCAATAGAACGAGGGTTCTTTTGTATCTAATTTGTAAAGATTGTAATTTTAACCTTTTTTTTGCCGTCTGTTAAGATCAATTTTATGTCTCCTTGTCTTTATATTGGTTCCTCATATTACAATTTACGACTCACCCCGGGCCGCTTAAGACAAATGTATTTTGGCCATTTGTTTATTTTACGAGCTAAGCTCAGTAGGATATTTAATTTTTGTTCAATAGTGTTCCTTTATATTTATTTTTTTCCCAGCCTTCGCTTTCTAAATTCCTAGATTTAATGTTTGGCTCCATCTGGCGTGCAATTAGTTGCGCTTTTGGGTCGTATTTCCGAAATGTTTTTGGTTATTTTTATTTGTTATATTTATTAAGTTTAATATGAATAGCCTACCACCTCAAGTTTACTAAATTCTATAGTGCTTTCGAAAAAATATGCCATAACTAAGTTTATTAAAGATCACCGTCAATTAAAATGAAAAGTCTAGTAGCGTTATAGGTTCGGAATACTTGTTTTTTATAGATAAGTATTTCTCACATTGTCAACTTTTAAGAACTTATTCACAAAACACGATAAATGTTTCATTCGATTCGAATTCGATAAATGAAACATTTATACGAATCCATATACGAAGATAGCCACTATTCTAGATGCTTCCACCTTGCTAGCGGTGTGTGCCTTTTACGCCTCTTCTGATAGATCTCATATTACAGGAAGAATGGGCAAAATTATGGGCAAAACGCAGTATTAACACGAATCATTAACATTTATAATAAGAAATTTTCGGATATAGATCCATTTGAAGTCAATAATAAGAAAAAAATCCTAGACAGAATTAAAGCCGTATTTGAACGAGAATGGGGTAGTAAGGACTAGGAGTTTCTATTTGTATAGGTTTTGTACTACTTTCACATATTATCATGAATTGTTTAATTATTTATTTATATATAATATATTATATACATACACATACACACACACATAAACAGGGTGATGCCATCAATACGACACTGAATTGAAGCATGGGCTATATTAGTTCATGGACGTGGTTTGCCACTTTCAAAAACATCTTATTCAACTGTTGTATTCTTGTCATAGCTATGTTTGTATTTTTATCATTAGTTTGATTAATAATAACATTAGTTTATATTTGAATATAAACTAATGTTATTATTTTTATTTAGTTTTTTAGTGTGAGTGCGGATTTGTCAGGCTTGGATTTGTGAAATACTTAGTCAAAGTCAAAGTCAAAACATTTATTGCAATCATGTGGTTAAAACTAGGTGTACATTTAGGTTTCAGTACCATAAATCAAAAACTTAATTTTCTGTTTATTACTTGTGCATAGATAGGTTCAACATGAATTGTATGGTTTAGCTTGTAGGAAATAAGTCGAGACTTTATGAAATATCAATTAATTTATTATTTGTGGATAACTAATTTGGCCGAAGAAGCATTAATCAAATTTCAACATTGTATTGTATTTTGAAGTTGGCTGTTTGTTATTCCTTATCAATAAAATAAAAAATAAAAAAAGAAGGGAACACTATTGAGCTGTTAAAAAAAATCCATATTTTATAAGTACGAGATACTAAATTTCTTACTGCATGACATTAAGGTATGAAACGCGAAATTTGGGATACCATCAGAGTAAGGAAGGTAGCGTATCTGGGGCATGTGATAATACACGAAAGATACGCCCTCTTGCAACTTATAATGATGGGCAAAGTAATTGGAAAGCGTGGTGTCGGCCGCAGGAAGAAGTCTTAGTTGAGAAACCTACGCGAGTGGATCGGAATATCAAGCGCTGCAGAATCTATCCTTCTTGCGTAGGACAAAGAAAAATATGCTGAGCTGACTGCCAACCTTCGTTCATCGTAAAGGCACTAGATGAAGAAGATGACGTTATAAGTAAGCCATATCAGTAATATTACCATCCTTGTAAAACTTTACGCTTCTAAGTATAATTTTTACTGATGTGATGCAGAATGCATAAGATATGACATTTAACCTTGATAATAAGCCAGATTAAGAACGGATGGTTTAAAATTAATGTAAATACAATAACAAATTGACTTTGTCAACTCAAACCATGCGAAATGACACTGTTCGGCAGAAGCTGGGTAGGCTTACTCTGCCATATTGTGTGTCATGTCTCTGTTTTCATTTGAAACTGTATTAATTTAAACATATTAACTTTTTATTGATTGTAACAATTACAAATTGTTACAATAATAGTGGGCGTTTGAATGCATCAAAAACATTAAAATGTAATTTATTGATTACTCGATATTAACTGTTTGCTTGCAACATAGAATTGTTAGAAGACACAACACATAGAATGCTCCTAAAATTTCAGTAGCTCAATGATTAGAGCAGTCATCCGAAATTTGTAAACCTTTTTTTCTTGTCATTTTAATTCAGTTTTTTTAGTAGGGTACCACTCTTTTTTCACAAAATTCATGAAAATAGCAATTAAACATTCAATTTAAACTTATACTGGAAAATGTCTGGAGTGTTCACACGATTTGTGGCCCGGATCTAAACACGAGTTGCTTTTGATCGGACATACTCGAGCGTTTAATGAAAGGCAACCAAAACAACGGTTTTACGCGAAATCCCCCGCTTTGACTAACGTTCCCGTTTTAACTGAGATGCAAAACATATTACAAGAGTAACTTGAACAACAAAAGATCTGTTTTACTACAAATACGATTTGTAAACTCACAATCATTTTCAAAGCTGACATGGATCATATACTCGTTTCTGTTTTTGAGGCATAGTTACATGCAAAACGTCATAAATACGCTCTTCTTCAGTACCACTAGCACGAACACTTTTAAATTTCGAATCACCATCGTATCGAGAAGTCACGTTAGCTTTAGTCTGGCTTTTTAAAATTTTAAGCGTGCGTGAACGATACGATTACGATTCGAAATTTAAAAATGTTCTTGCTAGGGGTACTGTTAACGTTACGCTTTCTCTTAATGTATAGGGTATAGGGTTGTTTATAAGGTAGGCAGCGCGTGATTAGTACCCAAAGTAATTCTAAGCAAGAGCGCCTATAGGCCAGTAACCTCCTAACCACAAGTCGCACCGCACGTTTCTTTGTCAATTTTGTCGTGTCGTATAAAAATCATAAGTAATAGTGAAGAATTCAAATCTTTATCGATGTGCGTTTGTTTGTCCCCTACAAGCTCCAAAGCCATTGATCAGATTGTGATGAAACATTGGTAGGATATTCTGGTAACGCCCGTAATGGTTCCTGAATTATAACAACGTATTTAATGGTATTTAATGATACTACCGTTTCTTTTTACGGGCATTGCAAAGCATGCCAGGTGCAGCTATTACAATATAAATTAAACTATGCTATAAATTAAACTTAAACTGTGCTATACAAAAAACGCAAGCATGCTGGACGTTCAACCGAGTCGTGCTCAAGGCGTTGCTTCAGGCAGTCGCAGAAGTGCCCGTGCCTGGCAAGGCCGCCATGTCGTGTCAGGATTGGATTAATACTCTTATTAAATATGTAAACAGTGGATTTTTTTAATAAAAATAAAATAAGACAGTGTAATTTGCCTTGAGATCATCATCACCAGCATATATACGTCCCACTGCTGGGCACAGGCCTTCCTACACGAGAGAAACACGGGAGGAGCTTGGGCCATAACACCACCACGCTGGCCCAATGCGGATTAACAACCGGAACCAACGGCTGAATGTGCTTTCCGAAGCACGGAGGAGTCCGAGATTGAAAATTTTGGTTGACCCATCCCGGGATCGACCATGGCGGAAGTTGCTTTGTTTTAATCGAAACCAAGTTTCTCAGTCTTGAGATCCATTCGGCTAATTATTCTAAGTGCAGGATTCTTCTCATCAGGATCATATTAATGCCTGAGCCAAGCACAATTTGCATTCAAGCATTTGATGTTATCTTTACAACAAGGTCATTAAATATTGTTAATCAAACCCAACAAATTAAATAAACATGAACAATAAAATGACAGAGTACCAAAGTTTGGCGATTGTAGCGTTTTTACATCGGATAACGTCACATTACTCTGGCTGCTCAAATAAAAGGAGATTTATGAAAAATGATCAAAAATGAGCAAATAAAAGCAATATGTGGTGCGTTATTACGAAAACCCTTTCCGCAAAGCGATGAGTTGCTGAATCGTTTCCAAACTTTTTTATGGAAAAACTTTTTCATGGATTTTTTTCGACGTTAAATCCTATTTACTGACTGAAGTGAATGAGTTCTCTAATTTCACGATATATGTTTTTAATTCAAGCAATTTCATGATATTTTTGTTCACTCCCGAGCCTCAAGTGGCAGTGGGCAGGCTAAATTGCAAGGAGAACTGAGTGGTCGTTGGGGCGGAAAAGTCCTTGAGTGCCGATCTGGTGAGGGTCGCGGGTAGTCGATGGATGCAACTAGCTCTCAGCTTCGAGATCCTTGCGCTATGCCCAGCTGTGGGCATCTCTTAGCCGAAACAAAAGTAGTATCAGTTCAATCAATTCTAAGCCCTCTGGTCCACAAATGTATCAAAAAATCTGTTCTGAGAAGAATGGGCAAGCCTCAGCAAGGTCTGTCCGTTCCTTTACATATATCATCAGTAATTGTAAGGTATGATTAAAAAGTGATAAAGTCCGTACAAAAATCATTGAACAGAAATGAAGGACTCAAAAACTAATAATGTTACGTTATTCAATCACAAAAAGGAATTAGTGTTTTAAAAAATCATCTCCTAATATAAACTAATATTAGTAATACGGAAACAACTGTCTGTCGGTCACCCTTTCATGCTTATACCGCTGAACTGATATAGATTAAATTTGATATGGAGATAGTTTGAGATTCCGGAAAGCACATAGGATAATTATTTGAGTAATAACAAGCAACAACAACTTAAACTTAAAACATTTTATTTATGAACCATTTCGTAGTTTTTCCATAATATTTCTCATTTTTCCTCTCCTTCAACGTGTGGGTAATGGCTTGCATGATGTTTTTACGTATAGTTAAGCATAACAAGAGTTTTCTATGCTTCCTGTGATAATATCGCAAATAGTTCATCTTTTTCGAATAAAGGGTTTGTTACACGAGATTGGTATTACATGTTGGTTCAATATTAAAAAAGAGGGGTTTTATAAATTTGACGTATCTGTCTGTGTATCTGTGTTTCTGTCTGTGACATCGTAGCTCAAGTGAATGCACCGATTTTGATTTGTTTTTTTTTTGTTTGAAAGCTGACGTGATTAGGATGGTTCTTAGCTATAATTTTTGATGATCAATACAGGTTATCAGCTCATTTTCTACATGAATAAAGGGTTTTACTAACTTTCACAGATCCGATTGATTTGAAATTTGGTGTACTGTCACTTCGGTGACATTTCCATGACACACTTACCTGATCCTATACCATCAAAAAGTCTGCGAGATGCTTAATTCTTCAGAAACTTACAGCAGATTTAGCAGATGTTTAATGAGGCCGACGGTTACTTAAAAAAATTATATCACAGTAATTAATAAATACAATAAGCGTATAAGAATGATCTGTGTTTAGTTGTTTATAGCAAATGCTAATGAAAACTGATTTAGAAGAATGTATTATTTGTAAACTGTGTTTTTCATTCATGTTTTACAATGTAATTGTTTGATTCCCTAAAAATAAATAAATGGTATTCAGGGTGTAAAAAGATCATGGTTGGAGAGTTCCCCTTTACTTGACACAGCTTGTTTGAAGGCTCGTAAAAAAAGCAATCCTTTATTTTCAATAAAATAATCCTGCATTCAAAAATTTAGTGGTGTATGACATTTTGATCTGCATTTATTAGTTCAAAAAAACTTAGATTTTTAATTTGTATAACATACTACCTGCAACCAGCATGCTTTGCAATGCCCATAAAAAACTGTTAGGTTTTATAATCCAGGAAATTTCGCGGGCGTCTCATCTTAATTTGATCAATCGTTTCAGAGAGTATAGGGGACAAACACATTGATTTTTATTTATGTATAGAAAATAAATTATTCGTAAAATGGTCGTAGGTTTCTTTAAAATCAGATACACCAACTAAATTATTTTCTGTAAGCTAGGACACGCTGGGAAGAAGCTGAGTTGTGATAAAACCATTACAATAATCATTTATTTATTATAATATTGGTATTCATGCAGAGAAATCTGACGAAATATACCCGCACTGTAAAGTTTAACTCAACTCAGCAGGTCTGAGTTTTTTCCCTTCATATTTCAAACAACCTTTCTGCTTTATGACGTCACGAGGGCGCATCACGCTGAATAATGTGGTGCCTGAGGCTTTCGCCTTTTCGAATAAATAATAGCACATCACCAAGGGTGTTGAGACCGGAAATAGTGTGTTAATAATAATCTTTTCAAAATTGATGTAAATATAATTCGGTGTGACTTAACTAGGTGATTACTGAATTCCTTGCATCTGGTAAAATTAACAACATAAACTTAATATGTACAAAGCACGGCAAATGATAGATAGATAGATAATAAGTTTATTTGCAAATTACTGCCACTTACATAACATTGACAATATACCCTTAAACAATATAACCTTAACTTATGCTTAGGTAGGCATAGATAATTTAACACTATATTTTAACCGAAGTGTGCATTAATAATCATAGTACATGTGTGTGAGCAGTAATACAAATAGGCCATAGCTCAGTGGCGTAATTTACTTAGTGAGCAAAAAATCACTGATTTTCAGCTATTGCCTTAAACATCATCTGATGTAGAGCAGTAAGAATAAGACTCTATAAGCGAAGATTTATGCACACTCCTCTAGCCGCCGCAAGGTAGACCTTGCCGACCCAAACGGTGCTTATTTCCGCCTCTTGAAAAAATCCATGATATGGTAAGGCATGTGCTGGCAAAGGATTCCAAGTTTTGTAAATGCGACTGAGAAACGAGGATGTTGTCGATGGTCTAGTGAACTCCTCGTACATGCCAGCCAAAGCGTGAAAATTCATAGTCAATAGCACCACGTAGTCCATTATTAGGACATAATATTACACACCACGCTTATTTCCAAGGTGTGGCGACTTTAAATTCAATTTTATAGCAAATCCTTTGAAAGCAATTCTACTTTGTTTGATAAAGCGACAAAGGGCAGTTAGTTGTGCAGGTACATTATGGTATAATACTGAAAATTTTTGTTTCCACACATATTCTGCCTTTAGCGCACAAATTCAAATAACTACTTTATTAATGTTTAAAACCTAACGTACATATTAATGAAATTTATGTAAATTCTCGCAAATATAATAACCACAAAAAAAAACAGATACTTAATAGTCACATTCACGTGCCCTTGCTTAATTATGAACTAATAAACTACGGATAAGATGAATACAAAATTAAAATCGTAGTATCATAACATCACAAATTAAAATCAATTATGAAATTGTTAGTTAGTTAATATTATTTTTATGTGATAGACTTAAGGGTTTTTTTGTTGACGATTCGAAAGTGCTTCTTGGGGGCATAATTGAATAAAGATATTTTCATTTTCATTTTCATTTCAATTATCGTATTCATTCAAATGTGTTAAAAATTCTACATAATTATCATTAAAAAACTCATTAACTTTATTAGTTCAGCCGTGAAACAGTTCGCTGTGTTTCGGATTGACGGGAAAGGTAGCCAGTGTAATTACTGGGCATGGACGGCATTTCATCTTAGGCCTCAGGATGACAACGCACCTGCAAAAGTGATTTTTCCTTGTTATTGCAAGTGTCTATAGGCGGCGTTTACCGCTTACCACCAGGTGGGCCGTCAGCTTGTTTGTCATCTAGTTATATAAAAAATACTTATTAATCATTTTATTTAGTTTTTCTTTGAATATATTCACGCGTTGGTCTATTAGCGTTATTAGGAATTTCATTATAAATTATGGAGCTCATACTCAACACACTTTTCCTAAGAAGAAATGTCTTAGCAGCTTGAGTCTGTAGTTAAATAATATCACGTCTGTTGCGTTTAACACTATCTGAGAGCAAAGAGAATAATGTGGGGTTCATTGTTACGAACATAGCCATTTTGAAAATGGAGAGTGACGGAAGTAAGAGTCTTTTTTGTTTTATAAAATAGTCTCTGCAATTATCTGTAGTTTGTAAACCGTACATAGCACCTAAACAATGTTTCTGCATTTCAAATGTTGCACTTTTATTCGTAGAGTAGTCCCGAAATTAAAGCCATATCTTAAAATAAATGCTCCAGTAAGCCACGGTAAGCAGCAAGCAAGCAGTGAACAATAATAAAACTCAAGCCTTCCAAAATGACTCGTATGTCACAGGACTAAGATACCTGAAATGTTTTCCAACGTCCGATTTAGCGAAATATATGTATCAGTTTCATTTCCATTGCGTATTTTGTTAACAATAAATGTACGATAAAATTTCACTATATTTGATAAAAATGAATTAAAATCATATTTATTTGCACTTCGTACGTGTGCTTGTAGGTGACTAGTATGATGTTTAGTAAATTCAATTTGTAGCAAATATAAAAATAGGAATTTTTTACAGTATTTTACAAAGTTGTCAAGAATTGAGTAGAAGATGCGATCCAAGACGATGAGAACGTTTGTACTAATAACTTAAAAATATGGGACACTATTAGGAACAAAACTGAAAAAGGCAAAAGTATTATTAAAACATACATACATAATATTATTTATCAATGAGTCATCGGAACTCCTAAACTTCACCATACAAACTCGACTCTCTCAACACGACTCAAAGCGTTCCACGGGACATTTTGAAGGGCATTAAATAATTTTATTAACCAATCCTGACAGAAGCGGCACATCACCGAAGCAGTCAAATTACCTCCATAACCGAGTAGCACCCTCTTTAATTAATTTCGGGCGAAGACGTTAATACTCCATAAAAATCTTCAGAACGACCGGCGAAATTACTATATCAAATTACGTACCACTTGTTGACTGTTATTCATAAAGCTGGAGGTACATGAATGTAACGAGGGTCGAGGGACGCGGACAGCTGACGTGACCACAGGGGCAATAACACCCAGTAGCCCTTGAGAGAGGACTTTTAATATTGGGAGCATTTGACGTTAGCTAAACTTAAGGCATGCTCACACGAGGGGAACCGACGACCGTTTGACATTTTGATCTCCATTTTCTGTAAGGAGAATTTCAATCGTATTTCTCCGTGGTAGGCCCACGTAGGGTCGTCTGTGTACAAGCCCCTTTCTTTTTTCGGCCGTGACAGTTCGCTGTGCTTCGAATTGAAGGGAAAGGTAGCCAGTGTAATTACTGCGCATGGAATTCATTTCATCTTAGTCTCCAGAATGACAACGCGTCTGCAATACCGAGTATTTTTTGTTCCGTTTTATAGGCAACGGTAGCAACTTACCATTACCACCAGGTGGGCCGTAAGATCGGTTTTCATCTTGGTGTAGAAAAAGTTCTGACTTTTGAAAGAACTTTTTCAGTAGGTAGTTACATTTTTTTTCTTTTTTTACCTCTAGAAAACATATCTGGTCGCAGCTAATGCCGACAAATTTCTTTGAAGAAAAGTTATGGTCACAGCGAGAGGACAAAATTAAATTCTTTCACAAAGAAAAACGAGTTCAGTTCGTGTCCGTCTACTAAAAGTACCTTTGATAATTATGGGAGATGAGGTCAGGTTTCATATTTCTTCTAAATTAACACTACCAATTGATGCTGTAATATGTTAATCTGAGAGTTAACATAGGATTAGTAGTTTTGAAAACAAATTCATTTTGCAGATCAGTAAATTATGCAGTTTATAAAAAAAATCTCCGATGTGTATTTTAGAGACTATTCGATCGTAATCCAGACACGATGTGTTTTTTTATTGTAATAATAATAATTAAATATTTTTCTACATTTTCTCTCTATAGTTTCTCCGTGAAAACTAAATCAAAAAATCTTTATTTCTTCTTTTTTTAAATAAAATATTTTTTAAGGCAACCTTAGAGTAAAGGAGAACTTTATTCTTGTTATTTCTTGCAATCCTATAAGTATAGAGGTTTTTTTTAACGAGAAGTAGGGTATAGTGCTTCAAATTCACAGAGGTTAGCAAATAACTCTTCTTCATCATTATCATCACCAGCCTATATACGTCCCACTGCTGGGAACAGTCCTTCCTAAATGAGTGAAACACATGAGGAGTTTGAGCCTACGCTGATACTAACCACTACGCTGCCTGGCCCAATGTGGGTTCTTAGTAGTGTTGTATTTCTGCGGTGACTAAGGTTGCCAGAGCTCGTTGAGGAAGCTTTGATTTGGAAGCGTGCTGTCTTCTAAAATATTAATTAATTGATGTTTCTTCTTTATTTTCACAGGTTTTTCACGTGAGTAGTATTGGTGAACCAACAGTCAGATTACAGAACATTTCAAAATAATTAGAAAAAGTCGGCCTCTTTCTCTCACTATGTGTAAGAAAAGGATATAAAAAAAGTATATTAAGGTGATGCCTTGTAATAATGCCAGTGCATTATTATAACACGTTTATTTATAAGATCAAAGTCTCAGACAGACATTTTGCATTAACTTTATTGGATTACTGAGAAGCAACGCCATTACGCAATAAACACACGGACGCTAGTGCTGTGACATACACACTAGTGTTGTACTGAATCTGCTAACGTAACAAATAGAACTGTCAAATGACTTAAATTTATAGAGCTTTATAAAGAACCGTATACAATTTAATAAGGAGCTTAAAAAGGTACCCTAAAGCTTACATTTCATCACGTTCATTAAAAGGTCAACCTTTCAAAATATCAAATTATATGACAGCCCTCCTTTTTGCATTCATAATGAGAAAACGAGAGGCACTGCTCTAAAATTTTAATTGAGTATGTGTATTAGCCGCTGAATGTGGCCACTTAAATTGGGCCTCTTGAGAAAGTTCAATGTCACCCAAAGGGCAATGAGGGCTATGCTTAGGATTTCTCTGTATAATCGAATCAGAAATTATGAGATCCGCAGGAGAAGTAAGGTCGCTGACATAACCCGAAGAATTATGAACCTCAAGTGGCAGAGGGCGGGCCACATTGCAAGGAGGACTGACAGCTGTTGGAGCGGAAAGGTCCTCGAGTAGCCGCCACGTACTGGGAGACGCAGCGTTGATAGGCCCCCCACAAGGTGGACCGACGATCTGGTGAGGGGCGCGGGAAGCTGATGGATGCGTGTAGCGTAGGACCGATCGGTTTGGAGATTTCTGGGAGAGGCTTATGTCCAGCAGGGGCCGTCTCTCGGCTGAAATGATGATGATTATGATGATGATGATGTAAATTAGGCCTTAAGTCGGCTCGTGCTTAATTCCAAATATCTGTAAGGCCGTCATCCTAAAGTATACTGGGGGGGCAGTGCAGGAACTATGTCTCCTCTTATTAAATTTTGTGTATGGTTAGGTTGAATGAAAAACTTAGAACTGAAGTGCGTGCTTCTTTATTACGCCATCAATTGAAGTGAACAAAACAGGGACTGAAAAATTCTGGTATCATTATTAATTCGGGTATCATTATTAATTTACGGTATGCGGTGACACGCTACCGACTTATCAAAACACGAACGGCTACCTCAAAAATTAGGCTGTTTATATTAAATCTAATACCGATCGCACAAGTATACACATTTATAATAAAGTCCCACCAAATGTAACTGAACTGCCTTATCACAAACTTAAGTTATATGTCAAACAAACTTCAATGAAAAAAGGCTACTATAAGGTCCAAGAATATTTAGATGATAAGAATGCGTGGACACAATAAAATTCCTAAATGTTTTATATGGTATTGTCTTACATTTTAATATGTTTATTTACGAGTATTATTACGATTAACCTCTGTATACCTATATTGTGATTGTACATTGTCAGATAGCTTGAAAATAACGATAATACTTTTGACATTGGGTACCTACTTTTTTGGTATGTTGATATACATTCTCTTCTAATTTTAATTATTTTTTTCGCTGAGCGGCACTGCACTGCTAAAGGATATATTTTTTTATCTTGTAGATATAGACATTGTAATTTATTATTTGAAAAGAGTGACTACACGAGATTGTTGCCGGAATCTTCTCGGTAGTTCTACTTTTGGAACCGGTGTAAATTCAGACATGACGACAGACAGAGACTATGACGTTAGTTAATAATTATATTTTTTGTGATAGTTGTAAGAATGTGTGTTTTTTTTGACGATTTAAAAGTGCTTCTTTGTGGCCTATTTAATATATTTCTTTCTTTCTTTTAAGCTGGCAACTTAACCGTATAAAACCGTTTTAAGATTTAGTATTCGAGTTTAAAATTAAGACACCGTTATGACGGGTACCCTTAAAATAATGGTATCCTTTGAATAATGGATTAGGTGATACTAAAATTTTGGGTACTGTTATTATCGGTATTAAAAGTGCAGAAAACGGTCAGGTACCGAAAAAAATGCGTTCACAACCGATTCATCGGTTACCGTTACAGTCCCTGAACAAAAGCCAAGAGTTTGTAGGCGCTTGTTCAAGTTTCTTATAAATGTACAAGAATTCTATTTTTTCATTGAGACAAGTCTTTTTAAATACTAGAGATCTCGTTAAGAATTAAGGTAGGTAGGCATAAAATATTTTTAATTTTTTTCCGAATCACCATCCATGTGTTCCACCCCCAACCCAGTGTAATTTGACAAGGCTTCGTGTTATGATCGCGGCAGTCGGCGTGTTATGAATACTGCTGAAGCGGCGATCGGCTACCGTTTGATTTTTATTGACATTGATTATAGAGCCCGGGGGATGGTACATTTTAATATAACATTTCTATTACTGTATGCTCGGCAGTGGACTTGTGGAAATTGCTATCATAAACATGCACGATTTTTGGGTGAAATAGTTATCTGTTCTGTACATACACCTATAGATCCAGCTATGCATATCGATATGGGTACTTTAATGTGTGGTAACAAGAGTTATTTTTAAACGATTAAACTTGAAATAAGTCACAATGAATCGATACATGGTAAACCATAAAGAAGTAATTAAATGGCAGTAGCCTTTTCTCCGAATAGTGGGGTGGACTGAAATCGACACTACCCAGAATTTAAGAGATCTAATTGCTGCCACGCCAACCCATCACAAAAGGGGAAAAATATTTTGTCTTGCACGGTCATAATTACGCGTTATCAGTGGATATATTCGGGAGGAGCCCGGTGGCTTCAAAAAGTCGATTAAAAAGGAGGAACAGCTCGGTGGTATAGTAGTTTCAGCGCTCTGGTTTCGATTACGAAAACAAAGCAACTTTCGCGATGATGATGATGACGCGTGATGGGTCAACCAAAATTTCTAATCTTGATCTCCTCCGTGTTTCAGGAGGTACGTTAAGCCGTTGGTCCCGGTTGTATCTGCAACCACTTTAGCCCACCAACCCGCATTGGGCCAGCGTGGAAGTGTTTTGGCCCTAACTCCTCAAGTGTTTCTCCTATGTAGGAAGGCCTGTGCCCAGCAGTGGGGCGTCTGTAAGCTGGTGATGACGTGGATATATTGTGTCTTTTCCCACTCAAGGTCCGGGGTTCAATTTTCCGTAAGACAGAAATTTTCTGTTCCGACTGTTGGAGGCAAGATGAAGCCGCCAAACGCCCCCTGGGTCATAAGCGATTGCCGAGGTCGTGCGTTGTCATCCTGAAGCTTAAGATGAAATGCCGTACATGTCGAGTATTTACACTAGCTAAGTACCTTTCCCTTGAATGCGAAACACCACGAACTGTCTCACGGCTGAACTAAGAAAGAATGGCGGTTACTCTATGGTTAAGAAATCCGGGTGAAGCTAGCTTTCATCTTTGGCGTTATCATCACTTATCATCAGGTAAGATGATGGCCAAGAGCTACTACGTAAATTAAAAAAATCTATGACAAATTGGTAGACATTTTATTTATCAATGCCTATTATCTTCTCTAAATTATGGTTGCACTGTACTTGGAATAAAACTTAATTCCAATAGCTTTATTTCCATGTCTGCTAATATTCCTCCCACACCATCAGCATTTTGTGTAAGCAATAGCTGTTATAACAAGCCACAAACGAATAATCTGCGAGTGTCAGAACAAAGAGAATTGATTATTTGGAAATCCTTCGTCATTTTCTTGACAAAGATTAATAAAAAGTAACATAACTTCGCATCTTCTTACTCGCCACAGGAGCAATACACCACAAAATAGTGTAAATTGTTATTTGGTTGCATTATTCCGTAATGCATGTGCTTTTGCTTTTTAGTGTGTATTCCCTAATTCTGTTCTAAATAGGATTCTTCCTCTTGGAATCCAAAAAAAAACACTGTAAAGGACATGTAAGGTTTTGTCGTTGCTTAGTTTAGAATACCAAATACCCTTGGCTACGCTCGTGTTGAGTTTGATAAATGAATTGCTACATAAGTCAAAATATCCGTCAAGTATTTTTCGAATTGGATGAGATGGTTTCCGAGATTACCTCCTACATTTAAAGACGATGTTTTGTATCCATCCAGGTATATCGCAAAAAATCAGAAACAATCTACTGAATCCGGGAAAAATAGTAAGTATTTGTTTTCATGTATTTACTCGTTCCAAGTCCAAAATGATTCATCATTTTCATTTCATTTATTAGGGTAATATGGCGGGTGATATAGAATTAAGTCAACAAAACGTCACCTGAATATTAGGCTATGTTACACATTTAAATATTTAAATTCTAATTTCAAACGATGGAACAAATTATAAAGAAAATGGATCATTTAAAAATTGTTCCTCCCGTTTATACCTATATTTGAGTTAAATGTACTGGCTGGGTCTTCATAAAATTTTGGGACATCTTTACAAAAACGCCGTTTATGTGTATCATGTCTGAAACGTTTATTTATTCTTTGCCGGTTCACCTCAAACGGCAGCCTACGGTGACATTCTGTAAGACAGCTACTGGAGTAATGCGATTATGTTGTCTTGGATATTACTTGTCAAAGGTTTACCCACCCCTGCTTCTATTACAGGACTGCGATTTTGTTGGAGGCCACGAAAATATTTATTTCTCGTGTTACGGAAATTCTTTGATGACGTAACTGATTTCAATTTTCTAGGTTATGTCACATTGTTAATGGCTTACAGTTTTAAGAATAGCATTTATGAGTCGTCATCATCATCATCAACAACCTATATACATCTCACAGCTAAGCAACATGTTTTCTTACATGGGAGAAACTCATGAGGAGTTTGGGCCATAACACCACCACGTTGGCCCAATGCGGGTTGGTGGGTTTAAGCGGTTGCAGGAACAACCGGGAACAACGGCTTATCGTGCCTTCCGAAGCACGGAGGAGCTGGAGATATCAAAGTTTGATTGATCCATTAGAGGGATATTGTTTGACTGTTACCAATGTCTGGCCTCCATCCCTTCATACTACGCTTGTGCATACTTACATAAGACCGTTTACGTCGCACGGTTTTTCATACAAAGTCTCAGGTCCAAAATATTTGAGACCAACAAACCAATTCTAACAAGACTTGCCATGCATAAGCAAGTTAGGCTAGTCTAAAAGATGACAGAGGATTTTTTGAAAAGTCCTAAAATAGGAGCTCGTAAAGAGATTATTGGCGATTTATGGTTTGTAAATAAAGATTAAAATTAGCGTTACTCAACCATAAGACTATTTTTCTAAAAATTATCAGACAACCATTTATGACAGACAGACACAGAATTTCTGACAGACAGACATACTAACAGACAGACCGACAGACAGATCGACAGACAGGAAAAATCATCTGACAACCATTTATGACAGACAGACACAGTCTGTCTGACAGACAGACAGACCAGCAGACAAAGACAGACTGTCTGACAGACAGACAGACCAACAGACAGACTGACAGACAGACCGACAGACAGACCGACAGACAGACCGACAGACAGACCGACAGACACACCGACAGACACACCGACAGACAGACTGACAGACAGACCGACAGACAGACCGATAGACAGACCGACAGACAGACTGACAGACAGACCGACAGACCGACAGACCGACAGACCGACAGACCGACAGACCGACAGACCGACAGACCGACAGACCGACAGACCGACAGACCGACAGACCGACAGACCGACAGACCGACAGACCGACAGACCGACAGACCGACAGACCGACAGACCGACAGACCGACAGACCGACAGACCGACATTTTGACATTGTTAGCTTACGTAAATCCAAACAAATAATATTTTTTGTGACAGACTTATGGGATTTTTTACGACTCGAAAGAGCTTCTTGGGGGACGAATTGAATAAAGATATTTTCATTTCCATTTATATTTGTTCATTTCCGTAGGTAACCCGATTGGGGCTCCTTTCTCCTATTCTACTTAAGCCAAGTTTACAGAGTAAAAAATTTTAAACTAAATGATATTTACAATGTATACTTAATTATTTAGTTAGGTACGTAGCGAACTCTTTTGTAATTCATAGAGCCAAAGAGTAGAACTCTCTGTCTAACAATCTGTTCCCCGAACGTTACCTTTGGGACCTCTTCACTAGATAAGCATGTTTAAGCAATGAAGAGCAAGAACTGTAGAAAAGTGTAGCTGCAAAATAATTCGTATTACCAGTGCTAAAGGTTCCACAGTCTCAAGCTTGTGTTGGTCTTTACATACAAGATTACTATTAGTTAAATTATTATTACCAAGCATATAGTCGCAGGACTAAGTTCCTTTTATATTATTTCTTTCTAATTTTCTCCGAATTTTTCAGTTGACTGTAAAAATATTTAAATAATTTATTATACATTGACTTTGTAGATGAGATATAATTATCTACACTATTAAGCGTTATTATTTCCTCCTGTAATTACTTTCGAATGCCTGCTTAATAATTACGGTTTCTTATATTAATAACAATGTAGAAAAATCTTACACAGCATAGTATGAAGAACTTCTTTTGGAACCAAATTACTTTTCCGCTTCCAAGTAATTGCCTCCTAAAATGCAAATTAATGCTGAGCAGGTGCAATAAGACAATCTAATGGCCACACATTAATTCGTAAGCCCCAACGCGCAGTTCTTGTGATCCAACTAAAATATGAGCGCTGTCAAGGAGCGAATCTTCGCTAAATTTATTTGGGATGCTGTTTGAACTCAAAGTTACGTCATCAGGTTTGACTAATTATGTTATACGGTGTAAGTTTATAAATAAACACGTTACTACTCTCGTAACAATATGATTATGGCGGTCTGCTTGCTCGCTTATATTTAACTTTGCATTAAATGTTGTTGCTTTGCTTATAATATTCCCGTATTGGGTATACATAACAGACGTTTCTTGTCAGTTACTAAATAGTCTACGTAGAAGACGAATTTGTTGCAAAAAAGTATTTAAGATATGATATATTTTTTTTTATACAACTAAATGACAAACAAGCTGACGGCCCACCTGATGGTAAGCGGTTACCGCCACCCATAGACACCTGCAATAAGAAGGGAAAATCACTTGATATTGCAGCTGCGTTGTCATCCTGAGGTTTAAGATGACATGCCGTCCATGCCCAGTAATTAAACTGGCTACCTTTCCCTTCAATCCGAAACACAACGAACTGTTTCACGGCTGAAATAAGAAAGGCGGTGGTACCTACCCAAACGACCCTAGATACGGGCCTACCACCTAGTATTTATGATATGCTACAAACATTGTAATCTTATCAATCCGTAGCTCTTCATCTACCCACAATTTGATACCATATTTGATACATACAGTGAGTTAGACATTATCAGTATAGGTATTAACCTTTTGTTCTTTCTGTCTTCTTCGCACTAAGGTATACACAGTAGAGAATATATTGTGTCTGACATGTTGTTAGTTCGCAGATCATGACTTCATAAAAAAGCAAATATTTTTCTATTTCACTTCTTCATGCAGAACCTTTTCCTAATGTTCTTTTCAAAAATATCATTGATAGTAAATTTGTGTTTTACATCGGTGCAATGTTGATATAGTATGTAGCTGATTCACCAGTATTAAGCAATTTATGTTCTGTATGTAAGTCTCCCGGGCGTGTAAAGGCAGCCATAAAGAAAGACGTTAAGAAACTTTTTATGGCCGAATAAGTTTTATGAACTCCATTTTTATTTATAATACAATGTTTAAAGTAATGAAGGTAATTTTTCTGTTTACAGGTCATATTGAATAAAGCTGATGATTTATGTATCTGTGTGCCAATCGCAATTTGACTTTGTAATACACATTTTGTTTCTAGCTAGCGAATATCGAAACCACTATTTGTTTACTTCGGAACAGAGTTGATCCTTATAAATAAAGCATGAATTGAAATACATATTGCATACATATCCAATATGTATAGAATCCGACGGATTGCCACGTCGTCTGCATGTCGGTTGGTGGAATACTGACTTATGTATATAATTTGGGGAGGGAACGTAAATTCTGAGAACATTTCACAAACGTAATAATGCCAATGAAATTGTCTAGAAAATATCTAAAATAAAGTACTGTCACTAATTTGATATTGAATTATCACAGTTACCATGGAATTCGAAATCTCATAATAATTATGTTCCGGGAAAATAAACCATAATTATAAAGCAGGCATTTGAAAGTAATTACAGGTGGGAATAATAGCTCGTAATAGTGTGGATAATTATACAGGATTAACTGGGAGACAGCGCGCATTTTTAATCCCCATAATTAGTATCGTAGAAATATCATATTTCAAAAATAAAGTAACGTGTAATTTTTTTATTTTTTTTTTATTTCATCCACTACAAAATTCAACTAACATAGGTAGAGCAGGTTACAGGAAGCGCGGTGTGAGACGCGGGCTTAGTGACATTAAATTAGTTAGCGCAACCATAGAGTAGATTTAATAATCATGCTGAGGTACAGTTTACCAGCAGTAATTAGTCAGCAGTTTGTAAATGAAGTGACATCTGTCACCGTATTGGCAAACTATTCCCTCGTAAGCAAAATTTTTTACAGAAGATTTTCAATTTTATTAATAATTTGTTTCATCAATTATTTTTTTAGGAAAATCATTTAAGATTTAGCCTACTTAATAAAATACTTATTAATTATTTATGAACTTAAAAGTTTTTTTGTCATTGTTAATAATCATAACCATAATATAATTCATATAAATTCATGTTGCTGTTATACCGTGAACAACGAGAATGAAATGAAAAAGAGAAAGTTCAACTTACAGACATTTCTCACAATTTGGATCACAACACTTTTTATAAACTTTGCGCTGGAAACCACTATCACAGATATTAAGAAAACGTAGCAAGAGTCAACAGACGAGCAAATCAAATGCGAGTCCAGAAGCTTAACACGGATAAACTCAACAGAAATATCATAAAAAAATAATTAAACTGAAAATTAAATACGACATTAATTTTTGTCACGAAAACTGACGCATCAAATGTAAATTTGATGTCAAACAAAAGTATGTTTGCTTCCATCTACATAATTATAAAATAGTTTTGTAACAAGAACAAGGAAGAGTAGGTAAGTACCGAACAGGGTGGCTATGATTACCGTTGTCCTGTTGATATTTTTGAGTGAAGCTTGTTTTATATTTTTGTTTAAAACATGGTAAAACAAAAATAAATAAGTCTCTTTTCATTTTTAAAGAACTTATTCTTAAAATTTGTGCGCTGCCTCGAAAGCTTCCCTGTATATCATCGACCAAGTCAATATGTAATAAATTCTTAAAATAATTTTTAGTCCACTAAATTTAGAAAAATTGGAAGAAATTAGAAAAAAATAATGTCCGAAATCCTTGGTAGCTTAGATGGTTAAAGTAGTCACTCGAATTGTAAAAGGTCGCGGGTTCGATACCCTGCCCAGGTCGTGAATATTTTTTCTATCTTAGATATTGTTCTATGTGAATATATTTTTTGTACATAGAGGGTGGTGCCATCAATAAATTGAAATATGGTCTACCTTACTTTGCCACTTTCAATAACATCTTATTCATTTGATAATTTCATGACATTGGTATGAAATAATATAACATTGGCTGCAGTATTTCATAGAAATGTCATGAAATAATCAAATGAATAAGATGCTTTTGAAAGTGGCAAACCATTTCTGTGAACGAATATAGGTCATGTTATAATTTATTGTCGTATTGACGGCACCACTCTGTTTATATAACTTATAGAGCTTTTCTATAGCCAAAACCTTAACAATATATCACAGAAACCATTTCGCACCCGCAAAAATGTCTGGATCACAGCCTCAGGTACTAAAATATGTTTTGTAGACCAAAATACCTTATGTGTTGTACCTAATGTGAAAACTTTTGCCATAGAAGAGCCATAACGGCCGCTGACTAAAGCTATAGGTTATCAAATTGAAACTTTACTAATTTAATGTTAAACAACTATGCTAGGTCCTTTGTTAAACGTATTAGAATAGTTGCTTCCGAAATGTGCTGCGAGATTGACGCCTCTGCATTATTTGTCCCAGGACAAAAACTTGGGTCATTTAAACTAAGTTGCAGCAACGTTCACCCGAAAGTTTGAGAATCACAGATGAATTTTAATGTAAAATATTTCCAGTAATTTATAAAATTGCAATATTCAGTAATAAAATAAATGAATTAGTTTAAGTCAACTTGTTCCAAACAATTTGAACAAACACGTCAATAATACAGATTGTTGTGCGCTGCACGAACTAAGCTATAGTTGGTACATTTGATTTTCTCTTTCTAGTTGACTCGACACTCGAGAAGCAAGGGTGTTGTTCGGTGTGCGTGACATATTATCTATATATATAAAAATGTTATGTTGGTTTGTGTACGCTTCAAAAACTCAAAAAGTTCTGCACCGATTGAGTCGAAATTTTAACCTGGTATAAAATCTGCATCAAGGATTTTTTTTATCTATTTTTTGCATCAGTCACATACTGCGACCGCAAGAAAACAGTTTTTTTAACGATGCGCCACTGCGAAGCGTGGCAGGGTACAGCTAGTATTAAATAATTATTTTGTTACAATACTGTCACCAAATATGTCAATAATGTCACCTAATTGTAATTTAGGTACTTATTAATATGATTAATGTGTATACCTACTTTGTGTGTCGTTGAATAAAATTAAATATATTTCTTTCTATATGGTAAAATTTTATGTGCTATTTCTTATTAGTTAAAGCATTGTTAAGAACAAAAATCGAACAAAAATCTTTAATGGTGAGGAGTGAGTTTTTATTAACCACCAACATCTAGCATCCTCAGTTTGTCAATTACACCTTAATTGGCTGCTAAAGACTAAGGGCGCTTTCAAATTTAGCGATTGCGGTAGCATAGCTGCCGCACGAGAGCAGTGGGGATCTTTCATACGATTTGCCCATCCAGTAGGAGGACGGCTATGTTGCAAATATCCCCCGGCTACCGGGCGGGAGTCGGGCTGCTCTATGCTGTGAAAGTTGTATGAACCGCCCTGCTCTCGCGTGGAAGCAGCACGACGACGCGCCGTCTAATTTGAACGAGCCCTAAGTGTAGAAAATTACAAAAGCAATAACGAATTCAAAGTAACATTTTCGAGTCATCTAAATAACGACTGACGCTTGACCATATTGATCTCTCTGCTGATCAAAGCTGCATATTAGTCAAACATATTTTTTATTATTTTTTTGCAAAAAACGTTATAGTGTAAAATTAATGATAGAACAAATGTTAAATTTAAAAACGAATATAAAGTTACTTCTTAAGCTTAATCATAATCATGTATAAGATCTGATCGGAAGACAAGTATATAGAACACAATGAAAGACAGAACATAGAGAGAAGACACAGCACACAAACAGAGACGAAAGAAGACGTCTGTCTCTATTCACAAAGTCCACTGGATTATTAACTGTAATTTTGATAAAATCCTTAACCTCAATACTGTCTAATTATTCAACACTCTTTTATTTCTGTATTGTTTTATTGCTTTTACTAATTTATGCTTAGCGTTTGTGGACTATGAGAAAGCCTTCGATTCTGTCGAGACCTGGGCCTTGCTTCAGTCGCTCCAGAGATGCCAAATACACTATCGGTACATCCAAGTGCTGCAGTCACTGTACGAAAACGCCACTATGTCAGTCCGCCTCTAGGACCAAGACTCGAAACCAATACCACTTCAGCGGGGTGTGAGACAGGGCGATGTTATATCTCCGAAACTGTTTACTGCCGCGTTGGAGGATGTTTTTAAGCTTTTGGACTGGAGGGGACTTGGCATCAACATAAACGGCGAGTACATGACTCACCTTCGTTTTGCTGATGATATCGTAGTCATGGCTAAAAACCTGGAAGACTTGGGCACAATGCTCGACGACCTCTGTAGAGTCTCCCAACAAGTGGGTCTTAAAATGAACATGGATAAGACGAAGATTATGTCGAATTCTCATGTCGTACCCACTCCTGTGAAGGTTGGAAGCTCTACACTGGAAGTTGTTGACAAATACATTTACCTGGGACAAATAGTCCAACTTGGTAGGTCCAACTTCCAGAAAGAGGTCAATCGACGGATCCAACTCGGCTGAGCAGCGTTCGGGAAGCTACGCAGCATATTCTCGGCACAGCTACCGCAGTGTCTCAAGACGAAAGTCTTTAATTCGTGTGTGTTGCCAGTGATGACGTACGGAACCGAGACGTGGCCGCTTACAATGGGCCTTATACAAAGGCTCAAAGTCACCCAAAGAGCAATGGAGAGGGCTATGCTTGGTGTTTCTCTGCGTGATCGAATCAGAAATGATGAGATCCGCAGGAGAACTAAGGTCGCTGACATAGCCCAAAGAATTGCGAGTCTAAAGTGGCAGTGGGCAGGTCACATTGCGAGGAGGACTGACGGCCGTTGGGGCGGAAAGGTCCTCGAATGGCGGCCGCGCACCGGGAGACACAGCGTTGGTAGGCCACAAGGTGGACCGATGATCTGGTAAGGGTCGCGGGAAGCCGTTGGATGAGGGCAGCGCAGGACCGATCGGTTTGGAGATCTTTGGGGGAGGCCTATGCCCAGCAGTGGGCGTCTCTCGGCTGATATGATGATGATGAAATGTTAAATTTAAAAACGAACCTATAAACTTACTTCTTAAGCTTAATCATAATCATGTATAAGATCTGATCGGAAGACAAGTATATAGAACACAATGAAAGACAGAACATAGACAGAAGTCACAGCACACAAACAGAGACGAAAGAAGACGTCTGTCTCTATTCACAAAGTGCACTGGATTATTAACTGTAATTTTGATAAAATCCTTAACCTCAATACTGTCTAATTATTCAACACTCTTTTATTTATGTATTGTTTTATTGCTTTTACTGAGATCATAAGTAAACAGAAACTAATACTTCCCTTTAAAGCTTTTAGCACCATTTTATTTCATAACATTATCACAGTATATGGCGTCTCTTATGAAAGTTTTAATGAAACTAATGAGCCAAGGTGATTCCCTGCGAGAGTCGTGTAGAAGTTTTTGAAGTTGAAAGCGTGCCGCTGTTTCATAGCGTTAACAAACTTATTTTTAGGTATTTAGAGACGTTTTACCCATTTTAATGTAACTAAAGTAAATGAGTTTAAAGTAAAAAGCTTCTGCTTTTGGCTGCACCAGCGAGGTCTTAAACCTACAGGAAAATCCACAATAGCATGTGTTATTGTGGATTTTCCTGTAGGTTTAAGACCTTAATTTAGCATATTGTTTTGATGTATCCAGTAAACGCTAAATAGCAATGGCGAAATTAAAACATGCTTCACCAAAACTCACATTGAGATGCCTCCTTTCGTCGTAGGGCGATGATGATGTACAGCCTGAATCCGACGAATACACACCTTATATTACAGTAAAAACCGTAACAAAATTTATTCTTTAGTTTTCAAGTTAATAATAACTTCTCACCACAAACTTAAGCAACATCACTTACACACAACAATTTACTTTGATCTATTAACAGTTGTATCAACTAGCCATGCTGGTGGGAGACTGGAGTCTAAAGTAGGCAGTTGCCTGCCTGTATCATAGAACACCAGGCCTATCACCCTCGGTTACTGAAGTACTATTTAAATGAGATTACTTTTTTGTCTTTTTGTACTATTATTTTCCACTCAAATGTAAATCACTTCTCCTTCTTCTTTCGTACGGGCGGTTTCCGCAAATCGACGACTGCTGCGCCTGTTTTGCGTCGGAGGGTGTCGGCTGGTTCACTCCAGCCATCCCAGTATCCCCAGGAAGGCACCCAGTGCCTTGATGTCGCCAAACACCTCTTGAAGGCTACCCGGAGATCCCAGGTAGGTAGCCCGGTAGTTTGCCACTCCCCTGCATTCCAGCAGGACGTGAGCAGCTGTTTCCTCGACCTCCATGCATGCTCTGCACAGAGGACTGTCCGTGACTGGCATCTTTTTAATTTAGGTAAATTAAAAAGATGCCTGTTAAAATTGCTGTGACCAGTTAGTACACCCGTTATTTGACGGAGACTAGGTCTTCTTAGCTGTGGCAGGGTTTTGGAGAGGTTTTTGGCTTGATTCGGGGTAGTGCGAGCCTAGCCTGTCTGCAGCTCTCCAAATTGTTCCAGTGTTGTTCATGTAAATATTTGGTATGTTGACTAAATCTACCTTTGAATCAGCTTGGAGGTATGGGTACGATTGGCTCGATTGGCTAGTTCGTCCGCAGCGTCGTTGCCTCTTGCGGCCCTGTGTCCTTTTATCCAGTGAAGGGTAATAGAATTTAGTGTTCCTACCATGTTTAGGCCCGAATGACATTCGTGAATGAGGGATGTTATCACGCAGCCATTCACGGCTTGTAAGACTGATTTGCTATCAGAGAGTATTAATATTTATTATTTATTGATATTTATAAGGTTGGGGAAAAAGTTTCTTCGCATTTTTTAAGAAAATTCAAAACATTTTTTAACCCGTCAAGCATGAGATTCCAGACACAATTGATTTTTCTATTGTCATCGCCCACCGGTGGTATATTGCCGCTTTACAGATTAATATAGTTAATTGACATTTAACTAAAGTATGTAGGTACCATTTTGCTCGATAACTTTATGCCATCTTGTATGTAGGGACATGATCCCATTGCAATAGAAATTTTGGGGCTTCTGATCAAAATACCGCGACAAGTGGTTTTGGCATTCTTCTCGTGATGTTAACCTGACACTGCCTAGAGAATCCTGAAGAGAGTGAAATAGGTGGAAATCTGAAGGTGCAAGGTCAGGACTATACGGCGGATGCATTAAAACCTCCCAGCCAAACTCTCTTAATTTTTGCTGAGTGGCTAAATATGTGTGAGGTCTAGCGTTATCATGATGGAAAACCACACCCCTTCTGTTGATTAATTCCGGCCGCTTTCTCTCAACTTCTTGCTATAATCTCATCAGTTGTTCGCAGTAGAGTTCAGAATCGATGGTCCTGCGTGGTGGTAACAGCTCATAATGAATAATGCCCTTCCGATCCCACCACACACTCAGCATCACCTTGTTGCGAGTTAGCCCGGGCTTCGCCACAGTCTGTGAAGCCTGACCGGCCTTTGACCACGACCTTTTTCGCACGTTCTTGTCGTACGTGATCCACTTTTCATCACCAGTTATCAGCTTCTTCAAAAATGGTTCGGTTTCATTACGTCGTAATAAAGAATCATAAGGTTCATTAGGTTTCATTCAGTGAGCTCGTGGGGTACCCAGATATCGAGCTTTTTTGTGTACCCATTATTTTTAAAATGCGCCAAAACTGTTTTGTGGTCGATTCCCAGTTCTTCAGCTACGTTGTAACTACTGATATGCCGATCTTGCTCCAGTTTTTCAAAAATGGCATCAATTTTATCCGTAATAGGGTGACCAGAGCGACGTGTATCTTTGACATCAAAATTTCCGGATTGAAAACGCTTAAACCAAATTTGTGCTACTCTCACAGATACTGCACTAGGTCCATAAACATCGCAAATTTTTTTCGCGGCTTGCGTTGCATTTTTACCTTTTTTGTAGAAAAATTTTAAAATGTATCGAATTTCTTCATTAGATTCACTCATCTTGACAGTACGAAAAACAAATGAAAAACACACATTTTCCTAATTTGAATTTGGAATTATCTTTTTTAAAATCTAAACTTTTAATGATACCAAAACCAGCCAGATACAAATAGTACAGCCAAAGAGATTTTATTACAAGTTCATACATACTATGATGCGAAAAGACTTTTTCCCCAACCTAAATATTGATTTTTTACCTCTCTCACTATTAACACCTTCGTGGCCAGTAGAGATGCATTCCGCTTGGAATACTGTGTTGTGTACTCCCAGCGGGATGCTTATATGGATGTTTAGGTCCTCCGAGAAAACACCCGTGCCAGTATCTGAACTCGTTTTAGAGCCGTCTGTGAAAATGGTGAGTGCCTTGTGGGTTGTACTTGGGTTGGTGACCTCTGACAGTTGTATTTTATATTTCTTGTTAAAAGATGTAAGTAGGTGCTATCTTGTCACAGATCGCCTCTGCCAGAGGGGTGTCAACCCAGTCCTGTATAAGTCTAATGAAATGTTTTACCTTCTCAGATCTTACTAGTGTCAGGTGTTTTAGCCTTAGCGCAGATTCCGCGACTGATTGCTGTATATGCAGGTGTAGCGGTGGAACATTGAGCATCGCCTCTATTGCTGCTGTTGGGGTGGTTTTTATGCACCCCGTGATGGCACAGCATGGAAGCTTTCAAGCCTGATGGCAGAAGTCGAAAGTTTCGTTCTCGGCCACCATACCACAGCTCCTTAACTTACCATCGGCCTTATGACTATGTCATACAGCCACTTAAATATATTTGGAGCTAGGCCCCAGCGCTTACCTACCATCCTGCGGCATTGCCAGAGAACGATGCTTGCTGATTTCAGTTTGCGCTCAAGGTGCCTGCCCCAGTTCAGTTTGCTGTCTAAGATTATACCTAAGTACTTTACCTCTTTTGACAGTGTAAACATGTAAATCACTTACAATTCAAAATCAATAGATCAGACATTCTAAGTCTAGTGTTCCTGTAAACAATAAGGTTATCAAAGCTCCAAAAGTAGAACTACCGAGGACACTCCGTTAAGGTAATATGTTTTATACCACCTATCTCATAGCATAAATATACCACTTTTCTTTCTTCAATAAAGTTACTTTCAGCGTCAGACAATGTACGGGAATATGTTTTATACTTTATTTAAGCCAAGAATGTATTACTTAATCAACCTGCTCGTCTCGGGTACTCAAGAACTCTATTATGCAAGGCAAGCTACCATAGCGGCAAGAATGCGAATTATTACACTTCATTTAATCACTTTCAAAAACTCGGAATGATTTTTAGAAAACGGAAAGTAAAAATAAAGCCTTATTGTTATTCTTTTTACATGTACATGTTTGTATTATTGTGTTCTTCGCGGGAATATTTCTCACGTTAAGTAAATTATATGAATTAATTAGTGCTGGTTGTGACTTGGTTAACATTCAGTGTTTTTTTACATATTAATAATATTGTATATTCTATTTTTTATATACAGGGTGTAAGTGTGTACCTTACACCCTGTATAAAATACCTACCTTCGGTTTAATTTGTATGGATGGGCCGCAATACTATTTTCCATAAAGGTCAATTCTTAAGGTTTGAAAAATATGTGTCCTTAGAAATGTTATATTTTGATATTTTATGGTATACGTTAGCTTATTATACAAATACAGATAGACTAGAAGAATTTCATCCAGGTTATCCCAAGTCCTTGGTAGCTCAGATACTTAGTTAGAGCAGTCACCTGGATTGTGAAAGGTCGCGGGTTCGATCCTCGCCCCAGGTCGTGAAATTGTTCTTTAACTAAACCCGCATTCTATACAAAACATGAATGAATTCAATGAATTGAAATATCCAACATTCGATTCGAATCTAATTAAATATCAGTAGAAAATATGATAGGTATTAGAGAAATGTGAATTACGGGGCTACAACAAAGATTCTCCTCGTCTACTTCCAATTAAAAATAACTAAAGACCGGTTCACTGTGTGAATAGAACCGGAACACGGGTTAGCCACTTCATTTTCTCATTTACAGAGAAATATAAAGATGCTTTTAATTCATTTTCTAATAGCATCAATGGATCGGTCGGTGCAGCAGCGGTCCGTATTAAATTCAATTATTTGATCGCTCTTTCGTGTTCAATTGCGACATTTAGTGCGAATTAGATCGTTGGGTCGTGCGAGCTTGCATAGTGAATCGATTTTCAGTATATTTCGCTTTGCTTCAGTGGCACTGATAAAATTTTTGTAAAGAAAATATACAATGTGTAACACCTTGTCACCATATCACTATCCTGTAAAACTACGTTCCAATGCCAGCTCATCAGGAGAAACAAAGACGAAACTGTATTATTTAAGATTTTACAGGAGAAGCAATAAAGTTTTAGATGTACTTAAATAATTAAAAACTAGTTTGTTGCGAAAAACACGTGAGAACTGATTTAACACATAGCGACGTGAGGCGTCGCTGATGAACGCAGATTGGTCTTCGTGGCGCGCGACGCAGACGCGCCTTGATAATTTTACAACTTAACTTTTGAGGGAATTTAAAATCATTTGGCAAACAATTTCTAATTATCTTAAACTAAAACGTCAACTAAATTAAATGAGCGCGTCGCTAACAATCTCCCCTCTAGTGCTGACACAGCACTAAATATCGAATGAGATGCGACGCGTGCCGCGGACTGACGTCAAATTCCAGACTTCGCCCTTACGTCGACAAGCCCCACTCGCTGGTCTTTTCCTGGATTGATCCGCTGGATTACTCATTTGGGTCAAACAGTCAGAGGCCAGTTCAGGTCAACCACGAGGACGCAGTCACCTACGTTTAGAGGAAGTTGCTCCTCGTTCCGTTTCCCGCACCGCAGCATTTCCAGCAGGATTTCCTTCACCCATCTTTTTCAGAACATATTTGCTAGTCTTTGTGCCTTCCTTCAGTGTGTCTTTAAGCATTTGTCTGCGTCGGCATAGCTGCCAACGCCAGGTGGGTTTGACGAACTACCTGGTAGGCGCTCAAACCACTACTTACACAGCCAAGCTCCTCCAACATATTTTAAAAAGTAAAGAAATCAGCATTTTGGCTGGTATACTCTTGTATCTAAAACTTAATTCCAGATTTAATTAGAAGCCAAGCCAGATTTTGTTTTTGTAGAAGATTATACTACTTACTTTACCTCACACTATGCAATAATCGAACTCCTCTGTAATTGTACGATCGGTACCGGTAGCCACTTAGAATTTCATGGAAGCTATAATCTTAAGTTTAGAATAGATAACTAAATTGGCACAACTTCTGTTGGAGTACGTACAAAGTTTAATAGTTCATAGGCATTTTTTCCAACTCATTTTCAAGAAATATTTCATTAATATCTTATCCACTACACTCACAAGTCAGACATATTATTTTCGTTAGTAGATCTTCACACATTCAATGTGCTCTACAGGTGTTTACTTTGCAATTGAGTTGCGTTTGGGTATCTCTGAGTTGACCTTTTTATTTCAGAAATATTCAAATAAAAAGATAGTTCTAAGTGGTAACCATTGCCTAAACACATACTGCATTATCAATGAAATCAAGTTGCTAGTGCGTTATGTTATATGGGGATAAGATATTGTTAATGCCTTACAAACTCTTTAAAAATACACTGGTTAAAGTTAAATAGCGAACTGCTTCATGGCAAAATTGGAAAGATTCATAATTCGTTCAATCCCTCAAGCGACGATATCCCACAAGGGCTTTGACAATTGAAAAATCAATTGTGTCTGGAATCTGATGATTGGCAGGTTATTTCTTTTACTAACAATACAAATTTTATGTTTGTATAAGTGATTCAGTACATATTTGAAGACTCTAGATAAATATATAAAACCGAACGCTACTAGTTATGTGTAAACAACTATTGGAACTGCACAATTTGTCCTTTACGGACATAGCCATGCCCTCATTTCATGCTCCCAAGTGTGACATCTCATAGAGTATGGTTGCAAATTTCTTTAGGGAACAAACAAATTTTGTTGGCGTAAAAAGGTAAGTATCTACATTGTCGGCGTTGTACGGCCAACGGTTGTTTATCACGATTACTCTAGACATTACACGCAACGATCTCGTGCACGTAAAACGGAACGATGTGATATTTTTCTAACTGGTTTTGGGGGATTTTTTGTGTGACAACTTATTTTGACCTTAGCATGAGTATTAAAAAGGTAGACAAATTTATTTACATACATGTGCAATCAATCAAAAGCCAATCAAAACCTTTGAATTTGAAAAATAAGTATACAAGAAATAAAAGTATAGACAGACACTACTATCTCAGGCGACAAAGCTTAGGAAAGCACTTAAAACGGATTTAATTAATCAAAATTAAAGCGAAACCACCCAATAATAATTCAAATAATAATAGGGATTGCAGAGTGAAATATAATACTATTCATAGTGAAACAATAAGCTGGAAAATTAAACTTGATGGTGAACACAAATAAAGCATTGAAAATATGATTGGTAATATAAAATAAAACATAAATAAACTTGAACCTCTGAAACGTTTGCTAGATAAAGAAAATCGTCCGGATATCATGCCATTATCTGTGGAAGTAAAAAAGTATGCAAATCACCTATTCGAGGAGAAAGAACTGATACCCCTTCTGTCGAGCGATGTTATTGAAAACGAAAGGATTCTTTTTGTCGTATATTTTCTTGTGCATCAAACTTGAAACCTGTTCTAGACATTTTTTAAAATTTACAACCACGTAGCTAGTGATAACTGAATCTTTACTGATAATCCTAACTAGTTTCTTTACTATGGATTTTTGGATATGAGCAGTAATTCCTTGTATTAATAATATTGCAAAGTCTGTTAAAAAAATGCAGAAGTCGATCCTTATATAGCAAACAATATTGCTATAAAAAGATCGACTGCTAAAAAGTAATATGAAACAGCAAAAGAAAGAAAAGGTCAAAAAAAATATTAGAACCATTCATGTTATTAAAAAATCAACATTTAAAGAAGTATAGACTTCGAAAGGACCTTACTGTTTATTCAAATACGAAACAAATACGCAATGACTTTCACAAACAGCAAGAGCCATAAAAGTATTCGGTATCAAATGAGCTGGTTCGAAATACGTAAGAGGTCACTTAATCAACTGTCGGGGCCCTAATGAAACATACCGTGGAGCAGGCTAATTACGACCCCAACCATATCCTTTGCTAAAGGTTAATAGAGTATTAACAACTAAAAATCCAGACGTTTATACTTTGCCTAGAAATGGGGAAATGCAGGTAAATATTCCAATTCAATTCGTGCTCGATTCAGTAAACGAAGCTGATACTGAACCCAATGATATCGGTAAAACGAATGACTTCGAAGATTTTAATGTTTTGATTAATTTGTCAAAATGTAAAATCAATAATTTATAATAATTATACTTGACTAATTTCTGACAATGAAAGTTTTGATTAATTCTATTCAGTATTACTTATTAATAAAAATATTTCTCGAAAGCGTATGCTACTGAAAGCACAAATAATAAAATGTAGAATGTTCTTATAACATAATAAAATTAACGTGATTGGTTGGTTAACTTAAATAATTTTCTTTCAAGGAATTTAAAAATACTTGTAGGTATATTATAAGAAATGATACTTTTGATTCAAATAAAAATTCCCAAATAACTACTGCTGTCTCTGTTAGGTCATAATAGAAAAAGAGCATCAAATAGGAAGATTGTACTTTAAATACAAATAATAGACCACAGATGGTATAAACATTCAACCACCTTAACCATGTAGAAAACAGCTTTAGAGTGATCTATCATTTTTACGAGCCGCCCATAAAGGCCCTAAGCTCGCAAGCCGAGTGTATGTTACAGCCTATATAACAGCATTCTACCGGAAAATTCAGTAAAGTTTACGTTGTTATATCCCACTATATTCGGTAATGTATTGTTGTCAGAAAAAAGTGTTGTGTTTTAGGCAGCTGGAGAATGACGTACGTTTGAATATTTCGCGAGAACAGAATTTTCATTTGGATTCCGACCCCTTGACTGAGCTTAGTCTATTTATACGCGCAATTGGGTTTGTAAAGAATGAATGATGGAGGTAATCGACCTGTTGATAACTCGATTGTTAGAATGTACTAGAGTGAAACTTGATTTTATTCTGTGTATATTTAACGTTTCTCTTAGCTGAGTATTTCTTCTTTTGGCAAACAATTGCGTAAAAACTAAAGTAAAAAGAAAAAATCTGAGGTTTGCTGGTAGAAATCACAGTTTTGTGTTTTTGTGTTTTTAACCGCCTCTGTCGTCTAGTGGCTGAGACCGCCTGCCTCAGATCTAGAGGTCTAGGGTTCGATTCCCGTGGGGGCAGAAATTTTCTGCTTGGTTTGGTTGGTGGTAGGGCTTTTCTAAGTCCGCCTGGCTAGCTACTACCATCTTACCTAAAGTCTGCCGTCATAACAATAATGTTAACAGCATTGTTGTGTTCCGGCAGTTAGAGGTAAGATAGCCAGTTCTTCTGTAGTTAAGGAATCCGGGTGTAACTCGTTTCCATCGTCGACCTTATCTTACACTTACCATCAGGTGAGATGAAGGCCAAGAGTTACCACGTTAAGGTTAAAAAAAAGAAACTCGCATGTGTATGTCACGTTTTATTTTTGTAAAAAATTGTATTGACATGTTTTGTGTACAGTCGACAACACATCAAGCGTAACAGTTTGACCCTCAGACCGCCTTTATTACATTCGTTATAGAGGCGACTTTCATATTGCAACTGTTCGCTTGGTGTGCCGTCATCTGTGATATAAAGAATAAAATGAATAAGAATTACACTAATTAACAAGCAAAACTTACGTACTAAAATAATAACGTACACACTAGAACTTAATGTGTACCTCAAATTCATATTAAAATAGGTTTTAAGCTAAGGTCTAGAGAAGTTATATAAATTGAGATGGCTGTAATAAAAAAGTATCGAGAGAACAAAATAGCAACTTATTAAGAATAAGCCCTAATATCTACGGCAGTGTGATTCACTAACACAAATTATATTCGACGTCGACATCTTGAACAAAATAGCAACTTATTGAATAAACCCAAATATCTACTGTAGTGTGATTCACTAACACAAATATTCGACATCGACATCACTGACAATACGACGAGCTGCCATTGATTTCAACGTTGGAGCACAGCGCTGCGCGTAAGCGTATTCACTAATCTCTACGCCGATCTCTTGGCTGTGTATGCTTGTCGCTGTTTTAGAGATAGGACATAAATTACAATCGATATTTTTCTATTTAGTTATTAGAGTTTATTGTGTTTAAAATGTATCGTAATAACTTCTTTCTATATCTGATTGACTTTTACATATATGAAAAATAAACAACTTTTAGTTCTAGCTTTACGTCGTGCTCATTGTTGAAACGTTAGTGTCGCCAACGACAAATCAAATAGTTGTCAAACAAACGCCAAAAGGTATGACAGCGCTGTCATAACCACGAATTCAAGGCTGCTGACTTTATAAAATCGCATAGCTGGAAAAGAAAATGACAAAGAACTCAACAATCCAGTTAGCATTTATTGTACTTATTGTAATCCAGTTTCACAATGAAACCGTAAAAAACACTTATTAAAAGCTTAGATGACTCGTATAATTTCTTGTTGAACACTGTATGGCTTTTAAACAGCAGTTACGGCTTCCCTTTTGTGAATATAAATCAAAGTTATACAACTTTTACTCGAATTTTGTGAGTCATTTGGAAGTAATAACAATAACAGAAATTATGTGAAATAATTATGTTTGCGAGGCAATATTAAATTGAATTTCTAATAATTCCCAATCATGTTGTAACTAAATAAATGGCATTGGATTGGATTGCATTTTTGATTGGATGGATGGCATGGTCAGGATTTGGCATGTCGATTATTTGTTGTGCAGGAATAATTATGGTATAAATATTTATTAGGCTTTTTGTTTAAATCCCTTATATAATTTATTTTTGAAATGCTAAACAAATCAAGTATTAAAATTTATTTCCGATACTCAGTTAAGATTAAAAAATAATCAGTTCTTATTTAAAACAAGTTTCACAATGCTAAAGTAAATAACAAAATACCTTAAGATAAAATGAAATTGCTAACTTCCATATGTTTGTGACCAAGCTTCGAAACACCGTTAGTGAATGAAACTCATTGTCATTTGATGACAAAGACGTCGATTCGAATCACTCTATGAAAGCTCGCACAAAAAATATCTTATATGATTGTAGCCGAGCTATTGAGTGCGGACTGTAAGAAGAAATGTCTAAACAAAATGGATGAAAATAGCAATAGGAGTATAATAGAATGGGCTAAGCTGTTGACAATTATCTAATAGGTATAAAACAACTTAAGGTTGACAAAAACACTAGAATTCAGAGTCAAAACTTAAACTCTAGCAGGTCCGCGATAAGGATTATTTTTAAAAGCGAGGTTAGGCTTGGAATTCGATGAACATAAGCCAGACTGCCAATTACTTAACTCCGGTGATCATAATAATAGGCTTCATTCCACATTCTTCGCATATTGTACACGAGGGCTTGCTTTAATATCTCTCGGTGAAACTGTAATGTACATCTATATAATACGTCATAAGATACTTGATACGAATAAATACCTAAGATGGAGTTATGGGCAAACAGTAGGGACAAAGGGGTAATTCCAAAAAGGAGTAGCTCAAAATGAGGCTCTTTACATAATGATAGAAAGGGATAAAAGCCTATGCTCGTGACTGACTCAGAGCAAAATATTATATGACCTGCTCTCAGCCAGACTAAAGTGATTTATAACTATCCCTTATCTCGTGTTCAGTACTACCCTATATTCCCCAAATCTAGCATTATTTAACAGTTCGTCCTATTACAAAACTCTAGAGTAAATGGTGGAGGGGTGGGTGGAGCCACTGCGGAGACCCTCATATAGGAGCAGGCTGCCCAAAGCGGGCATTAGGAGAGGCTCCTGTATGTAAAAACTGCGATAGAGCAGGAACAGAAAAAAGGCATAAAGCCTTTGACAGAGAGTGTCCAGTAAGGAGAAAATGGGACACAATAGCAAGATCAACAGTGGCGTACTGCTAAGGGCGTCCCAGGCGAAAATCAAAAGGAAAAGAAATATATCATCCTACAAATACATCTCTAGAAATCGAAGCTGGCAACAGAGGAACTACTAATGGAATCGAAGCATTTGAACATCTCATTAGCCATAGTATAAGAGCCGCACACCGATGGATTGGGAAAGGTAGGGCAAACTCCCTCGTCAAGAGTTGTACAGAACGAAAGCAGCGGCGAAAGGAACAAGGCTGCTATCCTCATATTCGACGACGACATGGACATAGTCCGATTCCCAAATCTCACAAATAATACTACAGCAGTAGTAAAGATCAAGACTGCGGATTGGGAGTTGGGTATAGCATCAATATATATGGAAGGAGATTAACCGATCCAGTAGAGTGTGGGCCACATGACCGAAATCATAAAAACGCTAAACTTAAAAAATATAATAGTAGGATCAGATGCCAACGCCTGCAATATATGGTGGAGGAGGAAAACAACAGACCACAGAGGGGAACACCTAGCAGGAACGATAGAAGAAAACAACCTACACATCTTAAATTCCGGAACTACACCCATACTCTCCGTCTCCAGGAATGATAGGGAATACAACAGCTGTGTGGATATTACCCTGTGCACTGAGGACTTGCTACCACACATATTCGACTGAAGGACAGAAAAAGACCTGATAACCTCAGACCACAGGGCACTCCTCTTCAAACTGAAATTAACAAAATCAAAAGGAACCAATATAAAAACAACAACCAGAAAATATAATACCAAAAAGGCAAACTGGGGGCAGTTTCGTGAGAAAATGTCCCAGTTATGCCTAGATAGGGAAATTAACAAACAAGAAATAGAAGCAATACATACTGCCAAACAATTAGAAAACAAAACAGAAATATACATAAATGTAATCATAGAAACCAGCAATAGCACCATACCAACAACAAAAAAGTATATATGTATATATATAAAGTATATAGGTGAAGAGGTTTGCCCTGGTGGAATGAGGAGTTAGACCACCTAAAAAAGGAAATGAAACAAAAAAGGAGAAGAATTAAGCACAGAGCACCAGTCGACAAGCAAAGAGTAATTAAGGAATATGTGGAGAGGAAAGAAAAATATATCCAAGCCACCAAGTCAGCACAGGTCACCAGCTGGAAAGAGTTCTGCGCAAAACAAGATAGGGAGGGAATGTGGGAAGGAATTTACAGAGTCATAAGAGACACTGCACGGAGAAGAGATGACTTGCCCTTGGAAGATGGAGGGAAAATACTGAGTGGAGAAGAATCCGCCCAGAGGCTCCTTTGGGCGTTCTATCCCGATGACGATCCCTCGAAAGAAAACGCGGAACACAAGCGGGTGAGGGAGAACAAAGGCGAAACGGGGAATGGAGAGGACCCAGGAGAAGACGACCCTCCATTCACTATGGAAGAACAAAGGGCGGCCGCGGGGAGCTTCACCTCAAAAAAGCCCCAGGGTGGGATGGGCTTACGGCGGACATCTGCACAAGGGCAATCGAGTGCCAGCAGGAAACTTTTCTGTCGGTTGCAAACACGTGCCTCCGACTGGCGTTATTTCCTAGGATTTGGAAGAAGCCTGTCACCATTTTTCTCAGGAAACCCAACAAGGAGGATTACACCAAAGCCAAATCATATAGACCTATTGGCTTACTCCCTGTAATGGGCAAAGTGTTAGAAAAAATGCTCATCAATAGAATAAAATGGCATACACTTCCACATATGAGCAAAGTCCAATATGGCTTTACCCCACAGCGCAACACCGAGAACTCACTCTATGACCTGATTAAGAACATTAGAAAAGGACTAGAAAATAAAAAGATAAACATCATAATATCATTAGACATAGAGGGGGCCTTCGATGCTGCGTGGTGGCCAGCTATAAAAAGGAACTTAATTCAACTGAAATGCCCCAAAAACCCGAGAGCAATGGTGGACAGTTATCTAGATGAGAGAGAGGTGGTGCTGAGGTACGCCGGAGCGGAGTGTTCCAAGAGAACGACCAAGGGCTGCATACAAAGCTCGATTGGGGGTCCGATCCTCTGGAACATTCTGCTTGATCCCTTGTTAAAAGAACTCTCAGAAAAGGGCATCTACGTACAGGCGGATGACATCGTCCTTGTTTTCTCCGGAGACAGCACTACTGAGGCCCAAAGGAAAGCTAACATCGCTCTTGAAAGTGTTGAGGTTGAGTGGTGGGGCGTCGCAAATAAGCTGAAGTTCGCACCAGCTAAAACTCAAGCCATGGTGGTCACGAGGAAGCTGAAATGGGACGCCCCACGCCTCAACATGGGAGGAGAACCCATAAAAGTTATCACGGAGATGAAGATTTTGGGCCTCACTATAGACAACAAGCTGAACTTCAACAGCCATGCGGCGAACGTTTGCAGAAAAGCTGCAAACGTTTGCAAGCAGCTGACGATAGCGGCAAAGGTCAGTTGGGGGCTGCATCCGGAGGTGATAAGAACGATGTACACGGCGGTCATAGAACCGATCGTCATGTATTTGGCGAGCGCCTGGGCGGAGTCTACTAGGAAATGGGCAGTACAAAAATTGCTTAACAATCTACAGAGAGGGGTGGCCCAAAAGATTGTAAAAGCATATAGAACAGCATCTCTTAACTCGGGCTTGATTCTGGCGGGGCTGCTGCCGCTTGATATAAGAATTAGGCAGGCGGCGACCCTGTTTGAAACTAAGAAGAATCGTACTCTTGAGACACTGGGGATAGGGAAACGGCATACTCAGACACACCACACCCAGCAAAGAAATTAGGCCTCAAATATGGAGCGGTGGTGAACGGTGCAAAAATCCCTTCAGATGAACCAGACACGCTACATATTTTCACAGACGGAAGTAAAATCGAAGGCAAAGTTGGAGCAGCCTTCACCGTCTGGAGAAATAACAGGGAAATTCATAGCAAAAATTAAAACTAGGGGATTACTGCACCGTCTACCAAGCAGAGCTGCTGGCTCTAAAAAAGGCTTCAGAACACATGGCGAAGAGTGCGGCGCTCAAATGTAGAATATACTGCGACGCAAGGTCAGCATTAGACACTATTATAAATGACACTTCCCCTCACCCCCTAGCACAGGAGACCAGATCCAGTATAGGCCAATACCAAATGAAAGTAGGAGTGGTGGACCTGTTCTGGATCAAGGCCCACGTGGGGTTAGAGGGGAATGAAAGAGCAGACGAACTAGCCAAGTACGCCGCACTCTTCACCAAAACAAAACCAGAATATGGCAAATGCCCGGTGTCCTTCACCAAGAGACAGATAAGACATCTGTCACTTGGCGAATGGGACTTAACCGCTTGAACCTCGAAAAAGTTTTTGGAGACAAAAGGAACTGCGCTTCCATAACGCGTAAGTCCACTTTCATTTTGGTTCCATTTGGAAACGGGGAGACAGGAAAAACAACAAAAATGTTCTTCCTTAATGCGACCCTAGCGTACAACACGGTCAAAAATTAGAGACTAACGCCATGCTGACACAGGTCTTCACCGGACATGGCGGGTTCTCGGAGTACTTGAACCGGTTCAAGTGCAAAGAGAGCCCGGCATGTATTTGCGATGAAGAGATACCGGAAACGGTATCATACATCATCGTAGATTGCCCGGTGGCAGTTGGGCGCATCAATTGATGTGACCAACCTATCAGACCTTTTAATAAACAAGAATACACGACCAATATTCATTGAATATTGCCTGCAAATTGCACGGAAATGTATCAAAAGAAACAAAAATGACACCATATAGTGCACATAAATGGAATAAAACCGGATTAGACAAAAAACCAAAAATACCTAAGCAATTACTTCAGAACATCATAAAGTAAATATATATAACAACATAATACTAAATAAGTAAGACAAAATGTAATACAAAAGTTAAAATAATGTAAGACGGAAATTGTACGAAAAAAATGAACTGTATGACCCGTCTGTGATATAATCTGTATAGAAATGAATAAATATGTTAAATATAAGTAAAAATAATATGTTAAGACGCATTGAAGTTTAACCCAATGTAAAAATTAATGACATACTTAATTATAAAAGAATATATGCAGTAATTGAAGTGAAATGTGCTGTATAGAACAAAAGTGTGAAATCATTATGTATCTAAACATGTAAAAACAAGAAATATGTACTGATAAATGAAATAATAATTAAATAAATAAAAGAAAGATAGACGAAAGTAAAATATATATTTTGAATTATATACAATCAAATTAAAAACAACCCAAAATAAGAATTGTAAACCAAGATAAAATCTGATTATAATAAAAATAAGATGCCTGGAAATTATTTCATAATAAATAAAGAATCATTGACCTGAACCCTAAATTATTATAAGTATCGAAAGAGATGAATGCCAGAAAGATCAAGTATGAAGAATGAAAGTGCGAGAGGCATACATGCGAGAACAGAACTAGAACAAAAGCGAGTGAATCAAACAGATGTACAAACGCTCCGACACATTTCGGAGGAAAACAGGCAAAAAAAATGGAGGGTACTATCCCTATTACTGTGGAGCCTTGTGGCTGATTCCGTAGTGGTTAGACTGAATGAAGGATCCCTGTATACAGCGGCCTATGCAAATAACTTGATCATAATTGCCAACGGAGCCAACCACTTGTCAGTAAAACGGCATTGATCCCCTTTACAGGCAGAACAACTTATTGAGGCTCGAAACGCTGCAACTATACAAATCGGAGCTGTCATGGTCCAGTGAAGTGAAATATCTTGGCATTACGCTAGATAAAGGACTGACCTGGAAACTCCACACGAAGAGACTATGACCAAAAGCTCAGAGTCTTTGGGATGTGTCGCTCCACTTACGATAAAGAATTGGGTCTGAAACCAAACATAATAAAATGGATTTACACAACCATGTTGCGGTGTTTATTAACATATGGTAGTATCGTCTGGTGGCTTAGAAAAAGATTGGCAACTTTCAAAGCTGTACTTGGAAAGTTGCAGAGAACAGCATGTCTAGCGATCACCGGACCGTTTAGAACCACCCCAACGGCAGCGATGGAGGTACTCCTATCTAGGAAATAATTCTGATATTTTATATCGCTACGGCCTTACGCATAATTATTGCACAGTTGTTATAACAGTGTTTCATTATTTAGCTCTAAAACAAGAAATTTGACTACCCCTTGTAAAGACTGACATATTGTTACACAAAGCTGATATACAATTGGAATTCCGTCAAACGTAAATTATCCTGATACACGATACCAGATTACGGAGAGTACGTCTTTTGATATTTTGTTTTACACGTGTAATATTGAGTGGTGGAATATCTCTCACATTTCCTGAGAATTCTATATATCTACAGTCAGCTTCAAAATCATCCGAGGTCTCAGTAAACAAAAATATCTGCACTGTTACAGAAAAACAACACTAACATTGTAATGATAGAGTTGTATGTCGTTTGCAGCATCACTTAAATATTTGTCAAGAAAAAGGCACCTTTAATGCAGTAGTGATACGGTTGCTTTCTAACCCATCATAGTTATCTTCGAGAACTTTCAAAGGTTAGATAATTTTGATGCTGACTGTAGGTATAATATTTTAATTAAGACAGGTAGCTCATATTGGAATTTCCCATTAAAATCAGCTTGTAGTAAACAAATTGGAATTCATGTTATAATGTTACACCAAAAAACATTCGTACGTTGTCTTCTCTATAAAATGAACGTTGCTTTATACTCCAAGAACTTCCAAGTATGTGAATAATATGATATTAATTTTCCGGCCGTCCAATTGAGAGCACGCTACCCTCGAGATACTTTGGATTAGATGTCCTGGGATTAAATCCCAGTAGGGACATAAATAAGTTAAGTACTAACATTTGTTTAGAACTGAACCAACGATCTGCTTAGGGTCGCGAGAAGCCGATAGATGCGGGCAGCGCAGGACTGATCGGCTTGGAGATCCTTGGGCAGTCCTATGCCCAGCAGTAGGCGTCTCTCGGCTGATATGTTAATGAAAATGATGATGTTTTGTTTACGACTCATGGATGTTCATAATTATATACATTTAGTATATTTTTTGAGGAGTAGTGGCCGATTGAGCCCATGGGCTGAGTTGACCTTAAGCGAAAGATAGTGGCCGATTGAGCCCATGGGCTGAGTTAACCTTCAGCGATAACCTAGTGGTTGAACGGGCCCGCGGGCTCAGCTAACAGATTAAGTGGGTCATGTCACCCATAGAAAAATTAATACGGTCAACTCAGCGCGCGGAATAAATGGTCTATGGGCTCATATGACCAAAAAGCCGTTTTAACTGCAACCGCTTTAACGCACCAAGGCGCATTGGGCTAGCCCGGTGGTGTTATGGCCCAAACTCCTCATGTTTGTCCCATGTAGTAAAGCCTGTGCCCAACAGTGGGACGCATATAGGATGGAGATAATAATGATATTTCTTATATTAATATAACGATTGTTATTTGTAGTTCTCCGTTACCTAGTAATACATTGGACAGCTAAACATAATGATTATACTGTAGCAGTTTCCGTTAGTATAAAAAAACCGTTCTTTAGCCAGCACCAAGTTTACAACTGAAAGTTTTACTCTATGCGCGGGAATTTTAGAAACATAATATTATGCAAAATAATAGTATTATTTGGCTAAATTACTACCGCTTAAGTACTTTAGGAGTACTGTAGGGGGAGGGGGGAGGCGGGTTATAACTTCACTACAAAAACCACATCATTTACCAAATTCAGCAACGTATTTAGATACCTACCAAACTTGTATCTCTTTATTCTGTCCTTGCATTATGTTGCATTGCAGGTGTTCAAGCGTTAGGTACTTAGCAGTCATATGTGCGGCAAGTAGCGATAAGCGAATTGCACTATAATTTAATGGTAATCATCATATCAACCGAGAGACGCAAACTGCTGGGCATGGGCCTGACCCAATGATCTCCAAACTGATCGGTCCTACTTGTGTTTTACTGGTCCTATTATGAAGAAAATAAACTCCTCATTATCTATTTTCCATTCTTACTGGGTTTTATGGCGATTGTGCCTCCTAACAGTCTTACAAAGTGTCATGTCAAATTGTAACTTGGTGCCTGTGGACTTTACTATCTGATGATAGCTATTTTAAATGTTTGTATTGGATATTGCAATCATCTTTGGGTCGACTCAGCTTAGACTCAAAGCTTCCATTGTAGATTGAGTTGGAAAGATATCCAAAAGAATCAAAATAAATGCTACCAAGTATAGTTAGCATAACATTTTGTAAGTAGGTACTGGCGAATCTTAGTCTTTTAAAAATACCTACGATTCAAGATTATGTCCTATCTCTACTGAAAATCTCTTAAGAATTTTGACTTATAATTACCACTCTTACAGATATTTCTCTAATATGACGGTTAAGAAGATAAAAAGTTCGTTTCGTTGATGTCCATTTGTCTCGACCTGTGTATAATTCGATACCTGTCGCTAGAAAACCTCTCACAGATACCCCTTGGAGATTGTTTGCTGGAGCATCATTACCTGTTCCAATGTCTCTTCATTAACATCGACCTATAAGACGAGAGTGAAGCACTTTACTTCACCTTTTTGTAACCACAGCCTATTTACTTTACCATTCAAAGGTCTTTATGCAAACTCCTATTCTTTTGACTTATTTTCAATTTCTCCATTGTTTTGAATTTGAATCAAGACTCAATAATATTATAGTTCATTGTCCCTTGCTTAGTCACCGACGGTCGGGCCAATTAGGCAACAGCTACTCGTGCGACACGCCTTGCGTCTGCGGTAAGCGAATAATCGATGCCCCTGAAAGCAGTCGCTTGACACTCCCGCCAGTACCGCTAAAATGTAGCGGTGCGTTTCAACTGTAGCGGGGTCTAGCGGAGCGGAGCTATTCTAAGCGAAGTAAAATCATTCATAATGCAGTTACTTAAGGGTAAGAACATTATTTAGTATTAATTGTCGTTTCTGCTATATCTCCGCCACTGCTCGTTTCGAATTTCACTAGTGTTGCAAAATACGAAGTAGTGCTATATACAGGGTGGGGTCTGTAACACGAGCAAAAACTTTTTAGGCATTTTCAGTTACCACTATTCATATCCTAGTGGTTTTAGTCCTTCAAAATTATTAAAAAAAAAGTGGATCATCCCTAACAAAATTAATCCCACCATCAATGGACGGCAAACATTTAATTTTATTCAAAACACTCTTCACTGACATTTAGTTGATGTAGCCCCAAAAATTTCCTGATAGTTTAGTTGACATGAACTATTTGCTGATATCACCGTTTTTCTACGGTAACTTGCAAAGCACACTAATATTTATTGAAAAATGACCCGAGCGTCGTAAATTATTCTTGGCATTTGCAATATTTTTATTTATTTCTTGATAAGTAATTTTTAAATTACCAACTTGACATTGTCATTATAACGTTTGAAGAATGTTTCGAATAATCTGATTTTCGCTTGAAAAGAGTTTCAACTGTGATTAAATAAAGAGGTTTGATATTAATTTACATTACTTTCATTCTTAACGTAATTACAATAAGGATCAGTATTGATTGTTTGTAAGTAGTACTTCCTGGCCGTGCCCTGTACCAAGTTACTTTACGAACGGTAAACGATCGCAATGGAAGTTACATCGATTATGGGTATTAACTTCTAATTAAATTTATTCCTAAACGACGTACTTGGAACTATTCGGACCACATTAGAGTAACTTTAAGTACTCGAAATAATCTGCAAAAGAAGTTTTTGCTCGTGTTAAAGGCTCCACTCTGTATAATAAAGAACACATTTATTTGTTAAAGAACGTATCGCTCTTCTTGTCCCCGCTTTAGTGAAAACGCACCGTAACCCTCGCGTTTGACACCCTTTGTGGGTATTTTAATTTTCACGTTTACATTTTGGACAGACTCACCTTGTAGGTATTTGCTCCAAGCCCCTGTTGGTGTAGGCTTACATTACAAAGCTCCTATAAAACTGTCTCAAAAGGTTTTATGTTGTTAGAAACTGGGCGTAAAGAGTTGTTTAGCTCACCAAATTGAGAACACAAATGTTTAGCTAGAATTCTGAACAAATGCTTGATAAAAGTGTAAAATATCGTTAAACTGAACAAACTAATAATTACCACTGTAAAATACAATAAAATTTTTGATAGTAAAAACGGTCTTCCCTTAAAAATAATTCTTTTCAAAAACAAATTTTCTTTTCTGACCATAATTTTCCTCCCGTGCTTTTATATATATAGGTAAATAAAATAAATTAAAAAACTCAGCAAACAAGGATATGACCTGGCTTACGCTAGATAAAATACTTCCGGTGCATTTATCATGATACCGGAAGTATTAACTTGCACAGATCCGATTGATTTGAAATTTGTTGTACTGTCACTTCGGTGAAATTCCCATGTCATACTAACCGCTGATCATATACCTTCAAAAAGTCTGCGGGATGCGTAACTCTTCAGAAAGATACAGCACACATAGCGTGTTTGGGCTCATAAGAATAGTCTCAATGAGATGTTGTTAGATGATTAATGAGGCCGGGGGTTGCTTAAAATTTTTATTGTTATATTTTTAATAGAATTAATGGAACTTTAGAGACTTACAAACTTCTTAACATTGGGTACTTACGCATTAAAACTTTGTACTCTCTAAAGATTGTAAACAATTTAACAGAAATAAATTATCAAACAATGAACTTCTATCAACTACAAGCCACTTCAAAAACTTAATAAGAATTATCAGTGTCTAAATAAGTCGTATTTCATTGAGACTTATAAAATCCAAACTTTAGCAATAACGTTGGCTTGTGTGAATGTACTGCGAAAGTTTTGTAAGTTAATATTGAGTGTTCGATGGATTTGATATGTTGAACTTTTGAATTCTCAAAATAAATAAAATATTACTTAAATTTATTATTTCAGTACTTTATACTTTCATGATAAGAAACATTGAAATAAGAATTACATTCGGGATATTTACTATGTATTATCAGAAACTCGTAACGAACAAATTACATGGTCAAAATATATGAAATATATTTAAAAGGGAAGTAGACCTTTTATATTCGCTACTAGTTGCCAGCCCCATCTTAGCAAGCGTGGTGTACCAAATAAAAAAATGAGACAAACAGTCTATAAAATATTAGAGCGTTTTTCGAAATATCAAAGATCTCTCCCACTGTCTTCGTCTTACTCACTCACTTTCATAGCAATAGATTTCATAAACCTTTCACGGGCAATACCCTACATACAGGCCTACCACCTAGGTAATTTTTTCCCGTTGCTTAGTATCCATAGTACAACCTCTTTTGCTTTCGGCTGGCAGCTAGATACAAAAGTTTTGAGTGTATGAATAAATATATCATTCAAATGCACGTTATCCTTACATAATAATATTAATTTTATTTCCCCTTGCATCTTCTGAATCTAGTTAAAAAATCGTTTGTGTATCGCAATGTACTCTTCATCGATTCTCGACTGTAGATTCGCGATAGTAAATTAAATTTGCTTCGCGACAGCTCACACTGAATATGCATATTACAAAAACGACGAACAATAAATGAAAATGACTTAACCGTTATGAATATCCAAGAGTCAGTGTTCAGTACTGAATGTTTTATCTTTTGTTTACGAGCACACCGCTTTACATGTGGCAGTTCGGTGGAATTTAAGTCGTGTTTACGCTTATTTTAACATTTGCGGAACTTGGCGGAGACGGAGTTGTAAATTTCAAGACTCCGTTAACTTTGTCAAAAGTTAAAATTTGAAAATAAATTTCGTTACATTTTGAAGACAGGTAGCAATTAAAATTGTAATGTCGTGTCCAATGACATCAGTGTAAATGTTTGAGAATGGTTAAAAAACGCGATCATCTTTTCAGCCGAAATACGTCAACTGATGAAAAAAGGAGTCCCTGAAGATATCCAAGGCGATTGGTCCTGCGATGCACGCATCCAGCGGCCATTGCCTGCGATCTCTACTAATAAATCGTCGAGCCACCTTGTGGAGGTCTGACCACGCATTTTCCGGTCTTTAGTTGTAACTTAAGCAGTGATCTCGAGCTATCTAAAGTTTACATTGAAAAACACCAAGCGAAAAATATCCAGATTAGAAAAAAGTCATGTCGGGCATAATCTGCATTTTTTCACAATCTGCGGGTAATACCTACTGAGCTACAGAGAATTTGGTAATCTCTGTGTTCATATTCTTTTAAATATATTTTTTAATATCTTTCAACCTTTATGTTGAAATGTTTTTTGAAGAGTGTAAATAACAGTCGGAGTCGGAGGACTATCGAAGTTCGTCACTTCTCACATCATTTTATAATAACTTTAAAATACCTAAATGGTTAGTATAACTGTGATAAACTTTCACAATAACAAATTTTCACTACAACAATACGTTTCGTAAGCTTCTGCAGTAACGTACAGTCAACAGCACATCAAGCGTACCAGTTTGACCTTGAGACCGCCCTTACTGCGTTCGTAATAGAGACGACTTTCGTAGTGCAACTGCTACACTTGACGTGCTGTGGCGTGTACATCTCGGCAATGAACTTCACAGCTTTATATTGATTAAAAATACTAAGAAGTATTTATAACGTAGAGTGTTGTAGATCGATGAATCCATAATAATATAATGAATGTGTTCTTCAGTCTGTCTGTCGCTTTGACCTTTTCACGCTCAAACCGATGTTTCGATTTAGCGAAGTTCAGTATGGCTGTCGCTTTGACCTTTTCACGCTCAAACCGATGTTTCGATTTAGCGAAGTTAAGTATGGAGATAGTTTAAGCTCCGGGAATGGATAAAGAAAACTTTTAATCGATAAGCGACATCCATATTGGCAGAGCCGCAGGCTATCACTAGTTTTCTACAAGCCTGGAAGTCAACAGTGTATTTTGTAGTGTCAAGAATACTTCTGCGAATTTAAGTTTTTTTTTACTTGTCCTGGGACACAAAACAGCTTTTTTTTATCTTAATGGGGAGACTCTTGACCTTCATCTCACCTGATGGTTAGTGAAGATAAGGCCGACGATGGAAGCGAGCTACACCCGGATTCCTCAACCACAAAGGAACTGGCTATCTTACCTCTAACTGCCGGAACACAACAATGCCGTTAACATTATTGCTACGGTGACAGACTTAGGTAAGATGGTGGTAGCTCGCCAGGCGGTCTTAGAAAAGCCCTACCACCAACCAAAAAGCTTAAGCTTAATATCGAAGCCTCGAGGAATGTTTTTACTTAGGTACTATAGAAAATACAACATTTTACACTACTTCCTCCTACTTACACTATCTTGCCCCAAATGCAATATTAAGAACTAGGTAAACCGAAAGTTTATTATGCAAACACGAAATAAATGTGGTCTTAAAACTTGTGCAGTATATTTCATGAGATAAACTAAAATGCAAAGTATGGCCATCTTGGGACTACTGGAAAAATTTTATGGACTTTATTTAAGACGTGTCGTAATATGTATGCTGTAATAAAAAATGAAAATTCCAGGAATAGTACAACGTACAATGTGTCATAACTTAGAAATATTGTGAATATTTTATTTCCAATAAGTCGCTAAGCCATAAACTATGTGTATTTGAGTACACGAGGACTGTTACCATTTTTTTAAAATTTATTAAAACACGGCCTAAAAGTATTTGTAAAGTTAACAAGTTTGTTCAAAATTTTATGTATATAAAAGAATTTGTAATTATGTGTATATATTTTTACACATAATTACATTTTTTTTATAATAGAGCTTTGTAAATAGAACTTTTCAGACTTTGAATGTGAAATTCTGAACTTAAATATTGGAAAACAAATTGATTTGTAAAAGAAGCGTATTATTACTTAATTGATTAGTTAAGAAATGGCAATTCAAAGAATCTAGTACACGCACACGCTCAAATTTAAATTAGATTATCTGAAATACAAGGCCTTGTCAAATTTCGGCTCTAAGCAAAAACGACAATAATAAATTGTCTGAATTCAAGGAATTTCTTAACTTTTGTTATAGATTAAGGCTACTTAACAGATCAAAACCACTACCATCAAAATAAGTAAATATTTCAAACAGGCAACATTAAGAAAGCTGGGCTCCAAAACTCCTGTAAAAGTCTCAAACCCAGTTTAAAACTAATATCTCCTTTTAGATTTGAATTGACAGTCTTCTCTTACTTTTCCCGACCAAAGTTTGAACAATGGGAATATTGGCTTATCGTTCAGGTCTAAAACTAAAATATATCCTTTCCAACTTCTTTAATAAAATAAATATCCACCGAAATGTTTTCTAACTGTCCGAAAAGTTAAGACTTACAAAAGTATCAATTTCTTCCAGTTTTGCTAGGTACTTAAAATACCTTTTTCTGTTGCTAAGAAACAGAATTTGAAATACCTTTTTCTGTTGCTAAGAAAGGTAAATAAATACTTTATAATGTTGAAATAAAAATTTTGAAGCAAGAAAGTAATAAGTATCTGATACAGATTAAGAATAAAACCAATTTACCAGATTTAACTCACGTTTAATTAGATGTTACATTATTATTATACATCGGACGTTACACACCCACTGTAACATCTAATCAAACGCAAGTAAAATCTGGTAAATTGGTTTTATTTCAAATGTGTAGTGCTCGCAAAAATATATGACAATACTATCTGATACAGATGCTAAAAATATTTTACCAATTAGAGGGATTTCCAATTTTTTGAGACATTTTTCCTAATATGAGAGAGAATAACAGAATGTAAATATAAATTCCAAAGCATTGTGACTACATAATAATAGAATAATATTCTGAAGAGATGACTGTTAAGTGTTTGGATTTGAACACAAGGGAGAATTGCATCAAACATCTATTTGCCTCACCTCTAAGTATCTGCTTACTACTACATTAATACAGACAGTATAATATTGTATTATTATTGTTCCTATAGAGTTAAACACTATGTTTCAGATTTTTAGAATCATCGTTGAAATGCAAGTTCTAATCTAGCTTAGTGCTGAGGATATTAAAGAGTTTTGTATAATCGATATTATTGCAAACTGTGCAGATTTCGATCGTAAGAGAACATCTTTCTTGATGCAAAATATTTGTGCGAGGTCAATTTGACTATAATAATAATAATATCTATACACTCACACCTATTATCTAGCCGAAAGTAAGCATCACTAAGAGTTTGTGTTATGGATACTAGATAACGGAGAAATAATGATAATAATATGTATATGAATATTAGAAATATACTAAATAAACATATAAACATCCATGACTCGTAAACAAAGTTCGTACTCACCATACAAACATTTGTTCCTACCGGGATTCGAGCCCGGGACCTCTTGAGCGAGTAGCCTGGGGTACAGACCACTCGGCCAGGCGGTCGTCACTATCTACATGACATAAAAATAAAATGAGTACCTAGCAAAAAAAATGTACATTGTGGAACACATGGTGGAAATCTCAATACATGAAATATTGTGAGTTACTACTTGATTTGGAAACATAAAATTATTTCCTTGTAAGTCTACTGTCAAGTTTACTGCCGAATAAGAAATAGCGGCTGAGTGTGTTCACTGATCGACAATCCACACATCATCGACACGCATCGGAATAATCGCTTCTCATCTCCTAGAATTGGCGTTGGTATTACGGACGGTCCAATGCTTGCTAGCTGTCAGTATGAATCTATGAAGGCACTTGTTTTACTGATGATCTGGTTTCTCTCTTGCTCTCAATATGATGCAGTTACATACTTGAGATTTTCATTTAGATTAAATTAATACTTTCAATTATAATAATATAGTAGTAAGAAGTCCAAGACTAGCTGTATCTATCTTTTCATACTCTCAATGTAGGTAACTTTAGATCGAACCAAAATAATTATGACGTCATTTCTCTAAATCCATTTACCAACGACATGTTTGATGTCATTAAGGTATTTTATTTATTAATTTGTTTGTAATACCAAGCTTTAAAAAATACACATCTTAAAATAAACAGGGTCTTACGAGTGGAATTCTAATAAATCTCATTTTTAGCTGTTTTTACCATTTTGTTTTTAGACAGTGAGTAGTATTAATAGGATTGACAATATACAGTCGAGTTTAGATCTAGATCAATGTTAATATTAAGAAGTTTATTTGTACTGTATGAATATAAAAAAGGATAGAGACCACGCGATCAGCCGGTCGTCTTTGTCTATATCTATTCTTCATTTAGATGCATAAAAGCATTTATACAGAATGGTGCCGTCAATACGGCAATATATTAAAACATGGGCTATATTAGTCCATAGAAATGGTTTTCCACTTTCAAAAACATCTTATTCATTTTATGATTTCAGGACTTTTCTATGAAATAATGCAGCCAATGTTATATTATTTCATACAAATGTCAAAAAGTTATCAAATGATTAAGACATTTTTGAAAGTGGCAAACTATTTCCATGAACTAATATAGCCCACGTTTTAATTTACTGTCGTATTGACAGCACCACCCTGTATAATGAAATGCTCTCTCGATACGGGAGTTTCCATTAGATTTCCATCTCCCCTTTGATAAATTTCTCTTGCTCACTTGGCAGTTTGCATGTATCAACTACGGATGCAGAATAAAAATCCTCTCTGATGCATTTAATACATCGCATCAAGATGCAAGACAGCTTGTCTGTACATCGTATTGCGCTCTACTGCGATTTCCAGTGGTGGCCAGTGTGCCCACACTACTACTTAACTAAGATTAAAGTAAATAATACTTATTCGTTTTCTATGTGTCTCTAATCTTTAGCGAAAATACATACATGAAAGCTTTGGTTTTGTTAAAAAGCACGAAAACTTTAATTTAAATTTTTCTGTAGTAATTTACAAAATATCCAACTCTCAAGCTTATCGTTAGCTAGTATCTTAAGCTGTTGCTGTTGATACAGTTAAATTGGTTAAGATAATATGATAATGGTATTTTATTAAAAACTGAAACATTTAAAAGTTTTTATGAACTATAGTATCAATTCCACTAAACCTCGCCACCAAGTCTCGTCACGTCTCGGTGCTGATATGGTTTTACTGGGAATTTAATCAAATGCAAATTAAGATTACATAAAATAAATAAACAAACAATTTATCTCGCAAGCTCAAGCTAATGATGGTCCCTCTACAAGAGAAAATTTTATTCAAGAGCAGCGTATGCCTAAGTATGCTTTACGGTTCTGGAGCAAATTGAGTTCCGTCTGTTATTTGTGTTACAAACTTTTGTTTAAAACAAATATACAACAAGAAATATCCTTTCAATGTTCGTTGTCGATGAAAAAATTTGGTGATTGCCAAAAAATATTATTGGAATTCAATTCGGCAAAGTGCGTTTTGTTTGCCAATTACATTTTTATGAGTATAGGAAAGCGTAGTTCGAAAAAATACCTGCTTACTTCAGAATTTCATAAATAGAGTCCAAGTAGCACAGTCATGAAATTCTCTTACAGTGAGGTTGAAGATGGTAGGTAGCCGTTTAGCGCAGGACTGATAGTCGTGAAAATATTTGTAGGAAGCACTTGTGCAGCAGTGGATGTTTTTCGGCTGAATAATAATAATGATAATGGTGTGGCAGGGTATTTACTGACTCGTTGGCTTAAAAAAATCTATAACCTTTAATTTTTTAAGGTAATCGAATTCCAACCAAATGATTACCCCAGAAAATTATAGTTTTAAGGTCGTGGTCCGTTCCTGGCTGACAGCGTTGGCAGCATTTTTATCTCAGGGCGATTCTTGACGTCTGCTTGCGCTGCTCTTTGCGTTCCTCTCTTGTGAAAGGGGGCAGCATAACAGCTAGGCGCAGCATTTCTCGTGTCTTTGTGGGAGCTCATGCGGTCCCAGTGGCCGCCCTCATGTGGCGTGGTGTGGCAGACCTTCAAGGTTCTCGGCGCGGCATGCATGCTTAGGATGCTCTCGGACTATCTGTAACACTTTTCTGGAGCGGGGACCGCCGGGGCATCCGCCCGGGTCGCGTGGAGGGAAAACCACTACAAAAACCCGCGCACACTGTTATCCCCTCGTAGATACCGGGGACTGGCACGGCCATTGTCTGGGTTGAGTGGATTTAACCACAAAAAATCCCCTAATGCTAAGACCCAGGGGGATGCCAAGGGGATAAATGGCCGATGGGGTTACACCTGTTCCAAGTCCTCGACGTGGAGTTTTGGTAGGGTCACCTCGCCCGCCACGAGAAGGCGGGCGGCGATCGCCCGTCTGCCTGCGCCCTAGGTGCGGCCGCGTGCGTCGGGTAGCTCCCACGCGCGCAATACAAAGGCCGCCACGTCTGAGATTGCTCAAAGTAACTCTCTGGGCAATCTCCATCGGCGCAGAACCAGGCCTTAGGGCCGGGTCGCCTGGGGGTGGTCTGGTAAATTTGCTTCGCAGACCCCAGACCACTTCCGCGAAAGGCACGAGAGTTATGGAGGAGTTTTAGCGGGTATTCCCAGGGTCAAATTAGACGCTGGGCGAGCCCCGCACACGCCCGCTTCTTCGCTAGTGGCGGTTAGGTCCGTTAATGGATTTCTCCTGGCTAAAAAAAAAAAAAAAAAAGGGTCACCTCGCCCGGGAGAGGTCGGTAATACTACAAAGAGTACGGCCAAGGCAGCCAAACTAACAAAGGCGGCTCCCGAGTCAGAAATCCCACCCTCTTTCGCCAGGCTAAGGAGGAAAAGTTTTTAGGGCCACAAAATATTACCACAAAATATTATCTATTATTGTTCAAAGTACATTAACAATTTTGCACTTTTTTGAACGACGAAAGTGCCCAGAGTTTGAGCACTGGCCGAGGGGTTTCTCTCCGTACGCGACAAAGCGGCCAGTGCTCACGCACACACGTGCCATACTTGTAGTAGTGTACAGTCAAAGACATAAGTCGCAAAACAAAATAAAGCTACAAAATTAACTGTACACAAGAACTTTTCCTATGTTAATATACAAAGGTATGTTCAAAACTCCTTGTTCGTCATAAAATTTCAAAAGTCACTAAACACGACCATCAGTTATTAACATCAAAAGTCGCTGGACACTAAAACTCGATGAAATAATCCAAAAGTCACCGTACGCTAAAATTCCACAAAAAAGTGCAAAAGTAGCTGGACACTTAAACTAGATGAAATAAACCTAAAGTCACTGTATGCTCAAATTCCACGAAGAAGTCCAAAATTAGTTAGCTGGACACTATTTCGACACTTTGATAATTAATATTATGTTTCCTATTTTATTTACAAATGCATTGCATTAAATCAATTGACTAATAAGCACATGATTTATACCTATATGGGTCATACACACTCGAAAAAAAAGTAGCTACTTCGCAATGATACATACCTATCTACTAAATGATTTGCACATGTTCGAACACTAAATATTTTACGTCTTTGATTATTTTTTAAATTGAAAAATGATACTTTATTTTGAAGTTCGAAAGGAAAAAGTGGGGTGCTTAATACTTTTGGGCAAGGCTGTATTTATCATAAATATGTGTTTATGAATGGGTCTCTAATATAAGTTACGTTTTGTTCATACCACAATGACTTTATCTTTCATAAAGCCTGCTCACAAATTTTGTGACATGTAAAATTTAAATTAAGAATCAATTATTTAAGAAAATAAAGGCCGTTTATCGCAGAGAAAAAGAGGCAAGGAGTATAGACTACGCCTGCATCAGACATAGAATAAACTCCGCATATATAATTATAATTTATATAATATATTATGATAATTATTATTTTATAATATATTATAAAATATAATTATAATATATATAATTATATACAAGTAGAGAATCAACGCTTTAGTCAAGTACTATTCTAACTAACTAGAGTTTAATTTAAAAAAAAATGTGATATATCAAGTAATGTGATAACGATAACAATGATATTAAAACAGACGGGAGAGCATCAGCCAAGTTGAAAAAGAGTCGGTGTCAGCCTACCGGTCATTGTATATTTAACATAGCTAAAAAATAAATAAATAAAGTTTTAATTTAACTATTTTTTTTTTGTCAATCTTATGCGAATAAGATAAAAAAAATGGCACTACAATGACTTCATTTCCAAAACGAAAGAGCGAAAGATGGACACTCTTTTCAGTGATTGTCTTTGTTCAAAATTCAAAAATGACTCAACTCGGCACTGTCTGTTCAGCAACAATCGGAACTTTATAGTGTGCAGGTGTTTTGTAAGTATGTGTTTATGGACTTTCGTTGCCATCAATAATAAATTATGTAGATTTATGAAATCCAGCAACTTTTGATAAAATATTGTTCACTAACTTTTGATATTCAACAATGTACACACGACAGCACATCAAGTGTTACAGTTGCACTACGAAAGCCGCCCGCCTCTATTACGAACGCAGTAAGAGCGGGTTTAAGGTCAAACTGTTACGCTTAATGTGCTGTCGACTGTACAATAGATTGGATCAACAATTTGTTCAGCGACATATGGAACTTTATATTATGCAAGTGTTTTGAAAATTTGGTAAGTCCAGCAACTTTGATAAAATATTGTTTACTAACTTTTGACATTCTTCAATGTACACAGAGATTTGATCAACAATTTGTTCAGCGACATATGAAACTTTACATTGTGCAGGTGATATGAAAATTTGGATCTGTTCATCAACTTATGTGTACATGTCGTAGCGCTATTGTATGAGGCTAGACCTTGTCCGTTATTTACTTTGTGGCAATAGCAAACTTTAACAAATAAACGATTTACAATGGCATAATTATTTTTGTTTCGATTCCACTGACTTTTATTACATTTATCGCTTTTTATTTCAGAAAACTCTCTAAGTCTTCAATGAACTAAGCTTGTCCTCCAATTCGCGATTTCGCTTCAATTTAAGGATTACTTCTGGAATCTGATCCCGTGTAATCGTTCACGGAGACAATGGCTACTCCCCGGGGCGTTCTTTGCTAACTCACCAATGATTTAACTTCAACAGCCGTTCGGGCGATGTCTGGGAAGCTGTTAAAAGTTTCATCACAAACGGTTCAGTGGTTCAGCGCTACTTTTACAATTGACTTCCAAAGACTAAAGTTAATTTCGGATTCTGTTTGTAACATGCCAATTCATAAGGAAACTGTGAATCGAATTTAATTAATTCAGAGGATATAAATGGGCCCCTTTACCTCCATCATTGTTTTAAAGTGTTGTAAAGTCTAACAAAGAACAAGCACCGTTTTTGCTATTCGATTTCAAATCTTGTTACTCGGACATAAAAATGATCCAAGTGTTCCTAATATTAACATACTGAAAAAGATTTTAATAAATAAATTGGTAGATTAGTCAGTGATAAAATGAAGATGAGCTAGCACCTGAAGTCATTCAAAACTGTGAGGTATAGCTCGAAATTTATGCGGTCACACAGTCTAGACTCAATGGGCTTATGACAACATTCCCTGTAGCATATTATGCTCCTGAGAGTCTTGTGCGGCCTAACGAATTAAGAGAAGTCAGGAATAGTGGTGTTCTTATTTGAATTGATTGAGCCCGACCGAGGAAGAACTTCCTCCTTACGAATTTCTGCAGTGAGTAAGTTCGCCGGAGTACAGACGATGCGTTGGTAGCTAGTGATTAACGCCCGTATTCACAAACGACACTATGAGGCCCGCGGACGCACAGGGTGCCAAATTCCTATTCATAAACAATACTTGAGTGACAATCGGCACTATGCGTTTGCCATAATGAACACTTAGCTAAGGGAGCCTGATAGCTATATTAATCAACGCATAGTGTCGAGCTCACCAAAGAGAATGTAATCACTACGGAGTTTACGCTAAAAAGCAAATAAACAATAAAATTGAAATGTGAGTTAGTGAAGTGAACTACGTAACACTAATCAACCAATCACAGAGCTATATTCAACGCTATGCGTCCGCATAGTAAAGATTCGTTTGAGTATTGTTTGTGAATTGAAAGGCTTGACATAGTGAACCCACTGAGAAATGCCTTACTTCGCATAGTAATGCTCCTTCACTTACATAAGTATCGTTTGTGAATACGGGTGTATGTCTCCTATATTGTCAAGATAATGCTGACCTTGATTTTTATAGATTACTAGCTGTGCCCGCGACTTAGTTCGCGTGGATGTCGGAAAATCACAACTACTAGGTGGTAGGCCCGTATGTAGGGTCTTCTGGGTAGGTACCACCGCCTTTCTTATTTCAGCCGTGAAACAGTTCAATGTGTTTCGGATTGAAGGGAAAGGTAGCAGTGTAATTACTGGGCATGGACGGCATTTCATCTTAGGCCCCAGGATGACAACGCACCTGCAATATCAAGCGATTTTTCCTTGTTATTTCAGGTGTCTATATGCGGAGGTAACCACTTACCATCAGGTGGGCCGTCAGCTTGTTTGTCATCTAGTTGTATAAAAAAAATAAGCAAAGCAAGGCAAATGACTCAACAGTAGGTATCTGATGTGAACCGGTAAGAAGAGTATATATGCGAAGACAGCTCGTTTACACTTACTGCTTAACGTTAAGAGTCTTTGCGATTTTTAACTCAGTCTATCTAAAAGAGATAGAAAGAGAGATAATTAAATAGTAATTAAAATATAATAAAACTAGAACCTCAAAACAAACAAACATTTATAATAATATTAAAATCAAAAATTAAGAATAGATAATTAAATGTCAACAAGAGTAGTTAGTCAAAACGGACAGTTTGAGCACACAACTCTAAGCGCCTCCACCTTGCGCCGGCTCAAAAATTATACTAATTCGCCCTAAATCATCCAAAAAAGATATCTTATTAGCAATAAGAGCGCGTTTTGTGTGCGACTGTGCGTATTTAATGCTATTATGCGTAAAATAAAAAATATAGCAATAATGTATTGTACTGTTCAGTAATGGATAATAAAGAAATAAACTCGCTGGTAATATTGTAGGTATTTCTTGTGACCAAAGCTGTCTCGCAGGGCATTTGCATGAAAAAGAATCTAATACCTCCCAGCTTTGGCACAAAATACGCTTGATATAACTGGCATCAAAGCATCTTCTGTGTAAGCCAATTCAACTCTTACAGTATTGGCATAAAGGTAAAAATAGAGTTTTATTGTGTTGCTTACTGTACGTGAAGTCAGCATGGTTCGTTAGAGTATTGAACGTGACGACGAATGTCCACTTGGGGATTTGTTGCGCGGGAAGCGAGACAGATAGGGTCAAAGCTAGCAATTTTGAAATAAAAAAACAACATCTGTGTAAATTACACAGTAAAATTATCAATGGTACTTAAAAGAAATAAGATTTATATACTTTATAACACTTAGGGCTAATGCCAGACGACTTTTACAAAAATAGATAATAATAATAATCATTTATTTTCAATACCAACAACAAAATAAAACTTAATACATGTTCCTGGTTCCATGTCTTAAACGAAACGGGTACTTGGGAACCTTGTGTTGAAGGAATCCAGGTTCCCTCATCAGATCCCAAGTCGTACAGAATTAAAAGTATCTATGAACAGTAAAGATGGAGTACAAATGTGACGTCAAATTCATGTTGTGTGTGACGTGTGTATGTGTGCAGGAACAACAGGTTTGAAATGAGTATTTTTGATAAGTTTGATTTAGAAACTGTAATCCTCTGTATTCCTCTCAGGTTTCTATAACCGTAGTTTGTCTTGTGAACTGAAGGAAAAAATTCCTTGTCAGACAAAATGATTGATATAAGAACTATGAAATTAGTATTGAATTGGAGGCTTTTGAATAAATACAGGATTCTCTAACAATTAAATAGAAAAGCCTTTAATTATTCGACAGATTTCAGGACAGAAACAAGGTCGTTCCATCCACTACCAAGCTTAGAGCCAGCCCCCAATCAACCTTGAAATTAATTTATCGAACTCCACAGTTTTTAACGCCCAAAACTTCCCAGATTAGATATTTCCCGGGGCACGTCGAAACTAAAACTGGCGCACGTAAAACGAACCGTATAATCTCCGAGCATAAACAACAAAGTTGGCACATACAACAGTTTGTGTGAATCGTAAATCAATTACTATCTGGGAGCGTGTAACAGGCCGCAATATATAAATTTTCCCAGCCGCACGGCAATTAAAACTTGTATTGAGCACCCGATTAAGCAAAAACTACACACTGACACACACGAGATAAATTGAAGTAAGTTTTAATTAGTTTCCTCGAGGTTTCGTTGATACATCTAGGAATGCAATACACTATTCAAATAGAAAGTAATTTAAACTGTTCTCATAATAAGTTCTTAATAACTAAAGCTTTAAAGTAGTTCGTTATTTTCATTTTGCAAAGGAGGCGTTTGATTTTATTTGTTAACCTGTCATTTTTGTTTTTTCGGTAAGTAGATTTCTTTGTTGCTGATTAATGTTTGTAATTAGTAGATATTTATATTCAGATTTAAACCGAAAAGCTCCAGGTCGACAAAATGGTGTGTTTGCATTGTAGCAGGGAAGTAACCATTAAAAAATGATCCAAAACTTAGGAGACAACCAAAATAGTAAAGTACACAACACAAAGCTACTTTATGAAACTTGAAACTTGTTGTTTTCAGAACATTTCATTTAAACTAGCCTGTCAAGCCACATACTCCAGATACAATTGGTTAGCTGACGAAACGCTCCGGGGCTTTACGCGAATTGACATTTACAAAATAAGACCATTGGTAAAGTAATCAAAAGAATAGGGTTTCCTTATTTGTATGTAGAGGGCAAAGTAACACGTTTATTTCTTCCTTACTTCGGACAACGTTTGATGCTACCTAATCCGACTAAACCCCACACAAACCCGTCGCTTAGCCAGCGGCGGGTAGATCTGTAGTCGGATTTCTCCGCGAATAAAAAAGGCCTGCAGATCTTCAAACTCTTGTTCATCAAGTAAGGTGAACTGGAAATAAACAAAATATCCAACTCGCAAACGACGGTAAAGATTCATAGTTTTATTAAAATAATTGTATGAAAGACTATATAAGTCAAAAAATCATGTCCTGTAGTGAAGACTGATCCAGCAAACTTTTGGAATGCATGTGACTTCTCAAACCACCTAAGCTACCAAGGATTTGGGTGGATCCTATGAATGTCTTCTAGTCTATCTGTGTTCGGGTTCTTTCTTATTAAGATACTGTTTTATTCTCAGTGTAACTAAAATACTAAATTAAAGTGACAATGTTATAATGGAAGTTAGAAACATTCACAGAGACGGTAAAACAGGGTATTGGAACATCTGGAGTTTATGAATAAACACGTGGGTTTAGGATGGTAAAATTGTGCTTTAACAAGGAGCTCAATAACGTGAAGGCGGCTGTGTTCAGAAAGGAGCTGAACCATTTTTTAACCACCAACAAAATCAATAATATCCTAATTGTTTTTTTTTATTTTAGTTCCCAAAAAGCCCGCCTGATGGTAAGTGGCCGCTAAAGACTATAGACGCTCGAAGCATCTTTAGCACTGCTCACGAGCTGACTCCTCTATGAAAATAAGGGGTTATAGAGTAGAAAGAGTGGCTATTTCTAACTTAACACTTTATCAGTAATCTTTAGTGACTTATAAAACAAAACACTACAAAGTCATGTTACTTTAAAGAATGTCTTGAAGCTAACTACAAGACATTCAAGTGTAAGTGCTACTCCAATCAGCCGCTAAATTCGACTGGCAAATAGGTACACGTTACCTCTCCTAGTAGTCATTTACCGTGCTTTTTATCTACATATAAAACGTTTACTCTTTCAAAGCCAGTTTATTAAGCACTATTTAAATCTTTTTTATGTTTTTATTATTTTTTCACAAAATGGATGCCCGAAAGAACCAGCCATCCCAATACTGAGTTGCAGATGGGCTATGTTAGCAAATCTTCGTGTAACAAGTAGTAGATGGTAATGCAAAGACAGCAGCATCCCGGCAGCAGGATATAGCAGATACTTATAATTAGGAATATCATTATTTTTTTATTTAATTTTGTTTTCTTTTTTGCACAAACTTTATTTTGTATCATTACACCTAATAATATGGCAACAGAAAAAATATGATTAAGGTCGTGTATTTTTGGTCAACGATTCATCACCGCGTAGATAAAATTTACGCACTGAACCGCTAAATCGAAAAAAGTTTTGATTACTTCTCATGACCATACTTGAGATATGATGTCTTGAAGTGCAGCCAATGACTTATGATCCGGGCTGCTTTTAACTTTTACGTACGTACGGCTTTTAAAATATTATTAATTGAACATACAATAAGACTTGACATGCATATGCCGGTCAGGCTAGTCTCAACAGTTATCAGAAGTTTTTTTTTTAATAAACAGTGTAAAAGTTGAGTGAGAGCAGTTTTTAGCTTTCCATACAAACCGAATATTACCTATAATTTCTTTATGATTAGACTTTTTGAAAAATCCTCCGATATCTTTTTAGACGGGTCGCGGGCAGCCGTTGGATGCAGGTTTCGCAGAACCGTTCCATTTGGAAATCGATGGGGAGGCATTTGTTTAGTAGTGAACATCATAGGTTGATATGATGATGACGATGATGATCTTTCTAGTTGAAAATATTGGAAACAAATAATCGATTCCAACAAAACATTAGCCATTCATAAACAAGTCAGGCTAGACCTGAAAGTCACGCTCTAATTTTTATCATTTTGCTTAAGGATTTAATTCTATATTTATTTTTTATATCAAAAATTGAAAAAAAAATCCTGTATCACTGTCTGCTTAACTTTTCATGCTTAATTTTTAGAAGATATGTTCTTCTGTTATGAACTTATGACACAGCATACGTTTTTTTTTAATGAAACTAATATTTAGTTACAAAAGCCAAAGCATGAATGGATATATTATTATCGATAGTTAAAATATCCAACGATGGTTTATATTGATAAAAAACTCCCTAATAATATTTTTTGTTCTTTTTCTGTTATTTTTTACTATTGTCTGTACGCTCATCAATAATGTCTTTTAAAACGATGTATTATAAATGTGTTACAGTTTTCATTGGAATAATAAAATCTGTGAAAAGACTTTGAAAGTAAAAAAATACTTTCAGTGTCTTTTTCAATGGCTTATAGACTTGTTGAATCCATTTTATTTTCCCGTAATTAGCTTTTGATTAAATTTATAAAAAATCATTAAAAAAAAATCTTTACCAATTTATAGAAGAATATGGTATCTACATCCTGCAAAAGAGCTATTCCATAATATCCTTTGTAAAAGTTATCCTTTTCCACGAAGTCCAAAAAGAGCAAGGTTTAACATCCTTTCAATAAAGTAAATGAGGAAAGAGACACAAAGTTCTGACAACAAAGTCACAGTGTCACACAAAGTCGCTAACAATAGAGTTTAGTCAGGTCCATAAAAAACAGCTTTTGTTTGGGCGCGATATTGCCTTACTCCTGACAAAATCCGGATTCCTATTCGAAAATTCTAATGATTCAAAATGGATATTAAAAACTAAACAACTAAAAAAGAAACATTAGGTGTATTATTTTTTCGTGGATAGCTTAAAAATATTATACCAAAACATACAAAGCCTAAACAACAAGATACCTCTTTTAGAACAATTACTGCAAGAGACACAGATAGAGGTAGTTTGTATGTCAGAAACCTTTCTGACAGACGTGAAATTGAGTACAATTCAAATAAACGGATATACATTAGCAGCGAACTATTGCCGCAGAATACAAAAAAGAGGGGGAGTAGGAATAATAGTAAAAGAAAATATAGATTATATAGAACGAAAAGACTTATCTGAGTTTACCGTGGAATTTGTGATAGAGTACTGTGGTGTGGAAATTAAAAGCTTAAATTTACTTATTTTATGTGTGTACCGGAACGAACGTGAAATGGATAAATTTCTAGAATCATTTACTAAACTATTAGAAAAGTTAAAAACCGAAAACTGTAAAAACATAATAATAGGGGGCGATTTTAATATAAATATGAAGGAGCATACTAAACTATCATCTGACTTTAAAAACCTTCTATTGAGTAATAACTTTACACAACAAGTACACCAACCAACCAGAATATGCGCGACTGCGGCAACATGTATAGATTTGGTATTTACTAACTTTCGTTTCACTCATACAGATGTACAAGACTTCGGTCTTTCTGACCACCACGGTGTCATAACACGGGTGGACACTGAATCCCTCTACAAAACTAAAATACCACAAATAATAAAGAAACGTATATTTTCGGATAGGCAAATACAAGTTTTTAGAGAAAAACTAGGTAAAATACAATGGGACAAATTATTTTTCAAAGAAAATGACATGAACAAAAATTATGGAACATACCATGAAAAAATACAGCAGCTTCTAAATACATATTTTCCTACAAAAAACATTAAAATAAATACCAATATGATTGGCAGGAATCCCAAATGGATAACAAAAGGTCTAAAGTTATCTTGCAAACATAAAAGAATGTTACGCATTATGATTAACCACACTAATAATCACATCTTAAAAAAATACTATAGATCATACAGAAAAGTTTTAAAGAAATCAATTGTTGCCTCCAAAAAGTTAGCACTAATAAAACAAATGGCTAAATCTGAAAACAAAATCAAAACTATGTGGAACATTATAAAGAATAAAACAAAGAAAAAATTCGGTAAAAAACTATAAGAATATTAAACTGAGTATAAACAATTTAGTTTTGGAGTCTCCGGAAAAGGTAGCTAACGCATTTAACACCTTCTTTGCCACGGTAGGGCAGTCATCGCAAAATAACGAAAGTGCTTGCCGGGGTTCTGCGTACACTAGAGTGGAAAATAGTATTTTCTTGCAACCAGTAACTACACGAGAAATTAAATCCCTCCTTACAAAACTTATAAATAAGAACAGTTATGGAGTTGATGAAATACCATCATCACTACTGAAAAAATGCGCTCAGGAATTGACATTACCTCTCGAGATACTAATAAACCAATCATTTAATCAGGGTGTTTTTCCAGACTTGTTAAAAAATACTATAATAAAACCAGTATTCAAAAAGGGTGACAAGTCAAGCCCAACCCACTATCGCCCAATCGCTCTCCTCCCAACAACATCAAAAATATTCGAAAGAGCAATGGCGAACCGTCTCTACTGTTTCCTTGAGAAATACAATGTGCTAGACGATCATCAATACGGCTTTCGAAAGAACCGATCTACTACGTTGGCTGTTTACACTTACATCCAGCAAGTATTTAATTGTTTCAATGAGGGAAAACATGCAGTGGGCATCCTGCTGGATATGACTAAGGCCTATGATAGAGTTAAACATGATATCCTCCTCTATAAATTACATCATAGTGGCATTAGGGGCAAAGCTTATGATTGGCTAGTCTCATACCTAAAAAATAGAGCACAACACGTACAAATAGACTATAAAAATTCTCATAGATTAACGATTCACAAGTCCGACAAAAAAAATATTAAAATGCTCTATCCCTCAGGGGAGTGTGTTGGGATGCATACTCTTCCTTATATATATTAATGACCTACCTAAAATTATAAATACATCATGTGTTCTTTTTGCTGACGACGTCTCACTCTTATATAAAGTAAAAAATCTAAACCTTCTTGAGTCAGATTTAAAAAACACTCTGATGACAATTGAACAATGGCTATCGGACCATAATTTATTAATTAACTATGCGAAATCTAAATTAATTGAATTCAGGCCATATCAAAAGCCCCCTTTAAATGTCGAACTTGAATTTAAAAACACTAAATTGGAGAAAGTAAAGACCTGCTCATTGTTGGGATTGGACATAGACTCGCATCTAAATTGGAAAAGCCATGTAGAGAAGATCAAGGCTAAGCTTTCGCGTTTTACTTATGCTCTATACGAGCTTAAATTGAGCACTGATCAAAAAACTGCCACTGCAGCCTACTATGCGTATGCCCACTCCTGGTTGAGTTATGGTATTATTCTCTGGGGAAATAGTACAGACGCGAATGACCTCTTCATACAACAAAAGAAATGCATAAGAATAACAGTAAATATAGATGGAATGGATACATGTAAGCCCCACTTCATTAAACTTAAAATTTTAACTCTAACTTCTATGTATATTTTTGAACTATGTAAATTTATTAAGTATAACCCTAATATTTTTGACAATGTATCATACTCACGACTTTATACCGCTAGAACTAATAACCTAAACAAATATAGATTTCCGAACAGCCGCATGGTAATGTATAGCTCGAGCCCATACTTTAGTGCCATAAAAATATATAACCATCTGCCTAATGAATTGAGACTGGAGCCTAAAGTTGACGTATTCCTGCAAAAACTAAAGCAAATCTTGATTAAAAAATGTTATTATAATTTGAATGAATATCTAAATGACAAATGTGTTACATAAATGAAAATCTAATAAAAAACCTTTAAGGTTAACCTAAATAAAAGTTAATAAGAGAATCATTATAATATGGACATTAATTACCATGACTATTTATTTTAATACAAGATTGACTAAATACAAATGAAATGACAATTCTAAATTTTTTTATTATAGTTATTGACTGACCAATTATTTTAATAAAAACCTGACCCAAAAAACTAAAAGGAGAAAAAGATATTATCTACCTAAATAAAATTATAATATACCGATATAAAAAAGATATTGGAACGGAATGAATTATTAATTAATTTAGTAATAATGTTAGTTTTTCTGATTGTCTTGCATCCAAATCCATTGCACGTTCAGTTTTAATTAGAGGCTATGCCCTAAAGGGTAACATGATGTACTGGTGATTTTCAAGTGCGAGATCTGTTTTCTTCACATTCATGAATGCTAATAAACACTTTGACTTTGACTTTGACTTTGACTTTAGGCGACAAATATAATGATCTGGCATGGATGCCCAAATCTGGCTTTTAAATGCCCACCTATTATTATTATTATTATTTTGGATAAGTTGGGTTAGTTATGCCAAAAGATGGGACTGCTTCTGTGCAGTCGCTTCACCTTTAACATGAGCAACCAGAATGCTGATGGCATGGGTTTTAGTGGCTGCAAGCTCCACACACCGATTTTTTATTTTACCCAAGAAGACGAAAGGACAGTGCTGTGCGTCAGGCATTTCCCCTGCCTAAAAAAAGGTACTCCCCCCCCCCCCCCCCCCCCCACACACACAAGGTGGACCGACGATCTGGTGAGGGTCGCGGGAATCCAATGGATGCGGGCAGCGCAGGACCGATCGGTTTGGAGATCCCTGGGGGAGGCTCATGCCCAGCAGTGGGCGTCTCTCGGCTGAAATGATAATGATGATGATGAAAAAAAATAAAAGTTAGTAATGTCATTCAAAATGCACTCCTTGCTTGCTTTTTTCTTCTTGGTATTTGAATGTAAGTTAACTGTAATGACTCGGCACGGTTATCAGAGCAACACTGTTATCTGTGATTATTTCAAATTACAGGACGTTCATGCTGAATTAGAAACTTACCAGTTAAGATTTTTATCCCATGTTTTTCATCAGTTATATAGGTTTTTATTAAATTTAAGATTGTTTTAGTTTACTGCTTACATCCTAACCGCAAGATTATATACTAGAAACATTCATTAGCACCAGCCTGTATACTTCCCACAGCTGCAAACAGGCCTTCCTACATTAGAAACACAATTTTTTTTATACAAAGCACGAAAATTGACCCAGCACCACCTGATGTGAAGCGAAGAAGAATCTATATGCGAAGACAGCTAGTGTAGCTTAGACACTGCTCTAGCCGCCTCCACTTTGTCAGCCCAAAAGGTGCTTTTTCACGCCTCTTTAAAAGGAATCCATGTCATATGAAGAAGGGAACACATGTGCTGACAAAGAATTCCAAGTACTGGAAATACAACAAAGTAACGGGACACTAAATTTCTTTGTGCATGATGTTGGTGGATACAGTGAATAATGACTCCGAAGACCGGCACGCGTGCTCATGAGTAAAAAGAGGGAAGGTGGGATAAGGTCGAAAAGCTACTTCAGAACACTTTCCGTAATACAGCCAATAAAAAGCGCTAAGCGATACATGAGGAGTTTGGGCCATTACACCACCGCGTTGGCCCAATGCGTATTGGTAGGTTGAAGCAGTTGCAATTACAATCGGGACCAACTTGACCCACCCCGGGACAAACTTTACCCACCCCGGGATCGACCATGGGGAAAGTTGCTTTGTTTTCGTAATCGAAACCAGAGCGCTTAAGCTACTATGCCACCGAGCTTCTAACGCCACCGAGCTGCTCCTCTCTTAGAAACATTATTTTATATTTATATCTACCTTTCTCAATGCTCCATACGGATCAATGAGAGGCTAATGAAATCTATATCAAGTAATAGGTCAATAATCGTTAGATAGATCGAAAGTGTAGTTTAACAGTGTTAATTAATATCGACCGACATCTGGTCGAGTGACACTCCTGTCTACTAAACCAGAGGCCCTGGATTCAAATCCCGGCAGGGGCATATTATGTTTGTAAAATGAGTACGAATATTTGTTCTTAATGATGATTCATTTAGGCTAGATGTGTTAGAATGTTTAGATGTGAGAAATACTTAATATTTTTCATTGCTTTCATAGTGTCCAATTTCATCTTTTACAACATAAGTTTGTAGTTTAGTTCTAAGATCCGTCAATAGATGGCTCTGAGCCACGTTACATCACGCTATCGTTTTTTACTTCAATTTTAGCTAGATGTACTGTATATAGAAATTAAATCGTCTTCGCCATGGGAACGGTGTTTTTATTCATGGACCATCGAGGCCGGATTTAAAGCGGCGACCACGTGACTGAAGCAGTACAATTTGGAAAAGCGATTGCGGCGTTATCTACAGGAAAGTTGAACTGAGTGCAAAGGTTGTATGGGCGGTAAAACTGTAAGTAACTTTACAACTTATTATTCAAGTCTTAGAAATTTCAAGCACAAAAGAACTTTAAAGTAAAGAGTACATTAACATAGTAGAAGATAAAGAGTAGAATTTGGACTTGTAAAATTTTAAGTTCATTTGTGGTTGAGACGGGGAATCCATGCCCAATTTTTCTAAGTGTCCATTCGAATTTGGACTTAGAAAAATTTCGCCCAAACTGGACATAGAAAATTTTGCACTCACTTATTGAGATTTAGAAGTTTTACTGAAGAAACAGTTTTTATACAACTTATTGTGACTGAACAACTGTTAAAAATGGAAGCACTGATAAGGTTACAGGAAGATCTTTATACAAAAATTGGTAGGGGTTTCGTAAACTTTAAAAAGTCCCCGAAAGACAGAGTAACGGCAAGTTATATTGAAACGAGGTTCGAAACTTTAGAAAAACAATGGTCGACTTTTGATTTAACGCACCAAAGACTTATTTGTGAGTTTAGTAGAGAGGGTTTTGAGAAATCAGAATATAATTCCAAAGATTTGTACGGCGTAACTGAAGATTTGTATTCAGATTATAAGACTGAACTAAAGGAACGTCTAAAAAGATTCACCGGAGTACAAAAATCTAAAACTTCAGAGTTAGAGAGTGAGACTGAACAGATTAGTGTAAAGTTACCTAGGATTTCGATACCAACATTTTCCGGGAAGTATTCTGAGTGGACCACGTTTCGAGATCTTTTTTTATCGCTTATACATAATAACAAGTCGTTACAAACGGTACAAAAGCTTCACTACTTAAAAAGTTACGTAACGGGTGAAGCCGAACAACTTCTACGTCATCTTCCAATAACTAGTGAAAACTATTCAGTGTGTTGGGACCTGTTAGATCATAGATTCAATAATAAAAAATATGTGACAAATTGCATCCTTAAAAGATTCTTTAGTCAAAAAGGTTTAACAAATGAAAGTTCAAGTGCTTTAAAGGAACTTTTTGATACCACCACCGAATGTTTAAACGCTCTTAAGAATGTCGGTATTAATATAGAGAACTGGGACATTATGGTTATTTACATTTTATCTTTAAAGCTTGATAATGAATCCCGTAAACACTGGGAAGCTAAAATTTGTAGTCTCAATAATGATTTACCGACATTAAAAGAGTTTTTAGAATTTTTAGAGCACAGGTTTAGATCACTTGAATTTTTAGACACCAAATCAGCTAAAGGTCCCAAGTCACTTCACGTAGTAACTAACTCCGAAGGTAAATTAGCTTCATGTTCTTTCTGTTCTGATAGTAGTCATAAGTTAGGAAACTGTAAACAGTTTGCTAAAGAAACTGTATCAACACGTCGTAATTTTGTCCAAAATACCCAATTGTGTTATAACTGCTTAGGCCCAAATCATTCGGTCACATTTTGTCGTTTGCCCACCAGGTGTAAAATTTGCCACAAGAAACACCATTCATTATTGCATACAAATGTTAACGTATCAGGTGATAATCAAGGTACTATGCAATCAGTGGACAGTAAGAATGTTGTTGTAACCGCAACAACATCAGGCGAGACCAGGGAAGAAACCATAACCACTTGTTTCTCTAATAACAAGAGCCAAGTACTATTAGCAATAGCTTTGGTTAATGCCGAAGCCACCAACGGATCTGTTATGACACTTAGGTCTTTACTGGACCAGGGATCACAGGCCTCCTTCATCACGGAGTCTGCAGTCCAGTTACTTGGGCTGAAAAAGGTAAAAAGCAAAAGTGTCATAACAGGGGTGGGGAGTAATGGTAGCGCGTCGCTCAGCTCTAAGCATGTAGTTTACATCAAACTACAATCTATTCACGACCCGAAGTTTGTGATTAAGGTGAAAGCTCACATTCTTACCAAGCTTACTTCATTTCTTCCGTCGCGGAAATTTAGGGTCCAGTCATGGCCAAACTTACCAAAAATGAAGTTAGCAGATCCAAACTTTAATGTACCAAGCAAAATAGACCTTTTGTTGGGTTCTGAGGTTTATTGCCAAATATTAACCGAAGGCTTACTGAGAAACCCGTCAGGAACGCTGATAGCTCAAAATTCCAAATTGGGTTGGATTTTGTCTGGCAAAACTTCAGATAACGAGGAAAACAATAATACCTCTAGTTGCAATACTATAGTCACGCTACATACTCAAGCAAACAATGAAGACTTTGATCTGAAAAGATTCTGGGAAATTGAATCTGATAATTTCACTTTTGGTAAGGGTCATTTCACTCCCGAAAAACAACGGTGTGAGGACCTCTTTAAACATACCACTACTAGGGACTCTTCTGGGCTATACGTAGTGAGATTACCATTTCGAGAATCTGAACCGAGATGCAAATACGGTGATTCACGGGATATAGCTATAAAAGGGTTCCTAATGTTAGAAAAGCGCTTACTGAAACCACCGAATTTACAAAGTCAGTATTCTGATGTGATCCTAAAGTGTTTAAAGCTCGGGCAAATAGAAGTGGTACCACCAGAAGTATCCATACCTCATCATGGTGTAGTTCAAGACGATAGAACCACCACTAAACTAAGAGTAGTCTTCGATGCGTCTTGTCGGGATTCTAATAGTGTATCACTTAATAGCAAACTGATGGTCGGCCCTACTCTTCAGGCGGATCTTCGTAACATAATTCGCGAGGTCGCTGATATAGGTATAATGAATCGACAGATAAAGGTGGCTAATGAGGGTACCGACTTTCGGCGTTTGGTCTGGCGCAGCAATCCAGAGGAATGTATACAGCGGTTGCGCTTGTTAAGGATTACATTTGATACTGCTTCCCGATACCCTGTGGCAGCAGAAAGAGTCTTGAGTGATTTTCACATATATGTCTCGCTCACTGGCTGTCAGTCAATGTCAGAGAAAAAACGGAGTTATGAGCAAATAAGCAAACTTTTAAGCTTAGCAGAGTTTAGGCTTCAAAGGTGGTCTAGCAGTAGCTATGATATTTTGAAAGAAATCAGCAAAGGCAGTCAAGCAATAGAAAGCAATATAAAACTTAAGATAGATAAACCAATTAAAATACTGGGACTTACCTGGAGCCGCCGACCCGATGGCTTGGAATACGCAGTAGGGTTACCGCCTCTCAACACACCTGTAACAAAAAGAAAGATTGTTAGTGATATTGCTAAACTATTTGACCTTTTGGGTTGGATAGCTTCAGCAATAATCAAAGCAAAAATGTTCATCCAGCAGCTACGGCTAGCTGGAGTTGAGCGGGATGAGATTTCATCAAAGCTTTTAAACGATTGCCTTACTTACCGCGTTGAACTTAAAGCACTCACTAAATTTTGTGGACCACGATGGATTGGTGTTAACCAAGCTTGTATAGCTCCAAAACTGCTTGCATTCAGCGATGCTTCTACTAATGCCTATGCAGCGTTCGTGTACTCACGTGTGGTGGATGAATTCGGAAATGGTCACTTATACCTGTTAACCTTTACAACCAGGGTAACTCCAGTAAAACATATTTATATTCCTCGACTGAAACTTTGGGGCACGGTTTTACTAGCCAAGCGACGAAAAAAGGGTTGGTGGTATTGAAAGTACCAAGAGAGCGTTCGCATGTCTGGACGGACTTTACAGTAGTCCTTGCTTGGTTATGTAACCATCCAAGCCGCTGGAAAACCTTCACTGCTAATAAAGTTAAGTGGACAAATCAAATATTGATCAGGGCACTCTACCATCCTCCAATCAAAGGGCTTTTGGATGTTATCACCGAGAAACACAGTTTTGGACAACATTACGAGGGTTGTGAGTGTCTGATGCAAAATACTATAAGCGTCCTATAACTAAATGGCTAATAGATGGCTCTGAGCCATGTTACATCACGATATCGTTTTTTACTTCAATTTTACCTAGATGTACTGTATATAGAAATTAAATCGTCTTCGCCCTGGGAATGGTGTTTTTATTCATGGCTAGTGGCTAATGAGGGTACCGACTTTCGGCGTTTGGTCTGGCGCAGCAATCCAGAGGAATGTATACAGCGGTTGCGCTTGTTAAGGATCACATTTGATACTGCTTCCCGATACCCTGTGGCAGTAGAAAGAGTCTTGAGTGATTTTCACATATATGTCTCGCTCACTGGCTGTCAGTCAATGTCAGAGAAAAAACGGAGCTATGAGCAAATAAGCAAACTTTTAAGCTTAGCAGAGTTTAGGCTTCAAAGGTGGTCTAGCAGTAGCTATGATATTTTAAAAGAAACAAGTAAAGGCAGTCAAGCAATAGAAAGCAATATAAAACTTAAGATAGATAAACCAATTAAAATACTGGGACTTACCTGGAGCCGCAGACCCGATGGCTTGGAATACGCAGTAGGGTTACCGCCTCTCAACACACCTGTAACAAAAAGAAAGATTGTTAGTGATATAGCTAAACTATTTGACCTTTTGGGTTGGATAGCTTCAGCAATAATCAAAGCAAAAATGTTCATCCAGCAGCTATGGCTAGCTGGAGTTGAGCGGGATGAGATTTCATCGAAGCTTTTAAACGATTGCCTTACTTACCGCGTTGAACTTAAAGCACTCACTAAATTTTGTGGACCACGATGGATTGGTGTTAACCAAGCTTGTATAGCTCCAAAACTGCTTGCATTCAGCGATGCTTCTACTAATGCCTATGCAGCGTTCGTGTACTCACGTGTGGTGGATGAATTCGGAAACGTTTACTTATACCTGTTAACCTTTACAACTAGGGTAACTCCAGTAAAACATATTTATATTCCTCGACTGAAACTTTGGGGCACGGTTTTACTAGCCAAGCGACGAAAAAAGGGTTGGTGGTATTGAAAGTACCAAGAGAGCGTTCGAATGTGTGGACGGACTTTACAGCAGTCCTTGCTTGGTTATGTAACCATCCAAGCCGCTGGAAAACCTTCACTGCTAATAAAGTTAAGTGGACAAATCAAATATTGATCAGGGCACTCTACCATCCTCCAATCAAAGGGCTTTTGGATGTTATCACCGAGAAACACAGTTTTGGACAACATTACGAGGGTTGTGAGTGTCTGATGCAAAATACTATAAGCGTCCTATAACTAAATGGTGTGAATCTGAATCATTTTTAATGTGTCTATCTGTTTTAATTATTTTATCTGAGTAGTATACTTGTTTTTAGTTCAGTAAAATGTTTGTGAATTTTTTGTTTTTGGTTCTTGTGCGGTTTATATCTCGACGTTTGGTTTCAAGATTATCTATAGTTGAACGGAACTATTGTACGGAACGGTTCTATTGTATTATATATTAGCGGGTATAAAGCTATCCATTCATTTAGTTTGTATTCACAATTATTGTACTTATGATTTACCTGTTGTTTCCAGCCATCATGTTTCATAGAATTCACTATTGTATCGATCACCTTACAGTCCACTCTATTTTTTACCTTGGTTCATGGTGGGCGGGAACAATGTACATTCTGTCCATGGTGGGCGGAATGTCCAATTTCATCTTTTACAACATAAGTTTGTAGTTTAGTTCTAAGATCCGTCAATAGATGGCTCTGAGCCACGTTACATCACGCTATCGTTTTTTACTTCAATTTTAGCTAGATGTACTGTATATAGAAATTAAATCGTCTTCGCCATGGGAACGGTGTTTTTATTCACATAGATTTTGTATTCGTGTCTCCCTACAGATTAGGTATCTTCATAGCAAAATAAGTTTTTGATTGAAAGTTAATTATTCACAGTTTTTGTCAAAGTTTCTTTAATCTAGTGGATACGCAGCTTTATTATTTTAGATTATGTTCGTAGTACTCTTATCGTAATTAGTAGTGTAGTCCAAACTATTATTTATCCATAACATTCACATAGGCAATTAAGACCACTAGCTCCAGGGAATTTACTAAATCACTGATACGTATCATTAATATTATATTACTACGATAAGGCTATTTTACTGAACAAACGTGAACCACTTTCAAAAAGATTGTACCAAATTTCACACTAAAAATTTTCAACACAAATAGTGGAACGTGAAACTAGAAGTTTTACTGAACATTTAGATTTTTGATGAATGCTTAAGGTGTTAACTCATGGACATTGTTTCAGCTGAGACAGAGAGATGACTTCCTAGCGTGAGGAAGAAAGGCAATAAATAGCGTACGCGCGGTTAACGTAAGGGACAAATTGAAAATGATTAATTTATTGAAAACAAATAACAAAATAATCTTTGCAAATAGTATTTTGAGAATAATTCAAATAGTCAACACTCTATTTGAATTATTCTCAAAATTTGAATTTTTTAATAAATTTAGTTTGTGTTGTAAAATATTCATCTGTTTGTTTAGGACAAGTGAAAAACCAATAATCGTCTGTAACGTTTGAAAGACGGAGGGTTATAATATAACTAACACAACATATACAATTATGTGATTTTTACATTCTAACAATGGATTTATTTTTAGAGACATTTTTGGTCGAGAGGCATCTCAAACAACCGTCCGCTGAACGTATGCATGTTAAAATTCATAATTTATCACCGAAATACTAATTCAAAGGCACGATGAGATTACAGAGTGGATATCATTAGCGAGTTATAAAAACACGTTTCAAGCACAAGATTAGCAGCTAATTAAACAAGGTTTTAAGCTTGTTAGAATCTCGTATAGCTGCCAAACTTACTGAGACGAACTTACTATGTGAAGTACTGCTCTCCATCATTTATTCGAGTAGAGCTAGAATTACGAAATCCTCCTCAACATAATTGTAATTAATTAAACCTTTCCTGTGAATCCTTTTCATTTGATATCTACCTGCACATTTCACAGAAGCATTAATGACACTTTATTTAGTACAAATACCAATATACTGACTAAAAGCAAGTTTGATTGTGTTTGTGTGAGCAAGATATTCTCCTTTCTATCCGTAAAAATAAATAAAAAGGACATAAACATGTAAAAACTTTTTCTTAGGAAACAAATTTTGAGATATAATCACCAGCTTATGTACAGTTTTGATAGTCAATTAACGTTAAAGACTAATTAGAGCAGGCCTTATTATTACGAGTATATCTGTGATTAAAAAAAAATATTATGTTCGTTCGTAACTAAATGTAATCATGGATTATTTTTGTCTCAAAATTTTCGCCTAATTTATTGACGTAAGTACCTTTTACTTGGAAACTAAGGGGTGAAATGAAAAGGCAAACTTTAAATAATAGGAACTTTATTCTGAAATGTTAATAACCTAGATAATCTAAGCGTATTAAAAATTTTAAAATCAGCTGATGTTTGCAATTTATTATTACCTACGTATTTAATTACAAAATTTGTTATTTTACAAGGTTTTTATTTGTTCTTCAAAGTGTCGTTCTCCATTGTCAATGCACAAGCGGGCACATCTTTTTAACGAGAGAAATACCTACGTAAGCTTCTCTGCTGTTTCACTTTCCTCAAAAGCGTCCTGTTTTAATTATTCTACACTAAGTAGCTCACTTATGTGCACTCGTTGCTTAATTTCACTTCACAAAAAGTGGATAGTCGTGAGATCAGGCCTCGCTACGGGACCGCCACAACCCGAACTGTCCCCTTATTCTCAGCTGTTGAAAAGGATATGAATATCGGAAACTCTATTATCTGTCACGTTTTATCGTGGTGCATCAAAGCGAGACGAAATGGTCTTTCCGAATCCGCATTCCGACAGCCGAGAAGAAGGGGGCTCGTCCGTCGAGATTTCAGGAATTCACGCAATGCGCTATGGGAGGAGGAGTGCGGAGGTCTTGGTGTAACCAAAGGCTTCGTAAGTTTGGCTGTCGAGGGTTTTCTATGCTGTTCTCTCTGTACAGATGAACACCGGCGGATTTTCGCGTAATTATCTACGGTTAAAAGAGCGTGCGTGAATTTCCTATAACAATTTTTCATTATCTATTACTGTTCCGCAAGGAGCGGTAGTGCGTGCAGCGAGGGGCGGGGACGGGGGCGGTTGAGCCTAAAGCTTTGGTCTCTTGATCGTAACGCACAACGATGCGGTAAACGGCATGCAGCGCACAGTGGTCCGGATTTGAAAAATATAAATACTATATACTGTGAAGTTAAGACTTTTTTGACTAGGACCACTGTTTACGAATCCGGACCACTCTGTGCGCCGCATACCGATACCGCAGCGTTGTGCGTTACGATAAAGAGACCAAAGCTTTAGACTCCTTAGACGCCGGAGTTTGCCGGAGTTTATGCATGACTCAAACGTTGTGCGCTGCGTGTAGGTACTAATTAGTCCGAAAACAAAGCAATTTTCGCCATGGTCGGTGGTCCCGGTATAGTCAATCAAATTTATAATCACGAGCTCCTCCGTGCTTCGGAAGGGACGTTAAGCCGTTGGTCCCGGTTGTTACTGCAACTGCTTTAACCCACCAACCTGCATTGGGCCAGCGTGGTGGTGTTATGGCCCAATCTCCTTATGTGTTTCTCCCATGTAGGAAGGCATGTGCCATGATGATGATAATGAAATAACCAATACTAAGAGCCCCAATCTCTTTCTAGTATTAATTTCAAATTAGTTGTGTATTTCCCGCTGCTAGGTACTGGCCTTCCTTGGAATAAACATAGAACCACAGAATAATACTAATAATAATAATAATTGTTTTTCCTATACAACATGCTTAAATACAACTTCTTATCATAGATAATGAAAGAGAAAGCAGCAACGTTGATTATATATAACAATTATGTATTTTAATGTAAGGATTAATTCAACGAAATTTGAGGGGACTTAATGAAATAAGCCTCTGAATTGTAAGTGATAATTGGAATAGTTTAATTTTCTATATTAAACTCTAAGAAGTTATTTTACTTAATGAAAATTACATAAATAGGTACTTAACTTCAAAACTTGTTTTTTTTACTTTTTTTGTACAAGTGTTTAGCCACACATAGATTGGTTGTTTAAAGCCGAAAATTAAGTTAAACTTAGGATTAAAAAGTCTGTCGACAAATCATAAACCAAGCACTATGTGTGATTCTACAAGCTAGCAAAAAAATCCATTATTATCCAGCCCAAATCATGCTATAGATGCCGTATAAGTAGTTAAATTTGCCATGTTATTGAATACCTAGGCCATCGATTAAACGCCAGCATCCAATTAAATGCCTAGACCGATAGTTTATTGTTCTAGATTTTTATGACCAAAACTAAAATAACTAAAATGATTTCGGTTATTATTGGTCGTAAATAAATTGAACCTACTAATCTAACCTTGAACCTACTAGTGACACAATATCGGTAAACGACCAGCCTAGGCGTCCAATTGAATGGCTGGCTGATTTAACCACATGGCTGACATGTCGTTCAGTCCTCTGGTTGAATGTTGCGCTCAACAACTTGGCTAGTTTTTTTTTAATAGTTTATTTACCATTACAGTTTAGATCAACAGTTATGTATAGCTATTTTGATTTTTTTAATACATGCGTAAACAATATCAGAAACTTCTGCTTTCTAAACTAGGACAATCCTGTATCTTAGTCGGCAGCGATTCCTCCTACCATTATTAGCTACCAATCATCAGTAGCTTGCTTGCTGCGATATAATAACATTAACAAGCAATAAACCTAATCTGAACAACTAGTAAAATATAAAATATATCAACAATCTCTAGTTGTTGTTCAGCCGTTTCATTGTATATCGGTGTTCAACCAACGGTCTTGGCGTCAAATTGAGTGGCTAATTCAACCAGATGGCTGCAACATAGACACTAGAGAACTTGGGATGAATTAAAATTAATAATACGTATTATAATTATGAAAATATTATAAACAGACCTACAAACATTCAAACGCGTCGTAAGCAATGATTGTTCATCATACATACATCTGCCCCTTCCATCACTCTAACCCGTTTTAGTATACAGGGTTAAGTATCAATGAGTTAATCAGTCAGACGGCCGTTATAGTTCCATGAGTATTATTTTTACACATTCATTTATATCAAAAACATCAAAATGAGTAAGAACGTAACAAAAAGCAGACATATAGTCGAGTTACTTTCGTGTATAAAATTACCTACTAAACGAGAAAATTCATCCCAGTAGTTAAAACTTAACAATCGAAATGAAATATAATTTGCAACTTATTCCTAAAGCTTCAAAATTGATTATGCAAAAGATTTGAGGCGTCCGTTCTATAGTATCATAGCTCGTTGGACGAGGAAGTTATGTAATTAGCTCCACAGTTCTGGAAGCTGGTAGATCCACAAGTACCCCGAGAAAGTTGAAAATTCAATCAATTTCGCGCCCCACAGCCTCTATTCACTGTTCTCCTTGATGTACCTGAATTTAACGCTTACATTTATTATGTTCCCGTTACTTCAATTTTGAATAGTAAAATATAATATGAGACTTTTGTACGGGCAATAGCTCATCAAGCGTAACAGTTCAACCTTGAGAACGCCCTTACTACGTTCCTAATAGAGGCAGCTTCCGTCGTGCAACTGTTTCACTGACGTGTTGTCATCTGTACAATTCAAATTATTTTGAAATTTGTTTATGACCTATTTATAATAACATTTTTTAGAAATGTAATATACTTCAGAGAGGAAATTACATGAATTATTTCCACCAGCTCATTTTATATATCGAGGAACTAGACTCAGAAATGACTTTTCACCCTTACATTGTGGATATTACGTCCATCCGCACGAAACATTTGGCCAAGTAATTTTTAATGCATACTGCTATGAGTGGAACTCTCTGCCTGACCAACTGTTTCCCGAAACCTACAATTTGTATATTTTAAAGAATAGAGTGAATAGGCACCTTTTAGCAAGTAAACATGTATGTACTAATCGTATGCGATTATCATCGATAAACAGGAGGTGTGATAGTGGTCAAAATTTTGCCTATTAATGATAAAAAGTCAAAGTGGAAAGTAACTTTAGAGATAGAAATGTAAAGGTAAGAAGTATGTATATATACATATTGATAAATAAAGGTTCTTAGAACCCAATTCGTAGCTATATATATATTGAAGAGGAATACGTTGGTTTTTTAGTGGGTATGCCGGAGATTAGCTCCGGAGAGTCCCACATAACCCAAGTACAGCCCCACACGCCTCTGGGTAGCTATAAAAGCTTTCTCCAACGTTAAAAAAAATTAACATGTATGACATTGTGGAATGCAAATAAACAAACAAATAAAAACAAATAAATAAAACTGAAGATTAAAGTTCCACGCTTAATAGCTAACATAATTACAAGGAAGAGTAAATATGTTCAAGGATCCAACTTGAATTAAAACTATGCACTTCGACATCAAAGGTAAGGTAAAGGAGTAGAAAACGCGGTAGAATTTGATAAAGAAATAACAGTAAACGCGCAACAGCTACTTAGTCAAACAAGCATATAAGTGACAAGGACAATATTGAATAAACATTCAAGTTCGTAGTTAACAGAATATTAATCTGTGATGTATCCATATCAGACACTGAAGACGGTGGCTGTTTGGGCAGCGCCGAAAATAAACGTCACACGATTATAGATCACCAACTATATAATTTATTGTTCACTTCAAAATACAGGCTTTTACAAGTACTTTGGCTTATTACAAAATAGTACGAGAGAGAGCGCGAGACGCGGAGATACTACGGTTGACTGGCAAGCACTGTCGTTAAGATTTCAAAAAAGGAAGATGCGTCCTTCCGCCCCCCGCACCCTCCCTTCGTTTAGGAATACGCAACATTAAAACTAATGTGACTCAATAGCCACAGATTAAACTAATTCGGTGCGCGTCGCCTACAGACACAATAGATTTTCTATTGTATGTGAGTGCCAATACCAGCGTACGAGTAAGAAACAAAAACTTAACCTTTTGTCGCTTAACTGCCGCCGGAGTATATTTTGATAATGACAAGGATAGTGAATACGCGTACTGCCTGCCTAATTACCGTAGCTTGTAGACGCTCGTATCATCTTGGACATTACACTGAAAAAAATACAACTGAACTTTTACTACCTGTAGCCTTAAAAAGTGACCACATAACTTAGCGCAATACCTAGACAAACTTGAAGTTGCATAGAGGTGCACAGTTTTGGGCAATCAAATAAACTGTGATTGCAGCTCGCCAAATTTTGGTTATTACTAATGTAGTCGAAGTAGTTTGGTTAATTTTTTTTAGTGTACATAAACATTTGCCTACCCTATAGAAAGAGAAAGCGACAGAAGAGAAATTGAAGAAAGAAGAAAAATTGACAGAAGAGACGAGTTGCAAGCTCCCTAAGCAAAGCTTCCTCTCAATGATATGTTATGATTTTTAAATTCCCCCCCAGCAAATATAAAATGCGCAATTTAGCAAGATCAATTTGCTACATCATCTAGAGCGTAAATGCGTCGCACAATAACTTTCCGGCCGGCACATGAACGACGATAATCGCATCAACGTGACATTCGTCGGCGTCACGTAGAATATGGAGCGTCGTTGTTTGCGACGGAGCAACGCTAATGGTTTCCTACTTTGCTGTATACTGGTGCAGCTTAGTAATCGGTTCTTGTGCTGTATAAGCAGATAGATTTTAAGTTGGTATTTTAATTTTATGACGATCTTGTTTTACTGTTTTGCTTTAGGCCTAGTATTAAAGTCCAAAGAATACTTTGGCTGTTGCTGGCGATTCAAAGAAGAACTTGATATGTAATAAAAAACAAAATTAAAAACACATAATATACTCCTTATGAAGGTTTCAATAAAGGTTGCTTTATAGTCGGTGCTTCACTTTCTCTTGTTTCTAGACACTGGCTAGCACCACCTCTAAAAACAAAAAAAAATATTATATAATTAGCACTCAAAAAAGTTATTTTTGCCTTTTTATTGTTTTGAAATCAGTTAAAATTTTAAGTGACACACTACCCCAGATTAAAACGAGATTGGTGACCTTGTCTGTCTCTCAGTGTCTGGTTGAAATACAAAGCTATTGCTTTTTTATATAAATTAATTGTTGTTAATTGCGGAGTTCCGTTATCTGTCTTCGAAGATTGTGAACGAATTTGATGCGCGGGACTATATTCTGGTGAAGAGAACAATATCTGGTGAAATTTCTAGTCAGTCTTTTAACGAGAGCAAAATGTATTGCAAGCCTTTGAATATTCCAGATTTTAAACTATATTGCATAAATTGATCCGATATTTCTGATAGTGGCCTACACTTTTTATAGACTTTTCCGACAGAGCTAGCTAGCAGGTGAATTATAAATTAAAATGATAGTAAGAATTTAGCACATATTTGAGAGTTGGACTATAAATGGTTTGATAAAAATAGATCACCGCACTTGATTTGAAAAGTTTTAGTCAAAGCTATCTTTATACATATAAAAAATACTAGTACCTTTATGAATTGGATATTGAACAGTTTTTTAATGCCATATAAAGGGAATTTGGTACTCACCATGACAAGCGGGCACCTACCCATAACGAACTCATATAAATAACATAGTGATGACAAAATTCTAAATTGTAAAATACATCTACCTCGACCTCTTGCAAGTTTTGCAAAGCTAACTTCGAGCGAGAAATCGATAGAAGAGTTGGGCTGGGCAGCATTTGGGAAGCTGCGTCACATCTTCTCGTCATCGCTACCGCAATGTCTGAACAGCAGGGCTTATCAATAGTGTTCTTCCAGTTATGACGTATGAAGTGGAACGTGACAGTGAAACTGGCCCACTACTTCATGAAATAATAGTACATCACTGGTTTCTTAGCCATACTTAGTGATTTGTTGGAGGAGCTCTTACAAATTGTCGAAAAACGCTCCATAGACAATGATCCTGAATAGTGACGTCATTTAACAGCAGTTGCTGCCTATATGTATACGCATAGACAATACAATAACTATATTTAAAATTTATGCGTTTACATTCCTATTTGATTAAACTTTGTTACATTCATTCTGATTCAACAATAAAAAGCTATAATTGGTTTAAATGAATTTCATAATATTTTATAACAAAATTCTAAATACTTTAATGTATGTTGCACAGCATTTTTAATTTATATTAAGTCATATTTTTGATATTAAATAAATATTTAAAACCTACCTTTTTATTTTTGGTCAACATCCCTATTCACTACGATCTTGTGGCTAAAATCAAATTACGTCAGCTAATTACAAATAACAACGGAAATATGCGTTATCTTAATTAAACTCCGTTTTATATGTAAGTAGTACCTATTACTGTTGTCATTTCCTGAGATACAATAAAATAGTCAAACACGTCTCAGTAATAAAATGCGCCCTTGCTTAGCCTTTACTTTATGAGGACCAACCAAATGATACTTCCTTTTGTTACAAATAAAAAAGTTATCATTTGCAATAAAACCAATTTAGGCTTTAATTTGCGTTTAATTAGATGTTATATTATTATTTAATATATACTCGAGGTCTCGATTACTTTACAGTGATCGATCGATTGAAGTACACAAAGACAATATAAAATTAAAAAAATAAAATGAACACTATGGTCTATTTGACATCCACCTCTTATTCATTGTCTCTCGAATCACAATGTAATATTGACTGTAAGTAATAAAACCATCCCTGAATTAAGTTTTTAAAATATACCATAATAACAAAAATTCAACATACAAAAATCTAGAAAATAAGCATGAAGTACCTATTCACAACTTGATAGATTTCCTCGACTTGCCACGAGTAAAACAAGATTTTTCAGTCATGGAAAATGTAACTATTACAACGAATATTGTAAAACAAATAAGTATTAAACTTCGTTCTCTTATCATCAATTTCAAGTGAAAGAAGCAAACATAAAAATATGGAAGCTTATTTTTGTGGAGCAACTTTATTTCACAACGGGCGCCACAGAACGTGTTCGCTAACGAACCGAGAATTGCCAGCGATGGTATTTGCACAACATTGTAGTTTCCGCAGCTAAAAACTAAAGCATGTTCCTTGTGGAAAAAATAGACAACGCTGGTAAATTTAGAAGTTAGAAGTTGTGGTGAAATTTAAACTGGCACTCTTTGTTTTGAAATTGGACTTTGGCTGGCAACTCCGTGCCGTGGTATGTCGTGGATAATTTGGTGTGTTCCGAAGCAAAATAACGCTTCCACAATAGGACCAAAACTAGAACACCTTTATTTTTAAACCCCGACGAAAAAATAGGCGTGTTATAAGTTTGACGTGTCTGTCTGTGTATCTGTGTATCTGTCTGTCTGTAGCATCGTAGCTCCTAAACGAATAGACAAATTTTTATTTGTTTTTTTTTTATTTGAAAGCTGACGTGACTAGGATGGTTTTTAGCTATAATTTACGAAGATCAGTTTCGGCGTTTGATGACTATCAGCTCATTTTGCACATGATAATAGGGTTTTACTAACTTTTACACATCCGATTGATTAGAAATTTCGTGTACTGTCACTTTGGTGACATTCCTATGAGCCTATGACGTAATAACCTTGAGCTGATCGTATACCATCAAAAAGTCTGCGGGATGCTTAATTTTTAGAAACTTACAGCAGATATAGCGTATTTGGGTTCTTATGAATATCATTAATAAGACGGATAGATGATTGATGAAACCGGGGGTTACTTAAAATTTTATACTTTATATTTTGAAGATTATTGTATTAAGACTATTTTGTGTGGCATACGCTTGGCCTGGTGGTCTACGCACCCGTATAAAAAATGTATTCTTTGGGTCTACGTTTATCGTACCCTATGGAATATGTATATACTTGTGATATGTTTGGTTTATTGGTAGTAGTGCTCGAGTAAGATAACAAATAAACTGTTTTAATTATTAATATCGTATAGGTCAACCAAAATTTGTAACTACGAGCTTATTCGTGCTTCAAAAGGCACGTGAATCACGGTTGTTACTGTAACTGTGTCAACTCACCAACCCGCATGAAGCCAGCGTGGTTGGGCAATGATTGAAGCTCCTCGTGTGCTTCTCCTATATAGAATGGCTAGTGCTAGCAAGACTTCTATAGGCGGTAAAGATAGGCTACGGTAGGCGCATAACATCGGTTGCGCCGTATAAAAAAAGTTTAGGTGGAGGTCCTGAGATATAACACTAAATCTTGAATTCTCTTAAGCCTTGTGTTATCTCCAAATATCAATCAATGTTGCCAAATTGAGAGAATTACTAAGTTTGATGATGATGGACTCTGACAACACACTACTCAAACTTGCCCATAAATATTTTTTATAAACTATAGCAGCGCCACTACAAGACGAATAGTATCAAGTCCCCTCAATCGATGCATATGTTACTTTTGAGATGAAACAAGCGCTTAGGATGATAATAGTATCTATACTTATCGATAAGCAAATCATATTATAACATAGATACATAATAGAAGTATCTTATCAATACTCCTACACTTAGGTACTACTGTTGTCACTAACAACTCTTTTTTAATCTGCTTAACAAGTTGATATCGCGTCATTCACAATAAAAACTGATTATTGTATACTAAGCAGTTTGATTTATAAGTACAATCCCTTTCATAGATGTATGTAGTTAGTATTTTACAAATTACGAGGCGTATCCTCTTTTCTCCCCTTACCGGGGACGATGGCACTTGATTTGTGTCATCTGGCCCGGTAAATATATCGACGGGCCAGTTAAAACTTTTTCTTCCCATGTGGCCCGGCGCCGGGCCAAGTCACCGGGCTAGATAGGATACACTCGGTTTTATACCTACTGTTCGCTCTCCTACTGTATAGACGCAGCTTGCTTATTACCGAGGTGGTGGGAGCCTGATGACCTGCACTACAGATATATAAATATCTATCACAGGCGTCAGTCCCACATAAACTATATTTAAGAAGTTTTTTAATACCATTGTAATTAAAATTCCTTACGTGTGTTTGTGATGAGAAAAATAAAGTTTATTATTATTATTATTAACCATCTGAATTTGTCAATTCAAATAATTTTTTGGTGTTATCTTCTAAGTATAATTGTGTCGTGCTGTAAATATCACCATTAGCTTCAAAAAACGCGTAGGAGCAATAATTTACTCGTTTCGAGCAGTCTCATTAACCTACATATCTTTCAACTTTCATGGGCTTTATCATGTGATGAAAGAGTATTGATCATTTAAATCTAGTTGGAATAAAAATCAAAGGAAGAAATAAAGGAGATTTATAGAAGTTTTACTTAAAACAGCTATAAATTTCTGTTATCAAAAAATGCTACACAACTCTAGTAGATACTCTAAAGCTAAATGCAAAATTAGCTCTAAAAAATTTTTTAACAAAAATAAACACGACTTCAAAACACTTAAAAGAAAAAAAATATTAAGTGCTAAGCTGTTTCCAGAGACAATATAAAGTGAAGCACCAACTCCTAAAAATACATTTCAGGAGGTAAGTAGGTACCTAGCTACTGAAATTTAATTATTTTTTCCTTTTAAGTGTTTTGAAGTCGGTTTTATTTTTGTTAAAAAAATATTTTTTTTACATTTTTAAGTGATTTCCTAAGGTCAAAACAAGATGGGTGACCGTCAGCACTATCGACTTGTTTGTCTCTCAGTCGTTGGTTGAAATACACAGTGAAAAAATTTTCTTCTAACTCCTAACCGTTAATGAGTTGTATCTTCCATCATCAGCTCATCAACATGAGAAGATGACTAACAGAAGCAAATACTTGAATATCTTTGGAAAAAAGTAAAACATGTCACGCGTAATAATTTTGGTTTGCCCTCGATTTCCCTGGGATCCCATCATCAGATCCTTACTTGGTGACAATGGGACCACCACTGGAGTATACTCTATCGGATGAAAAAAGAATTTTGAAAATCGGTTCACAATTGACAGAGAAATCGGTGAAAAAAATACATACAGTGGAACATATAACCTCCTTCTTTTTTGAAGTCGGTTAATAAAATAGGGCACTCATTAAACTTATTAAACTTTAATGAAAAATAAAACCATTTTGATCTTTTAAAGTTGTAATATATTACACAGCTTTTGCGGTAACTTTCACTATAGATTTCCGGCTTTGACTGAAAATAGCTTCATAAGTCTTCGATATGAGTGGATACTTCATAAATGATAGGATTATCCAATATTTCACGAGGCGAATATTAAATTTCCGCAGGCGTTGCTAATAACTGATCAGCTACAATTCGTCGCCTTTGGGATTAACAGTCGACCACATAAAATTAATTACAATGAATCGTACCGGTCATTTTCACAAAAGTTAACGAGCTTGATCAGGCGTAAAATTGGGCGGAATATGAAATGAAAATAACTGCTTTATCGTAAACTCAATATTGAATGAAGAATCTGGCGATTTCGTCTGGAAAATTCCACCGCGTATCACGAACTTTGCTTATGGCAGCTCTGTATCATGGTTTTGAAATAATATTTCAACAGAAAACTACATATAAAAATATTATTGAGTTTTGAGTGATAATATTTCTATCTGTGAAGCAGCTACTTCCAATACCGTTTGTTACACTAGAGCGATGAGTTTTAAGAGTGCAAGCGTCGCCATAACTACTATTTTTTTATATACAAAGCGCGGCAAATGACTCAACACCACCTGATGTGAAGCGTTAAAAAGAGTCCATCGAAGACAGCTAATGCAGTTAAGACGCTGCTCTAGCCACCTCCTCACCTCATCTTGCCGGCCCTATGCTATTTCACGCCTCTTTTGAAGCTCCTGTTATAGGAAGGAGAGAACACATGTGCTGGATAAAATTTCAAGTTCTGGAAGTACGACAAAGAAACGAGGCACTGAATTTCTGTTCGGAATGGATGCTTAATCTTTATCAGATTTTATTAATTTATGGAAGGCAGGATTAGCTCTGCCCCCCAATTCTGCTATTGAATTTTGATCTGAATCAACGTTTTTATATTCTGCTAACTAAACGTAACCGAAACGCATCAGTTTGGTATTCTACTAACAAACACGTAACGCGAACCGTTCGGTTCAATCACTGTTTCGTATTCTGCTAAATATTTAACATTTGTGGCAGCTGAAACACATCGGTAGTTCTTTGTTCGAACTGTCCAAAATTAACAACTGTCTAGTCACTAAGCCAAAATATTTTTGTTTTTTTTGCAATATTGTTAACAATTATCGAGCCGGAGTTGAACCAACCGAGAGCGTTTCGTTAACGTTCCGGCTTTATACGCAATGTTAGTGGAATACCTTTTTGTATTACAACCGCATTGGTAACGATACCGAACCGCAGCCGATCCGTTTAGGGAAATAAATAGCAGAATTGACCCACTGGGGAGTTGAGTTGTCATTGTGAAACAGTCCGGTCGGTGTATGCTAGCTCTCGGTTCGATTCGGTGCTAGATTTACAATAACTTCGGATTTTGAGTCTCCACGGGAAATATAGTGTTATTATATATATAAGTATATGTATTGTATCATTAATACATAAAACCAACAAACAATAAGTGTGTGCCTACTTTGAAGAAGCGGGGCGCCCCAAGGTGAATGGTGCTAAGTACTGATCTACACCAAGGTATTTATTAAATCTATTTATCTTATTTTTCATTATCAGGGCTTTAGGTATTTTATTTGTAGAAGCTCCGTGTAATCGCGGACAATTTCTTTATCCGTGATGTTGACCTGAAGAGAGTGAAGAACGGTTTTTGATTCGATTACGTAAGGACATCTTAAATCATGTGATTTGAGACATGATATATTACTGAATATTTCGAGATCTGCTTATCGCTCCTGTGGTGCTAGCACGTTTTTGTCTAAAACGAAATGGAACAGTGGTATATCTTATAACTAATAAGATATTTGTGTAGCTGTGTATGCTAATATAATTACTTACTGTACTGAGGTATTACTCTTGCTTCCAATTAAACGCTTGTAAGATAAATTCTGCTTCCCTTACAGTAGGAATACGATATTACAAAAAATTTTAAACAAAAATTAAAACCGACTTCAAAAAACTGAAAAGGATAAAATAATTAAATTTAAGTAGGTATTCATCCCCTAGAAACATATTTTTGGAGTCGGTGCTCCACTTTCTATTGTTTTTGGAAACCACTTAGCACCAACTCCAAAAATATGTTTCTAGGGGATGAATACCTACTTAAATTTAATTATTTTATCCTTTTCAGTTTTTTGAAGTCGGTTTTAATTTTTGTTTAAAATTTTTTTTCACAATTTTTAGTGGTAACTTTCTACGGTCGAAGCTAGATGGGTGACCGTAAACTTATATTGTTTCCTACTATCGTATCGTTTCACTAAATAGTCATTTGAAAAGCAAAAATTCGCAATTTCGCATATGTAGACGACTTAATAATTTAAGTTTTTTTAAATTTAAAACCAAAGTACCCAACTGTTTTTGAAAAAAATTTTATGGGACCAAATGGCAGCTATTCCGCATCGAACAAAAACAGAATCACGTAAATCGGATCAGTAATCTCGGCGTAATCGGTGTACATACATAGAAAAACAAAAAAAAAAAAAACATACCGGCCGAATTGAGAACCTCCTCGTTTTTGAAGTCGGTTAAAAAACAGTGCTTTTGGGGCTTAAATGGTCTCAAAAGTCGTCGTCATTTATTGTTAGGAGCATTAATTTCAAGAAGTGGTGACTGGGAATATTGACGTTATGCAAACCTAGCTTTTATCCGCGACTTTGTCTGCGTGAATGTCGGTCTTATCCCACAGTTATCGTAAATTTTACAGGGTTAAGAGTATCCTATATGCTTTTTCAGTCTATAATCTACCTAAGTATGTGCCAAATTTTATCCAGAATTTTCTTCATTTTGGCGTGGTTGAGTGAAAAGCATCCATTCAAACTTTCATATTTATAATATAATGAGGTTTATGAATTAGGATAAGTGGGATTAAAATGTGACCATGATATGATTTAGTACCTATATTAAACGATTCATCTCCATTATTATCTATAGCGGCCTCCATGGCATACTATGGAGGCCCTTGTAGATGATAATGGAGATACTCTACTCCAGACGGAGATGGAATGAGGTGGATGGATGGAGATATTCTACTACTGAAAGCCCTCCTTTATGGGAGAAACACTTGGGAGATTGGGACATAATATTAACATGCTAGCCCAATGCGGTTTAATGTGTAAAAAAGTTGCAATAATAATTAGCCCCAAAGGCTTGGCGCGTCATCCAAAGCAGGGAGGAGGTTTAGGTAAAATAAAATTGATCCATCGGAGTATGGGGGAAGTCGTTTTTATGTTATAATCGAATCCAAAACACTCAAAGTACCAGTTAGATTTATGAACTCCGCAATAAAATTATTATAAGTATAAAATTTTGTTTCAGATGAAAAATTCGCCATAATGTCCTGCGTCTACTAAGCCATATTTATTTCGTGTACTATATTTTCTAAAGGAACCACTTCACCTACATCAAGTAAAACATCTTGATCCATTTTCCAGTACAAATAGCGTGCCTGTCTGTCTCGCTCCAGTATTTATGTACGCGCCTTAGATTTTTACTCGTACCCGAATGTTTCCTGGCGTTGTTTCCTCGAACTCGTGATTAATGTTACAGTACGCGCTACGAACTTCTAGCAATTTACTTTGAATGAATAAATAATTGTTATTGATAGAATGTCTATTTTATAATTTAGTTTTTGATCATCTAAGTTTAACAGTAAGGGGTAACTTAGTTGTTGAGGAATATTATCAATAAAGATATTCACAAATTGAAAAATACGTCGGGTTTTTGCTTGTTATAGCCAAAACAGGCTGAGAGGCTTCGAGATGTCTGCCATTTAGGCTGGTGTCAAGGTTTATGATCTTGACTAGAAATCTATTTTAGTGAATCATTCATCAACGAGTTAGCCTTTACCATGGTTGAACTTTAATATTCATCACCAGATTATATATTTCCCACAGCTAGGCACAAGCCTTCCTTTATGAGAGAAACATATGAGGAGTTTTGGCCATAACACTACCACGCTGGCCCAATGCAGGTTGGTGGGTTAAAGCGGTTGCAGTAACAACCGGGACCAACGGCTTAACGTGCCTTTCGAAGCATGGAGGAGCTCAAGATTAGAAATTTTAGTTGACCCATCCCGGGATCGACAATCGACAGTTGAGTTGTTGTCGTAATCGAAACCAGAGCGCTCAAACCACTACGCCACCGAGCCCCTCAACTCCGAACTTTAATATTAATGATATTAAATTATATCTTAAAACCAGACTGACGACCTGATGACCTGATAAGGCACGCGGGAAGTCGTGGGAAGTAGGTCGTGACTGACCGGTTCGTATGGAAATTTCTAAGGGAGGCATAAATCAGCAGTTGACGTCTTTTTAGCAGTTATGATGATGAACCATCAACGTGTGTAATGTAACAAAAATAAATCTTCATTTATTGATATTCCAGAAAAAAAAACTTCTTATACAATAGCGAAACGCATTTAAAGCTACAATCATGCTCCCAGTGAAAAGAAAACAAAATAAAACCGGCACTGACCAGAATCTGGAAAGACAAAATGATTCGAAGAGCACATTGCTAGCAGCGAGCGGTACTTGTAACTTTGCCAGGCAAAATCGAAAAACTCTGTGTAAAATAAAACGAAATAACCAACGCGGTGTTTGTAACATTATCTGAACTTTTTACTTGTTAATGAAAATACCCGACAAAATTAAATTGAACTGACAAGGGTGTCGATTCTGTTGACATTCACTAAAACTTTACTTAAGTAATTTCATTCCATTTCGTTTCGCATTACATTGTGTGGACACTTGCGGTAAATTACCAATGTTAGTGGGAAAAGAAACGACGATGAAATATGACAGACTAGACCTTGTCAAGTTTTAGGAAGTGTTTTCTATGACTTATATGCGGGCTCTCCAAACACAATCGGCTTTTAGTTATCAAAAGGATCCGGGAGTGTGACAAATTAAAAGAATAAGTATTACAGAACTTCAGAAAAGTTTATCTATTTTTGATGTATATTTTATAATAAATACAAATGACTTTCAAGGTTTTACTACAAAACAAACATAATGTTGCTCTTAAAATTACGAAAACGACAAAACACGGGGAAATTTTCCATCATATGGTGAAATATGACACCATTACATTAGATTGGTGTCCTGGTTTAACTTAATTAAGCGGAAAGCACGATAATCCATGCCTTCCGACCCTCGTTCGGGTTCGAGATCATAATTCGCTAACTCCTCTGGGTCTAACCTTTGCGGATGTCGCTTAACTTCCGTGGACGAAATATGAACGCAGAAACCACTACCAACTACCATCTTATTACATTTTGAGGTGGTCTTTACACGATTAAATTTATTAGTTCGTACTCTGATAGTTGCTGTAAATGCAATAAAATCAAATGTAGTCAAATTGTGTTCTAGACAGTCCAAGACCAACCCAATTTTGGATGTATGTACTAAGATAGATCAAATTTTTATTAAAAAAATTTTTGGCGGCCGGCTGGTCGAGCGGACCCCTTGCTATGCAGGCTACTTGATCAAGAGGTCCCGGGTTCGAATCCCGGTAGGAGCAAATGTTTGTATGATGAGTACGAGCATTTGTTTATGGATGTTTATATGTTTATTTAGTATACTACTCATATTTATTTATATATTATTATCAGTATTTCTCCGTTATCTAGTATCCATAATAGAAGCTCTTAATGATGCTTACTTTGGGCCAGATAACAGGTGTGAGTGTATTAATATGTATTATGTATTATTTATACTTGGTAAGCTTAGGTCACTTTACAACACAAGAACTCATGGTCGGGGCTCCCTTTCAATCGAGGAAATTGCTTGTGCTAAGAAGCTCCGCTCTTTCTTTATGATGAGTGTATAATGAACATAAGTTTCAACAATTTTTAATCATTATTATTTATACTAAAACGTTGCAAAAATTAATTAAATTTGTAACTAAGTTAGCAGATCAAATTAAAGAAGAATAATATCCGTTGTCACTAACTATTTCCTAGGCTAAACTCTTAAGCCCTTAAACTCTTAACTTAAGCTCAGTCTATTTGAGCTAAAAATCGCTAAGAGACTCCTACCGCTATGCAAAGGTTAGTGAAAATGAGCATAAGACGCAAATCTCTAAGTCGCAAACAAATCCTTACTTCAGAATTTTAGTAGTACATTATCAAGATATGATTTCGAGTTAGTGCCACCATCAAATTTTGATTCGATGACTAATGAAACTGTGAACCGTTTCAAGTATTATCAAAGTAAAAAACGTGTACCAACTATATAATTAACGTTCCGTAAACTGAGCACTCCTTAAAAAAAATTTAAGTGACATTTTCAAAGTGGCTGATTTTATCAATATACAAATACCTCTGATTTGGGATAAGCAGATGATGTAAATACATAATATTTATCCTAATAAAACAATAGAATTTTTGTTTATAAAAATAATTTTAGAAACAGTCGAAAAAAAAACAAGGCAATATTTACTTTTTTTTATGTGATGATAGGCAGAACGTTTGGACACAATCTCACCTGATGTGAAGCGAAGATGAGGCCTACGATGGTACACGCTCGCCTAGAAGATGCTTGTTCACTCTGGCCTTAAAGATATCCAGATTTAATACAAGCTTTAAGCTTTAATGCTCTCCATTGATCGTAACAATTACTCCAAATGAAGTGAAAACCTTACTGAATTATAAACCTTATATTCTTGAACGAACACATTGCGTACCTATGTACATACGTTCCACCCAACTTTTTCAACGGCTTCATCACAAAACTGACCAATTAAAAGTTGCTAGGTCGGTACACTGAGGACCGAAAGGAGTTTTGTATCTGTTCACAACATATTTGTAGCGTGTATTGTCAACTTGGCGGCAGTGGAAGATGCCTCACGCTAAACTAAGTAATTGTGGTACGAGGGACAAGCGGAAAGCAATTGTTTTAATTAGCGTAATTTTATTGCATTTAGAATTCTGTTACTGATGTTATGTTTTCACTTATTTTTCATTTGTACTTACCTGTTCTATAGAGTGATATTTCCATAATACATACAATTAAAATTGTACATATACTCAAATTGAATATAGCAAAGTCGAATTGAAGTAAAGGTGGTCCATAAACAAATATCATTTGAGTTTTAAAGGCCTACAGGCCTTGATACCTGAATACTACATTCACTTAAATAGCATTTTAAAATTAAGAAAATATTTTTTGAGAGCCCTATCCATACATACCTACAGTATTAATTTAAATGTGAAAGTAACTCCGACTGTCTGTCTGCCTGTCTATTATTTTTTTCACGCTAAAGCCGCTTAACCAGTTTAGATTAAATTTGGAATGAAGAAAGCTTGAAACTCCAGGGAAAGACAGGATAGATCACGTGGATATGCCACGTATGGATACGCGTGGCATATCCAGCCGCGGATGGCCACTAATATTTTATTTGATTCATATTTTGTTACAACTCAGATTCAGTGGAAGGTCAGTTTAATTAAGGTAAAATTTGCAGAAAATTTGGGTTATTAGACGATGAAACGAATAAGTTGATTCTTTCAGGCCTTATTGACATTTTTTTAAAAGGTAAGTTACTTTGTTGGATTAATAGTAAGTAATCTACACATAATTGAACTATAACAGAGTTTTGAAATATTAACAAATAATAATAATTTTATCAAAAAGCTTGTAACTTGCACCACAACGGACAAGTTTCACCAACTACTGGCAGAAGCAATCAAAGGCGTTTCTCTTGTAGTTTTCTTACTTATTGTTCCACAAGCGTTGTTTCCTACTAAATTCCTTTGACGGTGCCTCTTGACGATTCTTGTGTGTCCTCTCAAGGAGTTACGTTACATAATAATGTCAGGTTTGATTGTATTTAGTTAGGAGTTAGTAAGTTTCTCTCAATTTGGTAACATTGTTCGATATTTGGAGATAACACAATAACACAAGGCTTAAGAGTATAGAAGATTTAAGATAATATTAGCTATAACTCAGGACCTCCACCTTAACTATTTTAGTATAGCCCACCCGATGTTATGCGCCTATTTTTACCGGCCTTTATAGTCCCACTGCTGGGCACAGACCTTCCTACATGGTAAAAACACATGAGGAGTTTGGACCGACACCACCACTCTGGCCTTGTTGGTGGGTGAAAGCAGTCATAGCAATAACCGGGACCAATAGCGTGCCAAAGTACGAAGGAGCTAGATTCCAAATTTTGATTGACCCGTCCCGGGATTGACCATGTCAAAAGCCTTTCTTTCTTTCAAGGGTATCACTCGCGAACCACCGGACCCTGTAAAAAGTTTTTACACCTTTTTTGAAGGGCTTTTTTTTACTGTATCTACTTTTTTGAGCGTCGAGCGTTTACCGGTGAAAGTTTCTCTGAAACCATACAGTATACACGGCCACTTAGGTTCCAACGTGTGAATATGAACTGCAGGTGGCAAGCATTGTGATTGAAAACAACCACATTTAATTATAGAACGATTATAATGATGTTTCGTAGGTATTCTATTCAACCTCGGAGTTTGGAGCGAAAAACAAAAAGCCAGATTAAAATAACGTGTTAATCGGTGTAAAGTGATCAGCAACATTTGTTGATGATTGTACCTACTAATAGGTATCAATAAAATATTGAGTATTAACTTTTTTATTATTTTCATTTATTTACTATTTCTTGTAGCAAAAAAAGTACCTAATCAACGTATTGTTCAAGACAAGTTGACTCCATTTTTAAGGCATCGTCTATTTAGTTCCCATTTATACAACATTACGCACATAACAATAATCAACCTTATATATAAAAGCGTTAGCATGCATATTTCTTTATTAATATCAAAATCCATTTATGTAATACCTATTTGGACAGTTTCCAAGAGTGTGTTGCAATATAGGACATTATTGATCGTATTTCAATACTTCACAGGCACATAACTGTATCGAAAATTCTAATTGAATAATAGAGTAAGTTTTATTGAGCTCACGCTGTATTCTGTTTGGCAATATAGGAACTATTGAAAACTTTAAAATGCTGATAATAATTTAGATTATCTGTTGTACGTATGATAAAGAGGAAGGAATTGCAGTTCATAATAACTGTGAGCTGTCACTTTTTTTTTAAAGATGACGTCAAAATTATAATGAGAGAGTGACCCTTATTATTTTGTCGTGTTAATCCAGCTATTGTATAGTTAACCATTTGTTGTATTCCAAAACTTTTTGATTTCAAATAATCTTTGCCAGTATTGTTGTTTTTTGTATTATGTTGTACAATCTGACACTTGAGTAAACATAGCAGAAATTCTCTTTTTGCGATGTTCTGCACCTGACGTCAGTAATGGACTCGTATAACAGAGGCCATCGCGAAATCGCTATGTGTTGGAAGTTCCAACACAGCGATTGCTCATATCATTGTTTCCACAATCGTCTACAGTTACACCGTTCTTACAACATTCTGTTTTAACAATACGTAATAAAAACGAACTCGCAAAGCTTCCCAGCTAAATATTGAAAATCGTTTTATCCGTGAAAACGAGCATACGATTTTTTATAATTGAGCTGCCGTTTTTGAAATATCGCATGAAATTTTTCTTCCCGTTGCTCATATGTTCACACTTTATATTCGAGCGTTATAAATTGGGTTGGAGTGTGACGTGACCTTTCCACGGGAGACTTCAAAGGTGGGTTGAGTGCGGCTACGTGCATATAAAATACAGTAACTGGCCTGATAAGCAAAATACAATTTCAAAATGCGTTTGGATTTTTGGGTACAAACTCATTTTAAAATTGGATTTTGCTACAGATGCCTCAATTTGAAGTGAAACAGTTTTTCTTCCATTTAAAATATTAATTACAATTCCTACAAGACCTACAATAATAAATGTCGTGTTATAAAAACAGACATATGTGGCATCCTCCTCCTGGATAAGATGCTCAAATTTAACACGCTGGACCAATACTACCTTTTGTGTGAGGTACATAGGGCTTATTGAATCTTGCGAGCTCGAAAGATGTTATTTTAGATGCAATAGCAGTCTTTGTGGTTGGTATGTATAATTTGAAAAACGATTACAATACTGATATTCATTATCGCACACGAAATTAGAAAATATTATATAACAGAAATCTTACGTTCAATTTTGCTAATAAACAAATTAATTAAATGTAGGAATTTGGTAAAAGAAACCAAAGAAAAAGAGAGGTAGAGGAGAGGAGAGGTAGATATAGAAGATTACAAATGAACATTGAAGAAAAAAATAAAGTAAATATAGAGCTGAGGACAGACGTGATGATAATTTCCTAACCGTGACTTTTAAACACTTCGAACATGAGGGGTTGATAACGATAAGTTAGGTTGGAAAATGGAAGATAAATATACAGTAGTATATAATAGATTCTTACTGGGTGTTTAAGTAACGAATTGAAAGGTGTTTGAGAACATCAAAATCTATAGGAACAAACCTGTAATTCCGAAAACCAATCAGCAGATTTACACAGAACTACAATACCTAGAATCTATATCTGGATAGAACAGCGTATTTTTTTCAGTGAACTATACTATATACAGGATGGTGCCGACGAAACGACAATAAATTAAAACATGGACTATATTAGTTCATAGAAATGCTTTGCAACTTTCAAAAACATCTTATTAATTTGATGATTTAATGAAACTTCTATGAAATAATGCAACCAATGTTATATTATTTCATACAAATGTCATGAATTTTATCAAATGAATAAGATGTTTTTGAAAGTACAATTGAAACTACAGTCGGCACCAACTTGTAGATAAACTAGATAGTAGATACCTCCAAAATTCTTAGACAATACAGAAAATATCGAAAAGAAACTTCATTTACTTTGTTCCTAATTCGCCGTATGCAGCCAGATTCCCCGGGGTGTAGTCCCTTTGAAATAGGTGTAACTTTTTCAACAGGCATTCGCGTTGCGGATTTATTATGTAGACACATTTTGATACCAGTCCGTTTTAAATCCTAAGGCCGATATGAATACAATCATTATTGTGTATCATCATCATCACCAGCCTATATACGTCCCACTGCTGGGCACAGGCCTTTCTACATGGGAGAAACACATGAGGAGTTTGGGCCATAACACCACCACGCTGGCCCAATGCGGGTTGGTGGGTTAAAGCGGTTGCAGTAACAACCGGGACCAACGGCTTAACGTGCCTTCTGAAGCACGGAGGAGCTCAAGATTATAAATTTGATTGACCCATCCAAGGACCGACCATGGCGAAAGTTGCTTTGTTTTCGTGATCGAAACCAGAGCGCTCAATCCACTACGCCACCGAGCTCCTCTATTCTGTATCGTTTAGTCATTATTAAAAATATTGTTATTACGTTTTCGAAAATCTGTTTCACTTTTTAAACAATAAACGTTTGCAATACAGGGACACGAGTACTACTCACACAATTCATATCCTGTATGAATAGAAGGTATATATTTTTGACTGCATAGGAGACATACGAACCCGTGCTTCTAACCTTCTTCCTAGATGAGCACTGGCAACCTTGATATAAAGGTTGCCAGCAAGAACATCACACTATGAAATATTGTTATTCGGATGCGATTTAAGATCGCATTACAATCTTAATCCACAGTCGTGATTTTTGATGCGAGTGAAAAATATTACACCACCACTCTATTACCACTCTAATTACAGGATTTGAGGATTAAGGTTTTACTATTTATAAATCCATTTACACTCAACTGCAATAGCGTTTTAAGATTTGCTTCACTTGATATTTTTATTAGTTAATTTATTTATTAAAAAAAATATTATTGAAAATTGTTAGTATTATACTGCTTTTACGTGCTGTATAATAACTTAAGCCTGTATCAATCCCCGAGACGGTAAAACCACGGTCAAAATAATTACCGAGGGACACGTTGTCGGGAGAACTTAACAGTTTGATTAAAGCGAGACCACGTTGCGACGTGATTGGGGTAGGTACACTATTCAGTGTCCAAGACTGAATAGGACATTCTTTTTGGGCTCTATAGCAATTTGAAACAGAAGTAAATAAGGTGAGAGAAGTAAATTCTTCGGATGATTTTTATTTTCATTCCAATGTAGAACTCCTCAACAACAATAATAAAATTTATATATTCAAGTAATTTTTGTGTACAACTCATTATGTTAGTAACTATTGCTTGAAATTTATGTTAGTAATTATTTACTATTATAATTTAGATATATTTATATTTGCTCTGCCACTGGATACTTATGGCACAGCAACGAGTGACATAGCAGCAGTCAAGTCTACTTGCAATCATGTCCAGTATCCCTAGCACGAACACTTTTAAATTTCGAATCGCCATCATATGGAGTAATTACGTTAGCTTTTGTCTGGATTTTGTTTGAAATTATAACAAGCGTAAACGATACGAATAGGATTCGAAGTTTAAAAATGTTTGTGCTAGCTACATTTTTTTTTATACCACTAAGGTGGCAATCAAGCATACGGCCCACCTGATGGTAACCGTAGCCTATGGACGCTTGCAACACCAGGGGTATCACTTGCGCGTTGCCGACCCTGTAGAAACCATTTCACGCCTTTTTTGGAGAACCCCATGCTGTACTCATTCGAGAAAACCTCTGCAGGAAGCTTATTCCACAACTTTAGCGTACGCGGGAGAAAGTTTCCCTGACACCGTACAGTACGCGACCACTTTGGTTCCAATTTGTGAGGATGAACTCCCTGCCGGTGGCGTCCTGTACCTAGGGGTACAGGACGCTGTTACGGCTGCCACGCACCCTGCGCACATATGAAGCACATCGTTTGCGCATAGTCGCATAGTAACAATCAACGCGATTCAAAGCGAACATCCCAAACGCACTAAAAGAGCCCCGCAACCCCAAAAGCATCCTGAACTCATTATTATATCGGACTCTGAGGGCGTGGTAAGCTCTTTGAGTATAGTTACACCACAGGCTGCATATGTAAAAAGATGTGCAGAAGGCTCTCTTTACAAGGATCTCTAGTCTAGTAATACAAATCTTAACATTTTAGATATGGTAATTTTAGGGTTTCATCCGAAATGGCAAAATCGGAATTGTTATGTCACTGTGCCTGTCATACAACAGCTAATTTATAAGAACTTGGCTGTAATTTCGAGAACATGATGCAGGAAAATTAGGTATAGCAAATTCTAAAACATTGACCATAACAGCAAAGGCCATAACGGTAAATGTTTACTAACGTATCATAAGGGACTATTATGGCGTTACTTTAATCTGCAACTCAGCAAACTTCAAAATTCATCCGCAGTAACCCGTACGTAAGTATTCCCGACAGCTCAAACTACGAGCATTCTCTATCCTAACTCCGATGCATCTCATCTTAATTAGTTAATTTCAGTTATGCTTTATAAACTTCAAATACTAGAGGAGCTAACACAAGCTATAGTGCTCAGAAAATCTGTTGATAAACCTCACAATACGTTAACGAACAAGCTGCCAAGCTGCCAAAGTTAATCAAATGCCCGGCACGACTGACAGAGGTATACAAGTGAGGAGCGGTAGAGAAATGCTGGGAGTACCTGAAGCAAATATTAAAAATTTAAGTACAGTTTATCTCTTTCTCGCTTTAAGTAATAGGAAAAAGCAAGCAAGAATTTGATGAGAGCTGTCAACTAAGTTTGAATAGAATTTAAAGAAACCTTAGACAATTTTTCACGGTATTTGCGTGCTTCCTAAGAACTAATAGAGCCGAAAATTGGACAAACGTTTTAAAATGTCGAATTATATGACAGCCATCCTTTTTGTATCCATATTGTGAGAAAGAGAAGCACTGAGTTTAAATGTAGATTAAGAAGCGTGTGTTGTCCAGAATCAGGTTCACTATGCTAAGGGTCATATTGAGGAGCTCAGCAGAGTACTTTGAGCGCTCTGGTTTCAACGGAAACAAAGCAGCTTTTGACATGATAAATTTTGATCGACCTCAAAATTTATAATCTCGATCCTGTGCAGAAGGCATGTTAAGCCGTTAATCCCGGTTGCTTATGCAACTGCTTTTACCCACCAACCCGCGTAGAGCCAGCGTGGTGGTGGAGCGGTCCAAACTCCTCATGTCTTTCCTATGGTATTCTGTCAAGTGTCATCTCCAAAACTCACCTGTATAATAATACGGCCTATCATTCCTGTAACATGGGGTCCTAAAAGAGACGCGTGAAAAAGCATCTTTTGTGCCGAGGCGGCTAGAGCAGTGTCTATTCTGCACGAGCTGTCTTCGCATTGGACTCTTTCACATCAAGTGGTGTTGGGTCAATTGCCGGACTTTGTATAAAAAAAAATCACCAGGCAATCCTTCCACGGCTGGGCACAGGACCTACATGGGGACCTGTGCCTGTCTGTATCTGTTTGTGCCCAGCCGTGGAACGTTCATGACTGGTTATATTGGTGAATTTTTGAGATGCCATGATCCTAAACTAAGAAAAATGGATAAATGTGATTAAAAGGGTAATAAGTTTTAATGGGAGAAACACATGAGGAGTTTGGGCCATAGCACCTTCACGCTGTCCCAATGCAGGAAGCAAGGCAGGAAGACCTGTGGCCAGCAATGGAACGTATATAAGCTGGTGATGATGATGGTGATGAAGACTTTATGGGTCAAACATTTGTTTTTCGTTGCTCACATAGGTCTATACATTCTAAGAACTGTAAGCACATGAAATGAAATGAAAATGAATTCATTTTTCATACATTTGCTCACTCTTGTGAGTGAGTGAGCAAAGGAGATGTTTCATATCCGGGCAGTCATATGTACACTATCTCAAAAAATCAGGAAAAATCTCCTGAATCCGGGAAAAATACTAATAATTGGATTTCATCCATTGTTTCTTTATACAAAATTTGAATTTTTTCTACGTTTTCACAGTAAATTCATTAAGGCTCGGCGGGCAATATAGAAGTCAACTAAACGTCACCAAAGTGACATGATGACTATTTATTTGACTGCGTTACAGTATTTATTATCAAAACTCTTCTTATGTAACTCGCAACAAAGCAAAGAAAAACAAAACGGACAATTAACCACAGTTCTTCACATTTTTACCTATTTTTCCAGTATACTGTACGTAGACATGGTCGGCTGTCCATACATCATCTCTATTTTACACGACATGTACAAAAAAAACTACGCAATTAGTATCAGTTTGATATCTGACCTTTGTCTGCACAAGAATACCATCACCCCATCCTCAAAGTTCCTTTTGTTTGTTGTAAAATAGTGGGCAGCACGCATGCGCAACGCTTGAGATTTTAGACAGACGTTTTTCAGTCGTGATAGGGCTGGTATTTGTATTCTACCTGGCACACGTTTTGTGGTATCCACTGTACTGTCCGTCGTTTATTAATTTTCATTTAATCCATTCAGCGGTCACGGATTATAGCAAATACCCAACTTCACCCAAGTTAGAGGGATTAAGACGCAAAAGTTCCTAAATATTGCCAGGAGCTCTTTCTCGCCACAGTCCCTCCCTTGTGCCAAGAGGTAGCGTAATTGTTTTAGTTTTGCCCTTCACAGTTTGACGTTTAATTACACCCGGATAGCTTTGTTTGTTGTACTATGTAAATATGAATTCCTCGCATTAGCAAACACCGCCTTGGTGTCGGGCTTGAAGGACTTAATATATTTAGTTCTAAGACTTTGCGTCGGACGTTGGAGGTATTGTGAATTTTACACAATCAGCCAGGTTAATGTAGACTTAAACCGACAACTAATTATTTTAAAGTTGGTTGTCTTACGGTAGAGACTTACAAATCTATTTAATTAATTGAAAAATAGTTAACTGTGATGAAACTATAGCTTTTCTATATCTTTTCTTTTTCTTTTATATTATGTTGAAATGATGCAAGTTTTCCTTCTGTTCTTGGGACGATATAGCTCCAACATCAATATTGTAATAAAATTAAATACAGTAGAATATTCCGTTTCTGCGAATAAATTACTAACGATATTAATTGAGAGTAACGTTAGAAATATTTTCACATTGTACCCCATTTGCATTTGTGGAATATATGCTGGAAGGTACACAAAAGCTTATAGCAAATAATGGGGTAGAAGTACTGGACTATTAAGTCAGGCTATTTGCGGACTTTTGAGACAATAGACATCCGTCTCCTCCGTAAATTGTGTGCTGACTCTAGCTTGGTGATCACAATGTGGAACGAAATTGCGAATCTCTAGACGGAATTAAGGTGCTTTACAAACCTGTGCACGGATCTCTCTAATGTTCATGTTCTTCCAAAGTAAAGCGTCTTCAACGCCACGGATGGAGAACAGTCCACAATACCTTGCCGCCGAAACTATGTCAGGTCCTTGCTGCTTTGACGAAGTCAATCTTGTTGCGTGGACATAGGACTGTTTAAAATTCGATCTACATTTAACAATTCATAATAGGATCTTACACTAAAAGTAATATTTGTCCTGATTTATTATGAGGAACCATTTGTCCAGTATTCATGCAAACCAGACAAAATTGATATTCTATTGCCGAGGATACACCAACAGGCTGGTAAAGGTCTATAAGTTAGGTTCACGTACAGGTTTTTTTCATGATAATAAAATAATTTATTATTTCTTTTCTAATAAGTTTGTAAGTTACAACCAGTATCACTAATAAGCAATAACTGTGTAGGTACTATTACATTGCTTCCTTCATACAAGCAAAATATTATTACTTATTTCGTACTTTGGCATTAATGACCGACAAATATTGATATAAGTATATGTAACTTAATGTACACACACAATAAAAAGAAACAATTTATACAAAAATATTAGTACAAAGGCACTGCTTATTTGTAAAGAAATGTTTGCCAGCAGACTGCGAGAAGGATATTTCATTTTAATTAGAATCAAAGTAGACAATGTCATCATCACCAGCATATATACGTCCCACTGCTGGGCACAGGGCTTCCTACATGGGAGAAACACATGAGGAGCTTGGGCCATTACACCACCACGCTGGCCCAATGCGGGTTGGTGGGCTTAAGCGGTTCCAGGAACAACCGGGACCAACGGCTTATCGTGCCTTCCGAAGCACAGAGGAGCTCAAGATTATAATTTTGATTGACCCATCCCGGGATCGACTATGGCGAAAGAAACCAAAGCGCTCAAACCACCAGGCTCCTCAAGATAATGTGAACAATGCTATTAATGCCAAAGTAACTCTGTACGTCTATCTGCAACTTTCAACTCAAAAACTGCTGAACCGATTTAGATTATTTACATCATAAAAAAGTACATAGGCTTCTTTTTGGCGCGCGAACCGACATCCATGCTGGGAAGCGGTGGGCTGACACTAGCTTAATATATATTCATGTTGGATTAGTTTCTCGGGCTAAAGATGTAACGTATGATACAAAGGAATATACAGATTACTCCTGTTGATTAACCAACACCGGCATCACCTGCTTTGCATGCTTATTGCATGTGAGGACTCGTAGTCTAAATTAACAATAGCAGCAACAAGATCTAGGTAGACAATAATTGTATATCATAGCGGAGTCTTAAGATTTAATTTTAATTAAAATCTGTATATACTTATGTATATCACAAACTTCCAAAACTTGGAATTTTGCGCCTGCACATGTTTTCCCTTCGTATAATAAACAAGGTGCGTGAAAAGGCACTATTTAGGTGCAAAGTAGGACGTCCTCAGTCGACCTAGCTATGGTCGCTGGGAGCCGTTGGATGCATGCTGCACTGAACCGTTCCATTCAAAAAACGGCGGGAAGACCTTTTTTCAGCAGTGAACATCATTGATTTGACATTCATAATGAAAGCATAGTACTTTTTTAAATTTTAATCACGGCAAAGCAATATTCTCTTCCGCCGAGAAATGTTCTATAATACGGGCCTCAAAATTACGTGACAATGAAACATTGTTCTATTTGAATAAAGATAATTTTCATTTCATTTCATATTTCTATCAATAGTTCTTAAAGTTCTAAAACCATTCGTATAAGTTCTAGGGTATCTCATAGAATAGCCATCTGATAATATATCTCACAATCATTAGGAAGCACTTGGATGTCAGTCTTTTGTCGCCGGCCGATGTGATTTGAATTCAATAAACGCTATCGAGTAACCCCAGATCGCTTTCCATGGAAATGAAGGGAGTTTCTTTTTTATTTTTTCCGCGAAAAAGAATAATTCCATTGGCGGGTAATCGCCGCCGAGATTGGAGGTAGATATTAAAAATCCAAGGGGAAGTTATTCCGTCATTTCGATGCTTTATCGATTCTGATAGCCGTCCCCAGAATTGGTATGGTTATGAAGTTTACTTACACCATCCCCTTTTTCGTATTTCGGGTTGAATCAATTACTTCATATTTATGGAATCGGTCAGAATAGCTTACATAATATTCGAGGAACCGAAGGTATCTTAAAGCATAATAATTCGTATAAGCACGCACCACACACAGCCATTCGGACACCCGTTACAAGATAGCAGTATAACGGGTTTTACAAAATTCCGAAATAAAGGAGATGGCAAAGATTTGGGCCAGCTCATGAGCACCATTTCAGGTTGTGGACAATAATGTGCTGAATTACATGGTTTCCTTTAAATAACTGAAAACTCTTTTTTTTTGGCAGAAAAATAACGAAATAAAATATGTATAAAATGGCAACACAGAAGTCAAAAAAATGCCCAAAAGTGCATAGTCCGTAGCCAAAATAACCCTGTTAAAACGTTAACTTTAATGTTATTTTGACATTTATTAAAAATATGCTGTCATATTTTCTACCGTGAATGTTTTGAATGCGCTTGAAGTGTTTTTGTTTGACCCTGGCTATGAAGAAATAAAACAACAGTTCTTATACAACGTAAGGTCGTAAAAACAAAACTGTATAATGACATTGACATTTTGTTTCCTTAGAAACGGTGACCTCCGTGATGTTTTTCAGCAAATTAGAATAATTTTTGCCACTTTTATCAGCCAAGATTTACGGAAATGATGAGCTAAGATTGGTTCTTATAAAAATAACAATACGAAAAACTGGTGCTCATTAGCTGGCCCAAATGCCAGAGAAACTTTCACTATATGCTTTGGAATTCTGGGAATGCAGAAGGTCGAAGCAGTATGTGCACGGGTTGTGTGGTACAATAGTAATATTTCGTACGATAAGCGATATCGCATTCTTTAGGGTTGTCATTAGCAGATGTGACAATGTTTTTATTAATTTAATCGAAAAAAGTGGTTTGAAAGATGTCACTTGCAGAGATGACAAGGAACACAACCACCTCCTTAAATTTTATCATGGACTTTTGTAAAACTGCAACTTCAACTTACAGAGATTTCTCACAATTTGTATCACAACACTTTTTATAAATTTTGCGCTAGAAATCACTAACACAGTTCAGAAAACGTGGCAAGAGTCAATAGATGAGCAAATCAAATGGAGTGCAGAAGTCTAATACGGATCAACTTAACAGAAATGTCGGAAAAAATAATTAAACAGAAAATTAAATGCGGCATTAATTTTTGTCACGGAAACTGGCCAGTGACATTTGATGTCAAACAAAAGTCTGTTTCCATCAACATAATTTTAAAATAGTTCTGTAACAAGAACAAGGAAAAAGAGTTTAGTATCGAACAAAGTGATAATGACTGCCGCTGGCCTGTGGATATTTTCGAACGAGGTTTGTTTGATATTTTTGTTTACAACATAGTACCTAAAACTAATCTTTTAAATATCTTTTTATTATTAAAGAAAATCATAGGTATTTTGAAAACTTGTAAAGTAATTCTGTATATTAATTACGACAATGTGCACTGGAAATTCGCTAAGAGTGATATATCCAAAAATTGGATGGTCGAAATCCATTGTAATAGCATCCAAAAGCAATATCATGTTGAATATTATAGTACCTACAAACTTATCATGCAATTTTGTTAACACGATTTTATGTCAAAATAGACAAATAATATTTATCTTGTATGTAAAAATTACGATCCATGCTAGCTTGTGGCTAAGTTTACCGAAAAATAAGTAAAAATCAGGTTCGGCTTTCTTTAGAAATGAGCAGTATCTTTGTACTTAACCTTGTTTTATGTATTCTCTTTTTAAATCTTGGTGTGTACATAAATGAATAAATAAATAAGATTACTCGACTTTGTCGTGAGATCGATAAACTGAGTTCTGTGCTACCAAGATCGATAAACACTCGATAAACTACCGTTTCTTAGAATTTTAATATCGAAAAAGCTTATCGAAAGTTCAATGCTCGTACCATATTACTTGTATACTTTTTATTTTAGAACCAAGCATTTTATTTCCATAAACCGGTGCATTAACACAACCAACATACATTATATCTCAGTGGGAGTGCAATAAAATGACAATAACATCCATTATTCATTCGTAATGATACAGCTACGAACAGGTACTAAGGATACAACAAAAACGTAACGTTTTGGGAGCACGTAAAATCATCTCACATTGAGCTAATGACACTATTAAACGTGCAGTAATACTATTGTCCGAATTATTTCGCTATTTTATGATGTATTCTCTCTCTGAATGTTAAATGGATTTCACTATATTCGTCCAATTTGATACTGTTCACACAGTAACTATGTGATTGTTATATAAACCGCTTACATGTTAATTATGCACTCGACTTATCTCAGTAGATGAAATTATAGCATTTACTGTAAAATTAGTTTTGTGGACACGAAACAATCACAAATTTATCAATATGCGCCAAAGCGTGGACAGTGAATACGTCTGATGATAAAAGTTGATCGGAGTCTAACACCAATAGTTTTTACTACTTACGTTGTCCACCCTGTAAAAAACAAAAGAATGCGCTATGGAACTTTGAAGGGAAAGTCAGGGAGACTTTGCTTATGACAATATCAAGCCTTTAGCTTCTTCGACAATAGTAGATTGTTAACCAAGGTTCGAGTCTAGTTCGAGACTGGAATAAGTAGTGGTACTTGTATTGATAACTTTGCTGTGAACATTCGAGGGTGTAAAAGCGATGTCACTGAGCTTGCATTGTCTGATCACACGGCTCAATTATTGCAATGTCCAGTCAGAAAAACATGTTTAATTAAATCATGGCGAATACAAAAACGTGACTATTGTGAAGATAATATGTCAAAATTCAAGGAAGCTGTTCAGCAATTAACGTTCTCTGAAATATACAGTGAAAGAGATGTTAACAGAGCTTACAGTTCGTTCATCGAAACCGTCTCACTATTTCATAGCTTGTGTTTTCCTTATAAACTAATCACTGTAAGTAACAAACGGAAGCCAAAATGAGTTTCTAGGGGTATCCGGATCTGTAGTAAAAAGAAAAGACAATTATTATGGAAATATCGATCGTCTCCTACGATACTAAACAAAACTTTACTGAAGAAATTTTCACAACGGTACAAAAAAGTCATCAACCAGACACAGCGAGTACAGAATAATTATTTTATCAACAAGGCGACAAACAAATCTAAAGCAACGTGGCATATAATTAATAAGGATAGAAAACAATATCCAACGGAAACGGTGCAATATATTATTTAAGATGGAGTTCCAGTATATGATGCTCTAACTTTAGCGAATTTGTTTAATGACCACTTCATAGACCCAGTAAAAAATAACAATAGTAGCACATGCAACCACAACCATTCATTACCCTCTCAGATCGAGAACTCTATATTTATGTCAACAACAACGATTGATAAGGTCGCCAAGACGATCAATTCTTTAAAAAACACGAATACTGTAGGAATTGATGGTGTTCCAACAAAAATTATAAAACAATGTTCTCATTTCTTAGCTCCTCCCTTAACGCATATAATTAACTTAAGATTAACAAGTGGAACATTTCCCAACGACTTAAAGACCTCTATCATAAATCCCATTCATAAAAAAGACGTAAGGACAGACATAAAAAACTATAGACCTATTTCCCAGCTTCCTGTCTTTTCTAAAATATTCGAAAAGATAATCTACAAGAAAATCTATAAATTCCTGGAAAAGTATAAAATCCTTGCAAAGGAACAATATGGCTTTCGAAGTAACAAAAATACAACAAAGGCCATTTATAACTGTCTTGACATAATAATGACTTCTGTTGATAAAAGAGAACACATATGTGCCATTTTGATGGATTTGACGAGCGTCTTTGATCACGTGTCGCATAAATTACTGTTGTCCAAGCTCTATGCGTTTGGTATTAGAGGTGTGGCCCTAAAGTTATTACGCTGTTATCTTAGCAACAGAAAACAATATACAGTCGTGTCCAAAATATGTAGAAAGACTAAAATTAAAAAAGAGTATATCTCATCATGTAGAGATGTAGAGTCGGGAGTGCCTCAAGGTAGCATTTTAGGCCCTTTATTATTCAATAAATGACTTTCCAACATCAATTGACAAGCCAATGATACTTTTTGCAGATGACAGCACGGCGATAATTAAATGTAAGAATATATTGACATATGAAGACGAAATAAATGACGTAATGATGAAACTTATTTTGTGGTTAGAGAAAAATGGTCTAGTACTCAATACAAAAAAGACAAAAATTATGCATTTTAGACAGAATACCACTATCCCCAATGTAACAGTCAAGTGTAGGGAAGAAATCATAGAACCAGCCTCAGTAACTAAATTCCTTGGATTGCTAATTGATCACCAACTGAACTGGAAATCCCATACTGAGAATCTGTATAGTAGGATAAGTAGTTTTGTCTTTGCCCTAAGTAAACTTTCGAAAATAACCAGCGCCGATACCGTACTAGTGGCTTACCGTGGATATGTTGAGTCTATACTGCGCTATGGAATTATATTTTGGGGGAACTCAGTAAATAAAACCCTACTATTTAAAACACAAAAAAGGTGTATCAGGGCAATGAGGGGACTTAAGTCCACTGACAGTTGTAAACCAATATTTAGACAAATGAAAATATTAACTCTACCGTCTATATACATTCACGAAGTGGTAATGTATATAATTCAGAATCAAGACCAATTTCTTAAATTTTCGGAACGAAATATACAACGGTCCTGTAGACACGGCAATAGAATATGCGCAAAAACCTGCAAAACTAAACTGGTAAATAACAGCTTTTTTGGTATGGCACCTAGAATCTTTAATAAAATTCCTAATAGCTTAAAGACTCTACCGACTAAGATATTTAAAAAACATTTGATGACATTGCTCCTCGATAAAGCATATTACTCAGTAGCAGAATTTTTTAGTGATAAAACATTAATTTAATTAGACATTTTTTTTTCTTCTTTTTTGGATATATTTTATTTTGATTAATTAATTATACAAGACATTATTTTCTGATTTTATTATAATAACTCTGACTAGATCTATTGACATTTTAACTAATATTGTATAAATTGTAGGTAATATTTTTGACATTTGATTTTATTTTAATTAAGTCTCTGATTACATTTATTGACATCATATTTTATAATTTTTTGACATTGACATGAAATTGTACCTTTATTAAATTTGATATTTGTATGCCTTGACAAAGGTGGAAATGTAGTGAGACTAGAAATAAGACTAACATCAATGACTGTAATACTAACCTACATTTTACAAATAAATTTATTCTATTCTATTCTATTCTATAGCCACTTTTAATTCTGCCGAGATATATTGGCGCTGGGACGAAGTAAGAGCGTAAGAGCGCTAATAGTTGAGGCTGAAATTGTGCCTCTATACTCTTCACTTTCTATCCACTTTAAATTTTAAATACGACCAATTAAATAATCATTAATAAGTTAATATTAATACAAACAATTTATTATAGTTTTCCCAAAAGAGTCGACAAAGAGTAAAGCCCATACAGCCATCTCTGATGATTTTTTTACATGTCTACAGTTGTTGCATTGAAATTCGGTTACAGATCTTCATTTCAGCCGAGAGACGCCCACTGCTGGGCATAGGCCTCCCCCAAAGATCTCCATACCGATCGGTTCTGCGCTGTCCGCATCCATCGGCTTCCCGCGACCCTCACCAGATCTTCGGTCCACCGTTACAGATCTTATTACAATCAATTTCCATAATGCGCGTCAATACATTAGTTATTTTTGATACTAGTGCCCTACCAGTCACGAGTTTTTAAACACCAATTTTACTTTACAACCTTTCCATCTGACGCTACTTGAAGCGACGCTTGAATATTGATCTAATATACTCGTGTTACTTCGCCCGTGTCTCGGACAGCACTGAGAGCTCTTGTGTTTACCCACACATTCGCAGAGTATTTGTACACTAGATGACCACAAGTAAAGCGAGCGTCGCTTCGTGAAATAAAAGTACTGTACCACACAAAGGAGTGTGTGGTTAACTACTTTACCGCATGCTCCGTTATCTTTTACGTTATTTTCAACTTTCTAACAATGTAAACAGACTTCGTAAATAACTTTTTGAGCAAATGTGTTGAACACACTTTTTCCGAAAATCACACCAATAACATCAGCTTAATTCTTTTTTTCTATAAAATTTTTCTATGATGTTCGCTGAAATACAATGTACTAATCTTGACCATTGCCATTAAATGGCGCCAAAAGCTTTTTTTTTTCTTTTTATGCATATTATTTTTTAGTATCCAGGTGGATACTTAATGGTCGAGTATTTTTTTCTATAGATAACATTTAGTTTGGGTCATAATTATTATGTTTTATTTGAATTTAAATATTATGTGCGCAATAATATTAAAAAGTCAAGAATTAAAATTATGTTTTTCGAAGTGTGGCTGTACAGATGTGTTCCGTAGTCTAATGAAAAAATAATAATTTACTTAATTAGTTTTTTTATTACTTTTCCGTCCTAGGTAATAATCTATCATTTTCTGCACGCTTCTTAGATAAACAGTGGCCCACTTTCAGAGTATGAGAAATAAAACAGAGAAAGACAATTTGATAAAAATATAATATAAATTACTTTAAGGTATTAGCAGTTATTGACACTGGTAATAAGATGGTAATTACCGAACACAAAATAATAGAATCAACATGTTATGCCATTGGTTTTTTTTTATCAAACTACTCCGCAAATTTTATGCGATGATGAAAGAGAATAACCACGTACATGATCAGTTGTGATTTAGTAGATAAACCAAGCTTGGTAATTACAAGATAAATAAAATGTGTCCATATATTTGATGAGATTATATATGTTATATTTATGCTTACAAACTTATTCCACGTTAATTGGTTGGTGGTGTAAATATTTACGTTCAATAGTAATTACACCGGGCCGGATGCCACCGATCCCCCGGGTACAATTTGTAATTAGCATGCACGTGATAGGTATTCTCTCAAGATACGGCAAGTGCTAACTCTTAGTTAATGAAAGTCGAGATAATGTAGTCCCTTAGGACCTCCTTTTGCACAATCTTCGCTACTTAATAAATTTTAATCAGTAGTATAATTTTTGGATCAATTGAATTTTGTTCGGTGCCTTCTGCGAAACGATTTAAATATGAAAACGAAGAAATTCCCGTTTATAATTGATAGAACTTTGAGTTTAGTACAGTCTACAGCGAGAGTTTGGAAGTTGGATCAAGTTTTTTAGTCAAATTATGAGTGGTTTTCACATTGTCATGCTTGATATGCAGATGAGTATTTTGCACAGTATTACTTTCAATTCTTTGAGATACAATGAAGGGGTTTTCACTTTTTTTTTACAACTAGATGACAAACAAGCTGACGGCCCACCTGATGGTAAGCGGCTACCGCCGCCTATAAACACCTGCAATAACAAGGGAAAATCACTTGATGTTGCAGGTGCGTTGTCATCCTGGGGCCTAAGATGAAATGCCGTCCAAGCCCAGTAATGACACTGGCTACCTTTCCCTTTAATCCGAAACACAGCGAACTGTTTCACGGCTGAAATAAGAAAAGCGATGGTACCTACCCAGACAGCCTTACATACGGGCCTACCACCTCAGTGAAGTCTTAATTGCGAATACTGCGAATACTGAACACCACATCTGGCGTTCCACAGACCCTCTTTAGAGCAAAGTGGAAGTTAACAGAAATCAAAGAAATAATATTTGACGTTAAATTGAAAACATTATTCTCATTTCAATATTTGGTTACAACACCATGTAAGTGGGTATTGTGGGTGGCATATGTTAGTGAGTATTGTAAGTAGATTTAGTTTACATAATTATGGCCTTTCTCAAGAAAATAGTTTGTAATTCTGATAAATATATTGCCTGAAAGTGAAAACTTCCAGATTATCACGGAATTCAAAATACACGCTCTGGAACTGATAATCACATTAATTGTTTGGATCGGATCATCAAATTAGTTGTGCGAAGATGCTCGGCTCCAAAAGCGAAATTATCCGCCTTAGTGAAATTCACGGAAACTAACTTAAGAGAATTAATTTAGTGGGTCCACCATTGTGCTGACTTGAAATTAATATTCTTGTCGTTAGTTATAGCAACAGACCCACAACAATGTTAAAGGCTTGTATAGTAATACGAATTTAATTTCGACTAGATTACTTTCAAGGCAATTATCCCTGACAGCTAGATTATGTAAAGGGTAATTATAATATTGTGGGCAGCTTCGAAGATTCTTATGTTTGCAATATAATTGAAGAAACGTTATAGCTTATTCGGAGAAAGAATACGTGTGTTAGTAGAGAATTTCAAACCTTATATTTGGGTGTGCGAGAAAGTTGATTAATAGCACCGGAGACCAAAACTAGAGCTAAGAAAGAAGGGGTACGAAGATTCTACAGTAGTTTTTGGTCAACTTTTGCAACGTGCTGTGCATGCACTTCCATACAGTCTACTTTGAATGTCCCTGGCTGCTTTTGATAAGGTTTGCAATCTATTTATTCCTATTGCGAAGAATATATTCAAGTATTATTCGCGTAAGTTTATTTATTTCTAGTACTATGTATCTCTAGTTTCTGTAGCTTTTTATTAATATAAAAAGCTTAGATCTAATGATCTAAAGCTTTTGCTTTAGATCTAATGATCTAAAGCATATTAAGCATAGCCGTAAAGCAGCTCGCTGTGTTTCGGGTCGAAGGGAAAGGTATCCAGTGTAATTACTGGGCATTGACGGAATTTCATCTTAGGCCTCAGGATGACAACGCTCCTCAAGTGATTTTCCCTTGTTATTGCAGGTGTCTATAGGCGGCGGTAACCGCTTACCATCAGGTAGGCCGTCAGCTTGTTTGTCATCTAGTTGTATAAAAAAAAATCCTCCTTATTTCTCGCACCCTCTTATTCCATCTCTTTGTACTTCATTTTATTTTCAGGTTACCTGGGCAAGATGGCTCCTTAGCAATAAGGACTCCCGCAGAATCTTTTGTATCGGGTTGTATTTTTCTTTACATTGAACGATTGATTTATTATTATTTTTCTACGTTTAGTTGATTTCATAGCATAAAGGTTTAATATTACAGTAATACGTTTTAATCAGAAACCGATTTTGTAAATTAGCCTTCTTCAATTAGCAACTCACAACTCCAACAAATTAGGCCTCCAATGTGCGGCAGTTTGATAGCCGCTGCGGTCAATTCTATCGCAGATAGTTAGCCTAGATTGTAATACAATGCGCCCGCAGAAATTGTGCTGACGTTATCATTGTACAAATGTTTTTGCTGCGGAATTTTGTTTTGCATTAATTTTAGTTGTTTTTATACCATTTTTATGCTAAGCCAGGTCTATTAAGATTGAGGTTATGTTTTGTTATTTGTGTTTTTCTTTTTTTCTATCTTCATCTAATCTTTGAATCTTTGCTTGTGAAGCAGCCTCAATGAGCTCTTGTGACCTTACTTATTGTAGGATAACAACACTACAAGGTAATTCTATTTAGCTGCAATCTCCTGTAAAAGTGGAGGAGCGTCCTTCTCTATGCCTCTCTTGGGTGTAGTGCTCAGTAATCAGATGAAAATTCTAAATAACTTGATTTTAAAACTGAAATAAAAATATTTAAGCAATAAGCTCAAAAAGAAAAACGGATTGTACGATGTTAATGTTTCTATAAAACATTTGTAAAAAATCGCTTAAAACAATCCACAGTTTGAAACATTTAAGTTAATATCTATCCAAAGTACAAGACGTTCTTTATTTGAATTACAATAATTCAATCTTATACAATAAAACTGAAAGAAATATCAACATAAAAACCAACCGAATTTTGTAGAGTGACAGTCGCTTTTTCCATAGCACAGGAAACAGTAAATTTTACAATATTATAAGTCTGGGATTCCTGAGCGTCACAGTTTTCCACCACTGACGGAACTAATTTAATTCCACTGTAATATCTGGTACCCACTTGTTATAACTGGTTATAACAAGTTCACACGGCCAGTTTCGGTCTGACACCGGCAGGTGGCGTGCTAACTGCCACGTCGGCTTCACACTCTACTTGTTAAGTGAATTTATAGCCTTGGGCTGGAGCTTCTCGAGAAGAAGGGATTCCGCAAATTACGTTCCGTTTTTTGGCGAAGGAGTTGTTAGAGGCTTGAGTACTTACTGTTACATGTATTCTACAATGTACGGTCTTTGTTTCATTAGAAGCGTTAGAGTGTTTTCAATCAAGAGTCCAATTATACAAATGTTACTGTCAACTTCAAATTATCAATAAGCAATATCCTATTTCAAAGGTATCAATCGCTCGTTAGACGTCACCTTAATTTAAATTTAGTTCTGTTGCGTTAGCAACGAAAGGGGGGACTTGTTCCCCCTATAACATAGTATTTCAGAGAGTTCTAGTGATCTTAGTCAACCCTTGAAACAGAAAAATATGGAATGAAGTTGGTGTTTTTTGGCTGCGATCCTTAAAAAAATTCTATTGATATTAAACACGATTTTTTTTTCACTTAAATAAGTAGCAATTGTCCAAATAAAATCAAATGGAAATTAATTTTACATCTTCTTAATAAGAGAGGCTGGAAAAAAATATTCCCTAAAGCGGAAACCAAAATCTTTATTTTTAACAACCTGGGTGGCTGTTCTGACCTCTGGGCTACCTTACGTTATTTTTTTATTATGTTATAGGTGCCAAAAAAACATCCGGACTATTATTGTGAGCTTTTTTCCCGTTTTTTTTATTATTAACTTGTTGGTGTTTGGATGCAATCTGCATGTGATTGAATAAATAAATAAATTCGGTCCACCTGAAGACAAATGCTTAAACGCAAACCAAGCTAAACTTGCTCTCTAGACCAAATTGAAATACTCCATTATTTCTTCACCTATTTTAAAGGAGAGCAGCTCGCAGTATTTCGTTTCTTCGAGAAAAATTTACATTGGAACGGATATTGTTCCTAAATATTTGGTTGGATATTGTAATATTTCGCTTCCCCGCGAATAGTTTCAACGAAAGTGGATGGTGTTTTTCGCTGTTTGCATTGTATCTTTATGGAAGTTTAAACAGCTGAGCACCGTACCATAAGCCTACATCAGTTCGCAAACAAAGGAAATATATGTATAGTTTAGTTATATGGGAGAATACTTACATAAAATATAGGCTTTTAATAGAATGTATACAAGATAATGACACAATACGATAATAAGTTAAAACATTAGCTATGGTTCATTAAAATGTTTTGCAAATACATTGATAATTTTATGACATTTCTATGAAATGATATAACATTGGGCGCATTCCATAGAAATATCATGAAAATATCAAATGATTAAGATGTATTTGAAAGTTGCAAAACATATCTATGTACTAATATAGCCCTTGTTTTAATTTATTGTCGTATTGACGGCACCACCTCCTATACCAATGCAATATGTAAGTAACAGATTTCATAGGATTAGATCAGCATCGTCAAGCAAAATTGAAATTTTTAATAAGAATCTTGTAGCATTTATTTCTGCAAATAGTGTGTAATTGCAGAAATAAATGTAATAAGATTCTAATATATAAGACATCATCATTATGCCTAAAATTGTAACGATGAAAATGATAGATCAAAGAATTACAGGAGATCATAGCTAAATCTTCTTTCTACACTTCTTTTACACTTCACTGCGGTGAGTTAGGTTGCCGGAGCTTATTGAGAAAGTCTTATGTTGACTTATACAGGGTAGCCAACGCATCAGTAGTCCCTATGATGCTGCGATTCTAGAGGCTACATTAACCGGTTACCATCAGGCGGGCCGCTTAATCACCAGCCTACTACATCCTACTGCTGGTATAGGCCTTCCTACACGGGAGAACCACATGAGGACTTTGGGCCATAGCACCAACACGCTGGTCCAATGCGGTTGCAGTAACACCCAAGACCAACGGCTTAACGCACCTTCAAAAGCACGGAGGAGCTCGAGAATAGAAAAAAAAGCTAAATATAAAAAGCTATTCATAGAGTTCAGAATTCTTGTGCTAGATTTTGTTTTCCGATACCTCGTAGAACCCACGTGACTCCTTATCTGAATAATAATAACCTGTTAAAAATGGAAGCACGACGGAAAATGCATTTTGCAAGTTTACTATTTGGAATAATAAAGAAGCAAAACCCTATCTATTTGTTCGAAAAATTAAAGTTTTCAGAACGGGCTAGAATCACTGATCGCCTCATATTAAATAAGCAGTTTAAGACCTCTGCTTTTCGTGGAAGTTTTTGCTACTCCGCTACAAAGTGCTGGAACAACATTCCACCACCTATAAGGATGTCTTCCACAGTTCATACTTTTAAGAAAAACTATAAAAGATATCTACTTGAATTACAAAAGACAGAGTAGACATGGTTTAATAGGTCTGGATTTTCAATTATGTTGAAATGTTTTTATAGTTATATATATTATCTCGTTTTGAATATCTTGTAGTCTTAAAAATTATGTTTTGTTTTTTTTTATTATTATTATTGTATATTGTATTGTATAATGCTGTATGTTTGCGCAGAGTTGCGCTTTTCGCAAGGTTTCCGCAGAAAATCAGTGTCTTGGCAATTTTCTAGGTGCCCTGACGTTATACTGAGCGGAGACCTTTTTAGTGCATATAAATAAGTTTTTTTAAAAAAATATCTGTTGTAATTTACTGTATGTGTAATGCACTAAATAAATTGTTTTTCATTCATTCATTCATTCATTCAAATTTTGGTAGACCCGTCCCGGGATAGACCCTGGCGAATGTTGCTTTGTAATCGTAATCGAAACCAGGGCGCTCGAACCACAACGCCACCGAATACTTGGTGAGAAGTAACTAATTATCGCTTCCATAGTTCATACGTCATACAAGAGCTGTAAATCAACTCCTTTCTAAGCTCGCAGACAACCCTCCGATCTCTCCGCCCAAAAACAATTTACACGTGTTTCGTCTGGTAATCTGAATAAACGGTAACCGTCATAGTAATAAAGTTGACAATCGCACACACATTTTTGCTTTCACACAAAACAGTCCCATATTTCTATGGCATTCGCAGCACAAAACACGATGTCATACCAAACCGAGCGGAAGTTCCGCTGCCGACAATCGTATAGGAAACCGTATTTTGCGAAACCTCATGGCCAAACAAATGCTGTAAAATATTACCATCGCGAACGGCTGCGTTTATATTGGTGTTGTTGGAGAATAAAATGGTATGCATTCGTATGGAAGTCAAAAAAACAATCAAATATTCTTTATTGCACAATAGGACACATATATAATCAACAACAATAAAAATAAGATAAACAATACAATTGGCGGCCTTATTGCTAAGCAGCAATCTCTTCCAGGCAACCGAAAAATTTACTAAACAAAATCAAGAAAGTATCAAAACTATATAACTGAACTGTACCCTTAGCACGAACACTTTTAAATTTCGAATCACCATCGTATCGAGTATTTAAGGCTTCGCCAAACACAACGCGTACTTAGCGCGCGTCACAGCGCTAGTCTGACGCCGCGCTATAGCGTCGAATTGTGTTTTTAATATGAACGGTATTAGGCGCCACTTTGACGCCAGACGTTGTATTTTTTTACAGATTGTAATTAGCGCCCGACTGCACGTTTATTAAAAATATTGCAATGATGACTAAAAAAACTATACTTAGTAAAAACGAAAGTATGTAAAAAACGATCTTCATGTAATGAAAGCTCGCGACACAAACGATGATATTCTCCTAATTCATTTCTCTTTTTATTTATGTCGTGAACCCATAGTCTTTTTTTTGTGATCGTGATAAAGCATATAAAAGTAATAATTCTTCCACATCTGAATCACACGACATCTCAATAGCGCACTGACTTTCCAAAGACTAGTAGTGATCTGCACTGCGCTCTGTTGAATGGTACGCTGCGTTGGAGCGTTGCGCTAATCTTATCAATCTAGTGATTGTGACATCAAAGAGCGCAACGTTAAAACGTAACGCTATTGACGCTCTAACGCGGCGCTAAGTATGCGTTGTGTTTGGCGAAGCCTTTACGTTAGTTTTTGTCTGGCTTTTGTTTGAAATTTTAGGCGTGCGAGAACGATACGATTACGATTCGAAATTTAAAAATGTTCGTGCTAGGGGAACTGAATCATGGGTATTTGCGAAAATGCTCTTTCGAATGTTGAATGAAGCATCGTATTAAGTGACGGTAATTGTAATTGTGAGTTGAAAATGCGAAAGTGTGTCTGCCATTCTCTTTGTACCCTCTTCACGCCTAAACCGCTACACCGACTCAACGATTGTAACGTCTTTTCCCTTTCCAAATTTAATAGCAATATTTAAAAGTAACATAAATTCTAAATTTAAATTCATACATCGTCGCTTGATGGCTTGTGGGTACTTGTGTTAGTCGTACTGTGACAGAGGATTGCGATACTTACTCGATAGAATATTATATATTTTTATGTTGTTATAACAAACAATCACACACTATACACGCACACATGCATACACACAAACACACAAACACGCGCACACACATGCACTTAGCCAAAAAAGTTGCCATGCAACATGTTTGTTGATTTGTTTAATGTTTTTAAATTGGTATCTAGTTGCAAAACTGAATAAGTACCTTCTACCCGCTTTTAAGTTAATATTATTTGTCAACATAATGTGTTTCTAAAATTGGCTTATGATTAAGTAGCATCAACTATTGTTATTTGAGTATTATTAATGCTGTTGAAACATTGTTTATTAAATAAATAAATAAAATAAATAAATAAATAATTGATTCGGTTCACCCTTTCAAAATTATTCCATTGCTGACCGTGAGAGGAGACGCATCTCAATCGCTCTCGACGACTGCCGTTAGGGCGCTATTAAATTATTTTATTATTGATGTTATATTCCGGATATTTCATATTAAATTGATATTTCTCTAGTCTCAAGGCACTTGTGTAAGTACCTTATTTTTATAAGCCAATTTTGGTATCTCTATGTATCCAGGTTTTTAAGTGTTCAGTTTTTAAGTTTATTCTATCTTGTCATAGTGTGCCTTTATTTTAAGTGTAACTTAAATATACCTAAACAGTGACGTATTCCGGTGTTTTATTAATAGGTCCCTCCTATTACACCACTACTTTACAGATGAACTTTTTTAGTATGGAGATAGAGAACCTTGGAAGAAAAAAGAATACTTGTTGGAGCGATAACCAATATGCACGTGGGCGGAGCCGCGGGCGAAAGCTAGTAATAATAATAATAATGCTACAAGAAGACTATAGTAATATAGTCCCTCTTACATAACACATCATCTGTCACTATTAAGTGACACATAAAAAAAAACATACATAATTAAAAACAGATCAGTTACTTAGTTTAACCCGTACCTGATTTTATTCTGTGTGTTAAAAAATCTCAGCACCGAGCTGAGATTTTTTAACATACTTAAATAATAATATTCATACACTCACACCGGATAAATATTGATAATAATATGTATATAAATATCAGAAATATACTACATAAACATATAAACATCCATGACTCGTAAACAAATGCTCGTACTCATCATACAAACATTTGCTCCTACCGGGATTCGAACCCGGGACCTCTTGACCGAGTAGCCTGCATATCAAGGGGTACAGACCGTACGACCAGCTGGTCGTCAAAGTTAATATAAAACGCAATAGCAAAAAGACAAGATGGCATTCATTATGTTATCAGTGGTCAAAGCAATCACCTGGATTGGGAGTGGCCGCGAGTTGGATATTTTTTTTCTAGTTTACGTATTTTTCTAATTATCTTTCCAACATTTATTTTGAAGGTAAAAGTATTGAGAAAATATTAAAGTCTCTTTCGAAGACGTATTGCATGTAATAACAGTATAAATGCTGAAAAAAGTTCAAATTGAAATGATTCTATGTACTCTTTGTTCTTAGTAGCGAGGATAAGCTAAAATGTTTTGATAATAAGATTATGTAAAACGGTTTTTTCTCTCTCAATAATTTTCCATATCATGAATAATGATTGTGTATTCTGCAAGTGTATTAGAAGGTGTTCGCCTGATATTTATGCTGATATACATCGAGAAGGTTACGTTTTGTGTTGCGATTTTGACCAGTTTTGTAAGCAAGATCAATTTATTACGCGAGGTAACATTCCCGGAAGCATAGTGACAATAAAACACTCATTGGGTCTGGAATGTGTGAATTGACAGGTTAATTAATTTCTGGATGATAAACTGTAGTACACGAAAGGGGTAAATATGTTCTCTAAGCAATTATTTTGGTCTCCAAATTTTATATTGGCGGTGAATTCGTTTATTGTTGCGTATAATCCTAGTTGAATGAACCTAAATCACAGAGCAAAGAATAATTATTATGTGGCTTAGTGGGTAGCTCGGTGGCGTAGTTCTTTAAACTTTCGCCATGGTTAATCCTGGGAACGGTTTTCAAACATTTATCATGTCCCGTTGGTCCCAATTATTACTGAAACTACTTTAACCCACAAGCCTCCTCGTGTGTTCCTGTCATGTATCCTCTGGAAGCCCTGTATCCTGCCGTGGGCTGGTAATGATGACAATGATGAAGCTCAATGCAAGTCGAATCACTAGTAGAATCGAGCATAATGCTCGGTGACACTTGGTACACCTTCTATTGTTTCTGAAAACTGCTTTGTATTTTTTTTTTTAAATAGGTACCTAATTAAATTTAATATTTTTTTAAATAAAACCAATTTACCGGATTTAGCTCGCGTTTAATTAGATGTTACATTTAATAATTTTTCATTTATGTGTTTTAAAGTCGGTTTATTTGCAATGAACGGAAGCGATATTGCTTTAGTAGGCGGCACAATATGATAGTAGACGTAATCAACTAAAGCAATTTTAAAATTAATGCATTTAAGCTTGAGACAACTAAGATAAATGTAAATATGTCATTAACTATAGATTTCTCCCTTACATTTGCTACCTTTCTAGACAGTATGACGACATATTATGAATTCACATTCTTCCCAAGGAGATTATTTTTAAATTAGACATCTTCATGCATTTTTGTATATACTTACAGCCAGTTGGCGAGCAAGCTGACGGTCAACCTGGTAGTAAGTGGTTGCCGTGCCTGATAGCCCGTCACGCCATTTTTATAATGCAGTCCGTCGCGCGAGATAATCAGATACCCAATAAAAAAGTATTAAATTGACGCTATAAAATATGTTCCATGCACTTTTTTGATGCATTGTAGTTAGGAGTTACGATTTACGAGTTACGATTAGGAGATGCGGCCGGATATTTCGCAAGGTAAGTTACTATAACTTACCTTGCGAAAGAGACAGAAAGAATTCAAAATATTTTACAAAATGTATATTTATGCTATTAAAATTAGCCTAATATAGAAAAGAACTAAAATATAAACACTATAACGTGGAATCAAAAGAGAAACCAGTAAAATTTTACTTAAGCCAGTCGTTGCGTGGGATCCCTCAAAGCCTCCCGTCGAAATAAACGTCTCTATCTTTCTGTACCTCTAATATATATTTTTCTTACGAAAGTATAGTATAATCCTTTTAAAGAACCTACCTAAAGAAAGAAAAAGAAAGTCATGAAGAAATATTTATAATTTATAAGGTTTTCATATTTGCAAAAGCTAGGCTCTAAAGACCCCACGCGACGGGCCGAGGGGTAGCACAGCCTGAACGGACAACCATAAAAACTTCATATAAGTAGTTGCAGCGGTTTTACTAATCATTTCACAGATGCACACAGATACCATGTGCAACTGTTTTGCATGCGCACACTAACTGTAAGGGTAAGCGCACGCCTGCGACTTAAGACGGTTTGGTAGGTGGGTGCCTCGAACGTATTTTTCATTGGAGGATTCCCTAATCGCATTTTGCCACGACCGTGTTTTGTCACGTGTCATCATCATTTCAGCCGAGAAAAGCCCACTGCAGGGCATAGGCCTCCCCCAAAGATCTCCATACCGATCGGTTCTGCGCTGTCCGCATCCATCGGCTTCCCACGTGTGCTTTATGTATAATCGATTTTTACCTTAGTCTCCCATTTCATAATCTCAGTTTTTCTAGCCCCATTTAGTCATAAACGCATATTCAGGAGAATAAGTGTGTGTCAATATTTTTCAGCACTTGTCTGTATCTGTTGGTGAATGTAGGTTAAAATGACAAAAACAATAAAAAAAATAATTTTCATGAAAATTAACTTTAATAGCCTAATTGTTTTTAAACATTTATTATATTTTGAGGGTGATACACGGTAAGAGAAAAACAAAATGCAATCTTTAATTTTTTTCTTTCAAAAAGCATATACGACTATGCTGTTAGGCAAATTATTTATAGACCGAAAAGCGAATCAGACAACATGCTGTAAGGCAAATTACCTGTAGGAAAAAACACGATCATACAAAAAGCACACGTGACAAAACACGATCGTGGCAAAATGCGATTGTGGAAAAAGTCCTACCGATGAAAAATACGTTCGAGTCACCCCATTTACTAAATCCTTAAGACGATCTCACGAATCGAAGGAGGTACAGAAATAGATTGGTATAGAAATGGCCATTCATAACTTATTACGTATTCTATGCCTATAGACAGGCGTCTACTTCAGGTGAAGTAACAAGGTAAAAATCACTTGGTATTGCAGGTGCGTTGTCAGCTTAAGGTTAAACGCCTTCCATGCCCAGTAATCTCACTGGCAGCTATTACGAAACAAAGCCACCAAAACTTTGTAGACATTAAATACTTAAACCACAATTTCCATGCCAATGCCGCATGATATAATGGTCCTTAATCATCCGATACCCGGAGCGTTCTCAAGCCAGACTAAATTACCGAGTAGATATATCACGGCACAGTAACAGCTCACCAACCCTGTTTGGGCACTAACATCCCAAGTCGACCAACAACAACGCCCTGGAAGCTTTCCAACCACAAATCGTGGAATTTATTTGCCTTCAGCCGTAGCTAGTGCATCTACGTGGGCCGTTTACAAAATGCATCAGAACGGTGAACAAGAAGTACTGGATGAGTTGGTTTAGTTAGACTTCGCTGCTTTTTGATTTGTAAATAAACTAGCGTCTGCCGACCACTTCATCTGCATTATCCCATGGGGACGCATTCATGGGATGATCAGTAACTTATGGGCTGTTCCATACTATAATCTCTATTTTCGACAAATTTTATGCAGATCTGTTCTGCCGATCTGTAGTGATTTTGAAACAAACTGCCTTCTAACTGTTGCATTTATAATATTATGAAGATTTTATCCACCTTCATTGAATGACTATATAACAACCAAGTAAGGTAGAGTGGGGTGATTACATGGTGGGGTATAATCATCGACAGCCTAATATACGTCCCACTGCTGGGCACAGGCCTTCCTACACGGGAGAAACACACGAAAAGTTTAGTCCATAGCACCACCACGCTGGCCCAATGCGGATTGGTGGGTTAAGGCGATTGAAGTAACAACCGGGACCAATAGCTTAACGTGCCTTCCGAAGCACGAAGGAGCTCGGAGATTAGTTTTTTGGTTGACCCATCCCGGGATCAACCATGGCGAAAGTTGCTTTGTTTTCGTAATCGAAACCAAAGCGCTCAAGCCAGCACGTCTCCGAGTTCCCACATTAACAATGGCATATCCAGACATGAATTCGCAATGTTCCTGTTTTGTGAGCAGTATTTTACTCGGTCCAGTTATGGCGTTGCAACTCAAGTATTGGAAGATAAATAAGCTGGAGGTGTCCAAACTGCATCCACCTGCTTTTTGATCAGAAAAATTCTCAGGTTATAATTGTATTTTTAACCGAATTCAAAAAGGAGGACGATTTCAATTCAGCTGTATTTTTGGAAAATCTTCGTAACGCCACACGGCTTTTCATATAAACTTTCAAGTCGAAAATATCGGAAACTAACAAACCGATTCTAATTCGACTTTACATATACTTATATATTCAAGTCAGGCTAGTCTAAATAGACATCAGAGGTTTTTTTAACAAACAGTCTCATTATTGAATACGAGCAAATTTTCAGCTTTTCATACAAAGCAAAAATCCCCAATAATATCCTTATTACACTTTTCGGAAAGTCCTTTGTAAACTTTTAAGGCTAGCGCGACTTGCGTGGTAAGTATTGTTATAATAGGTTTGTTCGTTTTACAATCTTTTCGACTTGAGAGTTTGTATGGAAAGCCGTGCCTCGTAAATTGGCGCTCGTAACTGGTTTCGTCAATTTTTTTCTGATATACTACTAGATTGGTACCATTTTAATTTGGTAGTAGACGATCTGGTGAGGGTCGCGGGAATTCGATGGAGTCGGGCAGCGCAGGACTGATCGGTTTTGTCCCAAATTCAGGGATTTGGGACCAAACCGATCGGTCCTGCGCTCACTCCGATCGGTCTGCGCCCACAGCTGGGCCATACGCCTCCCCCATGGTGGATGTTTATGCCCAGTAGTGGGCGTCTCTCATTAAGATCATTGGCGATAGAGAACTTCTCAAAAACATAAACGAAGCGAAAGTAAATACGAATATTACAAATTTATACTAACCAGCGCCGGACAGCAAGACAATAACAACATAAAATTGAAAATTTTAAGTGACCCGCGGCCTTCTTAAGAATTAGCTTTGGCGCTTTTTGAAAGTTGTAAAAAAATGTTTTAAAAAACTAAAAGCAGGTTGCTTTTAGTTAGTCATTGTCGTTTAGTCATGACATTAAAAGCGTAAAAATAATAAAAATAACTGCTTTTTCATTTCCTATTAGCTTCAAAGTTAGGCTGTTACAGAAGCAATGGAAAGTGAAATGCTTCGAAGTCGGTTATAGGTATTAAAAAAAACAATTTTATTTCCCTTTATTCACAATGTACTCTGTAATTCATCTTTTCATACCAACAACATAATAATATTAACAAAACAGCCTTAGGGTGATGAACAAAAGTTTCACATCAAAGAGTAATCAAATTAATTTGAATTATTTTCCACTACGAAGTTTCTCATTCAGATCTAAACAGAGGTCTAGACGCAGAATTTTCGTAAAAATTACAAAAAAAATACTATAAATAAAACTAAATTTCAAATACGCAGACGAACGCAAAATTTCAAAGACAGAAAAGGACCTTGTTCGTAAATTTATTCTACTAACAAAAAGGTTCGTGATTTTTGGAATGATAGCGTAGATACTATATTTACAGAAATCGCGAACCTTTTCAACATTGCCTTCAAGTATCTATTCTATTCAACATTGCCTTATTTATATAAATAGATTTTAATAGATGTAAGGCGTAGTGGTTATTTTCATTCAAATTTTGAGCGCTTGATTGGGGTCGCCTCCATCTTACAGAAGATCACAGTTAAATACAAACGTAGAGAGGGAGCGAAGAGTGTTGTGTATAAGAGCTAATATGGTAGCCCCCAGGTTTGCTTATTGCTCTGATAGCGTCAAAATTACTTTGTTTTAAGCATTTGTACATCACCCTACACGTCCAGCTTGTGGGCAAATATGTATTATTATGCAGGAGCAGTACAACGCCCTTTGTGTGCAATATAATAATGCGTTCAGGGTGCTGATAGGGCTGTCCCAAGACAGCCCTACAAGTGCTACAATACCGAATATGTTCTCGGAGAGCTGTATAAAAAACCTATACTTTGTCTCATGAATTGAATACATTTTATATTTTTGTTTAAAATTTTGTATAAGTTCCTGATGGGCCGGGGAATTTAGTTACATTTCGAGGCATGGTACTACTTAAGATAGCAATCAAGCATATGGTCTACCTGATGGAAAGTGGTTAATGCAGCCTATGGACGCTTGCAACATTAGCGGCGTCACTGCATGCTGCCGACCCTGTAAAAAACTTTTCGTGTCCTTTTTGAGGAACCCATTCTTCTCCAACACTTTTCACAGGTTTCAAGACAAAAGTAGGACCCAGAGTAACCTAATTTTATTATTACTTATGTACAGCTAACAGCATGTCAAGCGTTACAATTTGACCTTTTGACCGCCCTTATTCCGATCGCCATAGAGGTGGCTCTATTAGGGCAAATGATACACTTGATATGCTGTCATCTATTCTTCTCCAGGTAATGATGCAATAATCCAACAATGTGCAAGATTCGGGCCGAATTGTAACAAGTACTTCTTTATGATTGTCATTGATAAACATAATTATTAGCTTCTTGAGAAATGGATGCAGCAGATGTCGCTATTGTCAGATCTAAACCTTCTCATTTTCAAAATATAGACAACGCTCGATATTATTACCATTGGCTATTCCTATAGCCACAATTACCAGGCGGACGTAATGCTTTCCCACCCTTACAATAAAAAAAAAAAAATTTAATTCTTATCTGAGAAATGGCGAAACAAATTACTCGACCCACAAAAACCCGCTGCAATTTGAATCACAATTTATGTAATCGTGCCCAAAAAATGGTATGTTACGAGAGCAACTTGGGTAATTTTGACGAAATCCAATGTTAGGCAGTCCAGTCACGACTGCGCTAAATTTACCTAAAGATAATAAGCGATCCGGGGGTAAATTAAACAGTTGTTTTGTTCTTTTACCTACATTTTCCTCTCTTTGTTGAAAGTGGGAGTTCATCCAAGCTCCACGTGTTATTTTAAATACGTTCTTTAAATTATTTTTGCCTTGAGCGGACCTTTTAAAATTCGTCCGACCTGACCCAATTGAAGAGCTTTCTGAAGCTAATTTAGTATGAAATTACTAAGGTTCATTTAGGTTTTAAAGGTAAGTAGAGCGTTAAAACGGGTTTTATGAGAACTTTTGTAAAGAGAGGAATTTAAATTGAAATAAAAATTAAAATTTTAATGATTAAGTATTTTCGTGGTATAAATATCTTATCTTGTATTTTTAGTACTATCGAGTAACTTTGTAATGAAAAACAACCAAAGAAAATAATGTTTATCTGATATTTAGGTATAAAAAATAAACTACTTCTTTCATTGATTTTTTTCTATTAGTAATAAATACAATATATCTGGTACTTATACAACATTTTGAACAGTATTAGGATAAGAAAAAAAGTACACATCTTATCATATTATGATTTTAGCTCTTTCTTCAATTATTCCATAGAGTTTATTTTATAAGATGTTGTCAAGAAATAGCACGCAACAGAAGTTAAGATCTCTGTTTCTTAAATAAGTTCACGTTTCAAAGTTTATATCTCATCTTAGGGAACTTTGTATCGAGTGACAGTTTCATGTACAGATACGTGACTTCGAAGCTTTAAAATACTTTTGATTAATTCTACACTTAATATAATCTGTATTACATCAAGAGATTGTTTTGAATAAAGATTTTCGATTGCTCTCGATAATAATCAACTTCATATAAGCCGAGAGATACCCACTGCTGGGCGTACGGTTCCCCCAAGGATCTCAAAGCGTACTATCGTCGGCCCACCTTGTGGGGGGCCTACCAACGCTGCGTCTTCCGGTACGTGTCTGCCATTCGAGGACCTTTGCTCTCGATAATTCATACTATGATCACAGTCTATGCTAATATTATAAATGCGAAGTTTACTATGTCTGTCTGACTGTATGCCTGTTGTGTTACACTTCTTAGTCGCTGAATCGACTGAGATGAAATTTGGGCTTGAGATAAATTACATCTTGAGAGAGGACTTAGGCTGCGCACCAATAGTGCGATAACCGGCGACCAAGCGGGCGAAACCGCGGACAACTGGTTGTTAAAAAAGGGCCAAGTGCGAGTTGGACTTGCGCACGAAGGGTTCCGTACCATTTTCTATTAAAAAGCGTCTAACTGTTGCCGTTATCAATATCTAGCAAAAACTTGTATGGCTTTCATACACATACCCTTAAATATTTATTTTATTATGTGTATATGTATTTGTTGTTATAGCGGCTACAGAAATACATCATATGTGAAAATGTCAACTGTCCAACTATCACTGTTCATGAGATACAACCTGGTGACAGACGGACGGACGGACGGACAGCGGAGTTTTACTAATACGGAACCCTAAAAACCAACATAGTAAACAAAACATGAAGCTAAAATGTGATTCAGAACTTACTTTTGTACTTCAATCCGTCAAACACCAGATTCCAAATAGAATTGATTTTTCAATTGTCATAGCCCCCGGTGGGATAACGCCGCTTGAGGGATTAACTAAAACTTACTAAAATAAAGATGTTATATAGCGCAGATAACGTTCGGATGCATAACGAAATGATCTGAGCGATGCCATTACCAAAAGTTATTTTACCATGGCTATTCGATGCTACGACGATAAACAAGGTCTGAAGGGACAGAACAAGGGCGAGTTACAAGCCTACAAGTTTTTACTCTAAGGCCGTTCCGTGCCATTGGGCATGACGTTTGGCTGTCACAACTACCCCGTTCCAAGCCTTCGAGATTTGCAACTTTTTGGCGATCTCAGATGGTTAAAAAACACTGTGAAGTTTAAAATTTCATATGTATTAGTGACCATCCGTCAAATGAGATGGGATATGTCAAATCTCAAAACGGAAATTCTTATTTTTAGTTTACTTTAAATAAAAACACTAAAAAGGAAAAAATAATTGAATTTCGGTACCGAGGTACTTACCTCCTATAATGTATTTTTTGGAGTTGGTGCTAAGCTGTTTCCAGAGACAATAGAAAGTGAAGCACCAACTACAAAAAATACATTTTACGAAGTAAGTACCTCGGTACCGAAATTCAATTATTTTTTACTTTTTAGTGTTTTAAAGTCGGTTTTATTTTTGTTAAAAAAAAAGTTTTTTTCACATTTTTAAGTGATTTCCTAAGGTCAAAGCAAGATGGGTGACCGTCGGCACAATCGACTTGTCTGTCTCTCAGTCTTTGGTTGAAATACATAGTGAAAGAATTATCTTCTAACTCTTAGCCGTTAAGGAGTTGTACCTTCCATCATCAGATCATTAACATGAGATGATGACTAACAGAAGCAAAAACTTGAAAAGCTTTGAAAAAAAGTAAAATATGTCATACGTGCCAATAAAATTTGAGGTTTGCCCTCGATTTTCCTGGGATTCCATCATCAGATCCTGACTTGGTGACAATGGGACCACTACTAGAGTATACTCTATCGAATAAAGGAAGAATTTTGAAAATCGGTCCACAATTGACAGAGAAATCGGTGAACATACATACAAAAAAAAAACATAAAGTGGAACATATAACCTCCTTCTTTTTTGAAGTCGGTTAAAAAGTGAATAAAAGTTGAAATATAAACTTAATGCAGAAAATTTAATGCGCAATGGAAGACTTTGTATTAGTTTTAGATAACGATTGAACTTTTTGTTAAAATTTGAGGTTATAAAAACAACTTGTGTCATTCCACACCTTAAAGCAAGACAAAAAACAACTCGGAGTGGCAACTCCAAACGGAGTGTAGGGTCGGAAAGCACCTCCGTAGTGCCTTTTCGCGTTTGTTTGACAACTATTTGACAATCGTTGACTAGCTAGCGTTTTGATGACGAGCACGGACTCAAAAAGTTGATGATTTTTATTGTTTACGTAAAAGTCAATCAAGTATTGAATACATTGAAAACACAAGGAAAACTAAATCGAAAAACATCGATTGTGCTTCATGTTGTATGTCTAAACCAGCGACAAGCATACACAGCCAAGACATTGACGTAGAGATTGGTGAATACGCTTATCAAACGTCAAATTCAATGGCGACTTGTCATCGAGCACAATATCGAATGAATTTGTTAGCGAATAGCACTGCTGAAGTATATACAACTATAATCATAGTAATTTGGTTTATAGTCAAAGTCGGTATAAAACAGTGTAATCATATTGAGAAGCTTATGATTACCTAACTGAAGTAAAGCAATGTTTACTTTGCTCGTAATTGCGATGGATGTCCGAATAATGCTACCAGCGCGTTTGGATTTTGAGAACTAAACTTGTTATGTGAGGAACAGGGGTGAATCAATGTAAAGTTTTCTCTTAATTTTCAGAAGCACTTAATTTTCTCCAATAAGTTCACTCAATTTACACTTTAGTTGCCGTTAACATAAGAGTCAAATTCGGTACACAAACAGGTTTAGTTTTCAGTGCGGTGCCGCTCAAAATTTTATTAATTTATTGTCCAGGTATTCCATTCATAATTTTACTAGAAATTTTCTTATAGAAACTTCAGAGAGTTCAATGTTAAGTAAACATCAATTAATTTACAAATAAATATGGGCATTCCCTTCAAGACATCCTTTATACGAATTTCAAATAAGTTGATAAATAATATTATTATTACCAAATTTAATTTCACCCTTAATGTGTTAATTAATAGGTATTCAAGTATTTTGAAGAACGCAAAACAAACCAACAGACTGAATATAAGCGCTTACCCCCTTGAATAAAGACACGATCTTTTTGACCCCCGACGAAAAGGGGTGTTATAGGTTTGACGTGTCTGTCTGTATGTGTTTCTGTCTGTGTCAGTCTGTATATCTTTGTGTCTGTGTGTTTGTCTGTGGCATCGTCTGAACGAATGAACCGATATTGATTCGTTTTTTTTTTGTTTGAAAGCTGCCGTGATTAGGATGGTTATTAGCTAGAATTTATGAAGATCATATCAGTCGTTTGATAACTACCAGCTCCTATTTAAGAAAAGGGATTTGCTAACTTTTACACATCCGATTGATGTCATTTACTATTACTTCGGTGGCATTTCCAAGACATGCTGATCCTGTATCATCAAACACTCTGCGGGCTGCTCCATTTTTCAGAAACACACAGCAGATATATGGGCTCACAAGAATAGTCTCATGAGCCCAAACACGAGGTCGAGCTTTACCTAAAATTTTCGAATTAAAAATTATCAGGGTTCCATGTCCAAAACCAAATCAATACAGCTAGTATTTTATGCAACAATAGTGACAAACAAGCTTACATTCCGGTGGCAAGCGGTTATTGTAACCTAGAGACGCTTGTATCGCTGAGTGAAACACATGTGCGGGCAAAGAATATTAAGTTTTGGAAGTACGACAAAGAAACGAGTTATTAAACATCTTTGTGCGTAATTTTGTTGTTGGTTGCCTCTGAAAATTCAATCTGGGCAATCTCAGCAAGTCAACAGGCTCTGCAGATCGAGCTCGTCTCTTGGCTGTTAAAGAGTGGTAATCTGCTCTTTGTTTATAGGATTTTGCCAAATTTGATTTTATCACCAGCCTATGTACCTACGTCCTACTGCTTGGCTTCCTTCACACGAGGAGCTTGGGCCATATCATCACCATGCTAATCTAGTTCCGGTTGGTGAGTTAAAACAGTTGCAATAATAACCAAAACAAATGGCACAATGTGCTTTCCCAAGCTCTAAATTATAAATTTTTACCCATCCCTTGATTGACCATGGCGAAAGTTGCTTTGCTTTCGTATTTCTTTGCCATCAATACGTAAGTACCTTCGTCAGAGCTAAGGAATGGTGATACTTCCTTACACAGGTATTTTTTGTCTTGAGCCCAACGTTCATTAAATCATAAGAATTGTTGATTGATTGATGAAATAAGAAACTTTGGGATCATTAACTTGGGTTAGTGACTTTGAACTTCATTTCAGATTAGATCTTTTTTTTTTTTTTTTTTTTTTTTTATACTACTAGATGACAAACAAGCTGACGGCCCACCTGATGGTAAGCGGTTACCGCCGTCCATAGACACCTGCAATAACAAGGAAAAATCACTTGATATTGCAGGTGCGTTGTCATCCTGGGGCCTAAGATGAAATGCCGTCCATGCCCAGTAATTACACTGGCTACCTTTCCCTTCAATCCGAAACACAGCGAACTGTTTTACGGCTGAAATAAGAAGGGCGGTGGTACCTACCCAGACGACCCTACATACGGGCCTACCACCTAGTAAAGATCTGAGAGAGTTATGGGTAATATTTGATAGGAATACCAAAAGTGTAATCAATTTTACTATGAATACCGTTGGAATCACCGTGAGCACCCACTCCATCTTGTTATATTAAGCTGCAGGTGTAGTAAGGGTTAAAGGGTATTTTAATGAAAGCCCAAAGAAATATAACACCAGTTCAATGCTCTCAAAAGCTATCAACATTACAATAACAAATAAACGGAGCAAAATATCCAAACCATTTCACAGGATCGCCACTTCAGAACACTTCTCCCTAAAAATGTATTCATGCACACTTTTTTCCACACCCACGTTGACAACAAGACGAATGGAAGAGATCTCATTCTGCCTGTCGATGTATGACGCGTGAATTATTCATGGAATATTTTATCTACCCAGTCTGTGAACTGGAAATCATGTATGTTTTACTCTATTCGACACTCGTATCATGGCGCTATTTGCCGATAGAAGAATTTCACTTTTAAATTCGTGACGCGATACTGATTTTAGATGTTTCACTAACGGTGGTGGATACGAGATAAACATCAGCAATGCCAAATCATCTAGCTAAAGCACTGCGTTTGAAAACTGGGCTTATTGTCCCCGATTTTGCAAGCTGGTTTGAGTCTCATAATGAAGGGTCATTATGAAACTCAAAAGATAGGGGTAGTCTTGATATGACGTTTATAACCTAGCCATTGCTGCGTTACAAGAAAAGAAACCACATAACGTTACAGTAAAGCAGAAGGCTTTTGCAATAAACAGCATCATGACGACCATTATCTTTATAAGGGAGTTACGTTATAACTCGTCGCCACCTAATAAAAAGGAGTAACAATAATCCATATCTACAGAAAGCTAGTGCAGTATAAAGTTGCCTTTTCACACTTCTTTTGGAAGAACCCTTATTAAAGGAAGGAGAGAACACATATCTTGGCAAAGAATTCCAAGTTTTGAAAGTACAATAAAGAAAGGAGTTACTTATTTTCCCATGACTTTCAGTACACTATTTTCCATGTTATTTTTCTGCAGTCAGTATAACCTCGCTGATATGAATCCGTAGAGAAAACATTGTGTTGGTATGGGTGCTTGACTCCTACATTTAGCACAGGAGTAAAGACGTAGCATTCTACGTCTTTAGCAGACGTGGCATAATATACCTATATATTCGTATATATATCAGCTCCTAAACCTTGAAGTGAAAATTACAAAAATTTATTACACAACCCTATTTAACGAGCAGTTTCCTATAAAGTAATTTTGGCAGTGAATTTGAACAAGCCCGATAAATCTGGTCCGGGAGGACCGGGAGTTCTCTTAATTAAAAGATCTTGACCCACAACCCGAGCCTTTAATCTAGATAGTGACGCTAATAAAGTCCCATAGTTGAATGTTAATCTTAATTACGTAATGAAAGATTAAGAAACTCAGCGGGAAGGTATATTTTAAAGCTTAAAATAAAAGTAGAATTTTTTCAGTTCGCAAATATTTTTCGCCCGCAAAACAAGGGTGTTGGTACTCTTGACTTGCGAACACTCAGTTTTATTGGAAAAGCTCGTGAGGTTAAGATCTGACACCATTTTTTGCGTAATTCAATTAGTTGAGTGCTAGCTGGGCTAACATAACATGGTTACCATACAGATATGATTATTTCCATTAAGCATTTGGCTGAGTGGAGGTTGACATTATTAGTTTGTTGTTTCCAACAGGACTCGAAAGTAAGCGTAATGGATATGTTCATAGCTATGATTAAGAGAACAGAGTAGGGTAGCTATGGACGCGGGTGGATATCAACGAGACAGTTTCATTACCAGCCTATATACGTCCCACTGCTACACACAAGCATTTCTACACGGGAGAAACGCATGAAGAATTTGGGCCATAACACTACCAACCTGGTCATGCGGGTTGTAGGGTTAAAGTTGTAGCAGTAACAATCGGGACCAACTGCTTAAATTGTCTTCTGAAGCACGCAGGAGTTCGAGATTACACACATTGATTGACCCATCCCGGGATCGACCACGGCGAAAGTTGCTTTGCTTTTGTAGCTCCTGAACGAGATCGTTTATAGTATAGTTATTGAGAAAAGGATAAAGAGCCCTATACCTGACATTATAGATGGTCTTCCTGTCAGCCAATAGAAAGAGATTATCAACCATTCCTTCCTATCATGATGTATACGCCTCGTTCAAAATCACCCCGTGTTCGGAATTGCCCCACTATCTCGTAACTAAGCAAATTAACTGAAACTAGGCTGAAGATAATTCAATTTTATGGTACACGTAAATTTTATCGGACAAACTCCTAATTCAAAAAGCCCATTCTAAAACAGCGCCAAATTTACAGACAGTATATTCAAAATTATTTAGTGAATGTTTTGAATCCGCTTTAAAAGGTTTTTCGTTTACGAGTAAAAAATTCAAGAGCCTCGTGGCTGATACTGGACAGTCATAAATTCAACGTAGGTTTTACGTTAAATGTTGAATATAGAAGCTGCACCGACAGCACTTCGATGCCGATAACTTTTATTTGCCTCTAAATAAAGAATCGTACAAGAGCTTGTGTTAAGGATACTAGATAATGAAGAAATATTAGAAATATACTAAACAAACATTCACTCGAACATTTTCTCCTACCGGGATTCGAACCCCAGACCCCTGACCGAGTAGTCTGTATATTATTAGGTACAGACCACTCGGCCAGCTGTTAGTCAGACCTTTGTTTATTGATTACTAATATTAGTGTAGTTTCACTTTGAATCAAAATCAAAATCATTTTTTTTTATGATATAGTAATTGATTTTGACTTTGAATAACTGTCTGCTTTCTTTGATACTCTTTGATTTATTTTGGTATTATTGTATGTAGGGTACAGTTTTCGGGTTTAATTATAAAAACAAAGTAACTATTACCATGGGCAATCCCAGGATAGGTCAATCAAATATTTTTTAACTCAACCTCCTCTGTGTTTTGAACATTAATTTTACAAATTAATGTTTCTACACAATTTATTTCAGCGTTAAATTTGAAGTTTTGTTTTGCTTTAACGTCGGAGAGCTTTTATAGCTATCCAAAGGCGAGTGGGGCGATGCGTGAGTAGTCTTTCTGTGGGCTATGGCAAACGCTTACCGGTGTGGACCGAACGCTTGCTTGCCAACTCCGTCGAGAAAGCTTTCCGTTGGGAGCAGTGGGAGTTGGTCTTGTATGCTGTCAATAGTATCAATAATAGAGACAGCGTTGTGTCTCTTAATTATTACAGAGTTGTACATAAAAAGTCTATGGGGTATGTCAAGCGCTTAGCTTACCATCAGGTGAACCGTACGATTGTTTGGAACCCCTCGTACAAAAAAAAAATGTTTGTCATTAAACTAAGTGAGGTGGTTCAAAAAAACTGCAAGCAATCATTTTTATTGGCAAGTACTCAATGCACAGGACTTGTTGATAAAAACAAACAGAACACACAAGAGATATATTCCATTTTAAATGCGGTGAATGATTAATAAAATATTGACAGAATATTGTGTCTGATTGAAGTATTCAAAATGAAAACCAGTTAGGCATGACTGTTAACTAAAACATATTCAGTGAATTGGATTAATGCTGCGGTAATAAAAATAATGTATAACCGCCAGTTATGTAAGTATTGACTTCTGTTCGTTTCTCTGAATGAGATAGAGATACCAGCTAAAAATTAGACCTACATAAATCGAAGTCAGTTTTCTTAAGACCAAGAATTTGTATAGTGTTTTGAATCAAATTCTAGCTTGAGATCTTTATAAAATCTATATATAAACCTAAATGTAAGAAGATCTTATTCGACACGGTGTTTGATTTGGAATAAAGATATCATTTGACAAAAGTATAAGGCAGGTCTTGAATTTATATAACGGTTTAGCGCAAAGCCGGATAATAAAATTATTCGCTTAGGATTGCTTATATTTTTGCGAGAGATAGACATTTGAGATAAAACTCCTTTACCGGATTTAGTTCGCGTATAATTAGATGTTGCATTATTATTTTATACCCGACGTTTCAACAACTTAACACGATTGTGGTCACAAGAAGACTAAAGTTTTCAGTTGTCTTTATGAAGCTCATAAGATAACTACCGAGTAACTAACCTTTTTATGGGAAAGTTTTTATAGTTACCCAGCTGTGATAAAGGGCCACAGTTGGGTTATGTGAGACTCTCCGACTGGCATACTCACTAAAAACCATCAGTTCTTCCTCCCTCGCTGCCTAGCGACGCAATCACACGGAGAACTTGGTAGTCGTCCAAGTTCTCCGTGTGATTGCGTGGCCGCTTGCAGCTGGCCTCATCAGGCCACCACAAAGGGTTAGGGATATCCCGGAAGAACATCGGATATCCCAACCACACGGGACCGAGTAACTAGCCTAACCTAACCGAATTTAATTTTGAGTATTCTCATTCACGCATATAACACGGCTGATGGTTTTATTTGTTAATTAATCATACTACATAGATAAGGAGTAGCCAAGGTACCCATTATGCCGAAAGAATAAGAAATCATTCTAATACCAATAATAAGCAAGATGATGACCCAATACCATAGAACCTGCAATATCATGGAAAACATCACTTGGTATTGCAGGGTGTCATCCTGGAAACTAAGATGAAAGGCCTTCCATGGGCAGTAATTACACTGGATACCTTTCTCTTCAAACAATAACTTAGCGAAATGTTTTACTCACACGATCTTCTATAATGCCGCATCAAACTTCAGTGGAAACTATGCCATAATATCCCCCTTATCAGTGAAACACCCTAATTTAATTTCGATCCCATCATCAACAGCACATAAATTTAGATCCCCACAAATATTATTTAGTAAACTTCATATGAAGTAACACGCCTTTGTGTTATCCATGTTGCCCATTCCACCATGATTCCTTCGAAAATGCCAATCTCACCTGCAAGTCGGTAGACGTAACGTCGGTTCAAAGTTGAGACATGTTAAGCTTGATTTGCTTTCAAGCGTCGAGTCTCAGACAAATTCAGTCGAACATGCCAGTCAATTTTACTTGAATAGTCTTAGTCTAGTGCTGAATTTCAGACATTTATCTCGAAACAATATTGGTTTATCCCATCATCGAGTTCATTGAAGAAGCTTTGATGGGAGAAGGACTTTGTCTCTTGCAAGTTACTATCTCACGCAGTTACTATTTACATAATGTTTATCTAGTATTTAATTATCACTAGCTGAAATCATGTTTCAAATGACACGGACACCATTTTCAAAGACACACGACATGACATGGGACCAAAACAAACCAGCCCACATTTATTACAAGGGTCTTCTATAAATAATGTCTTACATCAGAATTATCAGAAGCTTCCTTTATTCCCGCTCCAGTAATTAATGCTCTCCATTCATTAGGTAGTTTGTGCGACACTGGATTAGTTTTTCGTTCTGATGAGCAGTAAGACGATTATTTTCCTTATACAATGCCTTTTAAGGTAAGACAAAAATATTGCCGAGATAAAGTCAAAGACAGCCTATTTTTCCTTCAGAGATGTATTTATGTAATGTGTAAGTAAGATATAACAATAATTATGTGTGTTAATTAGTAAATTACATAATAATTATTAATATTGCATAGTTCCTTATTTCTGCTTAATATTTTAAATATTCAACTAATTTTATGAATGGATTTTTTATTTCATGGGTGCGTATGAAGTGATTTTGTTGTTTTTTGAAATTGTTTGCCCCTGCCTAGAAAGAAACGAAATATTCAACACAAAGTCGTAAAAAAACGAATTCTAATATGAAATTGACATTTTGTTTTCTTCAAAATGGCGACATCTGTGATGTTTTTCAAAATCTTTTTTGCCGCTTTAATCAAATAAACTTTATGGAAATGTTAAGGCAAGATGGATTTTCATAAAAATACCTGTACGAAAAAAGGTGCTTATTTGCTGGCCCGAATCTCATGGAAACTTTTACTATCTTCTTTACAGCGGATACACCGTGTTTAGACTCAAAAGAATAGTATCAATGAGACGATGTAAGATAGACAATTAATTAATGAGGCCTGGGGTATATTTAAATTTTAATTGAATTTTTAAAAATTTGTACTATAGAACACATCTAAATTAGAAAAAAATGTCCTAGGGCGGGGAGGACTTCGGACATACAGGTGAATACAGGATAGACTAGAGGACATTCATAGGGTTAGCCACTGGGCCGGTGACCCATTTATTGACGACCGGCTGGCCGAGTGGTCTGTGCCCCTTGCTATACAGGCTACTCGGTCAGGGCCCGGCTTCGAATCCCGGTAGGAGCAAATGTTTGTATTTGTATCAGTACGAGCATTTGTTAACGAGTCATGGATGATTTATATGTTTATTTAGTATATGTCTAATATTTATAAACATATTATTATCATTATTTCTCCGTTAACTTGGTCCATAATACAATCTCTTAATGATGCATACTTTGGGCTAGATAATAGGTGTGAGTGTGTAAATTACTAGGTGGTAGGCCCGTATTTAGGATCGTCTGGGTAGGTATCACCGCCCTTTTTTATTTTAGCCGTGAAATAGTTTGCTGTGTTTCGGATTCAAGGGAAAGTTAGCCAGCGTAATTATTACTGGGCATGGATGGTCCTCTAGTCTATTTCGTGTTCGCGTTAACCCGAGTCCTCTCCGCCCCAGGACAGATTTTTCTAATTTAAATATGTTTTAAAGTACATTTATTAAAAATACCATAAAATACAATTAAAATGCTAAGAAAATTCTGGCCTCGATCACCACCTATCTATCGACCTGGCCACGGGGACCGGAGGCGGCGGCGGGCGGCGCGACTGGCAATAGCGTGACATTCGCGGCGGGCGAATATTTGTTCCACCAGTCGCGTATCGCCTTCTCATTGAGACTATTTTTGTGATTGTACGCAAATGTCACGCAAATTTGATGCTACAGCATCATCTATAGGTTAGCATGTCTTGGAAACAGTGTAGTAACGGGACAGCAAATTTCAAATCAACCAGACTTGTGAAACTTAGTAAGACCATTTGTCAAGTAGGAAATGACCTAATGATCATCGAACGATTCAACAGATGTTTTTTAATAATTATTTCGATCACGTCAGTTATCTAACAAAAAAAACAAATTTTGTCTTTTCGTTTAGATACGATGCAACAGACAGATACACAGATACACCGACAGACACGTCAAACTTACAAAACACCTCTTTTTAACCCTCGATGAAAAAAGAGGGGTGTTGTAAGTTTGACTTCTCTGTCTGTGTATCTGTGTGTCTGTCTGTGGAATCGTAGCGCCTAAACGATTGGACCGATTTTGATTCGGTTTTTTTGTTTGAAAGCTGATGTGCTACGATGGTTCTTAGCTATTATTTATCAGTTCCGGCGTGCGATGACTATCAGCTTATTTTCTACATGATAATAGAGTTTTACTAACTTTTACACATCCGATTGATTTGAAATTTGGTGTACTGTCACTTCGGTGACATTCCCATGACATACTCTCCTTGAGCTGATTCAATACCATGAAAAAGCCTGCGAAATGCTTAATTCTTCAGAAACTTACAGCAGATATAGCGTGTTTGGGCTGTTATGAATAGTCTCAATGAGATGGTGTTAGATAGATGATTAATGACGCCGGGGGTAACTTAAAATTTTTAATTTTGTATTTTTATAACATCGGGTGTTATAAAGATAATAAATTTATAACCTTCTAGAATGTTTCTTAGACTCACAAGGTCTCAATAAATGGGATGTCTGCTAGTAAAGTTCCTTTAACTTTCATAAATGTGTTATGTTAAGTAACACCTAAATTGGATAAGTAATTTTGACTTTGATAACAAGTTACGACTCGTCTGCGAGTTATTTTAGTGAAATACTTGTTTTTGCGTACTTAAATAATATGTAATTGTATAATTATTTTGATTGCGCCTTTCATTTCATACGCTTATCTATAGACTTTGTTTTAATAGAGGTGTTTTAATCTTGAGGAGCTCTGTGGCGTATTGGTTTGGCTGGTTTCGATACGAAAACAAAGCAACTTTCGCCATGGTCGATCCTGGGATGGCTCAATCAAAGTTTGTTATCTCGAGCTCCTCCGTGCTTTTGAAGACACGTTAAGCCGTTGGCCCCGGTTGTTCCTGCAACCCACCAACCCGCATTGGACCAGCGTAGTGGTGTTAGGACCCAAACTCTTCATGTGTTTCTCCCTTGTAGGAAGGCCTTTGTCCAGCAGTGGGACGTAGATAGACTAGTGATGATGATGATGATGATGTTATAACCTCGGAAGGCCTTTGACCATTAGAAAACAGTCTTGTCTTGAGAGGTTAATGCTGTGATAAATCAGAATTATACATGAATGTGTGATTCAGATTTATCATAGCAGAGGGACTTGCAATAACGTCAGTTGCAGCCTTTGCTATTGGACTAGCATAATTAGGATGTTGTAATCAAAACTATTGTAATGCCAATGCATTCACTTTAATTCCCAGCTTATCTTATCTTACTGCGGGGATGGCAGTAAGATAAGATAAGTCACAGTGACTAAGTCACAATGCACTTTGTCCCATTGGGATCTTTTGTGCCTCCCCTGCGTTAACTCTTCCTGTGTCCAGAATAAAGATGCCATTAGCCTTACTATATCTTTAGGCAGAAAGAGGCTGTAGTCTTCTAGCTTTTAAGATGCCACTTCCAAAAGACTCATTTTGGTTCTAGTCAGGGCATCACAATGTCACAAGAAATGCATTTTTTTTTTTATTTATTACAAAAAAAAAAAATGTATTTACTCCATCCTCCTATAATAGGGTAATTCCCTTAAGTGTATTTATATTTAATTATCTCAGGATCCACAGATCTTAAAAATAGTACATATTTTGACAGATTTTTGATCATGAAAACTCATTTACAGTATTTTATTACCAACTTAATAAAGTTAAGGTCGTATTCGCATTACAGTACACTATGATTTCAATTTTATAACAATATGTAGTATGTATTTAGTGTTAGACAGTGTAGTGTATGTTATGAGAAATAAGTCTAACTTCTTTCATATTAAAAATATAATAGAAAGGCGTCCATTGCTATAGCCTTAATAAGCATTTATATACTGTGGGAAGACTAGCCCTTTAGGGGTATACTAATGTATATTTAGGCTTAATTTACATTGATAACGAGATCTAATTTTCCTACATCAAATTAGGATATTTGTATTAAAATGTTAGCTTATTCAATATGAAATACTTCAACCGTAGTTTCTTTTCATTCAAACCTTATTCCTGAACGATAAATATCATTTCAGCTTATCTTTCGCTTATTAAAAACAATTATTATAACATATTTCCCCTTTGTTTCCTCGAAACCAAAACACTCATCTATGTTAATCAACGCCGCGTTAAAGGAATAAAATTGCCTTTTATTTAATAAAACCACGTTTGACCTGCTGCATATTTGTCCACAACCTTTTTCTGATTGTATTTAAAGTCAGCCTACATCCGAAATGGAATTCAGATTAGTCGGGAACCCTTCTAAGCTAAAACTGGAATTAAATTTCGGGCTTAATTAACTCGAGCTCTGATTCATAGTCATCCCTTACTAGTATTCTCGAGCTGCGTACATCGCGGGACAAAAACAGGAATATTACCCTTTCCTGTAGTTGTAATTACAGTAGATACGCCAGTAAGAAACGCTTGTTTCAACTGTAAAATGTGTAAGGTAATATTGTAACATACAGACTAGAATATGGGTATTGAAGTCTGAGAGCAACCAAAGGCAAGTCTTTTTCTAGTGTGTGAGTGAATTAACAATAGATTTATTCAACAATCATACAACTACAATATGAGTTATGGACAATATAATTGGCATAAGTCTTTTTTTTTTTTCAACGTAATTTAAGTGTAATTGTTTCACGCTGTAGCATTTGTTTAAAAAGTTGGTCTTCTTTTTAAATGCAGTAATATTTTAAATAAATAATTCAGTTGAGCATTATGAGTGTCACAAAAAAAATATAAGATCCACTAATTATCTTTTGATGTAAAAGTAACACAACGTAACCATGTTTGGGCAAAATAATGTTTAAAGTTCTGTGGGCGTGATTAATTTGACTTCAACATGATGTAGGTACGTATAAATCATACTGCACCACTAAATTTAAAGCTAGTCTATTTTTTACTTATTATCAAATAAAAGAAATGAAATTGGATATTTTTTTACATTGTAGGTCGAAGTGAAAATGTGTAAAGCAATATTATTCATGTGCATGAGACTTAAAATCTGTCATCAGAAGATACTGGTGAACTTGTGAGCTCACGAGGATACAAAGAATATAAGGGGTCACAATTTCAGTTTTATGTAAGAAAATATAAATATGTAGATACCCTGATGCTAATAACAAGCGTCTTCTAGATCTATCTCACAAAGGGATATTAAGGACACCAAAGGTACCATTTAAAGATGTGAATCGTACCTTGTAGCAGTAGTCAGACTGCGTCAAAGCGTATTGTCATGGATGGGAGCACAGCGTAGAGCATACATGCAAATGTGACCGTTGACTGACATTCCAAATTCAATTTTCATTGTTTCAATTTTGGAACGTTTTAATTTTTTCGTCGATTATTGTTAACTTTTTATGAATTATTCTAGTCGAAAATATGGCTCTGTAATATTTATTTTTCGGTCAATTCAGGGTACAGGCGACAGTACATCTAGCATAACAGTTCGACCTAGAGACCGTCTGTACAAAAATATATTATTGCACGCTATACAACTTTCTTCATTTTCATGCTACCAAAATAATGACATGGATGCGAATTTCTACAATACCACAAGAAAGCTTGTTACCTTGCTACCTTGTTACCTTGCTACCTCTTCAATTTCAATTTAGATTGTATGTCAGTTTTTTATTTACTTTATTCGTTAATGAAGAGCGTATACGAGGATTTTTTAACTCTTGGCCTTTATGTCACTTCAGATGATAATGATGAAGAGGCAGAAGATTAAAGCGAGCTACGTCCGGATCTAGCTCGCTTTAATCTTCTGCCTTTTCTTCTGTGGTTGAGGAATCCGAATTCCTCAACACAGAAGAACTGGCTATCTTATTTATTGATTTATAGGTATTTATATATTCATGTACACACACAATATTTTTAAAAAAGAAACAATTCATACATAAATATAAGCACAAAGGCACTGCTCATTCCTATACCTACCTATCTTACCTCCATCAATGCGGCAGACTTAAGTAAGATCCACCATCACCACCAAGCTAGCCAGGCGGAGTTAGTAAAAGCCCTACTACTAACTGAACTGAGCAGAAAATTTCGCTCCAACGTTAAATCGAATTCTGGACCTCTAGAATTGATGTCTTATCCACTGGACCACAGAGTTGTTCTACAGATGATCGATTAGTTTGTAGAGCCATGAGAATGGCTAAAATTAAATAGGTAGCACTATATTAATCACGCCATCCTAAAGGATTGCCTAAGCTTCAGTTTTTATCCATCAGCATTTTTATTACAAACGATGCTCCAACAATCGTTTCTAGGACTCGGTATTTACTAAAACTGCTATCTCAAAATAAATTCTATCATCTCAAGGCTCGACTAGGGCCGCCCTAATGTACATACCTTTACATTGCGAATCATTTATTATTTGAAGCTTTAATAATACTTCAGGTGAAAAGAAATACAACTTCTAGTAACTCACAAACTGTTCGAAGGTAACTTACATGTTATGTTTTTTTCTCTTACTTGTTATCTGTTTTGGTTAAGGTGTTCATCATCATCACTAGCCTATATACGTTCCACTGCTGTGCACAAGCCTTCCTACATGGGAGAAACACATGAGGAGTTTGGGCCATAACACCATCACGCTGGCCCAATGCAGGTTGGTAAATAAAAAGGTATTACTTGATTAATATTGTAAAATTGATGTAATCCTTGTGCTATAATGAGAGGATTGGTATTTCTGTTCATTACTTAGTCTGATGATAGTTTAAAAGCCAAAACTAGGTTAACTATCATTGATGGTTCATTATCAACATCATCACCAGCCAATATATATCCCTGGGCCTGTGCCTTCCTACAAGGGGACATAAAAATAGAAACATATGAGGAGGAATAACACCATCACGTTGGCTCAATGCAGGTTGGTGGGCTCAAGTGGTTGCAGTAACAACCGAGACCAACGGCTTAATGTGTCTTCCGAAGCACAAGATCAGAAATTTTGGTTGACCCATCACGACACCATGACGAAAGTTGCTTTGTTTTTGTAATCGAAACCAGAGCGCTCAAAACACTACGCCACCGCGCTCCTGTAGACACCTGCAATAACAAGGAAAAATTACTTTGTATTTTAGTGGCGTTGTCATCCTGAGGCCTAAGATGAACTGCCTTGCATGCCCACACTGGCACTGGCATTTCTTTTCAATCCGAAATACAGCGAACTGTTTCACGGCTGAAATAAAAAAGGGGGTGGTTCCAGCCTAGCATTCTACATACGGGTATACCGCCTGATAATAAATAAAAATCCCATAATTGTGTCAAGTTAGCCGCAAATCATTCTGACGAAATAAACTCCATTGCAATGTGGATTTACTGGCGCAAATTGGCTAAACAGCGTTATTGATTAGCTCAAGCGATTGAGTTAAGTGCATCGCTATATACCGATGCCTCGAGTACTTAGCGGATGCCAATTAGAACATCATGTTCTAATTGGCATAGTTTAGTTGTATACTGTTACTCTTTATAGGCTGTTTCCTAGTTTTGATACACTGACTATAAAACCGTGAAGGTGAGTTTTAAAGATTTTATCGTATTTTATCTCCGAAACAGTGTGTTACTACGCTTCGGAAGACAGTGAATCGGATACAAATGTTTTTGATGCTATAAATGCTACCATATAAAAGGTCAAGCTTTCATATTTAAATTCTAGTAAGTTTTTAAAAGAAGCGTGTAGTGTAAAAGACACTATCCTGCAGTTTTTGATCTAGAAGTATAAGACGAAAATTTCTTATTGCTACTACATCTTAACGACTCCAGCTTAAAATCGGCTTTGAATACATCATTCAAAGCTAATTCCTGCCAAAGTCTGGTTTCCGCAGGAAGTTCTACGTTGAAGATTACTACCCGCATTCAGCTCCGCTGTTTAGTTTCCTCCAACGGTTTTCTTAGAGAAACTCGTTTCGAAAGTTTTTCTTGAATCCCACTGTTGGCAATTTTACACATTTCACGGAGGCTCAATACGGTCCAATAAAGGCGAAAAAGAGCGCAGCGGTATTTTCGTGTGTGGTTCTATTATTGGTGATTTCTTTAGTGGAATGCGTAGCTAATAAGCTTAGCAAAATTTGGAGCATATGGACTGTAACGAGTTTGCTTATCAATTTCATAAATTACTAAATTTGGTCCATACATGTCTAGTAGATAGTTATACCCGCTACAAAGAAAATCCGATATTTAAAAATCTTAAGCTTCTCCCTGTTTTGAAACGCACAATAAGCTGTCGCTCCCGGTCGATAATGAATGTAATTTGGGCCAGACACCACCATGGTGCCTCCTTGTAAATATTGTGCTTATTTCACGTGGAAGTCCAGTCTTGAGCAGCGTGGGCTACATCAACAGTGCTGATTAATAAATGACACTTTTCCTACATGCACAATATTTACAAAACATTTAAATACAAACAACTCATCATACAAAAATTTGGCCTTACTGGAATTCGAAGTAAGGTCGTTTGGTTCAGTAGACAAGGTTACTAATCACTTAACCAGGTGGTCTGGTCATGATAAAAAAAATCAGTCATCCAAATGATAAAAATTTTAGTAAATTAGTTAAAAAATTGTATTCGAAGAAGAAAGTTATACTTACAATAAAAATATTTCATTAAAATGCTTTGGTGTTGACAGATTTATGTATATGAATTAGTTCTAGAGAATGCGATTGCAAGGCCAATAAGAAATGATAATCGTTTCACAAATAATGTTTCCACTATCAGTGGAGCCCCACTTGATAGCGGCTAGGAAAGAAGGGGAGGGGAAGTCTATACTGTCGGAACGTTAGTGGAAGTTACTACTAAAGGTGACATATGCACCTTTACAGTACAGAACTTTATTGTGGCTTCCATTCCAAGATTAGATTTTTATTCAATTTTAAAAACGATCGTCTGGCATTGTTCAAGATCAATTCCACTTGCGAAACAGATAAGAAATCGGAAAGAAATATCTAAAGACAACGGCCTGTTTTGTTCAAATCGTCAAGCATATTCATTACAAAATGAGGATCCAATCATTTTGAAATGCTTTTACCTTAAACAATAGTGTTTAGACTGCAAAGAAATTCTAAAGATAAAAAAATATTGTTAAAACCATTGAAATTACTCCAAAGCTTTCTCGTATATTTACACTTAAGTAACGATATTTCAAGTGACGTAAAAAATCAAACAATCTTTTAAAAGTGATATCTTTTTGTAAATTAATTCTGTACATAACATTTCATATGAGATCAGTTTAAATAAATTGTGTATTTATTATTTTAATAAAAATCAGCCAGTCTGGAAATGCTGGTCTTTTTAGTCATAGAATGGAACGCAAAACACAGCACCAACGACTTCAAAGCATGAGCTTGTTCTTTAATGAAATTGAATCACACCATTTCTAAAGTTGACGCTTCGCAAACCAAAAATCCAATACCGCAGTTTATTCACGACGAGTATTTGAAAAATGTGTCTTTGTAAATTAACGTCATATCCAAACAATGTGATCTTTATTTCGGTCTCGCAGCTCGTGTTTTTCTGAAATTTATGTTTCGTTTTCGAGTTCAACACTCCTATTTACTTCATTTAAATTTGTATAATAGTCTGTTTTATGAATCATTTTTTTTTTTATTATTATTATACAAAGCACGTACAAAGTGGATAAAAAATAACATTATTTTTAGAAAAAAACTGAACAATTGTGAGTGTGACTCGTGCACATAAGATTCCGCACGAACTTGTATACAGGTTATACGATTTGCTTTTAAATTGCTAATAAAACGAAAAAAAAAAATAGTGAGACGGTTCGTCTTTTGATTTCTTCTATTAAGAAAGTTTGCATTCATGTTTTGGTTTTTGTAAAATACTTTGTTGAATCAACTTAAACATACTTGACATCAAGAACAACGAAAAGTATGACCTTTTTTACCTGCTGAATATTTGCTAGGTATAACTTTCGTTTAAATTTGATACTTCTCGCGTTCTCGAGAGCAGAGGTATCTTATTATGGTTTCTATTTTGCTTTTTAGCGTACGGAACTCTAAAAATGTTGTTTTAATTATAACGATTGTATTCATTTCAAATACCATTATGGCGGCTTACTGTTCATAGTGCGTTTGTATCAAATTAATTTCATAGTAAGATATTTTTAGAATTATGAACAATCTGTTAAACTTCCTCACCGCAGGAATAAAAGCAGCGACGTGATCTTTCTAAAATATAAAAATAGTAGTTTATAGTAATTTACAGAATTTCTTACGTTTCAGAAATTCTAAATTAAACCAGAGGTACGAGTACACTATACATCCTTGGCACTAACCGCACCTACATCTAACGGTGTGAAAGTTAAGAGCCTTTGTTCAACTCTAATCCTATTTTTTGCTGGCTATTTGGTCTTTGCTGGAATTGCTTTTCATTTGATCTGTCTTTGTGTTTTATTCTGTTGTTTTCTGAAATAAAACAACGTTGTTCTATCGTTGTGTCGCTATTGGACGGAGTTCAGATTTGTTGTCTGCACGAAATTTGCTTTTCAAATAAAATTGATTTTTATGTGATCAAATTTAAAACAGGAGACAGCAGCTAATTAGCACTTTGCAATTGTATTGTAATCCTGCGATTAGGGAGGTAACTGGAGTTCATTGTGTTGTAATCCTGCGATGAGTGAGGTCACTAGAGCTCATTGTGGTGTAATCCTGCGATGAGTGAGGTTACTGGAGCTCATTGTGGTGTAATCCTGCGATGAGTGAGGTTACTGGAGCTCATTGTGGTGTAATCCTTAAATTTGACGACCGTCTGGTCGAGCGGTCTGTACCCCTTGCTATGCAGACTACTCGATCAAGAGGTCCCGGGTTCGAATCCCGGTAGGAGCAAATGTTTGTATGATGAGTACGAGCATTTGTTTACGAGTCATGGATGTTTATATGTTTATTTAGTATATTTCTAATATTTATATACATATTATTATCAATATTTTATCCGTTATCTAGTATCCATAACACAAGCTCTTAATGATGCTTACTTTGGGCTAGATAATAGGTGTGAGTGTATGAATATTATTATTATTATAATCCTGCGATGAGTGAGGTTACTGTAGCTGATTGTGGTGTAATCCTGCGATGGGTGAGGTTACTGGAGTTCATTGTGCTGTAATTCTACGATGAAGGTTACTAGAGCTCATTGTGGTGTAATCCTGCGGTGAGTGACGTCACTGGAGCTCATTGTGTTGTAATTATGCGATGAGTGAGGTCACTGGAGTTCATTGTGCTGTAATCCTGCGACAAGTGAGTTCGGTTACTAGAGCTCATTAAGAAAGCGCTTATTTTTTTAAATAAAACTAGGTGACAAAAAAGCTGACGACCCACCTGGTGGTAAGCGGTTACCGCCGCTTATGGACACCTGCGATAACAAGGAAAAATCACTTGATATTGCAGGTGCGTTGAAAGCAAGGAAACTCGTGTCCTATGCTACTTACTTAACGTTTTTAATGATTTTGATAGGATAGACTGCGTGTGAGTAGCCCAAGGCGGAACAAGCGTGTGATTGGCTACTGTCACCGATTACCATCAGAAGGACCATACGCTAGTTTGCCGTACTATAATACGTAGCTATAATACTGAGCATTCAATTATTTTAAGGCTTGCCTGTAGTTGCAATAAATATAGTTTATGTTGAGAACGCAGCACTGTGTTCAGGTTAGCAAGCTACATATTTCTTCTAATAAAAATCTAGTTTAGATTTGTGTAGCTCGTTGAGGAGCTCGGTGGCGTAGTTGTTTGAGCGCTCTGGTTTCGATCACGAAAACAAAGCAACTTTCGCCATGGTTGGTCCCTGGATGGGTCAATCAAATTTATAATCTTGAGCTCCTCCGTGCTTCGGAAGGCACGTTAAGCCGTTGGTCCCTGTTGTTACTGCAACCGCTTAACTCACCAACCCGCATTGGGCCAGCGTGGTGGTGTTATGGCCCAAACTCCTCATGTGTTTCTGCCGTGTAGGAAGGCCTGTGCCCAGCAGTGGGACGTATATAGGCTGGTGATGATGATGATGATATCCATACTTATATTGTAAATGCGAAAGTGTGTCTGTCTATTTGTTACCTCTTCACGCTTCAACCGCTGAACTGATTTAGATAAAATACAGGACAATTTTATCCCAAATATCATCTCTTAAGGGGATGAAAAGGGGGGTAGAAGTTTGTATGGGGCATCTATAACCGCTGGACCGATTTAGTTTAAGCAAGTTTGAGATCTTGGGTTCTTCCCAAGGTCTCAAACATCATAGAACATAATAGAATACTTTTTGGTGCGATAACCGATATCCACGCAGGAGCAACCGCGGGTGGCCACTAGTTGCTCTATATTGCTCATACAGAGCTCTAGCCTCTGAAATTTTTATTATATGTGTATATTATTTCTATAGGATAATAAAACTCCTATTTCCATAACAATGAAGCAACAGTTGTTTCCCCAAAATCAAGAAAAACGAACACAGGAAAAAACGCGCTAAGCCTTCTTAACCGTGAAAAAGGAGTATGAAAAGTTACACTTTTATTTTAGCGCTGCAGCGACTTAAGTGAAACATAAACATACAAAAGCCCCTTATTTATCGCCAACATTAATTTCTTCTCGGAGTGCAGACAGAGTGTAATTATTTTGTTTGAACATTTTAGACCGGACCCTGCAAAGCGTCCTTGTTGTTACTTAATGCAAGAAATTAAATTGAGATCCGGCAACTCTGTGAATTTGTCGTCTAGTGTTTTCACTCGGGTACCAAGATAGGTAGTTATAAGTTTGCAAGAAACGGATGTAATTTTTGAGAAAACTGCAACATTTCTTAACTAGATGTTGCGAACTATAGCCTCATTACTCAATTAATTTGTGCTTTGAGCTGACAGTATCTGTAGCACGAACATTTTTAAATTTCGAATCGCCATCGTATCGAGTAGTTACGTTAGCTTTTGTCTGGCTTTTATTTGAGATTTTATTTTGCGTTCAAAATTCGAATCGTAACGATACGTTCGAATTTTAAAAATGTTCGTGCTTAGGGTACATTTATTGTCATTGGCTTTGTTATAGTGAAAATCGGTATAATATTTCATATAAGTGAGAGCCTTTATTAAAATAACTAGAGCTAGTCCCAGCATTTAGTTAGGAATTGTTGTAGTTTTTTCATAAATTACATTAGTTTTTGCATAATTTTACTATTTTAGTTTCCGCTCTCGAGGCCCAAGTCCATTCTCAGTGCGTAGTCTATCTCTATTCCAAAATTCACCTAAATCAGTTCAGCGAGTTAGAACTAAAAACGCAGCATACAAACAAAGTTAGTAATGTGTGAATTCTAAGAAATATCATAAAAATGACTAACACATCACGATAAATGCATGATGGAATCTAATTGTGTTTTTGTTCCTTTCACGCCGCTGTTCGTACCACTGTCCAATTTTACAACAAAGCTGAGAAAACCTAAGTTAGTTGCTGTCTTTTCATTTGAAAAATCAAAGCAGTTTATTGAAGGTTCGTTGACATTTTGGAGACAACTCTGGCTTGAATATTTTCATAGATGAAACATCCACCAATAAACATGGCATCCACCCTTCATCATAAGCTCTATACTTTCTTAATTATCATTAGTAACCTGAATAGTTTCTGAACATATCAATAGCGATTTCCGTGAAGCATTCCTCATACAATGAGAACGACACCGATTCTCAATCAGACCGGCACTTTACCCGAAAAGGAATGAATGAACGAACAAATCGTTCCCGTATTCCGTACCCTTTGAAATATTGATGACGGACCTGCCCAGGGGTGCGATTACTCGGACCGGCTTTAACGTAGACGACAGATTTTTAGTCGACTGATCATCGATTACTGGTCGATTTAGTAGTAGAATCGATAAAACGATTTCTTTCCGATTTCCGAGTTTTTTCCTTAGTAAAAGTTGATTGTGTTGATCGGATCTTTTAATGACTCTCAGGTTGCTGATCATTTTAAAATAATCTTGTACGTTACTTTGCCCAGCAGTGGGATGTATATAGGCTGGTGATGATTCCCACTGCTGGGCACAGGCCTTCGTACATGTAAGAATTACATGAGGAGTTTGGGCCAATACACCACGCTGGCTCAATGTGCGTTGGGTTAGCGATTGCAGTTACAACTGAGAACATAGGCTTAGAGTGCCTTCCAAAGGGAGCTGGAGGTTACAAATTTTTCATTAACCTATACGGAATCAACCGTGGAGTAAGTTGCTTAGTTTTCATTTGAAACCAAAGCGCTTAATACTACTGCGCTAGTGAACTCGAATGTCGATATAATATATGGCTCACATTTAACGTGACAGACCCACTATATCCCTAGCCATACCCCTGGGTGTAGGGTGAGACTGAACGATACCACCGTAGTGCTGTAATAATTTAAATAGTAATGTAAAAGAACAAACTCTTCGTTCTATTTTTCTTTACGATTATGTTTTCTTTTCCCATCGCTGCTTCCCAATATCAATGGCTGATTTATCAGCCTGATTTACCAGCACAGATCGTAAGTTTCAAGTTATCAAAGCTTACGTCTCGATAATTTAAAACTTTTTACTGCCATCTCCCAAAGAGACAATCGGCAAAAATAAAATTGTGCTTATAAAAATCGTTGAGATCGTGCCTGTAACGGTATAAGGTTGAGTTTCTTTTGCTTTAAACATAATGAACTGTCAACTAACAGTTGATTGTGATCATCGTGCATGTAAACGAGAGTTCCCGTTTTTATGATCAGTGTCAGTTCGGGAATGATAAATACTTTGACAAGATCGAGTGATTTAAAATGCCTCTTCCTGCAAACAAGCCATGTGTGAAAGAATAGTCCTTATTCCCTAGTTTTTAGAGTTTATTTTCATTATTCCCTTTTTGCAGATAATTATTATGGTGTAATAACGAATTTAATCATGTATATCTGATAACAGAGAGGACAGTGACGTGCTGCAGAGAACAGAATATTTTGTAATAAAATATTCACGCTTGAAAATACATTTTAAATCGCTGGATATTCTTAACTTCCACATTCACCTAAGCAACACAGAGATAAAAAACACAACATGTCAAAAAACGGTCTTAACGCTAGATGCAAACTCTATAAAGGCAGCAATAAAAAAAGGAGTATACTGAAATAAATAATAGCGATAGGTGCGATCACGTAATGAAAAAGTATGGAAATAAATTCTTAATATATATGTAAATGACCAATAGTTTATTGAGTTTCAATAAACACATTAAATAGGAAAATTCCCATTTAGCGAGAGACAAACTCTAAGCACGAATTTTTTGATTAAATGGGTGATTACCTTTTGTTTACAGAAAATGTAACTAAGTTACCTAACGGCCTGGCCACGGGAATTTTGCCCTGGCGAATATTCGCGCTTCTATTCGCCCGAAGGAAAAGCGTAGCGCGTAGCGGCGACCGGTGACCTCGCCAGTCGCGCCGCCCGCGCCGCCCGCGACGCCGCCATCTATGCCGCCGGCTGTTCCCGTGGCCAGGCCGTAATGTTAAGCAAACAGAGCACTTTAAATACGAAGACTAATAGAGCAACAAGAATCATACTACCCCAATCATAGTGTACTTCTAATTGGCAATGGCACACAAACGGTTCATTATCGTGTTTGGTCTAATTTCACTTCACCCAACTTTTCATCGCCATATTGTCATTTAGCAAATGCGACATTTGGTGAAACAATTCGTAATCCCTAAAGTTTGCAATTACTAAATATAAATTTGCACAAAATTAAATATCACGTAGGCATGCAGCATGCAAGCAGGTATGCCATGCAAACAGGCTTGCCGCATGAAAGCAGACATGCAGCATGCAAGCAAACTCAGAGCATACAAGCAGGCATGCAGCTGCAAGCAAGCATGCAAGATAGTTTTTGTCACGGCTCCGGCGCGGCTCTGCGAGGCTCCGGCGGTCCCACGCGAGCTTATCGTCGCAGATGGTTTTCGCTCACCACTTGCTCCTCAGCTCACTGCCACCTCGCCCCTTCGCGCCTACGTGGGCTTAAATTACACTCTAGAGTAAGGCAGACAAGACTACGTGGAGTCGGATTTGCAGCGATTCGCTTCTGTCAATTGATTTTTTCAAAAAAAATGTTTTTGTCCTAGAAGAATTGAAATTCCATACTTTCATTTGGCGGGCGATTCGTTTCTTATGCTGATAAATTAGATTTTAAATATTAGATATGCTAAAATTAGAGCTTTTATATAATAAGTGAAATCGCCGTAATGCCAGTATATTTTAGGGTATTTCACATTATAGATCCTAAAATTAGGGCTTTCAATTCTTAGACCAAATTATAATGATGTTTATAATGAACAATTATTGTTTCGACTAACAATTGTTAGGCGAAACAATAATTGTTAGTTTTAAGTTGGCCATGTAATATTAAGACTAAAATTTTAAGGCGCACCGAAGGGCACCCGCCCCAGCTGCCTCCACCTTGCCAGCCTATAAGGTGCCTTTTTACATTTTGAAAGTATCAGACAGGAACCAAATAATGTCGTGCTTAGAAAATACCTTCAATTAAGAAAGAAACTACTTTAGGTATTTTCGATAGCGACCTCATGCTAACGGCCTGGCCACGGGAACGGGCGGTGGCGACGGCAACGCAACTCGTAAAACAAATATGCGCCCGCCGCGAAATTCAAGCTATCGCCTAAACCTAAACCTCGCCGAAATAAAAATATTTTGAGTTTGACTTTTATTATTTTTTATTTCTGTTGGTGTTGCTTTGTATCAGTTACATCTGTAATCTTTTGAAGTGACCAGTGGGCACCGCATCTCTACCCGCGTGGATATTGGTTGTATTGGCAAAAGGTAGACCCTGACATATTTTAGGATACAATCTCTCTTCATGCCAAATCCCATACAAATTAATAGGAACAAATTATTAGCCTCACAAAAAGTATTTCGTTAATCACTGAAACTACACAATTTTCAATATTGGCGAACGTTTCTAAAACTGGTTTCGCAAGACCATTCTATCGAGTGTCGCTGACCTTCTTGTTCGAAACAGACCCTTGGTTAGAAACGGAAGTTCGCCATAAGCATCAAGTGTACCAAATCTAGACCGATGCCAATTAGAACCGTTAAAGTTCCACTTCAATTTGCGGCTTGATTGCCTAAAACGTCCGAAATGGGGCTGTCGATAGCACCGGATTTCCATAATACTTTTTTTAAATAAAGTACACCTAGTCGATTTGTTTCCTACAATCTGAAACATAGCGGATAATTTCTAAATTGATGGGAAAGGAAACAAACAAGTTAACGGACGGCTGCCATCACCTGGACACCTGCAATAACATGGAAAAGTCACTTGGTATTGCAAAAGCGTTGTCATCTTGAGATCGATTTAAGATGAACTGCCTTCCATGCTCCGTAATAACACTGGCTACCTGTCCTTTAAATCCGAAATACAGCGAACTGTATTCCTGCCGAAATAGGAAAGGTGGTGGCTACCCAGAAGACCCTACAAGACACCCTTATGAAAACTATTATAAAGTAACTTATGGAAAGATATGTTGATTTTCACTGAAATCATTTGAAATTAGAAAGAGTGTAGATACCTACACTGTAAATAGCTACAGTCTGAACAGAGACATCTTTGTTTACAGTCCGTCTAATGCTGAGAAAGAAATAAAGTGTTCTAATTGCGAGGTTGTTGGCCAGTGAAATCTTACAGACAGTAACTGCCAGATTGCTATACAGCTCTCAGTGTCCGAAGCGAGATTCATCAATGCCTGGGTTGAGTAATCGCACCGGTCACCTGCCAATTACCCGGACCAGTCCGGGCCAATTTATTGTGTAAGCCGAGGCATCCATTAACCTCTTTTGCCAATATGAGATATTTGGGCAGGTTCATTCGGACGTTGATTGTTAGCAGTTTCACGGAATTTAATTGTTTAAAAGATTGCAATTTATTAAAATGAATATTTTTTATCTAACTACCCCTAGCACCTTTATTTTCAGCATGGGGTACTACCACTATTGTTTATCAGTTTGCAGGAGCTCGGTGGCGTATTGGCTAGAGTGCTCTGGTTCCGATGACGAAAACAAAGTAGCTTACGCCATGGTCGATTCCGGGATCGGTCAATCAAAATTTGTAGTGTCGAGTTCCTCCGCGCTTCGGAAGGAATGAAATAAAAGAAATGTAATTTCATTCAGTGCCCAAAAAACCAATCGCAACCGCAACCGCGTTAACCCACCAACCTGCTTTGGGCCAGCGAGGCGATGTTATGGGCCTCATGTGTTTCTCCATTTGTTTCTCCCATATAAGGAAGCCTGTGCCCAGCAGTGAGACGTATAAATATAATTATAGTAATAATAAGTTACTAATAAAAATGTATATAAACTAAAAAAAAAAACCCGTCTTCGCCTCAGGACGTGATTTTTTTCTAGTTTATTACTTAAATTTATAATAATGTTAAAATCAAAAATTAAGAATAATGATATGTACTTTATTATTGCTGCAAAGAACACACATAGTACAAACATACAATACAATACAATACAAGACTTAAGCGTCAACACATTAATATTAACATGTGTATTACACCGCAGTAGCGCAAAATATGTGACGATTCAGTGTCAAATTCGCTCGGGTTATCCGCGAATCCCTGTTTTCCAACTGTGACCTGGAGTAGTAATATACAAGGTCCTCGTGCATTGTGTTGTGAAGCATAGTTATAAAATATGACTAGTTTCACTTAAATCACCATCGAAATCCTTTTCAATTTTTCAACCGTTGCTGCTATTATAGTGATACTATGGCGATACTACTTGTTCATTATAAAAACACTAAAATAATTATGTTTAATTTAAAAAAGATTACCATTGATGTTGTTATACAAAATAAGACTTCAGATGTTAGCGACGGGTGCAAAGTAAAAAGAGGCATCTGCAAAATAGCAACTTTACAGGAGAGCGAAAAGATCGAAAAAGTGTGTTATTTTCTTAATGAGTGGACCAATAATTTTGAAAATTTTATCATAATCTATTTATACTCTAATTTATTTGTACATTAAGTTAGTTAAGCTAATTTCTTGATAATTTACGATTATGATATTTATGATATTTATAAAATGCTAACTGAGCCAACTACCAGTTGGTCGTGTATACTCGACTTTTAAAAATATACAATTTATTTATTCTTTACTTTACTCATCTCAATTGTTATTGGAACACTTAATATTAAGATATATGACAATCGTTTCCTTGATGTCCAGTTGTTTTCTTGTTCTTTCTAATTGCACCAACAATTTGCGTCCTTCTTTATTCATTTTAAGGATTATAAGGAGTAATGCAGATGGAGATTACAATTACACCTCGAAATTGCTGCCGTTATAGACAAAAACTTTAAAAAAAAGTTACTTAAAAACGTACGCGCGCGCCGGTGGAGGTGACATGTGAGTCAAGTTGACTTACATGTCACCGGTTGTCATGTTGACTCTGTCAACTGCCTGATGACATTTTGTGTACGCTCGGAGCCCGCCCCGCGCTAAAACGACCAACGTTACTTGCTCGCATTGACTTGGTACTATTTGCAAAAACATGCGTAGATGGCTTTTTATACATTCGAAAATAGATTGAAATATAGTGAAATCTACAAAACAAAATATGTCAGTTTGTAGTGGCGTCTTGTTTGATTAGTACGAAAATGCAATAAAAAGAAAAACGTCAACTACAAGTTGACTTTATTTACTTTCCACCCGTCGAGATGTTCCATTACTTTTGCTTTTAAAAATACTTAAATAGAAAAGTTCTAAAGTAATTGGATTTCTCTGAAATGAAGTTACAATAAAACATCATAAGATTTTACTTCAGTATTTGATATTTAGTTTTATACAATAATGTTAAATAGTTGATATATCATTAGTGTGCGACAAATAAAATGATACATTACTTGATACGATGAAAATGTATTTGAATTTTTATAAAGTTATTCAAGTTTATTTTAACATTTAACATTTGCTTGTGATTAAAATATTTTTGAAAGAGAAAATCTATCACATTTAAAAGCCAATTAAAACAGATACTCGCTACGTACTTTGTCAGATAATTTTACAAAGTTGAAAACTGAAATCGGATTTTCGTCGTCTCAAGTAAGCGTCGAATCCTATTTAAATAAGAAAGGGCTTCAAAACTAACGTCTAGGACACAAATGAAAGTTTCTCCAATGAGATTGAATAATATCATTTCTCAGTAATCTTGCTGAAGATCAGATATTGGAAAATCTAGATGATGGCAACTAGAGAGTTTCCCAATCTAGCCAATATTGAATTTTCATCTTTGAAAGTTGGTAGCAGTTTTTGATTTTTTTCTTGTTATCTAGTTTATTTTTCTTCATTAATTACTATAAATACGTATCCATAGCATTTTATAGTGTTATTATTATCACTTAAAATTAAAATTATATTCGGTATATTTATGCCATGTAATTTGTAGGCAAGGAGTTATTGCGGCGCAGTTGCATGCGCCACAATCAACTACTACTGAAAGTGAGTTACAGTCCATACATTTTTAGAACATCTCTTTTCATGTGATCTCCTCACATGAAAAGAGATGTTCTAAAAATGTATGGAGTCCCGGCCAGGTCTATGTACACTATACTGAAAAATAGGTAAGCATATGAAGAACAGTACAAAACAAGAATTGCTTTGTTGACATGCTTTGTTACGTGGTACAAAACAAGAATTTTTCATAGAAAAACCTGCAACACAGCCAAATATTTAACATTGAGCCTATGTCACTTTGGTGACGTTTGTTGACTTCTATGTCGCCTGCCATATTGCATATAGTGAATACCGGTGAAATCGACGAAAATATTAAACTTTTGTACAAACAAACTATGCATGAAAACGAATTATTAGTATTTAACTCGGATTTAGGAGAATTTTCCTAATTTTTTGAGATACTGTACATATATCTGGCCGGATCCTATCCAGATCTAAAACATCTCCTTTGTACAATATTTAAATTTCATATATAAGTGTATCTTAAAGTGTAGTAATTAGTAATATCTTTAAGCCAGATCCTGTACAAGTAGGTATAATTACAACATTGAAATACTTTGGCAAAAGTTAAGAAATCCATTCTAAATTACACTCCAAAAACAGATAACATTAATCAAAAGCCCCCCTTATTTTAATGTAGAGAGAGCTCAGTATTGCATTAAGGGCAGCAGACATCGGAGCACAGTTGGTCGAAGTTTAGTGTATTCCTAAAAGGGTAATATTTTAAGAGAAAATACCCGTTTTCCGTCCGCAAGTGCACTCAAGTATTTACCGCCTACATTAAGCACATTAACGCCCTACTGTTTCCACCACATTGCTACTAAAGTGCGACTTATTTAAAAAGCTGAATCGGAACTATAAATATTTTTGGGCAGTGCTTTGCTGAAAGAATTTTGGAACAAATCACTAAATTAAATATTTTGAGGTTGACGTGAGTGTAAGGTTTATTAATTGTCGTTTCTGTTAGATTCATTATTTTCTCTAATATAAGAGACTAGCTTTTGCCCGCAGCTCCGCCCGCGTGGATATTAGTTATCGATCTAAAAAGTATATTATGTTCTTTCCAGGGTCTCAAATTATCTTTATACCGAATTTCATCTCAATCGGTTCAGTAGTTTAGGCGTGAAAGCGTTACAAACAAACAAACAGAATCACTTTCGCATTTATAATATTAGTTCGAAAGTTAAGATATTGTATAGGCAATGAAGCTTTATTTTTAGATTGGAACAAATAAAACATTACAATTGCGTTGAAACGTTTTATTTTGTGTGAAGAATTGATTCTGTACCCATACTGTCATTTTTATTTCTGTTGCGGAAAATAAATAAATGATTCTAAAATCACACCATTCAACGTTCTTTTAATGCTATTTAGATCACTTAACACCCATTATTCCGTAGAAGATTAATTCCATTGCCGGTCCCCTGTACTAATTGGTAACATTTAAAGCTTTAGAACAATAGAAACATTAAATGTTACTGTCGTCCCTTTTTCACTCATGGCCCATTTGGTTTAGAGGTGAATACGTTGAGCTGGTAAAAGGTCAGTCTCCAGAGCTGAGCCAACAAAAGGAACAAAGTGACGTTTATCTTTTTATTGACAATACCTTTGCCGCATGTAATCTGATTAAATAAATATCTACGTTAAAGTAAGTACCCATAGAAAATGTTGGTAACACCGACACACATATTATTTTGTATACTGGCAACATAATTATATTCTTCTTGTACTGGGAACATAGGCCCATAATCTGTCCATCCTTTGTACCAGAAGACTATGTAATTGATTAAATAATAATTTATTGATCAGTGACTTCAAAACATCGACGTTGCGGTCCCAGCTAATATACAGTTCACTGCTTTCGTGAGGATCCCAACAGAAACAACTACGGGAAAACATGAGACTAAAATACTTATCACAATTTTTAGTAGGGAGCTTTCTGGCGTAATCGTTTGAGCGCTCTGACTTTTATTACGAAAATAAAGTAACTTTCGCCATGCCTGATCCAGGATGGATCAGTGAGATTCTTCTTCGACCACTAACCAACATTTGTCTAGTGTGGTGGTGGTATGACCCAATATTCCTTATATATCTTTCCTATATGTTAGCAGAAATAGTGTCCAGCTATGGAACTTACCTATTTGATATTATTATATTATTAAATTGTTATTCTAATAATAAATAGAAAATCCTTAAAAAATAACCAACAATCTCTCGATCCCTGTTAATGCACTTTTCTTTTTAGTGAATGTAACTACTGACAAGTTGATTTAGGATTTTTTTTCAAAGATGAAAGTACAACCCGGAGAAAGGTTTTTACTTAAAATCCCTGAATTATCTTAGTATGTGATTAGTAGAAGCATTGTTCACAATCTCCAGTGTTCAAGAGCATGCCACCAAGTTTGCTTAGAAATTTCAGCCCTTCTTCAATATACAAAAACAACTCTGTATTTCGCTATCTAACAAAATTTACTGCTGAAACTCGATTCATTAAAATTTATCTCTGAAGAAGCGAAAGTGAACGGATGCTTTAAATACTCTTACTAAATAAGCAACTCGACTTTTATATCGCACGAGTATCCGCCCGTTAATTTGTTAAAAACATCTACCCTTTCACGCAACGAGCTATCTCGATAATGGTATTGGTCTAAAATGCAAGAGGAAGAGGATTTGATTGTTTTTAAGATACTATTTTTTTAACACGAGAAGGGTTAACACCATTCTCCAGCATATGGCGAGCCTGATTTTAAGCAGGTACCGTAGTCTATAGATACTCGTAGCACTTTGGGCACTACAGTCGGTTGGCTACTCTACTCTTTCCTCTGTGCTACTGCACACGCTTATGACAATCATGAGATGACGTTATGTTGTTACGTTGGCAGCATAAAGATGAGTCTCCCTGTTCCTTTCATGAACTTGATTATGCTCTAATAGTTTTGATTATAAACTAAAATTAAATAACATCATTTTTGCTATTTCCTTCCTAAGAAAATTACAGACCCATGAAATATTTTTTATAAAATTTGTTATGTTAAATTTGATGTTCGTATGTGACAAAATAACCATTTGAATTGAAAATAAAGAGGAAGATAAGAAATAGTAATAAGTTTAATCTGTCTAGCCGCTAAATACCGAGGATATTCAGGGCATATGGCAGTTAAAAAACAATTATTTCTGGAATCTGTGGCTTGATAGTTTAAACTAGAATAATATATTACAAAATACTACACATTAAATATTAGTATACTTATACGTAATTCGGGGCAAGACGTTTTCTGATAATTTCAAATAAAATAAAATGTTCAGTTGTCTTTTGAAGTTATTTGTGTCAATCTAGTAATATGTAATTACATACTACATTCGCTCTTAACTCACACATAAAGGTTTTATCTGTTAGATTATGTATTTTATAACTTTGTACTACGAATAAATCTGTTTTAACATGGTTGTTTATTTTCAAAACTATTCCAACAGATTGTGTACTATTTTTACTTCTTGAGCTATATTTTGTAACCGTCCGCTAATAACTTGGGCATCAATATTAAGCTTAAGCTGCGGGAAGCAGGCGCGAACGATCGTCACGTCTCAAGTGCTACGTGAGGAGGGAACACGAACGAAATTATATTAAGATCGAACAGTACGAGATGTATATTTTAGAATAACCTAATCCTTGAAGTGATATTATCCACTAACTACGTGTAGTCTGTTAAGCAAATTGATATTTCTGTTAAAAGCTAGGAAACTCTATTGCAAATATTATGAGCAAAGAGGATAGCTTTCGAGAATTTATTACTAAAAGTAAAAAGAAATTTAATATTTCAAAAATTCCTCGCGGGAATATCTTGCTAGTACGTGGAGTTGTAGATACTCGTGCTACCAAAACAAGTTTTTTTATTTATGATCAGGGTAGCAAACAAGCTTACGACCCGCTTGATGGTAAGCAGTTTCCATAACCTATACAGGGGTGCGATTCTGTAAAGAATCTCGCACCTCACTTCGCAAGTCACTTCGAATTCAACTGTCAAATAGAGCAAAAAATGTTTGAAAATTTGCTCTATTTGACAGTTGAATTCGAAGTGACTTGCGAAGTGAGGTGCTAGTTTTGTTACAGAATCGACAGGCAGCACTTATTTGCTTACACAAATAAGATCAAGAGAAAGCGTCATAACAGCAAAGGAAACAAAGAATTAAACGAAACAGTGATTAGAAACAAAATGATCGCGTACTGCACGTTTTCAGAGAAACTTTCTACCGCTTACACTCAGGTTGTTGAATTAGTTCTTCAAAATGAGGACTATAGGGATGGCCCTGCCACCATAGTGGCATAAAAATTAAAAACGACTTCAAAAAATTGAAAAGGATAAAATAGTTAAATTTAAGTAGGTACCTACTCATCCCCTAGAAGATTCGACTTTTCAGTTTTTGAAGTCGGTTTTAGTTCTTGTTTTTTTTTATTACAATTTTTCACTGATAACTTTCTAAAGTCTAAGCTAGATGGTTGGCCGTCAGCTTATGATTTTTTCCTACTATCGTATCGTTGTACTAAAAAGTCATACGAAAGCAAAAATCCGCAATTTCGCATACATAGACGACTTACTCATTCCAGTCCTAATTACTGAGCATGGAAGGAATTTTACCTTAAAGCCTTAGGATGACGACCTGCTTTAGTAAGTGATTTTTCCCCTTGTTATTGCAGGTGTCTAAAGGCTAAGTTAGCCATCTACCAGCAGGTGGGCTGTCAGCTTGTTTTACATCTAATCGTATATAAAAATAATGAAGACCTTCTTAACCAATGTACAGACGACAGCACATGTGCAACAGGTGCACTACGAAAGCAGCCTCTATTACGAATGCAGTAAGGGTGGTCTCAAGGTCAAACTGCTACGCTTGATGTGCTCTCGACTGTACAATGTCCTTTTATTGTAAAAAGTCTTGTGTGTAAATTATACGTAATAAAAGACCCCATTCGTAAGCTGATTCGCAATATTCATATAATATAAGTTGAAGGAGTTACAAATAATTAATGTTGTAATAAATTAACCTCTACATCACAAGAAGTGCGTTCATACCTTATAAGTGCTTCGTTACACCCAGCTCTTAAATATGTATGAGAGTACGTCAAAACTTCTGTGCGAGAGCCGAACTTAAAGTATCACTTGGAACTTGCTGAAATTTAAGTAGGTACAAGTTTAAGAGCTCCCGCCATTAACATCCGAAGACAATGTATAGTCAAATACAATATTCAGGAAAAGCTATTGTAGAGGAAAATGTCTCATTGTTCTTTGAGCTATTGTGAGCGGTTCGGTACTTACTAATGGAGACTGCATTGTCTTGAGACTACTGAGTCAGCTAACTGGTTTGAACTAGTTCAGGCTTAACTGTGTTGCTTAACTCTTAAAAGCATTGAATTGATTTGTATCGATGATGACATGTCATCTATTGCATTCGGTCGTCTAGACAGCTTTTACATCGAATTCGTTCTTTTCACAGAATGAATCAAATCTAGGTATTGAAAAGAGCAACGTGTCTATCTTTATAATTTGATAAATAATATTACTTTGATTCCCTTGGCAAATAAAATCTGTGTGGGAAAATATTGACAGATAGATAGACATTGTTTATTTCGCACAAATTTACACATATAAGCAAGATAGATCATCATCACATCTGTTGAAATATTTGTATTTTGTGATATAGAAGGAAAACTCTGAAAAACGTTAGATCATGACACGATATATTTTTGAAGTAAAGTCAATTATAGCTCTATTTAAATATTTAAATTTGACACACAGTTTTGATTACCAACGAGTATTTATAGTTAATACAACATTCCCCCTTAATCAAAACTAGATATAAAGCTAAAATTAACAAATAAAATGCACAAGATAAATATAGAAATAACAGTAAATAAACCCCCGATTAAATTCTAAAAACGTAATATAACCAAAACAGAATAAAATTAGGTAAAACATATTAATATAGGCTAAGAATAGTATATTAACAAACATCAAGTTATTCCAATAGATGTTAGACACTTATTATGAGCTACACGACCTAATGGGTTTGTCAATACATCTGCTGACATTTCGCTACTCTTAATGTATTTTAAACCTATAACGTTTTCCGATACTTTTTCTCTTATAAAGTGGTATTTCGTATCGATATGTTTTGTTCTGTTGTGGTGAACGGGATTATTTGCTATACTCTGTGCACTTTGACTGTCGCTATAAATAGTTACAGAGTCATATTTACGACCACATACCTCACTTATGAAGCGGCGTAAGTATATGGCTTCTTTAGCAGCGTCTGTAAGGGCCATATACTCAGCTTCAGCTGATGATAAAGCGACGGTAGGTTGCTTTCTTGATGCCCACGAAACAGGACCATTCGCTAACTTGAAGTAAAATCCTGTGTATGAGCGTCGATCTCGAGTGCAATTCGCCCAATCTGCGTCTGCATATCCTATTAAAGGATTTCCCGTGCTCCTATAAACAATACTAAAGTCTATAGTCTGCTTTAAATATTGGAGTACTCGCTTTGCAGCTTCCCAATGAATCTTAGTAAAACACGTATTAAATTGACTAAGATAACTTGTGGCAAATGCTATATCAGGGCGTGTGTTAACAGCCAAGAACATCAAAGATCCTATTAGATTTTGATATGGATATAATTGCTCACCGTTATCAGTGCAAATTTCCAACTTAATGTTATTTAAAGGTGTGGAATAGCCTTTACACGATTCCAAACCAAATTTCTTCAGTAAGTTTTCAATGTACGTTTTTTGATTAATACATATTTCGTTGTCCTTTTGCGAAATATTTATACCTAAATAATAACTTAGTTTACCCAAATCTTTTATCACAAAATATTTGTCTAAGTCACTTATGACAGTGTCAAATAATTTGTCACTTTTATAAAAGACAATTATGTCATCCACATATACGGCCAGTATAACCATTTCTGAACCAAAAAGTTTTTTATAAACACATGGTTCCGATGGTAATTTATTGAAACCTATTTGTGTAAGAGTTTCATTCAACTTACAGTACCAAGCTCTGGGTGCTTGTTTAAGCCCGTATAATGACCTTTGCAGTAAACAAACTTTGTCTTCTTGTCCTTTTTTCACAAACCCTTGTGGTTGAGTCATATACACTTCTTCTAAGAGATCGCCATTTAAAAAGGCAGTTTCAACGTCTAAGTGACGCATTTTGAGGCCATATTCTGAGGCTAAAGCAATAAGCGTCCGTAAAGAAGAATTTCTTACAACCGGAGCAAACGTTTCATGGTAGTCAATGCCTTCAACTTGACTATATCCTTTTATGACAAGTCTGGCCTTGTACTTTATAATATTCCCATGAGCATCCGTTTTAACTCTATAAATCCATCTACATGGAATTACTTTCTTATCTGGTTTGTCCACTAACTTCCATGTATTTAACTTAAGAAGAGATTGATATTCACTTTCCATTGCTGCCTGCCATTTATCTGCAGTATCAGATTTTAAGGCCTGAATATGGTTCTGAGGTTCAAAGAACTCGTTCGGCAAAACACTGTAAGAATAATAATCAGGTGGTTTACGAACTCTAGAAGGATATCTTCTCTCTGAGTTTTCTGAAGAACTAATATCTTGCACAATGGGAGAATCAATATCTGGTATAATATCTGATTCAAGCTCTGAACCAATCCCAACTTCCCCCTTTAGTGGACACGAACTAGATGGTTCCATGTTTTCATTCTCAATAGTAGAAGATTCAGATGTTGCAGTTCTATTGGCCTCGTCTGGAATGTCAACGACATCCTCAGTTTCCAATATATTTGTCAAGGTTAAAATAGAATTATTTTGACCTGTATCTGAATTATCATTATTCTTCAGACTTTTAAAACAATCCTCAAAAAGGTAACATCTCTAGCTTTTATATTTTTTCTAGGACACGCGGTATTTCTGAAATAATAACTTTGTACATTATCAGAATATCCTACAAAAATAAATTCCTCTGCTTTCACGTCAAATTTCTTTCTTTGACATGATGGAATATGTACAAGAGCACGACAACCAAACACTTTTAGGTGTGACAAATCTGGTTTCTTTTCATACCATATTTCAAATGGTGTTTGAGAACCTACCAGACTACGATGTGGGGAACAGTTTTTCAAATAAACAGCCGTCTGTACAGCGTCCTCCCAATATGCCATAGGAAGTGAACTACCTGCTAACATAGAACGTGCTTTTTCAGTAACAGAACGTATAGTACGCTCAGCTACGCCATTCTGTTGAGGAGAATAAGGCACCGTAGTTTCGTGTACTATCCCGTTCATAGAAAAATAATGCAACAATTCTGTGTTAACAAATTCTGTCCCATTATCGGTCCTAACAGTTTTTATTTTCTTATCAGTTTGTCGCTCTACAAGTAAATGAAAAATCTTAAATTTTTCTTTTACTTCAGACTTTGCAGCTAGAAAATAAACAAAAATCTTACGCGAATAATCATCAATAAATAATAAAGCATATCTATTGCCTTGAAAAGAATTGGTTGATATTGGTCCAAATAGATCACAATGTATCAATTCAAGCAAAGAAGATGCTTTTTTGTAAATTATTCTTTTAAAAGGTTTACGCGCTTGCTTACCTTCTACACAAGCGACACAACTACTTTTATCTACAACCTTATAATCTACACCTACTTGACTATTTCTTAAAAGGTTCATCCCAAAACGGCATAAATGGCCGAGACGTCTATGCCACAACTGGTATGTATTCGACAAAGATTCGGCCATTGCCACATCACGAGTTCCATTGTACGGAGTATTGACAGTACATTCCAACTTGTACAGCCCGTTATATACAGAACCACGCAAATTGGATTACCTGAAAAAGAAAAAGTATCGCTTCCAAAAAAGGTGCAACCATTTTTATCAAATAAAATAGTAAAACCACTTTGTACAGCCTTATATACAGATATCAAATTGGTTTTTAAATTAGGTACAAATACAACATTAGAAATTCTATTTACATCAGATTTAGTACAGATCGAAACATCACCTATACCACCACTATTTATCTTATCTCCATTTGCTACAGTTACAGTACCAGTATCTAATTTCTCCATATTTACGAACCAGTCTCGCCGCGATGACATATGTTTGGTTGCTCCAGAATCAATAAACCAATTGTCCGAAGAGTTATCATCACTAATGCCTAAAGCATACAAAGATTTCTCCTCTTTAGATTTCTTTTTCTTCAAAGGACATTCTGGTCTCTTGTGTCCGGGCTCCTTACAGTCATAACAGATTATGGGCTTCTGTTTCTTTGGTTTCTTCTTTCTATGGGTTTCATTAGAAGTACGTAATGCAGATTCTGATGGCATATTATCGCATTTAGACATTTCGTTTAATAACTTAGCCTTTACTAACTCAGTAGTAACTTCGATATTGCTGTTCTCCAATGCCATAATCAGTGGGTCATATTTAGAAGATAAGCCTCCTAATAAAATAGCAGCTAGTGAGGAATCTTCAATGACTTTGCCAATGTCTGCTAAGTCCTGAGCAGTACTCACAACAGCATTAATATAAGCCTCAATATCATTAAAGTTGTCTAATGTCAATCTGTATAACTTCCTTTCTAATGCTAGTCTACGTCCCATACCTCTATCTTCGTAAGCATTTTGAAGGGATCTCCATGCTTCAGAAGAAGTCTTAGCATTTCTAACATGGGTAATAGCAGAATCTTCCAACGTTAAACAAATTTTAGTGAGAGCTATTCGGTCATTCCTTACCTTTATAGGATCTGGGGTGTTGTTACCACTTGGGTAACCATCTACTGCTTCCCACAGATCTTCATGCATTAAATAGTTACGCATTTTAAATTTCCAAACGCTATAGCCATCTCTATTACGAAGAGAAAAAGAAGGGAGTGAAGAAGAACATCTTCTTGAAGAATCTCCACAATCATTCGGCATTTCACTAAAAAATCTCACGTACCTGTCGACTTCAAAAAATATATACCACTCTAATATATTTTTCACAGCTTTTCACGACTATCTCGTGCTGATAACGTGTTGAAATATTTGTATTTTGTGATATAGAAGGAAAACTCTGAAAAACGTTAGATCATGACACGATATATTTTTGAAGTAAAGTCAATTATAGCTCTATTTAAATATTTAAATTTGACACACAGTTTTGATTACCAACGAGTATTTATAGTTAATACAACAACATCAAACAAGATATCATAAGTTATTTATTTATTTATTTATTTATTTATTTATTAGGACAACCAACAAGGCTTACACTATTACATTCAATAGTAATTTTAGGCATAAAAGTATAAACTAAGTGCAGTCTTAATTAAAGGTTGCCACGGCATGCAGTGGTGGGCTCTTCTTCTTACGATAACTAATTATGATACAATTTTATATAGATGTTGTTAATAACTAAAACATGAGTTGCTTAAACAAAAGATACTTGATGTAATCTAAATTAACTATGTGGTTTTGACAGATAGGGCCGGTCGCGAAACTATAAGTTCCTTTGGGCAAAAGAACCTATAATTTCACGTTTATACTTTCCTGGAAAATATTTTCCTATGAAAATAATATCTTAATACGTGAACTTGTTGAATGTTGAATTTGTTGAAAAATAAAAAATAAATTTGAAATCGCGAAAATAAGTAGCTGTTTCATACAAACAGGCCGAAGAATTAAAGATTACTATTTGTATGAAACAACTGATTTTTTTTTAGCGATTTAAAATTTATTTTTTAGCAAATCGTGTTTAGGGTGACCAGCACTCCCACCTGCTTTCGTTTACGAGAGCGTCCCCCTAACACCCTGTATATACGAAATATTTAAAGTGTTCATTTACTGATACTCCAGAAAGCTCCTCGGTATAAGCATTCAAAGGCTTAGATTTATTACAATTCATGTGTCAAAAATAAAACTGATATCTGTACCATGGTTTGAATTCCCTAACATTACTCATTTTTAAAAATCAAACAGTTTATTGTGTATAATTTTACAATTTGTATACAACAAAAATAGTTTAATAACTTTCAGTGTATTTCTTATTTAAATTAAAACCAATTTATAGCAATAATATTTTACTCAACATAATGAAGGTAGGTACAGAAACACAATCCTTTACCTTCCGCAGGTACTAGTACAAGACTGCCACGGCAAGGTACCGATAATAGTCCTGTGCATAAGGAACATTTTAACGCGCGCGTTTGAGTTTAACGCAGGTGACAAATATTACTACGTTAGAACTAAAAACATTCGAGTGAGGTAAACAACTTTGCACCGTATAAACAAGGCGTACAGATAAAACAAAATAACAAAAAATAAATGTAACTAAAAACTAATAGAGAAATTATATTTTCTGGCACTGGAACATTACGTACACCTATTTCTTACTACTTACATGATTGCAATCAATATTTTGAATTTTAGCTTAATAAAAGATACTCAAAATGGCATAACAATTAAACTCCGACTACATTTACACACCTGTAGTTCGCACTCCCTCATTCCAAGATCCATCTAAGATGGCAATCGTTCCCACCCTTCTACCCAAATTTGTCCAGTGTAAGTAATTTACGGGCACTCTCCCCATGTGATTGAAGAAGGTACGTGCCATGTATTCTATATGTTTCATAATTTTTTTGGGTGGTAGGGAAAATTTTGTTGGCAATCTACATAATAATATATTGGGCAAAAAATAAGGACTGGCTTCGCTAAAACAGAGCTACACCGAATAAAAATAATTATCTTACATGTACCTACAATACTTTGTCTTATTGTTAAAATTGAAACATGTAATGACTTATTCTTAATTTTTGATTTTAACATTATTTTAAATGTTTGAAAAATTACGGATGTTGTACGGATGTTACGAATTTTCGGATGTTGAAATAGAACATTTCGACATTGTAGGGTGGACGTTAGCTCATAAACGCAAATACAGATAGACTAGAAGAATTTCACAGGGATATCCCAAGTCCTGGGTGGCTCAGTGGTCAGAGCAGTCGCCCGGATTGCGAAAGGTCGCGGGTTCGATTCCTGCCTCAGGACGTGAAATTTTTCTAGTTTTATTATATTTTAATTACTATGTAATGACTTGCAATAAAGATATATCAATATGAATATGTTTCACCAACATAATACATAACATAATGAGTTAGGAGGCTGCAATATGACCGCCTTCATCCGCTCACTCGAAAACATTTTCTCCACGATCTCCGATTGGTCAAGCCCTGAGTACATAGATCAGTAGATGTGCCATTGAAATAAAAAACCGCCCAGAACAAAAACGCAAACCGCCGAGTCGGGCTCGCGCACGAAGAGTTCCGTACTATCATCTATAAACAAGCGTCTACCTGTTGCCGTTGTCAATATCGAGCAAAAAGAAGCAAAAAAATCACGTTTGTTGTATGGGAGCCCCCTTAAAAATTTATTTTATTCTGTTTAAAGTATTTGTTATTATGGCGGCAACAGAAATACATCATCTGTGAAAATTTCAACTGTCTAACTATCACGGTTCGTGAGATACAGCCTGGTGGCAGACGGACGGACAGACGGACAGCGGAGTCTAGAAGCTAGAAATAGGGTCCCGTTTTACCTATTGGGTACAGAATCCTAAAAATCAAGTGGTTTGAAGATAGGGCCCCTCTCCACAAAGACAGGACCTTAATAGTCACATTGCCTTGGCAACAAGCGGCTGTAATACGTCTGGTACAGTCAAGAGCACATCAAGCTTTACATTTTAGTTGCTAATTGGCTCTTATTACCAAAGCATAAGGTGCCACAGTGTAAGGGTTGACGTGCAGCCGACTGTACATTACGCAAGGTCGGCAGCAGGCGGCTCTCACCTGCCAAACACCGTAGTGGTTCATCACTAAGGGCCTTAATAGGTAAGAACCCTGCATTCCCATTTCCCACACCATAGGTGGGTAGAACTTAGAGTGAAGAAAATAAGTACACTATAACTTCATCACCAGCATTTACACGTCCCACTGCTGGGCACAGGCCTTCCTACACGACAGAAACACATGAGGAGTTTGGGCCATAACAGCACCACGCTTTCCCAATGCGGGTTGGTGGGTTAAAGCGGTTGGAGGGACAACCGGGACCAACGGCTTAAAGTGCCTTCCAAAGCACGGAGGAGCTCGAGATAACAAACTTTGATTGACCCATCCCAAGTTTGACCATGGCGAAAGGTGCTTTGTTTTTCGTATCGACACCAGAGCGCTGAAACCAATACGCCACCGAGACCCTCCCATTTTAACTTAAAACTCAAAAACTATCCAAAACTCGGGAGGATGTCATCACTTGTTTCTTTCAAGTAAAATAAATTGAGGAACGGCTTAGCTTGCATTTCACAATTTATGTAGACATGAGACACGTTATCATCAGCACTCGTAAAAAGCAGACATGTTATGCATGATGCTGTTTGCTAACCATAAACTGCAGAATTTGCTTATCGGGCAAGTACAGAGTAAAGGTCTCGTCTTACGATCGGTGCGCCAGGGTCGTCTATTGGAAACTATAAAATTATTTAGTTACGGCAATACCTCGCCAGTATTCAGTATTTGAAATAAGGAGTTATTGTTGCCACAACATCAGTTTTCGTTTTTAAGAGTTAATGTTCCAGCAATAACGTATTTTAGCTTAGCGTGAATATAAACAATATTCTCGATAGGAAACAATACAAAGATGGTCATCTTCATTCGTTTTTTGACGATTATCTAAGACCCAAACTAAGTAAATAAATAAATAAAAGAAATTTTATTAATAAATAAAATATTTTCAATATGGCACTATGTTATAGAGCGCTATGTGTGACTTTTTTTCGCGTGCTGATAAGTTATACTCGTAGGTATCTCTATTTCTCTCTGCCTCAACCGAAGCAAAGTACACGGGGTATCGCCTAGACAAATTTATCACTATCTTATTGTAAATTAAAAAAAAACCGTTTTAAAATATAGTAGGATTAGGTCTTATGTTGTATTTTGCATTTTTTTACCTAAACAAATAGCTTCAGTTCTATAAGCGAAATTTCTTCTGATATGTGTCGGAAACTATTAAATTCAAAATTAAAAATATATACTATTTTAAAAGCCATTTCATTCTGTTTTGAAAAGTGTTGATATTTTTAACTGTTTTAATATTTCTGTAAACATTTTCAGGGTGATAATAAAATTTAAGCAGACATTGAAGTTGACAATTTCGAAGTCAAATATTTCACAACCGAAATGTATTTACCGAGATATATTTGAAAATGTTTTAAGTGACTTTATTATTGTTTTGAATTTCCTCTTCAACGCTACGCCGCCCGCTGGGTTAAGTGAATTGTTTTCATCCCTACTCTTTGCGCAGTGAGGATAAAATGTAATTACAACATAAATAAGGGTAATAGATAACTATATTCCTTAAGACTATCCTATCTCAATAGATAGGAATGCAAAAATACTATAAAAATTGAAATATATCTAAAAACGTTAAACTACTTATGTTAAATGAAATGCAATATTTTAAGTAGTTAAAAACTGACTCAAAAAGTCTTTTATACCTACCTCTACCTTTTACTAGGTGGTAGACCCATATGTAGGGTCGCCTGGGTAGGTACCACCGCCTTTCTTATTTCAGCCGTGAAACAGTTCGCTGTGTTTCGGATTGAAGGCAAAGGTAGCCAGTGTAATTACTGGGCATGGACGGCATTTCATCTTAGGCCTCAGGATGACAACGCACCTGCAATTTCAAGTGCTTTTCCTTGTTATTGCAGGTGTCTATAGGCGGCGGTAACCGCTTACCAGCAGGTGGGCCGTCAGCTTGTTTGTCGTCTAGTTGTATTAAAAAAAAACCTCTACTGTCTTTGATTTCATTACTAAGTAATCGAAGGAACTATAAAAATCGTTGTTTATGCAACTATAATTTTAGCTCGCAGTGATACTTACTCTGCATATTCCAGTTCTGACGTTAAAAGGTTTAATTTTAAGTTCCGAGAAGACACTATTAATAAAAGTTTCATGAAGGTGACAACCATATCCGAAAGGTTGAAAAGGGATCTGAAGAGGTCTGATATATGTAAGGCGCGATAAAACCGTAGTAGTTTTGAAGCCAACGGTACACGTTATCCGAATTGGCTTAAAATGTTCTTCGCATAATTTATGACTTCCTCAAAGACCTTCAACTTGCAACTTTTAACAAGATAACCAAGTTACTTTGTTAGATGTGAGTGAATTTAGAAAGGAGTTTCTAATAAGGTATTGGGTTACGTATTGCTTGTTAGTAAAGGTGACGGCGCGTGTCTGACGCGCTGGGCTTTGATTTTGTTTGTTAAACAATGAGGGCCGTGTAACTAAAGGAAAAAATGGAAACAGAGATTCCTTAAAGTATCCACAGTAATAACAAATTCTTGAATTAGGAGACATGCTCATTTAAAACTAAGATTTCCCATCAATCATCATATATACGTCACCAGCCTATATACGTCCCACTGCTGGGCACAGGCCTTCCTGCATGGGAGAAACACATGAGGAGTTTGGGCCATAACACCACCACGCTGGCCCAATGCGGGTTGGTGGGTTAAAGCGGTTGCAGTAGCAACCGGGACCAACGGCTTAACGTGCCTTCCGAAGCACGGAGGAGCTCAAGATTATAAATTTGATTGATCCATCCAGAGACCGACCATTATGAAACTTGCTTTGTTTTCGTGATCGAAACCAGAGCGCTCAATCCACTACGCCACCGAGCTCCTCAGTTCCCATCAATGAATTTTCACATTGCGATATTGTCGCTTAATGATCGTGAGATATCTTGGTACCAGGGATTTTGAGAGATTCTAGCATGTATTAGTGTCACTAAATGTGACTGTCAATTATAGCGACTGGACACAATATCTGTAGCACATTGCTGGCTCGATTAATATTGTTAGAAAATAACAGTAAAATATTTTTTCCTATTAATAAATTTATATCATTGCGACGTAATTACTGATTAGTTAAAGAATGTATATTTTAATTTTTTGCTCTTATTACAGGTACACCCTATTGCAGAGCGTGGATTACAAAATTTTAGTGAGAACAATCAGCTAGTCTCACACAACCTTGTCATGTCTTATCACCACACATAATAATGCATCGTCGGAGCGTGCTCTGCTTTAGATTAGAGAATAAATTTTCATGGCAGGCTTAAATAAAATCTATAATTAAAACCATTCCTCAAAAGGGAAGACCGGGCGAGCATGTCCTGATGGTCAGCGGTTACCGAATCCTATAGAAACTTATAATGTCAAGGATAAGTAATATTTACATTTGTAAATTTATAAATAATCTAATAAGAACTAAAAACTTAAATTCAAAACCGCAATACCTTCTTCTATGTTCCGAGACATTTTGTACTTACAATGACATATTTCATGGGTCGCCCGGCCACCTAATGTCCCAATATCCACCCTCAGTGGCAAGATATTGTTTTCACTTGATAGATGGCCCAACGCTGCAGTACTGTCAGCATATTTCTTCCCGTTCGGAGAATTATTTTTTATACTGCACACCTGCGAGAGAGCTCCCATTTGTTTCTGGAATAGTGCAAAAGGGGTTTATATGAACGCCATTAGCTTAGAGTTTATGGATAAGAAAATGTGTGACGCTTATGACTAAGTATATTTTGAGATATCCCAGAAGTACTATTATAACCAATGTTATTGTTTTGAGTATATGTATAGGTACTGTTGTCATTGATAATGCCGAATAATCTTCCAGTGAAGAAGGAAGATATGTAGCTATTACAGACAACCAAACTGTTATCTATGGAGCGGAGAAGTATGTTTACCGGGAAATAAGAATGGGTAAAGAGAACCAATGAAATCGATAGACGTATAAGATTGATGTGGAGCACTTAGTGAAAAATGGACTAGAATATTCAGCCTCTATACGCCAGTGCTAAGTTACGGAGTCGAAACCTGGATCCTAACAAAAGCATATAAGTATTAATTTAAAAAATCTCATGTGGCGGTGGGTGGGTCATGTTGCTCGGAATCATGGTTCTTGACGCACGAGTGGTTGCCATGGGAGGAAAAGAACCTCAGAGGGAGGCCGCAAACGTAGTGTAACGATTTCGTAAGATGAGTGGCGGAATCCAATTGGATTCAGTTAGCACAACACTTAGGGTTGGAGGTAGTTTAAGGAAGCCTACACCAATAAGATTGAGAAGGAAGGAGAATTTTCTAATTATTTATGTTAATACCATGCTTTCAGTACTACCATGTTATCGTATTAGTTTTACCACACTATTGGCATAATTATGGACTCTTCTTATCGCTTTTAATAATAAATTTTATAAATTAGTGAAGTGTAAATCTATTTGCATGGCTTTCTTTTAAAATATTTTTGTAATATGTTTCTAACGTAATATCAACATGTAGTGGTATTATTTATAGAAGGTACCTTGGTTGATTGCCCACGAGGTGGTAAGTGGCTACGTCACCTAGGAAGACTCAATGTCACCTAAAGGGCAATGGTGAGGGCTATGCTCGGGGTTTCAGAACTAAGGTCACCTACATAGCCCGAAGAATTGCGTGGTGGCAGTGGGCAGGCCACATTGCAAGGAGGACTGACGGCTGTTGGGGCGGAAAGGTCCTCGAGTGGCGGCCGCGTACCGGGAGACGCAGTGTTGGTAGGCCTCCCACAAGGTGGACCGACGATCTGGTGAGGTTTGCGGGAAGCCGATGGATGCGGACAGCGCAGAACCGATCGGTATGGAGATCTTTGGGGGAGGCCTATGACCAGCACTGGGCGTCTCTCGGTTGACATGATAAATGATGATGATGTCACACTGATATCATCATCATTTATCATCACCTTAGATGAAATGGTTTCCATGCCCACTGGTTACCTTTCACTTCAATCCCAAACACAGCGAACTTCTTTACGGGCGAAACAGGAAAGGCGGTGGTTACTACCCAGACGACCTACGGGACTACCACCTAATAAAGTAGTTTGAATTAATTTTATTATTATATTGAAGTGATAATAATAATAAAATATTTACGCGTAAAGAATGACCTCTGGGAAAGAAGCTTTGCTTCTGTAATATACAAATAATACACTAAGCAAAAATCACAATACAATATGAAATATGTAAGAGAACATAACATTGTTACGTTCGGTGCTGATAATCCAAACACGTAGCTTTAATACGTTATTGCAATAAAGGACTTCCTCGCCTGTTTTATACCTACGTCTTCTAGTATATTTACTTTCCTAAGTATTTGCGCTTTAACGTCTAATATTAAAGATACCCGTATATATAGTACAGCTTAATAGGTTGTATTGCTGTCTTTTCCGTCAGTGGGACGATGAGGTTTTTATTTGCTTATAGTCTGACTGTTATCAATATATCTCTTAGGGTGTTCTTTGCTACTAGTATTTTTTAGATATTGTTGTTATTCAGAAAACTTAATTTATTTTTTATTTACTTTTTTTAAATTTATTTATAAATAATAAATAATCTGATTCAGTTCAAGTTTCTGTAGTATCAAGTTTACGCCTTATCCCAACTCTGCCTAACACCGCGTAAGAGTAAAAAAAAACTAATCTGGAATGCACACTGTTAATTACACAAAATAGCCCCCCCCCCCCCCCACGGTCGTCACGTGCCCTCTTAGGGTCCTCGTCTGAAATTAAAGAATGAAAGAGGTCACATTGCGGCTTTGTGTTTTGTATTCAATGAAAAAAGACCGCTGGCAACATTGAAACTCGGGCCACAAACTCATCTCTTATGGGCCTCGATTTGGACGTGACGGGAATATTCACATGGCAATGTTTCGGGTGGAAAGACGTTTTACAGCTCAATCTCCTCGGATCGGACCGGATTTGATTAGCATTCCGCGTAAAATCTGTAAACGAGTGTCGCAAATACTTTTTATAAGGGTCGGCCTCGTTTGTGGCCTTGTGGAACCCAGTAAACGAAATACTGATTAAATAAGCCGGGCGTTTATTTTTTCTCTTGAAAACTATTTCAATGAATAAAAGCTGTTTTTTAAATGAAATGAATATTTTTTGCATGGAAAAAGTAAAAGGTATAAAAATATTATCCTAGAATGCGTATAAAGCGGATAGCAGACTTATTTTTGGATAAATAATTTAATTTGAGTGCATTATTTACATAAATCATTCAAAAAAATCAAAATAAGAAAGTAATTTATTTGATTATACTTAAAATCCGTATATTACATTTTGTGAATAAACAACAAACCGAAATCATTAAATTATATGCATTAAATCAATTTAAAATTAATGTTACATTCTAAAAATTCTTTTCTTGAAAATGTTTTCCCAGTAGCCACTTTGGCAACACTGTTTTAAAACTCGTCCTCTGTAGCAATTTGATCCTACAAGAAAGTTTATTGCACAATAGTATAAACAATTTTATTTACTATAAACATTTACAAGGCGGCCGTTGCAACAATTTCTTCACTGTGCTCTTACAATCTAGGAGTAGCATATAGACAGTTAATATTCTAACACAAAATATTGTTAAAATGTTTTCAACTAAATCATATTTTAAAAAATCCTTGCCGAGTACAAATGATTAATCCTACATGAGTAGTTACTCGTGTCAACTAGACAATACCAAGCCGACAGATATTATCAGACAAATCCACTCAAAGCCGGTAATGGACAAATTAATTTGGTTGCTACCGATTAAACAATCAAAATAATGTTGCCTCACATACTTATTGATGTTTTTTTTACTTCAGTAATTACAAACTACTTCGTGCAAAACTTCAAATAACATTTTAATACTATCAAACTTAACTATTTAATTTATTTTGCTGCACTTTTTATTGATTATATCTAATCATTTTATATTAAATATTTAGTTCAAACTAAAACTCCATTTCGTTATTCTATGTCTTTAAATAATTCTTTCATGATCATCATTATCATGTCACCCGAAAGACGTTCACGTGATATCCATGACACTGCACGTATCCAGCAGGTAACAAAACAAAACAATTAATGACTGTGAAGGTTCCTAAAATAAAAACAATAATTAACAACTAACAGTTTCTTGCTCAAATCAAGATATATTTAATACGTGTGACGGTAATTTTCGTACTAAATAATGTAGAACAACGTAATTTGCACAAATTATTTACTTTTAATTAAAGTTATGCAGAATGAATGTGACTCGTGCATGCACTGCAAGCGCCATGGGACAATCTTAATGTTGAGGTTCATTCCCTAAGTTAAGCTGTGTGCGCTGGTATATATTTATGTGTAGATTTATAAATTAACAACAAATCACGTTTTATATATTACTAGCCCGGTATACTTTGCAATGCCCGTACAGAGAAAACTGTTAAGTTTATAGTCATCACCAGCCTATAAACGTTCAACTACACAATACGAATATAGGATTACACAGACTCAATAGGATTTATATTGTGTGTAAACTCCGGTGGGCTGTTAAGATGCCAAAAAAATATAGAAGTCACTATCACACATATCCTTCTCTCTTATAGTCAATTTGTATCATTAATAACGTCGGTCACATTGAAATTTAAATTAAAAACGAAGAATTTTGTAAAATACTTCGACAAGTAAAGTTTGATAGCAGCCTTAATGAAAATCCTAATGATGGCTTCTATCAACAATTCTTGCTAAATTTACAGAATCTATGTGTAATACTATGAAAACTATGATTGTTTTGGATTCTACCTAAATGACCGAGAGCTAATAATCACTCTGGTGAAATCGAAAGCCGATAAATCCGCTTGCGACCCGTAACTACTAAAACAATCCGACTTCTACTGGTGAAGTCAAGTCACTTCAAATCGATCAAGGATCTTATTTGAAAACAATAAGGCTCCTTTTCAGTTGGCAGTGTTAAACATGAGATCAAGGAGATAATCTGGGAGAATTCTTAGATGGAGGAGTTAATACAATCTATTGTTGGAACTGTCTTACAATGAGGTTAATACCAAACTGTTTTATTAACCTTTTCAAACAAAGGGGGACTAGTTTCAATCTATTAAGCCTGTGTATGTGTAGTACAGTTATGTGAAAAAGTATTATCATGCTAACATTTTTCCCGATTGTGACTGACGCATATTTGCAAAGAGAATAATGGTTATGTAGTTAGCTATCAATCTAACGTAGATAATTGCACAATAAAATTACTTCGAAGACTATTTTTTCAGCTTCTCACAGTGAGCACGGTAATGTAGTTTATCCAGTATTTTGACTCGGCCCTGTCCTTGAAATCAATAGCAACAGCTGCGCAATTATTAAAATGAATTCATTTTCTTTAAAGAGGAAATGTTTAATAAAATTACATTTTATGTTTTTTGAACAGTACATTTAATAATAATTGCAAAATTAAAAATTTTAAGTAACCCCCGGCGTCATTAATCATCTATCTAACACTATCTCATTGAGACTATTCATAACAGCCCAAACACGCTATATCTGCTGTAAATTTTTGAAGAATTACCATTTTGCAGACGTAATCCTTGATGGTATGGGATCAGCTCAAGGATAGTAAGTCATGGGAATGTCACCGAAGTGACAGTACACGAAATTTCAAATCAATCGGATGTGTAAAAGTTAGTAAAACCCTATTATCATGTACAAAATGCGCTGATAGTCATCAAACGCCTGAACTGATCTTCATAAATTATAGCTAAGAACCATCGTAGGCACATCAGCTTTCAAACAAAAAAAACCGAATCAAAATCGGTCCATTCGTTTAGGCGCTACGATGCCACAGACAGACACACAGTTACACAGATACACAGACAGACAGGTCAAACTTATAACACCCCTCTTTTTTCGTCGAGGGTTAAAAAGGAACGGCATTAGTTTTAAAAAAGTATATTTAATGATCGTTGTATGTCCTCCACATTGAAATATTTTTCACAAATCTGTTAGGCAGCAAAGTTAAGTTAGTTTTCTAAATGATCACGACGGATCAGTCTCTTTTTTATTCAACTAGAGAAAAAGTAGTTTTAATACAGTCTAAAGAAAAAAACAACACCTCCCTACTCAACCAAACTTCAAGAAACAGCTAAAGAGTAATTTAATAATGACTCTTTTCATATCAACTTATTGAAGTTCTTGAACTTCTCTCTGATGGGCACAGGCGTTCCTACACGAGAGAAACATAAAGAGTTTTGGCCATAAAACGCGTGTTTATGTGTTTTGCAGATAACTGTTATAAATTGTTATCATATGTCATTGTTTATCTTCACAGATTTATAAGCCGTATACGATATTTTATAAAATTAAAGTCAATATGCATAAAATAGTCATTCGTAGTCGTTGATTTTACTGTCACTGAAATTTAACCAAATATTGTGATCGTTCCGATCTGTTTGCGTTCGGTAATCGGTATAATCCGGATTAAACTAGTTCGATCTCGGTGAGCTATTGTTACAAATACATTTGATGCTATTCACATCTGAGTTTAATTGAAATGACAATGCGGGAAAATTGCTGCTTCGTTTTGGACTTTGGACACAGATTATTATGGTACTTTGGATCGTGTTCAAAGTACATTTACAATAGGCTATTTTTTTTATATAAAGTACGGAAAATGAATCAACACCGCCTTCATGTGAAGTGGTCAGAAGAGTCCATATGCGAAGACAGTTAGTACAGTGTACGCATACTACACTAGCTGCCTCCACCTTGTCTGCTCAGAAGGTACTTTTTCACACCTCAGAAGGAGGGACACATGTGCCGGCAAAAATTCTAAGTTTTGGAAGGACGACAAAGAAACGAGTTTATTATTTCGTTGGTTTCATAAAATTAATTATATTATGTGCTCTTATGATTGTGGAAATAATATTTTCTTCTCTGTTTGAAATTTTATTTGACGTTCGCTTGATAAGTCTTTCTTTTCGTCACTCAGTTATTTCGCTTTTCTTCTCTATCGTTCGACATATTAACGACTCTTATCTAATATATAATAACATTCACATAGTCTATACATCTTTCATCGGCCTTCTTTTTCACACGCCTTTGGTAAACCCAAAGTCAAATTCGATAGGTAAAGGTTCCTTGTGAATTAGTTTTCCAAATCCGGTGTTTTCTTCTGACAAGGAAGATTAACGTCCAGGAGAAGGAAGAAGATTATCAATGTATAATTGAATAACATTTCACTCACAGAAATAAAATTAGACGTTGTTAAATTATCATCATTATCAATAGCCTATATACGTATCACTGTTGGCCACAGGTCATCCTACATGGGAGAAGCACATGAGGAATTTTGGCCATAACTCTACCACGCTGGCACAATACGGGTTAATAGGTTAAAGTGATTTTCCAAAGCACGGAGAATCTCGAGATGACAAATGTTTGATTGACCCAGCCCGGGATCGACCATGGCGAAAGTTGCTTTATTTTGGTAAACGAAACTAGAGCGCTCAAACCAGTACGCCACCGAGCTCCTCTTGGTTGATAAATACTTGCATAATACCTTCAAAGTTTTTACAGTCATAAAATACTGTAAGAACTTGAATTTATAAAAAATCAAAACTGCATTAACACACGCGATACCAACGCATACACACATAATTGAAATGACAATAACAGTTAACTGAAAGCTAATTTAACGGTTAGTTTTACTCGCAGACTGCGTAATGAAGCAACAAAGCTTGATTTATGAGTCCGCTGTAATCGAACGCCTGGTTAATTTAATTAACAATTTATCTGATATACTAACGACAGTGAAATTCGTAGTGCGCTATGTTTTTCCATTTAAGCAGTTGTGATTTATGGGTGGCGTTTTAATTTACTACCAATATTTACAGAATTTGGTAGATAATGAACTCGAAAAATCATCTATAGTTAAAAGTTCATTTCTCATTATCGTCTGTACAGTCTATGACGTCCACTGCTGAACGAGAATATTGGTAAACGAGCTTCACCATAGCCAATAGATGATCAATATACGTAACTATTTTCAAAGTGGGTACCTTTCTATCGTCTCTCTTTTTCTTTGTCAATGTAGGGAGAGAGAGAGAGAGAAAGAAAGAAATATCAATAAACCTGGACATTTTGCGACCTGGACATTTTGCAACCACTGGACATTTTGCAACTTGGACCTTCTGCACCTAAAGGAAAAAACCATCCAAACAGGCCTTTTATTTTATTTTTTGTTTTAACATATTGCGAGAGTGTGGGCGTAAGGTTTTTTATGATCCTATCAGAGGTTTCACAGCCACATTGACAACTATGTTCACACTATGATAACATACTTTTCATTTTGAGACACGTTACATCCTTTTACTTTTGCAATGTAGGTATTCTGAATAATAAGACATCTCTAATTGTAAATACAAAATGGCTTTATGGCTGTATGTTTAACAATTAAAGGCGGTGAGTATACGAGTGTTACGATTTGCCTATTCAACGGTTTGTTGTGAACGTGTGAACATGCATCCACAAACTTCCACTCATTGCAGTCACACGCAAACGGCTTTACATATTGCAACCACCGAGTACCTTTAACACAATATTATGTGACTCAGACGATGCAACTTTATGCGAAACCATTTTCACTAGAACAGTTTCAAACGCAAATACTTTTAGAAGATTTCTGCTAACGTCCGACAGGCAAACGAGTCGAGATGCTATCAGTCATCTAATCTAACGTTACGCTTAGCAATATAATTCTAAAAATTCTCATAAAAATGTTACAGAAAACAAAATAAGACGGGCGTAAATATTTTACAACGTATCATTTTTTTTTGTATCACTAAAATGCTTAGGTAGGGCCAGCAATAGAAGTCTATTAACAGTTTAGTATATTCCATGTCAGACTCGCAACGGTCGTGATTCTAAATGCTTTACTAGTAGACCCTGCAGGTCTAAATCGCCCTGAGGTATTCCTTTATCTCAATGGATGCATTGAAGCGCTTGTAACATGAAAAGGGCGGGCGCCGTTAGCCACTGTACTTACTTGTCATCCTGTGGATACTGCAGGACTACCACGTATAGTCGTTATCAAAAAATGTAAACGATTTTAATGCCTGTCGCACTACAAATTACAAAAGGAATTATATAAGTTTTTGATTGATAAAATGTATTATACGGATAATGACTATTTGAAGGATAGAATTATTACCTGACATTTAAAATTATAATACTTCTTTGACATTTATGCTTACAAAACACTTTAAAATTTGACAGCAATACGGCATTTTTAAGATTTTACATTTATATGTAGTAGCAAAATAGCGATTTCAGTTTAATTTTGACAATGGTTTTAATTTTGTAATAAAAAAAATAATATTTTTAATTTTTATTATTGTATTGTATTCTTAATTTTGTAAAATAATAATTATAATGGACTGATTTTTTTTTTTAGATTCTTGATCCAACCCAATTTGTACACTGATGTTATCAGTAGAATATGAAAGGACCTGATTATATAATGTAACCAACATCATTTGTACCATATTCTAGCAAATAAATAATTTACTTACTTACTAACATTAGATGCACATAATTTTGCTACTGACTGATAAACTGAAGGGGTTGTGGAAGTCAATTACATTTTTTTTAGAATTTTCAATAAAGCATTTAGTAACTTAATCAACTGGTTATAACGTTTGCGTTAGTCTTTTGACGCTAGCATGAGAAAGTTAGATTCCTACTAAAAAAAGGCCCGCCCGGAGTCTCCTTGAAAATAGAAACCCCTATTGTATCTGTTGTGTGAGTAAATACATCACAAATTGATTTATGAAGAAAGACAAAGTTCTAATACCGGTATTTATTTAAGCAACCAGTCAGTTTTTTTAGTAATGGTTTTTATTACGTGAAGTAGACCGTGCAATAAAAAATAACGAAATGCCTATTTCTCATAAAAAAAACCATAAAAAAAACTTTTATATTTGAAAAATAGGGTATGGATTCTAGATGGTAGGCGGCAAAAGCAGCAAGTTTTGTATTAATTTTATCTGAATTATCAGGCATAATGTGTCATACTGATTGTATAGCTATATAAATAAAATGAAAAGTCATAAGCATAACATTTATTGATGTTTTAATTTTAAGTCATATTTGTACTATTCTGAAAATAATTTCATATTTCAGTTAGTATAAATAGGCTGTACAGGTAGAAATACACGCATACGTTACCTCAACCAAGAACTTCAAAAAGGTTGCAGTTAAGTAAAAAAGCCTTTAAGCTTGAAAACTAAAAAAATATAGAATTATGAACTAAAGTTAACATTCAACAAGTTCTATCAAAGACACCGTCAAATTAAAATACATCAGACACCTTCACCATAATATTCCATTATATAAGTAAATATTTTTCTTTCCTCTAGAACACGTCTCGATTAAACTGCCAACGTAAAACATAGAGAAACTTCTCAATTAAACCGCTTTCGTACTTACCTAGATAAACACTGCTCGTAACATGAAAGGGGCGGTTGTGAGTGTCTACAATAGCCAAGGCACTTCTAAGGGAGACTACACATGGTCCAGCCGTTCTAATGACTGAACTGATGCACTGGGTAGTGGATACCTTTTTCTTTAGAACTATATGGTCAAAAATACTTATTGATTTATCATGTGATAATTAAAAACTCATTGTATTCTTGAACGTCCGGCTTGACAGGTTAAACATAATTAAAATTTAAAACTATGAAATGACTCAACCCCTGATGTGAAGTGGAAAGAAAAGCGAAGACAGCTAGTTCAGCTTGAAACAAGTATTCTAGCCGCCTCCATCTTGCCGGCTCAAACGGTGCCTCTTGAAGGAACCTTAGTTATAGGGAGGAGGGAACACAATTATGCATGGGAATTCTTTATCAAAATGAAAAGAAATGCCTTTATTAACGGTGTTTTAAAAATGTTAAATAAAAAATGTAGTGAAAATAGCAGGAATTTATTAAGAGAAGAAAGCATGTAATGCTAGCATCCTCAGATTTGCATTTATTAACTTTTAAAATTCAACACACTTTTTAACCGACTTCAAAAACGAGGAGGTTCTCAATTCGGCCGGTATGTTTTTTTTTACCATGTATGTACACCGATTACGCCGAGATTACTGGTCCGATTTACGTGATTCTTTTTTTGTTCGATTCAAAACAGTTAGGTACTTTGGTTTTAAATTAAAAAAAAGACGTGTGGCACTCGGGGACTGCCGCGGTAAATCTATTGCATAGCATTTTGTATCAACTTATGCAATTATATCTTTCTGACGCTGATAATATGCCCTTTGACGTGCATTAGTTTTTTTTCTTCTTAGCTCTTTACGCTTTTCTTCTCTATAAAACGAAAATATCTAGGAATAAATAATAGGTATAAATAGTGTAATGACACACCAAAACAATATTCATTTATAAAAAAATAACGATATTAAGAAGTGATTATCGAATTTCGCGCGATGTACATTTATATAGATATAATATCATTATATACTTTCTCTGCGCGGCATTCATGTGCATTATCTATACACCAAAAACAAAGGTACTGAATAGTACACGTGCTTGGTTTGATGGTTTCTGTTATATACATAATGAAGAATGATTTTTTTTTTAATTTATTTATTTATTTGAATTTTTTTATTTATTTATATTGAGAATCTAAATTTAGAATTTAAACTATACGCGTGTGTGTGTTTGTGTGTATAAAAGAGGGCTACTTTTAATATCGCTCATTTTAATATCAAAAGTTTAGGTTATCTTTATAGCAGTATTATATTTTCAATTCAAAATTAATACTGCATTTGTGATAATAATGTACAAATACCTATACACCTATATACTTTCTCATAAACAGCTGCTTATGTATTCGTCCGATTTCGGAGCAGCTCGTCTCGATTCGTGCGAGTTTCGTAGAGTCGTACAATACGTCTAATCGCACGCACACAACGCCGTGTCGAAGACTGCCGAACTGAAACGACGTTAGACGTTGCACGGCCTTCAAGCCACACCTCCTTGCGCATCGGAGTGGGGAGCGTGAGGTTTTTTCGTTACGGAATTTCTGGATTCGGTCCCCGCGCTCAAGGCCCGCGATAGAAGCTATGCAATAGCTTAAAAAACCGAAATTATTAAGTCATCTACATAAGCGAAATTACGAATTTTTGCTTTTCCAATGACTTTTTAGTGAAACGATACGATAGTAGGAAACAATATAAGTTTACGGTCACCCATCTAGCTTCGATCGTAGAAAGTTATCACTAAAAATTGTGAAAAAAATTTTTAAACAAAAATTAAAACCGACTTCAAAAAACTGAAAAGGATGAAATAATTAAATTTAAGTAGCTATTCATCCCCTAGAAATATATTTTTGGAGTTGGTGCTAAGTGGTTTCCAAAAACAATAGAAAGTAAAGCACCGACTCCAAAAATATGTTTCTAGAGAATGAATACCTACTTAAATTTAATTATTTCATCCTTTTCAGTTTTTTGAAGTCGATTTTAATTTTTGTTTAATTTTTTTTTCAAATTCCATTTACATGACGTGTCCTTTTTTGAAATAATATTGAGAAAACAAGAATCAGCTCTTTAAACTTTCAACTCCATTCTTGCTTAAAACCTCAAGGATCGTGTGAGTCCAACCTTAGTTGCACTGCTTTTATTGTCGTATTACAATGGACCTGGCGTTTGTTATGTTAATAGTGGATGTTGAACATAAATATTATGTTATCCGTTTAGACGTATTTTGTTATTTATAGCTGTTATTAGAGTCTGGACACTATTCGTTTCGACTTTATAAGCCTGGCTGTGATGTCTTAGATTTAGTGTCGATAAATTTTCATGAGCAACGCTTGGGCGTTGTGATAATATTAGATGAAATGGCGTTAGTTCGAAAGCTGCCATTCTAGTCTGCCTCTAATGCAGAGGACAGACGAAACACTGGCTCACTCCAAAGTTGAGAAAGCAAATTTATTTGCTTCTCTCTTCGCGAGCAGTTCTCGTCTAGATTCAGGTTCTAAACGTGAACATCTCTAGTTGACCTGACGGTATTCCTGTAAGGGTACTTAGGCACTGTGCACCTGAACCTTTTTTTTTTGTCCTGGGAAGAAATGCCTTATACGTAAGCCAGTTTTTGCGGCCCTCTCGTCGGGGTACGGGATGGGGTATGTGGGACTCCCCGGGAACGATTCCTGGGTCTACCCACTAAGACGACCCGGTCCAGATACTTAATCTGGGCCTTCACCTCGATCCTGACGCCCGCCACGAAAATGTGGGCGTCAGGCGGGGTGCACCCGAACCTTTGTTGACTTGCCTTTACAGCCTCTCTTGAATATGGAATTGATCCGAAATTGTGGAAGCTTGCTAATGTACAGACGACAGCACATCAAGTGTAACAGTTACACTACAAAAGCCGCCTCTTCTACGAACAGAAAAAAGGCGGTATCAAGGTCAAACTTGATGTGCTGTCGACTGTATAACCAGTACTTAAAAAGGGTGGGTACCCGCGCCGACCCGGCTAGCTACAGACCGATTGCCGTACTTCCGTCCTCTGCAAAGTAAAGGAAAGAGTGCTTAACGGTAAGTTGCAGACCTACCTACCTAGAAACCAACGATTTTCAATCTTCTAGTATACGTCACGCGTTACTTGGGAGAGGCCATTGAGAAACACGGCGATTTTTTTTCCATGTTTGATCCCGTTTGGCACGGTTTAGCCTTTTAAGTAAGCTTGCGCCTTACGGTATTCTAACTGCCTTCAGAAGTTGGATTTCTAACTTTTTAAGTGAATGGTCGTTAAGAGAGGTCGTTGACGGATGCTCTTATCTTATGGCTACGATGTTCCTCAAGGGTCTATTCTCTCTGCAACTGTTTTTTAGCTCCACGTCGATGACTTGCTTATGCCTGGCATTGCATTATTGGGTATGCAGATGACAGTACTGTCACAGTGAGATGGACGGCTGAAATGAACGGATTTGATTTTAAATTAAGTCTTTTGCGGGAGAGACGACAATCTGGTAACGTTTATTGCCTCTAAAACACAGGTATATCTCACTGCAAAAGAAAGACCGTTTAATGGGGCTCCTACTTTTCTTCTCGGGGTGAATATGTTCCAGTTATTGACTATATAGAGCTTTTAGGAATGGAGTTAACGTTTAGCCTCAACTTTGATGTCATCATCGAATCCAAATATCAAACTGCGGCCAAGAATCTGGGCATCCTCAACAAAGTGAAGCGGTATTTCACTGCTGGACAGCTTACGTAAAGCACAAGTGCGTTCATGCCTGGAAGACTGTTTCTCACCCGTGGGATGGCTCAGCTAAGTACCAACTCGCCGCTCTTGATTCGGTGAAACGTAGAACCAAGAGTCTTATTGGCGGCGAGAAATTAGTGGAAACTGAGCTTCAGAGCTCGGAGATTGTGCTCAAGAATTTCATAAGACTATCTCAACTAGCGCATTCTACCAGAGGACTACCGAGAATTCGGTGGGCTAGCACCTGGTTGATATACCAAATATCCAAAGTAAGGTCTTTTCTTCATCTTTTGTGATGCGCATGGCCAGAGAGTGGTGCTCCTTACTGCTGGCAACTTCGGTTCCTTCAAATATTTTAAATTTAAAGTACTACTTTTCTAGCTATGTATGAAAAAGATGACACATTTTGTTGCAATAATAACCTAGCTGTAATAATATTTTGTACGAAACCCAATAAATATTATCTGTATGCCAGACGTCGAGCAATAATAAAAATTAGTACTCAATAACGTATTTCCTCAGCACAAAGACTATTTCCGATTAAAGCACATTAAATTGTGAAGAGTCACCAACATGTCATAATGCACTCTATGAACTAGAAATAAGAGTTGTATTTATTTAATTTCTGAAAGCATCATACTGGCTGAAGTCCAAAAATGAAGTCGCGCGTTGGCCTGTAAACCATGGTTTTGTTCCATCGAACCGTGAAGATACATTTTCAACCTTATCGCTATTGATTCCAGATAATTCTGATTCTGAACATATTTTTGTAAAAGTTATACGTTTTACAACAAACATGATTATGAAAATATTTTCCTTTTGCTACGGAGACGAACGAGATACCAAAATGCGTTCGAAACAAGAATTTAACATAAAATTAGAACCACCTCTGTGGGCTTGTGGGTGAAATCACTTCCTTGTGTTCTAGAGGTTCAAGTTCAAACTAAGCTTATTTTTTTAAATTGAAATTCATACCTTTTCAGTTTGGTTGGAGGTAGGTCTTTTCCCAAATCCACCTGGCTAGCTACCACCATAGTTTGCAGCGGTAACATAAGTAGTGTTAGCACCATTGCCGTGTTCCAAACAGTTCCTCTGTGGTTGAGGAATCTGGATGTAGCTCACTTCCATTTCAGTTCGGGCGGCGGCGCCTTGGCAACCACTGCGCGGTCACGAGGAAGCGCTGCGAGGCCAACATCGAGATAGCGCGCAGTGGTTGCCGAGACGCGAGATGCAGGACGCGCGTGCGGTAATGTCGCGGCCACGCCGTAAAGGTGATTTTCCACCAGAGGGGCGAGACGAGGCGAGGCAAGACGAGAATTGAAATCGCACTGACCCTTTTCCACTAAAAATTGCCCTCGCTCGCGCGAGATGATTGAGCACAACAATAAACCTATCGCGAAAAGCGTGTTTCTGTTGCAGAGTTAATTTATACTCTATTTCGGAAGCAATACGGTTCATTTTTACACAAACAAATATTTCAATTCACGCCTCGCACATCCTCGTCAATTCTGACTATTTATTTATTTATTTTTATTTATTTATTTATTCGGAAGACCAACAGCTATTACAACAAATTAAGTGACATAAACTATTTCCACCAAAGATGCGCGAGGCGAGGATTGAAATATTTATTTGTGTAAAAATGAACCGTATTGCTTCCGATATAGAGTATAAATTAACTCTGCAACAAATTTCAATTATCGTCTCGCGTCGTCTCGTCTCGCCCCTTTGGTGGAAAATCGCCTAGGGTTCGAAATCATATCAAATTTCACATTTAAATTTACACTCTATATCGGAAGCAATATGGTTCATTTTTACACAAACAAATATTTCAAGTCACGCCTCGCACATCCTCGCCAATCCTGACTATTTCCACCAAAGATGCGTGAGGCGAGGATTGAAAATTTGCCATACAAATTTTAAATCTCGTCTCGCCCCTCTGGTGGAAAACCACCTTAAGACCTTCAAAAAATACTTCTTAAAAACCTTTCTTGTAGTTTGATACAGAACATTTGGTGAGTTAAGACTATAAAAAATCAGAGGTAAAATGCAAGTTTTGACATTCGTGATTTTTTTACAAACAAGCGTAGCGTGATGTTATATAGCCTAAATAATACCTCAATAAATGGACTATCCAACACAAAAATATTCTTTCAATTTGAATCAAATTGAAAAAAACAAACAAACAGAAACAAACAAACAAACTCTTTAGCTTTAAAATATTAGCATAGATTCATTAAATAGTTAATGCAATTATTTTATTGCATTTTTCTATTTTATTTTATGTATCTATATACAGTCATATATTTTTGTAATTTAAAATTACTTACAAACCAGCCAGATGTGTTCTTAAGCCTATGAAGCCTACACACAGCCTCCCGTTTTTCACATAAACAAATTTGGGTAAGATTCCGCTAGGGAGGAAAATAGGTGCTTCGCGTAGCAACAGTAGTAATCAACTGCTTGCTGTAAGCAATATCCACCTTCCTCAGCCAGTTTATGATCCCTACGTGACAGATCCTTTGCCTCGCTCTGAAAAAAAATCATTTCCCAAGAGAGAGGCTTTCACAACTCATTCGTAACTGTCTGCAAAAATTGCACCATAACTTCGAATTAATTCAGTGCTGGCGGTTTTTCGCGTGTTTTTTGTGTTAGATTTTTAAGCAGAGGTGGGGCCATATCACTATGTATAATTTGTGAAATATCTCTGAATAAATAGTATTGTCTTACATTTTCGCGAACACTACACATTTGCAATAAAACCAATTTACCGGATTTAACTCGCGTTTAATTAGATGTTACAGTATTATTATTATACACCCGACGTTACACGCCGTAATCGAATCAAAAAAATCTGAATAAATAATAAAGAATTTATCAAGCAAAAGTAAAACAATTGTTTTTTGGTTTTTCAAAACAACTCACAAACGTCAATCAATATACAGAGACTAAAAAAAACTGAAACCATCGATGCAAGTTTAAGAAGGAGGATAGTTTCTGAATGCATCAAAAGACTGTGCTATGTTCAATGTTATCATTATTTTATTGTTAGCGGCCGCATAGCAAGCGTTAACAATACAAGAGCAACACGTCAGATGAAAAATGCTTCTTATTACAACGGATTAAGTTCCTAATAAATCAAATAGTCTAACTTGATATCAGGCGTGTGAAGGTATATCACACATAGCCCTATTTTGTAATTAAAACATTATTCGCATTTACAATTTAAATATGATTCGTTATCTGTCTGCCTCTGATAACTTTGTTTCAACCAAATCCTACATTTAAGTGATGCTTAAGTTTGCAGTGCTCTCTTTAACGGTTGATTATTGTCTTAGATAATACTTAGACATTAAATTAAAAGCTTTGAGTATTCGACCTTTACCCAAAAGAACACTATTTTAAAATGCAAACAGGGACAAAGAGACATTTTCAAAATTTCTGATAACGAATTAAGTTGCCTATTTGGCATAAAACTCAAAATATTTGGAGTCACAGATTTCACATTAGATGTTTTATCGAAAGTTTAATTAATGATGATCATATTCAGATTAATCGAGAACAGAGTTAAACTGTCCTAACAGTTTTGAAATTATTAAAAAAAAATTTTTGTCTCCACCTCAACATCACGCACAAAGAAATTTAGTGCCTCGTTTCTTTGTCGTACTTGCAGAACTTGGAATTCTTTGCCAGCACATGTGTTACCTTCCTATAACATGGGCTTCTTCAAGAGAGGCGTGAGAAAGCACCTTTTGGGCCGGCAAGGTGGAGGCGGCTAGAGCTGTGTCTAAACTGCAGTAGCTGTCTTTGCATATGGACACTTCTAACCGCTTCACAGCAGGTGGTGTTGGGTCAATTGCCGTAGTTCGTATAAAAAATACTACTTTATATTCTAATTATATCGAGGACAGAATCAAAAATTCCAGAAAAACTTGATATTAAAACTTTATCAGATATACTATCAAAACTGCCATCTTTATGTCTGTTGCTAGAGCTATAAACTTACTGGCGTCTTAAGACATGCTCTTAAGCTTTAACAGAAGGTGCCTGAGTCATTGGCACCGACGAAAACCATGATAACATCAGCTATTAGCACTTGAGACTTCTGAGACCCCTTTGAAGATCGCGTGAGAGTTTAGCATAAAAGATTATTCGTTGCCTCATAACCACGACTCGTCTGGCTAATATATTACAATAAAATCTGAAATATTCAATACAGAAAGTATTATTTTGGATACTTAAATATTTTAGATAGATATAAAGAGAATCTAAATAAAAACTAAATTGTATTAAAATTGTTATGGAACTTTTTTACAGTATAATTTTAACAGTCTATGTAAACAGCTTTTCTTAGAGAACATTAAATAAGAATTTGAGATTGAGTTATGAGATTCTTGGAAGAAGACAGTGAATTTATTTATTTACGGTAACTATGCCTGCTCTTGATAAAATATTAGAAAGCAAATACCTGATACAAAATATGGTACGAATTTTCTCAGAACCGATACTATTTTTTTCCAAAGATTATCCCAAAAGATAATCTTCATTATAAACACCTTAAAATGAAACCTGTTTATCGAAGGCAAATTCTTATATTCTAAGGCTGCCTTCGTAATGGATAAAGTAACAATAGACGCTGAAGCCATTGACTTCGTGGAAAGATGATAAGCATCAGCTATTGATACCCTAATCTGAGATAGGAGGCTGCATAGAGGCAATTTGTAGAGATTCATTTTAGCTTCCGTAATTGAATATTTAGTTGTCCTTACTAAAGTCTACAATCTCACTATGTACCACTACTAAAATAACTTTTACTTCAATAACAAATGCAGTAAAAAAATGGATGCTTACTTTACATTTTTTCTCCTTCGACATAATCCGAAAGCACCGCGCTATCGAGCCTCTAACAATGCGTTTATTAAATTGAAAATACCCATTTATTTCGTGGGGTATTCTTTAACCAGGAACAGCCCCCTTGTTCAGAAACTGTCGGATCACGGATTTAATTCGAAAAGTCACATGGCGTCTCGCTCTGACGCATCTTGATAAAAAGTGACAGGTATAGATTTTCCGAAATTCGAATCTATTCCGACAGTTGTGAATAAGGGGGCAGGTCGGGGTTTAGGACTCCTCCCGGTTGACATTACCCACAAAGCTGCAACACTGTGGATAGATTATACTACTTTACACGGAGATAGGGACGAGTAGTATTCTCGACTTAATTAAATGTATTCCAGTAAATAAGGACTTCTACCTTTTAGATTTGGAATTCGCTTAAAAATAATTATGATTGTAAGCTAGTCTGTTGCCAACACTTAGTCTTGATGACATAAGTACATGCAAGAACATAATCTGCACACAAAATTATAGAAAATTAAATGTATCAAATAATTATATGCAAATACAGCAAAATAAGTTAAGCTCCAAAATTACCATTTGTTAGAACAGAAAACAAAAGGTACAAATGTATCAAGTTCGAGGAGTTGAGGTAGCTATGATCAATTTCCATGAATATCCATAGATTTTCATAAAGTTACTAACAAAGCGATGTACGATGTTCTAGCATGATATTCATTGCATTACATTAACTATAACCTCTTGTTAATTCTGCAAAAGGTGTAGGTTCGAAGAGCCTTTACTGAGAAGAATCAACAGGAAACGAAGCAGGTTGTCGATTGTCTTTCTCTTTTTCTGTTTGATGATAAAGGAAAATGATCTCTATTGAAACTAGCTGCAAGAGCGTTCGTTTCTTTATCACAATAAAACCCAACTTCAACGGGCGCATAGTTCCTTCACACTCCGCTCGTGATATCAAAAGTTTCAACAAAAGATGCCTTTTCCATTGGCACCGTCGAAAACGAAGATATGCATCAGCCATTAACACTCAAGGCTCTGGTCCTTTGAGCCTCATGTGACAGAGTTTTGACGGAACAAAACAGTTATTTTGGAACTTTGCAGACAGCCTTTTATAAAGAGCCTCCGTATTCAGGTTTCAGATTTTCGCAAATTTTTGTACTTGTTTTATAAAAAGTTGCTTACAATGTAATATAAAGATTTTACTTATTTGAAAGTATTTTAGGTAAGAATTTTATTTAATTTAATTTTGAAATGGGATTACTTATTGACTTTGAGGGCTAGTAAAATTGTGGAAGTTAATTATTCAACATTTATTTGGTACTCAGAATTCATAATTTCGACATCGTAAGTCATCATAAACTAATTTTGGGTAGGGAAGTACCATTCATATTTGAACTGCGAGGATTATTATGCACATATGAAACCTAAAGTGCTTCATTTATATAAGTACGTTAAGGTAACACTCAGATTAAAAACATCTGCAAACTCTATTTGCGTTGATTTAATAAAGCAATAAAGCTTATCAAGCAATGGTAGTAAGAATCAACACCCATTCACTTGCCCGTTTTCTTGGCAATGTTCAGTGTTTGACTACGATTTTAGTTTATCTACGAGAAAGTTCGTAGCAACTTATAGTCGCTACGACATGTGTGAGCTATGTAACGACTACGCCAATTTGCTACGAATTTTGCTAGGGTGACTAAAAATGTAAAATTTTAATACAATTCTAATAGTAAATTGTTTTATCAAATGCGCCGTTCTTATTGAAGAATTTCGCTGTGTTTCGGATTGAAGGGAAAGGTAGCCAGTGTAATTACTGGACATGGACGGCATTTCATCTTAGGCCCCAGGATGACAACGCACTTGCAATATCAAGTGATTTTTCCCTGTTATTCCAGGTGTCTATAGGCGGCGGTAACCGCTTACAATCAGGTGGGCCGTCAGCTTATTTGTCATCTAGTTGTATAAGAAAAATACATTTCTAATAATTAAATTAGAATATATCCATGACACGTAAATTAGAATCAGAAAAAATAACTAAAGGTTTTATTTTATAAAACTTATTATAATAGTTAGCTTATAAATCTATAAACCTCGGAAAAGTTATGGTACCAAATACACTATTGTTTGCGCAGAAGGATAACCGACCACAGAAAAAGTGTAAACTCCGACCTATAACGGATTATTTTACGTTCTAAAACAGCACACGGCTCTATAAAAACACACCTTACTTTTTAATAAAACAGAAACGAGGTTGATTTATACGTGTTTTGTCTGGATAGAGCAAGATGGCGCCGGCAATATCTGCATGGAACCGGTTTGCTCCGGATTTCGACCGCAATAATTCGCTTTTTCCCATTGTCTTGCAGTTTGAAATAGTAAAGGTGAACGGACACTGAATTCAATATAAAAATTACATTTTGCTCTGGCCGTGGAGAAATAAGTATCATATAAGTCTGTATCGGGTATAATTGTTAATACAAGAAATTTTTTGGACAGAAATGTTCTAGAACGGGACTACAACGTGAACGAAAAATGCACATGCAATTGTCTATGTTTCATCATCATAAAACAAATGTCAAATGTGCTTTGTGTAAAGGTTTTTTTATCTTCCGTATTGGTTAAGATTTCCTTAGGATAATAGTGTGATACACTTTCTAAACTCAATAGACTGATGTCCAAAGTATAGTAAAGTTTATTAGATTAATTTTTCCTTTCTGAATTCAATTTATTTCGCTGTCTTGTATTTTAATTATAAACTCTGAGTGACTGTGACTCAAAACAGGTATTTGTTATTTAAACCTCTAGACGAATCATTTTTGGTCTTATCATTTTAGGTTTTAGTTCTTTATAATCTGAAGAAGTGTCTGTGACTCAAAATAGGCTATATAAATTTGCTATCCAGACGGCTCATAGTTGTCTCCTTCATCATAAACTGATAGAATTTTATTAGGTCTTTTCTTAAATATTTGGAGCAATGAAATACCTGCATGAATAATAAAAATTAATGTTTCATTGGCAATATAATATTTCTTGAACTTGAAGTAATATGTACTTGAAGGTTGAGTGACTTTTGATCACGAAAATTGCCCTTTAGCACAAGAATAAGGTATAAATTCAAATAAGATTGCCTGAAAGTGAGGTTCGGAGCTCTAAAGATGTTATTACAGTCCAGAACGCTTGTGAATCTGGGAATATTGAATCGAATGAAAATACACGAAGATGATCACTTGCGGTCGAGTGATTTAATTCAGTCGAGTTGTTAATTGAAATTTCCAAGCTCTATGCTAATGTTTTTTTTCAATATTCGAATTAAAAAATTTGAAAATGTAATGATTATGATACTGATGAAGGGTTCATAATTTACTATGACATGTTATGACATAAAATCTGTTCATTATCAATAAAGATTTGTTACGTAAAATGAAAATATTAGGTTGTTAGGTAAATATGTAGGTATCGAATCTGAATAATGATGTGAATTAACTTTTGAAAATGAATAGAATTGATGTTTTGAATGAATTCGAGATTTCATGTTATTTTACGGCACATTATCTACTAATCCTACGGCCCACCTGGTGGTAAGTAGTTACCTTCACCTACAGATACCTTTTTTTTTTTTTTTTTTTTTTTTAACTGGGAGAAATCCGTTTACAGACCTACCCGCCGCTGGCTAAGCGGCGGGCGTGTGTGGGGGTCATCCAGCGCTATCAGTCCTGGAAATACCCACTAAAACTCCCCGGCAACTCCACTGCCCTTCGCGGGGGTAGCCTGGGCTCTGCCGAAGCAATTTCACCAGCCCACCCCCAGGCAACCCGACCTTACGGCCAGGTTTCGCGCCGATGGGGATTACCCAGAGTCACTTGGGCAATCCCAGACGTGGCGGCATGTGCAATGCATGCGTGGGGGCCACCCACGCACGCGGCCGCGCCTAGGGCGCAGGAAGTCGGGCGATCGCCGCCGCCCGCCTTCTCGCACCCACCCGTCTACGCCGGATAGGAGCGGCTAGAGCATCCTCCTCCCGCTCCCTCTCCGCTGCCTCCTTCTGCGTGAGCACAGTCTCGCAGAAAGAGGCGACAGCCTCCCAAACCCTCTCGCTACCAACCATGGCTCTTACCATGGTTGGCAGCGAGAGGTGACCGCCGCCGAGCACCACACGAAGTTCGTGGCGCTCGTGTCGCCAGGCCGGGCACTCCTCAAGGGTGTGCTCGGCTGTGTCGTCGGAGGAGTCGCAGTGATGACACCGCGGTGTCTCCTCCCGACGGGCGATACGGTGCAGGTAGTGACCGAAGCAACCATGTCCGGTCAGTACCTGCACCATGCGGAAGGTGAGGCTGCCCAGCCGGCGCCCAACCCACTCCTCCAACACCGGACGGATCGCTTCGATCGTCCGGTGGCCGGCTGCTGGGGTGGCGAGTGCCTCACCCCATTGGCGCATAGCCTCCCTCTGTGCCAGGGTACGAACCCGCCTCACCTCGTCTAGGTCGAGTCGTTGCCCCCGCTCTCTTGCCGCGACCCGGTGTTGATGCACCCTGGCCAGAACCAGGGCATCAACCTCCCACGGGAGCGTACCCGCTAAAACGCAGGCAGCTCCGTGACTGACCGTACGGTAAGCCCGCACGGCCCGGGTCGCGATTACCCTCTGCGGCTGACGCAAGAGAGCTCGTGTGCGGAGGGAGAGGCACTCTGCCCACACCGGGGCTCCGTACAGTGCCATCGACCTTATCACCCCGTGATAAAGCCGACGGCATGACGAGCTGGGCCCCCCTACATTCGGGAGGACTCGTCCGAGTGCGGCTGCGGCGGCGCACAGCCGGGGTGCGAGGAGCTTAAAGTGCTCCTCGAATCTCCACCGAGAGTCCAGAACCAGGCCGAGGTACTTAAGGTGAACCTCGACGGGGATCCGGACTCTTTCCACTCGGACTTCGAGCCCCGGTGGGGTTCTGCGTCTCGGGGCGTGAAAGGACATGGCTCTCGTTTTGGAGAGAGCCACTTCCAGTCCAAGGAGGCGGATGCGCCGGACGACCATGGTTGTGCCAACCGACGCAAGGTGGACCGCCTCGTCCCATTCACGGGCCCTTGCCGCAACCAGAGTATCATCCGCGAAGCAGACGACATCCACCTGCGGCAAGAACTCACCACGCAGAACCCAGTTGTACCCCAGGTTCCATAGTAAGGGTCCTAGTACGGAACCCTGGGGCACACCTGCCGCCATCGTCCACGACTGAACGCGGCCCTCTGCGCCCTCGTAGAGGACCAGTCTCTCGCGAAGGTAGTCCCCCACGAGGACGCGGAGGTAAAGAGGCACTCGGTGGAATTTGAGTGCCTCCTCTATGCACTCGTGGGGTAGGCTATTGAATGCGTTCGCGATATCAAGAGACACCGCGATCACAGCCTCCCCTTGTGTTGTGGCCGCCTCAGTCCACCTTTTGAGGCGAGCCACCGCGTCCATCGTGGACCGGCCGGTACGGAAACCGAACTGGCATTCTGCCAGGTCCGGCCCCCTGCCCTCCAGATGCTCGGTGATCCGGGAAGCGAGAATTTTCTCAAAAAACTTCCCAGACTCATCGAGCAGCACCACCGGCCTGTAGCCCGACGGCGAGTCAGCAGGGCGGCCCTCCTTTCTAAGGAGGCACAGCCTCCCCATCTTCCATCTCCTGGGAAAGCGACCCGACGCGATGCACGTGTCGAGCAACGCGCGGAACCGCTCCTCCAGGGGGCCCAAAGCTATCCCCATCACCTTGGATGGGACGCCATCCGGTCCCGGTGCTTTATTTTTGCACCGGAGCCTATCCCTCCCCATGTCGAACTCCATGTCCGACACGGGGGGACCGTCAGCCCAAACCTCCAACGCGGAGTCAGAGGGGGGCATCCTGGGAGGCGCGAATGGTCCGGGATTTGGGAATAATGACCCCAGCACCCTCCGCATAAGTCCCGGCTCCATACAGGAGGTGGCGGGCGCTGTGCTGGAGAATTTTCCCCGTACTACCCTATATGGCCTCCCCCAGGGGTCATCGTCCAGGAGCGCGATAAACCGCTCCTGAGCGTCGGCCTTGGCTCTGCAAATTGCTGCCCGTAGGGCCTTATGAGCCTCCCTATACGCCCGGTGATATTCTTCTTCTTCACCGGACGTAGCAGAAGCGCGCCTCCTACACCTATTGAAGGCTCGCCTGGCCACCATACTGGCGGTACGTAGGGTGGATATCTCCTGCGTCCACCAGTATACTTGTTCCCGGCGGGGGTAGGCCCGTGTCCTCGGCATGGCGGCGTTGCAGACAGCCTTTATGTCATCCGCGAAATGCTCCGCCATACCGTTGGCATCCCCAACACTGGTGTCGGGCCCATTATGCCAGGCACGGACCATTGCCGCCTCCTCCGCCAGCTCCCTATCGAGCTTGGCAAGCGTCCACCGCGGAAAAGTAGGAGACCTTGCCGAGGGGCCCAGATGGATATTTGCCCCTGGGGATGCCGTGGAGACCTCATATCGGATATACAGATGGTCCGATAAGGTCTCCACCTCCTCCATCACCCGCCAATCTCTTATTCGGGCCGCAAGCGAAGGAGTAGCAAACGACACGTCGACCCTAGACGTGCCCTGCCATCGGACACAGGTCGGGGTGGTGCCCCGGTTGAGGACTTCGAGCCCCAGGGACAAAACCCAGAGCTCCAGGATGCCACCCCGAACGGTGGTGCTGGGGGACCCCCACGCGCGAGACTTTGCGTTCAGATCCCCCGCCAGGAGCACCGGGAGGGGAGCAGCTCGCCGTACCACCCTCTCAACCGCAGCCAGGAACCACTCAAATTCAGCACTGCTGCGGTTTGGGGAGAAGTAGGTGGATACAACTAGTACCCCTCCCCATCGCACTGCCACATATCCCGGTCCCCTATCCACAGGAACCAGGGGGGGAGCATCTCTCGACGCTGACCCCACTACAACGGCAGAGCCGTCAGTCGCCCCGACCCACCTAGGGGAGGGGGGGATGAAATATGGCTCGGACACAACCGCTATGTGAATGCCCCACTCCGCCATAGACTGGCAAAGAAGATCTTGTGCCGCGGCGCAGTGGTTTATATTCCCCTGTAGTATGTTGCCGATGGAACTACTAGGCATTATGAGTTTCCATCGGCACTACAGGGGCGGCGCGAGGCACATTTGCTCGGAGGGGGCCCGCCTCCGGGGTGACGGGACGGCCTTTGACTGGGGGCGGATTACATCTCGCCCCCATCATCCGGTGCGCTGAGGGGAGCCCCCGGTCTGCACAGACGGTGCACCTGGCGACAATAGCCTTGCAGTCCACCGACTTATGCCCCTCCACGCCGCAGCGGAAGCACAATCCACTACGGTCCTTTTTGGAGGGGCACCGCTGCGACGTGTGCCCAACTTCACAGCAGCGGTGGCACCGCATGGGGCGCTGCTCGAGCACTTTTATCGAGGCGGAGCTCCACCCCACACATAGACGTCCAGCCTCCACGAGTCGGCCTAACACCTCCACTGGGAGAGAGGCCATAGCTGATCCCACGCCCCTGGCACCGTTCGAAATTGCGCTAAGCTTGATGGCATCCGGCGAGCAGCCCGCTCTTGCTGCTAGGGCGGCCCGGAGCTCATCAGCTGACACCGAGTCGTCCAAACCAGCGACGCGTATGTCAGCCATTTTCGTGGGGCGCACCACCTTCGCTGCGTCACCCAACGCCTCCCCGACCTTGGTGGCAAATGCGTCAGCTTGGGCCGCGGTTGTTGTTTTGGGGAGCTCAAACAGTCGAGCCCCCGTCATGGTCCGTCTGAATTTCGGGGGGCTTGCAATGCCCAGGGCCTCCAAACTGACTGCCGCCTTGGCTTTGGAAATGGCTTCCCTGTAGGTAGCCCCCTCAGCCATAGCTTCAGGCTTGAGGGTGACCACCACCGCCAAGGTTTTTGGAGCCTTTGGGGGCCTAGTTACCTTCTTGGCGAGCATAGTCTGACCTTTGTTTGCATCCAGTGCTGGGGTCCCCTGCGCTGGGTTTGCCGGGGCTGGAGCCTTACGATTGTTCTTACCCACGGTGGTCCAGCCCTCCAGCATCACTGGCTGCTCCTGGCATGAAGGCCCCGCGATTTGTTCCTCTACTCGAGCAGCTGAGGCCTTGGGAGTCACGGCCTTAGACTTTTTCACCCTTGCTTCTTTCGGCAAATTTGCTAGAGGGGTGAGGGTGGTTGGCGCCGATGGGGTTGCTTGGGAAGCCGCGGGGGCAGGAGCCCCACGCTTGTCTGTCGATAGTGGCGGGCGGTGGGACTGGGTGGGCAGCAGTCTGCCGTCCACTTCCAGGCCCTCCAATCTGGCTCCGACCACTGCCCCGACATGGGACATTAGTTCCCTTTGGAGTTGGCCGAAGGCATCCGCAAACTCGGACCTGGTTAGTGCGCCGTTTGGGTCACGCCCCTGTCCGACCAAGCTCACCGGGTCAGTCCGCACCAACTCCGGCTCGGGGCTCGCTACCAGAGCCACGGAGTTTTCCCTCCTTTTCTCTCCTCGAGGGCTTGGGCGCTCAGAGAACGCCCGCCTCAAGGCCGCCACTTCTTCCATCACGGCGGACAACTGACCCTTCAAGCGCTTGTTGTCCGCCTGCAACTTACGCATCTCCTCAGAGGAGCCCCGATTGGCCAGCGATCGTACCGCCGCCAGCATAGCCTGCGAGGCCTCATCTATTTCCCTAATACATTTTCCCTTGAAATTTTTTGATTTTCGGGTGACCTGATAGATGAGGCCCGCCCCGTCCTCCGCTCTCTTTAGGAGATCGTCCACTGACAGCTCAGGGGACCCCTTTCGAGCCATCCTTGTCCCGGACTTGGGCTCCGCCTCGGTTAGGGTTGACTCAGAATCAGAGTCCCGACGCCCTTCCTTCAACTCCCTGCGAGCTTCAGAGAGGCCCGTGCGGTGGTAAGCCCCCCTTCCGCCCCGCGAGCGTGCGATCTTCGGCGCTAGTCGTTCTGGCCGTCGCACCTCCACGTCAGATTCGTCGTCCGACGATACTGCCTCAAAAAATTTTCCTCCAAGGGGTCGTTTCCTCGACGAGGCCCTCGACTCTCCCCTGATGGACGTCTCATCTATGCGCTGATCAGAAGGGCTTTCCCGTCTAACTGCCGCCTTACGAGCAGCTTCAGCGTATGTCGAAATAGGGGAAGGCCCCTTTGCCACCCCATCAGCAACCTCGACATCCGAAGGTCCCTCCGACTCCATAGACCATTCGCATGCCCTGGCCACCTCCGAGTACGATGGAGAATCCGACCGTACACAAGACGCGACCAAGACAGACTCGTCGGATTGGCCCTGAGAAGGGTCTTTTGGTTGGCCCTGAGAAGGGCCTTTTAACAATCGCATTGAGCGGCGTATGGTAGACATATTGAGGAGTTTCACAGCAATATAAACAATCCAAGCAGAGGATCAGCCTGACTGGACACCTGCGTTACCGGGTCCAGTTCAGTTTCCAGGGGGTACCACGGGGAGGTTCTCTGCATTCACCCCCCTCACCTACAGATACCTAACAATGCTTGTTGAAAATAATGCTCCAGTAGTCTTGATAACCGAGGATCGATAACTAACTAATGACAGGTCGAGTCCTAACTAACAGCCTGGGGTTCTAACAAAGAACTTTTCAATATCGTGTCGCTACATATTTTAGTGGGAGAAGGTAACTTGTCGAACTTATCTCGACGTGTAGTGATTGACGATATCGACAAGCTTTATCGATAAAAACTACTTTATAGGTATTTCGCTAAAGAAGGTGATTCAAAGTTGAAAAATTTTTAAATGAGGAATAGAATTTTTTCAGCTCTGACTAGTCCATTCCTACACAGATAATTGCTATCTAGATCTTTTTCCTTCAAGTAGGCTAGTTAGTTAACTAATAAATACAACAAATATTTCTAGTTTTTAAAGTAGTATCATAAGGATCTTTGTGGGTCTAGAAACAATCATCTAGTTACTCTTATTCTACAAAAACAAAAACAATAAAGTTCTAATGAAGCTTTAAGAATGCAAACATTGTGTATAAATAAAAATTCACGATGACATTTTTTACCTGTCAACACCGAGATTGATATCATCAAGAAACCTACAAAGCGAGAAAATCATTAAGCAGTACCTGCAGCTTATATAAGAGTTTCAAGTTACCAAAAATTTGCACGTAAATTGATAACGCCAATCAATTTATTGCTAAATTTAATTTATTTAATGACTGATAACATCTATGTAATTAATTAATGAAATGAAATTACAACGATACGCATCGGATGATAAATAAATTGAATGAAATAATGTCACGGATGGATAAAGGGAATTTGCAATTCTGATTTTATTGTCTTGCTAAAATTAATGAAAATACGTATTGTGAAAGTTATTTATAACTGTGAACAAACATATGATTTTACAGTTAGCAGCACATCCGACCTTACTCCGTTCTTAATAGAGGTGGCTTTCGTAGAGCAATTGTTACACTTGACTTGTTGTCTGTAGAGACAAGTGCAGGTTAAACATACTCAATTCGAATGTATACCAGTCTTATGGCAACGGCACAAGATTTAAAATCAAGTTTTACCCGGAAAATGTAATCGGGTAATAACACTGCATTTATAGGACAACGTCAGATAAACGCTTCACATGCGTGATGTTCGGGAGATTAAATTTAAAAGAAAATTCGATCATTTCATACCATATTAATAGCTATTCTGTGTTATAGATAACATAATATTAATCGAATCTGTTTTCAAATTCAAACCTTATAAGGATAAATATTAACATAGCTGCTAAACGCCTTGAAAACATGAAGGAATAGAATTTTCTGACAGCTTACAGTTTATCGATAGAATGAACATAGTCTTGGTTACGTCACTACGACTCACCTATGCCATCCGTCGGCTGGAAAGACGCGAACTTAGCCCGAACTCCGTCTAAATCTTCGGAAATAAACCTCACGTGAACTAGCCGACGGGATTTATGGGACAATCCCTAGACCTTTTTCAATCTGTAACCAGCCTTCCATATGGCTTCTCATCTGTTCATATCGACTTCTCAACTTAAGCGACTTCATATGTCAGTAAGGATTAATTTTTTTCTGAACTGTACCTCGGGTGTGAATTTTGCGTTTTCTGAAATTTTACTACCATAAGTGTTGCCGCACACTGCGCGACAAGCGAATGCGTCAGTTCGACGACTGGATTCAACAACAATCTATGTCCGCCGATTCTACCATTGATACCTTGTTCACGTAATTTTTTTTATTATATTTTTAACTATTATAAAATTTACAAATGATACTTGTCACGCCATCTGTTGTCGCAGCTGATTAACCCCTTTTTTTTGTCGGGTAGAAATCTGTTTACAGACCTACCCGCCGCTGGCTTGGCGACGGGCGTGTGTGGGGGTCGCCCAGTGATAAAAACACTAGGAATACCCACTAAAACTCCCTCGTAACTCCACTGCCCTTCGCAGGGATAGCCTAGGCTCTGCCGAAGCAATTTCACTAGCCTAGCCCCAGGCATCCCAGCCTTGCGGCCAGGTTTCGCGCCGATGGAGATTACCCAGAGCCACTTGGGCAGCTGATTAACCCCTAATTTAACTTACAAATAATGATAATTGATCCACATTTCTGCGTAGTGGCGCTACTGTCGCGTGGATAATTATTACCTGTACTATGTTTCCTAGTTATTAAGAGTGATAGTTTTTTACTTGTATCTGTGGAGACGCTTCTCTTGACGACAAGAACCGAGCAAAGTAGGCCGCTCTAATAATAATAAAGTTTATCTGTCTTGTCTGGATTTACGTAACCTAACAATGTTATAATGTCAGTCTGTCTAGCGGTTGGTCTGTCGATCTGTCTGTCTGTCAGACAGTCTGTGTTTGTCTATCTGTCAGTCAGTCGGTCTGATGATTGCAATATAGTTAAAGGAAACATCATTGTTCTTTAACAATGATGTTAAAGAACAATGAACTGCTGTATCATTGGTAAAGCGCCCCAGAATCCAAACATATGGATCAGTCTTGCGCGAACCGTCTCCATCATAATGGGGGGCCTACCAACGCTTCCCGGAACTAAAACTCTCATTATGTATTATACTCGAAAGCCCAAAAATTGTACTTACAAATATATTTTTTTCATTTTAGCTTTGTCGAGAAGAACATAGAATTATTCAAAAACCGAGTGACTGCTAAAACTCTAGGTCGCGTAGAGAAACACAGAAACTAGGGTTAAATGTTATTCCTAAACCTAATAAGTACAGCAAAAGCTGTTTAGTTATGGGTGTGAGAGTTTTTAACAAGATTCCAAATGAATTCAGATCACTAAAGTTTGGATTATTAAAAAATAGCTATACTATTGGCTTTGGCTAGGAATCATTAAAATAGTTTTTTTTTCCTTATCATTATATAGCACTGTAGTAAAAATTTCGTTGATGTGCCACTACTAAAACATTCCTTTTGAAGATTTGCATGCTATCGTAAAGTGACGCAAATAAAGATATTCTATTAAATTCTTATTTTTCTCCTGATTCCTTCAGAACATTTATTCACTAATTTAACTTTTGAAAAGTTTTTTCGAGGAGTTCACTTCTTCTGGTGAAAGCCCTGTGGGAGCGGCGAGCGATGACGCAGGACTTCACAAAAGGAATACATTTTGAAGATGGGCCTTTATACGCAACATCGCAAACCTTGTGTACTATCTCTATGAACTTATTCGTTATAAACAATTAAAATATTTTCATTAAAAAGTATCCGCTGCTGCTTTCAGTAAAATACAATCTAAATCAATTAATTGCGTTAGAAAAATCATTTAAAACATTTTTAAACCGTTTTCTTGTGCTCTGTTCTACTATTTGGACTTAGATAAGCTCCTTCTAATGAAGATATTATGAAATTCTGTTTTCTTAAAATAACCTTTTAAATTGCTGACGATTATAGTATACATTCAAAATCAATTGATTCGATTAGAAAAATATTCAAAGAAAATTTTTAAAGTGAAATTTGTTATTTAGGTGCATATCAAATTTTTGATCCTCGTAGCATCATTGATTGCGTTTTATATTTTTAAAGGAAATTTTAGTAACTGCATTGTAACATGCAATATCCGATGCTTTTGACATAATCATTTGAAATAATTTACTAGTGCTTTTGTCTTTATTAAAGATATCAGCTAGTGTAACATTCCATGTTGTAAGACAATATTTTACCGTTTGCAGGACTGGGTGGCTGTTGGGGCGGAAAGGGTCAGCGGTGGTGACTACGGAACCGAAGACGCAGCGTGGGCAGGCCAACAATATGGTGGACCGAAGATCTGATTACCGTAGCCACTGGATTCGTGTAGCGCAGGACGGATCGTCATAACAACGAGTCCGGACCCGTGCTTCACCTAGATTCTCCACCTGGGTGAAGCACGGGGACTTATAAGGTCCCGTGCTCCAACTGATGATTATTACAGTCAAGTAACTAAAGCAATACATAATTTAACATATCTGAAGTACCAGGCTACCATAAGTATATCCTGCTACCTTTATATTTGTTTTACATTTGTACCCCTAGCACGAATACTTTTAAATTTCGAATCGTTACCGTAAAGCGAGGTTTAGACTAACGAGCGAGTGAAAAATAACTTCCTCGCACTCTTACGCATAGCTCTGTCTCGGAACTTGCAGCAAGAACTTGCAAGTCTAAAGCTCGCTCATCGTTACCGCACGCTTAAAATTTCAAACAAAAGCCAGACAAAAGCTAACGTAACTACTCGATACGATGGCAATTCGAAATTCAAAAGTGTTCGTGCTAGGGGTACTGGACATATTTCCACTGATATTATCATGACGATAATGGGGACTGTTAAAACCTCATCAGAGGAACAGTTTTTATTTTGATGTTTCATAAAGTTTTGACGTTGTCATGGAAAATATACACCACCGGATGCACATATATCTTGTTTAATTTTTTATAATCGTAAAATATCTCGTGAATATAGTATTTTCTACAGGGACAGTCATTAATTTGAGTTTCAAAGCAACGTGCCATAAAATATCATGAAGAAAGCTTTAAAAGTATTTTACATAGAATAAAAACACGCCCGATGTAAAATAAAACAATATTTTTTTATAGCTTTCCAAAATACAATCTTGGTATAGTAGTAAAAGTGCGTACCATGACTATCTCCAATTTCATATTCCCAAGTTTTATCGTTGTGGTTATATTTTTTTAATAACAAGAGAAATATATTCACGGTTTATTGAAGTCTTGCGATAGGCTTTTGAACATCAAACAGTTCCAATCCGTTATATTTTATGGTGATAGTTTTTTGCCATTTACTTTTTTGACATTTCATCTTAGGCTTCAGGCTGCAATAGTGATTTTTACTTTTTTATTGCAGGTGTCTATAAGCGAAGGTCGCCAGTTACAAATTACCGGACGACCCGTTAGCTTGACATGTAAAGAAAAGGATGGACAAAGAGTGACCACGATGATAATAATGACGACTACAAATTTTTAATAAAAATATCATCAGTCACTAAGTTATAGAAATATCACTTTGATGTAACTGTTCCTTTAATTATCAATACATCACAAATTATTACTGAGATCTCATCTCTCGTTTGATACCTCAGAAATGATTAAAATGGAATAGGTATATTTTGTGCGTGATTAAAATGAAATCTCAGTGTGAATTTCGCTCTCCAGAACCATCTAATGAGATGTGTTTTTCATGAATATCGCGTTACCAATTTAAAATGATAAACGCGGCGTTTAAGCGGAAAGAAATAATAATTCATGCTTCTGTTGCGAATTTTATTTGAGGTACGCTTGTCACTTTTAATATTCTTTGGTTTTATTTGGAAATCTTTGGAGACACGCTGGAGGAGGAAAATGGATAAAACAGCTTGTTTGACACACTCCAAATAGTAGTTTATGAATCTGTTGTAAAATCTGTGGTACCTATAATGAGGACTATTAAAACACGAGTTTGTGTTAATAGTATCACACGAGTGTTTTAATACCTAGTTATGTGCAGTTTAATACTCTATCTACACTCATTCATTGAAACTACTATCGTCAGACATTTTTAAAAATTGGTATTGTTTTAAACACAAACAAGATGACACCAAAAATCTACATTCAATTCACTGTATGTGTGTGTGTGTGTGTGTGTTCGCGCTACGCGTGCATCAAGTTTTAGGTACTTTATAATGTCGATTAGGTATTTTAAGTGTCAAATAATAATTCAATGGGCTGTCAGAAACGCATTTTGCCCTAGGTTTTTTTTTAAATTGAATGTAATTAGTCAAACCGATGCTATAATGGCCATTATGTTACAGGTTGTTTTTTATTTTCATTTTGAATATCTGTGTTAAAAGGTATGTCAATAAATGTAAGACTTTGGGATCATAATTCGAATTTAAAAAACATAAGTGTAGATAAAATATTTTATATGCTAAGCTTGTAAATACTGTGTGCTATTAAGCCGAACTCTGGACAAATTGTTAGCCTATCCATAACATTCATTCAATTGTTTATTTTGCCACGGATGTTTATTATGTATGTACGATCGCGGTCTAAAAATGTTTATCAGTTTTTTAATTAGATTCTCTGTCACACTGTGAACAGGAAATGCTAAAATGCTAATACTTATTACTTTTAATATTTGTGAAGCAATTCATTCACTCCAAGAGTGTTGATGACTTTTTGATGATCAAACTTATTTCTTTATTTAAAAATCTGACACGTCATTTTGAATGAAATGTCCTAGTTTTTAAAGCAGAAAAAAAATATTCGTTTTTTTTAACAAAAAAGGTTTTGTATATGTCCTGGATAACCATCCTATTGAGACCGATTTTCGTGTGTGAAAAAATTATATCATTGATCCTTTTTTTTTACCAGGAGAAATCCATTGACGGACCTACCCGCCACTGGCGAAGCAGCGGGCGTGTGCGGGGCTCGCCCAGCGTATGAATTGACCCTGGGAATACCCGCTAAAACTCCTGGAAAACTCCCGTGCCTTTCGCGGAGGTGGTCTGGGGTCTGCAAGCAAATTCACCAGATCACCCCCAGGCAACCGGGCCTTACGGCCCGGTTTCGTGCCGATGGAGATTGCCCAGAGTTATCATAGGCAATCTCTGACGTCGCGGCTTTTGTATTGCGCGCGTGGGAGCCACCCGACGCGCGCGGCAGCACCTAGGGCGCAGGCAGACGGGCGATTGCCGCCCGCCTTCTTGCGCCCACCCGTCTACGGCGGAGAGGGGCGGCTAGAGGGTCCTCCTCCCGTCCCCTCTCCGCTGCCTCCTTCTGCGTGAGAACACTCTCGCAGAAGGAGGCGACAGCCTCCCATACTCTATCACTGTCAACCAAGGCTCGTACCATAGCTGACAATGAGAGAGGACCGCCGCCGAGCACCGCACGTAGCTCGTGCCGCTCGTGTCGCCAAGCCGTGCACTCCAATAGCGACACTCTATCTCACATGGGAGTCGCAGTGGTGACACCGCGGTGTCTCCTTCCGACGGGCGACACGGTACAGATAGTGACCTAAGCAACCATGTCCGGTCAGTATCTGTACCATGCAGTAGGTGAGGCTGCCATGCTGGCGCCCAACCCACTCTTCCAACACCGGACGGATCGTTTCTGCGCCAGGGTGCGGACCCTTCTCACTTCTTCGGCTATGGGTCTTTCTCCCCTCATCCGTGCCGCGACCCGGTGTTGGTGCACCCTGGCCAACACCAGGGCATATCATTGACCCTGTGACATAGATTCGTGCATGCAATTATAAACCTTACGGTGCGGTGATAAACATTTTTAGACCTAGATTGTACCTAGCTACAAGTACCTAAGCTATGTACAGTCGACCGCACATCAAGCGTAACAGTTTGACCTTCAGACCGCCCTTACTACGTTCGTAATAGAGGCCGTTTTCGTAGTGCAACTGGTACACTTGATGTGCTGTCATGTGTACATAACTTATGTGTCCATCTGTGCAATAAAGCGTATTTGATTGTTTGGTAAGATCTGTGATTCTTTTAGCAAAAAATAACATTCAACTAACTGTTTTTATATGGTATTAACTGTATCCTGTTATGTGTCTTTAATAAATAAAATAAAATAAAAAACAAATGTAGAACTAGTTTAAATAGATAATCGTTGATAAAGCTCATGAAAAAATACATTAAAAGGTAAGCTGTACCATAGATTCGAGACACGTAAACCTACTAGTAACAAAATCCCTGTTTATGGAGTCCGACCTTCGAAATACGGTTCTTTCGAATTTCTCCTCGTTTAGGTGATCTGGAAACGGGTCCATAAGACCGACGTTTAATTCAACGGATACTCGCACAGTTTACGGTTATAATGCGTATAATAGGGTTACAGATCTTATAGGTGTTTCGGATCGCTTCTTCTTATTATTTTTATGTAAATAATATTAAAGGGGCATTTTTTTATACAACTAGATGACAATCAAACTGACGGCCCACCTGATGGTAAGCGGTAACCGCTGCCTATAGACACCTGCAATAACAAGGAAAAATCACTTGTAATAGCAGGTGCGTTGACATCCTGGGGCCTAAGATGAAATGCAGTCCATGCCCAGAAAGTAAAAGGACAACTCTGAAAAAAAATTTTTTTTTGTCTGATTTCTAGTCCTTTTACTAACAAAAATGTCAAAATGTTCATAACTAAATCCAGAACTGAATTTTTACTATTCAAATGAGAAGAACGCTCGAAGCGGGATCATACAAAACTTGTTAATCTCCGGGACCAATCAAATTTAATTGAAGATCGTCTACTTAGATATTCAAGAACAATGATAAACAATTATTCTGTCTTCTCGCATTTACATAGCGAACGGAAATTGGCTATCGAATGGAAATAACACTTGTTACGCTGCCAAATTGCGTTTACACTGATCATTGTGGTAAATTTAATATGTATGAAACAGCCCGAACGCCCAAGAATAGAGTAATCAGAGTGAGTTATGGACTGCTAATATTAAATTGGCGTTATAGCTTTTGTGGGGTTGTATTTGGTAGCCTTGGTAAAATATTTGAAGTTTTCCCCGGGAAATATATTGTTCTTTTCTTGAATAATCAGAAGAATAACGTCTTTCATGTTTTTATACAACTAGATGACAAACAAGCTGACGGAACAACTGGTGGTAAGTGGTTACTGGAGCCTGTAGACACCTGCAATAACAAGGAAATAGTCACTTGGTATTGCAGGTGCGTTGTCGGCCTGAGGCCTAAGATGAAATGCCTTCCATGCTCAGTAATTACGCTGGCTACCTTTCCCAAGACATCTCTGGCTACCTTTTTTTTATTTGAAAGTGTTGTTTAAAATTTCAAACGGCAGACATAATAGCATTATGACTACATACCTTCATGTTCCAAAGGGGTCAGAAGGGCTGTAAGTTTGTTTATAAGTTCGTAATTATTAATACGTACGTACGTTTTTGTTTTTGTTATTTGTTTTTTTATTTTTATTATTTTTTGTTTGTTTTTTTTTATTTATTTTTATTACCGTTTTAAAAAGGGAGTAGAAAGACGCGTACGTACATTTTTGCTTTATTTTTATATCCATTTATACTTTAGATTTAAACATAGAAAATAACTCTGGTGTAGCTGTGATTGTTACCTTTTTCTTATAATTTTGTGAAAACTATTTTTTGTTGAGTTTTATAATAATTTGCACGTCGTGCAGAGAATTGGAATTTGCACAGTGTTGGAATAAAACGAAATATGACCATTTTTACCTTAGCCACTACTGCTTGGCACTACCAGTAGTGCAATGGAAAAAAAGAATTTCCTGTAACACTATAGTGGCCGTAGTAGTGTCACGGGAAAAATAATTTCCCCTGGCACGCGATGTATTATCTTATCTTCACCGTATAATCTCTCTTGGGACTGAACAAGTTCCGAAATCATGGAAGCGTTTACTAGGTGGTAGACCCATATGTAGGGTCACCTGGGTAGGTACCACCGCCTTTCTTATTTCAGCCGTGAAACAGTTCGCTGTGTTTCGGATTGAAGGGAAAGGTAGCCAGTGTTACTGGGCATGCATTTCATCTTAGGTCTCAGGATGACAACGCACCTACAATATCAAGTGCTTTTCCTTGTTATTGCAGGTGTCTATAGGCGGCGGTAACCGCTTACCACCAGGTGGGCCGTCAGCTTGTTTGTCATCTAGTTGTATAAAAAAAAAGCGTGCCAACGTGCAACTCAAGAACCCAATCAGTGCCCAAAAAGGGCAGTCGTGCCGACCCTGCTCAGATCCATGTCACCTTGCTCTGCAAATAAGAAAATACTTACAATAGAGAAGGCAAAGCGTCAGCCATATTTTATATATATTATTAATATTCCATTAATTGATTGCACCGGCGCAAGCACACATCGCATTCGTACCAATGTAATGTTAATTCACCTAATATAAAAGTATTTTCAAAGTCGATACTTTCACACAGCAATTAAGTCTAAGGAGACCAAACTAAATCCCTGTAAAATTTCATCAACACATCAGAAAGAAGGAAAGAAAGAATGAAACGAACATTTATTGAACACACACCCAAAAAAATACAATATATGGTTTTGTAACAATATAAATATTGTTACAGGCTAAAGCCTAAGTATACAATAGTTAGTTGAATGACTTGTCATTGTGCTGCTGCCGGCTTTTGGCATTAGGCGTGGAAGTGACGAAACAAATCGTCCTGACTTACGGACAGGCGGATTAATAAATCCGTTTTACACATTTCGTCTACAAACCTAAAAACAAAAACGTCACACTAAACTAAGCATACACAAACGCAATCGCATGCTAACTAAACATCTCAATTCATGCATGCACAATGCAGCATGAAACAATAACTGGCTGGCTGTAACTACAAATTGTTCAGCCAGTATTACCATCTTTATTAGCGGGAGTCGACGTAATTTGTCCGGGAGCTCGCTCATATTTCGCAGCTGGCTTTATTTAGGCAACGGCCATTAGCATAATGCCGAGTTACCGTTCTCGCGTTCTGATCGCGCGGTGTTCAATGCATTTGCGATTTTCATATTTTATCTTCCTTGTTTACACCTTGGCGTGGACTTTTTAGCATTTGTTTGTTTATTTTCTGTTTTGAGAATATGATAAAACTGAAAACTTCAATAATTTACTTCTACCTGAAATCCCAATCAAAGTACATAGCACTGACGGTGCTATGTACATAGCACTGACGGTGACGACCGGCTGAGCGAGCGATCAGTATCTACCTCTAGCTAGCTACTTGCTAGGGATCCCAGGTTTACGTCCCGGCCCGGGCAGATGTGCGTGATTAACACGAATTTTCGTTCTCGGGTCATGGTTGTTTATAAATTTATTTTCCTACCTATGTTTATGCCTATTTTTTATTATACAAAGCACGACAAATGACTCAACACCACCTTATGTGAAGTGGTAAGAAGAGTCCATATGCGAAGACAGCTGGTGCAGTTCAGACACTGCTCTAGCCGCCTACACCCTGCCGGCCCGAAAGGTGCTTTTTCACGCCTCTTTTGAAGGGACCCATGTTATAGGAAGGAGGGAACACATGTGCTGGCAAAGAATTCCCAGTTCTGGAAGTACGACAAAGAAAAGAGCTACTAAATTTCTTTGTACGTGATGTTGAGGTGAAGACAGTGAATTGATGACTCCGAAAACCGGCACGCGTGCTCCTGAGTAGGAGGGGGGGAAGTTGGGATAAGGTCAAATAGCTCTTCAGAGTACTCTCCGTGATATAACCGATAGAAGGCACTAAGCGACGCAATGTCTCGACGCAATTGCAGAGGCTTAAGGTTGTTCGTGACCTCTACATCGCCAACGATACGGACAGCACGACGCTGCAATCTGTCCAGGGCATCTAGTAGGTACTTGGCGGAGCCATCCCACAAGTGCCAGCAATATTCCACGCAAGACCGGACCTGAGTTTTATAGAGCAGGCATAATTGGTCAGGCGTGAAAAATCGACGCACCTTGTTCAGGACACCGAGCTTTCGTGAGGCTGTTTTGATCACGGTTTCGATGTAGTTCCTGGAATTCAGATCGCAACATATCTGCCTAGCAAGTTTAGGGAGCCCTGTGCCAAAAGAGTCGTGCCCTGAAGAGACGGAAGGGGATGGAGCGGCGACATTTTAGCTGTAAACGCGTACACTTGTTTTTTCTTAGCATTGAACTCAACAAGATCGTTAGATCCCCATTCAGATACGCGGTTCAACACCCTGTTGAGCTCAATGGTAAGATTCTCTCTCTCTCTCGGTTTCAGCGCGCCCAGCCCCTGGGCGACCGTAATATCCCCTATGCACTGTACTGTCATCTGCATAGCAATAAATGTTTCCTAACGGAAGCATGTCATTGATATTTTTGTAGTACAACATAAGAATATTAAAAAAAATACATGTTTTCAGTTACCTAGTATTCATAAAACACAACCTCTTAATGATGCCCACGTACTTTAGCCTATACAATAGGTGTGAATGTATGTATGAATATTATTATTACTATCCCGAATGCAGGGTTCCGTTTATAGCCAACAATGAACCCTTGAAGTTTTTCCATATGTTCGTCTTATCACAGCTTACTAAAGTGGGGATGGTTTTTATCTCATCCATCCCATAATTCCATGGCGTGGACTGTCATAGTACCTATAGGTTGTTTAGCACAATATTGTTTTCTTTTGTAAGTTCAAAAAAAACTACCTACAAATAAATAATCAGACAACAAGCCCCTTCTAAGTCTGCGTATTGTGACGGACAACTACGGAATCCTAAACTGCGAGTGGCCCGACACGCACTTGACCAGTTTTTATCGAACACCATAGAGTTACTAGGTTATACTTTTTAACCGAATTCAAAAAAGGAAGAGGTTATAAATTCAGATGTATTTTTATATCTATGTTTGATAAGAACCGATTTGGAACGTATACTTTTAGTTTAGTCCTGTACATATATTTTTTTCAAAATGAATCCAGTACCTAGTTTGTTTTTAAATCAAATTAACTGGAGTAATAAAGTCGTTAATGTATGCGAATTTGCCTTTTTTTCTTTTCGGTGACTTTTTAATGGTACGATAAAATACTAGGGAACAATATATGCGGACAGTCACCCATCTAGCTTTGACGTAAGAAAGTTATCACTAAAAATTGCGAGAAAAAAAATTAAACAAATGAAAATCGACTTCAAAATACTAAAAAGGAAAAAGATAATTAAATCTAAATAAGTACTATCCCATAAAAATATATTTTTGGAGTTGGTGCTAAGTTCTTTCCAGAAATAATAGAAAGTGAAACACTGGTTAGAAAAATATCTTTTTATAGGATTAGTAACTACTTAAACTTAATTATTTTTTCCTTTTTAGGGTTTCAAAGTCGGATTCGGAAATTTTGTTTAAAATGTTACAATAATAAAATTAAAGCATCAATATTTTGGCTATGCTCGGGATTTCTCTCGTGGCTGAGTCAGAAATGATGAGATCTGCAAGAGAACCAAGGTCACCAACATAACCCAAAGTATTGCAAGCCTCAAGTGGCAGTGGGCAGGCCACATTGCAAGGAGGACTGACGCCCGTTGGGGCGGAAAGGTCCTCGAGTGGCGGCCGCGTACCGGGAGACGCAGCGTTGGTAGGTCTCCCACATGGTGGAAGCCGATGGATGCGAACAGCACAGGACCGATCGGTTTGGAGATCCTTGGGGGAGACCTATGCCCAGCAGTGGGCGACTCTCGTCTCAAATGTCCATATTTGAAGGTTTTAGATGTTTCCCTTTTAATGGTTTTAAGAACTGCTTACTTGTAGCTCATTCATGATTTATTACGTACCACGTCTGTATGTAATGAATTGGTAGCGCTTAACTCAAAATGCACCTTGTTTCCAAGTGCCAAAGCCGAATATCGGTAATCAAGTACAAAACCTTAAAAATAACAACTTCTAAACAGCAAAGAAAATACTGAGACGACCTCCATTTATCTTTATAAATCCAATAGCGGAACGTATACTCGATACTGTACGAAATCACGGTAAAACAAGTGAGCCATTAACGTCACTCCGTATAAAAGTTTCAGGCGGGCTTGTTACTTATGGTATCAGGATGCGAATTAATCCCCTAAGAGCCGATATTGCAAAAGTTCTATCCGGATTATTATTTACTCTTCATTGGCTAACGCTGTATATAAGGCTGTATTGGCAGTTATTTGGGAGAACGCGATAATTTTATTAAATAAAAAGCTCATGTCGGTACTTTTCACTTTATGGCGCGTGATTTCGTTAAGAACTTACGGGTTGAATTAAAAACAGCTGATGCCCAAAATAAATTTTTTAATAAAACAGGATGGTGACGATCTATAGCTTAACACGTTGCTCTCGCTGTTGCTATTATTTATTTTAAAACACAGACACGCATAATTATCACTGAGGAGCTCGATGGAGTGGAGGCGTGCCTCTGGTTTTGAGTAATTTTCTTTTGCTTGGGATAGGTCAATCGAAATTTGTGAATTCGATCTTCTTAGAGCTTCGGAAACGCGTATTAGGCCAGCATAGTGGTATTATGGCTCTAAGTCCTCATGTGTTTCTCCCGTGTAGGAAGTCCTGTGCCCAGAAGTAGAGCATACATAGGCTTGGTCGTTATGATGATGAAATCAAAATGTCTGAATAATCAAAACCACCGCGGGCTACGAAATTTTCTCCTAACAAGTTTGTCAGCTCGTTCTGTTCAAACCGGCCCATTTCTAAGACCATGATTTTATTGACACGTTTGTCCCAAATTTCTGGCTCCACGGAGCACATCTAACATTTCACAGCTCTATTTAGCCGCCGGGCCTAATTACCATAATGCAACATTGCGACGCGCCCGACGCTTTTGATTACATTGCCGGCTGCCACAGAGAATGCAAATAGACCGAGCCGACAAAAGCGTGATGCTATTGCCAAAATGTCTATCGCTTCTTTAATAATGCAAACGTGAGCTTCTGACGTAACATTTGCTGGCTCTGCCCCTTTTGCTCGTATTTTACACGTGTTTTTTTTAATTATTAGAGAAGTTTTCAGTTACAAATGAGGTAACAAACATATAGGCACCAATGAATAGGTATATTCAGTTTTCTTAAGTACCTAGTACTAGTAGTAGTAGTATCAGTTAGAAATATAAAGTAGGTTTCCTTTAGTCTGTTTTCATAACTGAATTAACAGATAAAATTGTTAAAATCTAAAAATGGTTATTGAATATTTAATTTCATTGAAGAATCTTAATGAAAGGTCATAATATCAGAAACTTATCAATGAAGATTTCGAGATTAAGATTAAAATGATATTTATTTAGGGCATGTATTAATTTATATTAGGTTTTTCATTTTATTTTTGACATAACAGGAATAACTGCCATCTAGTCGGTCAGTATCCTGTCTGCTAAACCAGGTAGAGATCCCGTTTCAAATTTCGGTACAGGCAAACAGTTTAAAAGTTTGCATGTTTAAAAGTGTAATATTACTAGTATGAGTGTTGGAATCGTATTAGTATTAGAAATGCTTCAAAGTTATGTATTTATAACAATATTAAAAAATTCATAATTAGTAAAAGATCATATTTTCAAGCTGAATTTTTCTACATCAAGTTCTGTAGACAGATCCGCTTTTACTTCCGTAACTAGTTTCGCCTTTACCATACATGTCAAGCCACACATTCAAGGTTTTAATTATGTAAAGCTCTCGGGAGCCTTACGCAGCTTAACAATCTGATATCATGCATGACAAAACAGCTAGTTTGTATGAAATAATCACAATATAGGTAGCTACAGATCTCAAACGTTCTTAAAATCAGTCTGTTATTTTGATTTTTTGTCGTTTTTTAAACAGTGTCCAATCAAAAATGCGAATACCCTAACTGAATCTCAGGCCCAGTCAGCTGAGCATAACCGCATTGCGGCCTTACAGATGAACTGCCCAGTTTCCAACGAAAAATAGTGTACCGAGTGACAAAACAAAAGAACGCGTGTGTCCCGGACGTTGACCACATCTGTAGAGTCGAGGCACGCTCGAAATTGCTGGATTCAATTTACTATATTAAAAAGACCCGGAACACACAGCCTATGGAATTGGGTATTGCTCTTACGATCACGCCATCAATCAACAAAAATTGGTTACGAGAATACCAAAATGCACTTCGGTGTATTATGTTTAGGTGCAATCGAATGTTTTAGTTCGCTAGCGGAATGATAAGGGCGTTTTCCTAAAACATCGCCAAATTTTCATCGGCCTTGAAGTGTTGTGTTGATTGTGAGCAAGGTTTCATAATCAGACTCCTCTTTCTTTTTAGCAAAAATGATCTGATACAGCAAACTGTGATAGGGACTGTTAAATGTTATTAAATCTAAATGTAGCGATAGCTTATAACTTAATCAATCATTTACTCCAAGTAATTATTATTTCAGGAGCCCGGTGGCGCAGTGGTTTGCGCACTCTGGTTTGGTCAATCAAAACTTATAATCTTGTGCTTTGATAGGCACGTTAAGCTGTTGGTCCCGGTTGTTACTGCAACTGTTTAAGCCCACCAACCCGCATTAGCGTGGTGGTGTTATGACCCAAACTCCTCATGTGTTTCTCCCATCGTAGCGCCTAAACGAATGGACCGATTTTGATTCAGTTTTTTTTTGTTCGAAAGCTGATGTGACTACGATGGTTCTTAGCTATAATTTATGAAGATCGGTTTAGGAGTTTGATGACTATCAGCTCATATTCTACATGATAATAGGATTTTACTAACTTTTACAGAACCGATTGATTTCAAATTTGGTGTACTGTCACTACGGTGACATTCCCATGACATACTAACCTTAAGCTGATCCTGAACGATTAAAAAAGTCTGCGAAATGCTTATTTCTTCAGAAACTTACAGTAGTTATAGCGTGGTTGGGCTCTTATGAATAGTCTTAATGAGATGGTGTTAGATAGATGATTAATGACGCCGGAGGTTACTTAAAATTTTTAATTTTGTAATTTTTATAGTAAGTAAACGCAACACGTGAATAGTGCCCAAGATGCTACGAATGTCTACCCTTGTCGAATGATAAGTTACATAAAAATATACGTCATTCGTCATTCTTATTAAAAGTTCTGACATAGTGATATTAACTTTAATTATTTTTTAATATGTAATTTTTGGAATGACATGTGAGTATAATAATAATAAATATTTATTTTAATGAGTGGAGTTTAAAATTAAATGTTAATAAATTTCCAGAATATGTTGAGCCTTATGTATAATATTGTACTAACTTTGTGAACCATGTTCTCTGCGAATAAATCTTTTGATCCTGATTCTTATTTGCTTCAATAGTGAGTAATAAACACCTAAATTAATAAATGCCACTAATGATAATAATAAAGTAACGTTGGCGGTGTGACTCTTGTAAGCTTATTATACAACTGATTGCGCATAACCAGCACCGGAAAGAATAACAAGCATTGCTTTCGTTATTAGACTTAATGACCCACAGCAGTATCACGTTAGTTAATTGTATTGAGGACTAATTTGACACGAGTCGAGTAATTCTGGGCATAGGGTGACTTTAAATGAGGCTGTGAAACCAGAAAGTAAGGTTTTAGCATATTTATGATGTCAGTGAAAGATAATTTTGAATAAGGAACTTCATGATGAAAGATCTTCAAGATGAAAAAATGCAATAAACGAAATCAATTTTTTTTTATTGAAATTAAAATATAATATTCCTTAAATTATCTGTAAAATTGATATCATTATACAAATAACTTAAAAATAACATTACACATAACAAAAATATATATTTCCTTTCTTCTGATCGGTTTTTACGTAATCTTTCTTTCATGAATTTAAAACAAGCGTTATTGTTTCATAGCTTGACTCTCAAATTAATCCCAAAAACTCTATAATAATGACTTTGGTTACTTCAAAGTTTAGTTTTCTACAAATCATTTTTTTTATCTTACATAAAACGATTATTATTAAATCCAAACTATCATATTTTTTGGATTTGAAATCGTTAAATTGTATATTCTATGTATAATTTATTCAGAGCTTACTGCTCCTCTCAATCTTCTAGAAGGGTGATAACTTATCCATTAATCCTATATCCTTGAAAGCAACAGTTTCGTAATCTCATTCGTTGCCCAGGTGAGGCTACTGGGAACTTTTGACCTCATTTGCACTTCCATTGTCACCGCTAAATGTTGCAAAGCTACTAAAATTAAAGTTGTATTGCCTTTGCAATTTTCATTTGCGTTTAAATGGTATGCTTTCGAATATGTGGTTTCAACGTTCTCTATTGGTAACATTTGTGAAAGTATAAAATTAAATAAAGTTAAATGTGAATCGTTAAAATGAAAATTGAGTTTTACTGTGCCGAGCGAGGATAACATCTGGCTTCAAGGTTATTATTAAAATTTTAGTATGTAGGCACTGACTACAGATAAAACTATATTTTTAATTGTATAAGAATTACTAGCTTCCACACGCGACTTCGTCTGCATTATCCCGTGGAAACACATTCAGAGAAAAAAAGGAACCTATGTTTAAACTAGACTATGATCCATCTCTGTGGCTATTTCATCCAGGTCCGTTCAGCCGTTCTAGCAAGATTGAGTAGCGAACATCCATCCGAGACTATCAACAATATTTATTTATTTAATCAGGTACACAAAACAGAATTACAACAAGAACATGTATAGAAGCAGTAAAAAAATCAAATACATTGTTAGGCTGTAACTCCACAAGCATGTGCACACAGCATGATAATGATATCGAGACACATTACAAGATGCATATTCAGAGAAATATATACATTATAGGAAAAAATATAAACGTAGGTTGTTACATAGCATTTCGTTCTCGCAGCGTAATAAATATATGTGCTATAACACACATATTGCATATCTAAATGTCAGATACAAACAATACAATTATTTAATAATATACATAATATATAAACATTCATAAACATACACATACATACATATACACACACACATATCCATAATATATGCAGTATTTAGTCACTTGACTATTTGCTGTAAAGTAGATTTTCATTTACCAAGGGATGAGCTGTAGATATCAGGCACACCGTCGTGTTCATTCAACAATGTGTTGTAATCGCGACACATCCTAAAAATAGGGTTGTGGAAAGACACGTTATTATTAAAAAACGGAATAACAAACGGACGTTCCAGCCGGGGAGACCTGTTGGGGACTCCAAAATGTAATAAAAAAACAAAACTTAATTTTATGCCAGTATTTGAACTGCTAAATGTTTTGCTCAATCACTTTTCAAGTGCTCTTCATGGCGTTTCTCAACTTGAACCTCTATATAAGTTTCACTCCAAACTTGAACCACTATACAGGGCGTCCCACGGCTATGCCACATGGAGGGAAAGTACCTTCTATATCGTAGATGGAACATTTTACTAAAAGGAGACCTTATTTTAATTTAAAAAACAATTTAAACTGAATTTATAGATTTTTGAATAATTACATAGTAGAACCGGTAATCGAACCCGCTACACGAGAAAAAAAATACCCTGTAGCTTTATCATACCGATCGAAAGGCTTCATAATAAGGATTATTTTTTGCTCAATAACATAGTGTCAGAAATAAAAGAAAGACCATGAATTTTAACACTTGATGTGAAATTTTGTTCAGAAAAATGAAAAGCTGACGCTGCCGTAAGGACATACAACTGACATTATCATAAATACCTATTACTAATAAATGTACCTACTTGAGAAGTTTCCTTATTATAATTTAAGTGCATGATAAAATGATAAAGAGATAACGTAATTAGTTGGTACCTAGTTGTATGTAACAAATAGAGCCGTATCCTGAGCCGAAAGATGCGTAAATTGATTAATTTTGTCTTAAAAAGCTACAAGGTATTTTTGTTGTCGTGTAGCGGGTTTGATTACCGGTTCAACCATGTAATTATTGAAAAACCCATGTATGCAGTTTAGATTGTTTTTAAATTAAAATGATGTCTCCTTTCAGGGAAATGTTCCATCTACAATATTCAAGACCCTCCATGTGGCATAGACGTGAGACGCCCTGTATAGACATAGACCTTCCTACATGAGTGAAATATAATTGTTCCTCAATTATATTCGGGTCTAAAACCATCACGGCGCAGTGCAGGTAGGTTAGTGGGTGAAACTGGCTCCAAGCTAAGGCTGACCCCCGAAGTTATTTTAATGAAAAACTGATGTGGATGTCATTTTCTCGAAGAGCAATGGAACTATGCATATGTTGGCTGTCATCAAGGAATACGTAGAAGTTACTTTCTTCAATACCTTTAACCGATCAGCAGTCCGTGATGACGTCATTTAGGATTTAGTTTGTTACAATTATTATGACTCGTTACTCTGTGGATCAATTTCGAATATCCTTTGTAGTATACTGATTTGCCGTGTTTTAGCTAGTTATCTTGTCTAAGGTAATTCGTTTTTAATCAAAACACACTTTGTTAGTTTCAACGCGAACAACTCGGTTAACTAAATGAATAAGAGCTTTTAATATCATAGTGCTAATAAATCTTCCCCACACACACGGCTTCTTTGTAAAACGTCCCACGGTGCTACTAAGTGCATTTCCAGATTCGAGCGAACCAGCGAATTTAGTTTTCTATAGAGGTTTAATGTGAACGTTGAAATCAAAAGTCGGTCACTAAATGTATGACGAGCATGAAACGTGTTTGGAAATTTTGAAATTTGGAACTTGATTTGCCGAAAATACTAATAGGCACTGCCAAGGGGTATATGTCTTGAAACAAACGAAAGTTCAATAGTAACGAAGAGTGAATTTTTTTCACAAAACACTCCTGGAGTTTTTTTCCTATATTATCGTGTAAAGTGCTAACTAAGCAGATTTTGATCATTGGACATATCAATAATCAAGATTTAATTAAGAAGTAATTATCAACATCTAACTTGCAGATGAAAAATACATAATATCTTAAAGTTGGAAGAGTGAAAGATTAACGAATTTATACACCAAAACAACTCCAAAGTAAACTTTGTTTCCCCAGCCAAGTTCAAATCTAGTTTGAAAATTGATTTCCTATTTGCAGTTTTAGTCACGATTCGTAATACATTTTCTATGTGAGACCGAGCTTTAATATATTGACCTAGTTACTCTTTCCAGGTAATATAACATCGCATATTAATTAGCTATTTATTTAATTTTCACTTTTTTAAATATTCTCTTATAATTCATTATTTTCGTTTCTCTCAGTAAGACGTAGGTAGTTTTTTTTTATACAACTAGATGACAAACAAGCTGACGGCCCACCTGGTGGTAAGCGGTTACCGCCGCCTATAGACACCTGCAATAACAAGGAAAAGCACTTGATATTGCAGGTTCGTTGTCATCCTGAGGCCTAAGATGAAATGCCGTCCATGCCCAGTAATTACACTGGCTACCTTTCCCTTCAATCCGAAACACAGCGAACTTTTTCACGGCTGAAATAAGAAAGGCGGTGGTACCTACCCAGGTGCCACCGCCATTCTTATTTCTTATTTCCAGCCTTTACTAGGTGGTAGACCCATATGTAGGGTTACATATGGGTCTACCACCTAGTAAAGGCTGATGATGCTGGTAAACATCACACTTTTGTAAGTTGGCAAATAGAAGAGGTACTTTTAGAACTATAAAAAAATAAGGTAACTTTTAATAATAGTCCAAAAAACATACAGCGACTGTTTTTATCTGAAATAAGACACTAGCTTACAAGATAAAAACATATTTGTGAAACAATTAAATAAACTTAAAAGCCTATTTTCCTTGTATAAGATAATGTTCTCTTCAACAAGAAAAATATCAAAGAAAATATGAACCGCAATTATGACATCAGCACATCTGTTTCTTACTCTTTGCTAATGCGATTCGTCAGCAAAAACGAAACCTCCCAAGGAGTTTCCTCAAATTAATTAATTAATAACCTCCACTTTCGTACTGAGATCGGTGCCTGCGAAACTTTAGCTAATTGTTGCTTAATCTCTGCGGATTGAGATCAATTTGTTACTTAATTTATTTTATTCTTTAATACGCAACCGTTTGATTAGTTAATTGGTTTGATTCGCTGCTGATTAATCCTTTCTGAGTCTGATTTGTCTATCTACTTTTTAATCTCTTTTCGTTACATTGTCAATTTGACTTGCCACTTTATCTCTTTTCCAATCAGAAACAAAATTTATAAATAATACCTCAGGGTAATACAGTCTTAATTTGACTTATAAAGAAGACAGATCATCATATGGTTATATCGTTTTCTATTTACAATCTTACGAACGGAACAAACATAATAGCACTAGCTTGTAGGCGTTAGCAATTGCTAACGCCAGCCAATAAAGAGCATTAAGAAGCAGGATGCCGCGGTATGAGTATAGACTAGTGTCAATAATTATAAATAATAATTATTTAGGACACTAGTCTTAGTGATACTTCAGAAAACATAAGACATTATCTAATGACATCATAGATCTATACTAACGCCTATAGTAGTAAATAATGAATATACATTACACTAAGACTTGTGTCATAAATATTCATTATTTATTATTTATGACACTAGTCTATACCCGTACTACGGCGTCCCGGTCGCGGAGTCGACAAAACTGCTAACACTTGCACCTTTGATGTCATTAGATAATGTCTTATGTTTTATAATGTAATTACTAAACATTGATATTTATTGATGTAAAATATTTTTTTTAAATTACACATTTTGTAATGGGACAAATTTATTAATCATTGTCTAACCACTTTGAAAATCAGTCACCATTATCATTTGTAACGGTATTTGTAAAGATTTTATTTAAAATATTTATTAATTTTTGATGGTAAATATTTTTATGTATTCTACAAGTTTGAGAAAATATATCATCATCGCCAGCCTTCAGCCACTCTAGAGAAGTCGCCTTTAGATATTTGCTATCGCTACCGCTAAAAGCAAAATGTATGGTCACGATCGAATTTCGAGCGTAAATGTCAAATCTCGTAATAACCATCGAAAGGAATCATGTCTAAAGAATTTGACTATCTTGTTAATTCTTCTCAGTAAAGGTTCTTCCGAATAATTCCAAACCATCGGCTAAGTCATTGACATTTATGTCCTAATAGATTTGTTGAGTTATTATTCATTTCATCAGCTTTCATTTCATCTATGGTACAACCCGTTGATTTTCTCTTTGATCCAAAATACGGTAAAGTGAACCCCAGCATGGTAAATCAATACTATCTATAAATAACAGAAGAGATGAAACATGTCAATTCGAAATGGATGAAACTAAATGCAAAACCCCAACCTACATAAATTGCGATACTTCTCCTTTCAAAATCACGATTCTTTTATCCAATCATCTGATGTTACTTAGGCCATCCCTGATGGCAGGATGTGTGGAAGTTTCTTTTGAAAGCCTCTGATAGGCAAAGGAACTTAATTAAACTTTAAAAGTTGCTACATCAGTAACATTTACGTAATGGGGAGATTTTATCAAAGACGTTGGAGAGCCTCACTTCTTGTGCCGTAAGGTTGCTTGAAAGAAATAAGAAGTGTAAAGGAGTTTTAATGACACCTAAACGGCTATCTAAATTTTATGTGACATTCAATCGCAACGGTAGATAATACTTTGCAAAATGCATAGTTTGCATCTAAAACATTGAAACTTAAACTACAGGTAATAACTTTGACACGATATACGAACACAACGATATGACGTCATTAATGGCTTGATACACTAAAGTACTGTCAATTTATTTTTGAGTGCATTAATCGAAATGTAGTCACTTAACATTTTTTTATATAAGCTATTGTGAATGGGACAATGGTAGATTGAAACTCGAGCATAAACGTAGAAAAAGGAAATATGGCTATTAAATGGCTATTGTTCTGCTTTTATAAATTGAATTACGGCAAAGCCAGTATTTGAAACAAAACTTTTGTGAATAATGTAGGATTATTTTTCAGAATTCTAAGTGATATATTACATTTGTGCAATCCGATCAAAATATAGATGAGGTTGATTATGAAGTCAGCCTACTCAGATCATTATTAGTTACTCGTAATGAACTGGAATCTTCTAGGTATAATAAGATTCGTACGATCTTTATAGTTATTTTATGCTACAACCATCACTGACAATGACGACAGACTGTCTTCACGATCGGTGATACTAATGGTGACCACCTCAGCATGATGTCATGGCTACGTAGAGCCATAACGGATGATTTTCTGCTGGCTGCTAATTGGTTGATGGCTTATAACTATAAAAAGTTTGACATTGACAAAAAATATGTAATAACTTGTGCATAAAACTTATCGTGCATGAGAAAAACAGGTTAATACTTTAAGAATATAATTAATATGAAAATTACGATACGATACCACGTTACGATAGCACAGTAAAATATCTTTTTGAAGACTTACAAGCGTATGACTTAAACTTTTGTCGGTAGACTTAATACTAATATGTTGATACTGATCCAAAGTTTGCCTTTAATGAATTGGAGATAGTTGTGTCACGAAACAAACATTTTGTCCTAAGATTAGGGAAGTATCTACTATAGGTTTTCTTACAAAGAAATTCTCGTGCACATGTCCTCTTTATTTTATTTTTATTTATTCATTCATATAGATCAGGACTCAATAATGTATGAAGTCTCGGTCATGTCTGTGTACACTATATTGAAAAATATAGGCAAAAATATGCAGAACATTTTTTAATAGTCCAATTTTTGGGGGCGGAACTTTTCGCATAATGTCGATTGTCCTAAAGTCGTTTGTCATACATCAATTGGCATAATCATCAAATAGAATAACACTAATGTAACATAATTTTTCCTTCGCATAACTTTTAAGTAACATAACTGGCATATTATTATGAAGCATAATTAATTTAATTCCTAATTTCATTTGGCATAATATTAGGCAGTCCTAAAATCACTTAGCATAATTTTATTTGCCATAACTAAAGAACAACCTAATTTTATTTGGCATATTATAATAATAATAATAAAGTTTTATTTCAGACCGGAGTCCATAAAAGTGTTAGTTACAAAGTTTCTTATAAGCTAGGGGTTAGTAACAATAATCATTTAATGTTTAATTAATACTTTTTATAGGTAGTCCTAAATCTTATAGAATAAATCGAATTATCTATCATCCAGATTCGAACTAGCACAACCCGACTCCACGTGGCCCGACCTTGCCCTACGTGGGACCGCCAGAGCCCCGCAGCGTCGGAGCCGTGGCAGAAACCATGAATGCTGCATGCCTGCTTGCATGCTGCATGCCTGCTTGCATGCTGCATACCTGCTTTCATGCTGCATGCTGCATGCCTCCTTGCATGCTGCATGCCTGCCGCGACCTTAAATTGGAAAAAAATTGAGTGAATGTTTTAATTACTTCTGAAGTGTCCTACTTGACCGAAGCCAAATCTAGCTGGTCAGTGGCCTGCCCTAACTCGGACTTTTCCATTTCCCCCTGCTCCTTGAAACAATGGGACGGGCCTCTCTGCGAATTGGTGCGGGACAATCTTTTGAACACGTCAACCAGTTCAGCGGATCGAACCCGTCTCTTGGCTGTGGGACAGTGGGAATCTGTTTTATGGTTACAGACTTTGCTTTCGGCTAATTTAGGTACACTCCTTGATCGCACTGCATTTTGTATTGCTACCAGTTTGCGTTTAGAAACCATCTGCAATGTCCCTCACCGTTGCCGTTGTGGTAGCATGGTCGATGATCTTGGTCACCATGGCCTCTCTTGTGCAAGGAGTGCAGGTCGGTTTTCGAGGCATGCCGATATTAATGATATCATTCGTGGGGCCTCCTGCCACAGGTATACAATATACTTACTAGGTAGGTCCCGGCCTTAGATTATAGTTATGTATGTAAAAGCTATTGAAATAAAGAATTTTTGAATTTTTTTTGAATTGAATTCGTCGGGCTCTTGCTACCTCCCGGGCTCCTGCTGCTCTGGAGCCTAACGGCTTAGCGCGCAATGACAGGAAGAGGCCTGACGGAATGACTCTTGTTCCTTGGAAGATGGGTAAGTCTTTGGTGTGGGACGCTACTTGTGTCGAACCCTTAGCCATGTCCCATCTTTCAAACACTTCATCGACACCAGGATCGGCTGCTGCTTCTACTGAATCTCTCAAGCGGCGAAAATATGCTGGTTTATCTATGGACTACATATTTGAGCCATTTAGGGTTGAGACTTTAGGACCTTGGGGTTCAGGAACTCACCGACTTTTTAGTGACATTGCAGGTCGACTTTTTAAAACTTTAGGCGACAATAAGGCTGGTATATACTTCGGACAAAGATTAAGCCTCGCAATTCAGCGAGGTAATGTGACCAGCCTTATTGGTGCACTTCCTGTTTTGCAAGATTTAGGTGGTGTTTATTATTTGTAAGTTTTTTTAAATGCCACGTTTTAAGCTTTGTAAATATTAGGTGAGTGTTATTTTTAATTATTGTAATAAATTCTGTACTATGTTTCCTGAAAATAAATAATCGAAACACTTAAGAAATTAAAATAAAATTCGATTTTATTCAAACCTAATCCACCACTCCGCCAGCCTTTTTAAGCCGATCAAACTATAGGCTTGATTTCTTCCATGAACTGTGGCTGCCGCTCTAGTAATTGTATTTCAAAAAAACTCTCAATAGGAGTAGTTTTCAACGTCTGTTTTTGCGAAAAACAAAGCTACGTTCATGGTTCCAACAATGGTTGACAACAATGGTTCCGTACATCATATAATCTATCATTTTCTACAAAAATTAAAGGTCTTTATGAATTTAACAATTATAACCGCAGCCACGGGTTTTGAAGAAAATCATGTCTTTAGAGTTACAACGCAAAACATGTTACGGCGTTTTATAAACATTTTCTCCTACTTCATTGGATATTTCACAATTTCGCCGAATTTTCTTCCTAGTTTGGCAAAGTATTATGATTAAATAGGTGCCAATCAATAAAACTTGGGGAAAAAACTTTTCCCTTAATTTGATGGTTGCCAATACCAATTTTGACTTTGCAAATACTTAAAATACAGATGAGAGACTGTCAAAGAATCTTTTCAAGGGATCTTCGAGAAACGAAATACGATTTCTGACGTAAATTGCTTTGAAAGCTGTCAAAATCTGATGCTTCATTTGCGTGTTTCATTTTTCAGAGTAACTCCTCTTTCGCCGTTAATCGCATGTATTTTTATTCAAAGGGTTTGCCGTTTCAAAAGAAATTAATCTGGGGTATTGCTTTTTTCTTTTTTTCTCAAAAGCAATGCAAATTCAAATGATTCCACGTTAAAATTTAATTACATAACAACTAGAAAGCGGGCCTACCACAAATTTTGTTAGATCATGCGGTGAAACGGTAATGTATGATTTTGTTATTAAATGTCACCGGATGTCCGTTGGTGGTGTTACGAGTATAATAATTATGGGACAAGTCGGTCAGCTGTTAAATTTTTTGGCTATTAATGATGCACACTGTACTGAAACTACAGTAGTACAACGAAAGACATGTGACTATAATAAGATATTTTTCTTTGTACAAACGACAACACATCGAGTGTAACAGTTGCACTACCAATGAAGTCTCTATTATGTACAGAGCATGGGTGGTCTCAAAGACAAACCGTTACACTTGTTTTCGGTTGACTGTATCAACCTATAATATGGTGTTTATAACACCAAACAAGTGTACTTTTCCCGCATTCCCTACCTTGTGATAATCAAGAGAAATTATTACTGTTAGTGACATTAAAACTGACCAAAAATAATCTTATAAACTACCTACTCTAGCATCACTTACGTAAAGCTGATCGATCCATGACTAACCACATCTCTCGAGCGTAATCTTTTATGACCCAACTTTATCTTTTATGAACAAGCTGATTCGGCAAGAAATATATAGCATTTCAAATAAAACTAATTTACCTGGTTTAACTCGCGATTAATTAGATGTTACATTATTATTATAGACTTAGTTCACTAGCAATCGTGGTCACGGGAAGACTGAAGATGTCAATTGTCTTTGATTAGTTAACTACCGTCTCGGTGTAAAATTTTGAGCGGTTTTATTCACGCATACAGAGCTCACGGTGATAATTTGTCGGATTGTGTGAGGACGGGCTTGTGACTTTATTATTCACATCATGGGATGCCAAGCTGGTGGTACTCTCCAACCATCTTCTCTTTTGAAATAAGGATGTTTTTGATTTCAATAACCTCACGTAACATTCTAGGAATGAAGCGATGTGATGATGTTTAGTGACCACGATCGCTGTAAAGTAATCGAAAGGTATAATATAAAACATCTAATTAAACGCGAGATAAATTCGGTAAATTGGTTTTATTTCAAATGTGCAGTGCTCGCGTAAATATAAGACAACACTGAATACCTAGCAATTTGTTGTCGTACTTATATACTTCATGCAAAAGTGAGACAAAAACTGTTGCTCGTGGTATTGAATATTTTCTATGCATTACTAGCTGCACCCGGTGCTTTGCTGTTTGGTTTTATAATTTGAAAAATGCAAATTAGTAACCATCGAAGGCGTCTCCAGAATGTCCTACCGAAGTTTCATCACAATCTGATCAATGTGTTCCTAGGACGCAACGCCTAGGAAACAAACATACCAACATTGATTTTTATTTATACACAAGCTTCGCGAAGCTTCGGATAGAAATAGTAAAATCAAAACAGGAAACTACTATGAGGTTTATTTTTGTATGGAACTTTCCATTCAGACTAATAAGGAACATTAATGAGGTAGACAAACGCACCCTAATAAATATCTATAATGTCACTAAACTCAGTTAATTTTGGTCTGAAAGTTCGGAAAACGTTTTATGGTGGGCCTACTGTTTGTGTGTTATGTGCTTAATATATTTGGTGCGCATTTGACTTAAACCTTCAATAATTATTATGTACAGTCGGCAGCACATCAAGCGTAACAGTATATATAACCCTAGTAAACGCTATGTATAGCTATTAGAAAGAAAGCACACCCTCTTCGCTATTGGTTCAACTTCAACCATCTTTTAGAATTTGACCAATAGCAGAGCTTGTCAGAATGCTTCGAGCGTTTATTGGTTAAAATTGGTCGAATTGTTTGAGCTAACGCTATTTGTACGCAGAGTTTAGTCTAATTTCTATGACATCGCATTTTTTAAGTATGAAGTTGGGGCTCAAGTTTAGAAGTTTTTTTTTTGTATCTGTGGTATTTAAAAGTTGAGTATAGAAAAATCTCGTCCATTTTGTATTGAGACCTAAATTGTATGGGGCGACCTAATATTAAGGGTTCAAACTATTGAATACGAAATCACAAAATCAACTTTGACTGCTTGTTTACTTTATTTGTAGATAAATGTTAGTTTTTTTGAAAAAAATATCCAAGTAAAGTAATATACTAAATGGCCACGCACTTGAATGGAATAAAAATAAAATAGTAGCACTACACAAATAGGTAGATAATATGAAAATCCGACCGAATATCGGTAAGTTAAAACGCCTACTTTTGTTCTACTGTTTTTAAAGAGAACAGGGACATACCAACCTATATTTTAAATAAACTGCGCTTTTCTTCGTGTTTTTGAATGTAAACATTCAAATGAACGCCAATAAGTGTATGAAAGTATTTTGCTTCATTTATTTTTTACCTTTATGTATACGAAACAGGTTTTGGTCAATGTCATTTGATTTTCTTCAACTTCTAAGTTTCTAACAAAATGAAAAGTATTTGGTTAGGTTAGGAGACTTCCTTGCTAAACAAATTAACCTAGCAAGGTTACTTATGTTACTTAGTTTGATTATTTGGTATACATAAACCAACTAATCATATTTGTAAAATGATTCCAGCTACTATTGTTTTGTAATTAAAAACATCTTTATATTAAGTAGCTGAAAGACTCAATCCAGTTCATTTATGAACAGGTTAATAAAACAAATATTACTTTGCAGGTGGCGGGCAGACCATATATTTTTGGTTTTTAAATATGAGATGAAGATCCAGGCTGTTTAAGAGGCTACAAGATAGTGTGTTGATGTGTGGTGTATTTGTTCACATAATTCTTGTTATTAGTGAATTCTATACCTATGTCTGTGAAATAATTAAGTAGGTAACCACAAACCAGACAAGAGATATTCTATTGTTGAGTGGATGCTAGTGTCAATATTTATGGAATTTTATTAGATATTAACCCGTCAAGCATGAGATTCCAGACACAATTGATTCTTCCATTGTCATCGCCCCCGGTGGTATATCGCCGCTTGACAGATATTAAAAGCTACAGACATAAATATTTTTTTTACAAAAAGTATATAAATGACCACCACATAGAGCTTAGGGTAAGTTTCAGTTTATAATTTTATGACTGACTTCGAAAAAAATGTAAGGTTATTGAAGATATTTTTTTTTAGATACTTAGTTCAACATTTTGGCTTAGCAATAGTGAGCACTTTAAATCAATACATAAGCAACCAGAGACATAATTACATTAGTTTTTGTTTCCTGGGGTGATAAGATCAACAGGGCCTGGTAAAAATACTAATAACACCACCACATTACAAAGTAGGTTAGGAAGAGTTGTCCCTATAGGTTCCTTTACCTAGCTCTGCCTGGACAACTGTAATATTCACACGTGCATAATTGTTCAGCAACAGCAGTTTTCCAAGTTCCTACATGATATTAGTGTAACTGTCATGACCTGTAAATTCAAATGCTTACCAGTAACAGTAATAGTAATAATTGGATAGCCATCCAATTACTTATGTGATTTTTATGATAAGAAATTGATATAATTTCAAAGAGCAATGGTGTTAATTCACCCAAATCATTATTTTCTTAGCCCAAATTATAATAAAATATAGTTTCTAAACCTAACAGTCTTCTAACATATTTTCTCCTATTACTATTGTTGTTTATTATTATTTAAATTCAAGATGAAAAACCTTACTTCTCATTGCAATGGTTATTTGATTTAGAATGGTGTTCAAAATTTAATAATACATCTTAGGCAATTTTATAGGTTAGGTAGTAATATTTCTCACATCATAGGAATGGTTTTTCTATACCTGTCAAGTATCAGATTCCAGACACAACTGATTTTTCAATTGTTGTAGCCATCCAGAGGGATAATGCCGTTTGACAGATTAATAAATTACTAGCATAAAACAAAAAAATGTTTAACTCTACTAGTAAAAGAGATATTTCTAAAAGTTATTTTGGATTTCATTAAATAATTATAGAAAAGAATAAGGGAGGAAAAATGGTGCTAAAAATACTAATATCTACCTACCTACCTACTTAACTGCATATTGTTATAATTAATTCCATTTAAATATTAGGCACCTAAGTTATTCATAAAATTACCCTAGGCCTACAGATTACTTTTTATTTTTTATAGCCCCCCGACCCTAAAAGAGGGGTGTTTTATGTGTCTGTCTTTGTATCTGTAAGTTTGTCTGTGCCATCGTCAGCCATGCAATTTTTTTTGTCAGAAAGGTAATGTGGTTGAGATGGTTCTTGACTTTGAATTATGAAGATCTGCTCAGGCGTTTGATGATAATCTTTCACAGATTCGATTATTTTGAAATTTGGTGTACTCTTACTTTAGTGATATTTCAAAGACAAGGCTGAGGGTTAATTAAAATTATAATTTAATATTGTTAACTTTTAAATAAACATGTTAAATCAATTTTGACTCTTTCTTATTTCTTACACATTCCCAATTAGACCTGATTGCTCTCAAATAAAGAATTTCTTTTATCTGTCAAATCATGGATTGCAAAAACAATTGGTTTTTAGTTTTGTCGAAAAAAAAATGTATTTTTAAGTAATTTTATTGTCATGATTCAACCCTCACTTGTACTGAGGTTAAAAGAGTTCACCTCAGAGAAGTAGACCGAAGTAGCAGTTTCAGAATGTTAATGGAGTGTTTGGCTGAATAATGATGCAATTTGAATTGCAATAATACACTTATGGCTTATAAAATTACTAATCCAAATGTTTTTACATTCAAGAGACAGCACTTCCCCATTTCACCTGTAATTTCAGTTTTGTTATTACTACTTTTAGTTATTTATCCTAACACAATAATTTGACACCAGTGGCACAGATGAACTAGTAGCGACCAGTGTCTAGGAATTGTCAACAAACTGTTAGCTTCTTAAACTAGTCATATTAACAACCTCGCCAGAGCCTCGCCTCGTGAGGTCGCCAGAGCTCTTGGAGATATACTTATGGTAGCCTGGTACTTCAGACTGGAAATATACATTTATTAGGTGTCAATAGATGAAATGAATTAACGGACTGAAAAACTTTCTCCAGTGCTCATGGGGTGTAGCATCAGTCCGATCAGTCTACCTGTCTGTCTGTGTGTGTCGACTTAATATCTTGTTTGCACTCTTAGCTTAAAAAACTTGTATTAAAATTTGAATCCAACTTCTATTAATTCCCTACTATTATTTTATTTCAATTAATTTTAAAATCCCTACACATAATCATCATGTCAGATAAGAGATACCCACCGCTGAGCTTAAGCAATTGGGCAAGGACCTCCAAACCGATCGGTCTTGCATTGCCTACACATGAGAATAATTTTGAATCTTAAAATTACAAATCGATCCTAAGTAGGTAAGTATGATGATCTTGAAGAAGACTGAACATTTTTTGTTAGAAAAGTACCTAGGTATAATGGTGTGAAAAATTTTTCAACTAGAAAAAAATGTTCTCAGCGCTCATAGCATGGCGAACTCCCGGGAGGAGTGAATAAAAGATCTCTCTTCGTCAGAGAGAATTATATAAATAAAACACATTAATTTGTCTCATAATATGTGGACAGGTGGTGGTGGAGAGAGATTTTGTCCACGGTCCGTTCTACCTTCTACGAGTGCTCGTGGGTCCGAACCCGCGACCTTACCACTGAGCTATAGAGGATTTAACTGAATCCTATAAAGTTATTAAAGATATTCCTTAGATTTATACACAAATAATCTAAGTGATAATTTTCTTTCTCTTTTGAGTTTTTTAGAAGCGTTTACTTAGATGGCCATAACTTAGACTAGTATATAACTATAAATTTTGAAATGTATTTAAACTATAATCCCCGACTTTACACAATCCTTTCACAAATCCTAACCTAACCTGAGACCATCCATAAACTCTACTAACACAAATCAAAAAGTAATGGCGAATTTGATGCCTACCTATTGATAAAAATATCATGAGCCATACCTTGGTAATTAATAATCGACCTAAAGTATCAGATATAAAGTCGAAATTCCATTGAAAACGTAACCGCATTGCATCATATAATATTATGTCGTATGGTAATTTACCTAGATAGAAAAGGGTAGCTCAAATTAAAATTGGTCTTTTTACTGTATTTAGAATCTACCCAAGTAAGTATATTAGTAAAAAACAAAGCACAAAGACCTATCTACCACATTGATCTACCATTCCTATGATACCTACTTCACATAATTGAAAATTATCCAATTAAGTAAGTATTAGTTTTTTGATAGTTAGTGATTTACACCAACAAATCATTACAATTTTATACATTTACTAGTATACACAGCCATCATAGCTCACAGCCGAAATATAAAATGAAGCTACAATCATTATAATTTCAACTTTAAAGTGATGTAATAAGCTTCAAAATTGCTTGCGTCACACATCACTGGGTCTAGTAAAATACAATGAATAAATTCGAAATAAATTATTAACACACTTGGTCGATAGCGTTAAATGCTCGTCTTCACTCTTGGGGAACCTGGTTCAAATCTCAGAAATTACATTTTTATGTCAATTTATTTTAACACTAAAATTCACGAAGATTTTGTGTGAGGTCTATTTTCTTCAAAATTGTTATTTCGTGAATGAGTAGTAGTTACAGGTATGATAGGAGGTGGTGAACTTTATAAATGTTTAGTAATTAGAATATAAAATTAGAAAAATTTCAGGTCCTGAGGCACGAGTCGAACCGGCGACCTTTCGCAATCCGGGCGACTGCTCTGCTGACCACTGAGCCACCCAGGACTTGGGATATCCCTGTGAAATTCTTCTAGTCCATCTGTATTTGCGTTCATGAGCTAACGTCCACCCTACAATGTCGAAATATTCTATTTTTATTTTCTATTCTGTTTTTAATTACTTACTAAGTAATTTTTCAAACATTTATAATAATGTCAAAATCAAAAATTAAGGGTTTAAATGTTTTTATTTGTTTTATTAACATTAAATAAATGTAGAAAAACAAACCTAAGTGTTTACTTAGGTTTATTTTAATTTCTCTCCATAACAATGGACCATAATAATGACCTGACAATAGAAATATATTTTTAAGTTAATAACAATGAATAAATAAGGAAGCCTGTATTTTAATAGGTATAATAATAGTTGATTGAAATAATTAAGTACGCTGAGCATTATTGATAAATAGGTAGCGTAAATAAAATATCATAACTAGCCATTATAATATGTAGAAAACTTTTTGTTTTAAATTAATGCAATGGTCTTAGCCGTACTTTAATTTTAAATCAAGTTGAAACAACGAAGCGAAGAGAGTAGGCCGCGTACGTAGCTAGCTGTAGCTATAGCTACCTATAAACCTACACATATTTAGTCGGAGGCTATAACGAAGAAATACTTTTAATAGTCGTCGCGATCACGTTCAAGGCCATCTGCGAGTATTGTAGGTACAGAGTACTTGAGAGAGAGACGTTAGATAGAGGCGCTGAGAGACATATGTTTATCCTTTGCGCACAAATTTTCTGTGCGTTGCGCTCTAGGTTCAAGGACAAACTGTTACGCTTGACGTGCTGCCGACTGTACAATAACTATTATCATAATATACGGGATGTCACAGAATTCAGAAATCAAACTTGAAATTCCGGGGTTAAGGGTCGATATCGTACGTACAGTCGACCACAGAAGTAGCTGAACACTTTAGTACCACGTCACACCGATCTTGTGCACGTACTTTATAGTTGGTACCGTACTATATTGACGATAGAGTCGTTGTGGCATCACTAAAGTGTTCAGCTACTTCTGTGGTCGACCGTACGATACGCGAAAGTAAGCATTTTTTAGGGTTGCCACGAGCAGGTCTGATAATTTAATTTAATAATTTTATCGGAAATAAAACTGGAATAAAAGTGAACCATCCTTTGCAGTTTGATTTCAGACTTTTGTAATATACAGTATGATTACAGTACCGTACGGCACGCGGGCCAATGAATCAATTCACTGGCTCCATCTCAACATCACGCACAAAAAACTTTAGAAAACCATTGCCAGCACATGTATTACCTCCTTCCTATAACATGGATTCCTTCAAGAGAGGCATGTACAAGCACCATGGAGCTTAAAAAAGCAGGAGGAGGCAAGGTGGAGGGAGAACAGTGTGTTTCAAACTGTACTAGCTGTCTTCGCAGAATTATGAACTCTTCTTACCGCTTCACATCAGGTGGTGTTCAGTGATTGCCGTGCTCTGTATAAAATAATAATCCTTATAATAAATAATATAATTATTGTTTAAGTTGTTCTACATAATGTGTTTAATATCCTATGACAGTCAGAACTTTTTAAACGACAAAGGTAGGAAACAAGCGTACGGCCCGCCTAAAGGGAAGCGGTTACCGTAGCCTACAGATGCTCGTAGCACCTTGTCTAAGACCTTGGGCAATCCCGCTAAGATCCTGTAATAATGAAGAAGAACCGATACATTGAAAAAAATTGAACTTTTATATGTAATGTCATAAATCGCTGATAGTTCTTACGAACCTGAAAATTAGATGAACATTTTTTGGTATCTTTATCTAGAGACGTTTAAAACCAAAACACGATTAAAGGATATTGCCTCAATCCATTTTATTTCCGAAAATAACTCTTAAAAATAAGAAATCTTCCTAATTAGGGGATTGGTCCATGACACCATCACGGCCCCTGAGCACGGAGGAGCTTATGATGACCAATTTTTGAAGCGTCGTGCTATTTCATTCATTTTATTCTTCATATACGCCATCTTTCTCGGATACCTTCGCTTAAAAATAATTTCTCCGCTTATCTGGCACTGTAATTATTCGGTTCGTAAAATATGGGTCTTTTGGCTTACATACGTGGGCGTGTCAGAGGAAATTCATCATTATTAATCATACTGAAACATTTATGCGTGGTGTAATGTCAGGCGCATTTGTTAGAGGTCAGCTCAATTTTATTGTGACTCATGAAGCTTAAAAATAACGCCCACTTGATTTGTAGCATCGCGTTCACTTTTAATAAATAAAAAAGTTATGATACAACAAAGGAAAATAATAATTGAAGAGCTATTAGAATAAAATTAATTTAATAAATGTTTGAAAATCGACACGAAATTTTTACGCTATTCCTTTCGTGGATATAGAATGTAGACACAGTGGTATAATTTATTTTCTGCTAGGGTTTTGAACATCCGAGACAGGAAGCTTTCTATGTCACAGAAATCGTAGCCAAATAACAATACTGTGTGGTGTTGTGTGCAGACGGGAAGTAAGATCTCCAATTAAAGTGTTCAGTTGGGACCAGGTCTGTTCTCCCATTCAATCAACAGACCGTGAGTAGTCCATGAAACTTCAAGCGTCTTTAGGCTACAATAAAAACTTATCATCATTGTGTCTGTCATGAAGCAGTTCGCTATTACAGTGTGCAGGAAAAGTGCTAACATAACTAGAATCAAAATAAAAAAAAATATTGTGTTACGCAACAGTTATCATTTACCAGAAGGCAGACCATTGCTTGCTTCAGATCCATCGATTTGTGCCGTTTTATTATCATAGTGCAGTAAATGTTTATCATCTTATTCATCCTAAAGGCAATTGTCTCGTTATAGAAGACGTTTTAGTTGAACGTCATTTATTTTCCTCTCATCACAGCTCAAGTCTGTTACATTTCTCACTGATTTTTCCTTTTCTTCTTTGATAGATATCAATGCAATTTTTTGTCAAATCCCCCATCCATGACAAAAGATCACGCGACTCAATCAAACCAACCCATTTGGAAGTGGAAGTGTACCTTTGCAATTACCGAAGGGAAAAATGTTCTCAATCTCCCCGCCCCGACCGCACTTCGCTTTATCTGTCGCCGTGATTGTTATTGCGTCCCGCGGATAGCCCAATCCGCGCAGCTATTCTATTTTCTTTGCAGTGTTGCGTGGGATTTGTTGTTCCACTGTTTGTGACGGGCGGGACATTCCTTTTTTGCCGTGAAGCTAACGTGACATGCGAAGTGAATCGAAAACAGTATTGCATCGTGTTTCTGTTGATTTCAGTTTGTGCGGGCTTTTGAACATTTTGCCGATAGTGGTTCGGTTTTGGAAACAGTCTTGTTTAGAATTTACCTCAGTAAATCTCTGAGCTTCATAGTTGATACGTCACTTTCAACCCGTCAAGCATCAAAGTCTAGGCACAATTGATTTTCAATTGTCATAGACCTCCAGAGATATAACGCCGCTTGACAGATTAATCAAAAAAAGAGATGTTTCACAAGTGTATGGAGACCCAGCCAGGTCTATGTACACTATACTGAAAAATAGGTAAAAATATTCAGAACAGTGTTAATTCTCCATTTTCTTTTTATTTGCTTTGATGCGTGGTACAAGAATAGATTTTTTATAGAAAAACTACAACACCGCCAAATATTCATAATAGCGCATAGTGAATGACGGTGAAATTGACGAAAAATTTCAATTTTTGTACTAACAAATTATGCATTTAAACGAACTATTAGCATGTTTCACGGATTCAGGATTTTTTTTCTGATTTTTTGAGGTACTGTACACATTCCTGGCCAGATATGAAACATCTTTGAGTCTTATTCCATACAACTATTTTTAAGTTACACCACAAGATATTGCTACTCTTACAATCCACATCTAGACGCATTCATATGCCGCATTTAGTGTACTCCTCTTTATATTCTACAATAGCAATATAATTCGAATCACCATTTCGAGATGCATACCGAAAACTATCTTAAAAACAAACGTCGTTGCTACAACAGTTTCTGGTAAAACTAATGTCGCTTCCGAACAATGTAGACATCGAAGGGTACCTAACATAGTTACAGTTCGCCGCAGTTTTCAAACTTGTCCGGACAGACCGGCACTTAGTTTTTCGAAAGCACTCACTTCGTCGGAACTGATGTGACTCTAATGTTAGATGGAAAAAACTGCGATTTAGACTGCTACAGACTGTAGTTCGACCATTATCTTGATACCCGATAGTGCTTGAGGCCTTGTGAATTTAGTTTTGGGCAGGACAGAGAGAGATAGAGATATGAATTTTAAGCTCGAGAAAAAAAGACAACAAAAGAGATCGCACGCGGAATATAGGCAACAAATTTCTTGTATAGTACTTTAGCCTCTGTTTGAAGTTGCTTTGATTTATTTATTAATCGACGAGAATATTTTGCGTAATCCAATATAAATATTTGGAGTTTATGAAACAAATCTTGCCTTTGCAATATCTAACCGTAAGTGATTAAGAAATAGTCTTTTTACTATAACGCCCGTGTGTATGTATATTTAGTACCCAATAAAGTTTGCTGTGTTTTCTTCATAAAAATGTACCTGATCTCACTTTTTAATTCCATTACTATGGCAAATTATTTTATTTGAAACGACAGAGTCTTATAATTGGTTTCGATTCTGACAAGCTGAAATCGAAATTTAAAGCCGTGGTTTTTCTCATCTACCTATATGGAATGAAATAGTTCCATTTAAAGTACTTTAAAGTTTAGAAAAACCAGTCAGAATTGCCTCCCTTTCTTTCACTCTTACCCGGGACATTTTCAGCTTTATTTCCTGATAATAAGGTTCAATGTCTAAATTTCAGATTTAATACTGGAAGTAAGTAAGGTTAAAAAATACGGGCTTGAACTAACCAATGGATGAAGCTGAACACGTGTCACAATTCCGTCGCGCGGACAAATTGGCATCAATAATTCAAACGGCCAGCCGCTCGCCGGCCCTGATTTATATGTGAGCGAAACAAACGGATTCTGTATTCAAACTGCATACCGCTACCGTATTTTTGCTTTTTGTTCCGCTAAATTATTATTAAATCATATTACTAGTGGCCGGCAACGGCTCCGCTTTCGTGGATGTCGATTGTCACGCCAAAAGTAGCCTATGACCTCGCAGAATGTATTCTATTTCCATGGTGAATGTTATCTAAATCGGTTAAGAACTGCCGTCGAAAATTGAACTCAGGTTTCTGAACGTCTAATTATATAACAGCCATTCTTTTCGAATATTGAGAGAAAGAGATATGCACTGAACTTAAATTTAGCGTTAGCATGTGCTCTACAGAATTAGGGCCTTCTGAGAGTAGCGTTTCCAAAAACAGAAGACTATAGGCTTATCCCGTCTAACATATTGTAAAGCTAATGGGCTCGAGAAGAGCAGGGAATGTCTCATAGTTTCGTCCATACTAATTAATGACATAATTGCGAAAGTACCTAACTCTTTCTATTCGCCACGTTTTCACTCATAAGCCGCTTAATTACTTCCGTGAACTTCTAGATGGAATTTTGCAGAAAAATCTTCTAGCCATCCGCTAAAATATTACATTAGAATCCAACAATTAAATACTCGTTCGAGTGTTTAAATAGAATATTTCGACGAAGTGAGGTTTACGTTAGCATGTAACGCAAAATGGAATAGACTGGAAGAACTTTAAAGGGTTATCCCAGTTTAGAGAAGTCATCCAGATTGTGAAGGGTCGCGGATTTGGTCCCTGCCCCGCTTCCGCGATTTTTTTCTAATTCTATTTATTTTTTAAGAACAAATAATATCATAATCAGTCAGTTATTTAAAGGTAAAATAATGAGTAATCTCATAGAGGTATTCTGTAATCAATGTTTTTCATATCTCTGTGCTTTAAATAGATAGGCAAAATTTAGTAAAGATATAAAAAGTAACTCTCGAATAACTCTTTTCATTTAATTAATTCACAAAATTAAAAGCAAAGTCTATTCTTCATAATCTGATTTTTAAAGCCTAGTATCATTTTTAAAAAGAGGAATAGTGCTTCTAAAAGACGGTTGAGGGTGTTACCTAAACTTTGTATTTTTTATAGCTATTGATTTTCCATCCATAAATAAAATAAATAAATAAAACAACTACACTCACCGTACCAGCACAATATTACAAAAATAATGTATTATGACTGCAACAATCTATATGTGGAGGTGCTAATTGCTTCAAAGTTAGGAAAAGCTATTGTTAGAGTCCAGAAATAAGACAAACTGTGATTTATAACAAATTGTTTTATTGTAGAATATATGTCGTGTGTTCTCAACAATAGCTCAATCAGAATTTATCCTCTTTCGCCGCATCTCCACCCGCGCGTAGCACTGGGACTACGGCGTAGTATTGACGTCATAGCGTAGCTGATGACATCATAGAGCCTGGCCACGAACTCACCGCACGCGTGTCCTGCGACTCGCGAATCGGCAACCACTGCGCGTTGTCTCGATGTCGGCCTCGCAGCGCGTCGTCGTGACCGCGCAGTGGTTGCCGATTCGCCGCCGCCCGTTCCCGTGGCCAGGCCGATAGTGTAGTGCTACACAAGGTGCTACATGTTTCTCCTGTATTCCTTCTTATACTTTGTTTTTGTCGAAGAAATAAAACAAGCATAATGGAAAGTCAACTATCTTGTAAGCATCCGCAATTTTTTATACAACTAGATGACGAACAAGCTGACGGCACACCTGGTGGTATGTGGTTACCGTTGCCTATAGACACCTACAATAGCAAGGGAAATATCACTTGGTATTGCAGGTACGTTGTCATCCTTAGCCCTAAGATGAAATGCCGTCCATGCCCAGTAATTACACTGGCTACCTTTCCCTTCAATCCGAAACACAGCAAACTGTTTCACGGCTGAAATAAGAAAGGCGGTGGTATCTACCCAGACGACCCTACATACGGGCCTACGTAAAGTTGATGGCTTGATATTGCAAATGCATTAATATTGTAGCTAGAGAGTGCAATATTACTGCCTCTGGCGAAATACAAAACCTTTTTTTTCTTTTTTTAAACCTTTTCCCTCATTCCGATCTAAACTTTATTTACTTTTTAAGTAATACTCTTTCCCTAAAACCTCCTTACTCAAGGAATATTTCTCTGCTCGAAAAATTTTATGCTTTTAAAACTAATTAAATAAATACCCACAGGCCATCAAAATGTCCAAATCCTAAATAAAGGATGACTAAGTATCATCCGAAAATGACGAAGTTTCAGAATCAGACCAGAAAAGTTCATTTCGTTCATTTTTAACGGTAACTTTCGGTAAATTCCGAGTCTAAAATATCTATTAAGTATTTAAAAACGCAGGCGACATTGAATCGAAACAAAAACAAGTGGTTGTTACTTCCCGTTCCCTGGCAAATTAGAGGAATTCCCAGGGAATATTGTGGTGTATTTAGAAAATGTTTTCCGCACTTCCCTCTTTTCGGAGATATCGCTTTTCATGGCACTAAAAGTGTCACCTGAGGCATCTTCGGGGAGCTACCTCGCTTTGCATTTTGACTTACGAGCACTTCGTTTGGCGAACACTTGATAAAATATTTTACAAGAAATATTTAATGAAAAGAAGAAGGTATTTTATTTTGTTGCTAGTTGAAAACACAAAACACAAAGTTTTAGTACAAAATATTAAGCGACAACAAATTTAATTAATATTGTATCTAAGGTGTGTGTGAACACTTAGAACCAAAACGATGTCAATTTTTGTTATTTTTTTTTATACAACTAGATGACAAACAAGCTAACGGCCCACCTGTAAGTGGTTACCGCCGCCTACAGACACCTGCAATAACAAGGAAAAATCACTTGATATTGCAGGTGCGTTGTCATCCTGGGGCCTAAGATGAAATGCCGTCCATGCCAACCTGTTATTACACTGGCTACCTTTCCCCTTCCCTTTTCCTTTATAAAATAACCTTGAACCTACCAATCAAACCAAAACATTTCAGTACAAGACTATCCATTCAATACGCCAAGTCGATAAACGTTAAGTGAATCTAGTTCAATTAACTGTCGGGCTAGGCATTCAATTGGATGCCGGTGTTTAATCAACGGGCTAGGCATCCAATTATGCGGCGAACTTAATAAGATCGCGGCGACAAAAATACATATTGTCGATAGGTCAGGGCTTGAGTCTTTTGCCATTAAAGATATTTTTTTATATATTTTATGCAGGTAATATAAATAATTACAAAAAAAAAACACAAAATTAAGTTACTGAATGAAAGTTTAGTGGTTTGTTTAGTGGTAAATGACATCAATAATTTAGTTTAAAATAATTTTCGGCGAATGAACCCACAAAATTAAACATTGATATTGTTGAATATTTTATCGTGTGCTACAATCTGCAGTCTATTGAAATCTAACATCTGTATTTATGTAATTAAACAGCTTTTTAATTAAAACTCCAGTCGATTTGAGTAAGACATAGTCAAAATACACTGACTATGTCTTACTTGGTCGTTTTTCCGGAAGCAAACGAAGATTTCTGAGCCTTGAGTTGTAATGTGTATCGATCGGCCTGGCCACGGGAACGGGCGGCGGCGGCGGCGACTCGGCAACCACTGCGCGGTCACGACGACGCGCTGCGAGGCCGACATCGAGACAGCGCGCAGTGGTTGCCGATTCGCGAGTCGCAAGACGCGCGTGCGGCGAGTTCGTGGCCAGGCCCTAACTTTGTAATCAAAACTCTGCTTTCTGAAACTCTATAAATAAACCTTAAGAGTAAATCACTATTTACTGTAGCCGTTCCGTAGCAAATATCACACGACAAAGGACAAGATTTTTTTTTTTTTTTTTTTTTTTTTTTTTTATACAAAGCACGGCAATTGACCCAACACCACCTGATGTGAAGCGGTAAGGAGAGTCCATATGCGAAGACAGCTAGTGCAGAAACGGACAATGCACTAGCTGCCTCCACCTTGCCGGCCCAAAAGGTGCTTTTTCACGCCTCTCTTGAAGGACCCCATGTTATAGGAAGGAGGAAACACATGCGCTGGCAAAGAATTCCAAGTTCTGGAAGTACGACAAAGAAACGAAGAACTAAATTTCTTTGTGCGTGATGTTGAGGTGGAGACAGTAAATGGATGACTCCGAAGACCAGCACGCGTGCTCCTGAGCAGAAAGGGGGAAGGTGGGATAAGGTCGAAAAGCTCTTCAGAGCACTCTCCGTGATAAAGCCGATAAAAGGCGCTAAGCGACGCAATGTCCCGACGCAATTGTAGAGGCTCAAGTTTGTTCGTGACCTCTACATCGCCAATGATACGGACAGCACGACGCTGCAATCTGTCCAGTGCATCGAGGAGGTACTTGGCGGAGCCATCCCATAAGTGCGAGCAATATTCCACGCAAGACCGGACCTGAGTTTTGTACAGCAGGCATAGCTGGTCAGGCGTGAAAAATCGACGCACCTTGTTCAGGACACCGAGCTTCCGTGAGGCTGTTTTTATCACGGTTTCGATGTAGTTTCTAGAATTGAGATCGCAGCATATCTCCATACCGAGTAAGTTCAAGGAGGCCTGTGCCGAAAGAGTAGTACCCTGAAGAGAGGGAAGGGGAAGGAACGGCGACATTTTGGCTGTAAACGCACACACCTGTGTTTTCTTAGCATTGAACTCAACAAGATTGTTAGATCCCCATTCAGATACGAGGTTCAACACCCCGTTGAGCTCAATAGTAAGATTCTCCCTCTCTTTCTCGGTTTCAGCGCGCCCAGCCCCTGGGCGACCGTAATATCCCCCATGCACTGTACTGTCATCCGCATAACAATGAATGCTTCCTAATGGAAGCATATCATTGATATGAAGAAGAAAGAGTGTGGGGGATAAAACAGAGCCTTGTGGTACACCAGCATTCACAGACATGAACCGCGAAGCGCATCCATCTGCGAGGACGCGTATTCTCCGCTCATGTAGGAAGCCGGCGATCCAGTTGCAGAGCTGATCGGGCAGACCGTATGCCGGGAGCTTGGAGAGAAGAGCCTTGTGCCAGACCCGATCAAAAGCTTTGGCAATGTCAAGGCTAACAGCCAGTGACTCACCACGTTTATCAATAGCTTCACCCCAGACATGCATTAAGTACGCTAGAAGATCACCCGTTGACCGTTTCGGCCGAAACCCGTACTGTCGATCATTAATTAATGAGTGACCTTCTAGGTATCGGATCAGCTGGTTATTTATGATCCGCTCCATGACCTTGCAAAGAACTGAGGTGACAGCTATTGGGCGGTAGTTTGCTGGGTCTGATCGGTCTCCCTTTTTGGGGACCGGTTGCACATTAGCCTCTCTCCAAGATTCAGGCACACACCCAGAAGAGAGAGAAAGGCGGTATAGCCGGGTTAAGATGGGAGACAACTCCGCTGCGCATTTATTTAGTACTATCGCTGGGATGCCATCAGGTCCACTAGCTTTCCGGACGTCGATTGACTGCAGCTCCGCACGTACATCACATTGCCTGATACGGATATTAGGCATTGTGTGGCCACAGTGGGAGAGTGTTGGTGGCTGTGAGTTGCAGTCATCGATTCGGGAATGAGCAGCAAAGAGTTTTACCAAAAGATCGGCTTTCTCTTGCGGCTTGTGAGCTAGCGAGCCGTCAGAACATCTCAACGGGGGCAGCGAGGGTTGACAGAAGTTGGACTGCACGGCTTTGGCCAGACGCCAGTAGCTGCGGCTTCCCGTAGGATGCGTGAGTAGTTCTTGGCCAACTCGTGCAACGCGCTGTGCATCCGCTCTGATGAATGCCCTCTTGCAGGACTTGGTGGCGTTGTTATAAGCTGCTTTCAGCGAGTCAATGTTAGGATCTCCGCAAGCTCGACCCCTGATCCAAGCGCGGTATGCCGACTGTCTGTTCTCAACAGCTATGGCACACTCCCGGTTGAACCAGAGGTTACGCCTACCCCTACTGATGAGATCGGAGTGAGGGATATAGTACTCCATCCCTAACATGATCTCATCAGCAACAGCAGTAGCGCTAGCGCTCGGGTCCAGCTCACTGAAGCAGCGCTGCCTCCAAGGGACAGATGCGAAGTAATCCCGCATACCATCCCAATCTGCCGACGCATAGTGCCAGATGCGGCGTTTGGCAACCATAGGTACCGGTGGCGACGCCCGTGGCACCCCAGCGGATATCAGGCAGTGATCCGATGTTCCTAAAGGAGCACGAACCTCTAGCCGATATCCGTCCGGACGAGACGTCAGCAGAAGGTCCAACAATGAGGGCGCGTGACCGACAATGTCTGGAATCCTGGTGGGCTGGTTTACCAGTTGTGTCAGGTCGTGCGTGAGAGCGAAAGCATGGGCAGTTCTACCAGCATGGTCAGTTTTAGAGGAACTTAACCACGACTCGTGGTGAGCATTAAAGTCCCCTAAAAACACCAATTCCGCGGTTGGATACTGCTCCAGCGCAACATCTGCCACCCGACTAAGATGTTCGAAAAGTCGAGTTGTCTCCATGTCACCGCTGTGAGATCTATACAGGCACACGTAGACACGGCTATGTGTGCCCAGGTCCACATGCACCCCAAGAATCGAGTAGGAAGGGTCCTCCAAGCAGCGCAGACGGCGACAGCAAACATCCGCCCGGACAAACAAGCATACCCCGGCCTTCGCTTTGAAGGACTCCTCAAGAGCGTAGCCGGGGTAATCCAAGTAGCTAGTGTCAGCCGGGCGAAGTATTTGCGTCTCCGTCAAAAACAGCATAGCCGGTCGAGCCGTCTCGAGATGTTGGTGGACGGCATTGAGGTTAGCATGGAGCCCACGGATGTTAGTGAGCCCGACCTCAAACAGCGTGGTTGTGGTGGGGGTGTGCACCGCTGATCGACCGTTCATGTTTTTGAGCGCTGCCATAGAATATGATGTAAGGAGGAGAGGCGTGAATTGAGGGAACGTTGCCGCGATATAGACGGTCAAAGCGTGTGGCCTGTTTCCCCAGTTAACAGCCGACAGAAGAGAAGCGCTGACCCGCCGAACGGAAGGGCCCCCGAACCCCCCCGGGAATGGCCGCCGGGACCCCACCACCCGGTCACCAACCGGCACGACGGACCACCCCAAGATTATGCGTGGCATGATAGGGCAGCCTCACGAACTGGTTAGGTTCGCTTGGGCCCCTGTACTGTACCACGGGCGGCCAGCGGAACAGCCGTTTCTTCGGGTCTCCCTGGTCGGCGGGTCAACGCAGTCCACCTGGCTCTGGTTAGACGGAAGCCGTCACTGACCGAATCCATCGCCGCAACGTCTCCCCAAGCTCTGGTTGTACGCTGACTGATCCCGGAACGCGACCACAAGTGGTCACTTGGCGGGTTTTACGCCATGCGTACGGTGGTCACTAACCAGACGGGTGTTCAGACCCTACCACCAGTCGAGCAGTTGGTAGCTCGGTAATCCCTTAGTCGCCTCTTACGACACCCACGGGAAGAAATGGGGCGGTGAATTGTATTCTTAATCCGTCACCGCACGGACAATTTTTCGTCTAAGATCGTCTCGTCCAATAGCCGTCACAATACATCTCGTTACAAACAGAAAGAGCGAAGTATTCGTTCCTGAATTAAAATCACCGATAATTACCAGTCGCCATTCCATAGAGTCCCTGAGTCACAGCTCGGCACAGGCGTGATTGCGCCACATTTTAATTACTGATGGTAATCGGCTTTTGGTCGTCGCCTGTGAACTTTGTCCGCGACTTCAAAGCTCAAAGCTCTTTTTAGAAAAGGTGAAAATGTGCAGGTTTTCGCGTTTTCTATAGTTTAAGGCAATCGGTTGCAATTTTATTCTGCTGTGGCTAAAAAATGCCACTTATTGCTTAACATTAAATAGGTTTCATTTTTTTATGTGTTTAATGCGTTTAAACCTACTTTATTATAGCAATTACAAATAAAGAAAGAAAACGATGGAAAAATATATGCTCCAGGCGGGATGTCCGTCCAGACGCGATTACCACTACTCCACCGGATCTGCTAATTTCTTCACCGCTTTCCATCCTTCTTCTTAATGTTTTTATAGCAACGTTTATCTCACCACTCATCGAAGTTAGTAATCCGAAAGAATCCTTTTACAAGCATTTTTAATCATCCATTTAAGGTAAGAAAAGCTGTTTCAATCAAATTTTAATGTTTTTGATGCGTTTTAATGCCTACTTTAATATAACAATTACATAAACAAAGAAAGAAGACGATGAAAAAAAAATTTATTCTCGCCTGGAGCATATATTTTTTTTATCGTCTTCTCCCTTTATTTGTAATAATTGTTAAATAGATTTACTAACATATTTCAACAAAAAAAAAACCGACTTAAAAACAGTAAAAAGGCAACAGTGGATAATTTAATTATAGGTAAGTACGTATTGTTTCTCATAAACAGGGCATTTAATAGAGTCGGTGCTTCACTTTCTATTGTTTCTGAAAACATCTTAGATATTTTTCTGAGTACATAATTATTTTTAAACATTTACTTTAATCACAGAGGAAAAATTATGCTTCGCTGTAATGTTGAAAATAAAACTAACAATATATAAAACATGCCCAAGTTAACCGAATTGTAGGTATTTGACAAAATATTCGGGTTGAAATAGAATTATTAGACATTGTGAAAAAGTTCTATAGCAAATAAAGATATACTAAAAGATACTCATAGAGTAATCTCAAGGCCTTGGTAATCGTAGCTTAGATGGTTAGAGCAGTCACCCGGATTGTCCTGACCTCCATGCTACGTAATGTCATCATTCCAGAACTCTCCTCGCTCAAGGGCTGATATCCATTCAGGCAATATGACCCGCCCACTCCAACACCTTTCATCTTTGATCCATTCGTTCCACTTCCAATCGCACCGTGTGATTCCAAGCATTGCGCTCTCTGTGGCTTTCTGCACAACTCAAAACTTTTTAGCAAACTTTCTTGTGAATATCAATCATGGTCAATGTAAAACGACAGACTTCTCAAACGCTCAGGAATGCTTGCTTATGATAAATCTAATATACTCACACGTCATCTTTTTAAGCATGATTGGAAAATTTAATATCGATAATCTGATCTAAATCTCAGTCTTTGTTTACTATTTACATTTTTAGTATACCCAGTTTTCTAACTATTAAACACGGATAATGTTATATTGAATATGATTTTCGAACCCCATTCCATTAATAAGCGTCATTGAATAAACCTTGTTATGCTAAACTAGGCAATTCAGCAGCTAGTAATACTTAGTACGTGGGATCTCGGATTTCTCCATGTTGAATCACTTCAATTACACAGTTTATTAAAATAATCGGTTCACATTTCATTTCATTATCAGTAATAGATAATAAAGATAGATAATTAAGCTAGATTTAGCTAGAAAGCTAAGATAATTAAGTAGCATAACATTAATATATGCTAAAGCATATATACGGGTTACACATGAACATTTGTTACCCACGTAGCGTTAACAGCTTAATTTAACACTTGCAGGACACCCTGGTTGAATATTCTGGCCTTTTGTTCTGCTGAATATAAAAATTTGTTCTGCTGCTTATAAAGGTTAATGTCACAAAAAATTAAAAGTAATTAAAACAAATAAAGTCAACTATCTAAAGTAGCAGTTTTCATCTAAAAATAAAATGCCTTCCTTGTTCATTGCCTTATTACCGCTGGAACAAACTTTAATAGCTGCTATTATCCAACAAAAAACTTAGCTGACTCCGAGTTAGGTTGGTGTATTCGTGTTCCGTCTAATCATAACGACGTACAAACGAGCATGCAGTTAGAGGAGTACAAAAAAGAGTCCTTAATTTTCTTTTTTGCTAATGAATTTAGACGGCTTGTCGATTGTGTGATTAAGGCGCTTTTTGGATGAGTCATTATGTACAGCTATGCGATTCTTTAAAGTCAGCAGCCTTGTATTCGTGGTTGTGGCAGCTCTGTTATACTTTTTGGCGTTTGTTCGACAACCATTAGACAACCGTTGGTGACACTAGCGATCCGACGACGAGCACGGCGTGAGCCGGAACTAAAAAGGTAATTATCTTATATATAAAATTCTCGACTGACAGGCTTAGTTACCGTACTCCCCCGAAACGACTTGACCGATTCTCATGATTTTTTTTTTGTGCACTCAGTAGGTCTGAGAATCGGCTACTATCTATTTATTTATTATTTATTTATCCATGTATTTCGACATCTGCATTCGATAGCTAATAATAGGTATCTTAATGTATATAGTAGGTATATATTTATTTAAAATGTATGTATGTATACAAGTATTTATTTAATATATTATATGTATGTTTTTATGTGTATTTTATGTAAATTAGACAGTAGAAACATTTTTGCATGGTAGTCATAGACATACATCGCCCACCTACCTTATCCTATATATCATTTTATATCTTGTCCATCCTAAGGTTGCCTGGAAGAGATCGCTTTTAGTGATAAGGCCGCCCATTGTACAAGTATATTTTATTCATTCTTTCTGTTTGTTTATTTGTGTGATGTGTGTTGTGTGTTGTGTTTTTTATGGCAAAACAACGTTTGCGGGGTCAGCTATTTTTCATATATCACTACATAGTATAAAACAAAGTCGCTATCCACCGTCACTCTGTCCCTGTGTATGCTTAGATCTTTAAAACTACGCAACGGATTTTATTGCGGTTTTTTTTAATAGATAGAATGATTCTTAAAACAGGTTTATATGTACAATACATGCATAATATTTACATAAGCATTGCACCCGTGCAAAGCCGGGGCGGGTCGCTAGTATATTTATATAGGTAGTATATTTATATTCACTAGGTGGTAGACCCATATGTAGGGTCGCCTGGGTAGGTACCACCGCCTTTCTTATTTCAGCCGTGAAACAGTTCGCTGTGTTTCAGATTGAAGGGAAAGGTAGCCAGTGTAATTACTGGACATGGACGGCATTTCATCTTAGACCTCAGGATGACAACGCACCTGCAATAGTGCTTTTCCTTGCTATTGCAGGTGTCTATAGGCGGCGGTAACCGCTTACCACCAGGTGGGCCGTCAGCTTGTTTGTCATCTAGTTGTATAAATATATATATATATATATATATATATATATATATATAAAAGTCAATCAAATTTTGAATGAAGTCATTGTAATGAATTTTAAACACCAAAAAAACACGTTATCGAAAAATATCTATTGTACCACTCCACGTTAGGCTCCTTCTCCGGGCGGTAGTTGAGACAACGTCGCCTCGCCCAACTACCATCCTCCTGCCTATTTACTCAAAACGAAATATGACAAAGCACAAGAAAAGGAAACTTTTTTACAGCGGCTGCACGTCCTTCCACTAAAAGTGCACCTCACTAATATTCGAGGTCTGCACTCCAATCTCGATGCAGTCCATCACTACCTTGAGACTGAAAATCCGCGGTTACTGTTCCTCACAGAGGCGCAGATCAAATGTCCTGCCAGTGTTGCCAGTGACCGATAGTCAATAGTAACACGAGGCAGTTGAAAAATAACATTAGTTTTTTTAGATAAAAAAAACATACAGACGAATTGATAACCTCCTCCTTTTTTGAAGTCGGTTAAAAAAGACTTATACTGAAACATGTATCAGAATCCATTTTTCATTATTTTGAAGAAACATGTTTCAGAATTCAATTTTCATTATTTCGAAGTTGTTTAGAAAAGACTTGGAAAAACTTTTGAGATCATAAAACTTACTATTCAACAAAAATAAGGCAATTATAAGCTACTCAACAGCGTAGTTTTATGACTACTCGGCTACTTGGTGTGTGAATGTTTTCGCTACATTTGTTTAAAAAAGTAACATAAAATGTTACAAAAGTAACATTCTGACAACGCTGTGTCTTGCTGATGCGGCATATCTCAGCTACCCTGGGTACACTTTGAATCACAGGTTTATACCTCGTGCTGGAGTCTGTGTATGGACATATACAGAGACACAAACCAACAGCCAGACAACAAATTAAAAAAATGACAGAAATTGGTTTTCCTACTCATTCTCAGTCCCCCAAACTATTATTTTTGAAAATAAATGTAATGTATAGACGTGTAATGTACAGATGTGTATTGTACACACGCGATCTTATTCTATGTTTAGATTTTCTGCGCAGCTAAAAATTGATCCGCTTGAACTAAAAAATATTTGGCATTTTTAGATTTTGTATTGAACCGCAGTAAACTTTAGGCCGGTGCTATAAATTACATAGACCTACAATAAAGGACCAAAAAAGTATTAAAGATACACATCCAAACATTATTATTTCTCACGGGAGTTGCCTTTTCCTTTCACGAGACAGCGTATCTTGGGTACAAGCTGAGGTACGAAGATTTGCCTTAGAAATCAAGCTGAAATAAAACATGAGCGAGATACCTTTGACAATACAAATACACAGTGGACGAATTTAAATAAATTGGGAATTTTATAGCCAGAGGTGGTGAACAATTTATTTTCTTTTGTAAGAGAAAATAAATATAAGAGGACCTGTTTAATGTTAAGTAGGTGCCATAGATTGTTGTGTCTACCCAATCATTTTGCTATTTTACATATTACTAAGAAATAAAACTCTAACGATTGGCACGTCTTGATATAAAGTTCATCAGAAATATATAAATGTTCATCAAAATCACACGGAAAAAGCTGTCAATTTTATAACGCTTGTGTCTGACAGTCCGCTTGCTATAACTTTAAACCCAAAAAAATAAAAGATTCATCTGCAAACGTTTCATGTAACAAACTGTTTTACTTAGCCGTCAGCCATTTCCCAGTCACGTGTCCAGGGACGACCCGTCGCCATTTTAAGATTTACGACCAGCGGCACGGCATCCATTTTGTTAAAACCTACTCACGCGTGACATGCAAAAGCACTCGGGTTGAAAACACTCGGAATGTACTCGAACTACTCAGCGCTGTTCTCATAATTAAATAATATTTATTTTGACGATTCCCCTGACCGTAATGTTGTTTTAAGGAGTTTGTAAGGCACATTAAGCGTCCTTTAAATTTACGACTGTACTTATAGCGTAAGAAACTTCATTTTTGCGCGGCAAAAGCTAAGTCTAAAGTCGGCAAAAGCGACAAAATCTGAAAATTCAACGTAAAAAGTTAAAGGATATTAATGTCACTAGAAAATAAGACACAGCGAGGGATTAAAAAACCGCAGACTTTAGGCAATTTCATACCACCAAATTTTTTGAGCACAAGATGTCATTTTATCGATCAGATATCTACTTTGAAAAGTAAGAAAGAAACGTATCACTATTAAAATAGGGAAATGATAATAAAAGACTTTAGAGAATTTATTAGAAATGATGCTAGAAACAATATAAGATTACATCACTGTGGTTTTAGAATTTCTTTTAGATATCTTTGATTACTCCGAGGGACTCAGAATATGCTGACGGTACGTGGTACCAGACATCCTATTTTTAAATCCTTCAATTTGCTTATAGTTTAAAACAAGCCGTATTGTTATAGTTTATCTGCTTGCTCATGATCAATGCAATAAACATTTCAATTCAATTTCAAATGGTTTTAAAAACAAAAAGTATGTAATTTAAAAAAAATAACTGAACCTAAAACAAGAAATATATAAATAAAAGTTATTTATTATATAGACATCATGTTTAATAGTAACGTATACTGCTAAGACCTACACAATCGATATCTAAATAAAAATAGTGTTAGTTTTATTTTTCACAACATCCGGGTTCGATTCCCGAGCTGAGTACACTTTTTTTTTAACATGTATGAATGCAGTTTTTCTTATTATTTATTAAAATCGATGACATGGTTCCTAAGAAGAGATTTTCGTATGTCATAAAGTTTCAGACTTTCTCTTACTGACCGATCTAAATGTGCCACTCTGTAAACTAACATATATTATACAAAAACTGTGAGTGATTTTTTTTACGTCGGTTAGTAAGAAAGTATACAGATTTTTATGTTTCTCCAAAACAGTATACGAATTCTATATCTTAACTCGCCACACGCATCAGATTTCAGATACAATTGATTTGTTATACTTCCAGAGGTATAATGCTCCTTGACAAAATTCGCTAAATGTTAACTTAAAAAAAATATATGCTACTAATCTTTATAGGTAGCGATCGAAGTATAATCTAGTCTAGACTTCAGTAATCAAACCCAGGGTACGAGCCACCAAGCTCCAAACATGACATGTTGTATTAAGATAGCGAGAGTACTGCGGAATATGAACTACCCTCATATTTTACGTTGCACACGAGTTGATCCAAAGCCGTGTACAGCAAACAAAATGTGCAACGCTGCCAGAATAGCTGTACAGTCCTGTGGTGGACACGACAAGTAAATAAAGTGTATGACAAAATGAAAGAATATTTTCTAACGACTTCAAAAAGAAGTAGGTTCTCAATTTGACTGTATTTTTGTGTGTTTGCATATAAGACCGTATTTTATGATTTTTTAAAGCCAGTGCAGCACTGATTATCGTGGGAATCATTTAGAAAGGCCTTTATCCATCAGTGGGCGTCTTTCTGCTGAAATAGTTAATAATTTTGAAATAGTGAATAATTTAATTTATTTTTCGTGTTCTGATCTCAGTTTATAGTCTATTCAATACATAGTATATTTAAATTAATTAATTATTTTTTTATTAAAATAGAGTGAAATAGGTTTAAGACCTCTCTAACCACTGAACTACAGAGGATTTGCGAATACCGTAATAATTAATATACCTAACACGCAGCTTAAGTCAAATTCATAGTATACTATATTAATTCATTTTATAGGATTGGATTATTGAATTTAAATATTGCGTTTTGTCTGCTATTTTTATTCATCTATTTTTATTTATATATTTCGCGAGCTGTTCGGAAGACAAGCATAGTTACTCCAAGAAAGAAATAAAAAAAAAATATTAGGCAAAATCTTATAAAACATTTCATCGATAATAAGCTAGTCATGTACGTTGTATCGACGTTTAAGTTTTTCGCATGTCAACGTCCATGGAAATTTCAGTGCATGCAACGGAACGTGTTTTCAAAGTTAATAAACATTTTATAGACCGTTATATTCTAAAAGTTAGCTAAGGCTTTTTATGGTGAAATTGTGAAAATATAAGCTGTTGGCTGTAGGTATAATGTTGCTGAGACACAGACAACTCGGTTCATAATAAATAAAAGGTAAATTAACAAAGATGACGTAGGTATCAGTATACACTCACACACACACACATAGAGAGACAGAGCGACAATGCTTTGAAAAAATATTACCAATCTACCTGATATAATTATCAATTTATCTGCTACAATTATTAACTTAAGATAGAACGCATTTTATTTTTAGCTTTTTTATTTCTAGCTTATATAAATCGGGAAACTAAAAATACTAAAGATCAAGTTCTAAGAAACACGAACCATGAAATTTAAGTATTGACAGTGGTGTATTATACAGTGTATTCCAAATTTAAATTTAAGTATTGACAGTGGTGTAATATACAGTCAGTCCCGAAATAAAATTTAAAGGAGTATGGTGTTCCTTGTCAAGAGTTACCTCTGAAACTTTGACACCTTTTATTTATAGATCAAATTAATTAAAACACTGTTCTGCTCTTGACAACCCTAAAAATGCGTACTATTGAATATCGTATGACACAATACAGTTACACCACACACACAAACATAACTCGCACACATACATGATATCCAACCCCCGCAACCCCCGAATTCAAAATTTTATTTCGAAATTCTGTAACAGCCTGTATAGATGGCTGAACGCCATCGTCACTAGAGTTTAGGACTTAGGATAAGGAAATATTAACTCCGTAACTTTCACAGCGAGGGCAAGTCAGTAACGGAGCTTGAAGGGCTTCTTGCTAAGATGGTACGTACGAGTATTAGGTGGTATAAGGCTTATCTTCTTTTTAAATTTGATTTTGACATTCTATATTTGAATGATATTTTGATAAATTTTTAGAATAATAATTTTAAATTTAATTTGATATTGAAAATTTTAAGTAAGCCCCGGCCTCATTAATCATCTATCTAACACCATCTCATTGCGACTATTCATAGGAGCCCAAACACGATATATGTATCTACTGTAAGTTTCAGAAGTATTGAGGATCCCGCAGACTTTTTGATAGCATAGGATCAGATCAAGGTCACTATGTCACGGGAATTCAAATTAATCGGTTCCGTAAAAGTTAACAAAACCCTTTTATCGCGCAGGAAATGAGCTGATAGTCATCAAACGCCTGAACTGATCTTCATAAATTATAGCTAAGAACCATCCTAGTCACGTCAGCTATCAAATAGAAAAACCGAATCAATATCGGTCTATTCGTTTAGGAGCTACGATGCCACAGACATACACAGATACACAGACAGACACGTCAAATTTATAACACCCCTCTTTGAAAATAAATAACGTTAAAATAAAATTACCAAGCAGGGGAATCCAACACTCTTGCACTTTTCACACTGAATAATAATCATAAAAATGATTTAATATTATGAAATAAATAAATGTTCCTCTCGACAGGGTCCATTGTTGATATCATTTTAATAATGTAACACCTACTTTACATTATGGAGTGTAATAAATATATTGAGTATGTTAAAAGTGTATACATCTTTTTGAACGTGACCGATCAAAGTTAACATGATTAATTAGTTGCATTTATCGCCTCATTTTTCGCGGTGTAGGCTCAAAGCGTAAGAGTAACTTTCTAAAACAGAACTTCCTTAGACACTTTATATAACTCACTACTTCCAATACAATGGCTGATAGCGCTACTAGAGCGAAAAATGTCGGAAATCTCGAAAGCTTCCGATTGTAGCGACGGAACGGTATGTTCCAAACCTCAACCAAAATTTTTGCTAATAATGAAAAATAAATTTCAGTCAAAACTTCTTAAAATAAAAAATTAACAACGTTTTGACTATTAATAAAAATAACCTTACTGCTATTAACCTCATATCTGCCTCGTGAACCATAAATTATTACGAGACATAAAATAAATTGTTTTTCTAGCAGTGAAAAAGGAACGTGCTAAGGGTGCTTAATTACCCAAGAAACGAATACAAAAAGTAATGCATTATTTAACAGTACTTCATAATATTCGCCTGTAAATCTCTACAATTGCATCAACAGAGCGTCGTCTAACGCTTTCTATCGGTTGTAACATGGAGAGTGCACCAAAGACCTATTTGACCTTATCCCACTTTCACCTTTCCTATATTACACTGAAGACCGGCACGCGTGCTCCAGAGCAGGTCTTCAGTGTCATCAATTTAATGTTCCAACCCCGACATCAGACATCACAAATAAACTAGTAAGTTTCTTTGTCGTAAATCCAAAAGTTGGAAATCCTTACCAGCACAAGACATGTGTGCTTCTTCCCTTGACATGAGTTCCTTGAAAAGAGTCGGGAAATGTCCATATATCGTCAACATCTTATACACATCCCGCTGCGAGGCACAGGCATTCGTATATGGGAGAAACACATGAGGAGTAATCGACCTATGCATAGAATAAAGTAACATATGACAATAGTGTCAAATTGCTTTTTTGTACTTTTAAGTCTACGCTAGCTCATATATTTTGCTAGTAAATTTTTTTTTTCAAAAGCTTATTTAGTTTTAAAGATAACAGTTGAATAAAGGTACATATGAATTTTGTTTCCCAAGAGTGTGGAGATGAGAGCACAAGTACCCTTACTCGCCGTCGGGATCGGCGTGAACGCAGTCCGCGCGAGGGGTTACTTTTGCAGTCGAATCTGTATTCTACGGAAGAAGGGCTGCGCTTACGCTCAGGTTACGGTCGACAAATGCGAGGGTAGTTTTATTAATACAGTTAGTTTATAAGGTCAAGATGCAAAATACGCGCTCTGGACATAATTATGTTAGGTAACATAAAGCAAACGTGTCATGAAATAGATAGTGCAACGGTGGATCCACTGTTATCCACTGTTAAATCATGGAAATATGTATATTCCAGATAAGTATTTCATCTTACTTTACATATTTAAATTAATTAAAGTACATACATTAATGCCATACAGATTTTTTGATGTTTCGTGGTTTTTTATTATAAAAATGCTAATTAATTAAATGAAGTGGTTATACAATCATATAAATCTTCTTTCTACGGAACAATCGTTTTTTTTTTGGAAAACTACAAGAATGATTAAATAATTATAAATAAATAAAATTTTATGCATAAAACTATAATTACTATAATTTAATTGGGACCAACGGCAACGGCTTAATATGCCGTCTGAAGCACGGAGGAGCTCGAGATAATAATTTTTTTATTGACCAATCCAGAACCAATCATGGCGAAAGTTTTTTTCGTAATCAAACCGTACCTATTCGTACTGATCTGTACGAATAGTCTCTGTGTCTGTGTGTTTCTGTGATCTTTATGCATGAAGACAAATAAAGTTCTTTTATGTAGGTTTGGAATACACCAACGGGAACGGCTCCAATCTGAGTGAGTGCTCGACCGTACAGCCAATGACGGATTCTTTATACTCACGAGCCAATTCTCGCTGCTGACGTATTAGGCGTACTTGCATTTCGAATAAGCATTCTAGGCAAACAATATTATAAATGGCTTTTCTGGAAACATGATAGCGGTAACTTTGGAATCGATAACTGTTAATATAAGTAACAAGAAAATACTATTTTGATCCTTTGTTAATTTCTACCGAGTTCAACTTAAATTGGTTTGTATTACGTATAACATACCAATTTAAGCTTTTCTGTTTCCTTTTTTATTCAGCTGGCTGACAAGCAAGCTGACGGCCTGCCTGGTGGAAAGAGGCTACTGTCTACTATAGCCAGGCCTTTTTTTTTTTTTTGTAGGGCAAAAAAAGGCATTTACGCCTACCCTGCATTGTGGGGAAAGAACAATACATGGTTATGTGGGGCTCCTCAGTCAAAGATGTTAATGACCAAGACAACCCACTAAAACGACCCCCGTATTCCTACCTCATCATCGTTGTACAGGCTGACGGTCAACAGTTGCCCTTATACCAGTGGCCTGTACGCGATATGCCCGACTGGGCTCACTTTGGCATACCTGTGTGCATATTCCTTGTTCGCCGCGGCTTGCGTTGGAACTCTCAGTAACGCCGCTACCACTTCCTCGGGCCGTAATCCGTAGTAGAGGGTTTCCCCATCCTCTACTCGGAACCCACTCACGGAGCCAGCGCGCTGGCAAATGCCCTGCGTCGCCGGCCAGTTCTTCTTCTCCTTTCTGGGTTGGCCGCGGGATCCTGCCCGCGGGCCCGTTCTTCCTCTTCTTTGACGTTCATTACTCTTTCGCAAAATATGCGCAAAGCCATCCACGCCTCCTCATTGGTGACGATTGTTTTTCTTATTTCTGGCAGCGACATAACGTCACCACCGATCACAGTCGCTAAGTTATGTCTCTCGCCGGTCCATCTAGGACATGTCAGCAGCGTGTTTGGTGGCATTTTGTAGTGCGCTCTCTTCTCGCAATGTTGCACAAGTACCTCCCGAAGCAGCCATGCCCCGAGAGGACCTGTGTCATACGATAGGAGAGCGTGCTCCACCGTCTCTCGACCCACTCTTTTAGTACGGGTCGAATAGCCGCAATGGTGCGGTGCCCAGCACCCGGGCCTTCTAGGCGTTCGCTCCACTTTACAAATGCCACCTCTTGGGCATCGTTACGCCAACTCTCAATCTCTTCAGGGAGCGGTGTGTATCCTCTGACTGACTTCCCTTCAGTGGTCCTGTCATAAACCTCCGCCATGATATGCGCGTCCAGGTCCCATGGCAGGGTCCCGGCCAAAACGCACGCCGCCTCGAAAGATACTGTGCGGTATGCACGTACGATTCTTATAGCCAAGACCCTTTGTGGACGACGCAGTTGAGCTATATTTCGCACAGTTAAGGTACTCGCCCAGATGGGCGCACCGTATAGGGCCGCAGATCTTACAGCGTCTTTGAATAAATGGCGACAAGCGGGACTAGGGCCTCCCAGGTTCGGCATTAGTCGGCAGAGCGCCAGCGTCACCCTCCTCAACTTCGGGTCGAGTTGCTTAAAGTGGCTTCTAAAGTTCATCGGCTATCGAGGACCAGTCCCAGATACTTCATTGTCGACCCGACGCCGATGGAAACACCGCACACAATGAGCTCGGACCCATCCGAAGGCGTTCTACGAGGCCCGTGAAAATACAACGCTTTAGATTTTTCCAGCGCAACCTTCAACCCAAGACGACGGATTCGCCCCACTACCTGTGCGACCCCAGCAGTGGCCAGAAATTTAGCCGCTATAAAAGATTTACCCTTTGCTGTTACTAATGTGTCGTCTGCATAACAATGTACATTCACTCCTCTGAGCAGAGCTCCACGAATCACCCAGTCGTATCCGATGTTCCACAGGAGTGGACCTAACACCGATCCCTGTGGAACACCGGATACCACTTCTCGCGCATCCCAGCCATCTGATTTTGGAAAAACGATCTTTCTTCCGGACATGTATGCTATGATGATCCGGCGTAGGCATTCCGGAAAGCGGTGGTAACGCATAGCCTCCTCAATACAGACGTGAGGTAGGGAGTTAAAAGCGTTTAAGATATCTAATGACACCGCTAGCACCACTCCATCTCTTGACATCTCCTCTTCGACAAGGGCCCTCACCCGCGAAATAGCGTCGATAGTGGATCTGCCCCGCCTAAACCCGAACTGGTGGTCACTCAGGTTTGGGCCATGTTCTTCCATGTGATCAATGAGGCGGGCAGCAATCACACGTTCAAAAAGCTTGCCCCCCTCACTGAGCAGCACGATGGGTCGATATGCAGACGGTGATTCAACGGGTCGACCCTCTTTCTTTAGAAGCACCAGCTTACCCACTTTCCATTCATCAGGGAAGCGACTCTCTCTCAAACACAATGTTAACAGGTCCCGGAAACGAGTTTCTAGTCCGTTCTTCAAGGCCGTGACCCATACCCGTCCAGCCACACCATCGGGACCCGGAGACTTGTTCTTAGATTGCAGTCGAAGAATTGCTGTTCCGAGCTCCTCGTTAGTGATTGCAGGAGCATCTGATACCTCTATAGGCTCCACCGGACTACAATACATGAAGGGGGCGGGCGAAAATCGTCATTTCTGGGCGGGAAAAGAGCCTCTATTACATGTTGCAGTACCGCTGGGTCCATGTTAGATGTTAACGGAGGGGCCCAGGGACGAAGTCTGCTCATCACTAATTTATAAGGACGACCCCATGGGTCGCTCCTGAGCGTGTCTAGGAGCTCCTCCCAGGCTCCCTCTTTCGCTTTGGCTATTTCTGCCCGGAGTACCTTTTTCGCGTCCTGATACCTAACGTATAGTCGTTGTTCTTCAGACGTGTTCGGTGTTCCTCTTCGATAGCCATTCCGACGGCATCTGGTGTACTGGCGCCTCGCTTTGACGCACCTTTCTCTAAGTTGGGCGAGCTCTGCGGACCACCAGTACACCTGACGACGTGGTGGCAACGATTTCACCCGTGGCATAGCAACATCACAAATATGTGATAGCGCGGCGCAGAACCAACTTATTTCGCCGTCGATGCCCGGGTTCTCGGGTCTCGGCGACCAGGTTTCTACTTGAGCTGCCATGACAAGAGCCTCCCGATCCATCTTCTTTAGGGCCCATCTGGGGCCAATGTTTGATATAGGACGGCGAGCACTAGTGAAACTCTGGGGGAGAGGAGAGAGATCGAACCTGATATATCGATGGTCCGATAGGGTCTCTTACCTCTCTAAGACATTCCATCCCTGAATTTGGCCCGACAAAGAAGAACTGGCAAAAGTAACGTCGATGACCGATCCGCCGAGCATCCTTATGCAGGTGTATGCCGACGCTTGATTCATAATTGCCAGGTTGTTTGTTGCCAGCCATTCTACAACAAGTACCCCTCTCGAGTTTGAAGAGATAGAGCCCCATTCCACCGCCTTCGCATTAAGGTCCCCAGCCAGTATGATTTGGTGAGACCTAACCCATCTCAAGACCGTGTCTAACTCATTCACGAAAGCCTCAAACTCCGCAAACGAGCGATTTGGAGAGAAATATAAACTAACAACCACTATGCCACATAGCACGGCTACAAAACCGTGGCCTTTTAAAGATTTAGTGACCAATGGAGCTCCTGAGCCAACGTTTACCACTACGGCGGCTAAGCCGTCTAGGTCCCCAAACCAGTCATCCCTCTGGGGAACTATGTACGGCTCTGAGATAACCATCAATTGTATAGACCACTGTGCCGAGCTCTGAAGTAAAAGATCTTGGGCCCTGGCGCAGTGATTTATATTCGCCTGTAAGAATTTGATTGAGGCCATCTTATGCAGAGGTCGTCATTTCTACCTCCTCAGTGCCGTTCAGATGGTGTGTAGGTTGTGGCTGGGACTTAGACTCAGGCACACCCTTCATTCTTCTAGACTTCTTGTGTTTGGGCGCCGAACAAGATGTACCCCCCAAAACTATAGCCAGGCCTACTGTTCTACTTGCATCTAAACTTGCGACAACCTAGTCTTGTTAATAATTATAATTGCGCAAGTTTAGATGTTTGTCACTAGATCATGCCTAACGCCTAAACGTGTTTGGAAGAATCTGGATTAAGACGTGGAATACTTTTTCTCTTGGCAATGCGTTCCCATGGGATAACGCAATACGAGTCGCGGGCGGAAGCTAGTAAAATAATAATCATGTAAAGAACACTACTGTTTGTGATTTGTGACATTAGTTGTTCTACATATATTATTTACTAGGTGGTAGGCCCCTCATAAGAGATTGGCGGGTGAAGGAGGAGGTGGAGACCCTATCGGACCATCTCTATATCCGATACGAGGGCCCCACGGCATCCCCAGGGGCCACTGGCCACCTGGGCCCCGCGGCCGTTCCCAACAATTTTCTGCGGTGGGCCGTTGCCAAGCTCGACAGGGAGCTGGCGGAAGAGGCAGCGATGGTACGGGCATGGTATGATAGGCCCGACACCAGTGCCGGGGAAGCCGACGGAATAGCGGAGCATTTTGCGGGGGACATAAAGGCCGTCTGTAACGCCTCCATGCCGAGGGCACAGGGTCGCCCCCGCCGAGGGCAGGTATACTGGTGGACGGAGGAGATATCGAGCCTACGTACCGCCAGTATAACAGCCAGGCGCGCTTACTGTAGGTGTAGAAAGCGCGCCTCAGCTACGCCCGGCGAGGAGGAGGATGTCACCGGGCGTATCGAGAGGCCCATAAGACCCTTCTCACGGCGATCTGTAGGGCCAAAGTAGACGCTTAGGAGCGGTTCATCGCGCTCCTGAATGACGACCCCTGGGGGAGGCCATACAGGATAGTGCGGGGAAAATTCACCAACGCCGCCCCCTCCACATCCTGTATGGAGCCGGGGCTCATGCGCAGAGTGCTGTAGTCTTTGTTCCCGAACTTCGAGCCATTCGTGCCCCCCAGGATAGCTCCCTTCAACTTATCATTGGAAGTGTGTGTTGACCGATTGTGTTGTGATTGCCCGTTTTCCTGCGCCCTAAGCGCGGCCGCGTACGTGGGTGGCCCCCACGCACGCACGGTTTTGCTGAAGCAATTTCACCAGCCCACCCCCAGGCAAACCCGGCCTTACGGCCAGGTTTTGCGCCATTGGAGATTGCCGAGAGTCACTTGGGCAATCTCAGACTTGACGGCCTGTGCAATGCGTGCGTGGAGGCCTCCCACGCATGCGGTCGCGCCTAGGGCGCAGGAAGGATCACCGCTCGCCTCCTTCTGCCCACCCGCCTACGCCGGATAGGGGTGGCCAGCAGTTCTTCTTCCCGCTCCCTCTCCGCTGCCTTCTTCTGCGTGAGCACAGTCTCGCAGAAGGAGGCGACAGCCCCCATACCCTTTTCTTCGGCAGAGCCTAGGCTACCCCCGCAAAGGGCAGTGGAGTTACCGGGGAGTTTTAGTGGGTATTCCCAGTGTCATTAGCACTGGGTTCCCCCACACACGCTCGTCACCTAGCCAGCGACGAGTAGGTCTGTAATTAGATTTCTCCCCGACAAAAAAAAAGGCCCATACGTAGGGTCACCTGGGTAGGTACCACCGCCTTTCTTATTTCAGCCGTGAAACAGTTCGCTGTGTTTCGGATTGGAGGGAAAGGTAGCCAGTGTAATTACTGGGCATGGACGGCATTTCATCTTAGGCCTCAGGATGATAACGCAGCTGCAATATCAAGTGATTTTTCCTTGTTATTGCAGGTGTCTATAGGCGGCTGTAACCGCTTACCACCAGGTGGGCCGTCAGCTGTTTTGTCATCTAATTGTATTAAAAAAATACAAAATCACCAAACATCGAAGCTCTGTTTAACCAAAGTACCTAAATCCGATCTTGGAAAACTTTCAGATCAAATACCCTGTATTTCGGATCATGTCTACCAATGTAATAATGTTACAAAGAATTCTAAATATATAGCAATATAAATAAGTACGGTTCAATAAGCTGTGATATCGATGTAATAGGGATATCCGTTTCCTTTTCACTTCAAACATTTGAATCTTCGATATCTTATGCTGATAGAAGGAGAAATATATTCCTGTTGAAGACATTTTCATTTATGATCTTCATGTAACAATGCACGTGGAGCTACGTACAGTATAAAGTAGATCAATCAGTGAAACGTAAGAATTAGGAGATGTGTACAACCCTATTCTGCATCTACTATTCAACTGTCAGTCGTTTCAAGAACAACACTCAGTACTTTAAATTAATTTCAAGACATTACAAAAAATTCGTCAACCAGGAGATGAGAAGAATAAGGGAGGTATCGCATAGTGATATTTACACTCAAATCGAGCGCCCTACAGGGTAAACTCATTCACCATAACCAGCATAACAAAAACGTTACGTTGCGCACAATATTTACTGCGCTAAATATAACAGCAACTAATTAGCTTTTTTTACGGAACATACGTTGATGTATTTTTAAATAAAATTATATAACATGTATATTTAATATACATTACATTTCAATTATTAAGATACAACTTTCTGAATCGTGTAAATGTATCAAGCTGCTTTTGAGATACAAAATTATATTCTTAATTTTGTGATTTTAACATTATTATAAATGTTTGAAAAATTACTTAGTAATTTGTTGGGGCAGTGCTTTCAAATATTCTTTCAAACATTTATAATAATGTTAAAATCACAAAATTAAGAATATTTGAAAGCACTGCCCCAACTTAACCGAATCGTAGGTATTTCGACATTGTAGGGCGTTTGCTCATAAACGCAAATACAGATGGACTAGAAGAATTTCACAGGGATACCCCAAGTCCTGGGTGGCTCAGTGGTCAGAGCAGTCGCCCGGATTGCGAAAGGTCGCGGGTTCGATTCCTGCCTCAGGACGTGAAATTTTTCTAGTTTTATTCTATTTTAATTACTAAGTAATTTTTCAAACATTTATAATAATGTTAAAATCAAAAATTAAGAATATATCAAGCTGATTTTGCGATACAAATATGTTACTATGGGTAGGTACGTAATTACTTATCGCTGTCAAACGAACGCTTTTGATTTAGTTGATGCGAAACTTTTGCTTACGTTAAAAACGTCGAGAATGTTTGTAGTACAGAGGATAGCACGTTCCCATCATTAATAATGGTTCCCATAGTAACGTCTTTAGATCTAAATGCTGTCAAAAGCGCCATACAAATTAGCCTCAACTAAAAGTTTTTACTTTTCCTGTAAAAATATGTTGCAAATTATCGCGATCGGGGAAAGGGCCTTACGTGCCTTACAGAACATCGCAACTATATAACTGTCTGTAGTGTTATGTTCCTGCAATGACTAAGGTAGCCAGATCAAAATGAAAAAGGGATATCTTGAGAAGAAGGGGTCTCGTCTTCTTTGGTGTCTATATAACATGTTCTTTTGATTTTCATAAAAATCATCATCATCGTCATACCAGCCTATGATGTATGATGCTGAACAAAGACCCCGCCCATCGATTTCCAAATGGAACGATTCTGCGCAGCCTGCATCCAACGGCTCCCCACGACCCTGAACGTAAAATATCAGTTCGTTTTAATGAAAACAAAATGTATGTAACAACTTAAACAATTATTCAATAAAGGGTTTAACACAAATAGGCACCCAATATATTATTATTCGGGCGGCCAGGATTTACGATTTAATTTCGTTAGCTTATACAGTGAGTCCCGCTGAGTTATTAACTTAGGTCACTTTCGGTCATTTCCTTTGACGTCCAATATTGGATATTGCGTAAAGTGATGTTTCTGAATTTCATTTAATTAAGGATCTGTTTTGGTTAAATTGTTTTGTATTACGCCGGCCGTTATAATGTTTCGTAAGTAAAATATTGTTATTCCCCAATAATATTTTCAAGGATCTTTAAGTATGTTGCTATAATGGCTTGGAAAAAATCGTTCAAGAGAATTTAGAATATTATGCATCAACGGTTCCCGAAAAGCTAATGTTTGTAGCATATATACAATAGTCTTAACAGTCGTTTGTTAAAAAATTACAAGTCATCACCCGTAATACATATTCTTCATATATATTTTTCTTTTTTTGAGTTATTTATTTATTTCTACTTTTTTTATTAGTTTTTGTTTTTTTTCTTTATCTGGGCAGATGTAAATGGAAAAGATTTTGACAAATTACTATGCTGACCTACTAAGCTATCGACTATAATTTATAGGGTACATATCTACTAGCTTCTGTCGCTAGCGCCATCCGCGTAAAGGAATTCATTGGAAATAAGTTATTATAAGCTCTCACTGTGCCGATTCCTATTTTGTCTTAACTCAGAGTAAAATCGCATCAAAATCCATTCATTTGTTTTCAAACAAAGCTTACAAATAGACAAACATACGTTGCATTTATAATGTCGGGGGATATTTATAATTAAATATTTTTAATTAGATCACAATAAAGCTACCATTAAAACCAAAATAGTTAACCGGTCAGCTGCAAATCTGTTAGTCGCTAATTTTTCAAACATTGAGCTGGTTTTGGTGCTCAATCAGTATATTTGTTAGTTAGAGTTTATATTATAACAGTAAACGCGAGATATGCAGTTAAATCAGCGTATCCCACAAATACTATTATTGTACCAAATAAATTAAAGTATGTCTTCCGTGAGCTATGGCTTTTATTCAGCAATGTAAGCTATTTTTCGCTTTCATTTCTGAATTAATTACTAACTTGATGTCCTTGACATTCCACGTGTGACCTTCATGAATTCACAAGTTTGCTTCTGATGGGTGTAGATTGGGTCTATTTTTAGAAGTTATAATGATTAACTTTATTAATATTTTACTAATTTATCTAATTGAATGTATAGTTCGTTGATAACATCCCAAGCTTCTGTATTTACTATGCAAGTCTGAACGTCAAGCTTATTATTCAACAGAGGTATAAATAATATTCCATCTAAGTACATTTATGATTGGCTTTCTTAATAGTGAAAAAGCAATGTGTCTTTCTACTAGTGGATGTATCGATGAAAACTTTACACAGATAAAAGAAAGGTCACCATTCTTTCAAGAGACATCAAAAGTAACTCCGAACCATAAAAAGCGAGGTGTGTCTAAAACGGTGTGTTTGCATAATATTGGCAATATCACCAGTTTTGTCACGATCCTATTACGGATTCTAGCGAGGTGCCGTCTTAAGTACCCGGGAGAAAGTCGCTTCATCTCAAGCTAAAGTAACCCACACGGTTGTTGAACGTTTCTACAATATTATGGTTCGCTAAAACGTTTATCCTGAATTAAATGCTCGTTCGATGTCGTAGTTTATTTTGTCAATCTCTCAAGCTGACTGAAAGGTAGAAACATATGGGCCGCCTAACTCAAACACTTATCAATAGTATTGCTTTGATTATCATCATCATCATCACCTATAAACATCCCACTGCTGGGCACAGGCCGTTGTACGTGGGAGAAACACACGCGGAGTGTGGGCCATAACACCACCACGCTGGCCTAATGCGGGTTGGTGGGTTAAAGCGGTTGCAGGAACAACCGGGACCAACAGCTTAACGTGCCTTCCGTAGCACGGCGGAGCTGAGATAACAAACTTTGATTGACCCATCCCAGGATCGACCATGGCGAAAGTTGCTTTGTTTTTCGTATCGAAACCAGAGCGCTTAAACCAATACGCCAATTAGCTCCTCACGCCACTGAGCTCCTCATTGCTTTGATAGTCTGCACAAAATGACAATATGACGTCTTATAAATACCGAATTTCAAACCAATTTATTTATTAAAGCCGTTCGCCCTCTACCAAGCTTGTAAGTTGCGCATTGCAGTTGCTGTAAAAAAATCACGCATTTTCTAAATCTTATAATATGATTTAGGAAGACTGTTTTAGTAGTACGCTATTTATACAGGGTGTTAGGGGGACGCTCTCGAACCAGTGGCAGTGCTGGTCACCCTAAGCACGACTTGCTAAAAAATAAATTTGAAATCGCGAAAAAAAAATTATCTGTTTCATACAAATTGTAATATTGACGACCGCCTGGCCGAGTGGTCTGTACCCCAGGCTACTCGGTCAAGAGGTCCCGGGTTCGAATCCCGGTAGGAACAAATGTTTGTATGATGAGTACGAACATTTGTTTACGAGTCATGGATGTTTATATGTTTATTTAGTATATTTCTAATATTTATATACCTACATATTATTATCATTATTTCTCCGTTATCTAGTATCCATAACACAAGCTCTTAATGATGCTTACTTTGGGCTAGATAATAGGTGTGAGTGTATAAATATTATTATTATTATTATTATATTTACACGGCCTGTTTGTATGGAACAGCTGATTTTTGTCGTGATTTCAAATTTATTTGTCAACAAATTGTGTTTAATGTGACAAGCACTGCCACTTGCCTTCGTTTCAGAGTGCGTCCCCCTAACATCCTGTATACAAAGTGGTAACTACAATTAATTAAAACATATGCTATACCTATTAGTTCATAGATTATTAAGTAACATTAGAGAATTTTTATGAAACATTTCTATAAAACAATACCGCCAACGTTTTATTACTTCATTCACATGAAATTAAGAGTATCAAATGAATAAGCTGTATTATTTTGAAAGTTGCAGAACATTTCTTAGTAAGGCCTGTGACCAGCACTAGGACGTATTATATAGGCTGCTGATCCAGAAAATTTGGAGAGAGTCAGGTGGAGGGGCCACGCGTGAAGGTCGGTCACAAGTCAATTTAATAATATAATTGTGTACGCCAATAATTTTGTACAGCAATATAAATTAACTTCCCAAGAAATACGCGAGAATACAAGCGATTCAAAACGCTCCCGGTGTTTCAGTGCGGCACAAGCCAATACTATAATCATTACAAGCCAACCATGACAACTGGTTGCCAGACGACAAATAAAAATTTTGTCGTGACTACTTTTGACTAATACCATTTTAGTAATATCTTATATTTTTGTGAGCATTACACATTTGAAATAAAACCACTTTACTGAATACCAAAATAATACGGAATGAGAGCAAAAAGTTCTTAGTCCGATATCTTTGACGTGCTTCCTGCTTGTCTGTTGCTGTGACGTTATTAAAATAAACTGATATTTAACCAGTGCAGTCGTGGTTTCCTTTACTTTCTCCTGAAAGTTCTTCTAATAATACCATTTTAATAGGACATCAGGGGCACATAGGCTTAGCTTGTCTTCTGAATGTAACCTATAGACGTACAAAACCAGGGCCGTCACTTTTGTGCTCACCAACTACTTCAAATTTTAATCACGAAAATTCGTTAAAATTCACATAGTGACTACATTAATACAAAATTCCTTGCATAGCCAGTACATATCTGGAAGCCGCACATGCCACTGAAACAATGACATCTTGCCGGACAAAGGTTTTTTTATCACGCCTTGTGGATAAGAAGGTAGTAAATTATAAAATGTCAGCTTGTTATATCATAAAGATAACTGAACCACTTGTTGATATGATAAATCCGTCACAGGCAATAGATAAAAACTTTGTTAAAAGTATTAACATTTTCTTCATAAACCGCGTGAACCGAACCCGACCAAAGTTTGTGATTTATTCGCTATATTAATTATTTGCTTGTCCGAGGACAGAACGTAATTATTTTCTAAGTGAAATACTACGCGGAAAGACTGTGTTTTAAATTTATATTCTTGCTTGCCAATTAAGAGCCATACAAGCGGATAGTTAGCATGTCTTCTTTTTCTATAATGGCAATGGATATGATGAATATAATAAGTGAACAAACGAACTTCTCAAGTGAAGTTAGATCATTATTTTAAATATTATATTATCACCCTCCCATCCATCAGTATGCAAACAATTTTATAATCGTTTGATTCAAAGGCCATAATACGAATTTTTTTCATTCATACTCTAAAGAATGAGTCAAACGACGTAATGCCACTGCATCAAATTTTTAGCCGATTAATGTCTATTTAAATTGTGCGAAGTTGCCTAGTACGTTTAAGGGACTAATAATATCTGAAGGATGAAGTGAGGATATAATCTTTATTTGTATTAAACCGTGGTATACAAAGTCTTGTATAAAGTGCACATGCCTTTTTAAAGATATTCGGCTGTGAAACGTTATCTGGGTCTTCTGAACAAGTTCACAGTCACTCAACGAGTTATCTTAGGTGTTTGTTTGATATAAATCTCGTAAGGAAACGCCTAAGATAGCTTGTTGAGTGAATCTTTCTGTTAGTGAATTGTACTGACTAACAGAAAAACATTCAACATCGAGCTTGAAGACGAGCCGCCATTGATGTTGACGTTTGAGCACAGTGCTGGCCGTAAGCGTATTCACTAAATAAATAATTTCTACATCCATCTCTTGGCTGTAAAAGTTTGTCTGTTTTAGAGATATGACGTGAAGTACAATCGATATTTTTTGATTTAGTTTTTCTTAAGGATCACCAACACTGCCATCTGCTTTTGTTTTATGGATCACAAACAATGCCGTCTGCCTTCGTTTTCGAGAGCGTTCCCCTTACAGACTGTATGTGATATTTTTGTGGTTTATCATATTATTAAATTGTTACGTAAAACACGACTTAAGAAAACAGTAATTTTCAATTATTATGATATTTCAGTAGGTACAGATGTTTCTCAAATAAATACGTCGTTGTTCTCTTTATCTTATCTTTTATCTTTACAATTGGAAGATATTACACCAGAATGACTAAACGGTTTGATGTGTACTTAGGTTTTTCAAATGATATGTAAAGGAGGTGGCAGTTTCTTGCCCGTTCTCCTCATAAAAAAGCATACAGAAGCTTATCGCTAACTAATTTTAACAGCGGTTTATGTCATAATCGCTCTGATAATTGTCTATCCACAGCTGTATTTGGTAAAATAATAGTGCATTTGCAAATAACTTGTTTTATCTAAACTTCAACCTAAAAGAACTCTTGTCCTGAGATGGGTTCTGAACCCGCAACCATATAGGCAACCATATAGAATCCGAGTAACTGCTTTGACTATACGGAACTACTAGAACTTGGGATAGCCTTATCAATTTCGTCTAGTCATTTCAACATAACATTTACCGTCACAATGTCAAAACATTGTTATTTCCAACACCAAAATGAGTTTCTCCGAGAACTTTTTTCCAAGCTTAATTTTTCAACACAGGAAACTGCTTCCAGTACACCGCTTCCTTCTCTCTCGTGACTTTAAATTTCACTGCAGAAATAATATTATTTAGCTGTGATCGTCTGCAGTATGTAATTCATTCCGAGTCAGACGCTCCTTTGAGTATAAAATACCAGTATTCCCAACCTCTTATTTAATGGTTAACCACAGAACCCTAATCAAATTTTGTCCTGCCTTATGATAGCGGTCACCTAACTATTAAATGAAAACAAATGATAGTTGCGAAGTTTTCGGACCGGGTCTAATTAGCTCCTATACACATTTGAGCAAAACAAATAAGTCTGTATCCCAAAGCATACGCCAACCGAAGGATTACATATCTATTTACTTTGTGAAAAGCCTAAACAAACAAAATTGCCAATAGTGGATCAAACCGCATTCTTAACGTTATAGAGTTACTGCTGCTGATAATAAGCACAACTCGATTAAGTGAATTATTGTGACACATCAATTTGGAATCCCTTCCAAATTCATCATCATAATCACCACTTCCGACAGCTGGGCACATGCCTTCTTACATGGTCTGGTGAATTTGCTTCGCAGACCCCAGACCACCTCCGCGAAAGGCATGGGAGTTATCCAGGAGTTTTAGCGGATATTCCTAGGGTCAATTTAGACGCTGAGTGAGCCCCGCACACGCCCGCCATTTCGCCGGCGGCGGTCAATGGATTTCTCCTGGTAAAAAAGACCTTTCTACATGGGAGAAACACACGTGGAAGGGGTTTACGATACAGAGAGGTGAACAGTGGCTTTGAGTACTCTTTAGTGTATTAGCCGTGTTGTTTTTAGTAGGTGGCTAATAATGCCGACTGAAAATATTATTGCAAATTTCTTTGATTTAACTTAGTTATGGAACTATATAAAACCAGCAATGACATTTAGGTAGCTGTTGTATAGGTATGAAATCCAAGATATAGGTATGCACACACAAGTCTTAGTTCGTCTTGAGATGATTTAATTAACATCCTGCGAGCAAGCGGCGGCGCCAAACGTAGGGTATAATCGAGTAATACTCCGGCGGTGATTTAGTGAGAACCTCGGTGGTTCAGTGATTTATGCATACATGCATCGTTCTGTGCATTTAGTCTAGTGAGGTCGATCGAATAATTCATACCATCAGCACTTCTAATAGATTGAGATTAAAGGTCAACAACATGCATCTTCTTCTAAAAAAATAATATCACTGCTTTCTATTATTCTTACAACTTCATACAATTTTATGAAGCGGAATGTAATGAAACTGTAACAAACTGAATAATGAAAAGAGAAAATAATGATACAAAAAAATACATGTTAATAATTTAATTCAAAATACTGAATAGACAAAAATTTAATAAACTTAAGTTAATTTAAAGTTTAAGTTTATTTAAAATTTAATAAGTTAATGAGGCTGATTCCAAAAAAATTACAAGTAAAAGCAGCCCGCGTATTTCGGTGTGAAGATAAAGGTAGTCAGGGTATTTACAGGGCATAAGTAAAGCATTAACTTATCTTGCTTCCAAATGTCAACGAACCAACAACATCAAGTGATTCTGTGATATTTTTGGCGTCTACAGCCTATGGTTAAGATACGTAATAGGTTAATGTTCTCTAGTGAAGACCACGTCTCGGCAAAGCCAGTATGGGGCTCCTCTGATAGATGGACCGTCGACTTAAAAAAGGTGGTGGGTGGATGATGAAAGCGTGAGATGGTGTTTTGCTGAGGTCTACATCCAGCAGTAGACAGCAATAGGCTGATTTGATAGCCAAATGTTAACACTTAAGATTAAGTGTATATTCTACTCATTCGACCTTCATGGATATAAAAAATCTATGCTCATGTTGACTAACGAGAGGTTAAGCCAACCATATCAATAACTCTCTGAAAAGCCATCGGTAACAATTAATTATGACACGGTAATAAATCTGACAAATAATTGTTCTGCAGTCAATTAGTCTCACACGAGCTACTGATTATGCTGCTATTTCAAACTGTTCGGAAATATGTAAGTAAAGTTTTAATGTCCGGAAACATTTCGACATCATCACATTAAATTTGTGATTGAAAAACTTTCCAAGGAATATATTTAAAATTAAATAAATTCGGGGCAGGGACCCAGCTAGCTTTAACAATCGCTAGATGGAAATCTAGCGACTGTCTGGGTTATTGGCTTGTAGAATAGTGATTTTTTTTAAATCACTTGACTGCTTTTTTGCAAAGTTACCTACGTTCTTTATCTCCGAAGATCTAATTCACATCACTACCAAAAACGGTTCAAATTTTATCTGGAAAAATAAAATAGCGTATTCGGGATACGCCCGTATATTTTTTCTTAAGATGGTTTTCCACCAGAGGGGCGAGACGAGGCAAGGCGAGAAGAGAATTAAAATCGCACTGACCCTTTTCCACTAAAATTTGCCCCCGCGAGCGCGAGTGCTTGCCTTTTCGCGAAATAATTTTCCACCAGAGTGGCGAGAAGAGAATAGAAATCGCACAACAATAAACCTATCGCGTTAAGCGTGTTTAAGGTGGTTTCCCACCAGAGAGGCGAGACGAGGCGAGACGAGATTTAAAATTTGTATGGCAAATTTTCAATTCCATCCTAGCTCATCTTTGGTGGAAACAGTATGGATTGACGGGATTATACTAGCACCTCGTCCTCGAGATAAGTATACTGAAATAAAGTTATTATAAGTACGTAATATGTAGTACCGCATAGGTGCTACCGTTCTTGCACTATGGTTTAGAGAGAAAAAAAAAAAAATCTATGACATGACAGATCTCCCGCCCTCGCTGCCTGTCAGTTGGCTGTGTTTGGCTCATTTTGTCTCATTCGCATTTTTGTGCCCAACCGTTCTACACGTTATCTGCGCACTCGTAACAAAAGTACTTAAGTACCCACTTTTGATTAAACATCATGCCAAAACGTAAAAATGATAGTGATTTAGACTATATAAGTGCTCAAATCAAAAAGCTAAAAAGAAAGTTAAAGCGAGTTCGTAAGCATGATGAATCATCATCTTCAAGCGAAACGGAATCAAAAAATAGTACAGAAGGTCAGTAAATATTCCTTTGTATTTTACTTCATTATTACGACAAAAATGCACTCGAGCTGATCATGGGACTGTCTCACGCATTTTTATTTCGTATTTACCCACATTAAAAATAAAAAATAAGAGTTTATTTTTTTTTACATACAGACAACGTAATAATCACGTTTTTCAAATGCAATTCGAGCAGATCATGGGACTGTCTCACGCATTTCTATTTATTATCTACCCACTATAAAAATATATTTTTTTGGGTGAGTCTTTTTATATTTACGTATTAGCTACGTTAAATCAAATGCAATTCGGGCTGTTCTTTGGACTGTCTCACCGCATTTGTTTTTTGTTATGGAATGTAATCGAGCCGTTCTTTGGACTGCCTCACCACATTCTGCAAGTACTTACCTACATTATCCTTATTTTTGGAGTTGCATATTTCATTAGTGAAAATATAACTATCGGGCACGCTCTTGGGCTGTTCTACACTCAAATAAAAAACAGTACACCCTACACACGTCGGATGTACAATAAAAATAACTATTACCTACTTTAGTTACACAAGTACTTATAATTAATTTCAGAAAACGGCTTAGTGCCGGAACAACTGGTTGACGAAGAGGTTATAATAAATGATGAGATTACTATAGAACAAACCTTGCCGGAACTAGCGGAAACATCCGATATTCCAAATAATAATGAAGTACCCACTGACTTAACTTTGGATAATAATTTAGACACAGATATTCTAGAAATACTGGGAAATGACCCTTCAAATACTACGCAGTATGGTAAAGATATTCACAAAGAACTAGCAAGTCGCTTACAACACATTGCAATTTCTGGTCTATCTAAGGAGGCTAGAAAAGAGTTACAACAAAAATATTTGTTAACTTCGAATGGGATACTCCTCGGGGCTCCCGCAATGAACCCCGAAATAAAAGCGGCATTATCAGACGTGCTAGTTAACAGGGATACGGCAATAGAATCAAAACAGAAATTACTTGCTTCTGCCATATCGTGTATAGCTTCAGCTACTACACAATTGCTAGAATCCAAAGACAAGAATAAAGAGCTATTGCAAATGTTAATGGACACCAATAGAATACTGTGTGACATACAACACTCTGACTCCAATACTAGAAGAATGTTCAGCACATCTGTGCTCAAAAAAGACGTCAAATCTCAGATCCTCAATTCAAAGATTGACAAACTCTTATTTGGAGAAAATTTACCCGATACACTAAAGACTGCTAAGGCTGTCTCCAAATCTAGCGCGGAAATAAAAAGCGTTATTAATAAAAACAAAAAGCCTCAACCATCGACTTCAAAAACGAGTACTTTAAACTCAAGAGCGCCGGCGGCCCCGAACAGGAAGCCGCCGCCGGCGGGTCCTCAAAAAACGCGCCAACATACCTCTCAACCGAATCAGCACGGCAGATCATCCAGGACGTCATCGCAGCAGCAGAGGACGAACAACTTCCGTCGATAGAAGAGGTAAAATATGCAGGACGTTTGTCACAGTTTTATAGACAATGGTCACGCATTACTGGTGACAAAACTATCTTATCGTGGATCTCCGGCTATAAACTTACATTCTCAGATTCTGTAGAACAAGTTTTGGTCCCCAAAACTCCTAACTATTCTATTAAGGAACTTACTCAATTTGAGAATGCTATATTAGACCTTTTAAACGTTGGAGCAATATCCAAATGCAAACCATGTAAACAGCAATTTATATCCAGCATATTTCTTCGACCTAAACCAAATGGCAAGATGCGTTTTATATTGAACTTAAAAAAATTAAATAAATTTATTAAAACCAGTCACTTTAAGTTAGAGGATCTGCGTACCGTCTTAAAACTCGTTACAAAAAATTGCAAAATGGCAACTTTAGACTTAAAAGATGCGTATTTTATGATAAAAATAGACGAACAATCCAGGAGATACTTAAGGTTTATTTTCAAAGATACTCTTTACGAATTTAATGCCTTGCCATTTGGTCTAAATACCGCACCCTACATTTTTACCAAAATCATGAAACCTGTTGTAAGTTTATTGAGGTCAGCTGGATATATATCATCTATTTATCTTGATGACATATGTTTAATATCAGAATCATATGAAAACTGTCTAGAGAATGCACAAACAACAAAAAAGCTTCTTACTAGCTTAGGCTTTCTTATAAATTTGGACAAGAGCGTCGTGACACCTTCTTCTACATGTAAATACTTAGGATATGTAATAGATACTTATAAGTTTACTGTCGAATTACCCGATGACAAAAGAAATCATATTAAAAATGAAATTAAAAAAATTATGAAAATAAAAAGATGCAAAATTAGATATGTCGCAAAACTTGTTGGATTATTGGTATCCGCCTGTCCTGCTATCGAATACGGGTGGCTCTACACAAAGGCCTTAGAGCGCTGTAAATTCTTAAATTTACGAGACCACGGGAACTATGACAGGAATATGCAAATAGCTCCGTCATTGCGTCCAGATCTAAAATGGTGGTTGAAAGTAATTCCAACTTCATTTAAAATCATAAGAAATGACAATTATAGCTTAGAATTGTTCTCTGACGCCTCAACAACGGGCTGGGGCGCTGCGTGTGGAGAAATGACCGCTAGTGGTCCATGGTCCAACAAGGAGAGCGAATATCACATAAACCAACTAGAACTCTTAGCAGCCTTCATTGCCTTAAAAGTATTTGCCAAAGATTATACTGACTGCCAAATACTAATGCGAGTAGATAACTCCACTGCGATCAGTTACATTAACCGAATGGGCGGAATACAATTCCCTCATTTGACACAAATATCGAGAGCTATTTGGCAGTGGTGCGAACAAAGGAGAATTTATTTAGTAGCTTCTTATATAAAATCCGAAGACAACAAAGTAGCGGATGCGGAGTCACGACGCTCTCATCCAGATATTGAATGGGAACTAAAAGACGTAGCCTTTAAAGAAATCTCTCATAAATTCGGCTATCCTCAAATTGACTTATTTGCAAGTCGAATAAACAAAAAATGTGACTTGTATGTATTATGGCGAAAAGACCCGGATGCCTTCACTATTGACGCATTTACTATAGTGTGGACTCCATACTTTTTCTACGCGTTTCCACCGTTCTCGATCATTTTAAAAACGCTTAGAAAAATAATAACTGACCAGGCTACAGGCATTGTTGTTATACCCCTGTGGACCTCACAGCCATGGTACCCAGTATTTAAACAACTTCTCGTAACTGAATTATTGATATTCAAACCTAACGAAAGAATTATTATCTCTCATTGCAGCAAAGGCAAGATTCTCGAGAACCTTACCCTGGCTGCCGGTGTCTTGTGCGGACGGCGCTGCTAAAACGCAGTGTACCATCATCATCAATAAATGTCATGCTGGCATCGCTAAGTGAGAGTTCAACTAAACAATACAATGTATGCCTTAAGCGATGGCATGAGTTCTGTATTCGTAACAACCATGACATTTACAAGGCAACAGTACCTACTATCATATATTTCCTAATACAGATATTTAATTCCGGTGTTCAATACGGTACGTTAAATAGCTACAGGGGGGCGCTTTCTCTTTTAATTGGTTCACATATATCCACAGACGATAGAATTAAAAGATTCTTTAAGGGCGCGTTTAGGCTCCGACCACCAGCGCCAAAATACAACGTCACCTGGGACACGTCCAAAGTTTTGGACCATCTGAGTTCGTGGTACCCTAACGAAACGATATCGTTAGAAAAGCTCTCTAGGAAGTGTGCCACCCTGCTAGCTATTACAACAGCCCACAGAGTCCAGACACTCCAAAAAATTAAAATTATCAATATAGAATCACTACCAGCTCAAATCAATATCAAAATTCCTGACTTAATTAAAACCTCTGGCCCTGGCAAAAATCAACCATTACTATGCTCACCTTTCTTTGCTGAAATGCCACAGATATGCCCAGCGACCACCTTACTATCATATATTTATCGAACTGCCCCTCTACGAAAGCAGAATAATTTATTTATTGCATTTAGAAAGCCACATGGTGTAGCAAGCACCCAAAGTATCAGTAGATGGATAAAAGCTACCATGCAAGATAGTGGCATTGATGTCTCTATATTTACGGCCCACAGCACCCGTCACGCATCCACCTCCAGAGCCCACGGACTAGGCGTCAATATTGATGTCATCCGAAAAACCGCGGGGTGGAGCGGCACCTCCTCCACTTTTGGAAAATTCTATCATAGAGAAATAATTAATAATGATGAGACCACCCTAGCCAGGGCGGTACTAAATTGTGAGTAAAAATAATACACTTATTATTATTATTGTTGTATAAAATTATTTTTACTCACAAATTGTAATGATTTACCAATGGATGTGATTTCCTACTGATTATAATAAATATAATTAAGAGTTAAATCCGTTTGTGAAAAAATAGAAAATATAAATTTAATTACATATATATTCTCTTTTTTTTATTGGATAAAACCGGTTTCGCTGTGAGGTTATCAAAATTCATCTCTCAACATCTACATATTACGTACTTATAATAACTTTATTTCAGTATACTTATCTCGAGGACGAGGTGCTAGTATAATTGATGATTAAACGAACTTACAAAGTGAAGTTCTATCATAATTATACGAAGCACCTCGTCCGAAGAGATAAGTATGAGCCCCTCCCACCCATACCCATTTAATGATTTGACAACATCACATCGAACAAACCTGAACAAACACTCTAAAGAAATGAGACAAAATGAACCAAACACAGCCAACTGACAGGCAGCGAGGGCGGGAGATCTGTCATGTCATAGATTTTTTTTTTTTTCTCTCTAAACCATAGTGCAAGAACGGTAGCACCTATGCGGTACTACATATTACGTACTTATAATAACTTTATTTCAGTATACTTATCTCTTCGGACGAGGTGCTTCGTATAATTATGATAGAACTTCACTTTGTAAGTTCGTTTAATCATCAAATATGCGAGGCATGAATTGAAATATTTGTTTGTGTAAAAATGAACAGTATTGCTTCCGATGTAGAGTATAAATTTTAATGTAAAATTTGATATGATTTCGAACCCTAGGCGATTTTTCACCAGAGGGGCGAGACGAGAAGACGCGAGTCGATAATTGAAAGGACAATGGCCAATTTACTATGACAGTTGGGCCATGATCACGCTTCAATGAAATGAGTGCCAAAGAATTGGAAAAATCTATAAATTATGTACGGGAAATATCACGAAATTATGGTGTGGCAGTTTAGAGAAATCATAATTTTTGGTACTGATTTTGAGGTTATAATTATTTAAATATTTGACAGATTCACAGTAGTAGTAGTATTCATTTATCCAGAGGGACAGGCGAAAGTAAAGGTATAAACAGCCCGCCAATTATTTCATTAGGTTTTTCTGAAAACACATTTCAATGCATCTTGGGATTATATTCAGAAATTAACAATATAATAATTTCTTCAGTCGCAGAAATCTACAAGTAACCTACAAGTATGTACATACTTGTAGGTATGTACATACTTGTAGGTATGTACATACTTGTAGGTATGTACATACTTGTAGGTATGTACATACTTGTAGGTTACTTGTATGTACATACTTGTAGGTGACTAAAAGTCCAAGTAACCTACAAAGGTTACTTGGACTTTTAGTCAACACAGATACTTGATTCGCTAAACTACGCTTTTGGCAATGTTCACTTCCGAGACAATATGGAAAATCTTTGACCAGATGTCATACAATAGCGGCAAAAACTAGTACTCGCCCTACAAATGGAAGGCAAAGGTACCTAGCATAAACATCCACATCTTATGTATCTTTTTCTTTAGGTTTGTATTATAATGTAGATGTCTTTTTATCGTCTTTGTCGTTACGTCACTATGAAAATCTACCTAAACAGTTATAATAATATTAAGAAACTAAAAAAAAAACAAGCCCATCAGACACCATTTAACATTTTTGGTTCAACAGGCAGGATTTAAGGCGGCGCGGTAAGCTGGTACTTCTAAGAGTTTTATATTTACTTGAAACGTACCTAACATTATTAAGCAGTATAAGTAAAATATACTTGCAGTCAATTATTTAAACTAGTTCGATTTATTATAGAAACATACGATGCGGCTGTATACAGTTAAAATTTTTGCCTTTCAAGTAAAGGAAAAATATATACCACAGATTAATTTCGGAGTGTTTCGCGGGTATTTGCGGTGTCACGTGTCAGTCAAGATTTTTATTTTATTAATTAATTAAAAAATTGTGTCGGAGCGAACTTTGTGTTATAAAAGTGGTGTAGTTTTATAAACAAAGTGTTTGTGTTGACGTACAACTAAAAGGTTATTAGAATAAAAGTGATTATGGTGTGAAATACGATGAGAACTTTTTTGTGGTTATCCTCCTCACCAAGTAGCACATATGGAGCCTGTCATCATATATTTCGCGTTAAATATTCCCAAGATGCATTGAAATGTGTAACACCAGCATTTCAATGCAATAAATGAAGAAATAAGAAATGCTGAAGACATGGCTGTATGGACATTAGTTTCCGTTGCCTTCCCATTGTAGGTAGAATGAACTACACAAACATACCACAGATTAATGATGTAGTATACGAAGTAGGAAGTCAGAGCAACAATTTAATATTAATTTAACTTTTTAACCCCACAATGCTTTTACATTAAAATTTAAATTAAGTACTAATAATTCGAAAGTTATTTTTTGAGATACGTTGCGCATCGTGGGCATGTTTGGGCATTCTCCTTTGTATGGCAAATTTTCAATCCTCGCCTCGCGCATCTTTGGTGGAAATAGTGAGGATTGATGAGGATATGAGAGGCGTGAATTGAAATATTTGTTTGTGTAAAAATTAACCGTATTGCTACCGATATAGAGTATAAATTAACTCTGCAACAGAAACACGCTTCTCGCGATAGGTTTATTGTTGTTCGTTGCTACATATACCAGAGAATACCGTCATGATAGTACAATCCATTTCTACTAGAGGTCGCTGTTAACACGAACACTCTTGCAACTATCCTTATCATACCTGCTTAAGAATATTATTTATGCGAGCCGTAGATGGTTGCACGGCTATTTTGTTTTCATGGAGTACGTGCGATTTCAATTCTCTTCTCCCCACGTCTCGTCTCGCCACTCTGGTGGAAAATCACCTTAAAAATCCTTGTGATCTGCATTGCCAAAAAAGGTCGGAGTACCCAGATTGAATCAATTAAGTCTATTCGGAGTCTCTATAAGATCATCTCGTGATGGAATATCTCATCCATTATTACTTAGTCTTCAATCAAACACAAATTTGTAGCGTCACCATTCGGGTCTATTTTATTATTCAGTCAAGAAGTTTTAACGAGAAAAGTTGGACGTTTAAGTTTTGACTTTTAAAAGGCTTTTATTTGATCAACCATTATGTGCTGGATAGGAGCTCCTATTTTTTTAAAAGGAACCTTGTTTCCTGTCGCTTTTTACCGCAAAGAATTTCAATTTGTATGCTAACTGAAGAGTTAATAGGGTTTTTATACCTTACTGAAGTTTTGTCTTTGTAACTTTTGTGTTTTGTCGTCAGCGTTTTACGGAATGTTTAATATCTACAATTAGTTAGTTTCAAACGAATTCAAGGTATTTAAAAACGTATTTACGAGGTATTTACAACAGTTTGAAGAAGCACGTTTGTCAGTCATCTGAAAGTGGGAAATAAATCTATACTTATTACTGAACAAACTGTGATTTAGTATAAAAAATTTACAGTTTCTAATTCACAGTTTTTGCATTGGGATATTGAAAAATTAACTGACGAAGAAAGAAATGTTGATGGTTGAATGAACTGATTTTTCAAGTGTCTTGATTGATCGATTGAATGAATTATAGAAAATTATTGTACGGCCACTACATATGACGTTTGAGACAGTCTGTCAAATAGGATATGATGGGCAAAAAATTAACTACAGGATTGCTTGGCTTATCTTTAAACCATACAATAGTTCGGTATAAACTAAACCAGATCCATCTTCTTTAAAGTCTAGTAAAAACTGTGTTTTTTTAATACAAGGCAATTGACCCAACACTACCTGATAAAGCGGTAAGGAGAGTCCATATGCGTAGCAGAATAAATAACCACTGCTTTAGCCAAATGTTGTTCATTTGTTTTCAATAGTTTTGTCATAGCGGAATTTTATTGGATAAGATTTGGCGGCATTTTAATGAGCGACAATAAGATATATTTTTAATATTATCGTAACTCGTTGTCAATACATTTAAAAATTTACTAGGTGGTAGGCCCGTATGTAGGGTCGTCTGGGTAGACACCACCGCCTTTCGTATTTCAGCCGTGAAACAGTTCGTTGTGTTTTGGATTGAAGAGAAAGGTAGCCAGTGTAATTAGTGAGCATGGAGGGCATTTCGTCTTAGACCTCAGGATGACAACGCGCCTGCAATATCAAGTGATTTTTCCTCGTTATTGCAGGTGTCTATAGGCGGCGGTAACCGCTTACTATGGTTAGCTTGTTTGTTATCTAGTTGTAATAAAAAAAACATACAAAAAGCGACCAAAATTTCATCGGCGACGCGATGTCGGTAATTTAATAAAATTACCCCAAACCTGTTTCAGTCCGTTATCGCGATAAGTAGTAGGTACTTATTTACAAAAAATAGCCAAAAAATTATTCCCAGAACACGATACTTAACTTAAACTCGAGAATAATCTTGTTAATTATTAACAAAGAACGTTAATTAGAGCTCCTCAAGAAACTATGGGGTGAAAAATAACAGCCAATTTAATTACTTTAGTGAAAATTGAATTAACAGATCCGCTTTGGGTCATTTTGAACTTTGTGTCTGTTGACTTTAAGGTTAAAACAGTTTGAAGGGGGGTTGATTTGAATAATCTGTGATTTAATGGTGAGCCTTACTTTTATTGGGTCGCAGTGAGGTCATTTAAGGAGGTTCGTTACATGGAAAGGGCGTGCATTTGAAAAGTTATTTATTGTTAGTTATAACTAGTGACGTAACTAAACTGAATTTGGTCGTATTAAATAGATTCCGGATAGGACTATGTGTTTCCTTAGCATAATGTGCAAATTTTGAAATAGCATTCATTAAAGGTAAACTAAAATGTTTAGAGCAGTCTGCAGATACCTTAATTAGATAAAGAAGCTCAGTGGCGTATTGGTTTGAGCGCTCTGGTTTCGATACGAAAAACAAAGCAACTTTCGCCATGGGCGATCCTGGGATGGGTCAATCAAAGTTTGTTATCTCGAGCTCTTTCGTGCTTCGGTAAGCACGTTAAGCCGTTGGTTCCTGTTGTTCCTGCAACCGCTTTAACCCACCAACCCGCATTGGGCCAGCGTTGTGCTGTTATGATCCAAACTCCGATTGTGTTTTTCCTACATAGGAAGGCTTGTGCCCAGCAGTGGGATGAGGCTGGTGATGATGATGACGTAGATAAAAATAGACAGTAGGCTACACTCGTAAAAGTTTTTTCGGTCGGCTGATTGATTGGACGACATGCAAGTAATTACATATTAAGACAGCTCTCAAAGGTTGAAAAGTGGTATTACACTTAAAGGTTTCTAAAAATAAACGGTAACAACAAGCATAGTTAAGTTTTATATTTTTTATTTACATGAAGTAAAAGTGTAGGCTTAAAATATTAGTCGTTAGCTTATTACGTAATAACAGAAAGACTAGATAAAAAAAAATAAACTCATAAGTTCTTTTAGTATTTTTTTTGGCATTAACATAGTACAAGTAGTTTTTGCTTCATTAAAAGGAACCATCACAACCCAATCTTAAATTAAAAATACCTTAATAATCTGAAGTTATCAACCCTAGAAGGACACAATGTACACTTCAACCAACGGTAACAATCCACCCAAATAATTAGAAATGACAATAGTGGTATGATAACATGACACCAGCTTGACCTTTCCACGTTGCCTCTTCAGTATTCATAACTTTTAATGACTAAAATACATTGTTACTTTTGCCTGGTAACGCGAACTATGCTAGTACAGACGACAGCACATCGGGTGTTACAGTTGCAATACGAAAGCCACTCTGTTACGAACGGAATAAGGGCGGTCTTAAGGTCAAACTGTTACGCTTGATGTGTTGTCGGCTGTATATAACATAATAAATAAGGTAACCCGGTTTTTTTTAGTTATGAGTGGTTTTGTGATACCAATATTTTAGACGCTTTCAGACTGCATCTATAAATATTGATTTTATATTCAAAGTTGGACGTCCTCATGTTATTTTTTGCGGTATTAATTATCTTTGAGAAGTTTGAATGTAACCAGGTTACATTAAAGAAAGATAGTGCATAAAATGAGCATGGATTATCAAAATTATATCAAATTTTTCAAAAAAAAAATAGGCAAATCTTGTTACAGTCAAGACAGATAAATGTATTTTTAATTGTAATAAAAGTTTTCTTTTAATAAACAGCACAAAATCTAAAGCACGCGGTTTGGTTATGCAACATTTATAGCCGAAAACACTTGCGGCAAACGTAGGTCTCGAAGAAATGCATTCTTTCTGTGATTCTCGCTGTTTTTTATGTAATAAAGTGCCCGTCAACCGCCATGCGTTTAGAGCTGCATTTGCGGTACAAACAAACCGTGTTATAAATATATAAATGCGAAAAGTAAAAAAATATCAACCTAATTCTCTCCTACACGAATTTTGACGAATTGTGTTTAGGGTGATATCTCGACCGACACAAACCTAATGGAATGTTTTCTTCAGGAAACAGAACCTCATCATACTTTTCCCTGGTTTTTTTTTCATAAATGTTACTACATGAATATATATTTTTTTATACAACTAGATGACAAACAAGCTGACGGCCCACCTGGTGGTAAGTGATAACCGCCGCCTATAGACACTTGCACAAGGAAAAATCACTTGGTATTGCAGGTGCGTTGTCATCCTGAGGCCTAAAATGAAATGCCTTCCATGCCCAGATTGCCCAGTTATGAAATTTCGAAAAATCAGGTAACACCAACGCGACCGCAAATGCCTTGCTAGCAGAAAAGATCTTGCTCTGTGTATCTAATTAAAACCATTGAAGTACACTCATTGGAAAAGTTTAATTTGTATGTATTCATAGCCCTTCATGGCTCCAGCGCACTGAAATCTCTAAAGAACAGTAGGACACCTCCTTAGAAGGCGATGCTTGTGGAGCAGAAATCCTTCGGAGGTAATTTGCACCTCAGACGATTCACCAAGGTTCTCGCCTCCATGGAATCCCGGTTACACTGATAGGCCATCTTATCTATACAGAAAAATAGTTTTCAATTGCAATGACTTCATGAGTGAGACACTGCTCGGGTTCCACACGAATTGAAAGCTTATTAAAACCGAAATTACATGATTATCGTGTTGTGTCCGAGCGTGCTCTGATATTATTATTTTCGGCGACCTTCGGAGTCAAGACACGTGTCGTCTACAATGCCTTCTTGCGAATCGGGCGAATCGAAAAGTGAAAACTCATAGCAGCATATTAAACGCTTAGATAGTTGAAAAGAAAAGAAAGTAAGCTTTATCCAATTAATGCAGGGAAAGGAGAGGAATAATATTCGATTATCTTGTATCTTGTACGCCATAAAGTAAGTCAAATCAAATAGTAGTAGGTAAACAAAGATAGACACCATTCTAAAATATTTATCTATTCAAATATTATTATCAGCACTTGGTGATCTCACTATCATGTTCATTTTGATACCGCTGGAAAGAATAGTGAACGTTTATTTAGTTGAATTTCGTAAAATGATACTTTTATTTATATTGGCATTAGTAATCATAATTTTATACTTATAAAACATCAGAACATTTTCATATTGGAAAGTGAGGGAAATAAAATATGAAGAACCAGGGTTGTTTTTCGGAACAAATAAATAAGTGTATATGGTACAGCAAAGTCGATCTCAAATGACAGAAGAAATCTATTTGAAATATCCAAATAAAAAATTAGTTGGAGTTTTCAAATCAAATGTACCAGAACTTATTTTAAAGGATCCGGAATTGATTAAAACTGTTTTAGTCACTGATTTCTCCCATTTCTTTTATCGCGGTCTTAACTATCACAAAATTGAAGAAGAACCTCTCAGAAAAAATCTGTTCGCAGTTGAAGGAGATTTATGGCGAATGCTAAGGCAGAGAATGACCCTCGCATTTACAAATGGCAAGTTGAAAGCAATGTTTCCATTAAAAGTAGAACGGACAGAAAAACTACTATCAATAGCCCAGATTACTGCGAGTACTGATATTGCTATTGATGGTAGAGAACTTATCGCCCGTTATAAATAATCGTCACGTCGAGGAAAACTGGGAAACAAGCCCGTCCATTATTAATAAATTACCATAAACATTCAACAAGCTATTTTGTCCAAAGCACATTAAATACAACAATTGCTGAGAGACAGCAGTCCTTATCACAGCTTAATAAGATCGCTTGGTCTACAGTCGCCAGTTCGAGCTTTATGAATTTTTCTTTTTTTTTAAACTACCGCTCAAAGGAAACTGCCTTTTGCAACTACGTATGCAATATACGTCTTTAAAAGCGCGAGAACTTTATTTGTTTATCTCAGCGTTTATTTTGCAAGCTGCTTTATTATATGTGTATGGACATTTTATTTTATTACATGCAAATATAAAAATGATGTTTTTGAAAACGTAATAATTTAGTGGACTCAACCATCAACCATCTGATATGAAATAAACAAAATGATTCCCTGGGTACAAGTATTTACGCCGCAGAAATATAACACTGTACAATAAGTGCTATTATAAAGTACTATTGTAATAAACTTTTAGAAGACTTCGATAGTTAAGTGACTCCAAAAGATGATACTGTAAATATTATAATATTCAACTAATTCAATGATATTGCTAAACTTTGAAGTATCGATCATATGCATTTCGATAAGGTTTCTGTTTTTTATTACACTGGGGATGGTTTGCGAAATGTTAATTTTATCGCCTAACCTTTTGCGACTTATAATAAATGAACATTTTAAATATCTTTAATGATACAATAGGTACGAGGGGGCCAATGAGTTTTTAGACCTGGCTACTTGTAAACAATATTTAAAAAAATTTGGGGTGTGTATTTTGATAACGGAACTCTTTGCCAATATTTTTAAGTATGTATTATTTAGCATCAATTTGAAATTGTCTGAATTACGTCAGCAGGAATTTTACACGAGAAAATTTTTGTGCAATGTTTTTTTATGACTTTTGATCCATCCAGCGACGTTATCCCTCCGGATGCTATGACAATTGAAAAATCAATTGTGTCTGGAATCTGATGCTTGACGGATTAAATCAACAAGCAAGTTATGATAGACTTCGATTAGCCTTTTATGATAAAGCCCCATCTCGTTACACTGTTTACAACTGGTTTCATGAGTTTACACGTGGTTGCTCTGATCTTACCGATGCTCTGCATCAGGGACGGCCTTCTACTGCGAAGACTGAAGATGACATTAGTGTTGTGCGTTGTATGATAGAGACTGACAAAGTCCTATTAGCAGATTGGGATAAGCCTAGACATATGTATGAGTCAAGTGCACAAAATCCTCCATGAACAGTAAGCGGTAAGCTTTATGCCAGGTGGATGCCTCATAATTAGACCTAGGCCTATAAACTCCGTCGTATTGATTGGTGCGGTGAAAGGTTCAAGGATTTAACGAAGGTAACAATGAAAGCTGGATTTACTGCTAAAATCCAGAAACCAAAAGACAGTCTGCTCATTGAGTATTCCCTTCCGAGAAGTTTCCAACTAAAATGTAAAGACAACGAAACGTGGAAAAAAAGATGGCGGTCTCGTTCTGCGGTCATGACAAGGACAAGTCATTACTCGACAATTGTTTTAGAGGATCAAACAACAGTTCCTGCAGAGTGGTACACTACTAATTGTTTGCCACTTGTCTTTGAAAAAGGTCGGTTTAAACGATCTTACAGTAGAATCCTCCTTCACCACGACAACGCTTCGCCGCACACCGCCAGGCGGACCATCGACTATTTGGCTACGTCAGACGTGGAATTACTGGGTCACCCGCCGTATAAAAACGACCTCGCACCTTGCGGTTTTTATTTATTAACGAAAATAGAATATAAACTTCGAGGAAAACGTTTTATGGGCGCTGAGGAAGCAGTGGCTGCGTTTCAAAAAGCCGTCAAACAGATCGCTAAGGACGAGTGGGCAAAGTCCTTTCTCAGGAGTTCCATCGAATGCAGCGATGTAATGTGAATGGGCACTATTTTGAGAAAATATAATAAAATTAATACTTAACTTGCTAGTTTTCTCGGTATTTGATTATCTAAGAACTTTCAGTTTGACCTTATCGTCTAACATGCGGTAGCGTGTGTAGACAATTTAAAAAAAATGGAACTGGCAACGCGCCGTATGTAATATTCCCAAACCATTTCAAGCTACTTTTGATCGTTTCACTTAATTTACATACAGTCGACAGCGTAATTATATCCCGAGTGAACACACAACTTGGCAGCCTTAGAGATCTCAGTACTTTTTTCGAAGATAATTCAGTTTGTAATAAGAAAGGTTTCCAATTGACGTGTTATGCTTGACGTGCAGACGCCATTAAAAATTAATAAATTAATGTTAGGTTGATACATTTTGGTGCTTTGTGTTGACCTTGAAATAATTGCGTAGGAGGCAACTTTCACATTTTAATTAATGGCCAATTTGAAAACGTACTAGAAAGAAGACCGCTAGCTACGCATTATCTCATAAAAAGGAACAACGACCTAAACCACTCCTCTGCTACTTAGAGGCACATTTCCAAAAACTCAGCACTAATTCAGGCAGTTTAAGCTCGAAACTTCGTAGGCAACTCTGTAACAAATTACGAGTTCCATCTTATCGCAAGAATACACGCGAATACAAAATTTCTACTTAAAATAATATTAATTGTTTAGGGACTACTTGAGAGAATACTTATTGTTCTTCCAGGAAAGTGTGTACGTGTTCTCTACTCATTAATGTTCACATTTTTACTTTTTGACTAACATTACTTCATATCGAATGACAATCGATGAATAATTACTCTGGGAACTAGATTTACCACCGCGACCGAAATACTTGACAGAACGATAATGGCACTATAATTATGCTACCACTGCGTTACCGCTATCAAGTCACGTTCCTGTGAATCAGCATTTTGTAGCGCATTTCTTCTGTCATTGCACTCTAGGAAGAGCGATCATTACTGTTGTTTGTTGACATAATTGAGCTTTACTATCCGGCGCTTGTCTTCTCTCCCGATATCTCGTCTGGTGCTCTCGCAGAAGGTGCAATCTGTGTGCCTTGATTTGGTTTGTCCTTGTACACTACCTCGCAGTACAGGCATTCAATAGGCCCGTCTCCACATCATTCTACTTTTTCATACAACTAGATGAAAAGCAAGCTGACAGCCCACTTAGTGATAATTGGCTACAGTGGCCTAAAGACACCTTTTTTTTTTTTTTTTTTACCCTGGGAAAAAATGCCTTACGCATGCCCTCCCGTCGGGGGATAGGAGGGGTATGTGGGACTCCCCGGGAACGGTTCCCGGGTCTACCCACTAAAACGACCCAGCGGCACTCCTTCATCGCCTTTTGTGGTTGGAGGACTGGGAAACTGGCAGAGCGTCTACTTCCAGTCCTTAACCGGCGATTGCCCGCCTAGACGGCGGGCCCTTCACGCCCCCTCCAGGAACAGGGAGGGGGCCAGAGGGTGACCGTGAGTACTCGGCCACCCCCTACGACGAGGTGATGAGCAGTGCAATGCGGGCGAGGGCGCCCCCGCGCCTTTCGCCCGCTGCTCTTCACCGTGGGGGGGGAGGAGGGGCGGTTATGCGTCCGCCTTCTCCTGCCCCTCCTCCGCCGGCGGATCGCTGGTGCGTCAGGATCGTCCTCACGCGCGCGCTCCGCCACCTCCTTCTGTGACATGACATCTTCACAGAAGGAGGCGACCGCCGCCCAAGCCTCTTCGCTCCCCAGCATGGCATTTACCACGCCGGGAAGCGAGAGGTCCGGCCCGACCGCCGTGACAAGACCGCGACGCCGCTCGGACCACGACGGGCACACCTCGAGGGTGTGCTGCGCCGTGTCCTCCGCCGCGCCGCAGTCATGACACACCGGGCTCTCCTCCCGTCCGATCCGGTGCAGGTACGACCCGAAGCAACCATGCCCAGATAGCACCTGCACCAGCCGGAACGAGAGGAAACCGTGCTGTCCCTCGAGCCAGTCTTTTAGGACCGGCCCGAGCGCATCTAAAGTTCGGCGGCCGTAAAACGCGGAGGCGAGGTCCGCCGTCCAGTGATGGACAATGGCATCCCTCGCCTCTCGCCGGACGGCCTCCCGCTCTTCAGGGGCAGGGGGCTCGCCGAGCGCCCTTCGCCCTGCCGTCCACTCATAAACTCTGGCGAGCACCCACGCCTCAAGTTCCCAAGGCGGGGTGCCGGCCAGAGCGCACGCCGCCGCGAAGCTTACCGAGCGGTAGGCTCGCGCCACTCGCTGTGCGATGGCCCTTTGGGGCGCCCGGATGCTGGTGGCATTCTCCCTCCTTTGGAGGGAGTCTGCCCAGATGGGCGCCCCGTACAGGGCCATGCTCTTCAGAATGCCGGCGTAAAGACGCCGGCATCGCCCACTCGGCCCTCTCAGGTTTGGCATTAGCCAGGAGAGGGCCCCCGCTGCTTTGAGCAGGCGCGACGACAATCCGCTAAAATGCGGACCGAAGCGCCACCTGCTGTCGAGCGTAAGGCCCAGATACTTCATCTGGGCCTTCACCTCGATCCTGACACCAGCCACGAAAATATGGGCGTCAGGCGGGGAGCGCTGCCGAGGGCCGTGAAAGAACACGGCCTCGGTTTTCTGCAGCGCCACCCTCAGTCCTAGGCGGCGGATCCTCCCCGCGACCAAGGATCCGCCCGCCGAGGCCAGGTTGGCCGCCTCCCTAAAACTCCGTCCCCGGGCTGTGAGGAGAGTGTCATCTGCATAGCAGATGACACTCGTGCCCCGGAGAAGGGTGCCCCGCAGCAGCCAGTCGAACCCGATGTTCCACAGCAGAGGTCCTAGGACCGACCCCTGTGGAACGCCAGACTCGACGGCGTACCGGCGGACCTGGCCAGCTTTGTCTACGAGGAGGACTAATCGGTCCTCCAGGTAGCTAGCCAGGAGGCTCCTCAGGTATTGAGGCACTCCATGGAAACGAAGTGCCTCAAGTATGGTGGAGTGGGGGACGGAATTGAAAGCGTTGGCTATGTCGAATGACACAGCCAACAATCCGTCTCCCGCATCCACGGCCTCCTTCACCTGGTCCTTGAGAAGGGCCAGGGCGTCCACGGTCGAACGCTCAGTCCGGAAACCAAACTGAGCGTCCGACAGGTCCGGCCCGACCACCCGCAAGTGTTCATTCAGGCGGGCGGCGATAATCCCCGCGAACATCTTACCGGCCTCATCAAGCAGAACGATGGGTCGGTATGCCGAGGGGGAATCCGCCGGGCGCCCTTCCTTCCGGAGGAGACAAAGTTGTCCCTCCTTCCAAGGCTTCGGGAACCTCCCAGTCGTGAAACACGCATTGAAGAGGTCCCGAAACCTTTCGCCCATTTGGGTGGCGGCTATCGCCACTACTTTAGCGGGGACGCCGTCGGGACCAGGGGCCGTCTTCTTCGCGCGGAGGCGGAGCGTCGCCGCGCGAAATTCAGACTCTGCTACGGGTGGGATATCCTCATCCTCCTCCCGAGCAGGCCTTCTTGGAGCCTCCATTGCTGGCGGGGCGAAGTCGGCCCTGCTTGGAAACAGGGACCGGACCACCCCGTCTAGCAATGTTGGCTCGAGGGTCTGGGACACCGGGGGACCAAAGGGGCGCAGTTTATTGCGCGCCGCCTTGTATGGCCTCCGGAACGGGTCGCTGTCCAGACCTTCCAGCAGCTCGGCACGGGCCGAGTCCTGGGCAGCAAGCATGGCGGACCTGAGGACCTTTTTTGCTTCTACGTATAAATCGTAGAGGCGGTCCTCGTTTACAAGATCACGCTGGCGTCGCCGCCGACTCCGCGCATACTGCCTCCTGGCTGCCACGCAGGCAGCCCGGAGTCCCGCCAGCTCCTCCGACCACCAGTAGACGGCGCGTCGGGGAGGCGGGCGGCGAGACCGAGGCATGCTGGAGTTGCACACCTCAGTCAAAGACCCCCTCAGCTGGGCCGCAGCGGCGTCCACGTCCAGGACACTCACCGGAGGCGAAAGCCAGTCCTGGACGAAGGACGCCTCCTTGGCCGCCTCCCTGTCAAGGTGGACAAGAGCCCACCGGGGAAATGGGGATTGGCCCGTGGGTACCGTTCCACAAGAGCTCTGGGTGGAGACTTCGAACCGCACGTATCGGTGGTCCGAAAACGTCTCCACCATGTCCACCCTCCAGTTGCATACGCGCGCGGCTAGTGCAGAGGTGGCAAAAGTGAGGTCCACAATTGACCCCCCCCGCCGCCGCACGCAAGTGTGATCTCTCCCTCTGTTCAAGAGGGAGAGACCAGAGGAGGCCGCCCACTGCTCGACAGCCCGCCCGCGGGCGTCGGTGGCTGGATTACCCCAAACTACCGACTTGGCGTTAAGGTCTCCCAAAACGGAAACCTGACGAGGCGCCAGCCTGCCGACCACTGCCGCGAGGACTCCAAGGAAATTCTCGAAATCCGACAGTGGGCGGTTAGGAGAGAAATAAACCCCCACGAAGGCTATCTCTCCCCACGCGGCGGCCACGTATCCCGGTCCCCTCTCTAAGAGCGAGAGAGGAGGGGAGTCCGTAGAAGACCGCGCCGCGAGCGCCACCAAGCCATCCCTATCTCCCAGCCAGCGGCCAGGGATCGAGTACGGCTCGGCGACCACCGCCACGTCCACCAACCACTCGGCCATGACCTGCACCAACAGGTCTTGAGCCGCTTTGCAGTGGTTGATGTTCGCCTGTAAGATGCGATGGACCTCCCCCATTATTGGTCCATCGCATTTTCCGTCTCAGCCGATGGTGAGCCTTCATCGGCGTCAGCAGCGGCAGTGGTAGCGGCAGGACGGGTTGGCACCTGCATTTGACCTTTCTTTGGGGGAGGTTTGCAATTTCTCCCCCCCATCACATGGTCGGCTGGGCGGCTACTTGCAGCGCACACGGCGCATCGTGGCGTTGCGACCTTGCAGGAGGCAGCCTTGTGCCCCTCTTGCCCGCAGCGGCAGCAGAGCTCCGCCCTGTCTACAGAGGACGGGCACAGAGCCCTGGTGTGGCCTACTCCGAAGCACTTAAAGCATCGGAATGCTTGATCCTCAAGTGCCCTGACCACTGCCACACTGAAGCCTACGGGCAGCCGTCGTTTGGCCAGGATGGCCTTTGCCGCTGCGACTGGGCACTCCAGGCGCATGGTGCCTAGACCCCCGCGGCCTGGCCTTATGGCCCTGCCCTGCACGGTGGCCGCTTCGCAGCCTCCTGCAGTTGCGACTGCCTCCACTACCTCCTCTTTGGTGACCGAGTCATCCAGACCGGTCACCTCCAAGGAGACGGACTTGGTGGGCCTGGCCACTTTCGCCGCGTCGGCTATGACCTCTTGCAGTTTCGCTGCGAAGAGGTCAGCGTTAGTGCCGCCTTGGGCCCCCGCGAACTCGAATAATCGAGCCCCGGTTTGAGTGCGGCGGCACGTAACCGGGCCTACTCCCAGTATTGTGGGGTTGGCATTTGTACGAGCCCGCTTTAGTACGGACTCGTATGTCTCGCCCCGCTCTGCAGCCTCCGCGGTAAGCGTCACCACAACGGCTGCAGTTTTAGGAGGGACCAATTTCCTTCCGCCCGTCGTGGGGGCTGACTTTTGCCCCTTGCTTTGCCCCTTTCCCTTGCCCGTCGCTTTGGACGAGCCGGGAGGAGCATTGGCAGGGGGAAGGGCGGCAGCCTGTGCAGTCTTTTTGGCGCCTTTCTTTTTCCTTCCAACCACCTTAGTCCAAGACTCGTTGGTCTGGGTGGTGGAAGGAAGGAAGGCGTCTTCCCTCTGGGAATTTTGGGTTGGAGGGGCCATAGCCTCTCCGCCCGTGCTGGAGGTCGTGGAAGCAGCTCCTGTCTTCTTCCCCTTTCCCTTGCCTTTTGTGGGCTTTGGGACCTGGGGAGGCGCCATCTCGGTCACCACCGGGGCCGGGGCGGTCTTGTCCGCCGCGAGTGATGGCCGCAGGCGCTTTTCCGGCAGGAGTCTATCTTCGATGTCCGCAAGACAGGCTCTGGTAAAGGCCCTCTCCTCCACAGCAACCTTGCAGATGATGTTCTCAAGGTTGGAGAGGGATTGGGCCTGTCCCACTACTGGTTGTGTGGCTTGGGCAGGTGGGGCCGTTGCCTCAGCGAGCTTCTTATGAAGCTCGCTTATCTTCTTCTGCAGGCGATCGGTGTTTGCCTGTAGTTGCCTCACTTCGTCCGTAGTCGTGCGATGTACCAGCTCACGGACGATGCCGCGCATACTTGCGGCCCGGCACTTGAGGGCCTTTTGGAAGGTCCCTTTTAGGTTGGAGGACTTTGTGGCGACCTCCACAATCCCCTTCTGGTCCTCCTGGGCCATGCTTTCTAGCTCGGCCATGGAGTGGTCAGCGTACAGTACACTGGTCGCTCCGTAGCCCGCCTTGGCCCTGCGGGTGCGAGCCTGCGCCTCCTTGGCAGCGACTTGCTCCTCTAACTCCTGCTGGAGTTGCGCCCTGTTCGCCTGGTTGAGCTGGCGTTGTGCATCCATTAGCCCGATGTCATGGCTGGTGCTGGCGACGGCGAGAGTTGAAGACTTGGCCTTCACCTTCTTTTTGGGCTTGCTCTTGGCAGAGTCCGAGGAACCCTCCGAACCCTGCCTCAAGTAGGCCCGCTTCTTGGCCAGCCGGTCCGTCGGTTCGGCCACGATGGCATCGTTCTCCGAGTCGGACAGATCCTCCTCCAGACTGAACAGGCTAGCCGCAGATGGTGGGCGGCTGGCCTCAGACGCCGAAGCGTCCGTTTGGGTTTGGCCCTGAGAAGGGCCTTTTTTAGAGCGCCCGGAGGCGGCCCGCAAAGGTCTCGACATGGTCGCAAAACGATGATCACACATAAACTGCTGTAACTGTGTAATCGCACAGTCTTCGTTAGCCGCCGGCTTGCCACTCCGTTACGGTGGTCAAGCGCGACGTTGCCCGGGGAACGCTACGTGGAAGCCAAGACTGTGGGGGGTCCCCCGGCCTAAAGACACCTGTATTAACAAGGAAGAAATGGCATGGTATTGCAGGTACGTTGCCATCCAAAGGCCTGCACTGACAAGCTTTTCCTTCAATCCGAAACACAGTGGAGTATTTTTACGACCGAAATAATAAATAATTAGAAGAATAAGAAAGAAACGCGTTCGAAGAATGCGAAGAAGCGATTTCGTACTATGAAGAAGTAGTAAGCTTGTAACTCTATCCAAGAGATCTCCAGCATTCTTTCCAGCACCACCTCATCGACCTTATATTCTCTCTAAGAGTCCAGGTCTCTGCGGCTTATCGGAACACGGAAAACACCAACGTTCAAACTAGACGGCTCTTCGTGGGGTGGTTACCCATAGCTACAGCCATACGCCTACCTACTCCGTCAGTGCAGCCACCGTTATTTGATATTAAGAAACCAAGTTAAATACATAATTAAATGGCAAAAGCTTCGGCGAAACCGCGACAAGAACGATTTCGAAAACCTTTCTTAATATAATAGTTTAATAATTTAACTATTCATTACTAATAAAAAATTATTAAAGATAACGATTCGATTTATAATTGGTTTATCTATGAATATTACTGTAATAACATCGATATGTCACGTACACAGTAAAACGGCTTAGAACTAAAGCTAAGATTTAAGACTTGACATAGCTTATTTCAAATCTGTATGCATATTTTATACAGTTTCGGGATGATGTGTGTCAAAACTTTGATTCTATATTATAGTGTTTAGAATAGAAAATGGTTAAGCAACAAAAAACATATTGATTTTGTTACCATATTTTCTTGATATACAGGGTGTAAGGGGGACGCTTTCGAAAACGAAGGCAGATTAAAGTGCTGGTTACCCAAAATACGAATAGTTGGGAAAAAATTAAAATCGCAAAACAAAGATTCAGCTGTTGCATACTAAATTGTATTTGATACCTACACCATCTGTTTGTATGGCACAATTGATTTGTTTTTCCGCGATTTTGCTTTTTTTCAACAAGTCGTGCGTATAATCACCAGCACTGCCATCTTTCTTCGTTTTTGAGAGCGTTGCCCTTACACCCTGTATTATCCAGTAAGAGCTGGATGGTAAAAAAGCACGTGACCGCATTTTAACGATGAAACAGGTAAAAAACTCATACGCTTTTAAGTCCATTAGCGCCATGCCAGGAGCTCTTAATGGTTTAGTGGTATATTTCTAAGCCTAGTAATACTTCCTGTCTTAATTTCTCTCACAGGAAAATTTGACAAGCTTGTTCAAAACTTTGCGATCATTAGAAATGTGAAATTAAATACCATTGTCTGATAGTTTCAAATATAATTAATGTACCAGACATGCAATAACATTTGAAACTTGATATAAAACATCAGTAATTAGTTTAATTGAATCAGATCAGATCGCTATCAGGCTGGTCACAATCCAACACTATGCTGCGTAAGCTGTGTCCCTGCTTAGTATCGGATTGGGACCTATCTATTGTTGCCAAAAAGCGTGTTATTATCACATGTTAACGTTGGATGTTCTCTATGATTAATTATCTATAACGGCGGAAAACAATTATCGATGTTGCCGTCTCCATGAGCCTTTGAAGGTTTAGAAAGACAAAGAAAGTTAGTATAATTTCACTCTTGACATTCTGAATATAACATAATATGAATCAAATAAATATCTGAACAGACTAGATTAAATAGCTGCTCTTATTGCATTCGGTACTTTAGTGATATCGTAATGAGATTATCTTGGAAACAGATATCTGCGCTGGCTTTAACTTTTCATTTCGCGCATTTGCGTGCGAATTTGATAATGAATCCTTATTATTTTACTATCGAAGTATTGGGGAACCTGTACTGTTCTGTAGCCTCGGAGCAGAGTCAGTCTTGTGTACAGGTTCATGAATCTGGATATTGAACCCGATCTTTCTGAAAATGCGAGTATCCTTTGCTATGATCATACATGTTATTTTTCTATTTAATGTAGATATCTATATGATATGTGTCTAAATCATTAGATACAAAACAAAATATGTTGTGTTATCAAATATTTTCGAATGATAAGAATTTTATAATTTAAGATAGATATGAATACACACTTAGACTTAGAAGTTACGTAGGTATTTGATAAAGAGCTGTTACTTTGTTATACAATATTAGATAGTCACACACGAATTAAGCCTGCTGTACGTTAAAAATAAAATATAGACTTGACAACAGACATTTTTCTAGAGAAACATAGAAGAGTGTTGCTAGATTTTTCGTTTTTAGAATTCCACTATAAAGAAGACGTGAAAAAATTTTGTTTGAAGTGTTAAATTTCCGAGCAGAGGAAGATCATCGGGGAGTCAAGCGTGCAAATAAAATATTCTCACTAAAAATGTAAAAATAGTGCAATGAAGACAATAATAATAAAACCAGCGTCTGTGATTTACAACACCAGAAATGGGAGATTTCTACATAAAAATATGATGATACTTAATAATACACTGTCATCTAGCACAAAGTAAGCATCATTAAGAGCTTGTGTTATGGATATAATAATAATGTTTTCTGCAAATAAAACGGTTTTCGCACAAATTGTTCGAAATACCCTACTCGACACCAAAGTTGAATCTTCTTCCAATCGATTGTACCAGCTTTATTACTTCGAGCCGAGGCCATTTTTCAGCCGCTTAACGGTAACAACCCTCTCCGAAATATCTTAAACAAATTTATTCAAGCTTAACCAAGATGTTTTGTTGTTAAATGGAAATGCTTATATTAACGACGCTTCCAATGCGTCGATGGATTCTGCAAGGTATTAATGTAATTTGGTTATTATAAAATATGGAGTTTAACAGGATTTTGGCGCAGATTAGATTCGAGGGACAAAGTTTTACCTCTAAACGCAACTAGTACGATAATAGCGTAAAAAACAGTTTTCAATGGCAATAGTCTCCCAAGAGAGCCATTGCTCACGTTTTCGTACGACTTGACAGCTTAAAAACGGAATTGCATTACTATCGTGTTGTTATCGTGTGTATGGAGCGCTCGTGTGTTACTTTTAGTTCGAGTAAAGACATCGGTGACGTTCGAAGTGTAGGCACGTGTCGTCTACAGTGTTTTCCTTCGGCTCAGTGATGTTGAAGAGATCTTACATGTCCGCTTATGATATCTTTAGACATTTGAAAAAAAATTTAGGTGGAGGTTAAAAATATATACTAAGAGGGATTCGAAACGAATATCATTTCCCATCTATACAAAGAATTAAAAAGTAATTGATAATAGATTTCATCAATATTTCATGATATTTCAGGACTTGTGCGTCTCGAAGTTTCTTAAGTATTAGTAGTAGTGACTACGCCGTATTACTCCAAAATTCATAAAAATACTTATTTGCAGTCTTCCATTACTTCATAACTACCGATCGGAATCGAAAGATCGCAGACATTACACAACGCGTCGCAGCACCTTCAACAAATGTAATTCTAGTAATACTAAAAGTAATGGAATCGATATACTAGGCTACTAGGTCATGACATACCACACCACAATGTGACTATAGTTTTTTGTTTTGCAACATTAAAAATTACACCTTGCAGTTAAAACTACTACGAGTATTAAGATTAAGATAATGAAATCCTCCACAGAGTCCAAATCAAATTCAAAATAAAATTAATATTCAAAAACTTTATTGCAAACTTAGTGTGTAGGAAGATTTGATGGTATAGTGCAGCAATCTAGCAATGCAGGAACTTTAACCCGTCCAGCATCAGATTCAAAACACAATTGGTTTTTCAATTGTCATAGAACCTCCGAGGCATAACGCCGCTTTAAAGATTATTACTTGGTCGTCGTCGCGTAGCAGTACAGGAACAGGTACTATCCCTTTGGAGACGGCCCGCGCAACTGCATAGGTAAGAATACTATAATTTTAAACGTCAAGTAACTGAAATACCTACTTTGTTGCTAAATCTAATAACGTTTGTAGACAAAAGTATTTCCGCAAACCGCAAAGCTGTTATAATGTTACAAATTTATTCTCACATTCAAGTTTTATTGTGAAGCCAGCAGTGTGATTCATAAACAAAGGTATTCGACATCGAACTTGACGTCTGACAAAGACGACGAGCTGCCATTGGTTTTGACGTTTGCGCACTGCGCTGCGTGAATCCGGATTCAGTAATCTCTACGTCGGTCTCTTGGCTGTGTACGATTGTCTCTGTTTTGGTTATACGACATGAAGTACAATCGATATTTTTTTATTTCTTTTTTGTTGTGCTTAAATTGTATCGCAATGACTTCATTCAATATTTGATAGATTTTTTACTTCAAGATATAAAAATCAACCACTTTTTAGTTCCGGTTCACGCCGTGCTCGACGTCGGAACGCTGGTGTCGCCAACGGTTGTCAAACAAACGCCAAAAGTATGACGGCGCTGCCGACGGCCACGAATTCATGGCTGCTGACTTTAGAAAATCGCATAGCAGAAGTGCTGAAAATAGTTATAACTTTTACTATGTCTTGTTAATACTACTTTGGGGAACATTGTTTCAAAAATTTCACTTCGATCACATAAACAGAACTATAGTGGCAGCGCTGCATTGAATATTGAAGGAATTTTTAATAATATTTTCAGGAAGTCGTCTTGGATTGATGCAATCAATGGCCGGTTTGGCAGCTATTCTAGCCAAGTTCACCGTTGAGCCTGCGCCAGAGACTTTAAGACACCCAATAGTGGAACCAAAATCTAATGTAGTTCAAAGCGTCAAATCTGGATTACCACTACTATTCAAGCCACGTCATTCCGTAACTGCTTTATAAAAAGCTATAATTTGAAGAATAATTAAAGACTGCGAACCATATATTGCTATTAAAACTTATTTTTAGTGTTATAATGCAGTTTATTTTTGTCATTTTGTCTGTTAGTTTATAACTTAAGGTGATTTGCATAACCCATCAATATTTAATAATACGTCGTTCTTGACTTCACCGACAAAAGAATCGAGATCTAATATGAGTGCCAAGTTCTATGTACACTCGGGATGTAATTCAAGATTTTCCATGAACAATGTCACCAATATTTTCATGAAAAATGTCTAAATATGATCTCAGAAATAATGCAATATTCGATGTTCGAACTACACCATTGCAGACCATTTCCGATTTGATTTTGCTTTGTTATCAATAGTAGGAAAAATTAATTTATTGAAAATGGCCATTGTATTATACAGAATGGTGCTGTCACTACGACAGTAAATTGAAACATGGGCTACATAAGTTCGTAGAAATAGTTTGCCACTTTCAAAAACATCCTATTCGTTTGAAAATTTTATGACATTTGTATGAAAATAATATAATATTGGCTGCATTATTTTATGTCTTAATTTATTGTCGTATTGATGGTACCACCCTGTATATTTTATAGTATTAAACATTATCTATAATAAGCTATAAAAAAGGATTTTGTTTTTGATAAAATCGCATTACGGAAATTTTCGAAAATTTCCGAAACGTTTCATTCCGGACGTTTTAGTGTTTATTGGTTGATGGAAGACTCATCTAATAGGATATCATCTATAGATCATGATTTAGGTACCTACATTAATATATTTTGATCTCTTGCCTTTTCATTGGACTTCACTTGATTTGACTTCATTACTAAACAACATGATTCGATCAATCGGCATTGAAGAACATACTCATATTTTTTTATTTTTGATTAACCATGTCAACTCCATTAAAATTTAGTTATAGGTAAGTAGGTCCTAGATATTTAAACTTTTAGAATGGGCGTTCCATTAATGTATACTAGTACAATTTCTTTATTACTTAACAAATAACCAATTTTTCAGACAATGTAAAGGATTCCTTATCTTAGTTTTTTCGCTGTCCTTTAATTTTCAGCTTTAAAATAAAACGCTAGGGTAGAAAATGAGGCGATCAATCCACATCCTTGCAGTAAGTGCATTTGATCATAAGCAGCTGCATTGAGCCGTGATGGATGAGGAGCTCGGTTTATATCGGAATTTCCAGTTTTCCCATTTTGTTTTCATATCTCGTCTGATTTAGCTTTTATGTTAAAATAATAAGGTATAAAATAGAGTGGTCTTGTCGACCTATCCTAGTGAAAATACTCTAATCTTGAGTCTGTCTGCATGCGATAGCTGTATATGTAATAAGAATTGTTATCGAGATAATATATTGTAGGTATGTGGGCAAGTACTATCAGTAAGAGGTACAATATAATCAACCCAGCAATATTAAAAAAAGAGATTCAAAAAATGCTTAGTTAGTGTGGATCGAAAATTGGAGCCGGGACCGACGGTGCTATTTATCAGGCACTTAAAAGAGAGATCTTACATGTCCGCTTATGATATCTTTAGGTACTTGAAAATAATATAGGTAGGTTCATTCAAATAGGCACTGAGAGGAAGTGGAAAATTAAATTATCTAATCAAAGAACTAAAAAGTGATAGTAATAGATTCTACCAATATTTCAGGACTTGTGCGTTGCAAAATTTCTGAAAGTATTATTAAAAGTGAATACGCCGCCTCCGTATTACTTACTCCAAAATTAATAAAAATACTTATTTGTAGTCTTCCATTGCCTCATAACTACTGATCGGAATCGGGAGATCGCCGACATGATACAACGCGTCGCAGCACATTCAACAAATGTAATTTTAGTTATACTAAAAGTATTGAGCTGATATACTAGGCACTGACGACATACCACGCCACAATAATGTGATTCTGGTTTTGTTTATAACATTAAAATTTACAACTTGCAGTTAATACTACTACGAGTATTAAGATTGAGATAATGAAATCCTCCAGAAAGTCCAAATCAAAATTCACATTCAAAAACTTTAATTGCAATCTTAAGTGTGTCGAGATTAGATGGTATAGTCTAGCAGTGCAGGAACTTTCCGTCAAGCATCAAATTCAAAACACAATTGATTTTTCAATTGTCATAGACCTCCAGAGGTATAACGCCGCTTGACAGATTAATACTTAGTCGTATTATTAGGACATAGCAATTCCAGGAAAACTTTTAGTCTTCCAGCGTTGGTAAAGACCTCTCGGTGTCTACTAAGATTGACCAGGGTAGTTACACTCCGTTACACCTCATCAGCGTGAGTGGACGTTTGATTTATTTCTGTACGCGCTCTATAATAGCTGGACGTGATTACTTAGGTGTATATTTAGGTTGTTATGACTAGATAAGGCACCCGTTATGTGGCGTAGGTATATATCTGATACAAGCTAAGTTTTAGAGAAGTTATTTAAGAACTTAATAACAATGTGTATTATTCTCGTCCCTTGTTCGCAATAAAATAAGTCATATCAAGTAGTAAACACAGATAATAAGACTGTTATAAAGTATTTATCTATTAAAATGTTATATCAGTCGTTGGTAACGTCACCATCAGGTTCATTTTGATATCGTTTAGAAGTCAGTGCACGTTGATTTGGTTAAATTCGTAGAAATGATACTTTTATTCCTTTTGGCATTAATAATCGTAATTTTATACTTCTATAACACCAGAACATTTCTATATTGGAAAGTGAGAGGAATAAAATATGAAGAACCAGTGTTATTTTTCGGTACAAATAAAAAAGTGTATTTCGCACAGCAAAGTCGCTCTCAACTGGCAGAAGAAATATATTGGAAATATCCAAATGAAAAACTAGTTGGAGGTTACAAATCAACTGTACCAGAACTTGTTATAAGGGACCCGCAATTGATTAAAACTGTTTTAGTCACTGATTTCTCCCATTTCTTTTATCGCGGTCTTAACTATAGTAAATTTGAAGAGGAACCTCTCAGAAAACATCTGTTTGCTGTTGAAGGAGATTTATGGCGAATGCTAAGGCAGAGAATGACTCCCGCATTTACAAGTGGCAAGTTGAAAGCAATGTTTCCACTGATAGTAGAAAGAACAGAAAAGCTACAATCAAGAGCTCAGATTGCTGCGAGTTCCAACGTTGCTATTGATGCTAGAGAACTTATGGCCCGTTATACTACAGATTTTATCGGTGCTTGTGGTTTCGGGATTGATTCTGATTCCCTCAATGATGAAAATTCTGCATTTCGAAAACTTGGTATCAAAATGTTTAAAATAACACCAATAGATTCGATTAAACGTACGTTAAAAGAAATATTTCCTGCATTTACTAATAGCATTAAAGTGTTTGGAAAGATAGAGGATGAATTATTCAGTATAGTAAATCAAATAAAGACAAAGAGAAATTATATACCGTCTGGTCGTAACGACTTCATAGATATAATGTTGGAGTATCAGAAGAAGCCAATGGAAGCAGAATCTATAGAAAAAACCAAACCCGACGGCAGCCCATTGACTGTCAGGCAGGTATTAGACGACAATTTATTTGCCGCACAAGTGTTTGTATTCTTTGGTGCTGGTTTTGAAACTTCAGCCTCTTCTACAAGTTATACATTACATGAATTGGCCTTTCATCCGGAAAAACAAAAGAAAGTTCAAGAAAACATTGATCAGGTTTTGGCAAAGCATAATAATAAGCTGAGCTACGATGCTGTCAAGGAAATGACTTACTTGGAGTGGACTTTCAAAGAAGGGCTTCGAATGTTTCCATCTCTTGGATATCTCATGAGGAAGTGTGCAAAGAAATATACATTCAAGGAAATTAATCTAACCATTGATGAAGATGTCGGTATATTAATACCTGTTCAAGCTTTGCACATGGATCCTAAATATTGGGATGATCCTGAAGAGTTCCGACCTGAAAGATTCCACCCTGATAATTTTAGTATGAAACAAAAGATGGTGTACTATCCCTTTGGAGACGGCCCGCGCAACTGCATAGGTAAGAATACTATAATTTTAAACGTCAAGTAACTGAAATACCTAATTTTTTGCAAAGCTTTTATCGTGGTACTATGACTATATCAGAGAACACATAGAACTGTTACCTAGTATCCGTTGTGCCTTTGAAAATTTTATCCAATAGCATTTTATCAAGTACCTGAACAAATCAAACAACGTGTGTAGAAAAAAATATTTCTTCTAATATTACTTCGCAAAGCTATAATAAGTTACAAATTTATTCTAACGTTCAAATTTTTTTTGTGAAGCCGGAAGTGCTAGAAATAGTTATCACTAACACCCGTATTCACAAACGATACTTATGTAAGTGAAGGAGCAATACTATGTGAAGTAAGGCATTGCTCAGTGCGTTCACTATGTAAAACCTTTCAATTCACAAACAATACTCAAACGAATCTTTACTATGCGGACGCATAGCGTTGTGATTGGTTGATTAGTGTTACGTAGTTCACTTCACTGACTGACATTTCAATTTTATTGTTTATTTGTTTTTTATCGTAAACTCCGCAGTGATTACATTCTCTTTGGTGAGCTCGACACTATGCGTTGATTAATATAGCTATCAGGCTTCCTTAGCTCAGTGTTCATTATGACAAACGCATAGTGCCGAATGTCACTCAAGTATTGTTTATGAATAGGAATTTGGCACCCTGTGCGTCCGCGGGCACTGTGAGACCTCATAGTGTCGTTTGTTAATACGGGCGTTATTCTTGTCAGTACTACTTTGAGAAATATTGTTTCAAATATTTCCCTTCGTTCACATAAACGTAACAACAGTGGCAGCGTTGCATTGAACGTTGCAGTATTTTTAAATATTTTTAATAATATTTTTCAGGAAGTCGTCTTGGATTGATGCAATCAATGGCCGGTTTGGCAGCTATTCTAGCCAAGTTCACCGTTGAGCCTGCGCCGGAGACTTTACGAGACCCAATAGTGGAACCAAAGTCTAATGTAGTTCAAAGCGTCAAATCTGGATTACCACTACTATTCAAGCCACGTCAAAATGTATCTGCTTCATAAAAAGCGAAGACTAATAAAATAAGTATTAATAAAAGACTGCGAACCATATATTGCTATTAAAACTTACATTTAGTGTAATAAAAATTATAAGTTACGGTTATTTCATATCCCATCAAAAACACAAATGTGAATAAATAGCCAAGTTCAATATTAAATTATACGTCGCTCTTGACTTCACCGACGAATGAATCGAGTTCCATATAGGTGCCAAGTTCTGTGTTCACCCGGGATGTAATTCAAGATTTTCCATGAACAATGTCACCAATATTTTCATGAACAGTGTCTACAAATGATCTAAGAGAAATTATGCAATATTTGATGTTCGAATTACACCATAGTAGAGCGTTTACAATTTGATTCTGCTTTTTAATAACAGTATGAAAATGTTAACATTATTTATATTCGTTTTTAAAATAGAAAAAAATACATAATTCTTTCAAAAAGAACTCTAGTTAGGTACGGTCAAATTGACCGTTCACAGACGTTTTAGGTGGGTATACGAAATTCCCAGACGTTTTACTGTTAATTGGTTGATGAAAGACTCTTCTGAAAGGTTATTTATAGCTCCTGATATAGGTACCTACTTAATGTATTTTTATCTCTTGCCTTTCCATCGGACTTCACTTGATTTGACTTCATTACTAAGTTACATGACTCGATCAATCGACATAGAAGCAATTACTCGTATATTTTATTTTTGATTTCTATGTCAATCCCATTCAGTGGCGGAGTAAAGGGGGGGCGGAGGGGGCGGTCCGCCCCGGGTGCCAAGCACGAAGGGGTGACAACGACCATTAGTATCCTACACTAAAAGAATGAAACCGTTAAAACCTGTTAAATCCCTCAAATAATGAATCTAAACAATACAAGGCCCCAAGTGCCCGGCTGTACGGGAGGTCGCGCCGGCGGTGTCGGACGATGGCGAGGCGCCGGGACCAGGGGTGCCAAGAGTCTCCGGGTGGCGAAGACATCCCGTTATACGAACTTGGCCCTAGCAACTTATAACACATGCACACTGCGGACAGAGGAGAAGCTGCAGGAACTAGAGGAGGAATTGAGCAGGATTCGCTGGAGTATAGTCGGACTATCTGAAGTCCGACGAGAGGGCGAGGACACGATGGTCCTGAAATCCGGCAACCTGCTCTATTTCCAGGAGGGCGAAGATCTGTCCCAAGGTGGTGTCGGGTTTATTGTCCACAAGTCTCTCGTGAACAACGTTGTACAAATTGGAAGTGTGTCGAATAGGGTGGCGTACCTTATACTCAGAATCACCAAACGGTATTCGTTGAAGGTCATACAGGGATACGCCCCGACCTCGACTCACCCTGACGAAGAAGTAGAAGTAATGTATGAGGATATCTCTCGGGCAATACATACTTCCAAAACTCACTACACTGTCGTCATGGGAGACTTCATCGCAAGACTGGGCAAACGTGGCGATGATGAGTTGAATGTGGGGCAATTTGGAGCTGAAATCCGGAACTTTAGAGGTCAAATGCTAGCTGATTATATGAAGAGGGAGGGACTCTTCATGTTGAACTCCTTCAAAAACCGGCCGCATCGAAAATGGACCTGGAAAAGTCCGGATGGCGCAACAAAAAATGAGATCGAGTTCATCATGTCGACTAAGACTCGGATATTCAATGATGTCTCAGTGATCAATTTGTTTAACACGGGAAGTGATCATCGAATGGTAAGAGGCACATTGAATCTCAATGTGAAATCCGAGAGGTATCGACTGATGAAGTCTACGCTCCGCCCTGCAGCTATCCAAATCCAAAACCCCGAACGCTTTCAACTCGAATTGCAAAATCGCTTCGATTGCCTGGAGAACTGCGCAGATGTGGACATATACAACGACAGGTTCGTGGAAGCTGTTCTTATGGCGGGTTCAGGGCTCTTCAAACCCAGCCGTAACAAAAGAGGTAAAAAAATCTCTGCGCCAACTTTAAAGCTCATTCAGGAAAGACGTGGACTGCAGTCTTCCGAAGACGCTCGTCGGCAACTCAATAAACAGATCTCCAAGTCATTGACCCGTGACATACGCCACTTTACTACAGAATGTATTAGAGAGAGAATCGAGCGAAACAAAGGCTCCAAAGTGTTCGCCCGAGATCTGTCGATAGAAAAAAGTTTGCTGACGAAGCTGAAGACGGAGGATGGCAGATTCGTTACATCCCGACCTGAGCTCTTGGCCGAGATTGAAAACTTCTATGGACAGCTTTAAGCGACATAACGCACACCTGTCACTAAGGCCAAAGATCTAAGAGCCCAATTATCCCGACATTACACGGAAGATATCCCGGACGTCAGCCTGTACGAGATTATTGTAGCTCGCAAACAACTTAAGAACAACAAGGCGCCGGTCGACGATGGATTACATACATACCCATCACGCTCCTGAGTCATGTCTACAAGTTATTTTCGAGGGTTATTACGATTCGTCTCGCACGCAGGTTTAATGACTTCCAACCTCCCGAACAAGCCGGATTCCGAAAAGGCTTTAGTACTATAGACCACATACATACGCTGCGGCAGGTTATACAGAAGACCGAAGAGCACAACCTGCCATTATGCTTAGCGTTTGTAGATTACGAGAAAGCCTGCGATTCCGTTGAGATCTGGGCCGTGCTTCAGTCACTCTAGATATGCTTAATTGACTATCGGTACATGCAAGTGCTGCAGTCACTGTACGAAAACGCCACAATGTCCAAATAGTAGTAAAGGCTATTTGCTACGCAACAAAAAAATGTGAACACTTAGACATTCAGATTGAAGGAAAAAGAGTAAGGAAGAGATTTGGAAAACGTATGCCTGGAAAAATGGCCCGAGATGCTGGACTTACATTACCAGAGGAGTTGCAGAGAGCAATGTCCGAATGTCACGATAGATTTAACGAAGAACTGGACCATCGTTACAGGGCAATGGATTTTATTCTGGTTACATATAGTGTTATTCAGCCTAAAACGTAGCCTAAAACATCACCAGAAGTAGATCTTCGTGAAATGGTTCCAAATCTGTTGAAAATTTACTAAGAATTTTCAGCATAGGACATCGTGTTGAAGATTTTAAGATTGAGGCGCCATTTGGAAGCCGCCAACATTTCTGCCCAAGACGCGGTTCAATGGACTATCTTGAAACATCTCAGATTCATTGTAAAATTGGGCTATTCTGAGTCCGTTCCAAGTTTAATGCTATGTCTTAGATTTTTTTTATTTATTGTTTCGGTGGCTTCATGTGAAAGAAGCTTTTCAAAGTTAAAATTAATAAAATCTTACTTGAGGTCCACAATGAGCCAAGCGCGACTAACCAATCTTTTGATTTTATCAATTGAAAGAGACAAGGAAGTCAATTTTGATAATGTGTTGAATATTTTAGTAAAATAAAATATCGTAAATATTTTTAGTATTTGGTGTTTTATGTTAAGTAGGTAAGTAGGGGTGCTCAATAAAAAAACGCCCGGGGTGCCAATGTATCCTACGCCGCCACTGATCCCATTAATATTTAGTTATAGTTAGGTAGGACCTAGTTATATATGAACTTTTGGAATGAGTGTTCCATTAATGTTTATTGGTACAATTTCTTTATTACTCAACAAATGGTCTATTGTTTGGACAATATAAAGGATTCCTCATCTTAGTTACTTTGCTGTCCTTTGATTTTCAGCTTTAAAAATAAAACGCTAGAGTAGAAAATCGATCGATCCACAAGAGAAAAGAGGCGATCAACCCACATCCTTGCAGTAAGTGCATTTGATCATAAGTAGCTGCATTGAGCCGTGATGTCCGAAAGAATGAAGGAGATAAAACACATTTGTCTCCTCATAAGTGGTCCTAAGTAAAAGGCTATATAACTACTCCGTGACCTAAGTGGTAGAGAAAGATGTTGTCCACGCCTCGTGCTAGCGGTGCTGCGGTAAGTTGAATCACCAGCTCATTGAAAAAGCGCTGCTCTCGGAGTACTGGGACAGTCCCTTATCCTGTCAACGCAATACTTTCTCGTTATTTTAACAGGGTAGGCAGGGCGTGAGTATTGTTGGTGTTATGATCACCGCCAGCCTGTATACGTCGCACTGCTGGGCATAGGCTGGTACTCAGTTTTACTAGTTGAAACTGGCTTATACTGTATATCTAGAATTTACTGCTAGTCAAACCAATATGTTGTTTGTTATTGTAACATTGCCGACGCCTTCTGTCTTGTACCTTTTATCTGAAATCGAAACTACTGTTTAGCAGCCGTAAATTTCTTACCAAATACATATACCTACATAGTAAAAATGGGATTCGACGGGATTTTATACATCAAAAGGGAGTTCTGTTCTTGACTATTATGGCCAACACAAAATCAGATCGAAATATCTTTTAGTATCTCTAAATCCTGTTAGCTCGTTAGAAATAATAAACTCCTATAGATTACTAAGCTAGTCGCCTAGCTCCCACGTAACGTGATTTAATCAAGAAAGCGACATAGAATGCCAAACAACCCCTTTGTCCCAAATCCCTCATTTTGGATGCGACAACTTAAACTATCTGGAATAGCTGACGCCATTCCCAATGCGTCAATCAGCCAAAGCAGGAGCAGGCTCCAAAAGCGAAAGAAAAACGATATTTATCAACCGCGAAAGTGAATTCAAACCACGACCGTTGAATAACAAAACGGGAAACAATTTGCAATCAGGCGTTCCTTCAACGAATAAATTAAAAGTTGCCTGTACCTACTAAATTAGAGGTTTTCAAATAATTGAGATTGTTACTTGTAGGTGGACGTGACGGTGAAACGTCGGGAAATGGAATCACATTTTTGTAGTGCCTTTTGTTTCGTTCAATCGCTGTACTGTGGAAGACTTCGCTTATTTTTCCCTTTTTGCTTATTTCAGATAAAAAATCAGTGGGAATTCACAGTATTCGCGATCTTTTTTATTTACTTACAGTCATTTTCTAATTCTTAATGTTAATTGCAATAAAAATGTCAACGCCGTTCATGCGTCAAGGAACATGCGAACTGTTAATTCCATATTCAAATCGGCACGGGGCAACACCAAATTGTATAATTTAAACACTTCCCTACCTACCTACGACACAGTGCGGGCGCGTGGGGTGTGAGGGCTTGCGGTGGCGTAAACACCAATACTGAAATACGATAGATTTACACCCTTGTGTAAGCTTCTACATTGAAAAAGATTTGATTATACTCTATGGGTCTATTTGACTTAAAAAAACAAGTCGGATGACTATTAGGCGCGCTTGAAATAAAAGAAAAAAAGGGGGTGCTTAGCGGGTTTTTGTGGCGTCAGTGAAGATTTTTATTACAATAATTAAAAATTGTGTTGGAGCGAACATTGAGTTATAAAAGTGGCGTAGTTTTATTATTTAAGTGTTTGTGTTGACGTGGAACTAAAAGATTATTAGAATAAAAGTGATTATGGTGCGAAATACGACGAGAACTTTTTTGTGGTTATCCACCTCATCAAGTAGCACATAAAGTGTCATCATATATTTCGTGTCAAATACTCCCAAGAAGCGTTAAAATTTGTTACGCCAGCATTTTAATGCAATAAAAGAAGAAATAAAGAAAAACTGAAGACATGTCTGTATGGGCATTAGTTCCCTTTGCCTTCCCTTTGAGGAAGAATTAACGAAAAAAAAGAAAAAAAAGGAATGTAAGAAGCGGCAGGGTAAGGGTAAAATCCATCTCAACTTAGATCTGAACAAAATTGACAGGCTTGATGACTGACTAACGTCCAAAGCCGTTAAAAATTAAATAAAATAAAAAATAACGTTGTAAAGAGGTTACACCAAAGATGTTTACACTGGTCTTTTTAGAAGCGTGTGGTTTATGTGTTAGTAAAAAAGTAAAATAGATGATAGATGTAAAAGTAAAACCAATGAGTATGTCTAGTCTTTTACTCGGTACTACGGTCGGTGGTAGGTACATACTACGGTAGAAAATCTTCTCGCTTGTCTGCTTTCAGAAATAGCTTTGAAAGCAGTGCCTATATATGTTGGTGCTAGAATTGTTTTAGATTGCTTTCTAATATTGTGTGTGTACGGCACAGCCGACAGCTATTTATCTTAGTAATTAAAATAGAATAAAACTAGAAAAATTTCACGTCTTGAGGCAGGAATCGAACCCGCGACCTTTCGCAATACGGGTGACTGCTCTGACCACTGAGCCACCCAGGACTTGGGTTATCCCTGTGAAATTCTTCTAGTCTATCTGTATTTGCGTTTATGAGCTAACGTCCACCCTACAATGTCGAAATATTCTATTTCAACATCCGAAACGAGTATTTTTACAAATACCAACGATTCGGTTAAGTTGGGGCGGTGCTTTCAAATATTCTTAATTTCACCGGGATATCCCAAGTCCTGGGTGGCTCGGTGGTCAGAGCAGTCGCCCGGATTGCCAAAGGTCGCGGTTTCGATTCCTGCCTCAGGACGTGAAATTTTTCTAGTTTTATTCTATTTTAATTACTAAGTCATTTTTCAAACATTTATAATAATGTTAAAATCAAAAATTAAGAATAGCTATTTATCTGTTACAGTTGCCTATGAAACCCCGCTCTTTTTACGAACGGAATAAGCGTGGCCTAAAGTACCTACGCTTGAAGTTCTGGCAACTGTACTACAATAATGAGAAACCTCTGGTTTATATTTTATCTTCAAGTTATTATGCGTCCTAAGTATTTAATTAAGAATATTATGCTTATCTTTATCTTTTATCTATTTAAAGGGAAAGGTAGCCAGTGGAATTACTGGGCATGGACGGCATTCTATCTTAGGCCTCGGGATGACAACGCATCTGCAATATCAAATGATATTTCCTTGTTTTTGCAGGTCTAGAGGCGGCTGCAACCGCTTACCACCAGGTGGGCCGTCAACTTGTTTGTCATCTAGTTGTATAAATAAAATCAGTTAACTAGTTACTACCCTTATCAATTTTTACTGTATGGAATGGAATAAAAATTATTTTAATCCATGCGAAAATTGATTTCTTTTTTGTATTTGTACTTGGTAAAATAATTTATTAAATATAATTCTGAACACTGAAACGAAATAAAAGCAATTTAATAATTACTTATTTAAACGCCATCTATTAGAAAATTTGAGAACCAACATAATGTTCATTACTTGAATAAGTAAGTGTACACTAAATGAAACAGCTGTTGTCGTGCGTTTATTATATTTTATAGCTTAAATTACATCAAAAAAAAATCATCATTTCCTAAATATATGTAATTATACTTTTTACATTGTCTAAATTAGAAAGCATATTTTGTTTAGTATTAAGCTGTAATTTTAGCGCCATCTACAAGAGGGTTGGCAAACTACATATTACTAGGAAGCCAGTGCAACTGGTGAAAAAATACGCAAGGGTACTAAAAATTATTACACGAGTTATTTAACAGATGTCACTAAACACGATTATTATTATCAATACATTTTTGTAAAAAATATTGTATAAAGAAAAATAAAGGATTACTTGAAAATGCTTATTAGAAAAACAATAATTAACTGAGAGAAAAAATATATATTACGGTATGTTTTTCAGTTACACAGAATCATGTTAGACTCGACTGCTATGTACCCACAGTACATAGACAGCACATCAAACGAAACAGTTTGACCTTGAGGCCGCTCTTACTTCATTCGAAATAGACACGGCTTTCGTAGTGCAATGATTGTCATACAATCAGTGTCGTTTGTAGATATCTTCATTATAATATAAACTAGCATAATTTAGTTTTTTTTTAATATGTAATAAAGTTTTGTCTTTATTTTATTAGTTTGAACTTTGCATTGAACGTCACTGAGCAAGCTCATCATTTACTTAGTGGCTCGATGTATGCAAATCATTATAGGTAATGATATACTCACCAATACTTACCTACCTACGCCTGTTGACTTATACTTACTAATAATACGTTTCCTAGTATTTACCTCCGGTCTTGTCTGTGGTTGTCACAATTTTCATCATCAACCTATATACGTCCCACTGCTGGGCACAGGCCTTCCTCCATGGGAGAAACACATGAGGAGATTGGGGCATAACACCACCACGCTTTAGCCCAATGCGGGTTGGTGGGTTGATGCGGTTGCAGTAACAACCGGGACCAATGGCTTAACGTGTCTTCCGAAGCACGGAGGAGCTCGAGATTATAAATTTGATTGACCCATCCCGGGACCGACCATGGCGAAAGTTGCTTTGTTTTCGTTATAGAAACCAGAGCGCTCGAACCACTACGCCACCGAGCTCCTCACATTTTTATCAATCATTTTTGTGACAATAGTCTTATCGACTTTTTATGACAGGTGTTTTTGAGAAACTAAATGACTCAACTCAACACCACTAGATAAGAAGCGGAAAGATGAGTCCTGATGCGGAGGTAATGTAGCATGAACACAATGTTTCTAGTTGGATCCACCTTATACCACCAGCCTATGAGGTGCTTTTTCACGCCTCCATGTTATGCGGAGGAACACATGTGCTGGTAACTGAATTCCAGGTTTTGGAAGTAGGTACTTAATCGACAGGGAAACGAAAGTTATTTTTCTCTTTACACGCGTCTAAATTATTAAAGGTTTGATGCCTAGCATTTATCATTCATTGAATAGAATAACAGCGGTGTCTTTGTAACTAAACTTTTGGATACTTCAGAACTAAAAAAAAACAAAGGAAGTATGTATATCGAGGCTCGCCGTTCATGTGTCGACTGTTATTTTACAAATATCAACAAATGTCAGAATCCCTAACAGTAGGCACAAAACCAACAATAATTTTCCACAAATAACACCGGATACAAAGTGTAAAATAAATTAAAAACTATTAAGCCGCTATATAACATTCCCGGGAAACTTCTAACTATTTGCGACGGGTTTCGAGTCACAAGCGACAAGCGGTTCATATTTTTTGTATTTTAATATTTTAATAGTCAAAATACTGATCAATAGTATCTGTCTGTAGCATGGTAGCTCCAAAACAAACATACCGATTTTGGTATGATAATTTTTTATTTGAATGCTGACGTAATCGAGATGGTTCTTTGCTATAATTTATGAAGATGAAGGCTTTCGATGCTTATCAGCTCATTTTGTACTTGTCTATAGGGTTTTAACAACTTATACGGATCCAATCGATTTGATGTAAGTACTGCTACGTCAGTGGTATTTCCAAGACATGCTAGTCTGAATAGTCTGCGGGATGCTTCCTTCCTCAGAAACTTACAGCAGTTATAGCGTGTCTGAGATTATAATAATGGTCTCAGTGAGATGGTGTCAGATAGATGATGATCGAGCGAGTAACTTAAAATTTTATTTTTATATTATTTAATAGTTTCAAAAATGAATAATGAAGCTATAATTTTTAAGAGTGTTACTTTTGCGAATAATCAAGAGTAGCACAAAGAGATATTCATCCTATTAACATTAATATTGTAACATTATTCAAAATCATGATTATATTAAAGTGAAATATTTTTAGACTAAAATACTACATTACTAACTTTTAAATTAAATGTGAAATTTAATATTTTAAGTAACCCCAGGCCACATTAATCATCTATCTTACACCATGTCAATGAGACTATTCTTATGAGCCGGAACACACTATATCTGCTGTAAGATTCTGAAGATGTTGATGCTCAACATCATGCAGACTATTTGCTGGTCCAGGATCAGCTCTCATGTTTTAGAAATACCACCGAAGTAACAGTTATCCAAACAAATAAATCGGATCTGTGAAGGTTAATAATACCCTTTTGTCATGACATGACAAAATGGTCTTATTAACCTTCGTAGGAAATGACCTGTTAGTCATCAAACGCTTTGAACTTAATCTTCATAAATTATAGCTCACCATTTTTTCAACCACGTACGACGTGCTACGATGCCACAGACACACACACAGACACTCAGACAGATACGTCAAACTTGTAGCACCACTATTTTTGCGTCGGGAGCTAAAAATATCATCTACTTAAATCACGATTTTGTAAATGTCAAACATAAAATTATTTTTAACACATTATTTACTAGTGTTCAAGGTGAATCATTATAAACCTTAAAACTCAAAACAAATCATACTTTGATTCAGTTTTTCACAAATATATTATATACACTTGCACTGCCGGATGGCCTGAATTCCTCAAACGAAACTGGTTTAAACTGGTCAAACTATTCAAAGGCCACCCTTTGATCGAGTCCTCGAGTGCATTCCGCGGGCTGATGTTATATCCGACTTCCAATTTATACAGTCGGCTACAAACTTTTTAAACGATTTTTAAACCAGTCGTGTTAAAAACTTGTAGACATGTGGCAATCCACGATTTTGTGAAAACCGGGTAGTATTTAAAACCAAAGTTAAATCGTCACGAGTAGAACGCCAAAAATTAAAATGAAAATATTCTAAGTATCTTATTATTACTCTGCAACGTACAGATAATAAATATGTAGATTTTACAGTCGACATCCCATAACACTTAAAACTTTGTACCGAGGTTACTCTGTCTTTTGGAAAGTAACTCGACTAAACAAAGTGCAGCCTTGAAGACCATAGCTATCGTCATATTGAACTTCTTGGAAAGTTTGTAGCAGGATCCTACACTCAACATTCCATCATCACAAACATCATAGAAGCTGCCAGTTTCTGAAGTTGCGGTTATAACTTCATTATAGAGCATTCTGACTCTTATAGGGATATTATATACCTCTATATGCTTTTACTTGTCCTGTGCCATGAAAGTTGCCGCTAGCTTCATAATATTTTGGGCAGAAAATACAATTGCTACTGACTACCGTAATTCATGTATTTATAACTTGCTATAATTGAAAGGAGTACCTAATCTTGAAAGGAAAAATCATTAAAGCTTCTGGTATTTCTAAAACATTTTCATAGACCCGTATGTAGGGTCGTCTGGGTAGGCACCACCGCCTTTCTTATTTCAGCCGTGAAGCAGTTCGCTGTGTTTCGGATTAAAGGGAAAGGTAGCCAGTGCAATTACTGGGCATGGACGGCATTTCATCTTAGGCCCCAGGATGACAACGCACCTGCAATATCAAGTGACTTTTCCTTGTTATTGCAGGTGTCTATAGGCGGCGGTAACCGCTTACCATCGGGTGGGCCGTCGGCTTGTTTGTCATCTAGTTGTATAAAAAAAAAACACTCACAAATATACTGCTTTAGAAATAAAAACGATACTTCTTACAACAAAGAACTGTGTTGAATTAAACCATCACGACGGCTTCACGTTAGCCGATAATTGGGTAAGTGGCTACGTATTACATCGAAGAATTGGTCACGCAACTTGAAACTTGACGGTAGTAAGTCAATGGCTGATCTTTTTGTTTGAGGGGAATTTAGGATAGGTTGGAGTCACGACTAAACTTTACAAAGGTCATATGAAGTGTTCAAATTAAGATAATTATGTTTTCCTAAGAACATCTACGCCGAAAGGTTTTTCGTACAAACTTTTAAGTCGAAAATACTGGGAAGGAACAAAGTTACGCGTATACCCTTCATATTGTTAAGGGCTAGGTGTAACTTAAATACCAATTCAATAGAGATAACTGGTTTATTAAAAATACAGTAACAATCAACGCTTAACACAAATTAATAAATAAAACGACACTAAAAATGTTATTGACACAAACACGTCACTTAGTACAACACTCATTAATCTCATATCGCACTGAAAATTCGCATTGATATTGCTTCAAAGTAATCTCTTCGTAATTGCAAATAGAACTGAATGCCTGCGTTTTTTTATGGGCTATTGTTGTTGGCCGCAGATGGCCTTTACACCGTAACCGGGGATTGAAGGCGAGAACCTTCAAAGCTTGAGGACTCACCCTCAAGCTTTGAGGGGCGAATTCGCCTCTGGAGGATTTCTAATTGCCAGGCATCCTGAAGGTCAATCAGACCTGAGGGTGCGAGCGCAAGTGTTTATATACCCGCCAAATACTACTAGAGAATGTTCCTTATATGGAATAACATGCTAACTCCCACACTACTTTCTCGAAGTTTCATTGTCTGTCAGTGTCTAGTATAACACGCTGTCTCTTTTACTCCTTTCATAAAGGTTCTTCATTTGTTCTTATGTAGTATAGCGCGCTATCTTTTCGCTATCATTCCAGAAAGTTCTTCTTCTGTTCTTGTATAGCATCTCATTTACTCATATGAAATTTTACGGGATATGGGCGTGAAATGGCCATAAAAGCATGAAAAAGGTTTTCAGAAAATGGTGGCATCGGATTAGTTAGGTCCTGAAACGGTCTGAAAACATTTTCAGGCGCCTGAAAATGGGAAAATGGGTAACTAGGTTAAAATTTTTAATATTTGGTATGTGACAGAGCTCCCTCCAGATCGGAATGAAAACGCATTACAGATTACAGCCTGCTGAAAATGTCACGAAGTCCGACTATATTGACTTCGAAGTGACGCTAGTTACACCGCCGTAACAATATTTAACGTAATATTTTTATTCATAGATGTTATGTTATGATAATTCTATTAACTTTTTTTAAAGCGTTTCTCCTTAAGCTCGCATGGTTAATAACAATTTCAAAGCAGTTTGAAAGTCTTTAAGTTTTTTCTCCTTTGTAAAATAAAAAGTAACGTGGATAAAGCTATCAAGTAGTTTATAAAGCTGCTTTCTCGTAGAATAGTTAGTTATCTGAATATTATTAGGTGATATTTTATTGTCATCATCGTCAGCAGCATATTATACGTCCCACTGCTGGGCACAGGCCTTCCTACATTCCTACTTCCTACATAATACCACCACGCTGTCCCAATGTAGGTTGACGGGCGGTTGGTAATGTGGTTGCAGTAACTATCAACGGCTTCACGTGCCTTCCGAAGCACGGAAGAGCTCGAGATAACAAATTTTGATTGACCCGTCTCGGAATCGAGCATGGTGAAAGTTGCTTTATTTCCGTAATTAAAACCAGACGCTCAAACTACTCTGCCACTAAGCTCTTCAAAATACATTTATATTCGTTATAAAAGCCTTAGTAAGTACAATAACTTCATTATTACTTTTTGTTACTTAGTAACTTCATTATTTATGCGAATTTTTTGATCACTTGTCTGTGTCTGCATAAGTGTGCATCAGTGATCGCATCCCTTGTATGTAGGCGGCATTCTCTAGCTATCTGTTTTGTGCTCCAATTCAGTAGCAGTAAATAAATCGCGCTGAATAAAATTGGCTTGGAGAGACTAGGGAATAAGTATTCAATTCACTTTAAAGCGAATCGCATACTTATTCCCTAGTGACACTGAACACAAATACCTTGGCAATCATATTCGTGTAACTATTAAATTATAATATTGTGTAACAGCAAACTCAGACATACAACCGGTCATGACGTGAGTCAAGTCAGTGTAAGGTTGTTAGCATCAATTATTCTTTCATAATCAGAATCGGTTGACTGTGACTAATCCATAGTCATAAATTTCTTACCACTTAATTAGAAAGAAGTGAGAAGGTAACGAAACACAATTTATTTACTAGTCAACGGAGGTCGATTCACTATATGTAAATTATTATGGCAGGCATGATGTATTATTATATAATCGTTGAGCCTAAAAAGTGGATGCTTGCGTGACCCTTACAATGCAGAGGGTGAAACCATATAGACGAGAGGTAACGGACGCAGAAAATCAACGTAATGACTCGTTGCTTAATTTTCAATGTTGAAAACAAAAGTGACACTAAGCTTTAGCATAGTCTCAAACTAACTTATAAGTGTGTTCATATGACCGCACTTTTAAAGAGTTAAGCGTAAATCCTTGCGTGCATGTGGCTTAACTGTACTATGATGAACATCAATGCCACTACATTAGTGGTTAGGATGATGTTAAAGATTATTTCTTGACACAGACATGTCATTTTATATTCATCTTAAACCCTAATCCATAGTAGATAAAAATCAGTCAATTAATACTATCATTATACTACTATTATTATAAAAATTGGATAAGCCAGGATCACTAGGTGGTAGGCCCATATGTAGGGTCGCCTGGGTAGGTACCACCGCCTTTTTTATTTCACCTTAGGCCTCAGGATGACACCGCACCTGCAAGATCAAGTGATTTTTCCTTGTTAATGCAGGTGTCTATAGGCGGCGGTGACCGCTTACCACCAGGTGGGCCGTCAGCTTGTTTGTCATCTAGTTGTATAAAAAAACAAATATTGATTAACTCAACAAAGCCCGATAAACCAAACACAATTAAATTTTAATTGTTATGATATATATTTAAGACGTCTAGGCATTGAGGGATTAATACAAAACAAATTTAAAAAAAAACATACTGAAATCCGCTTCCTGCTCCGCTTCACCATGAACCTTAGGCCTTAAAGTTCAGAAGTATTTTGCCTTCCACTAGTCACGCCCACTTCCGCCGCCTTACGCTCGCCACTTCTAACTTGGCCTGTGGAAAGCCCCTTTAGCTTTATAAAAATGATCGATAAGCTAAACTGTAATTAACGAATAATTGCCTTCGTAGATAGCAATTTTTAAAATGAAAGGGTTCAGTTCAGTCTATATTTTTATGCACGGATCGAAGGTTTAAAAAAGCTCACGACCCGCTTGTATCGTATAATATGACTGCTTGTAACGCTGAGTTACAGTTAATTAGTATATGGAGTATCGTGAGAAATCTTCACGATTTATTATAAACCATATAACGGCTTGGCCACGGGAACGGGCGACGGCGACGGCGACGGCGGCTACTCGGCAACCACTGCGCGGTCACGACGACGAGCTGCGAGGCTGACATCGAGACAGCGCGCAGTGGTTGCATAGACGCGAGTCGCAGGACGCGCGTGCGGTGCGCTAGTGGCCAGGCCGTTGACTTTTTTACTGAAACTTTTACTGACAGTTAAAGGGAAAAAAACACGATTTTTTTAGTTCATGCTGATTTATTGAAGTATTCATAAAAGATAGCTCTTCTGTATCCACATCTGAAACTAAATCAATAAGCACTTTTTAGTACTTTCAATATAATAGGATGGTTGACATTTTTTTTATTTTATAAGAAGTGTACAACTCATAAAGAAATAGTTTTTTAGAAATCTTCCCATAACTACTTATACAGGGTGGTGCCGTCAATACGACAATAAATTTAAAAATATGCTATATTAGTTCATAGTAATGGTTTGCCACTTTCAAAAACATCGTATTCGTTTCATAATTTCATGACATTTGTATGAAATGATATATTTATGAAAATATCATGAAATTATCAAACGAATAAAATGATTTTGAAAGTGGCAAACCGTTTCTATGAACTAATATAGCCTATGTTTTAATTTATTGTCGTATTGACGGCACCACCCTGTATAGTATTTGAGTGTTATTTTTCTTCTCGTCTGTATTGTTGAAATATTGCATAAGGAATAATATGTTTAAAGTCGATAGTTTTACAGATACAAATGGTATGTTTTATATGTTGCAGCGCACCGTCTAAAAAGCTCCACATAAAATCTGCGGAACAGATGACGTCACATGTTGCTATTTTACAAAAAAAATTGTACGTGTTGTTAAAAATTCTTAACAATGGTCAATTTTTTTCCAAATTTATTATAAAATATAATGATATCAGATTGCTTGACAACTTTGATAAATAAACACATTTTTGAGTAATATAGCAACATGTGACGTTATCTGTTCCGAAGATTTTATATGAAGCGTTGTTATACGATGCGCTGCAATTAATATATCAAACACACTACAGTATCGTGAAACTATTGATTTAAACATATTCTTCTGTAATATTTCAACGATACTTGCGAGAAGAAAAATAACAATCAAATACTTTTAAAGTAGTTAAGGGAAGACACTGGATATTTTTACATAATTTTTATAAAGTATATTGACCTGTATTATTGAAAATTAAAGTCAAACCAGCATTAACAAAATTATACCCACAATTTAGCTTGTTTATTTGGCATCAAGCATTTCTTTTATTTTTTAAATAAAACATTATCCTTTACTCTATTAGCATGTGCCAACAAAGTTAGAAAATTTGTTTGAAAAATAATGTACAAAAATTCAATTTTTCTACGTACACGAGTAAAAGGTAACACATTTTTTATTCAAAGCTATACAAAAATAAAAATAGGCATGAATTTTCGATGGTGGCCCAAATGGATTAGCGTGTCGACGTTAAAGTAATTGTGGTGCAAGTTACTGAATGTAAGCGTTTTAAGGGTTTGCAATATTTGTTATAACTGTAAAAAATATTTACAAAATAAAGTGTGCTTAAAGTATTATATAATATACCAATTAAGACGCTTAAAAGCGTTGCTTATGTGAACGAAAAGGTAAAACTAGGAAAGACACAAGTACAAAGAAACACTAAACCTACCTGAAAAATGTGACCCCAGGGAACAGTTGTCTCTTTTTTTTTCAATAATTAGGACTGTACTGAGTTGCTATTTTGGGTTATCTCGTCACTTGTGGTCGCCCAGTAGTATGAACATTTACACCATTGTAGCGGTTATACATACGGAGATATACAGGTGCTGAGCTCAAAAGTGACCCTACGAGCCCACGATGCCAGTTACGTATAATTATTTACATGCTACTTTAGAAATGTTTTTGGATTTATGTTTTAGAATTTGAATAAAAGTGATATCGTTGACATTTTAGCAGCTGATGATTATTTGGAATATGACTTTATTCACAATTGTGAGATAATATAAATTATTGTGATAATGAAGTTATTATAGTTACTTTTTTTATACAACTGGATGACAAACAAGCTGACGGCCCACTTGATAGAAAGCGGTAACCGCCGCCTATAGACACCTACAATAACAAGGAAAAATCACTTGATATTGCAGGTGCGTTGTCATCCTGGGGACTTAGATGAAATGACCTTTTGTAAAATATTTAAATACTTACCTTTTTGTCGATTTTTATGGTGAGAAATAAATGATTATTATTATTATTATTATTATTGACTGCTAAATCACATTGAACGAAGATTTAGACGGTGAAGAAGAAGATAGAGATGGATCATCATCCTTTTCTGACGATCTGTAGAGTCTGGTCAAGCAAATTATGTAAACAAAGGCGATTGAATGCCACGACACCATGCTATTGTAGGACTTTTTAAAAATTACAGTATATTTAGACATTTTCTTTGATGATTTTGCAAGCGATTTCATATATTATTTGGAAAATAATCTCACAAAATATTTTTTTTTTTACATAATTATGTGTATTTATAGAGCAATGAGAACTTTTATATTTATATTTCAAGATTTAGAAAGATATTTATTATAAGCATGAAATCATTATAATTTTGTATTTTTTTTTATTTTCATGTTTTTAGATACCACTGAAAAATATGTGTATGTTTATTTTCTTTTCCTTCCTAGTTAATTGGTCTTTAATTTTCATTAAAAAAAAACACAAATATGCTGTTTATTTCACATGTTTTGTTAGATTTAACTTTGGGGTTGGCATTATAATAATAATAATATTTATACACTCACACCTATTATCTAGCCCAAAGTAAGCATCATTAAGAGCTTGTAGTATAGATACTAGATAACGGATAAATAATGATAATAATATGTATATAAATATTAGAAATATACTAAATAAACATATAAACATCCATGACTCGTAAACAAATGCTCGTACTCATCATACAAACATTTGTTCCTACCGGGATTCGAACCCGGGACCTCTTGACCGAGTAGCCTGGGGTACAGATCACTTGGCCAGCCGGTCGTCTGGCATTCACCCCATGATGCGAGTTAAATTCGTTGAATTCACGATGCAGTTAAAGTAACTGATACCAGGTTAGCAACACTAATAGGTTCAGTGAAAAGCAAATATAAATGATCACAAAATGGTTTTTACATTAAGAACGTAAGAGATGTTCCATTGCTTTCTGGCTCTCACCACACCAGTCACATATATAAAATCTCTTTATTCAATTTTTTTTTACAAAACTCTCTCCTCTTTTTACTTACACCAAATGGTTACAGTTAGTAGACAAGCTGAAAAATCCGTTAACGCTAGTTCGTACAAGCAATGATCGATTTAAAATAATGTCTTTTGATTAAATTAAAATTTGCTCTCTTACAATATTTGAGATGTTCGTTCGGGTGTTGTAATGAAATCTCTTTGAATTTAGTGGCACTTTAGAATCTTTTATATAAGTCAATTATAATATTTTGGAATAAAATTATATATTGGAATCACATCTTAGGATCGCATATCAAAGTTCAGTACCTTTTTTTTATTTAATTCACTAGTGTGTTTAAGTAAAAGAACAAGTATTCACACAGCGGACCTATATGTGGTAGTATAACACAGCTTACTATACAACGGAACTGTAAAGTCATAAATATGAAACATGTTTTACCGTATTTTTGGCTTCAGATATTAGCACATGCGAGGTCTAATATCTGACGGGATCCCACTCCACGATAATTTCGACATGGGCTCATTACAGAAGTCCCTGGCAAAATTTTTGCTTTATCATCCCCGTCATTACGAACTCCATGACGGTTATGTTACACTGCTTAGTACTCAAAAACTGGACGTTTTTAATTTTATAACACATTTGCTCGTAAAGGGTCTCTTATTCCCCTTATTTTTTTTTCACCAATTTCAATATCGTATTGTATATCATTACGTACTTATGCGTTATTGTAAAGTAAAACGCCCGGTTTATCAAGATGCTCCGTCTAAAAACGTACGGTAAGTACTATTTTTAAATCTTATCAAAAAATTTTATCTCAGAAAAGTGGTCACCATTTTATGAATAAAATTAAGTTTGGGAGATAAAATATAATAAATAAACATTTGATTCTTTAATTTAATTAATTTTGACAGTAAATTACAACCTATTTATCTATTAAATTTATCTATAACAAATAGGTACGCAAAAATTAATTTACTTGACAACATAAAGAGGCCAACTGGCAACTGGCAATCAATTTTACAAATTATTAAAATTTTTGTAACTACTTAATCAAGTGATTAAAGATTTCTTCGTTTAAGAAAGTCCGAGTTTTATATATATGACATACGTGCGATCTTCTTCGCCTCGGCTGTAATTTTCAACTTACCGCACATAAATCATAATGTACTATTTTCATCTTAAAACTAGAGTATCAACAAATTATTATGATTTATTATATTATTTGAGCAATTTTTTTTAGATCTCCTTTTTGATATTTTGTTTCAAAATGCGTCTTCAAATGTTTTTTTTGTTCTTATGTTGAAGAAAATTATGTCTGCGAGTGATAAGCCGGTATTGGTGACTTACCGTAGTTTCTGTACTCAAATTTCAGTTGAAAATTATAATAATAAAAAATTAAATTAAAATTAAATAAAATAATTAATAAATTAAAAATAAAATAATTATTTAAAATAATAAATAAAAAAATAAAATAATAAAAATAAAAATAATAATATATAATTATAATAATAATATATATTTTTTTAATTAAATAGTTAATAAAATAATTCATTATTTTTATTAAAATTATTATAATAATTATAATATTATAATTTTCAATTATTATCTACACTCATCATGTTTCTCTATATTATTATGTCGTATACAACGTACGCACATCTTAATAATGAGAGAGTGGACAGTGGTCGTTCCGCGGAGGGTCGAGCCAAATTGAAGGAGCACACCCATTGTGTTCCAAACACATTTTTATTATTACACGGACGCCATTTAATTTTCTCCGGCCGTGACCGGGTGTTTTAACATTGCCCTGTGACTTTTTGCCGGTTGTTGGCGAAATTTGATGTCTTTTTTTGTATCACATCGAAATGCTAGTAACTTGGGACAGACCTTATTGAGTGGTGATAAGAGGAGTTTTTGCATGGTCTCTGTAGTTCCTGACGTAATGTTGATTGTACCACATAGTAACGAAGCAGGTTAAAGGATTTTTCTCTCTCGTAGATAATGATTGAATATTCCTTTGTGCGAAACGTCGCTTTCAGTGCCAACCCTTCCCGCTTTTGAACAGACCATATAAGCACAAAGCTTTTTGTGTATTTTGATAAAAATAAACAGGGATACTTCTATTTTCTCTCTTTAAAATATAAAGAATACCTATTTTGAGATTTAATGGAACACGGCATTTTTATAAGGCATATAATGAAATGAAAGAAAACATATTACTTATATATAAAACTTATTTCGCCAAATGTGGTTACAGAGATATTTCTATAAACATCGAACTATTAAGCTGTACGCCACATGCAAAATTTTATTAAATCTCATAAGGTAAAATAAAAAATAAAAAAAAATAGAAAATATAAATAAAATATTATTAAAAAAAGTAAAATAGTAGTAGTAAATAGTAGTTATTATTAGTAAAATATTATTTTTCAACATGAACAAGTTTAGTGGTCACTCAAATCTAAACTTTAAGTATATGCGGCATTGTGGCGAGCAATTCTGCTAATAAATAATACTCATAAAATCGCGGGTATAGCTCTGTACTATTTAGGACTAGGGAATCTAGATATATTTTAAATAAAACAAATTCTATGGTGAACTGATAATGCGTCTGACGCCATCTTCTTTATTGCATCATTTTTAGTGTTGGGGCTTGGCACTAGTGTTGTACATATCACACATACAACCTCAGTACACACTAAAATAGCGTTATCTATTTGGTTACAAAATAAATAGATAATTTGATTTATCCTTAAGTCCGTAACCCAACACCACCTTTTCAATCCGAACCGATTAATGAAAATGAGTAAATACAGAATCGATGGGGCAATCGGATACAGTGAAGCCTTAGTATCGTCGGCGTGTGAATCGATGTGATAATCCTGGCTAATAACACTACGCCAGAACTGTTTCACACGGTCGAATTAGACAACTCTTAACTTTTTATGGATTCCTAGTTGTTTTGCTTATATGGAGAACGGGTGGAAAGAGGAAAGCATCATATAGTTGAATTCCCTTTTGTTCATACAAAGCACGACATTATCAAACTACCTGATGAAAAGCAGTAATAAGAGTCCATTTATGCGAAGACATCTAGTGCAACACGATTACTTATGGAAGGAAGAAACGCATGCATTGTACAGGCAAATAATTCCAAGTTTTGGAATAAGGACCAAGTAAAATAAGTAAGTACTTTCATAACTTATTTCGAACCATGAAAGTCTTTAAGAAACGCCACACAGTTTTTCATACAAACTTTCAAGTTGAACAATTACAAACAAACCCATTCTAACAACAGTACTAGGTGGTAGACCCGTATGTAGAGTCTTCTGGGTTTTCCACCGCCTTTCTTATTTCAGCTGTGAAACAGTTCGCTGTGTTTCGGATTGAAGGGAAAGGTAGCCAGTGTAATTACTGGGCATGGACGGCATTTCATCTTAGGCCTCAGGATGACAACACACCTGCAATATCAAGTGATTTTCTCTTGTTATTGCAGGTGTCTATAGGCGGCGGTTACCGCTTACCATCAGATGGGCCGTCAGCTTGTTTGTCATCTAGAAGTATAAAAAAATCAGTTGCCATGCATAAGCTAGTCTAATAAGTTAACAGAGGATTTTCCCAAAAATATAATATGAAAGAAATTAGCTATTGTCGATTGTTGGTTGGTCTAAGAGAAGCTAAAAATTGCTCTTACCACACTACAAGACTGTCAAAATAGTAATCATCTGATAACTATTTAGCCTGACTTGCTTATGCGTGTAAAGTCTTATAAGATTTGTCTAGAATCTGATGCTTGTCGGGTTAAGGGATGCTAAAGGCTCTTTTAACTATGAGCAGTCACTTAGATATATTTTTTGCGACAAAGTTTGCAATCAAGCGTACGGTCCGCTGTTGGTAAGCGGTTACCGTAGTCTATAGACGTTTGTAACACGTTGGACACTACTCACGCTGTCGTTCGTTTTCGTGTCGTTGTTGTTGTGTGACCACTTTTATTTTCCGATTAAATTTATAAAACACAGTTATACCACACACACACAACCCGCGCACATAATTATATGATATTCATCCCCCGAAACCCCAGAATTCGAAATTTGATTTCGGAGTTCTATTATAACCTGTATAGTGTTAAACACGCGCTCAAAATTGAAATGCAGACATTGTTTACATTCTAAACATTGTTTTTTTAAGCAATCCTTAATGATCGACGTAGAAATGGAAAGACAATCTTCAGTAGGTACGGTCAGCAATAGGAGTTGATTAACACTAACACTTGGTCATTTACAGAATTTACGAAAATTGTCAAGTGTATGCCAATATTTTATTAAGAAGAGACACAAAAGTGTTGACTGACTTCTATTGCTCACTATACAATCAATATTTAGGTCATACATATCACAAATTCATATCAATCCCATGATCATGTTTGATATCCAGCGTAGTTTTCCTCCCAAACCATGGTCAGCATTCTGACTCAATATTATAAGTGAGGTAATAAAGTAAAATGTTTATCTTGCTGTTTTCTCATACGTGGCTATCTTCATACCTTTATTGCATAGTTATTTCTACCTCCCCTTATATAAATGTCCAAAATATATTTTGCCGAAAAATTTTCCTATAACAACAATCACGTGCAAACGAAAGTGTGTCTTATCTGATTGTGATAAAACAATAAATTGCTTGTGGTGGTGTTCTAAGTACCGCTATTATGGTAACATGAGATTCACATTTTCGCTTATGTAATGTTAATTTGATATGTGAAACATGATAAGTTTAGCTTTAATGGGTTAGACTAATTTGAGTCTTTGTAATGTGTGGACCCGGGAGATACAAATAAAAGATGTTAGTTCCTTTATGACTTATTTAATACTAATCTAAATGTCTGTTACAAATACAATAATTATACATTAAACCTACGTATGCAAAATATGAGGAGGTGCGTCATACACTACACCTCCCCCGTTTTTGAAAAAAAAAATGGTTTACAATTTTTTTTACCAATATAATCTTTATTACAAAAAATCTTTTAATTTATTTTTAATTATGTATTGACATTTAATATATGTAAGTTATCCAAAAATAAAAATCTGTATTACTTATCAAGTTCAAAACCAAGTTTAACATTTTTGCAATACATGTTCACTGATAATGTTTTAATATGTTTTTTATACAACCTACGAAACTAATTATAATAATAGTTTTTATAATTAGATTAATGTTTTAATAAGAGGAATACATTTTTTATGTTTTATGTCAATGTAACAGTATTACATTGTTAATGTTGAAATAACAACATTACAGCTTTGATACTACACAATCAATGCAGTGATTTATTGATTTAAACAAAAAATAAAAATGACATGGTCATCTATTTCTATTTCTCTAGGAAAAAAATTATACTATAACAAAATATCTATGACAAAGTTCAACTTTATAATGTACTTCAGCTGTGCATATAACATTTTTATTCAATCAATTTAAGTATGTTAAAATTTATTACGCTTGCTCTTATTAACAATAAACATTTTAAAATATAAAACTAATAATTTTGAAATTTAAATGGATAACAAAATATTACTAACAGTTTTCATTGAAATAAACAATATTTTTACTTTATTATTTTTAGACAAACAAATTCAAATGATTGTAAACCAAATATTACAAAAATATTTTACTGTATTAAACCTATCATATTTTATCACTTAACATAAGTTATCATTATCACACTGTTGGCAAAATCAAATTCAATTTAAAAACGTATATATTTATGTTTACTCTATAATAGTAGATTATATTCTTTCCATTTGTTAAAAAAAAATGAGTGTTTTCAAAAATCAATGGTAGTTTAATTTTAGATAATCGTGATTTTAATAATGCTCACAAAATAAGATATTTCATTTTCATATAACTTTACAATTGCAATACCTATCCAATTTTGACATAGCTTTATAAAATTTGATACAACTTTACGATGGTAAGTTACTACATTTTTTTAATCACATTGTTTATCACTGAATCAAACAGTTGTTAGGTAGGTACTTTTTCAAGCTATCTTTCCTATAAGATTCTTTCGTAACCATAAAAATAAAAGTCACAATATTTCTCATTCACATAATATATTTCATATCTTTTTCCTCACTGCTATCTATACTATCGGTACACATATTTATTTCATGGATACACATATACGTGTAAGGTACTTTTTCTCATCATTATTTGGGCCGGCCGGTCCCTTTCTTTATTTCATTTCATTTTTTGGTACATTTCTATATAGTCGACTTATTTCTTTATATATTTCATTATTGGCATCTTAGTGCCTCTCCTGGGTCGTGCGCACGCCTTTACTCATTTTTGGGGGTCATAGTTTAAGCCTCTTACATTTTCTTTACATTGAATGGACTCCAACTTATCTCACGGAGGAATCTCGTTCTCACCATGATCGAATGGAAGGATCTGACCCTCCATGTACCATATTATTATAAACATAGGAAATCATGAATTAAGACAACTCTGTGGTCTCCAACAGTTTTCAGCGTGGACTCTCGGTCTCATCGCGTTGACACTGAAGGACCTGATTCCTATAGTACCTTTTTGTGTACCGTATCGAGCATTTTACTCTATTCTAGCTTCTTTCCTACAAATACTATTCTCTTCTAAATAAAATTATCCTAGCCAACATTCTAAATGAATATTCTGGTTTGCAAAATTCTTAGTATAGCTTTTGGGTGATCAGTCCAATTGCGTTTCCAAACTTTACCAACCAAATTATTCGCAAATATATTTTAACCATACATGTAGCCTACGTTTCATTCCTAAGCCTATCTCTAACAATTTTCCGACAGTACCTAAATGGACTCTTATGGCCGACAAAAAGATTTTTAATACTGTCTACCAACATACATTTTCTTACTGTAATATCTAATACCTATTAATATCCTATCCTTTAACTAACCATCTGCCTCTAATCAAATTCTTCTACTCATGGTCGTATCTACAATTTTCCTATTAATTCATTTCCTAAGGTTACATTTTCATTTTGGAAACAATAAACACAAATATATCACGATTTCGTTAACTTCTTTGAAAATTGCCTTCATTATGCTAAAGTACTTACAGTTCTAATTTTAGAACAATAGATAATCATATTTTTTATGAGTAGGTATTGCAATTTGTTTAATGTAATTTAACTGCACTACATTTATAGGAACTATCGCGATCATGTGTCATATCGACAAAGGAATGCAGATACTCGCTTTATTTGTCTTGCTACGCCAAAACCTAATTTAAGTGTCTTATTTATTCTTCAAATGTAATCATCTACAACTCATATTCAATTTCTATTGAATTTATATCATCTTTATATCATCATCATCATATCATCTTACTTAACTGTTTAAATATTTAACTTGATAGTGTCTTTCCAATAAAACTAAAAATTTGTGAATATGTTCGGTTAATAGGTCAGCAAATACTCGTCATTTAATATATGTAAATATAATTGAAATTCTAACCATTTTCTATAGAATAAATATCATTATGTACCTAAAAGATTCTGATATATGGATTATAAAGTTTACTAGGCTACTTTCTATCTATTATTTAAGTCCAAAATAAGATACAGTTTATAAGTTATAATTCAATGCAATTTATAAAATAAAACAATAATTACCTACCTGATTAGCAACTAGCAACAGAGTCACGTCGATATGTCGCTGCACGTGTTGGTACGTCAGCAGTTTTGAACTCGTCGAATTCCGATTGCAACATACCCAACATTGGTTTTCCAAATTTAGAACAGTGGAATTGAATTAAATTTTATATCTTTGTATTTAGAACCCCAAAAAATCATTTATACGTTACGTTTATCTTGACTGTAGTGATTTTATTAGCAACTGATAAATGAAAAATCTAATATAACTGTCTTATAATAAAACAATCATTCAAATACTATAATATTTAAAAAAAATAAACGAATACTTTATTAATACTATGAATAAGTATATCTGTATTAAAATATAATAAGAGTTTTGAGCAATCAAAGAAATCAACAAACATCAGAAAAGAATCGATAGCTAACACACGCTTACACTTTTATATTATTAAAAAACCCCGTAGCTCTGAAAACAGTTTGTTCTTTTGACATATCGATGATATAACATGTTACTTTAAAAAAAAGGGTCGCAACTATACAAATTTCTAAGTATGTATCTCAGATATAATAACACTGCATCAATAACCATGTCCGATTCAATTAATAAGCAAGTCTATAAAACTGACTAAAAGTTAATATTCTTATGATAGAGTTTTGCGACCTTACGCATCTTTGAAAATTATAAAAACGCAATAACTTACCCAAATTAAAAATTTCTAGTTTCTGTAATTGGATAAAGAGAGTTAATTAAAATATTAAAATGAGAAATTATTGGAATAATATAAATTCTGCAATTATAACAAACGGATTTACCCTTTTGTACCAACAGTGTTTCAATGACTTAGAAACTATGATATTAATAACTTTGAATGACGATATACCTAACGTATTCACATTCTTTAAAACTATTATTTAATTTCAATATAAAAATATAAAATAACTTTATTATAGGGTTACAATATGCTTAAGAAATGCATTTTATAAAAGTACTTGCACTTTTATATTTCTAACATAACAAATTTTTTTTGTTCTCTACAATATGATTTACTGAGGAACAAGATAAAAGACACTTTCTATCAATATATAAAAAAAAAACTATGCTATAATATTAATTATAAGAAAATATTCAAATATCATTTGCCATGATCCATCATCGCACTGCCACTTTTCCTTATTCTCCTCGCACAGTACTATATTTCACACCTGACCAGCTGCATGCTCCTGCTCAGACACGAATTTCTCCCGGCTCCCTGCAGGCAGGTCACAACATCCATCTGGCTCCATCTACGCCCAGCACCCAGCACTGCTGCTCCTCATTTATTTTTAGTATTCACGCGTCCGTCTCGCGCGAGTCTCGGATCAGTAATCACACGAGTAAAAAAAAAATATCGTTGTTTATGCAAAACACTTTTAAACTTCTTCAACACTTCTTACAAATTTAATTTTACTTGTTGTAAAAAAAAAAGTCTTCTACTATTCATATACTGTTGCACAGCACTGCCCTATAAGGCAGCACTGGCAGGGTCGCCATGTAATGTGTGGACCCGGGAGATACAAATAAAAGATGTTAGTTCCTTTATGACTTATTTAATACTAATCTAAATGTCTGTTACAAATACAATAATTATACATTAAACCTACGTATGCAAAATATGAGGAGGTGCGTCATACACTACATTAAAATATTAATTTGTTTGTTTTTGCTTTGTAATTTTTCATGGAATAATGATTCATATTAATTACGAAAACAATTTTAGTTTATGATTAAAGTTACAAAACTAAGCTAAATAGATAAAACAAAATTGTGGTTCCAACTGTTTTTGACAAAAAATCTAATACATTGCCTGATTGTAAACACAGCGAACTTGATCTAAGGCCTAATTAGAAAAGGTCCATCCACTTACTATTTAATTTCAAACGCACTTATCTTTAAGAGTCAATTAAAATTCTAGATATTAAACTACCTGTGTTTATTGTATAAATAATTACGAATAAAAACAAACTGACGTATTATTATGAATGTTGTAATTACAATTTAATTATTTTCCTATAAATCCCGCACAGAGTTCCAAAACAAAATGGGCGTATAAAGCTTTTTCCCACAAACGTACTCATTAATAAACATTTACTTGTAACAAATATACATGCTATCGAAATTGAGGCCATAAAACTGGCGGAGGACAAATGAAAAAAGAATAAAAAGTAGTATTGTCTCTGTTTTGTACTTATTTAATTTGGTGTTAAAAATGGAGGTCCATCTTATTTATTTATATATTTTAATTTATCATAAAGGGCTATTCTAAATATTGGTGAAAGTATTTACAGAATCAGATGAGTTATATTGGAGATTACCTCCTAATTAAGTACTTACTTCTTCTCTTCTTCTTTGTTGTCGTCTTTGTTTGACAATCGCTACCGCTATCGCTAAGCGGAAAATGTATGGGATTTGACGTAAGCCCTCGAACGACTGTCGAGCGCAAATGTCAAATCCCATATTTTTTTTAATTAGCGATAGCGATTGTGCAAATGGCATCTAGTCTAGGCCCTCTGAAAGAAGATTATAGCTAAATAACATAACATGGCACTGTTCCTTCGGTAATTGAGGTCGCCATATTTCATCTATAAAGCATTGTTAGGAATTTGCTGGACACGAATTTGGATTATGATCACAAAATACGTAATAGGATATTGTAGAGCAAGTTATCCGTTTCAATAGGATAGCTGGCAACTTTTATATTAGCAAAAAAAATAGTATTTTTAAGATCAATATTTTCACAGATACATACCACATGTCTGATGTGTAGCGGCGCATTGTGTAAAAATGCTCCATAAAAACCCTACGGAACAGGTGACGTCACAATTATCTATAATACTGAAAAATATATGGGCGTATTGACAAAATGAATGATAACTATGTTATATGTATTTTTTATTTAAAATTGTCATAATAATAGTTGTTTAAACTGATATGAGCCATCTAATTATATAAATATTTTTTTGATAAATTTTGTAAATAAAATAACATCTTTTATAAATTTGCTAACCTGTAAAACTTCAACAATATTCCATATTATTAAGCATTTTCTGTTCTTATGGGTAGAAACAGTGTATAATTTTAGAGTTTGTGAAAAATAGCGCCGAATTCAAACTTAGGCATCCCTAAATCTTTTTTGTGATCTTTTTAATCAATAACCCTAAAGTTGTCGCGAATGCGATTTGGAACGACTTGAAATGACGTATAGTCTGTGCCATTCGTGTTGACAGTATGTAAAAAAGTAAGTTAGAGGTTGGTATTGTAGTGCGCGCCAAAAATGTGAGTTGATTAATAATTCTTGATAACATGGAGGCTAGCATAAAAGATTTGGAAAGTCCTTTTATGATTTTGTCAAGAGATTATTATTGACTGTAACCAGTGGACAGGGAATGGCTCCGCCATAATTATCATCGCTTAGAGAGATGGTAATATAAACAAAAGAGTAAAATGTATGGTGAATTGGGTGATACGAATGTAAATTGTCGTACCTACTCAGATTCAATAGCAAGATTATTTTCAACTCACATTTTTGGCGCGCACTACCTTTCGATGACATCACCGTCACCGATAATACCAACCTCTAACTTACTTTTTACATACTGCCAACACAAATGGCACAGACTATACGTCACTTCAAGTCGTTCCGAATCGCGTTCGCGACAAAAGTAATGTGCGATATGCGATAAAACAAAGAACGATTGTTAACCCCTTTAACGTGTGTTAGCAAAAAAAGTGAGTTTCCAAGGCCAACCAGTTACTTTGAACATTTTTGTATTCTTTATAAGTGTGTGACTGGTACTTACCGCTGATTTCATGGCTGTGGCAACAGAAGTAATAAATGATCGTCCTCTATGTTCAAACATTATGCGTCGTCACGGCTGGGTCAAGCCCAGTAATGAATGCGGGCGGAGTCACGTGCCGCAGTCTGTTTGCAAAAATCGACTTGACACTCGACAGCCGGTTTTTGAACGTGCCTCATTTTTAATTATAAAGGAGTGGGCTTGCTATCGTCTGCGCAACATTTGTGTGTTTTACTAAATTATTTATTTTTGTGATTTTACTAAATTATTCATAGGATCGGGGTCAGGTATGGCAGGTATGGTTTTTATTATTCAGTACTTTAAGGGCTGGACTTCTTTCTGATTAGATATTCAGTTATACATAGTATATACTCCGTTCATATAATTGAACCTCTTATCAGCTATGCGATCCTCTAAAGTCAGCAGCCTTAAATTACTTAAATTAGTGGTTGTGGCAGCGCTGTCATACCTTTTGGCGTTTGTTTGACAACCAATGGTGACACTAGCGTCTCGTGAACCGGAACTAAACAGGTTGATAATTTTTCTATCTTTATGAAAAATTCAAACATTGAAAGAAAAAAGTTATTTATGATACATTTTAAACACAAAATGAAATCGAAAAATTTGGATTGTACTTCATGTCGTATCTCTAAAACAGCGACAAACATACACAGCCAAGAGGTCGACGTAGAGATTATTGAATATGCTTACACGCAGCGCTGTGCTCAAATGTCAAAATCAATGGCGGCTCGTCGTCTTGTCAGTCGTCAACATGGAGTAAAAGTATTCTGTGGTCGTCAAGCTCGATGTTGAATATTTCTGTTAGTGAATCGCACTGCAGCTCTAACGTAATATGCAATAGGTACCACAGTTATCAACTTGTATGGAAACAATAACATAGCTTCTCTTAATTATGCAATATTTATGGAAATTGTAATTTGTAGCGAGTCCCCGCGCTCACCATTCAAGCCGTCCATCAATGGGCAGTGTCACTCCCCGTGCCCCTCCGTCATTACAACCCCCACGGCGCTCGCCGCGCTTTTCCAAATAAGTAGTATTGTCAAGTCATCTGTTTAATACGCCCGCGCGTGCGCTCGTCGGGGGCGAGTCCAATTATAATCTTAATTATTAATCATTATCTAATATAAGCGTCTTACTTGTACCTTTGTGTCAATAGTGTGTGTGTGTGTGTCAGTAAATTTGATGTATTAATTTAATACGCATTTTAATTAATTGCACCAGCTCCCTATAACTGGCGACCAATGTGAGGCAGAACTTTAATATATTTTGTGCAATTACAAACTATTTGTGTTAAAATCAATTAACTTTCGAAGTGCATCAATTCACGACACACCTAAATTTAATTTGGAATTTTTCATATTGGACTCGCCCATACGAATTGGACTTGACCGTTTCGCGCGTCCGTTCGCGCCTCGCACCTCGCACACGCCCCACTGCCCGCTACTTCGTGAAGTATATTTGTCACGGGCCCCGTGTGACGGTTTCAGCGCGTGCAACTTAATGCAACTGCATACGGCTGATTATGGCTATGCAACTAGAGACCGCGAGCCAACGAAGACGAAAATAATAATTTTGTTTTGGCGCTAAACAGTCTATCGTCGGTCGTCGTTCTAATCGCGCTACGCAAAAAAGTTGTGACTCTAGTGAATTACTAGCTAGGTTTTGTTCCGGGTCCTATGTGCCTGAACCTAGGTCACCTAACCTACAGACTATGTACTGTGAGCGTTTGTATTTATAATACGTGCGTTTAAAGAACTTTACGATCTTGTTGCAAATTAGTGAATGTTTTCGTCGGGAACGTTTTCGTATTTTTGAAAAACAGTGCGCTTTTAAGTATTTAGATTGTGTTCCGAGCGTTATCTCGAATCTAGATACCTACGGACCTATAGTGAAAAGGAACATTGTTACTTATCGTAACGATTAATGTACTTATGCATAGTATATGTGGACTAGATTAATTTATTATTTTCTTTCTGTATCGTACCCAAGTTGGAGGGACAATAAATATTCAGAATAACTCTTATGTTAGGCGATTAGACTTTAGTGCTTACGCAAAACCTAGATTACCTAAGTGGTCATAATTGTGGATTTTTACGGTGTTAGTGGATTATTTGTGGAGACTGTGTTACAATGGTGTTAACAAGATCGCGTGCCGCGAGCCCGGCTTCTGCTGGCGCTCCCTCACAGGACCTAGCGCCAGGCCAGGCGCCCGATCGCGATGCTACTCCGCGCTGCGCTGACGCTGAGGTCGCGCAGGCGCCCGCTGCTGTGGATCCGCAGTCACCTGTTGGTGCTGCTGGGTCATCTGTCACCCTAACAACCGACCAGCTGATGATGCTCTTAAACAGGCTAAGTCGCAGCGAGCCTGTAAGTACTCCATCTCCACTTCTATCTTTTACTGGTCATTTTGCTAAGTGTACGGCGCGTTTTGATGGCCAAGCGTCAAGCAATGTCCTCGCTTTTATTGACGCCGTTGTGACATACAAAGACTGCGTCCGAGTTGACGACGCCAACGCGCTACGGGGGCTGCCCATGTTGCTGACGGGGCTTGCCGCAACGTGGTGGCAAGGAGTAAAGGACACTACCGCGACCTGGCAAGATGCTTTAGAATCATTGAAGCAAACTTTTGGTCCGCGTCTGCCGCCACACAAAGTATATAGGAAAATATTTGAAAGGGAACAAAGAGTTGACGAAGCAACTGATTTATTTGTGTGTCATATCCGAGCGTTGATAGCTCAGTTGCCACATTACTCGCTTACAGAGGTAGTTCAATTAGACATGGTGTACGGGTTGCTGCACCGACGTATTCGTGAGAAGGTTGCGCGCCCCAGTATTAGTACTTTCGCGGAACTCCTGACACACGCGCGCCGCATCGAAGAGGTTATGGACGAGGGTCGACCACGTATGACTGAGACTAAACCCTCAACGTCCACTCCTACGAGCATTCCGCGTACTTCTGGGCATAATACGATTAAGACCCGCGCCTATTGCTACTACTGCAAACAATATGGCCATTTTAAGGAGGCCTGTCACAAACTAACCAAGCAGAAGGCTAACCAGTCGTCTACTAAGGAGGTGGAACCGCCCACACCGGCTGACACGCTGTTTTGTCCGTGCGGTGACGGATTAAGAATACAATTCACCGCCCCATTTCTTCCCGTGGGTGTCGTAAGAGGCGACTAAGGGATTACCGAGCTACCAACTGCTCGACTGGTGGTAGGGTCTGAACACCCGCCTGGTTAGTGACCACCGTACGCATGGCGTAAAACCCGCCAAGTGACCACTTGTGGTCGCGTTCCGGGATCAGTCAGCGTACAACCAGAGCTTGGGGAGACGTTGCGGCGATGGATGCGGTCAGTGACGGCTTCCGTCTAACCAGAGCCAGGTGGACTGCGTTGACCCGCCGACCAGGGAGACCCGAAGAAACGGCTGTTCCGCTGGCCGCCCGTGGTACAGTACAGGGGCCCAAGCGAACCTAACCAGTTCGTGAGGCTGCCCTATCATGCCACGCATAATCTTGGGGTGGTCCGTCGTGCCGGTTGGTGACCGGGTGGTGGGGTCCCGGCGGCCATTCCCGGGGGGGTTCGGGGGCCCTTCCGTTCGGCGGGTCAGCGCTTCTCTGCTGTCGGCTATTACCTGGGGAAACAGGCCTCACGCTTTGACCGTATATATCGCGACGACGTTCCCCCAATTCACGCCTCTCCTCCTTCATCATTTACTATGGCAGCGCTAAGAAACATTTCCGGTCGTTCAGCGGTGCACACCCCCACCACAACCACGCTGTTTGAGGTCGGGCTCACTAACATCCGTGGGCTCCATGCTAACCTCAATGCCGTCCACCAACATCTCGAGACGGCTCGACCCGAAATGCTGTTTTTGACGGAGACGCAAATACTCCGCCCGGCAGACACTAGCTACTTGGATTACCCCGGCTACGTTCTTGAAGAGTCCTTCAAAGCGAAGGCCGGGGTATGCTTGTTTGTCCGGGCGGATGTTTGCTGTCGCCGTCTGCGCTGTTTGGAGGACCCTTCCTACTCTATTCTTGGGGTGCATGTGGACCTGGGCACACATTGCCGTATCTACGTGTGCCTGTATAGATCCCACAGCGGTGACATGGAGACAACTCGACTTTTCGAACATCTTAGTCGGGTGGCAGGTGTTGCGCAGGAGCAGTTTCCAACCGCGGAATTGGTGTTTTTAGGGGACTTCAATGCTCACCACGAGTCGTGGTTAAGTTCCTCTAAAACTGACCATGCTGGTAGAACTGCCCACGCTTTCGCTCTCACGCATGACCTGACCCAACTGGTAAACCAGCCCACCAGGATTCCAGACATTGTCGGTCACGCGCCCTCATTGTTGGACCTTCTGCTGACGACTCGCCCGGATGGATATCGGCTAGAGGTTCGTGCTCCTTTGGGAACATCGGATCACTGCCTGGTATCCGCTGGGGTGCCACGGGCGTCGCCACCGGTACCTATGGTTGCCAAACGCCGCATCTGGCACTATGCGTCGGCAGATTGGGACGGTATGCGGGATTACTTCGCATCTGTCCCTTGGAGGCAGCGCTGTTTCAGTGAGCTGGACCCGAACGCTAGCGCTACTGCTGTTGCTGATGAGATCATGTTAGGGATGGAGTACTATATCCCTCACTCCGATCTCATCAGTAGGGGTAGGCGTAACCTCTGGTTCAACCGCGATTGTGCCTTAGCTGTTGAAAACAGACAGTCGGCATACCGCGCTTGGATCAGGGGCCGAGCTTGCGGGGATCCCAACATTGACTCACTGAAAGCAGCCTATAACAACGCCACCAAGTCCTGCAAAAGGGCCTTCATCAGAGCGGATGCCCAGCGTTGCACGAGTTGGCCAAGAACTTCTTACGCATCCTACGGGAAGCCGTAGCTACTGGCGTCTGGCCAAAGCCGTGCAATCCAACTTCTGTCAACCCTCGCTGCCCCCGTTGAGATGTTCTGACGGCTCGCTAGCTCACAAGCCGCAAGAGAAAGCCGATCTCTTGGTAAAACTCTTTGCTGCTCACTCCCGAATCGATGACTGCAACTTACAGCCACCAACACTCTCCCACTGTGGCCACACAATGCCCGATATTCGTATTAGGCAATGTGATGTACGTGCGGAGCTTCAGTCAATCGACGTCCGGAAAGCTAGTGGACCTGATGGCATTCCAGCGATAGTACTGAAAAACTGCGCAGCGGAGTTGTCTCCTGTCTTAACGCGGCTATACCGTCTTTCTCTCTCTTCTGGGTGTGTGCCGGAATCTTGGAGAGAGGCCAATGTGCAACCGGTCCCCAAAAAGGGAGACCGATCAGACCCAGCTAACTACCGCCCGATAGCTGTCACCTCAGTTCTTTGCAAGGTCATGGAACGGATCTTAAACCACCAGCTGATCCGATACCTAGAAGATCACTCATTAATTAATGATCGACAGTACGGGTTTCGGCCGAACCGGTCAACGGGTGATCTTCTAGCGTACTTAATGCATGTCTGGGGTGAAGCTATTGACAAACGTGGTGAGTCACTGGCAGTTAGCCTTGACATTGCCAAAGCGTTCGATCGGGTCTGGCACAAGGCTCTTCTCTCCAAGCTCCCGGCATACGGTCTGCCCGCTCAGCTCTGTAACTGGATCGCCGGCTTCCTGCATGAGCGAAGAATCCGTGTCCTCGCCGATGGATGCGCTTCGCGGTTCATGTCAGTGAATGCTGGTGTACCACAAGGCTCTGTTCTATCCCCCACACTCTTTCTTCTTCATATCAATGACATGATTCCGTTAGGAAACATTCATTGCTATGCAGATGACAGTACAGTGCATGGGGGATATTACGGTCGCCCAGGGGCTGGGCGCGCTGAAACCGAGAGGGAGAGAGAGAATCTTGCCATTGAGCTCGACAGGGTGTTGAACCTCATATCTGAATGGGGATCTAACAATCTTGTTGAGTTCAATGCTAAGAAAACACAGGTGTGCGCGTTTACAGCTAAAATGTCGCCGTTCCTTCCCCTTCCGTCTCTTCAGGGCATGACTCTTTCGGCACAGGGCTCCCTCAACTTGCTAGGTATGGAGATATGTTGCGATCTGAATTCCAGGAACTACATCGAAACCGTGATAAAAACAGCCTCACGGAAGCTCGGTGTCCTGAACAAGGTGCGTCGATTTTTCACGCCTGACCAATTATGCCTGCTATATAAAACTCAGGTCCGGTCTTGCGTGGAATATTGCTCGCACTTGTGGGATGGCTCCGCCAAGTACCTACTCGATGCCCTGGACAGATTGCAGCGTCGTGCTGTCCGTATCGTTGGCGATGTAGAGGTCACCAACAACCTTGAGCCTCTGCAATTGCGTCGAGACATTGCGTCGCTTAGCGCCTTCTTTCGGCTATATCACGGAGAGTGTTCTGAAGAGCTATTTGACCTTATCCCACCTTCCCCCTTCCTACTCAGGAGCACGCGTGCCGGTCTTCGGAGTCATCAATTCACTGTCTCCACCTCAACATCACGTACAAAGAAATTTAGTAGCTCTTTTCTTTGTCGAACTTCCAGAACTTGGAATTCTTTGCCAGCACATGTGTTCCCTCCTTCGTATAACATGGGTTCCTTCAAAAGAGGCGTGAAAAAGCACCTTTCGGGCCGGCAAGGTGGAGGCGGCTAGAGCAGTGTCTGAACTGCACTAGCTGTCTTCGCATATGGACTCTTCTTACCGCTTCACATCAGGTGGTGTTGAGTCATTTGTCGTGCTTTGTATAAAAAAAAAAAAAAAAAAAAACGTGTTTCGGGTGTGGAGCGCCCGGTTTCATCCGTTCGAACTGCCCTAAATGCAAAGAAATTAAAGTGGCGTCTTCCGTTTTTCAATCAGTGTCCGCGAGTGACCGTAAAATCGATTCGCGTGTGCGTCCTCTCATAAACATAGAAATATACGGTGAAAAAGGCAAAGTGCTGTTAGATACGGGTGCAAAACATTGTATAGGAAGTGTTTCCCTTAAAGCCCTTTTAGTTAATAATGGTCACGAATTCTCAAATAATTGTATTGAATTAAAATTTGCAGACGGTAGGGTTAGTGCGCAAAATGTCGAAATGACGCACGTTAACGTAAGCGTACGAGGAGTGACACTGCCTGTTTGTTTTATTATGTTGCCTAATGCAACCGAAACCTTATTAGGTATGAATTTTATTCAGGACATTGGCATGGTGTTAGATTTTGACCGTGGTGTATGGTTTGTGAGACACGATAGGGAGCCTCAACAGATTCTATTTGAATCTTTGCCATTACAGCCACTCGCTTGTTCGTCTGTGGGTCTTCGCGATGACGAGGGGTCCCACCTTGATCGTGATGAACGAGAGCGATTGTCCGATCTTCTGGATGCCCATGAGGACATTTTTGCGCCAGGGGGAGGACCAACCAAGTTCGCTGTCCATCGCATCGATACAGGTGATGCTGCACCGATTGCTAGTCCGCCATACCGTGTTTCCCCAGCTAAAAAGGAAATAATAAGAAAGGAAATTGAGAAGATGCTTGAAGATGGCATTATTGAAGATGCTGAATCCGAGTGGGCCTCGCCTGTGGTGTTGATACCTAAGAAAAATGGTGAAATAAGGTTCTGCGTGGACTACCGGAAGCTTAATAATGTGACTAAAACCGATACTTACCCGCTGCCGGTTATCGACGAGTTGCTGCAGAGTACTAAGCCCGATTGTGTCATGTCCACAATTGATCTGAAGGCTGGTTACTGGTTAACAGATGTAGCGCCCGAAGATCGGCATAAAACAGCTTTTACAACTCCTTTCGGAACATTCCAATTTCGTCGGATGCCGTTTGGCTTGAAGAACGCTCCGGCGACGTTCCAGCGGTTGATGGATCGAATGCGTTCTAGCCTCAAGGACGTCTGCGTGCTGGGATATCTTGATGACCTCCTGGTTATATCTTCTTCCTTTGACCAGCACCTGAAGGACCTTCAGCAGGTCTTTGAGCGCCTCCGCCTGTTTGATCTCAGAGCGAACAGGACTAAGTGCGTGTTCGGTAGAGAAAGAGTGTCTTACCTGGGACATGTGATTTCGTCTCGGGGCATCGAGCCTGATCCTGCCAAGGTTGAAGCAGTTTTAAGTATGAAGCCTCCTACAAACCTGAAAGAACTTAAAACATTCCTACAAACCTGCTCGTGGTTTCGTAAATTCATTCCACAGTTTTCGGACGTAGCTCGTCCTTTGACAGACCTTACTAAAAAAGGTAGACGTTGGCAATGGGGGGAGAGCGAGCGAGGAGCTTTCGAGGAGCTCAAGTTACGGCTCACAGCAAGCCCCATTCTTCGTCAAGCCAACTTCGATGAACCTTTCATTATAAGAACCGATGCTAGCGCATACGCCCTTGGGGCGGTGTTAATGCAAGGTGATACAGCTCCTGAAGAGAGACCGATAGAGTACGCCAGTAGGCTGCTTTTGCCTGCTGAGCGAAACTATCACACAACCGAACGCGAAGCCTTAGCCGTAGTCTGGGCTTTAGAAAAGTTTCGCGGTTACATCGAAGGGGCGCAAGTTCGTATTGCAACTGACCATCAGCCTTTAAAGTGGCTCCTGACTTTGAAGACACCCAGTGGTCGGTTAGCCCGTTGGGCAATGAAAATCCAGTCTTACAACTTGGACATCCACTACACACCGGGTAAAATAAATGTTGTTGCCGACACTCTTAGTCGTCCAGTGACGAGCAACTCTGAGGTGCTTAGTTCTTCCAGCCCTTGCAGTATTTGCCCTGTGGTGGTCGACTTACCTCAACAGAAACCGGAGGACATTCGAGATGCCCAATTGAATGACCCTGAAGTAAGTAAAATTTTATTAGATTTCGAGGATTCTGATAATCCAGAGTCAGCTGTTCGTTGGACCGACAGAAGTTACTACCTTTCTCAGGGAATACTTTACCGATGTGACCCAGATGGAGACACCGAAGAACCTCAATTAGTGATTCCAGAGTCTTTGAGGCTAGAACTCATGAAGGAGTTCCATGATGCGCCTACTGCTGGACACTTGGGTTTGGAGCGGACCCTGAAGAAGATAAAAGAAAGGTATTATTTTAAGAACATGAGAACTTATGTGGCTCAATACCTAAAGTCGTGTGATTTATGTCAAAAGTATAAAAGTACTAACTTAAAACCTGCAGGTCTACTTCAAACCCCAGTGCCTCATCAAAGATTCGAGGTACTCGCCATGGACCTATTTGGGCCACTTCCCGAGGGAAGTGATGGGGAAAAATGGATTCTTCTTGTGGAAGACACCGCTAGCCGATGGGTCGAACTGTTCGCACTCCGAGATGCGACTGCTGAGACGTGCGCTAAAGTACTCATTGAGGAAGTTTTCTTAAGGTATGGGATACCTCGCCGTGTCATTTCGGACAACGGAAGTCAGTTTGTCTCCGCAGTCATGCAAAAGGCTATGTTCGTTCTCGGCATCCAGCAATCTCTAATTCCAGTGTACCACCCACAAGCAAATCCGGCGGAACGAAAGAACCGAGAGCTGAAGAAGCAGCTAGCCATGCTGGTCGAACCAGAGCACCGCAAATGGCCCACCTCTCTACCAATGGTTAGGTTTGCTCTTAATAGTGCCTACAACCAGGGGACAGGACAGACCGCAGCGTACCTTACTTTCGCTCGTGAGATGCGATCTCCAATGGCCGTGCACACCGATCTTCGATCCATCGTTTCACAGCAGAACTACGTTCCCCAAATCACTCCGTACCTCAAGGAGTTTGCACGCATTTTACAGGATGCCAAGGAACGTGTAGAAGGGCAACAAGATATCAGGAAGACCACGGGAGACCAGGCTCGTCGTGATGCTCCATCTTTCAAGGAGGGAGATCTCGTTCTCGTGGAAGCCCACCTACTAAGTAATGCCGCTAAAGGCTTCACTAGCAAATTTGCACCAAAACGAGAGGGTCCATATCGTGTTTCACAAATCGTTAGTCCAACATCTTTTGTAATAGTTGACAGTAACGGGGTTGCCAGGGGGAAATACCATGCCAGTGCCCTAACACCTTATGTGGGATCAACCCCAGTAATTGTTCATCAACGTCGACGTGGCCGGCGGGGAAAGTCACAACCGGGTCGTTCCTGTGACTTTCAGGGGGAGGTTGTAGCGAGTCCCCGCGCTCACCATTCAAGCCGTCCATCAATGGGCAGTGTCACTCCCCGTGCCCCTCCGTCATTACAACCCCCACGGCGCTCGCCGCGCTTTTCCAAATAAGTAGTATTGTCAAGTCATCTGTTTAATACGCCCGCGCGTGCGCTCGTCGGGGGCGAGTCCAATTATAATCTTAATTATTAATCATTATCTAATATAAGCGTCTTACTTGTACCTTTGTGTCAATAGTGTGTGTGTGTGTGTCAGTAAATTTGATGTATTAATTTAATACGCATTTTAATTAATTGCACCAGCTCCCTATAAATTTTTAAAAACAAAATACCCTTAGTTTTGGTGCCACGATATTATCGAAATGATCTTAGTTAGCTGCGATTTATCTGTACGGTTCTTTGTGGAAAAATCTTCAATGTAACCTACCTCAGATACTAATCTATTTGTTGAAAACATTATAATTGTAATTATTACAGTGATATCAAGTCAAATTATGTTTATGAAAGCACTATTACCACGAAAGCTATTCATTAGGAAAAGTTCTTGGTAATTATAGACCCTACCCTACCCTACCCTCACCCTGTGTGATTACTAGGTGGTAGACCCATATGTAGGGTCGCCTGGGTAGGTACCACCGCCTTTCTTATTTCAACCGTGAAACAGTTCGCTGTGTTTCGGATTGAAGGGAAAGGTGGCCAGTGTAATTACTGGGCATGGACGGCATTTCATCTTAGGCCTCAGGATGACAACGCACCTGCAATATCAAGTGCTTTTCCTTGTTATTGCAGGTGTCTATAGGCGGCGGTAACCGCTTTCCACCAGGTGGGCCGTCAGCTTGTTTGTCATCTAGTTGTATAAAAAAAAAAAAAAAATTTTGAATTTTAAAACAATTTATTTATTTATTTTTTTAGGATAGCTTACAGCGTTATCATCAAACACACAAACAAAATAGCAACAATAAGCCATTAACTAGCTACCACATTTATATAGCCAATTAACTTTCATGGAAACTTATACTAATGTTACTTAATTCATAAACAGGTAAAACGAAAAACTACTGGTGCTCAAGTAATGCTCTCTTTATGCTATATAGACTATCTCGAAATATATCGATATCATTATTATTGATTTTGTCAGCCGCAACGCTGGCCCTGATGAGAAAACTGTTTTGTCTGTAGTTAGTGTGTGCAAAGGGGACATTAAAAAGCTTAAAATTACTACTGCGAGGTATGCGTGATGGTATTCTAAAATGAATTTTCTTCAGCAGGTCAGGACAATCAACCATTCCTTTAATAATTTTTACTAAAAATAATATATCTGAAATATTACGCCTAACAAAAAGCGGCAATATATGAAACCGAGAACAGCGTTCCTGATATGTAAGTTTAGGAATCTTGAATTTATAATTAAGAAAGCGTGAAAATCTTTTCTGAATTTGTTCAATTCTAGCTACATACAACTCATAGCACGGGTTCCAAATTGAACTAGCGTACTCAAGATGGCTGCGGACATAGGCACAGTAAAGAATTTTAATAGTTTTCATATGTTTGAAGGACCCAGACATACGTAAAATAAAACCTAAGACACGAGATGCTCCATTAATTATTGCATTAATATGTTTATCAAAAGAAAGATTATGAAAAGAAATAAATCAGAATCATTTTAAATACCTAATACTCGTACACCGTTATAGCAATTTAGGTGATTATAATAATCTCTACTATCTATCGCACTCCAACCTGAAACAGGCATTTCAGGTGTTAGCGTTACGTTCACCGTTGGCTCAAAGCCAAATCGTACGAAGTATAAAGGATTTTAGCAAAAATTCGTCAACGTAAATTATGCTGACATGTCAGCCATATATTAAACCTATTTCATCACACAAATTCCTGTCAGTCGATTTTAATTTTTGCTTTAAAATATAGCATTATTTTTACATAAATCAGACCGTAGAATAATTTGTTGTAGGCGTTGCGTGTTAGACAAACATTAAGCTTGTTTGATTGAATTGTATTTTTATATAAGTTCAGATTTTCAATTATTTTTTTTTTAATTTAAAGATAAAAAGTATGTAGGAAAAGTAATAGTTTAATCCCTCAAGCGGCGTTACTCCAATTGCGGTCTGGAATTGATTTTGAAATTGTCATAGCCCCCCAGAGGTATAACGCCGCTCGACAGATAAATATCTGAATACATTTTCTTTGCACGCAAAGTTTTGTTTAGCATTACTAACTTTGAAGAACAAACCATTGAATATTACTAGCTGTCAAAAGTCGCATAGTGGTAAAGCCCCTGGAATACGCTGTCCACTCGGCTTACTCTGCATTTGGGAAATATCCATTTCAAAATAATATAGCGCTGACATTAAATTTCAATTTGACATAAAATAGTCAAATTTTTGTGAATATTTTAGGAGTGTATCGCGGGATTTTGTGGTGTCAGTCACGATTTTCATTACAATAATTAAAAATTGTGTCGGAGCGAACTTTGTGTTTTAAAAGTGGTGTAGTTTTATAAAACAAATGTTTGTGTTGACGTGCAACTGAAATATTATTAGAATAAAAGTGATTATGCTGTGAAAGATGATGAGAACTTTTTTGTGGTTATACCTTATCAAGTATATAGCATCTTATGGGGACTGTCATCATATATTTGGCGTCAAATACTCCTAAGATGCATTGAAATGTGTAACACTAGCATTTCAGTGCAAAAATGAAGAAATAAAGAAATACTGAAGACATGGCTGTATGGGCATTAGTTTCCTTTGTCTTCCCATTACAGGGAGAATGAAGCAAAAAATAATGTGAATATTTTATGTCAAATGTAATGTCAGCGCCACACCAAAATTATTTTTGAAACAAAAATATTTCACGTAAACTGTACCACTTAGATTAAAAAGTTTATCTACCCTTTAGTCCCACATCAATAATGAATAGTGTGATGGACCAGTGAATATTTTTTTTTTCAGAATATACAGTAGACACAAAAAAAAACACTTTTTTAATAAATAGACCGCTGAAGACTTATTGTGGTCCAAAAGTTGAAACAATATTATAGAAGTAAGTATTCTTATCTATAATATAGTTTCTTCAAACTTTATTTTCACACTGTGTTTGTGTCTAATCTCGATTCAGAAGAAAATTTACTTTGCGAATGCAGGCTAATACGAATACCGACATCTTCTTCACGGCAAAGAAGATAAAAAAATAATTCTCTTATCAAAAGTCATAAACTTTTACGGCTCCGGGTACTGTCTTTTTAAGCAAAGAAAGCACTAACCCGCCGCACTTCTACGTAACTCCAATGATAAATGCTTAATAGGCTTTATTTTGGCAGTTGATGACTATCACCGTCTTCTAAGGCCCGGCACACACTTGCGGAGGCACGGCAAAGAGACTGAGAAGATAAAAGGAGATGTTTCATATTCGGCCAGGTACCTTTATGTACAGTATCTCAAAAAAAAAGGAAAAATCTCTTGAATCTGTGAAAAATACTAATATTTCGTTTTCATGCATAGTTTGTTTGTACAAAAGTTGAATTTTTTTTTGATTTCACCGTTTTTCATTATGGCAATATGGCGGACGACATAGAAGTCAACTAAACGTCACGAAACTGACTTACGCGCCATAATGAATGTTTGGCTGTGTTGCAGTATTTTCCATTAAAAAATCTTGTTTTGTACCACGCAACACTGCCCTCCATATTTTTACCTATTTTCTTCATATATTTTTGAAACATCTCTTTTAAACCAAACCTTAATTTTGGCAAAAAATAGAACACCACAGATAGCGTGGAGAAGCGCGTTGTTAAGGTGCCACAAAAGCCGTCACCACGCTCGCTGCTCTTATAGCAGCCGCCAGGTTGCCGTCTCTTTTTTGCTAGTGGCGGGCGGGTTATAGTTTACCTATGCCACCGACAAGTTTTGCCACATGAATACGTTTGTGAAACACTGACCTATTAGCAGCTAATCAATGTTGAGTTCAATGCATACACAAGCTTGTCTTAGCGCCATCTGTCGTCTTCTTTTGAAATTATATACATATCATCATACCTGCAACAATTCCAAAGGCAGACGATAGATGGCGGTACGAAAAGCCTGTGGCTTTATCAAAATCAACAATGACTTAAGAGCTAATAGGTCAGCGTTCCATTAGTTCAACAACGTGTATTGTCTTCGAATCATCAATTAAGGATGAGGAGAAGCTCCTCCATAATTGCTGAAATCTATAATGATTAAATAAATAAAATAAAAAAAGCAAATATATTTAGTGAAAAATCTTGTCGGAGCTCACATTCAATGACTCCTGGCGATGCTTAGAGTGGTTAGATGCTGCTCCTCAATGAGTGTCTAGATGCTTTCACTGACATTCGGAGTCGATAGAATCCAATCGCTGCGCGTGCTCCGCGACCAAAAGCTGCGCCATGCAGCGCCTCCTCAGGTGTGCATTTGGCTTAACTGTCATTTCAATTAATTTCCGTATCGTTTTGGGAGAAAAGCCATCGCTAGGGCAACATCATTAATACCATTAAAATTTTCACTTCGAGATTAAAATCAGCTGCTCCATTGGCGAATTACTTATACTCTAGGATCTGAGTGGATGAGCGGTTTGAAGATTTAGCATTGAGGTTAGTAAAGGATAATGTTGGGTTTTGTCTAAAGGTTGTCAAGAGACTGATCCTTTCCTGACTGAGACCTTTGTAAAGCTCTATTAATATAAATAGGTAGTACTAGAACTAGAAATATACCTAAGCAAATTTATGAAAATCGGTCAATAGTGACTAAAAAAATTGTTCGAACTCATCATTCAAACATGCCGTTGCCTTAACCAGCCGGCTGTCAAAAGTATAATAATGACATAATTATATTCACTTTTGAGTTCTAATCCACCTATCTGTATATAAATTTAAAATATTACAAACAGCCTTGCTGCTGCTTCAAAAAATTAATTTAATAAACTTCTAAAACATAGCACGAAATAAACAGTCATTTAAGATTAATATATTGAAGAAACGTCTACTCATGTGATTCCTTTTTTCTTTTAAATTATCTCAGATAACTAGAAATATGATTTCTGTTGCTATAAGCATAAAATCATCGTCATCATAATCGCGATAAGAATGTCTTAGAATTATCTGACATACGAAATTTATAGAGCGGAATAAATATTAACATAATGGGCTTGAAACAGGCTGAAGATAAGAGTATTTGCTACTTTAGATAAAGAGCGGCCTTACTGAATATCACTGTCAAATGCCAAATCAGTTAATGATACTCATAGCACCTTGGGCACTTTGCACGCGTTGCCTACTACCATATAAAAAAAGAAAAATAATTTCTAGTATTTTTTGCGGATTCAGGAGATTTTTCCTGATATTTTTGAATAGTGTACAAATACCTGACCGAATATGTTACATCTTCCTTTTTCAAAAGTCATACAATCTCATATCTTCCAAAATTTAATAAAAATATATCACGTTTAATGCCCAAAATAATATCTAGTTATTCAATATTTTTCTAGTATTTTCCAATCATTTTGCTTAAACACTAAATGAGGTTTGCTGGCAAACGATTTTTAATGACTCTCCTTGATATCATTCCCTTGGACACGCTTCCTAATGGTAGACGTAACGTGACACTGCATATGGCATAGAATATACAGATAAGTATTGTGATACCAATCGTTGAGTTTGATCAGCTAATGATACGTTAAATACTAACGTTATCAAAGTAATTTATCGTGACATACGGCACTGAGACGGGGTCGCCCACAGTGGGAGGCACAAAGACACTCTAAAGGCAATAGAGCGAGCGATGCTCAGAGTTTCTCTCTGGGATCGATTCAGAAATGATGACTCCGTAGAAAAACAAAAAGTCACCAACATATCTCAGAACGTTGATACACTTAAGTAGCAGTGTGCATAACACGCCGCTCGCAGAACCGATTGCGGTTCAGGCCGAAAGGTTCTACAGTAGCGACCATGAAAACGAAAGCGCAGCGTTGGCTTCCTAAGAGTGCATGCATGACGATGTGGTGAAAGTCGCAGGTCGCCGCTGGAGGCGTCTTCAGAAGGCATGTCAAACTGTGCTTATAGGGCATGACGCAAGATAAGCATAGCTGCCTCAGACGCTTCAGATAATACTATGTAACGTGGTACTTTAACATTGCGATGTTATAGCACCTCGTTTATTAGTGGGACCAGTGGGAATCGAATAAAATATCCTTCCCGTTCGTCCCACTGCACTTGATGGTAGGACGAACGGGAAAGAAAATTTATTAATTTATAAAATTCCCGTTCGTCCTACTGGTGGGACGAAGCCTGGTGGGACGAACGGGAATAAACCGTTTCTTTTTCCAAATTTACTGGAAATATAAAAAAAAGTCATACTTTGGTGCTTATTTCGGTTTTCTCTTTCAAAAATAATTCTATTGCTGACTGGGAGGAGATGTATTTTTTTAACTTGCCAGTGTCTCGCTCTCGACGCCTGCCGTTAGCTTGGGCGATATTATATTATTTTACTATCGATATAACATTCCGGATCAACCCGGAGAACTTCAATATACGTAAACAGTGACGTATTCCGGTGTTAAGTGGTCCCCCCAATCACACCACTACGCCACAACGACATACATATTATGAAGATGAGGCCATTCATAAATCATCTTCTTCTTCTTAACTACGCTAATCCAGGCTGGGTTATTGTGTTAAAGCGGTTGCAGTAACAATCGGGACCAACGGCTTAGCGTGCCTTCCGAAGCACGGAGGAACTCGAGATTACAAATTTTGATTGACCCATCTCTGGATCGACCATGGCGAAAGTTGATTTTGTTTTTGCAACTGAAACCAGATCGATCAAGCCACTATGCCATTGAGCTCTGCTCATCCTCGATTCATAGTCACAAAAAAAAATTAAGGAGATCTTCGATTTTCCCTAACGCACTTTTAGGCACTAAAACTGGCCTGTTCCGAATTTTAGGCCGTATGTGCCCATATTAAGGTGTGCGAACGCTTGGAACAATGCCAACATTGCACTGATTCCGGTGGCTCTCGCAGTATTCTCTGAGGTTATCGCAATTTAAATGGTACGTTAGGTTCGTTCGCATGTCTACACCACGTTGTAATTTGAGCTTTATTAATTATGCGTAGGGTTCAACTTTTATAGCGGTTGTTAATTGTAGGATAATTAAGTGTTTTGCTCACGCGACCTTTTTTATAGATTGGTATAATTTTGTATGATAACGCAAATGAAATGAAAATATACACGACTTTACAGTTAACGAGTCACTGGAAACCTATCCTGTACCCCTAGCACGAACATTTTTAAATTTCGAATCATAATCGTATCGTTCACGCACGCTTAAAATTTCAAACAAAAGCCAGACAAAAGATAACGTACCAAAAATAAAAATTTATTTTCAACAAAATAAACATAAACAGAGTTAAAATAGACCTATATACAAAAAACTACATATATAATATTGTATACTACATAAATTCTTATATTTTTATCAAGTTCCAGAGACGTGGAGCAGAGACAACAAAACGCATACTTACGTAAGTATACGTATGGAATAAGTCTACCCGTAGACCATAGAATGTTTCCGCGGTAACCTTTTTCACGGCTAATTTAAAAAAGCGACCTTTCAAATATGAGTTTGAGGTAAGGTAATAAAAGTATGGACGACAGATAATATATATATTTTGTGCTTTGGAAATCTGCAATCAGTCCCTGGACTATTATCAGATACGTTGCATGTCTTAATTGTATTAATTTATATCTGCTAGTTGAAGTGGTCAAAGACCGTAGATCGCTTCAGTCTAATGCTTTATGTTGATTAAATGAGCGCATTAGTAAGGGGATTAGGATAATTTTCCAGTCGCGCTTTGTGTCTTTCAGTCAGTAATTTTATCTCCTGATGCACAGTGTTCTGTTCCAAATGCTCATGCAGCTCAGAGATTTTTATAAACCATGGCGCATTGGATATAATATTTTAGATTGAATTTTGCATTCTTTGTATGATATTGATGTTGGAGCATCTTGCAGTCCCGCAAAGTTGTATACCATACGGCCATATTGGTTTCAGTATCATATTATATATCAGTAGCTTGTTGTCAACTGAGAGGACTTCTCAGTGCAGATTCTTGTATTTCAGATTAAACTGATCTCTTTTTGCCTGTATGTGTTTTTTCCAAGTAAGCCTTCGGTCTAGATGGATCCCCAAGTATTTAACAGAATATCTACGTGGGAGTTCTTGTTCACAAGACAGATAAAATATAACCATCAATCAGAATAAACTCTACCATGGACAATTTGGATCGGCTTTCTTCAGTTCTGATAGAAGTATTTTGAGATGCAACTTCTGGAGTTTACTGTACAAATTTAACAAGTCAACGAAACTATAACATTCCTCCGATTTGTTACATGTTCAATACTGAAACTTTCATCGGTTCGGTCGTGATGTTAGCGCTGTCGCGCCAACAAATTAATAGGCTATAACATAGGAATTATTGCTATTGCCAATAGAACTTTCTATGAGCAAAAAGGCTGAAGTGATACCTTCGCGCTAAAAAAGGCTGCGCTAAATTGAAGTGCAATGCGGTACGTGGGGCTTTTTGGACAAATTTTTAGGTTATTTTTTATAAAATGCAGGTGACAAACAAGCAAATAGCTGACCTGCCCCCCCATTTTGCTATTGTATTTTGATCTGAAACGAATCGGAAACGCTTAAGGTACGTTTTTGTATTCTGCTAACTCAATGCGATCGAAACGTAACCGAAACGCATCAGTTTGATATTCTACTAACAAACACGTAACGCGAACCGTTTGGTTCAATCATTGTTTCGTATTCTGTTAAATATTTAACATTTGTGGCAGCCGAAACGCATCGATAGTTTTTTGTTCGAACTGTCCAAAATTAACAACTGTCTAGTCACTAAGCCAAAATATTTTTGTTTCTTGCAATATTGCTAATAATTATCGAGCCGAAGTTGAACTGACCGAGAGCGTTTCGTTAGCGCTCCGGCTTTATAAGCAATGTTAGTAAAATACCTTTTTTTATTACAACCGCATTGGTAACCAAACCGCAGCCGATCCGTTTAGGAAAATAAATAGCAGAATTGACCCACTGGTGGTGTTCAGATTTTGGTACTTATCGCATGTTGATGTAAGAGACGAGTGCATATGAAATGTAAGTGGAATGCTCTCGAAAACGTCTTGTTGAAAAAAGAATGCATGACTTACTAAAAAAAAATGGAAAAAAAACTAGCTGTTTCATACTAAATTATAATGTAATACCTACGCGACCTGTTTGTATGGAACAGCAGATTTTAATTTAATTTTAATTTAATTTAATAGTCAATCAAATATTGAAAGAAGTCATTATGATACATTTCAAACACAAGAAATAGTAAATCATAAAATATCGATTGTACTTCATGTCGTATAACTAAAACAGCGACAAACACGCACACCCAAGGGATCGAAGTAGAGATTAGTGATTGGCGGCTAGTCGTCGTGTCAACTATGAATTATACTGCAGGATGGCAGTTTCAATTATTAATGAAAAAAAGCGCGCGATTGGCTTATTGCTTGATATGAGCAAGGCATATGATAGGGTCAAATATGATGTACTGCTTTCTAAATTGCAAGGGTATGGCGTGAGAGGTATAGCTAATAAATGGTTTGCTTCATATTTAAACAACAGAAGTCAATATGTCGAAATAGTAAATCACGACAGTAAATCGGGCTACACAACATCTTTTCGCTCTCAAAAAACAGAAATGGCAATGTCAATTCCACAGGGTAGCGTGCTCGGATGTGTATTATTTTTAATTTACATCAATGATCTACCTAATGTAATCACTGTCCCTTGCTCATTGTTTGCAGACGATATATCTATAGTAATTCCTATTGCAAATTATCAGAACCATGATGTAAATAATACAATACATAGCACGTTGTCAAAAGTAAATGTTTGGTTAAATGAAAACAACTTACAAATTAATTTTCAAAAAACAAAATTAATAGAATTCCGACCTTTCCAAAGAAAACCATTAGATATAAATTTCAAATTTAACGGAGTAAAAATAGAACAAGTAAATAATTACCCTCTTCTAGGAATAAGTATAGACACAAACACAAATTGGAAAGAACATATAGATAAAGTTACAATTAAACTGTCCAGATTTTCGGTTCCATTTCCCCATAGCAATATGCCATAAGACAGCACCCTTAATACTTAAAAAGCTTACAAATTTTGAATCAGCAAAAATGCTTATTACGCATATGCACATTCATGGCTGTCTTATGGCATATTGCTATGGGGAAATGGAACCGAGGTGGAAAAGCTTTTCCGGCTGCAAAAAAGATGCATAAGAATATTAGGGAATGTATGTATTATGGATAGTTGCAAATCATACTTTACCAAATTTAATATATTGACTTTGTCATCCCTATACATATGTGCGGTTTGTGAGTTTGTTAGAAAGCACCCAGACTTCTTTCCGTGTCACCAACGTCCGCAAAATCTTAGACTACAAAAAAATTTTAAACAAAAATTAAAACCGACTTCAAAAAACTGAAAAGCATGAAATAATTAAATTTAAGTAGGTATTCATCCCCTAGAAACATATTTTTGGAGTCGGTGCTTTACTTTCTATTGGTTTTGGAAACCACTTAGCACCAACTCCAAAAATATGTTTCTAGGGGATGAATACCTACTTAAATTTAATTATTTCATGCTTTTCAGTTTTTTGAAGTCGGTTTTAATTTTTGTTTAAAATTTTTTTTTCACAATTTTTAGTGATAACTTTCTACGGTCGAAGCTAGATGGGTGACCGTCAACTTATATTGTTTCCTACTATCGTATCGTTTCACTAAAAAGTCATTGGAAAAGCAAAAATTCGCAATTTCGCTTATGTAGACGATTTCATAATTTCAGTTTTTTTAAATTTAAAACCAAAATACCCAACTGTTTTTGAAAAAATTTTTATGGGACCAAATGGCAGCTATTCCGCATCGAACAAAAAAAGAATCACGTAAATCGGATCAGTAATCTCGGCGTAATCGGTGTACATACATAGAAAAAAAAAAAAAAAAAAAAAAAAAACATACCGGCCGAATTGAGAACCTCCTCGTTTTTGAAGTCGGTTAATAAATTAGCCCAACCAACTTGCAAATTGAAAATGACGCAAAGTGGCCCTCTGGCTACGTGTGTAAAAATTTATAATAAATTGCCCAGCAAAATTAAATATGAAAACAAATTAAATAAATTCAAACAAATGTTAAAAGAATATCTCATAGAAAAATGGTATTATTCGCTGCAAGAGTTTTTAAATGATAGCCATTGATTTATAATAATAATGTAACATAATGCATGAAATTGATTTAATAATGTTATATGTATAAATTAAATAATGATAATATTTTAATTTCATTTAATTTAATGTTAATGTAATTTAATGTAATGTAATGTAATTAAGTAACTATACTAGCATTAAGATATTGCTGTGCCCTTGCAGGGTCATGTCTGATTCTCCATAGTATTGTTAACATCTATGTAACAACATGATGCAATAAAGTACTTTGACTTGACCTTGACTTTGTCCTTTTTTTAACCAGGAGAGGTCCATTGACGGTCCTACCCACCGCTGGCGAAGCAGCGGATCTTAATTGACCCTGGGAATATCCGCTAAAACTCCTGGATAACTCCCGTACCTTTCGCGGAGGCGGTTTGGGATCTAAGAAGAAAATTCACCAGACCACCCCCAGGTAACTCGGCCTTACAGCCCGGCTACGTGCCAATGGAGATTTCCCAGACTTACCATGGGCAATCTCAGGCGTGGCGGCGTTTGTATTGCGCGCGTGTGAGCCACTCGAAAGATGACAGTCCTGCAGTGTGATTCAACAAAGAAGACCATCAACCATCTTCCTTCGTTTTCGAGTGCGTCCGCCTAACACACGGTATAGGTGTCCAGTTATATAAATATTAGAAATTCGTTCAGTAATTATAAATAACTCATCATACCCCTAGAAGGATTTAAAAGCCGATGGTTGAATTGGTCACTACAGAATAGCTTCGGTGTGATTCACAAACAAAAATATTCGACATCGAGCTGGATGTCTGACAAGATGACGAGTTGCCATTGAATTTGACGTTTGCGCACTGCGCTGCGCGTAAGCGTATTCACCTATCTCTACGTCGATCTTATGGCTGTGTATTGTCTCTGTTTTAGTTATACGACATGAAGTACAATCGATATTTTTTGATTTCGTTTTTGATGTGGTAATATTGTATCGCAATGACTTCATTCAATATTTGATTGATTTTTACATAAAGATATAAAAATCAACAACTTTGTAGTTCCGGGTAACGCCGTACTCGTCGTCGGAACGCTGGTGTCGCCAACGGTTGTCAAACAAACGCCAAAAGATTGACAGCGCTGCCGACAACCACGAATTTATGGCTGCTGGCTTTAAAGAATCGCATAGCAGACACATTTTTCAAAAATTTTCGCCGATGGTAGGTAGTTGTGAATTGTAAGTTAATTTCTGATGTCAAAAAAGGTTAATACTGAAATTTTTAGTCCCTTCTATTCTATTATACCATGCTGTCCCGACGCGTTGTCGAGTGACGTCTTAACTTTCTTAGGTATTTCCATTTTTTTACATAGGTAATTATTCTCTTACTCCTACCTAATGTATTATTTATATTAGAGAATAATTTGGTATGTATCTATTTCCCATGAAATATAAATGCAAATGAGAAATCTAAATAATATGATAATGTAATAAATATTTAGTGAGTTAAACAGAACCGCAACGTTAAAGAAATGTTTTCACGACAATAACTGAAATATGTAAGCAATTACCGGTTAAAATCGCTGGCAACTGTTACTTTGGAGTATTGCCAAACTCTACACTTTTATTCGGCTAGATTAACCTTCGACGTCATAAATTGTTTAAAAAGAAAGAAAAATATTGCTGTGAAATGAAATTCAAAAACTAAAAACTCATAATTTCTGGTTTCTTTGTTTAAAAACTTACCAGAAACGTATTGTTTTTTGGCCATATCAACTCAATTAAATAAATAATTCATCAACATATTTACTGAGAGATTTGTGGATGACATCGTCGCTATGGCCAAAACAGAAGTCGCAGGACCTAGCTCAATCATCTCAATACATCGGTCTCTGGATGAAGTTGGATAAAATCAAAATTATGTAGTAATTAAAATATGGAATCCACGTTACAACGTCTATATCGATAGGCTTGAGCGCATTCAAGCCAATTTCTTACGATATCTTAAATATAAGACAAAACTAGGATTTCCTGATTACGCTCAAGCTTGTAAACACTACCATTTACTTCCGCTGTCCGAGAGACGCGCAATCGCAGACTTATTATTTTTACTCAAAATTATTCACAACCAAATCGATTCTACCCCACTCCTAAGTAGGCTTTCGTTCTCAGTACCAAGTTATAGCTGTAGACAGACTTCTTATAAACTATTTAGTTTACCACTTGTCTCATCTAATTACAAACAAAATTCCTTTCTTTGGCGAGCGTGCAATCTACTTAATCGCAAAAGAGTGCGACTTGGATCAGTTCTCTATGAGCACTAATACGGTTAAAAATATATTATCATCATTATTCTTCAAAGGCGAGTGACTTGACACTAATGAATATTATATATGGTAGGCAATATGTGTAGCTATTTAGTTATATTAGGCTCAAAAATGTACCAGTTTTACTTTACTCACAATCTTGTTTCTTTAACTGTCTCCATTTTTTATTATTATAATTCTTCTATATGCGGAGACTTTCACAGACTTCATATATTTAATAGCATTTATACCTTGTTTATGTAGTGATTAGTCTTCCAAAAATAAATTAATAAATATCTAAACTTGAAATATTTCATGTCCTGAGGCGGGTATCGAACCCGCGACCTTTCGCAATCCGGGCGACTGCTCTGACCATCTGAGCTACCCGTACGTATGTCATCACTGGCAGCACGAACAATGCGTGTTGCCAGTGACATACGGCTGTATGATCGCTGACTTCTTCTATGCATAGTCGCTAAACAAGCTACGGAACGTGCTATGTATTTCCCAACGAGATAGAATCAGAAATTAGGACATCCGTACTAAAGTCACTGACATAGCTCACAGGATTATCAAGATGAAGTGGCAGCGGGAGGAGGAAAATAGCACGCAGAACTAACGGCCGATGGAAAGTTAACGTTCTAGAATGGCGACCACTTACCGGCAAGCGCAAAGTAGGACGGCCTCAATAGATGGACAAATGACCTAGTCAGGGTGGCGGGGAACCGTTGGATGCAAGCAGAACCGATTCATTGGAAAATAGGGGTGGCCTTTGTCCAGCAGTGGTCTTTATAGGCTGATATAATGATAATGATGATGATGATATCATGAAAGAAAAGGCTAAAGAGCCAATGCTTTGTGCCTGGCATTGAACATGGGTCTCTCTTTTAGCGGGCAGAAAGATTTTTACTTGGCACAATTTTTTTTCTGAACCAAATACTCACTTATGTGTATGTGTGTGGGTGTGTGTGTGTGCATGTAGAGATTAGTAAATAGGCTTACGCGCAGCGCTGTTTTAACATTTGAACCAATAGCGGCTCGTCGTCAAGCTCGAAGTCGAATCTTTCTTTCTTTTTCATGTTGTTACAAATAAAATATCTTTATCTTTACACTCCGTCTAATAAAATAAAATTGCCCGCCAACTGGCCCGTCCTGTTTAAACTCCATTCTAGTCCATTAAGAATAAACTTCTTAAGTGGATTTCCCAATAACGAAAGCTTAACACTTTCCAATAATTTAAAACATCAATAGAACCATAAAAATCCGTCCCTTTAACAAGTTTTGTCCGTGGAAATTCTCCTTCAAAATTACTCACTGAATTATTGAATATTAGATACCACAATACTTGGACTGCTAAATTATTTCAATGTCTACACGATACACGATAACCCAATTCAAAACCATTAAACTCGCGGACCACGTACATATTCCGTAGGTACGTAATTAATAATTGATTGAACAAAATATCAGTTTAAACCAATTTGTATAATCGGTAACAATATACGACGAAACAAAATTTTGTTGATAAAATAAAATTTGTTCAAAACTTTCAACGATGCTTGTGCAAAAGTGTTATTGGTACTTTGAACAAGTTTCTAAGCTTCGAGCTTTGTTGTGGAATATAAAAACACTTAGATAAGGGTGGAGATATACCTACGTAAAAAATAATTATTTAAACTTTCATTGCGCATAATAAGATGTACCAAGGTCCCTCTGTTCTATTGGTCGAATGACTCAACACCACCTGATGTGAAGCGGTAAGAAGAGTCCATATGCGAAGACCACCACCACCACCACCGTGAGTTTTCACGCCTCTTTCGAAGGAACCCATGTTATAAGAAAATATGTATATGAATTTATATTAAATAGGCAATGCAAAAATGAATGTGCATAAACTCGAGACACATTTTACATACTTAACATTTTCTAAGCTCAATAAAACACCATAAAAATTTTTGGGCCCACCTTCCATCGCCACACTATAATTATGTAAGGTTCAATATACTTGACAAATATTTCGCCTGCGTCTTACCATCGACGAAATTAGTGCACAATAATTAGCACATTTATTTTGACCTAGCTTTCGCCCGCGGCTCCACCCGCGTGGATTATCGCTTGTGTTCTCTAACGCTCCACAAAGTATATTATGTTCTTCCCAGGGTCTCAAACTATCTCCATACCAAATTTAATTGAAATCGGTTTAGTGGTTTTGGCGTGAAAGCGTAACAAACAAACAATTAAACAAAGTCAATTTCGCGTTTATAATATTAGTTAGGAAGTGATGTTACCTTGTAAGCAGGGAATAAAGTTCTATTGCGCTAACGTGTTCTTTAGGTATCAGCTTGGAGTTCCTCAGGGCTAAAGTGAAGAGATATTTTATTTACCAATGAACTTACCAAATGAAAAATAACAAAGCTAGTGGCTGCCCGCGGCTCCACCCGCTGAATGTATTACCTTTCTCAGGGTGTAATCCATCTCCACGCCAAATTTCATCTAAATCGGTTTAGAGGCTTAGAAGTGAATACGTAGCAGACAGACAGAGATACTTCTGATTTATAATATTATTACAGATACTCGACTATTTTGTAAAATATACCATTTTCATATACTGTAATGAATAAATGAAAATCAACATTCCCGAATTTGTATATACAGTTTTCATATCATCAGGCTTATGAACTCTTGTTTTCATTTAGTTTTAGACGTATTTATTATTACCTACAGCATGATCACTATGACCCTGTCATTAGAGTTCATTATGAAGTAAAATTAAAAGTTGGCCATAAAGTGAATAGATATAGGACTTCATACGCATAATCATAATGCACCATAAGGTCCTTAGTAGCTATATCTTTGGAATTTTGATTAAACTGTCCTATTAATACCAACCTACTCTCTGATTTATTGGCACATTCCTTCCGCAATACATTGCTAGCTCATTAAAACTTAAATTAAGTTTTAGCGTAACTGGGCTTAGAATGAGGAATATTGCTTTAAGATATGGCTGCGGTGCCAAATAGGCTCATTCATTAACTAAAATAACACCTATCTTGAAAGTTCGTTAATGTGTTTTCTTGATTGGTTTACAAAAATTAAATTATTGAAGCTTTACCTTAACTTAAACTTATTATTTAGTCCAAATATAACATCAATAAGAGCTTGTTGTAGGGATAATATTAGATAACGGAGAAATTAAAATAATGATATAATATATACACTATGTTACTTAAGTCAGAAGTAAAATTAAAGTGGGTAGTCGTGTTCTTTGTATTTGGACACCTTCTGATTAAAGTAATAAAACATTGTCACATCTGTTAGGACACGCCTAAAAAAGCGTACTACCGCGTAATGCACATTACTACGATATCAACCCCCGCAACCCCAGAATTCCAAATATTATTTCGGGAAGTATATTGGGGCTCAACAACAGAATCACTCTGAAAAGGGTCACTCTGGAGTCACAGGCGATGAAAAGGCCGATGAATAAGCTATAATTGGGGTACAAGGTACAAGGACAACATATCGGACCTGAACCTTCCTGCGGAATCCAAAAGAATCAGGCCATGCATTTTCTCAAAAGCAAATTCATACAGGAGTCCTCCAAACAATGGCTAAGGACACCTGGCTTGATACATTCAAAGTCTCTAATACATAGCTACCATGGTAAACGAGCTGGAAAGCTGATAAAGCTCAGCAGGAGTAACATGAGTGCTATGTTTAAAGCTTTGACAGGCCACTGCAAACTGAACACTGACGCTTATTCAACTTAAAATTAAGTTATTTGGATCTTTTCAGATTCTGTTCACAGGAGCGTAAAACCTTAATGCACCTTCTACGAGTATGCAACTGTGGAGACATATTACGAAATAATATTCAGACTCTTGAGGTGAGAAAAATCCTAAAACTTATGGAAAGTGCCCAAATTAAGACTGCACAATGAACTACTGGCGGATCAAGTCACAAAAGATCTTTCAGGTCGCAGTGAATTTAGTTAGTTAGTATTTTTTAGTTAATGAATGAGTCTTAGCAAGACTGATAAGCGCCAAATACAAATAATAATAAAATAACATCTGCCCCTACCGGGATTTTAAAACACAAGCTAATGGTTTCGTAGACTACTATTTATATTCGCTTAAGGATGGGCGTCTAGTCAAGTGACCAATTTAGTTCTGGGAAGGTGATGATTTTGGCAAAAATCAAATAGCAACTGAACTAGTTCTAATAAAATCCAATGGACACACAAACTATAGTAATAATATACAAAAACATAAACTTTCACCACAAAGCTCCTCAAATTAAGCATAATTCCAATTAAGCCTACAAAGCGTAATCAAATAACTCAACTAAATTAAAAGCAGAAATGTTGTTTTATGGGTCCGCAATAAATAAGATCGCCGCAATTCGCCTTGGCCTTCTGTTTGTCTATCCCTAATTCGAAGTTACACAGTTTACTCAACGGTGGCGGAGTTTATTTGTATTTGTGTTCGTAATTTGCTGGACACCGCGGAGACAGGACGGATAAGGTTGGACTATTTCTGGGCGACTCATTCGCAAGCTATAGTTTGATATGTTTATGTTATTGTTTGTTGCTCGACTATTCTTGGACGATTCACGAGCTATTGTTACGAGTTACTACTGTTTGGTAATATTTCTATATGAGTGATAATTATGTGTCACATGCAATAAGTACTCATTAGCTCACACAAATCTGTTCCGAATCCACCCATGAATCAAAGCAATGGCAACAAAAATTTGCTCAGCAAGCCACATGTCACAGTCAAAATTGTTTTTTTTTTATCATAGACTCCGAGAGTCTTATACTGCAAGAAATGAAACTTAAAGTTACTATTAGAAATATTGAACTATTTGATAACCGTAGACAACCCCATGTCAATGCCACCAGTTAAAATATTACCAGGAGAAGTATCACTAAACCGAGACTTTTCCAAACTAAAATGTTTTTGTAGAATTGTGCCTAAAATTAGCTTTCTATCTGAGTGCAATACTCGTAGGAATATTGAAATTGAAATGCGGCACGAAATTCTACACTAAACGTCTAAATGCATTATCGTTCCATTCAATTTAGCTCAATCCTTTTCCTTCTGTGGGGTTTTAGGTAAATTCGAGGATAATGAAGCGTAAGTATATAAACTTATTCAATTTAACGTCTAGATCCTGCTTTCCCAGTTACCTTCTGTGAAAAATCTTACATCAGCATTATTATTGATTGTTAGGATTCCACAATCAAATGTAGTCCAATCAAACAATCAAGAAAGAGGTTGCGCGCTGTAAGGAATCTATCAGCAATGGGTTTAACTAGCAATGCTTCAGCAAAAATTGTATTTTGATAATTTTAAAGGTACTGAAATTACATTTAGGGTAATTTGAAGATTCAACGGTAGGAGAGAGAGCAGTAATTTTAATGAGACTGTGTATATCATGATAGAAAAGGTAAATTGATAATATATTTCTGCTGGCTGAGGAAGAGAACAATATTCAATGCCAGTCACTGAGAATGGGCTCACTATACTATTTTGTCATGATTAAACAGCTTTGTTCAGAGTTACCCCGCGTTTGTTATTACTCCATCCTACCCTGTTCAGTTAACTTAAGATAATCATCAAACATTAGCTCAAAAAAAATATTTTCAACACATTTTCTCACTCAGTTTCAGGAGAAAATGGACCAATTTTGCACAGATAATCAAATCAACGAAGAACAAATACATAAAATCAAATATAAAGAAGAGCTAGAAAACACAATAGAGAAATATATAAAAATTATAATAGACACATGCAACGACACAATACCAAAACTAAATAAGCACAGGTGGAGAGGATTGCCTTGGTGGAACGAGGAGTTAGAGGAGTTGAAAGCAGATATGAAAAGGAAGAGAAGAAGGATTAGATACAGAGCCCCCACGGATAGAGAAAATATAATAAAATAATACCTAACTGCTAAAGAAACTTATATCCAAGCAGCAAAGGACTCACAGACTAAGAGCTGGAAGAACTTCTGTGGTAAGCAGGATAAGGAAGGAATGTGGGAGGGCATATACAGGATTATCAAGTACATCGCGACTAGAAACGAGGAAGTGCCAATGATAGTAGAAGGAAACACATTGAACGCGAAAGAATCAGCGGAACTTTTGACCAAAACCTTCTACCCGGACGATGACCCACAAACGGACAATTTAGATCATGTCAACATAAGACTAAGAGCCGAAACCATAAACCGAAACGAAGACCGACATGAGGAAAACGATCCGCCTTTTACGACCGGGGAGCTGGAAGAAGCAGTAACATCTTTCAATCCTAGAACCAGGGTGGGATGGCATGACAGCGGACATTTGTCAAAGAGCGATAAAACTGCACCCGGATGTCTTCTTGGGAATGATGAATAAGTGCCTTGAGCTGTCGACCTTCCCTAAAATCTGGAAAAGAGCGACAACAGTAGTACTGAGAAAACCCAACAAAGAAAATTATGCCACCCCAAAATCACATAGGCCGATTGGACTCCTGCCGGTGATGGGAAAGATCCTGGAAAAGCTCTTGGTCAATCGTATTAAATGGCAAATCCAACCAAAAATGAGCACTTCACAGTATGGCTTCACGCCGCAGCGCGGCACCGAGGACTCACTCTATGATATAATTAACTATATTAAAGAAGGACTAACTCACAAGAGGATAAACATCATCATATCCCTAGACATAGAGGGGGCCTTCGATGCCGCGTGGTGGCCAGCCATAAAGTGCAATCTAGCAGATAAAAAGTGCCCTTTAAACCTGAGAAAACTGGTGGATAACTATCTGGAAGATCGAGAGGTAAAGTTGAGATACGCCGGAGAGGAATGCGCGAAAAGAACTACAAAGGGCTGCGTACAAGGCTCTATTGGAGGCCCAATATTCTGGAACATCTTGCTGGATCCCCTACTGCAAACACTCAGCAATAAAGGATATAAAGCCCAAGCTTTTGCAGACGACATAGTTCTGATGTTCTCCGGTAGTAGCACAGCGGAAGTCCAAGATCAAGCTAACGCTGCCCTAGAATGCGTAAGGAGGTGGGGAGTGGCCAATAAGCTCAGGTTCGCACCGGCCAAAACCCAAGCCATGGTGGTAACCAAAAGGCTTAAGTGTGATACCCCGCGTCTCAGCATGGGAGGACAACCAATCCTAATAACTACCAAAATGAAAATCCTAGGACTGACCATCGATAACAAATTAACATTTGGCGGCCATATCGCGGCTGTATGCCGGAAAGCCGGCAACATCAATAAACAGCTAACAAGGGCTGCAAAGGTCAGCTGGGGACTGCACCCGGAGATTATCAGAACTATGTACGTGACAGTAATAGAACCGATAGTTATGTACGCAGCCAGCGCATGGGCAGAATCGACACATAAGTTGTCCACCAAGAAGGTGTTAAACAACCTGCAGAGGGGAGTGTTGCAAAAAATTGTCAAGGCCTACAGAACAACCTCACTGAACTCAGTCCTCATCCTAGCGGGTATTCTGCCACTTGACATCAGAATAAGGGAGATGGCAGCAATATACAAGGCAAAAAGGGAAAGAACAATGGAAGGGCTGGGGGACAGAGTGATAGAGAGCCGAACACCATACATTAACACACCACACCCCTCCAATAAATTAGGACTAACGTATGGCAGCGTGGTAAACCGTGCAGATATTCCGGACGACGAAAATGACACACTGCATATATATACCGATGGTAGTAAGATCGAAGGGAAAGTGGGAGGAGCCCTAACCATCTGGAAAAATAATGTAGAAATCCTCACCAAAAAACTGAAACTGGAGAACTACTGCACGGTTTACCAGGCTGAATTACTGGCATTAAACACAGCAACAAAACATATGGTAAAAAGCGCTGCAAATAAATTTAGAATTTATAGCGACGCCAGGTCTGCACTCGATACGCTCGTAAATGACACGTCATCTCATCCACTAGCACAGGAGGCGAGGTCCAATATAGGCCGACTTCTGGAACGGGGAGGGGAGGTCGACCTATATTGGATAAAGGCCCATGTAGGACTGGACGGGAACGAGAGAGCAGATGAACTGGCGAAAAGTGCAGCGCTGTACACTAAAACCAAAGCCATATATGACAAGTGCCCCATCTCATTCGCCAAAAGACTAATTAGGACCCAGTCTCTCGGCGAATGGGATGAAAGATACCAATGCACCGAAACAGGCAGGGTGACCAAGACATTCTTCCCGAGCGCAACACACGCCTATAAAATAGTTAAAAAGCTAGAGATCAGCCCGGTCCTGACGCAGGTACTCACGGGACATGGCGGGTTCTCCGAATACCTGAATAGATTCAAGTGTAAGGAAAGCCCGGCATGTATTTGTGACGACGAGACACCTGAAAGTGTAATACACATCGTCACAAATTGCCCCGTGACAGCCTGCCTCAGGGCCGAGCTGGAACATAGGCTAGAAGCATCAATTGATGAAAACAGCCTATGTGAACTAATGGTAAACACTAAAACAAGAGGCGCGCTTATAGAATATTGTACAAAAATAGCTGAAACAGTAATAAAGAGAAACAAAACAAAGTAAAAAGGTAGGCTTAACTAATGAATATATACTTTTATATATACAATTAGTAGGCGGAAAACTTAGATAGAGACTAAAAATAAATAAGAATACGAGCTATAAATAAAATTATAACGTACGCACGCAATAAAACAAAGAATATAAATTAAGACAGATAAAATAATATATAAGCAAAGCACTAAATTAGCAATAATGTAAGACACAAGTAGACTTAATAGAACATAGAAATAAACAAAAAACGCATTGTAATAATAATTAAAATAAACATCTATATAAACTAGAACTATAGTACTTACCATGGACTAACCATGTAACATAAAAACTTAACAAATGTTAAATGTAAATTAAGCTAGATAATAAGGAACAATGTATTAGATATAACAATAGAATTAGATAACAATGTCTGTAAACAAGTAGAAGATAAGAAAATGTAATAGAATAAGTAAATAATGTAATATTAAAATACGAAAATGTAATAGATAAATTAAGAAACTACACAGATAAGTATTGTAATAAAGAGGTTTAAACTGTCAATTAACTGTAAAGTTACATTAGATAAATTAAATAAATAAAATACAGATTGTCCCTCCCCTTCCCCTAGAGTTACTGATACCTACGTGAGAAAGTGAAGTATAATAGAAAGAAACAGTATGAGGAATGAAAGTGCGAGAGGAATAACTGATAGAACTAGAATGAATGAGATTTAAATTATAAGAAATAAGATAATAAAGGGCTCTGACATATCTCAGAGGTAGTAGAAAAAAAAAACGTATTTTCTCAATAATGCATTTCAACATATTTGCTCAAAATACCTTTTCAACATAATTGCTTAAAAAATTTATTTACACGGATGTTGCGCACAACGGCGCGTACGGTTGAATAGGTACTCACACCTAAGAACAGTCAAGAGCACTAAGATAGATAAGTCAGAGATGTCAAGAATAAATACACTCTTGACATCTCTGACTGTCAAAAGTGCCTCTGCAAGTGTCATCTTTGTGCTCCTGACTGCACCTGTTTTACCACACGCTCGTTGCACGGAATGTGAATCATCATCATCATCATTATCACCAGCCTATATACGTCCCACTGCTGGGCACAGGTCTTCCTACATGAAAAAAACACATGAGAAGTTTGGGCCATAACACCACCACGCTGGCCTAATTCGAGTTGGTGGGTTAAAGCAGTTCCAGTAACAACCGGGACCAACCTTCCGAAGCGCGGCTCCTCTGTGGACATAGGACCTCGAGATTTTAAATTTGATTGACCCATCCCGGGACCGACCATGGCAAAAGTTGCTTTGATTTCGTAATCGAAACTAGAGCGCTGAAACCACTACGCCACCGAGCTCCTCAATCGGAATGGGAATAATTATGTAAATTCTATCATTAACTTTTTCGGCATTTGATCTCAAATAGCGCCGTATCAAAAATAATACATTAACTTTCTTGAAATCTCGAATTTCGTTGAATGTGTATTAACAATTTTTTTAAATAATTTACAGTTGAATGATTGTTTGTCGTTTTTTTTAATGATAACATCATCTAGTATTATATGGTTTTCTGTGTGATTATATCCTGAAGATAATTTTATTAAGAGCCATAAGAGAAAAAGTGGTACTCAGCCTATCGTTCTTGAGAGCTGACCAACATGTAGTAATTATTTGTAAGATATATAGTAAATTTTGGTGTGATATTTCAATAATTATTTACGGCTTATTAGATAAGAATCAAGCGAGTTAAGAATACCGATACATTATACGTGTACTTGTGTCATAAATGCTCGAATAATATAAAAGCGGTTAGACAACTTTTTCATAACATGCCACAAACCACAAAAAAAATTTAAAAGGAAAGATTATTAAATTATTCTTTAAATTTAATAATGAGAAAGAAAATTTCTCTGTTTACACCCACACCACGGCCAATAAGCTTTGTTCTTCCTATTAACGTATTTTACCATCAATCAGCGAGAGCATCAAAAAAGGCATTGTTAGCACAAACAAAATGCGGCATTCCTTGCTGGCGAGTTAAAAGCGGCATTATGTTGTACCGTTTTATGCAAATGAACGCGCGGCTTTCAGCGTTTCTAGGCACTTTGCAGGGAAATGTACGAAAATGTACAATAAAGTGGAACGCCGTCGGCTTAGCGTGGGTTATGACCAAGGCCTAGGGAAGCACCGTTTTGACTGTTTCTGAGATTTAGAGTACACATCCTCCAGATCAAACGAAATCTACTCTCTGAATTCCCAAACGAGTGTCGTCCAAATATGGGTCAATTGTCGATTCTGTTTTAAAAATTTCAAGCTTTAAAAATTGCTATACAGTGTGTTTCAAAAGTTCGAAATAACATTTTAAGGGTAATTTATGTTCCCTGTAAAGAATTACCTCTGAAAATTTGACGCCTTTCTGAATTATTTGTTTTTTTCTAATTAAACAAATAAAACATTCCTGCTCGTGACAACCCTAAAAGATGAGTACGACGACACACACAATCACAACCCTTGCATATAATACTACAACCCCATAATTTCAAATTTTATTTCGGAATACTGTAGCACTCGGTAAGGCTCAGTTATAATAAAATATTAAAAGACCTTCTCAAAATTAAAATAATTGTGTACAAATTGAGCTAACGTCCACCCTACAATGTCGAAATATTCTATTTCAACATTGTAGGGTGGACGTTAGCTCATAAACGCAAATACAAGATAGACTAGAAGAATTTCACAGGGATATCCCAAGTCCTGGGTGGCTCAGTGGTCAGAGCAGTCGCCCGGATAGCGAAAGGTCGCAGGTTCGATTCCTGCCTCAGGACGTGAAATTTTTCTAGTTTTATTCTATTTTAATTACTAAGTAATTTTTCAAACATTTATAATAATGTTAAAATCAAAAATTAAGAATAAGATCTAGCTTGACCTGAGATTAATCTAACAACATTAGATTTCTTATAACATTGGAGAAGTTAAATAGCTCACATTTTAATGTTTTTTGATGCGCTTAAACGCCTATTCTATTGTAAAAATTACAATAATGAAAGAAAACGATGAAAAAAATTATGCTTCAGGCGGGACTCGAACCCGCGTCTCCTGTTTTCCGGCCAGACGCGATTACCACTACGCCACCGGAGCACTAAGTTAAATAGCTGTCGATAATTCACTTAATAATCACCAGCTGTCCATTAGTAAGTACATCGCTACTATTTGCCCCAGTCGGAAAGTAATCTAGATCATTATCTAGATATAGCTCTAGTTTGCCTGGGCGGAGTAGTCCATTAGTAAGGCTAGTTTAAAAATAATAGTTTTATAGCTAAAATGCTTATATTACGCTACATAATTTTTTTATTGCCATTGCTTGCACACCTTCGCTGCGAAGATAAAGCAGTGAAATCGTTTGAGTTCCGCCATGTTTTTAAGTTGTATGACTTGCAAAACAGAAGGAAATCGCCCTGGAAATCTCCCTGTTCTCGTGCTTAGATTTCAAGCCTATCTTCCGATCTGATTCAGGTGATGTGCCTGGAGCTACGGGAAGCCTACTCACATCTCCGTATTATTTCGCCGATTTGAAATTATTTTGCAAAGGATATTTGGGCTAGCTCGTGAGAACTATATTTTCGTACAGTTGTTATTGTAAGTGTGGCTGAACCATGTAACCTTTTTGTACTAATTTATGGTCACTTGTCTGTCGTTGTCTTTCTGTATATTTCTAAAATAAAACCCAACGTTTATCATTGTTCGCTCGCTTTTTCATTATCAGTAGGAAATACACACAGTCCATTAGGTAGTTCTCCGCTTCAGTAAGACTCCATCTTATTTCATTATTTCCATGAATCTCGACTGATAGAGGCGGTAAAAAATATTTGAATTTGCTGAAAAACATCACAGAGGTTGCAATTTTGAACAAACCAAAATGTCAATGACATAATACTATTTTGTTTTTTTTTCGACGTCGCGTGGAGTATAGTTATTTTATCTCGTCATAGCCAGGGTCAAACAATTTCAAAAAACACTTTATACGCACCCAAAACATTCACGGTTGAAAACATGGAATGACAATTAAAGTAAATGTCAATATGACATTAAAGGCAACTCTTTAACAGTGTTATTGCGGCTATGGACTGTGGACTTTTGGGTACTTTTATGACTTACCTATATGTTGCCATTTATTCCAACACTTACAGTTTTTTTTGCAATAAAATAAAATATTTTTATGCTATTTAAGGAAACCGTGTTATTCAATACATTATTGTCTACAATCTGAAATGGTGCTCATGAGCTAGCCCAAAGTTTTACCATCTCCTGTTATTTTCAGGGAAATTAGAATAAATACGCCAAACACTGAACCATCAATTCAACAGGTTAGATGTCGGCTAATTCTTCTGACCTCTGTTATTCTTCTTTGTCCTTTGACTACAAACGCAAAGCCGTTTCGCTTCAACTGCGCATGAGTTGAAGTACCGCCGTGCGAATCAACACAAGTCAGGTGATTTTTGAAAAATGTGTTTCTGAACTTTTTTTGAGGAGCTCATTGCACAGTGGTTTGAGCGCTCTGGTATCTGTCATGATGAATATTATAAAAATTCGTGTTTTGTACAACGCAACAAAGCAAATTAAAAGAAAACGGATAATGGAACACTGTTCTGTATATTTTTACCTATTTTTACTATAGCCAGGCCGGGTCTCCGTATCTTTTGGAACATCTCTTTGACAATGTTGACTTTATAGCGGGCCTATAAAAATGGCTAAATAAAATGTAAAAATTATGTGCGTGACACGATTTTATCGAATTAAAATAACAAACGATTTGTGGTGATTTTAAATAGTTTCTACATCTAAATTCTAAACGACAGCTTATAACAGCTGCACTTAATCTTCTAATTTATAATTGGTTGGTTGGGTTACTAATAAGGGAGATTGTAAGTCGGGCTCTCCAAATTCGTGTGGTAGATACCACTACCGTGCTCTACACGCCTTCAAACAAGCATCAACGAGTCTCAAGTTTTCACTCAAGTTGGTCATGCTATCTTAAAATTGTGCTGTCAACTTAGCACTTCTAAATGGTTGGTTAGCAAGCAACGAGTGAGAAGTATTTTTGATGATATAAGCTATGGCATTTGCTTACCTTTACTCTTGTTAAATAGCTCTAAATAATGTAGCTCTAAATAATGACGACCGACGATCTGGTGAGGGCCGCGGGAAGCCGAAGGATGCGGACAGCGCAGAACCGATCGGTATGGATCTCTTTGGGGGAGGCCTATGCCCAGCAGCGGGCGTCTCTCGGCTAAAATGATGATGATGTAACTCTAAATAATAAAATATTCTTTATGCTTTAATAACTTAAGAACTATATTTTATTTTTAAAAGCTTTCAGTTGATCTAAATTATTTACTACAGGAAGCAGAATAAGAATAATTAAAAAGCGTTTCAAATATTCACGAAATAGCACCAAAAGTGTTTCTACAGACCCTCGCTGCTTAAACTTCAAAAGCCTGCCCGAATCCGGTCTCTTTCATACACGTATTCTCTGATAGAGACAAAAACATTGCGAGATTTTTATTCTTTTTAAACAGCAGAACAACAAAAACACTTATTCTATTTCTGTTCAGTTTATCTTTCGGTTGTTCATTTGCATCTACCGCGTGCAAAATTTGGCGTCCCAGAGTTCGCGTTTGTTCGTTAGTTTTAACCGCAGTGGAAAGCCAAAGTTGCCACAAAGTTGCAACTGGTATGTAGGGTCACGAACGACCGATCCCCGGAATGTATGCAAAGGGCGCGACTGGCATCTGATTGGACAAGTGCACACGGATTTCTGATATGTTTGCTTATGCTCGACTTTTTGAAGGATTTTTTCCATGTTCCTAATGCTTCGGTATTAACCAAACTTGTGGCTTAAATTAGTAGCAACAGTTGCCAATCTTAAAGATCCAGCAAGATGATTGTTTGGATTTCTAGTAAAATCAGCGTAGGAAAGTAATTTTTGAAGTCAAGGTATTGTGCAAACAATAGGAGCCCTGATTTCAGTTTAGTTAAATTATTATGTCTAATACCTTTAGTTTTTGGAATTGACCTGAACAATGGAGCTACGCTTAATTGAATATTGTACTAATTATACCTCTAGATGGCTGAATAAGTTTATTAGCAAAATGTTTTCTTACTGAGTCCCTGCAAATTTTTATAATATTATAATTATAACGTGCTTTTCATATTAAGAAATTCAATCAACTGCGCTTAATAAATTCAATAAACTGTCAAAAGATGGCGTTAGCTCAAAAATGACATCTACTTAGATACAGGTAGGTATCACGACTATCCACTATACTCAGGACACAGACAATAATACGATACGGGCATATCAGGTATATCATAGCAGCGAGCCAACTTTGAACTACGAACTAAAACTTGGTCTTCTAATTCCTATCGTATCAGAGAGGATGGTACCCAGGATGGTCGGCCAGACACCCTAACTACAGTTTGTCACTTCAAGTCAAAAGTTCGGGATTCGCAACTTCCGCTCGGTGCAAAAGTTAGCTGAGCATCGTCACAAAGTTTCACGAAAAGTAGAAAATGAAAGAAAACCAAAACATAATCACGGAACGCCAATTCGGAAAAGGGTGTCAGAATCAATTCCTCGTAATTCAGTTTTTGTTTGGACTCTTTACAAAGACATCATATCGAGTTATTTCGCAGCATTTTTCCATACCGACCAAGTTTAAGGAACTCTGTGCCGAAAGACAAGTGCCCTGAAGAGAGAGAAGGGGAAGGGGAAACACCTGTGTTTTCTTAGTATTGAACTCAACTCAGATATGGTTCAACACCCTGTTGAGATCAGCTTTTCACTGGAGCGCAACGCAAGCAGCCCCGTGACGCCCGCACGGCCCACATCGCGATGACCCTCTGCAGCTGCCGCATGAGGGCCCGCGTGCGGAGTGAAAGACACTCTGCCCACGCCGGGGCTCCATACAGTACCATGGAACTTACCACCTCGTGGTAAAGCTGGCGGCATGGCAAGTAGGGTCCCCCACATTCAGGAGGGCCCATCCAAGCACAGCTGCGGCGGAACACAGCCTAGGAACGAGGAGCTTAAAGTGCTCCTCAAAGCTTCACCGAGGGTATAGGACCTGGCCAAGGTATTTTAGGAGCACCTCGACAAGAATCCGGAGTTGCTACAGGAGAGACCATTTCTTTATGAATATTATAGCTTAGAAAGGATATATATAAATAATAATAATACGACATTAATTCAAATGTAAATTAAAACTAGTATACACGTACATACACAAGGAACGCAATTTAAATAAGTTACTTAGCGATATTTATGGACCTAGTTTCTTAGTTTATATTACAAAACAGTACGTCTCACCATACATCGTGGTAGATAAGCAATGGCGTAATTGCTAACCCCAGTTGGAATACACAGTGCCTGTTTAGAGGCACACACATAACTGTATCGTGTTTAATTTAATTTATGAAGCCAGTTACAGCACAGTAAGTAGGAAGTTTGTTCAAAATTTAACCCAATCAATATAGTAGGTAGGACTAGAGAAGTTGCATTTTCAAAGATAGCAAAAAGTGTTCAGCAAAGTGGGGAATCCCCTTTCAAATCTGAATCTGGCTTTGGAAGAATTCCCTAAAAGTCCATCTCAGGATTAATTATCTATTTGGTAGATTAATCACGTAAAGGGGAGAACCAGACAAACACGTTAAACTTAGATTTTATCAGACATATACAAATTTGGATTCTACAGTTAAATAGATGAAAACTATTTCAACGACGAAAGTGTAATTGCCAAATAATGACTCGGCATACCTGAAACTAAAACATAATTATATAGAATTCAATTATATACCACTTCGGTGCTTCGTTTTGGTGTATTTGAAATAAATAGGTTTCACGTCATTTATAATCTTTTGTACAATTTCCTATACTCTTAAACTTTAATTGCTCAAAAAGTTTTCTGATAATATTATAGTTCCAGGAACAAAGCATAAGGATTAAAGTTTTCCAGTTGCGAAGAAGTTTTAATTGGTTGACACTTCCAATGTTTGTAAGTCTGCAGAGGCTTACTTTAACTGAAATTAATAAAGTGATCTCCCTCTTTCATATGAAACTTTGTTCTTCGTATAATTCACTGTAGAAACATTCTGTACTATTCTTTCAATCTTCAAAGTTCATATAAAGTTCAGCGAAATTGTAACTCTTCTTTATTTAAAATAAAAATTTAAACTAATACTATCACAAAGAGATTCCGATTTCAGTCATTTTTTCAAAAATAGAAAGTTCAATCAAAAGTCTATTTAAAAGAGCAATTTCAGCTAAGGAATAAAATTTCTATTTGCGTTTCTGTCAGCCGGGCGTGACTTGGCATGCAAAGGAACTCAATATTTCATCGAATGGCTACACAATTTTCGGTAGTACAGAAACTACAATTTCTATCATCACAACCAGTGGCTAAGTGAAACGCCGAAAGGCTTTCAAGCAACGTTGTTATTCTCATTCGATTGTACAAGGTCTTTTTAAACACCTGTCTTGAAAACGTTTGAAACTATTACGGAACCATTAGCTTGTTTCACTAAAGGACGATATTAAAGTGTCCCGGTTCAGTGTCTTCACCTCGACACTGACAGTTGTGTTGCTACTTGAATGTTAAGATGTAGATCGTCTTCCTTTATACAAACTAGCTTGCTGGTTTTGTTAGCGATGCATTCTTGAGCTTTAACATAGAAGCAGCAATGCACTTTATCTTTCGATGGACGATTGTAGTACTTAAGTAATTTGCAAGCACATGGTATCGGATTTGAAATGCCAGGAATATACGACGCTTCGAGACAGCTTAACACGTATGCATGGCTGAGGCTTAAAGTTCGCAATGTGAAACTATCTTGGCCATCCAGCAAATTATGTAGATAGCACGCAAGCTTTTAGCAGTGTAAAGGCTTATCCGTTTTGCCGGTGAACGCTTTTGACTTCACCTAGAAGGCTCAGAAACTTGATTTATTTCATTATCTTAAATAGTTATTTCTACCCAGTGTGACTGAAACTAAACCTTAGCAATGTATGATTATTTACTGAATAATAAAGGTACATAATAAGTATATGCTTCAATTCTGTCATGTCTCAAAAAATAGCAAAATTCGTTAGAATTTACTTTTTTTGACAAGATGACAAGATGAGGAGCTCGATGGCGTAGTGTTTGAGCGCTCTGATTTCGATTACGAAAACAAAGCAACTTTTGCCATGGACGATCCTGGGATGGGTCGATCAAAAATTTATAATCTCGAGCTCCTTCGTACTTCGGAAAGGCACGTTAAGCCGTTGGTCCCGGTTGTTACCTCAACCGCTTTAACCCACCAACCCGCATTGGGCCAGCGTGGTGGTGTTATGGCCCAAGCTCCTCATGTGTTTCTCCCATGTATGAAGGCCTATGCCCAGCAGTGGGACGTATATAGGCTGGTGATGATGATGATGTAATAAGATTAGGGTGTCCACTGATGTTAAGTAGCCCATTATCACCCATAACAGTGCGGCCAATACTCGGGCCCAAAGACAACAGCAAAACAAGTTTAACAGTTGCACTACTAAAGCCGTCTCTATTACGAACGGTGTAAGGGAGGGTCAAGGTCAAACTGTTACGCTCGATGGGATGTTGTCTGTACATAAGACGCTGGATTTTACTGAAAGTTTTGCTACATTCACGGCTAAATGACGAATGACCTTAGGTAGGTTATTCGTCATTTAAAGCCGTGAATGTAGCATCTGCGCTGACTGATGCAAATTTTGCTTTTTCATTATATTGTTTATTGTACACTGTTTATAATATTATTTTGAAACTCATGTTCCGCAAAAAAGATATCAGCAGTCCTCAATAATGATCCTGTGCTCTCATTGTTTTATAATAAGCTCACTCCGTTTCTAAAGATATGAATACCGTGTTTTGTCTTTTAATGTGACATAAAAAATAAAAAAAATAAAAAAATAAACTGAATCAATTACTAGGTGGTAGGCCCGTATGTAGGGTCGTCTGGGTAGGTACCACCGCCTTTCTTATTTCAGCCGTGAAACAGTTCGCTGTGTCTGGAAAGGTAGCCATTGTAATTACGGGGCATGGACGGCATTTGATCTTAGGCCTCAGGATGACAACGCACCTGCAATATCAAGTGATTTTTCCTTGTTATTGCAGGTGTCTATAGGCGGCGGTAACCGATTACCATCAGGTGGGCCGTCAGCTTGTTTGTCATCTAGTCGTATAAAAAAAATCCACCTCACTATGACAATGGATGGTTTCGACGTTTACATTTCAATCTTTCATACTGACGCTACTTAAAGCGACTGTCTGTCACAATCAATAATAGTAATTTTTAATCTGCATTATTAAACCGACTTAAGAGGAGCTCAGTGGCGTAGTGGTTTGAGCGCTCTGGTTTCGTTTACGAAAACAAGGCAACTTTCGCCATGGTCGGTCCCGGGATGGGTCAACCAAAATTTCTAATTTCGAGCTCCTCCGTGCTTCGGAAGGCACTTTGCCGTTGGTCCCGGTTGCTACTGCAACCGCTTTAGCCCACCAACTCGCATTGGGCCAGCGTGGTGGTGTTATGGCCCAAGCTCCTCATGTGTTTCTTCCATGTAGGAAAGCCTGTGCCCAGCAGTGGGACGTATATAGGCTGGTGATGACCGACTACAAAATACGAGGAAGTTATTAATCTGACATTATTAATCAAAATGTTGATAGAGAAAAACATTTAAAAATACTTCTCCACACTGTGCTCTTGGTTACCAAATATATGTCGCCGCCATCTGGTTATATTCGGCGCTTAATTGAATGCCTAGCCCGTTGATCAAAAGCGGACATCCAATCAAATGCCTAGGCCGATAGTCATTTAACTAGACTCAATTAACGTTTAACGACTTGACGTGTTGAAAGGATCGTCTTGTACCGAAAAGTTTTAGCTTGATTGTTGGGTTAAAGTTTTTTTTATGACCACTTATAACCGACGCCATTTTGGTTGTATGTGGTCATAAAACAGGGTCGGCCACGAGTAAATGATACCCCTGGTGTTGCAAGCGTCCATAAACTACGGTAACCGCTTACCATCAGGTGGGCCATATGCTTTGCCACCTTAGTGCTATAAAAAAACCTTGTGCCTACCAATCACTCAAACAGTCCCACAAAAGCGTCGATTTAAACGACTTGCCTAGGCGTCCAATTGAATAGCTAATTTAACCAGACGGCCGACGTGACTTTCAGCCATCTAGTTAAACGTTGCGCTCAATGACTTGGCTAGTTGTCCTTCAGCCGTTTGATTAGATGCCGGCGTTCAATCTATGGGCTAGGCATCAATTTAGCCAGACGGCTGCGACATATAATATACAACTGCACTCACGCTTTTTTATACTGGTCATCACCCTAAGTGACGGAGAGACAATTCTAATTGAAAATAAGTTTCAAAGTTCTCTGTCTGAAAGACCTAAGCGCTAGAAAACCCTTTTGCTGTTAGCATGTCTAAAAGTCCAAGCATAACAATGAATCAGGTGTCAGAGCCAACATTTTTAATTAAGTCCAAAATTCTTTTCATTTTGAATCTGCTTTAAGCAAAACTAACTTTACTGAAAATTTAAATTGCTTTTGTATTTTATTCCTTGTTTAGATTATTTGAATAAAAATAGCTTTTGTTCACTATAGGTATTTTTTTTTATATAAAATTCAAAATCTAATTCTTTTGTAAGGATTATTTAGATCAACGTTTTATGCTATAAGAATCTCTTCTATGTAGATAATAAGTTTATAATAAAAAAAAATATGTTTACAAAACCAGAAAACTTTTTTTACGCCCGCTCTTTTACTTCTTTACCTATTTTGTTATCCTATCCTTTACAATATCAACTACTATTAATTCCCAAATTAAATTAATTTATTTAGTATTATTAATTACCATTCACTACTCGTTCGTTCGTGAGTATGTGTGTGTGTGTGTATAAGTATGTATATCTGCATCACTTTGTATTAATATTAAACAGGGCCTCGATCGCGCTAATTTTCAGCTTATTTACCAAATCAAAACCAAAAACGTTACGTTGCGCACAATTTGTATTGTGCTAAACATTTGATCAGCCACCAATTACCTTTCTTTTCGGAACATACGTTTATGTCTTTAATTATAATTATATTACATATTTATTTAGTAAGTATACATTAATAAAATTAATAAAACATATTTTGTAAATACATCGTGTGGTTTTTGACAGCATTTAGATACAAAGACGTTACTAAAGGAACTGTCTATGGGAACATGTTTACCGCTGCCGAACGAACGGTTTTCATTTAATTGTTACCTAGAAACTTTTGTTAGCGTAAGATAAAAATGTTTGTTGGACAGTGAAAATACACTCACTCACATAAATAATGGTTCCCATAGTACCGTCCTTTGTTCTAAATGGTGTCAAAAAGCATCATAGAAAGTTATGCTAAGCAGAAAATTTTTGCTTTTGTTTTGGTAAATACGTTGCAATATAGCGCGATTGGGGCCCAGGAACCCTAGCCCTGAGACATTGTCTTGGGATCGGCACAATTTAAGCCACGAGGACATGTGTAATTTACAAGTACACTCATCATAGCTCTTTGACTTTGATTTTAGTCCATCAAGCGGCGTTATAATAATTGAAAAATCAATTGTGTCTGGAATCTGATGTTTTAAGGGTTAAACTTTCTACTTTAAGATATCTTCTGTCTCATTATAACTAAGAGTTTTAAGACATTTAATTAGTAAAGTTTTACTAGTGTCGTAAGATCAGTGAATAGAAATTTAAAATTTTCGTTGTGCAAATATGTTGATAGTTTATTAAATTGGCGGCCTGCAAATACTGTCATAGATGGTTTCATTCGGGCTGCTATATCACTTCGCTTTTTTTATTTTTTTAGTTAGGGTCGTATTCAAACAGTTATTGTTTTGTTTTAAATTACATGTAGGATTAATATTAGTTTTCTTACCGAAAGAACTTCACTGTATGCACATAATTTCATCATCATCGTATAGGCTGGTGAGCCTATATACGTCCCACTGCTGGGCACTGGCCTTCCTACATGGGAGAAACACATGAGGAGTTTAGGCCATAACACCACCACGCTGGCCCAATGCGGGTTGGTGGGTTAAAGCGGTTGCTGGAACAACCGGGACCAACGGCTTAACGTGCCTTTTGAAGCACGGAGGAGCTCGAGATAACAAACTTTGATTGACCCATCCCAGAAACGACCATGGCGAAAGTTGCCTTGTTTTTCGTATCGAAACCAGAGCGCTCAAACCAATACGCCACCGAGCTCCTCAAATAGAGCTTGCATATAATTTATCAGTAGGGAATCTACGTCGCTTAAAATATAACTCTTTTAACAGTGTCCTTTGAGATAATAATAATAACGTTTCTTCGACCTTTCTACTTCGAAAATTTTTATTTTAGTTGCCCCGCCCCATCAGAAGACGGTAAAGGCAAAATATGAAGTTAGATTAAAAATTGATTAAACACAACGTTATCGTGTCTTTTTTTACAAAACATCATTGTAAGTTAAAAAGTGGTGGTCGATTTATATCCAACCACACCAGCGGCGAAAGAAAGTCGTTTAGAAGATATATTAACTGAGAAAATGCAAGGGAGTACGGGACCAGCGTTATGCATCACAGGAGCAGGTTGATTTACTCCTGGACTTTATTACACGCAATAGTTTCTTGGGAACAATTCACTTTTACCGTTACCTCGGCGATTGAAAGTAGCTTGATATCGAAATCAATTTTATAAATCAAATTCATTTAATCATTATCATAGGTACCTATACAAGCTTGGTTTTGATTTGAAGAGATCTCCATGATAGGCCTTTAACGGGATCCTCTAAGTTGGCATAATGTATTTTCTCCTAATGTGCTTTGGCATAACGGAAATCGCATATTTATTTTACGCATACTATAACTTAGTTAGAATCGTTATTTTGCATAATATATATTTTGGCATTATTGTAATTTACACTAGTGTAATTACAAATAATTTCAATTTGCACAATTTTAGCCATAATGTAAAGTCGTATAAATGAACATGTATTTGAGTAGGTAAATAAAAATGAGGCACATGCCTAATAGTAGGTTAGGGTGCGGCGGGGGTGGCCCTTGGGCCACCCCTAAGCCGCCAACATGTTTATTTTAAATACGAAAAGAATTTTATTAGAGCTCTACGTAAAATTGAGTAATTATGTTGTTGCCAGTATTCACTTTAGTTTTGTATCATTATGCCTTTTCATAATTATGGTTTAGTATAATTATGCTTCAATATTGTTATGCTGATGATAGTTATGACTTAAAGAATTATGCTGAAATTTTATGTTTAAATAGGATTATGCGTATTAATATTATGCGTAACTATACTATGCCAATATATATTATGCTTTAAAAATTTATGCATTCTTATGCCGCCTTTTACCGCCTAGAACCGCCTTTTACCCGTCAAGCATCAGATTTCAGACATTATTGCCGCTTAATAGATTCTTTTCTTTAATAATATAATAATAATAACAATAATCATACACTCACGCCTATTATCTAGCCCAAAGTAAGCATCATTAAGAGCTTGTGTTATGGATACTAGATAACAAAGCATTTTTAAATGTACTAAATAAATATACAAACATCCATGAGTCGTGAACAAATGTTCGTACTCATCATGGAAATATTTGCTCCCACCGGGATTCGAACCCGGGACCCTTGACCGAGTAGCCTGTATAACAAGGGGCACAGACCACTCGGCCGATCGATCGTCAAAAGATCGTCAGATTAAGGAGATTAATAAAATCACTTCTGATTTTACTAATGTTTACTAGGTGGTAGGCCCATACATGTAGGTGGTCAGGGTAGATACCACCGCCCGCCCTACCTATTTCGGCCATAAAACAGTTTGCTGTGTTTATGAGATTGAAGTGCAAAGGTGGCTAGTGTGTTACTGGGTATGCAAGGCATTTTATCTTAGGGCTCGGGGTGACAACGCACCTGAAATACCACGTGTTTTTTTCTTGTCTTTGCAGGTGTCTACAGTCAATGACTCCAATAACTCCATGTTTGCAATAATCAGCGACTTGATAAATCATAGAAAATACCCAAGTTGATTTTCAGACTTTGTCACCCCGTTTCTCCCTGGGTTTGAATTTTGAAAACAAAAACTGAAATACTTGTTAACTCATTGATCGATAGGAGGACTTCTGAGAAATTTTTAATTACAATAGTCTAACTAATCTTGTTTCCCCATGCAAACTTGGACCCCCGTTTCTCCACCTTAGAGGGTGAATTTTCAAAAATCATTTCTAAGTGCATTCCTAGACCTCAAAAGGAACCTGAGTGCCAAATTTGGAAGCTCTAGACCCAGCAGTTTCGTTGATACGTCAGTCAGTAAGTGGTGGTCCGTCAGATTGCTTTTCATCTACTTGTTTAAACAGTAAAAACAAAAATAATGTTATTACTCCAATAATAATTTACAAAATGCATTGCCCTGTTTGTTTTCCAAGTGGCCGCCCAACTGCCATGTCAAACGACACTAATATTTGTAATAACCACAAAATAGCACCACAGGACCGCTGTCACACAGACGATAATAGCCTACAGTAGCGAAGCGGCCATCTTTTTTTACGACTCCCCACTTTAATGCTATTAGTTTTGTACATTTTCAGTGATTCAGTAACAGTCGTGGCCTCAATGCACTGTTCGAATCTGCTGGGGAATATCTATGTTGATATATAACTGTTATTCTTAATTGATCTTAATATCTTTAATTATAAGTACAAAATGTTGGAATTCTTTTCCAGAACATATGTTCCATCCTTCCTAAAGCATAGGTTCCTTTCAAAATGCTCCTTTTAGGCCGGCAAGATGGCAGCGGCTAGGACTCATCTTACCGCTGCACTTCAGCCAATGTTGAGTACCTACTTTACATAAAAAAAGCAAGTCAAAATAATTGAGAAAACCAACCTGAATCCACACTAATATTATAAATGCGGCAGTGTGTCTGTCTGTCTCTTGCCTCTTCACGCTTAAACCGCTGATCCGATTGAGATTAAATTTTGTACAGAGATAGTTCTTTAAGTATGATAAAATTTATGAATGACAAATCAATTAAATTGTAATTTTAATATTTATGAAATACCAATTTTACTTTTGAAAAATATTCACCGTCGCAAAACCATCACATTCTGATGTGGTAACATATTATTATCACATATGAAAGATCCATCCGATCCTCGAAGACGAACGAAATAGTGTACTAGATATGAGACAAAAAGCAGCCGTAAAGTTTTTATTTTATTTTGATTCCCTCGTTTGGATAATCAACAACATTTGTGAGGTGACAAAAAAAATGATTCTTAATAAACATCTACATTGTCCCGAAATTCGCAAAATTTTGGTCGTCAACGTGTTGACACAAATTTGGAAAGTCCGCCTTTTGTACTTTTTTAGTGCAATAAAGAATAAATAAATGAATAAATAAATAATAATATGTAAATAAATATTAGAAATATACTAAAATAAACATACAGGTTGGTGCCGTCAATACGACAATAAATTGAAACATGGGCTATACTAGTTCATAGAAATGGTTTGCCATTTTTAAAAACATCTTATTCAATTGATAATTTCATGACATTTATTCCTGCCTCAGGACGTGAAATTTTTCTAGTTTTATTATATTTTAATTACTAAGTAATTTTTCTAACATTTATTATAATGTAAAAATCAAAAATTAAGAATATAAGACAGTAATTCTTATATTCTTAATTTTTGATTTTAACATTATTATAAATGTTTTATAATAATGTTAAAAATGCACTATTTCATAGAAATGTCATAAAATTATTAATAAGAAGTTTTTGACAGTGACAAACCATTTCTATGGACTAATAAAGCCCATATTTTAATTTAGTGTCGTATTGGCGGCACCACCCTGTATAAACATCCATGACTCGTAAACAAATTGCTCGTACTCATCATACAAACATTTGCTCCATTGCATTTTGCTTTTGCTTTTTGCTTTGTGGAATACTAAGTACCTATATGTGAGAAAATTTGTATACAAGAACTTAATTAATTATTTACTAAGATTTTTTTATACAACTAGATGACAAACAAGCTGACGGCCCACCACATGGTAAGCGGTTGCCGCCGCCAATAGACACTTGCAATAACAAGGAAAAATCACTTGTCATCCTGAGGCCTAAAATGAAATGCCGTCCATGCCCAGTAATTACACTGGCTACCTTTCCCTTCAATCCGAAACACAGCGAACTTGTTCACGGCTGAAATAAGAAAGGCGGAGGTCCCACATACGAGCCTATCACCTAGTAGAGAATGTTTGTATACTTTGTATGCTTAAGGTATGTATATCATAGTTGAGACACTAACTTTTTTCAATATAACTTATTTTTATACTTGTGATGATAATGTGATAACAAACAAACATTAGGCATTTATCATTATTATCATAAACATTCTTATTAGTAAAGTTTGAAAAAAAAATTGAAGAAACTTTAACATTTTTTGTAGAGGAAGTTGAGTCCAATAATATACCGGAGGATTCGCATTATTTAGGTACACTAAAAATACCAATACGCTTTCTAAAGTATCTCGCATCATAAATAATTTCCGTGCATCATTTTTATTATTCACTCACAATATTTGACAGTCGCTATTACTAAACACGCCATTACATCGAGTCGTCTTCAATCATTCGAATTCGAACACTTTTTCCATCGGCGCACACGAGATTGATACTGCTGTCAGATTTCATTCCGAGTTGCGATACTATCGCACGAGGGTCGTGCAGTCTCCCCTCGCAGGTGGGACAAACATATGTTTTATTTTTCGCTTAATTCTCCCATTACACGAAGCCCTTGCATGAGATCTGTCATGTATTTTATTTCGTGGGCTTATGAAAAAATTTGCTTGTGGAAATATTTAAAATAATTTGTGAGATTTCTGCTGAAATGTAGACACCTTTTAAAGGGCGTCAGATGCGGCCACTAGTAACAATAACTTCAAATGATTTTTTTTAAAACAATGTTTTCCACTCAAGTCTTACGCGCCTGACTGGAGTTGCACCATTTTATAAGAAATGTCGTCCATGCCCAGTAAATACACTGGCTACCTTTCTGCCTACTTGATTAAGTGTTACATATTCGTTGTTATTGTTGAAGTATTTTAATTTACAAATGCTGCTATCTTCAAAATTATGCATTTTGAAACCCATGTTTCTCAGAGATTTTACATATTTTTTATAATGTTTAAGTTAGGGGATATCAAAAAAAACGTTGTATAATTATGGTACGTAAACCGCCTACCGTCAGGCGGATCGTACGCTTGTTTGTCTTCCAGTATAAAGACGTCATGTCTTCGTACTAGCAAAGCTAGGTAAAACCCATCTAAATCTACGCCTAAAACTGCTAGATAACTCACAACTGTTCTGTTCACCGCTACCATACTAAACGAATTCTTTCCCACGAAGTGCGGATATGCGTATTTCCGCATATTAAATAATCTCTATTGGTAACACTATTTAGAAACACCTGTTTTCGTTATACTACCAGGAAGCTTAATAACAACTATTTTCCCATAACTGTAAACTAATCCCTTCTAATATTAATGGGAAGTTAGGGTCTTTATAACTTTTTCGTGTCGATGCTTATAGGTTCGTACCGGCTGTTATTTGTAGTAGAAACTTTACGATAAACCATTGTGATTTTTGCACTTTGTTTAATTAGGGAGGAGCTCGGAGGCGTAGTGAGGATCTCAGTGGCTTGGGTAGTTGAGCACTGTCGAACTTTCGCCATGGTCGATCCAGGGATGGGACAGTTAAAATTTGTAATCTTGAGCGCTGGTCCTGGTTGTCACCAACTCGCTTTGGGTAAGCGTATGGTATAATGGCATAAACTCCTCATGTGTTTCCTGCCTGTGATCTGCAGTGGGACGTATACAAGTTAGTGATAATGATGATTATTATTATTAAGCCCACTTATTTAAACTCTTGGATCCGTTCACAAAAGTAAAACATCTTTCGTGGTGGTTCCCAGATAACAGAGAAATCAGGCGTTCTATAAATGAGAAACGTATAAGGAGTTTTTCATACTATTGTGTGAAATTTATTACCTTCGAAAATTGTAAGACAGGAAATATTTCCGGAATCCTTTAATGGAAGACATTCATAAATGTCACCTTGTTTTATTAGTATTTTTTACTTGGAAAAATAACATTTTATGACGCATAAAAATAGGTCAAGCTTAAGTAGTAAACAAAGTAGTAAAAACTGTGATTGGAATCTCAAACTTTGTTTATTTGACAGTTAATTTTAAAAGGTCTAAAGCTTTTACTACGTACCTTTGACTTTGACGGGTGGCTGGTCGGGACGTCGAGTGGTCACTACCCCTGTTCACTAAGCCGAGGTTAGGGGTGTGTTCCCTATAGGGATGTCTGTATGATGAATACAAACATTATTGTTCGCAAGTCATGCATGTTTGTATGTTTGTTTAGTAATTTTAGTTTCGCTTTACAATCAATTTCGAAAGATAGACACTAGAAAAGAATAAATCCCGAGTAGCTAGTTGGAATAGCTACGAATTTCTCCTATATTATTTATATTTGTGTCTTAAGATCTACCCTCATAATGTCGAAGTTCCCAAAAATAACACTCCCAAAAGAGTATTTTTACAAATACCGACAATTTGGTTAAGTTAAGCTATAGGGTTCAAGTTGAAACATTTTGGAAAATTCTCAAAAAGTTTGAAAAACACTGATTAAGGAGCCAACAAGAAATTAGTGTAAAGTGTGGTATAATGGCGACTTTATGAGTACAGATTTTTCAAATGATTGAAAGGCAAACATTTGACCACAATCACACCTGATGTTAGGTAATGACATGGCCTACGATGATACTTACATGTTTACCAAGAAGAATTCGGTAAACAGATAGGCAGGCAGAGAGTTCCTCTTCTTGGCAGTTCGTATTAGAAAGAACTCGGCGAAATGCTTTATGCGGATGGACTCGCACACTCTCCGAAGTGTATTCTATAGAAAACCGTTTACAATTACCCACCAGAATGCCGTCAGATTGTTTGTCATTAAATTGTATAAAAATGACAAAAGTTTGTATGGATGAACGTTAGTTACCAATCACATCAGAACGGGTAAATAGATCTGGGTAACATTGGCACATAAATAGATTACAGACAGGATTAAAACATAGAATACTGTTACTCTCGAGAATGCGTTTCCATAGGATGACGTAGACAAAGTCGCGGGCGGAGCTAGTAATTTATACCTCGAATACAGCCAAGTTAACAAAAAATATGATTTTAATAAAACAGAATGGTTTTACCACTATAAATCAGTAGAACTACACAATTTAAATATTACACACACATAATTTGCCGGCGAACATTGTGAAGTCACGCGTAAACTTTTATTGCCCTATTACTTAATAGGGTCAGTGATATTTTAGAAAAATACATAGATGTCGCGATATGTTTCATTGGGGTACGGTAGCGAAACTAGCGTGACTTATAAGTCAAGGGTGGGAAGTCTCTTTGTTGGACTGTCTAGTATTGCGGTTGGGCTTAGATGGTCTTTACAAGGAGGCGAGGACCGTGAGTCTCAATGGCTAATCGAATCTGGAGGATTTGTGATCGATAGGTTTCCTGCTGTCGTTAAGAGTCTCCGGGGTGATCGAGCTATGAATAAGCGACAGACTTAAGGACACATCTGAAGTCTTGGACCGTAGCCGAGGTGTGTCGTGCTGTAGAGTGATGAAGAAGCTGGTATAGCTCGACGCGTATTGGATCGTGAAGCATTTAAACTGCCTGGAATAATTTCAAGGATATCTGCTACGTCAATTTGGTTTTCTGGCTCAAAGAGTACATTTTTTATACGGGTTCTCTGGCTCTTTATAGATGATCAAGATCTGCTAGTTGTTTTGAGATTATCCAATATAGATAAATTATATATCGCGGCGATGAATGCATGCTTTACACGTTTGTACTTTACTTATTTAACATTGACTTATTTCATCATCATCATTTCAGCCGAGAGACGCCCACTGCTGGGCATAAGCATAAGTCTGGGCATAATTGACTTATCTGGTACAAATGAATACATGTGGGTATTTATAATTATAACATTAGGGAAGTAGACATTTCAAAGTTGCTATACATTAATTAAAATATCCACTTATTATCATGTAATAAAGTTCAAGCAATAACCATGTCTTAGCTGATGGTACGCTCGCCTGCCAGCCCGCTCGCCCGGTTAGTTCGCCCGTCCTCCCCGTTCGACTATGTTTTTTGGACTAGTTCTCCCGCCCGCTCCGCCCGCCCGCTCCGCCTAGCTCGCTCGCCCGCCCGCTAGCGGTGTAGTCTAGGGAGGTGTAATTACAGTTTATTTGATTTAACAAAACGATGCCTTTATTTTTCATAAGTTTGAGTTAGTCCAAAATTTTTTGTATTTTTTTCGGTGCGGGACATTATTTTGTATGTTTTTTATAATTAAGTAATATTTGCTTTATTTTTTTATATTTGCAGGCCCGTTTCTAGGTAAAATAGTAATTTGATTATTTATTGTAATATGCTCTGGCTAATAGATTTCATAAAGTGAGTATTCCTATTACATTACAAAATGTACCTATTTTTAAACTTTACTATTCATAGCACACAAACAGTAGGTTTTTGCCAATTATCTTTACATAAAATTATTATCAACTTTAATTTTCTCTTTTTCCCTTCAACTCTTATCTTTTAGAAAAAAAATAGAGTAATCTTTAATAACCTCCAGCTATAGATTTACAAGCTACCCTTTCTGCTCACAAAAAATCTTTGATTAAGACCCACTAACGGTCACCTGATATTTCAATCGTGAAAAAAATTAATCAAGAAAGTTCCAGAAACTTTTCTCATTAAAATGAATCGTAAAATTCTTTAGCTGAATCTGAACTGAAAAGTCATCAAGATTCGAATCTAGATGTGGCAGTGAAATATATGGAAACAAAGCTTATTGTAAGGTCATTACGATACAAAGTTAGGAAGATAGTTTAAATACTTCATCATCAAGATCATCATATCAGCCGAGAGACGCCCACTGCTGAGCATAGGCCTCCCCCAAGGATCTCCAAACTGATCCTCCTAATCTTAATCCTTACTATTATTATAAATGCGAAAGCTATTTTGTTTGTTTGCTTTCACGCCTGAGCCACTAAACCAAGTTAGATGATAGAACACTGCCTTTTTTAGGCTTTTATTGAGAATTATTTTGAACATCAACGTGATATATACCTCTTTACAAAGCTAACTTAATAAGCTACTCGATTTTAAAGCAATCGGATTAATTTAAACTGTCTGTTTATTATATATTAACATGTCAAATGCACCCATTATTGCATTGTTATTGAGCAGCAGCTCCATATTTTAAAAGTAAAAAGTAATGAAGATATAAAGCAGCTATAGTATGGCGTTTTTCATGTTCGTTTTATGAATAAACGGGGGCTAACTATACCTTTTCACTCTATATGGTAGGATCGCTGTTCAAAATGTTTTTTTTAAGCCCAGACTTCATACATTTTGTGGTTCTTTGATAAGAAGATAGTTTGAAAACCTAGGATATAAGGACTTTTTGGAGCGACAACCGACATCAACGCGGGAGGAGCCGCGGGCAAAGCTGCGGGCGAAAGCTAGTAATGCGAAAGTTTTGATAGATTATACACAAGCTATTTTCATTCCGGAAAAATTTACGGTTCCCGCGGTAGGTGTAGAACCGACGGACTTCACGCGGACGAAGGCGAGGGCAAAAGCTAGTTTCTTTCACAAGTAGTTACAAACAGTATTTCTTTTACAGCAACAGGTCTTATTTACAGTCTTATGTCGTAGTTATTTGACACCAATTCGTTAAGAAATTTTGCAAAAGAAATAGTATGTCTAAGATCAATAGTTTCATAGATATAGTGTTATGTTTGCTCCATAGAAAATCTACGGAACAAGTGACGTCACATGTTCCTATGACACCAATAAATGTATGGGCGTACTGTCAAAATTTATACATAGTAACTATGTATTGTGTATGTTTTTATTCATAGTTGTCATAATAATAGTTGTTTTAATTGATGTCAGCAACCTAATATCATTAACATTATTAATGAATTTTGGAACAAAATTAACTTAGCAATTAAAATATAATAAAACTAGAAAAATTTCACGTCCTGAGGCAGGAATCGATTCCTGCCTCAGGACGTGAAATTTTTCTAATTACACAGAATTTCCTAATTAAAATTTCACGTCCTGAGGCAGGAATCGATTCCTGCCTCAGGACGTGAAATTTTTCTAGTTTTATTATATTTTAATTGCTAAGTAATTTTCCAAACATTTATTATAATGTTAAAATCAAAAATTAAGAAAATTAACTTATTTTTTATGAATTTTCTTATCAGTTCAACTTAATAATATGCCATATCATGTTTGAATTGTTTTCATAGGTGATATTAGCGTTTATTTTCAGAATTTCTGAAAATTAGCGCTATATTCAAACTTTAACAACATCCTTATTGTGATAAAGCAAGTCTACAATTCCTTAATTAATTAGGAAATTCTGTAGTTAGCAGAAAAAACGTTACCAAAATAAATCTCATTTTTTTTAGATTTATGTTTTTGCGAAACGTCACTTAAAATGTGTGTGTGGGTGTGTGAGAGAGAGAAACAGATGAGATATTCCAATCTAAATGTAGTGTTTTAAGTAAAACTAACAACCAGCGCACTGCTAATATAATTATGTTAAACCTAGCTAAATAAAAAGTACGATCTAATTAACCTGAGACCAAGCATAGAGAAAACATTCACTAGTATGAGCGGATGAGTTTACTTGCAAAATGTTTGACTGTTTTATGACGAAAACATTTATTTCGTAGCAAAAATGTTTATGTTCACCTTATAGTATTAAAATTTATTTACTTTGCTTTCAGTAAAGGTCTCAGGCGCACAAAATAAAATTACCCTACATAGTTATTATGAAAAAAATCAACCGCAACCATTTTCACATCCAAACTATTTATAAATGCGAAACTAATCCTATCTGTCTGTTGCGTTTTCACTCCTAAGCCGTGAACCGATTTAGATGAAAGATATGGAGATAGATTTTATCCTGAGAAAGGACGTAGGCACCTTTTGGGACGATAATCGATTAACACGAGGGCGGAGCCGCGGGCATCCACTAGTAGTAATAGATAGTTTTCAAAGGCAATTATTTTAGTTTTGAAAGCAATTATTTCAAATTTTCGTTGATAACCTAAAACCAAAAAGCTTCGTTCGGTCGCTATACCTAGACAAACTTTTCGCTGACCAAAGTTTCCTTATTCGACCCCAGATTAACGTATGGGTGTACCGCTTCTGGTTAGTTTCTACTTAATCAGATCGTGCTGCAATTATGTAACATTATTATTCTATTTATTATTACTAGGAAATTTAGTCTGAAAATGTGAAACGGAATTAATTAATTCTGCTCTGTCTTTACGTAAGCGAATTGACTAAAATTATGTATTTTTTATTACCTTATGGGATAAGTCCATCTGCTTTTAATACAAAGCCACCTAGACAACTGGCAAACTTACGCGCCGCAAGCATAATAATAGAAAGTTATATTGTTTGGCTGCAATCTTTAGTAAGTTGAAGGGTCCCCTGTTGTACGCCTTAAATGTGAATTGAAAATGCCACTTTATCAATCTATGCAGGACTTCGAATTAAAACCACTTAACCGGATTAGGGATTTACTTCGCGTCTAACCCCTAATTGGGCGCGTGGGGTACCCCAATTTAAATTTACTACTTTTTCTAGTAGCATCTTAGAGCGGTGTCACCTTCGTAATTCATTCGCGAACAGTGCTTGATTGCGTCTGATTATCCTATATAGGAGAGCCCATTTGCGGTGTATAATACTTCACGCGACTGTTTGCGTAGTTTTAACTTCGCTCTGTTTCGAATTGCAAGGAAAGGTAGCCAGTGTGGGCATGAAGGCATTCCATCTTAGACATCGAGTGACGACGTACCTGCAATACCAAGTGTTTTTTTCATGTTACCACTTACAACCAGGTGGGCTATAAGCTTGTTTGTCAGTTTGTTGTTTATAAAAAAAAAACTGATGTAATAGTTTGGACCGTCCAGGTCTTAGTCACACACTGCCAACTTTGTTTCAAGCTTCTGATGTGGGCTGACCTAAACGTCAGCTATATTTTATATTGCCTGGGTGCCTATGCTTCTCTTTGCTTGACCTTTGTACGAGAGGCAAATAATCATAATCAAAATATTGTAACTATCCAATCCAATACGCCACCAAATCACCAATCTTCTTGAGGAGCTTGGTGGCGTATTGGATCGCTCTAGTTTCGATACGAAAACAAAGGAACTTTCGCCATGGTCGATCCTGGGATTTGTCAATCAAAGATTGAATCTCGAGCTCCTCCGTGCTTCGGAAGGCACGTTAAGCCGTTGGTCCTGGTTGTTCCTGTAACCACTTTAACCCACCAACCCGCATTGGGCCAGCGTGGTGGTGTTATGGCCCAAACTCCGCCGTGTTTCTTCCATAATAGTTAGGCCGGTGCCCAGCAGTGGGTCGTATATACTTTTACGATGATGATGATTTGATGATGATGTGATGGATCTTCTTCAGTGAATTGAAGAAAACACGCGAGCTAAATCCGAAATAGTGATTGTTATATAATTTCTATTAAGTAGGAACTCGTGATATTCAAGTGACAGTTTACAAAAAACAAAAACAATCGGGATAATGATATTTTAATTCTCCCACGACAATTATCCCGCATGTTTTATCGTTAAATCTCTTGCCTATATTACCTTGTCAAAATAGCCAGCGAATGATTAAATTACGAGTCACATTAGCCGATTTTATTGAAAACTAATTTCTGTACAAAGCCTATGTTGTCCGCATTTAAACTTATTAGCATTTGTATTGGAGAATAATACAATAATTAATTCTGAATTCGACATTGCGATTACTTATTTAAAATTGATGTATTTAATTTCAAGCCTCACGGGATTTTATTTTATGATTTAATTTCATTGGAAAACAAACAGAATTTATAAAACGTGAAATATTATAATTATCTAAATAGGTTTTACTTTTAAAATATTCATTTAAGTTGTGTAGGTAATCTGACAAAAAAGTAAAAGTATATAAGTTACAAAATAAACATTAGATAACTAATATATGTAAATCGACCATAAAATGTATTAAAAAGATTAATACGACTTAATTTTTAATTTTAAAGTTTTCATTGGTCCAACTATCTACATTATTACTTTTAAAACGGGAACTAAATGTAGAGCAAGGTCTCATGTTGAAGCTTGAGCAACTTTACTCAAACCACGTAGTAAAGTAGAGTTATTATGAAATAAATCATCTATGGCAGAATCAAAAATAGGAGCAGCTAGAAAATTATGCATTTTAAACTGACAGACAGTAATTCATTTTTTAATTTTATATTACTTTTTTACATAACTTGAACTATTTAGTATTATTTTAAATTTAAGCTAGCACTACACATTTCGGAAGAGCTCGGTGGCGTATTGGCTTGTGCGCTCTGGTTTCGATACGAAAAACAAAGCAACTTTCGTCATGGTCCATCCTGGGATGGGTCAATCAAAGTCTCGAGCTCCGAAGCCCCCGAAGCACAGACTTCGGAAGACACGTTAAGCCGTTGGTCCCACCAACCCAATGTTCTGTCCCAAACTCTTCTTGTGTTTCTCCCATGTAGGAAGGCCTGTGCTCAGCAGTGGGACGTAGAATATATAGGCTGGTGATGATTATGATGACACATTTAAGATAAACCGAGTGAAATCCGGCAAATGGTTTTCTTTCGAATTGTACCAACTAGTTTTTACTTGCTAAGATACATTGCCATATCCATGTGGATAAAAACCTCAAATTAAACGAAGAAAAAAAAAAAAATTTCAAATCATTAATTCATCATAGACTTTTCCAAGTAGGTACTTGTTGATGTTCAAAATAATATAATTAATAGTTAAATAAATATGTGTAAATGTAAAGTAAATGGAATAAATATGTGTATATTTGCAAAATAAAGAATTTCTATCTATCTAAATATAATTCATTGTGGCTCTACCACTGGTTTGGAAATTTGGGAGAGCCTTTACCGAGAAGAACCCGCAAGAAACTCAGAAGGCTGACATATTTCTCCATCTTACCTATAAAGTACAAAAAAATGTATTATATTTTTTTATAATAATGTATAAGATTCCTCATTATTCTCCCGTGCTAATTCTAGTTTAAATTGTCGTTTGAATTGTAGTTCGTAGTCATTTATTCTCTTCTATCATTTACCATCTCCATATTGACTCCTTTCTTTGCCACTTATCATTCATCAATTACCTAAACAATCCATATATTAACTTTTTTCCCTGTTTTTCACATATTTACTAGTTTTAATATTATAAATTTACCTTTTACAAATTTATGCAATTATTTTAGCTTCGATTGTGCTTAGCGCTATAATACAACGTGGCCAACTCGATTTTGTTTTTGTATTTATTTTTAACATTCTTAAATAAGTTGGCCAGCTTGACTAAAAATATTAGTCAACTCAAACTTCAAAACAATATTAGACAGTCAATATAAAGGTTGCCGTCAATAAATAGCTTAAAACACTTCTCTGGCAATATTTTTACTGTAATTTGTTACCAGACCTAGTCCAAAAGCTAAACTTCATAGTCTGAGACGCAAACTAAAGTGTTCATTGAAATAAGTACAGATCATATATCTTTAGGTAAACATCAAAGTTACGATATTCACCAGTCTTCAGAAAGTACCAGTATCAAGTCGGCCTAGCATCAACTGAAGAAACTTCGTCCATTGCCGACAAGTTTAATACGAGTTCGCGGTATTTGGAGACGTTATCGTTGTAAAATCGACGCTGTGTTTTTCTTTCATTTCCTTCTACGTCTCGAAAGTCTGCAGGAATATTATCTCAGCCAAAGATAACATTGGGTTGAACAATAAAACGTTCGCAAAGAAAAATTGTACTCCATTTAGTAGTCCAATTGAATCAGTAAAAGGTTCTTTAATTACTGTTTTATTAACAGTGGCACTCAATCAACGTTCGAGTACGTATGCTATCACCCTAATGATGTCTCGTTTAACGGCTACAATAAAAATCCAAATAGCTCCAAAGGCTATTCAGATCAAAATTGACTAAACACGGCACGTGGTTGCCATTCTAGGGGGAAATAACTGTGTGAGGGACACAAAACATTTTGCACCCCCTGCGCTCCCCGAAGCCTTCATTCGTACGACTCAGTTCAGTCGTACGGGTAGCATGGTGGAGCGCGGACGCCTATCCCTCAGTCGGTCGAAGTTTCTGTTACGTCACTCGATAATCGCCCGAGGGTGGAATTAGATTGCTGATAGTGTATTCTGAGGGTATAAATTTGTTTAGTGGGATGTTGTTTCGATGATAAAAGTGAGATGGTGCGGCGGCGGGAAGTCAGGCGTATGGCTTTCACGCACTTATGCACAACGCTTCTGTGGATCGTCACCTGTTTTGAAGGTAAGTTTAGTGTTAAGGGTCAAATTACGTGGCGCTTGCCTACGTTCGCTCATTCGGGCTGATTCGGATCGTTGCACTTGACCGTTAAACTTTTTAGTTATTTTAGGGCTAACCGATTTTAGAGATACAATACTCAAATTTTCGTTTTTGATGAAAGCGAAGAGAGCACTTTTGTTGATTGAATTTATATCATGTTCGTTAGTTTATGAATGTAGGAAGAGTATTTTATTGTTTTCACATTTTCTGAGTAACAATGAATCATGCGTTATAATTAAACGTCTCAGGTTGTAATTCTGTACCACGAACACTTAAATTTCGAATCGCCATCGTATGGAGTAGGTACGTTAGCTTTTTTCGGGCTTTTGTTTGAAATTTAAAGCGTGCGTGAACGATAAGTACTATTACGTTTCGAAGTCTACAAGTGTTCGTGCTAGGGGTACAGGTATTTAATTAAAATTATACTACAGTTCTCAATTACATAAAATATTATTAAAAATAATAATATTTCTTGACTTTTAATAATATAGCTTTCATAGCTACAACAAAATAAGATGCATTCAGGTCTATTTCTTAATTTAATCTGTCAAGCGGCGGCGTTATCCCTCCGGAGGGGTACCTATGACAATTTAAAAACATAATTGTGTCTGGAATCTGATGCTTGACGGGACGCTTATGAAAAGATAACAGCCGTGGTAACTAAGAACAATAATTACCAAAAGAATAAAAATTCAATATTCCTAAAAGAAAAAAAAACCTATTCCAAACTTACCTGTGTTATTTTATAATTTGCTCATCTTAGCTACACTTTCATAAACTTGAAAGAAGATGAAAGCAATTACTAACAGGTCGTAAAGAAGGTTTATATTAATTAAAATTATACTACAGTTCTCAATTACATAAAATATTATTAAAAATAATAATATTTCTTGACTTTTAATAATATAGCTTTCATAGCTACAACAAAATAAGATGCATTCAGGTCTATTTCTTAATTTAATCTATCAAGCGGCGGCGTTATCCCTCCGGAGGGGTACCTATGACAATTTAAAAACATAATTGTGTCTGGAATCTGATGCTTGACGGGACGAAGACAATGAAAAGATAACAGCCGTGGTAACTAAGAACAATAATTACCAAAAGAATAAAAATTCAATATTCCTAAAAGAAAAAAAAACCTATTCCAAACTTACCTGTGTTATTTTATAATTTGCTCATCTTAGCTACACTTTCATAAACTTGAAAGAAGATGAAAGCAATTACTAACAGGCCGTAAAGAAGGTTTATACATTTTATCATAATTTTGAATTAGATCTTCCTAATTGATAAAATTTGTTTCTTGAGGTATGAAGTACCTTTGCTCGGCAGTTGATTAGTATCACTTAATTATTTTCAAAAATAGTAAGCCAAAAGTCAAGTGATTAAAATTTGACAGCATCTCACTACTGCATATCTAATATAAAATTCTCGAGTCACAAATTTAGTTACCATACTTCTCCGAAACGGCTTGACCGATTTTCATGAAATTTTATATGTATATTCAGTAGGTCTGAAAAAAGGTGGAGTAAAGAGAATTTTCTGGTCGAATTCATAGCACTTTATACATGCTCTCATGCCAAAAATATCATTACTTACTTTGTGGTGTTGTATTTTGCGACAGTCACTAAGGCCAAATCATATTTTACTACAAGCTACAGTAAGATCTTTCAGATCGCAGTGACAAAAAGTCTTAAAAGACTGATTAGCCCCAAAAACAAATAATAACGGGGACTTGTCTCCTATTTTGTCAATATACGAGTTTCATGATTTAAGCTATAACAACAATAGCTTAATTTATTATCAACTAGCTGTACCCTGCCACGCTTCGCAGTGGCGCATCGTTAAAAAAACTGTTTTCTCGCGGTCGCAGATATGTGACTGATGCGAAAAATAGATAAAAACAATCCTTGATGCGGATTTTATATCATGTTAAAATTTCGACTCAATCGATGCAGAACTTTTTGAGTTTTTGAAGCGTACACAAACCAACATAACATTTTTATATATATAGATGTACAGTTATCGCGTACTATCAAGCGAGTCGTGTGCTTGTTTTATTGCTCATGTAGCATAAAACGAAAAAGATAATATTTTGATATATTTGGGCACATCATTGTATCAATTATGCGTTTTCAGCTTTACCCTTCAAGTTTTAAAGTCGATTTTACCGACATATTATTATTTCAACATACACACATACCCATTTTGTTCTTGTAAACAATCACTGTCACTCAATCATATATATTTAAAATCGACTATAATACTAAATAAAAATAAGGTATTTGTTTAGAAATTAAAAAAAAATTCAAGTAAATAAAAAAACTCAGTGAAACTACTACGGTAACGATAACCATAACTTTATGTCAATAATATAGAAACGAATTAACAAAATATAGGTAGGTAGTGCTTATCTATATACAAAAATCAATGGATGTATGTTTGTCCCCTATGCTCTCCGAAACCATTGTTCAGATTGTGATGAAACTATGGTGAAGTATTTTGTAGACGCCCGCGAAGGTAGGAACCTTCTGAAAACTGTAAGGTTTTATTTAAAAAAATGTAATTCAGGAGAATTTTTTTTTTAAATATACCCTTGCAGTTTTCCAGTTACTTTATTGCAAAGCATGCCAGGTGTAGCTAGTTAGCTATAAATTAAATAACCGATCAGCAGTCCGCGATGACGTCATTGAGGATTTAGTAGTTTATTTAGGGAGCAGAGTAACGAAGGACTGCTAGTCGATTAAATATGATGTACTAACTTCGCAATAATAGAAGATTTTTTTAGATGAAATACCTTAAATTTAACATAATACAACGGTGCCTACAGTAATTTAAAATGCACTTACTTATTCAACATCAAAAAGATTTTTCTTTTTAATCGGTCATCTCACAAGGGATCTATAGAATAAATATGTCTGCACTACACCACCCCACATCAAGACCATGAAGATAACAGGCATGGAAAATAGATGACGGTTATTTTTATTATTCATTATTATTATGGCACGGTCGGTAACGGACCGGTCGAGTTGTTTCATAATAATAAAGGCTCCGAAATGGATACCATTCCATAATCGTACCGTGGCGTATTTGCATACAGATACAGATTCTGATTTTCTATTTCACCTTATAATTGGGTACTTTCCATTAGCCAAATCAGAGGAGATGTTTAATTTTTTGCTATGAACATATGCAGTACATTAAAAAATGACAAAAATGAATAAAAACATTACAAATTATTTTGCGTGATATTTTTGACTACGTACAAAAATATTTTAAAGCATTCATTAAAAACCAAATATATGAAGCCATATTAAGACATAATCTCTATAATATAATCTGTGACCATATTTTTAAAACGTTCAGGAAAGTTGTCGTTTTAACCGACTTCAAAAACGAGGAGGTTCTCAATTCGGCCGGTATGTTTTTTTTTCTATGTATGTACACTGATTACGTTGGAAGTCTACGCTCTTCACAAGTTTGTGGCATATTAGGAAAGATAGAGGAGCTCGGTGGCGTAGTGGTTTGAGCGCTCTTGTTTCAATTACGAAAACAAAGCAACTTTAGCCATGGTTGGTTCCGGGATGGGTCAGTCAAATTTATAACCTCGAGATCCTCCGAGTTTCGGAAGACAAATTAAGCCGTTGGTCCCGGCTGTTACTGCAACCGCTTAAACTCACCAACCGGCATTGAGCCAGCGTGGTGGTATTATGGTCCAAGCTCTTCATGTGTTTCTCCTATGTAGGAAGGCCTGTGCCCACCCACTGTGTGTGTGTGTGTGGGACGTATATAGGCTGATGATGATGATGAAGGAAGGTAAGACAAATGCTCCTGGAATTTGAAGGTCCTTTAACTTGCCAAAAGATGATGAGAGCCGGTGAATTCGTCTCCTATGTCGTCAAAATAGCACCTTTACTCGATTTTTAACCGACTTCAAAAAAAGGAGGAGGTTATCAATTCGTCTGTTTTTTTTATGTTTGTTCCCTCAGAACTTTTGACTGGATGAACCGATATTGATGATTCTTTTTTTGTTCGATGCGAAATAGTTACCATTTGGTCCCGTAAAATTTTTTTGAAAATCCATTGGGTAGTTTGGTTTTGAAATAAAAAAACTGGAAAAATTAAGTCGTCTATATATGCAAAATTGCGGATTTTTGCTTTCCTATGATTTTTTAGTGAAATCATACGATAGTAGAAAACAATATAGGCTCACGGTCACCCATCTAGCTTTGACCTTCAAAAGTTATCACTAAAAATTGTGAAAAAAATATTTAAACAAAAGTTAAAACCGACTCCAAAAAACTGAAAAGGATAAAATAATTAAATTTTAGTAGGTACTCATCCCCTAGGAACATATTTTTGGAGTCGGTGCTTCACTATCTATGGTTTCTGGAAACAACTTAGCACCAACTCCAAAAATATGTTCCTAGGGGATGAGTACCTACCTACTAAAATTTTATTATTTTATCCTTTTCAGTTTTTTGGAGACGGTTTTAATTTAAATGCTTGAGTTGTGCCCAAGGCTTACACCTTAACCCTAAGGTCAAAGGAAAAGTAAAGTAAGGCCAACAGCAATCACCGTAGCCTATAGGTTACGATGACTGCTTGTTAGCCGCACCGTTGTCGTATATTAAACAATAATACGTTAATACGTATATTATGTTTATATTTGTAACCCTTCAAAAGCTTGTAGTTGATTTGAATAAATTATCAACTAATTCATTTCACACAAGATTCTATAGATAACGAAGTTCAATGATCTAGACAGTCTGAAGAACGTTCGGAATCATAAATTAGTCGACGCCAGAGTGGAACAAGACCTACTAATTTGGTTAATTGAGTTGATAATTAGATCCTGAACGCCACGCGATATGAAACTCGTTTATTTTTGTTTTAGGGACTAGCGAACGCTGAGGCTGTGTTTAGTCAGCTTTTTAAAAAAGAATCGTGCTTAATATTCCTATCAAGACTTCGCAAACTTTTGCTTAAGGCAAGAAAGAAATAGGCTAAGAAAACATATTAAAATTAAATTCAGTCTGGAATATTTTAAAAGGTGGTAATCAGTTTTTTGGAAATCTGTCGTAACCTGCAGACATTATCATTCAAGCATTCACTGGAATTAATGAGGCGAGTAATCGCAGGGCATAAGAGCAGAGGTCTTTATCGTAGATTGGGGCGTTATATGATGAATTGCTTTTTAATGTGCTAGGCTGTCTATGTAGCATTCAAATAATTTTATACTGATATTTGAATAGTTATACTGATATTTGAATAGTTATACCGCCTTTGTGGTCTAGAGGCAGATGAGGTCTGGTGGTTCCCGCAGGGGCAGTTATTTCTTCTTCTTTTAAGTAAGTCAGTTCCTCTGTGGTTGAGGAATTCGGCTATAGTTCGCTTTCATCTTTCACCGTTCACCATCAGGTCATCAAGGATGAGACGAAGACCAACAGCTGTCCCGTTAAGTATAAAAAAAGGTTTTATAATTATAGCAGCTTTATAAAGCTTTCTAGTGTTTGCATTAGAATCCTAGAAAGTGTCCGTATACGCAAATAAAAATCAGCTTTTTCTGATTAGTTACCAATCATGCGATATCTGGAATCGACCAACGAAGAGCCGAATACTAAGATCACCTGACTAATGGGAAAAGCTTTGCACTAGGTATTTGCTCTAAATTTCAAGTCTGGCAAAATAAAAATTTGTGTCCAGCAACTTGAAGAATAGATTTAAACGGATATCGGGAGGGGCAGTTAATGAGTTTATAGATCCCTATTTTATCGTGTCAAGCTATTTATAATCCAGCTGTGATCTGAATTTAAAATGTCAAGGTAGGATAGCATAGAGATGTTTTTCACTTAAATTGAAAGCACCCAACTCGGGTAGCCCCTCCAACGTACAGAAGATTGCAGCCAGATGATACTAGATTTGCTGTGTCATGTTCCTAGAAATATAGCTTTGCTCTGGGAGCACGGGGGGCATTCTCTTAATATTTAGACAACGAATCACGCTTGATGTCGTTTGTATACAAATTTTCATCTTCAGCAATAAACCATCCCAAAGTAAGCATTTCAGATGTAAGACTAATTAATAAATACCATAAACTTAAAGTCGACCAACCACTCGATAGTAGGCTGTCATTTTTCTCCAAAATTAAAAATTGGAGATAAAACATTACATAGCTTGAGCTTAAGGGCACAAAACCCAGTAATCACTACTGATATTATTCATTTAATTACATTATAATCAAAGGAATTTGATCCAACAGCTTATTATTCACATCCTCTCTTCTCATCTTGTCCGATCTCTCTGTAAAATGTCTAAAACGTTAAAGCGAGCGTACTTTGTTTGCTCAGATACGGTCGAAGGACCAAACGGCCGGATACAGCCGCATCCGGCTTTCCGGACCGGTGCGACAGTGGCCGTAACAAATCACACGCTTAAATATTTTCGCTGGGCTTTTAATATTTGATATCTTGATCTTGGTGTTTCGTGGAAGGTAAGAAAGATTGCAATAAGCAATGTTCCCAGCTCCTAAAAAGGAATTTCAAATTCATCGTATTACTATCTAAGCTTGCATAGGGCGCTGTTCTAAATTACGGTTAAGATATTAATTAAACAAATTAAGAATTAAACACTTTGCGTACTGTATAGAATTGATAAATTAAATGTTACATGCGTTATTTTAAATTATTCTAAAAGTAAAAGGAGTTTATGATCCAAACCAATTAAGATAAACTCAGTCTAACCCTAATATTAATAAAAAATAAAAGGAACAAACCTATCACAAATATTATGACGAGTTTTCTAACGTCTTAGTTTTTGGGAACTCCGGTTTCGTCGACGAAGACTAAGCATATTTTGTCATGGTTCATCCCGACAGGATCACATGTCCGGCCTACCTTGCAGCATACGGACCGGATCGTAGGGGAGCGCGAGGGTCTTTTCCCCAGACAAGCATCTTAATCCATCCTTTTGTTGCTAACTTACCCCCTCCTGGAGCGTGACACCACAATTTGTTACTTCGCGCCAGGTCGCTCTGTGTTATTACCTAAGTAGTTTCTTTTTTCCGAAAGTTAATACTTAGAAGTCTGAAGTCATTCGGACTACGTGCTTCGGAAGGTTCTGGTTGTTACTGCAATCGTTTTGACCCACCCAAACCCGCATTGGACCATCATAGTGCTGTAATCCGACTCTTTTTTCTAACATATAGAAAGATCTTAGCCTAGCAGTTGGACGTAAATGAGCTGTTGACAATAACAACCTAAGTTAATATAGCAAAATACATAAAGTTAAACAGAAGATCAAACAATGACGATTACTAATACTCATCAAAAATGGTTAATTGGTGAGCAAATAGTAAGATCTGTCCATTAATTTGAAGGCCCAGGTTGTTTAAGCAGTGTGCCATAGCGGTTTTAACGATTTATGGAGTTATGGAGCAGAGACCCTTATACTTAGCTGAAAAATTGCATCGCATTACGTTACAGAGAGAGCGATGCTCGGTATCACTCTGAAGAAGCAGAAAACAAATCATGGATACACTGCAAGACCATGGTCCGAGATGTCGCTATTGTGATTACAAGCATCAGACGACAGCCTTCCAAAATATAGGCTAGGTAATCACTGAAAGTAACGGAGTTAGGAACTCAGATCTCATTAATCAGCTCATATTAGAACCTCAATCCTTTCAAACCTCCAAATACTATTTCATCTTTTAATATATGTAGGTCTACAACTATCTGCCGAAATTGGTCTTAACGGTACTGATTCAGACCCTACCAGTCCCTTAACCAAGGTAAAATAAACATATCGGATTCCCGTAATCCACTTAGGTACGCGGTGAAATACGGTCTGACGTGTTAGACTAGGATTGTCATTGAAATACCTATACTTGAGAGCAGATTAAATTAAACTGTCTTTTATTTTCTAAGGGCCAAGATAAATATGGAGACTCGAAGTTAAATTAAAGTTACCGTATTTTACTTGTAACATTAGAGAGACTATCATCAGTATTAACCTGAGTAAAGAATAAGGTTTAAGCGTGAAGAGATTAGCGGGGCGTGATGTGTACATGGCTACTGACGGAAGAGCAGGCACTATCTTCAGCGTTGTCTTCTTTCTGTGATCTGAGGTTATCCCCTTAGGGCGTACTATGTCCATGGTTAGGCACCAACCGAATTGAGAACCTCCTTGTTTTTGAAGTCGGTTAAAAAGAGCATGCACTAACATCCGTTTGCGACAGCGTTTAAAGTTTTGTGGTGCAAGGAATGAAGACATTGTTTTACTCATAATCGACCTTATTTACTTTATATGCTTAATAAGTAGTTATCGATTGGTCCTCGGCACGGGTATTTTAAGTATATTGCCAGTACAAGTACGTTAGTATAAATAAAACGATACCAAGAAAAAAAAGGAAGCCACCAAAAGTTTATTTTGATTCTGGACCTTTATTTGCACTAGTAGAGAATATTAGTGAGGTAAGCGAAAGAATAGTGTGTCGTAATTATTATCTATAATGTCACAAAACACGCTTTATTTGCAGCCCGTAATATAAGAAAACGCTTCTTGGTATACCTGCTGATCTCCATAAAAGGACTCACGCGCCACTTGCATATCTAAGTATGTAAGTAGCTCCGGATGATGGTGGAGGACGCTTTTACACCGTGCACGCACGTTTTTCCATTCGCTTTTTTATGACAAAAACTTAAACAAAGAAAAAAGTTTTACGAATCCCCTTTATACTTTTGCTTTGACTGCCCTATTCTTATTTATTCTTTGTGTCGACGCCACCTAATGCTACTGTCACTCATTTAGAAGGAGAACGGACAAATGTTCTAAATTTTGAAAACTATTACATTACAAGCTAGTTTGAACCATTTTCTGTCACATAATGCTATTTTGCTCCAAGTTCGCCTCACATAAACGCCGCACCAATTAATCTGTGACCGCACACTTTGTTCTGTCAAGGGTATAGTCAAGCAAACACTCAGTTCTTACCTTTAAATGTTCAAAGCCGAGAAAACAGCATTAATTTAATTTATCAGTCTGAATAATTTGCTGATAAAAACTAAAAGAAAAAGAACTCCGATTTAGTCCATAGAGAATGTAAGCGTTTTTAAAGTATTTCAATTGAGTGTATTATTTATTTTATCTGACAGTAGATTATTATTGGAGCTTTCATTAAAAGCTGGTTTAAAAATCAAAGGTAAGTAAATGATGGATTCTTCCAAAAGGAGACATTACTTCTAGAGACTTTTTCATAGATATCTAAATATCTCTAAAACGAAATACTTCCTACAATCCACGGAACAGAAAAGGCTTAAGGAATCTGCAAAATATTTGCTTTCCACCGGAACGGGGGCCGTGCGGGCTGGTAGACGGCAATCCGGCGCCGTGTGTAGGGGATAGCTATTATAAATCACAGGTTAAAAGCCGGGACAGTTGCGTATAGTGCGCGTGGTCAATATTACTTTCTGGGTTTGTAATTATAAATATCGCAAAGAAGGGAACTTATAAAGTAAACGTCACTTATATTTTTTAATTTTTTCACAGTTCTAATTTAACCTAACAAATTGAATTGAACTAGGAGTTTTATATGGCCTTTAGATTTTGGTAAGGTAATAATAAACCTGTTAAAATACAAAATAGAATGGATTACTTTAGAAATTTTCAAGGAAGCAATGAAAGTGTTTTGTCATAGCATAAATCCTTATTCACGTAAATCGAACTTACAGCTACTTCTTCCGAACTTATACTTCTTAAATAGAGTAAAATAGCTCTTTTGAACTTCAAAGTTCTGTACATTCACAGTAATTGACGTCACAAATCGACAGCCCACAAATTTGCCATTTGTATCTAATCAAACCTCTCCTAAATTTTGATAACGTTATCTGAATTAGACTAAATAAATCCATGTAATTTTCTTCGGTTACTGAGTTATCTCCCCCCATAAATCATATTGGGCTATAAAAAGTAGCCCCGCTTAAATCTCAGAGTATATTTGACACTGGCCGAGATTTACTAGTAATAAAACAACTTTTGCCGTTCCTGTTATAACTTCCCGATATTAATGATTAAAGTTTTTAGTTGCAAGTAATCCAGAATGTTATCAACTTACCGCCCTATTATGACGCTTATTACCTTCGACGAAAGGTGGGAATGGGCTGTATAAGTCACTGCGGATATTAATACGATCGACCTCGATTCGTGAAAGAACTCCAAATTAAATGTGGATTTTTCTATAGAGGAAAGAGTATTGCTCTTTTCCTAGGAGAACTAGTCCATTTTGCCATTAACAGTTTCATTGGATTAGTAAATTGTATAGCCTTTATCGAAAATGTAATAACTAAAAATGATTAAACTCTATTATCATTGCTTCAGGTTCTTTTTAGTGGCTTTGTTTACTTAAGAAAATTGATTCGATCGTCCTCAGAGAGGTAACCATTAAAAAATATATTCGCATCTTCGGAGACGTACGTAATAATAAAAAATAAATTGCCACCAGTCCTCCTTGAAATTGGCCTGCCCACTGCCTTGCGAGGCTCGCAATTTTTGGCCTATCTCGGCGACCTTACTTCTTCTGCAGATCACATGATTTCTGATTCGATCATGCAGAGAAACCCTGAGTATAGCCGTCTCCATTTCCTTTTAGGTAACTTTGAGCCTTATGAGGCCCATTTTAAGCGGCAAAGTCTCGGTTCCGTATGTCATCACTTCAGATATCAGTTTACGTGTCTGTTGTCGCAACATACACGAATTACAAACTTTAGAGAACGAACGAAACAGTGAAAAATATCTATATCATGGTTTGTTTCGATTTTATAAAAATACTGAATAGTTTTGAACCTGGGGAGTTTCTGTTGACTGGCCCGCTTTAGGTTAGGAAAAGGGGAAGTCTTGGTTTTAGTTATTGGATGATTTGCCCGCCTGGAACTCGCTTCCAGCAGTTCCCTCACAATCACAACACGGGAGTTTTTTTTCTCTTTGTTAATATTAAATTGCAATTGCAATTTCCGATTTGGTATATCGCGCGCGGCGCGAGCACATATTACACGCTAGTTTTTTTAAGGAGTAGAGGTGTGTTATTTATGTCTTGTTATTTCACTTTAAACGCCGTCTCTTAACACAAGCGCGCACTGTCTTATTGGCCAACGGGCTAGAAATAGGAGAACAAGGATGCGATTTGTTTAGTACTGGTAGTACTAAACAAATACCATTAAAGTGGTAAATGAAAGAACAGGGTTCCTAATAAACATCTATAAAGTCACGAAGCTCGCTTAATTATGGAAACTTCGAAAACGATTCATGGCAGACTGTTCACATCTGCGAGAGGGTGATATTCCGAACAAATTTATCTTAGGGGCACGAGTCAACTAACGAAATATTAATTAGCTCCCTTCATTCAAAACGGCACGAAACGCTACGCAGTTTTGCTATTAATAATTGTCATCTTTTGTTTTGTGTATTTTACGATCTGAACTTATATTCTTAATTTTATTTTAACATTAATATACATGTTTGAAAAAATATATTTACATAGAAAAATATCTAAACAGGAAAAATTTCACGTTTTCCCGCCCCAGGACGTGAAATTTTTCTAGTGTAGATATATTTATATGTACGATGCATAAATTCATTTCATTTTAATTCTAATTCAACACATATCAAACGGTAAGTAATATAGAATCTTTTCTTTCCACGATACCCTCATCCATGAGAGACGTCATGGATGTGGGTATCGATTACACACAGCATCCAACATCGGCGCAGACTCCCTTAATCAGCTCACTTCACAGAGCATTATTTTCGTAACCCACATTCATGAGATTATCAATACACATACCTACTGTTGCCTCGATGGCTTTGTCATGCTCTATGCGCGGTGGCTGCCACGTCTAGGTGACTTTGAGTAAACTCTAACGGCGCGAAACCTGGCCGTAAGGCCGGGTTGCCAAGGGGTAGGCTGGTGAAATTGCTTCGGCAGAGCCTAGGCTACCCCCGCGAAGGGCAATGGAGTTACCGGGGAGTTTTAGTGGATATTCCCAGTGCCATTCGCGCTGGGCGACCCCCAGACACGCCCGTCGCATAGCCAGCGGCGGGTAGGTCTGCAATCGGATTTCTCCCCGAAAAAAAGGCTACGGTACCGCTTACCATCAAGGGGGCCGTAGGCTTCTTTGTCACCCTTACTGTATAAAAAAACACTATAGAATGACAATGGAAGTATTTCATATATTAATATTATTAAATGAACGACTATACGACTAACAGGCACAGCCTGTAAGATTACAAGCAATTACTGTACCTACTCGTACACGGCTAGGAAAGAAATCAAGCAGAAATGTCATTTATAAATATTACCAGTCAAGTATTAAATTTAATCAAGTGTTAATAAAAGCTTATGACAAATATAAGCTGATTTAGAATGTAACCAAGTGGAATTGAGAGCTTTTTATTATTTCTCATCGGAATTTCGAAGGTCAAGTAAGCCATTAAATTTTATGTACATCTTGTAATAGGTTCTTATTATATTATTTGATTAAATTAAGCTTTATTGCTAGTAACTAATTAGATTAAGTGGTTGTATGTTAACAAAATGTTTATCGGTAAAATAAATCTTTAATTCAACTCAAGCACTATTTGAGCGATATCTGGAGCACACTACCTTTATGAAGATTTAATTATGTATAGGTGTGAGAAAAAAAATACTTTGTCAAGCCGCGTGAACACTCCGTAGGTCTCATTAGAATTAAAATCAAATTCGTCGGTGGGCGTGCAAGATCGCTTAAGAGCAGTTTGCAATACCGCGTAAGTGCTTTTTTTATTTCACAGGATGGAAGAAAAAAGATAATATCTTGGATATTTCTACTCATTTCTTTAACTGAACTTGTTTGGGGTTTCTCTGGATGTTGTTTAATGAGAATTTGGTATAAGCAAATCAGCGCTAAGAGTCCGCTGGCGCGATATTTCAATTTTGCGACTTTTGTAAATACGCGGTATTGCAAACTGCTCTTACGCGGTCTTGCATGCCCACCGACGAATTGACTCTGGACTCTGCGGTTTGACTTGACAGAGCCCAATAATAATAAGTACACCATAGTTTTTAATTTGATTTAATACGTAGTAATTTAGATCTTATTCACTCGTAATTGGAGCGGTATTTGTAATGTATTCTTAGTATTGATGACTCTGAAATGTCAACACCCAAGTTAATAAATGTATTTGTATTATTGAAGATATCATAATAGCGAGTATGATAGTACTATCGTCAAAAGAGGTGCTAATGTAGTAATACAGCAGAAACGAAAACAATCATGTAAATGTAACAAGTTGGGAAGTTTAATAAAAATATATAAATAAATCAAAAACCTTTATTGGTAAAACATAGGAATTTCACGTTTGACTTCTGTCCTCAAACGCTAGATCAGAAGATTCCTAGTCAAAGTACTACCTGAGGGAATCGACGGACCGTGTTCACAAACCGCAAACGGTCGTAGCTGAATATGGATGGGCTTGCGAGACGTTACACCCTGTCGAATTCTGGCGACCTACTAAATGTGTGACACTAGTAATATTAAATTGTTGAAGCGCTTGTATTGTCCTCGCATTGTTTCTATGGGGGTTTGTTGTGAATAGCTGTTGTTATTTGTTAACTAGTCGGAGTTCCGTCGCGTGTTATTTGAGTTTAATATTTTGTTTTATTATTTTCGAAACTTTATTAATTAAGTAATTTTGATTTTTTAACCGACTTCAAAAACGAGGAGGTTCTCAATTCGGCCGGTATGTTTTTTTTTTTTTTTTTTTTTTTTTTTTTTTCTATGTATGTACACCGATTACGCCGAGATTACTGATTCGATTTACGTGATTCTTTTTTTGTTCGATGCGGAATAGCTGCCATTTGGTCCCATAAAATTTTTTTTCAAAAACAGTTGGGTACTTTGGTTTTAAATTAAAAAAAACTGAAATTATGAAATCGTCTACATAAGCGAAATTGCGGATTTTTGCTTTTCCAATGACTTTTTAGTGAAACGATACGATAGTGGGAAACAATATAAGTTGACGGTCACCCATCTAGCTTCGACCGTTGAAAGTTATCACTAAAAATTGCGAAAAAAAAATTTTAAACAAAAATTAAAACCGACTTCAAAAAACTGAAAAGGATGAAATAATTAAATTTAAGTAGGTATTCATCCCCTAAAACCTATTTTTGGAGTTGGTGCTAAGTGGTTTCTAATTACATATCAATTGGTCCTGATTGACCTTGGCGGCAGAATTAGGTAAGATGCACCAGCATCTAGGCTAGCTACCAAGCTAGCTTAGTGGACTTAGAAAAGCCCTACCACCAACCAAACCGAGCAGAAAATTTCTGTCCCCACGGGAATCGAACCCCTGACCTCTAGATCTGAGGCAGGTGGTATCAACCACTAGACCGCAGAGATTATAAATATCTGGAAATTAATATGACCTAAAATTTACAAACGGAGAATAACGTACTAAGAACACTTCCTAGTGGGACAAAGGTCCCCCAACTCAAACTTTTGTGTATTTATTCTACGTAGTACGCGTGTGTCGTTGTAAATTGTGCTGAATATTTTTGCTCCCTTAACACCGCTCCTAGACCGAGAGCTGTCATCAATAATTCACTTCTTGAACATGGAAAAAATATCACGAAACAATATTTTGTGCTCTGAAACATACACCTCTGAGCTTTGCAGTGCCTGTAAATAATGCATGGGTATTATATTTTGAGAGGTAAGGTTTAGCCGTCTGTGACAATGAAACTCTGAACAGAGTTGATTTGGGAAATAAATAGAGTTTTATCTACAATTTAGTATTTTATTACTAGTAGAATTTTGGATAGAAATCGGCAAAGAAAGATGGAAATCGACCACTGTAAGTATTACATAGCATAATAAAATGATTGTCTACCGAAGACACGATAAAGTTTAATTAAGAGGCGGTGTCACGTAGCGCATTACGAATTTAACACATACATGTTCTTTACAAGGTGACTAATAAATCATTTAGAAGGGTAAACATTTCATTGATTTACGTAACTAGTGAAACCATCTCATCAACAATTCAGGAATCAACACAATAAACACTGCCACATTCGGTTCAGGGTTTGTGATATTAATTGAGTATGTAACTAAAAACAGTTTGACCTACATTTTGTTAATCACTATTAAAGGTCCCGCATACTGCGATATTGTTTGCAACTTCACAGATAAATTTCAATATTGCAGAAAGTTTAATTACAAAACATTATACTTTGTTCATAATGTTGGATGACTTTGCATCTAATTCATTGCCAACAAAATTCTAAATAACAAAATTCTAGTATTCAAGTAAAATATATTGAAAATAATCTCAAAATTATGAAAATAAAGAAGTTAGTAGCTGATCTGGTGATAAACAGTAAATGTGACCCTACAAATATCAGAATACTTTTATTCCCAACACAAACTTTGAAAGAAAAATATTTTATTGACATACACCAAACATTAAACATACATACAACATGAAAACTTAGACATTAAAACAAAGAAAAAGTAGAAAAATAAAACCATTAACACAAATCGGCAGGTGCAGTCAACAAGGCCCTATCTTAGCATAAAGCTTCTGCGACATTATTACATATTAAAAACGTTCCAGATGCGCTGTTATCATGATATGGCTTTGGGTATGACGTGTGATGGAAGAAACTTATGACGTTTACAAAAATAAATTTAAATAAATATATTATACTTACAATACATATGCTTACACATAAATGGATAAGAAACATACACTGAAAGACATCATACATACACACACAGTTATTTAAAGGGACAAAAACTATGAGAGTTATTCATTTTCGGCTGTATGGACCTTGCTTTGCTTTGTTTCGAATTTATGCCTTTTAGCTGAGAATAAAGTTGTTTGGATCATCTTGTTATTCGTATATGTAACATAAATTCTTTAAAAAATTTAAGTATGGTAAACATGGGAACCATTTTGTAAATAAAATATAGGTGAATCGGCCGGTCACTAAACGAGCGTCCGAATCGTGTCCATCGATCAAACGAATCACATCTCATATATAATGTATGTCAAGGGGTTTACTGATACTAAAATTAAGCTGTGTAGATACACGTTATTTGTCGCCGGCATCCGGTTTAGGTGAATTCATTGTTTTATCTCCAGAAGAGACTTAATAGAATATTATGGGATGAAGGATATTTGGAGTCGCCTATTAAGGAAAACCACTTTTCACGTTATTTGTTAATGCTAATGCATTAGCCACATAAATCAGAAATGATGAGATCCGCAGGAGACCTAAGGTCACCGACATAGCCCGAAGAATTGCGAGCCCCAAGTGGTACTAGGCAGGCCACATTGCAAGGACTGACGGCCGTTGGGGTGGAAAGGTCCTCGAGTGGCGGCCGCGTACCGGGAGACGCAGCGTTAGTAGGCCTCCCACAAGGTGGACCGACGATCTGATGAGGGTCGCGGGAAGCCGATGGATGCGGACAGCGCAGAACCGATCGGTATGGAGACCTTTGGGGGAGGCCTATGCCCAGAAGTAGGCGCCTCTCAACTGAAACGATGATGATTACACAAATCGTTTCTGATAGTTTCTACGCAGGGGTGAAACAGAACTTTAAAGACACTTATCGCTCAGTAATAAACTACATACAATATGCACTTGACAGGTTTTAAAAACATTTTTTACAAACTTTCCCTGTTTTTGACCCAGTTCCGTAAGTATACAAAGACTTAACACAAAAAATTACTTACTAAGATTATTTTTCAAAGGGAGTAATATATTTCAACGACAGTCATTAACGTCACAGGCAAGATGGTCGATTTATAAAATTTATGTTATTATAATGCTACGGTCGCGCTCAAGTGCGGTCACTTTACATATTTTCTCGTTATACCCTTGAGGTTTTAAATAGGTTAAGCATCTATGACGATGTGCAAATTGTGAAAATGATTCTCAGGAGTGTGTTTTTAAAAACGAAATACTTATCTTCTCAATATTGTACCAATACGCCATATTGCCTCGTGCACTTAAAACCATTAAGACTCTGTGTAAGGAAGGTACATGATTGACGTTAAGACGTTATACTGTAAAAAGGTCTGCAGCAGCTACACGGATGTACAGTTGACAGCACATCAAGCGTAACAGTTTGACCTTGAGACGGCTCTTATTCCGTTCGTAATAGAGGTGGCTTTCGTAGTGAAACTGTTACACTTGATGTGATGTCGTGTGTACTTTGTTCATTTATTTTATTTATTTATTATAGTACACCAGCAGCGATACATAAAATAACACTTACATCTATACAATGTTTTAGTACCTATACATAAATGTTCGCCAATTACAGGTATACATAACACTTGCCATTATATTCTTCGTATTTTTTCTTAATTAAAATGTTTAAAACAAAAAACTGAGTAAGCTCTTAATTTTTTCGTAATATATACAATTCATAATATACACAAACGATCTCTCAAAGATATTGGATGAATCGTGCGTAATGTTTGCTGACGATTTCTCCCTCTCATTTTATTGTGAAATAAAACTTAAAGGAAAAAAATTGGAAATAAATTTCACAAAAACGAAAATATTGCAATTCAGACCATTTCAAAAAACAGAATTAAATAGTAAATTTTTATACAATGACATTCAATTAGAAAGTGTTCCCACATTAAATCCACACACATTAAATTCTAATATAAATTGGAAATCGTGCAAAAAATATTTTGCAATTTATAGTGCTTTCATAATTTACATAATATGTTTGAAGGGAACCAAAAAATTAACTAATTTAAAAAAAGCTCTAACGGCCTATTAATCTTATGCTGATGCTTGATTAAATTATGTATCTCGTAATGCAGTGGGTACTTGTTTGTTTTCTAGGAAAATTGTGCTTTAGTGCATATTTGATTTCACTTGCAATGCTAATAAATAAATAAATACACCAAGAGACTCACCTTGGGCTAATGTTTATAGATAACCAAGAAGCAGTTTCAAGTCGTCTAAAATCACATTAGTAGGTTACAATCGCAATAGTTGGTATGACATGGTACTAAATGTAAATCTACTTCTAAGGTTGAATATGCATCACTTATGATTACCTGCTATTTTACTGAATCCTACGTATAATCATATATTTTGATTATAAAAGTCCTAGTAGATTATCAAAATGCTTATGATCATCTTAAAAATAATGAAAAAAAAATGAAAAAAATGAAAAATCTTTATTGAGTATCTTTTACATAGTAGCATCACAAATGGCTGGAGTCTCCTTTTAAGTATAATACCTGTGTTAGGAGACCCCGCTCTTTACTAAAATTACAAAAGATACGTTGTATCACATTGTGTATATCCTACAGTAACACAAATAATGAAAAATAAGATATAAAAAAAGGAAATTAAATAATACAATTTGATTACTTTGTTCTTTACGTAATGATTGCTACACTAAAATGTGGTAAATTAAAGGACTGTCATATTCGTACATTTTACCTTATGACTCGCTCACATACGGTGCCCCAGATCAACTCTGTAACTTTTGTAATTTCCGTCTATCGGAATCACCGTGGGACTTATAAATCATATGTCATGTCATTATTTCGATTGAAACTTTTTAAATCTAGCTAATGTATTAACCAGCTTTTACCAACGTCTTCGCTCGCGTGAAGTAGTTTTTAAATGGTCACTGTGAGTTAACTTTAGAAGACCATCATTATCAACACTTGTCGCAAATGGGGAATATAGACTTTGCGAATTAAGAATTGCCGGGTACATAATCTGCTTCGCCTTTGTCTTGAATCAAACACTATCGTAGATACATATATCATTAATCCGTGCAAACACTTACTTACCTAGTTGAAAATAATCTTGCTATTGAAGCTGATTTACTTTCGTAGTACCCGATTCACCATACATTTTACTCTTTTGTTTTTATTACCATAATCTTGCTATTGAACAGATTCAACATTCCTACTTCTGAGTAGGTACGACAATTTACTTTCGTACTACCCAATGCACCATACATTTTACTATTTTGTTCATATTACCATCTCTCTAAGCGACGATAATTATGGCGGGACCATACATACTCTAAATGGCCTCCAAATCACCCCTGCAGCCAGTCCCTGTCCATCGGTTACAGTCAATCATTATCTCTTGACAAAATCTTATATGGACTCACCTTATGACTCACCAAATCTTTGATGCTAGCCTTCATGTTATCAAGAATTATTAATCAACTCACATTTTGGCGTGCACTACCTTTCAATGACGTCTCCAATAATACCAATCTCTAACCTTTTATTTTACATACTGCCTACACAAAAGCACAGACTACACGTCATTTCAAGTCATTCCGAATCGCGTTCGCGACAACACTGCTAGGCACAGGCCTTCCACTGGGTAGACGTATCTGTGCGTAGACATCATCCGGAAGTCTTTTTGTATTTTTTATGTATCTTCAACTAGAAAAAATTGATATACCAGTTTTTAGGCGCTACATCACAAAATACACCAGGAATATAGTTTTTATTTCATCCACACACGTCGCACAAAGCACGCCCGCACCCGGTTAGCCACACTATATCAGACAATGTGAAAATATAAAACATTCGTTACCCAAAAACTCCGGAACAGTGGAGCCATCGAGGCGTTAATGCCCGCAACATACCGGATCTGTCCATTTGCAGTGGGCATTAAAACTGGTGGGCTTATCTTTACATTTTTTTTTCGGTTAGTACCACCCTCGGTCTTAATGATTCTCTGCTTTGAAATTAGCGTGCTTAAAGTTTTAAGCTACAAAGATTACTTTCACCACTTTTCCCCGGTGTTGCTTATTTAATTACTGTGCTACCATTTCAATTTATTAATTAACAAAATAATATTTCAATTATTTTTGTAATATGAAAATAACAAATTTCATTAAACTCAAAGTACTTATATTTCAAATATCGGTTATCTACATTAATTATTGCAATGTCAGCTATTTATATTCTTACAATATACCATATCTCATTCGTTAGTCTGTAGTTATTATTATTATAGTATTACCATCAAGAACATTATAGCAAGTTTCCAAGCTTAGTTTAATATTCCGTCAGCGTAAGTCAGAAACGATAGGGTCGGGTGAAAGCCCAACAGAAAATCGAGGGTCAGTCATTTGTTTTTACATTTTTTCGTAAGGGAGAAAACGCTTATGTTTAAGTTTTTTGAATAACCCTTCGAATAAGGTCGTATGCAAATTAGACGAAAGCTTGTGGACACGGCCCCTTCTCTTCAAAATTCTTTTTACTGTAGAAGATCGTGAGTAAACTTACAAGGAGTATACACATTGGATATAGGCTTAAAATAAACCTAGTTATATCAATGAAGATTAATGTAAAGAAAGTTTTGTATGTCACAAATGTCACGTTAGCTAAGGATATAGAGTTATATCTAAAAAAATCCCTTTTACTCGGCTAATCGTTACATAGTTTATTAATGTTGCTAACATTTCATTTCATTTATTAATTTGCTAGTCACATGGTTACATATAGGTGTTACAATGAGTTAATTGATACATTGGACACATGACACCCCGTGGGGGCACTGCAAACATAAAGCAAGAGAGCGCTATCACTTTATACAATTTAAAATGAACAATATAATTCGGCATCAAATAATCAAATATTTCATTATAGGATTAAATTTAATTAAAATTCTATTTTATTTTAGTAGAGCATTAGTAGAGATACATTGACTTGAATGTATATCCACCAACAATTCCCTAGCATATAAAGGTTGCTAACATATAAACTCGGTGGTGTATTGGTTTGAGCGCTCTAGTTTCGATACGAAAAACAAAGCAACTTTCGTCATGGTCGATCCTGGGATGGGTCAATCACAGTATATTATCTCGAGCTCCTTCGTGCTTCGGAAGGCACGTTAAGCCGTTGATCCCGGTTGTTCCTGAACCGCTTTAACTACTTTTACCCCATGCATTGGGCCGGCGTGGTGGTGCTATGGCCCAAACTCCTTATGTGTTTCTCCCATGTAAGAAGGCCTGTGCCCAGCAGTAGGAAGTATATAAGCTGGTAATGATGAACATATAAAGAATCAAAATTCAAAATATCTTTGTAATTCAAAACACAATTTTTGGGAGACCCAGTGAAACGGCTGTCCGCTGGCCGCCCGCAGGCTGAACGGGTTCCCGAACCCAGGGATTACTTAATCTCCGCCCTGGGAGGCTGAACCGCCAGTCTGTGAAAAATCCCTGTGGTAGTTGCCGTGCCGGAGAAGGAGACCGGAGTGGACCCGGCTTCTGCCACAGGAGGGGACTGGGGGCCCTTCCGCCCGCCGCGCCAGCACGCTGCAATCCCTGCGCAGTACCTTGGCGGGATATGACCGCATTTTGCCTATCATGCTGCCGATACGGAGACTCCTTTTTCAAAAAACCCTTTCACTCTTAAAATATGGCAAAGAAAAGAAAAAGAAGGAACGTTTCTTCAGCGGCTTCCCTATCCACATTAAAAGTGGATTTTTGCAATATCAGGGGACTTCACAGCAACATCAACGCAGTCCACCAACACCTTGAGACTGCGCAGCCGACCCTACTTTTCCTAACGGAGACCCAAATCTCCTGCCCGGCCGACTCATCGTACTTACTCTACCCCGGGTACAAGTTCGAGCACAAATTTGTGCGTCGTGCCGGGGTATGCATGTACGTCCGGGAGCATGTTTGCTGTCGCCGTCTTCATGGCCTAGAAGACAGGGACCTGTCGATTTTGTGGGTTCGCATCGATCACGGCGGCCACACCCGCATCTACGCGTGCCTTTACAGGTCCCACAGCGGTGACTCAGACACGACTCGACTCTTTGAGCACCTGCAATCGACGACCGACAAAGTTATCGAGCAGTACCCTACCGCGGAGTTAGTGATATTAGGAGACTTCAATGCCCACCATATCGAGTGGCTCAGGTCTCGGTCCACTGACTACGCAGGAAGGTCTGCTCATGAATTCGCCCTGGCCTATGGATTCTCGCAACTGGTTAATTCTCCTACGAGAATACCAGATATCGAGAGCCATACGAGCTCTTTACTGGACCTTCTGCTGACTACGCGTCCGGACAGATATACGATCTCAGTGGATGCGCCTCTAGGCTCATCAGACCCCTGCCTCGTCCGGACCCAAGTGCACAGCGCACAGCCTGATGCTCCCCGGCCAGCTGGGTGGCGTCGAGTGTGGCACTACAAGTCAGCAGACTGGGATGGGTTGCGTGAGTTTTACGCATCGTACCCGTGGAAGCAGCTCTGCTTCACGTCAGATAATCCTGACACCTGTGCGGCTGTAGTCTCTGAGACGATACTGGCGGGTATGGAATGTTACATTCCTAACCTGCTAGTAGCCGCAGGTGTTAAGAGGCGACCGTGTTTTAATCGGCCATGCAGGGAAGCTCGCGAAAGCAAGCAGGCTGCGTTTGAGGCTTGGACCACGGCCCAAACCAATCAGGATCCCAACATCTCTGACGTGAAGCGGAAGTTAAACGCTGCTTCGAGGTCCTGTAAAAGAGTGATTGCCAGAGCGAAATTCGATTTTGTCGGCAGGATTGGCGATCAACTTGCAAGACACCCCTCCGGGAGTCGCGCTTTCTGGTCGCTCGCCAAAGCTGCCGAGGGAAACTTTTGTAGGTCGTCCTTGCCACCACTACGTAAGCCTGATGGAAACTTGGCCCACAGCGCTAAAGAGATAGCCGATTTACTGGGTGCTCTCTTTGCCTCGAACTCGACTTTGAATGACGGAGGTGCTGTACCACCTACCATCCCCTGGTGCGGCAACTCTATGCCGGAGATCTCATTACACAACGGGAGGTACGGCGTGAGTTGTTATCTCTGGATATTCATAAGTCGAGCGGGCCAGACGGTATACCGGCAGTGGTGCTGAAGCAGTGTGCTCCTGAGTTGTGTCCTGTTCTGACGCGTCTTTTCGCGCTTTCATACTCCACCAGGCAAGTTCCGTCTTCATGGAAGACCGCCCATGTGCACCCGGTGCGATAGATCAGACCCATCGAATTACAGGCCAATCGCTATAACCTCCCTTCTCTCAAAGGTGATGGAGCGCGTTATAAATACGCAACTCCTCAGGTACCTAGAGGATCACGACCCCATCAGCGACCGTCAATACGGCTTTCGCCACAGTCGCTCGACGGGTGATCTCCTAGTGTATCTCACGCACCGTTGGTCTCTTGCCATTGAGAGTCATGGTGAGGCATTGGCAGTTAGCCTAGATGTAGCGAAGGCGTTCGATCGGGTCTGGCACAGGGGTCTTCTTTCGAAGTTACCATCTTACGGGCTGCCTGAGGGGTTGTGCAAATGGGTCGCTAGCTTTTTGTCCAGCAGATGCATAAGAGCCGTCGTTGACGGCAGTTGCTCGGATAGCATGGACATTAACGATGGCGTCCCGCAAGGCTCGGTGCTGTCTCCAACATTGTTCCTGCTGCATATCAATGACATGATGTCTATTGACGGACTGCATTGTTATGCAGATGACAGTACTGGTGACGCTTACTATACGAGTCGTGCTAATACCCCTCGGTCTACAGTGGAGGAAAGTCGTGGTCGACTTGTGTCTGAAATCGAGAGGTCTCTAATCAGAGTCTCCGATTTGGGACGACTAAACTTGGTCCAATTCAACCCCACTAAGACACAAGTCGGCGCGTTCACCGCTAAAAAAACCCCATTTGCTGTAGCTCCACAATTCCTCGACACTCCGCTTTCCATCTCTACGAGTATCGGGATCCTTGGTGTTGATATCTCTAGCGACGTGCAGTTCCGCAGTCATTTGGAGGATAAAGTCAAGCTGGCATCCAAGAAGCTTGGTGTGCTCAATAGAGCGCGGCGGTATTTCACTTCGGGGCAAAGACTGTTACTGTATAAGTCTCAAGTCAGGCCCCATATGGAGTACTGCTGCCATTTATGGGCGGGAGCGCCTCGATACCAGCTTGGACCATTTGACGTGCTCCAAAGACGCGCTATGAGAATTGTCGACGATCCTGAGCTCACCAGCGGTATTGAACCTTTAAGCCTAAGGAGAGATTTTGCCTCCTTGTGTGTGTTCTACCGTTTGTATAACGGAGCGTGTTCTGAGGAATTATTTGACATGATGCCCACGGCTTCTTTCTATCATCGCACCGCTCGCCACCGGCAGGGAATTCATCCTCACAAATTGGAACCAAAGTGGTCGCGTACTGAACGGTTTCAGAGAAACTTTCTCCCGCGTACGCTCAAGTTGTGGAATGAGCTCCCTGCAGAGGTTTTCTCGAATGAGTACAGCATGGGGTTCTTCAAAAAAGGCGTCAAAAGGTTTTTACAGGGTCGGCAACGCGCAAGTGACACCCCTGGTGTTGCAAGCGTCCATAGGCTACGGTAACCGCTTACCATCAGGTGGGCCGTATGCTTGATTGCCACCTTAGTAGTATAAAAAAAAAAAAAAAAAACATAAAATTTGTTAATTTAACTAGGTGGTAGACCCATATGTAGGGTCGCCTGGGTAGGTACCACCGCCTTTCTTATTTCAGCCGTGAAATAGTTCGCTGTATTTTGGATTGAAGGGAAAGGTAGCCAGTGTAATTACTTACTGGGCATAGACGGCATTTCTTCTTAGGCCTCAGGATGACAACGCACCTGCAATATCAAGAGTTACCTTTTTATTGCACTTTGCTCCTTGTTATTGCAGGTGTCTATAGGCGGCGGTAACCGCTTACCACCAGCTTACGCTGGTTCCATCTGGTTGTATAAAAAAAAAAACTTTGAGATCTTCTCTGTAAATTTTCTGTTAATTTCACAACAAAGTTAAAGAACGTGCTATAAAATACAGTTACAAGCGTGACGGAAAGGATAATTTGTTTTACAATATTGCTCACTTATGCTGCCGTTGAAGCGTGTTAGACGCAGGAATTTCATCTTCGTCTTTGCCATCTGCGAGGGAAAACGCTTGTCATGTCGTCTCACTATGCTCTCGTCAGAAAAAGCAGTTTTTTCTTCATGCTCCTATATAATATCATTTATCATCGAATATTTTATTATGATTGGAAATGAGAGTGGACTTAAAATAGCTTCAAAATTTGTTTGACGAAATATATATACAGAGTGGTGCCATCAATATGACAGTAAATTTAAAAAAAACATCTTATTAATTTGATGATTTCAGGACATTTGTCTGCAATAATATAACAATGGCTGCATTATTTCATGGATGATAATGAAAATGTCATGAAATTAGCAAATGAATAAGATATCTTTGAAAGTTGCAAACCATTTCTATGAACTAATATAGCCCATGTTTTAATGTATTGTGGTATTCACGGCACCACCCTGTATAGTGGGGCCTTTAATCATGATAATATTCATACACTGCCCACTATTCATCATCATAACATCAGCCAAGAAACGCCCACTGCTGGGCATATGCCTCCTCCAAAGGATTTCCAAACCGATCGGTCTTGCGCTGTCCCCACTATTTATCAATCCTAGAATAAACATGAAGAGCTTGTGTTATGGATACTAGATAAGGAAAAAATATTGATAACAAAATGTATACAAATTTCGGAAAGCACATTAGCCATTGGTCTCGGTTGTAACTGCAATCGCTTTAAATCTACCAACCCGCATTGGGCCAGCATGGTGGTGTTATGGCCCGAAGTCCTCGTCTGTTTCTTCCATGTAGGAAGGCCTGTGCCGAGCAGTGGGACGTTGGTATATAGATGATGATGATGAATTATATCAAGTTTTCTCATCATTGCTAAGTATTTCTTTTAAATATTTTGTGATTGAAACCAAAACCTATAGGTTTGGTAAAAATTTGCTAACATTTTTGTCAATATACGAGGTTCACATAAAAAAATCTCTTGCCACTTTTATGTCTTAAATATTTGGACTCAAAATTCCTTCGCGAGTCACACTTTATCCAACTTTATTTACATCAATGCACAAATCTTAAGTATAAGGCCAGTAAGTACACAAAATACCAATAATCATTATACATATTTCTTTCACAGTAAAGGTAATAAAATAATCAGTGGTGAATGGAGGTCGCTACACAATATTGCCGTTAGGGTATAATCGTCGACGAACACGTCATGTGGCAATGATAAATTACATAAAATTGGTCCTTTGAGGAGAATTCACGTTTTAAAAACCAACAATAGACATTTTTTTGCTGCTACAGAAATCTTTCGAATATTATCCTTGAATTAGAATTAAGTACAATTTCATTAGAAGTTGTACACACACAGATGTAGTTACAAAAAATAATAGTTATGTACCTTACAGCCATAGCAATAAGAGTCATGAAAATGTAAAAAGTGAGAACACCTTAGGAATTGCAGCTAAATTCACTGTCTTACAACAAAATATAGAACTGATAACGGTTCTAGTCTCAGATCATAGAAAGAAGGTTCTAGTGCTCCACCTTAACGAAAATTTAAAGCCTAAACTGCTTTAAATTTTCGTTACTCGTGTTAGACTTCCAAAAGTCTATTACAATTCAAAAATGAATTGTGTCTAGAATTTTATACTTGACTAGTAAGTCGTCAATTTATAGTGTGACGGTCTTGTCAAGAATTAGGCTAAGAATAAATGTAGATGGTTAAATGGGAAGAAGAGAACCGAATAAAAATGGATCATCACCTGCACATTGGAGACACACTTGAGGAGTTTGGGCTATAATTAGACCATGCTGCTGGCCCAATATGGGTTAGTGGGATACAGGAAGTAGTTGCAGTAACCAGGACCAAAGAACCACGGTGGAATTCGAAATTACAAATTTTGATTGACTCATGCCGAGATCGACCATGGTAATCGGTACCAAAGCGATCAAACCACTACACCATCGAGCTCAAAAAAGGGATTGGATTTGCAAATGTAACTTAGGTATTGTAAAATCAAAATCCCTAATATCAAGGATTCCGGTACTTTCAATAAAGTTTCGTGTTTTTTATTTTTTTTGTAATACATCCTGGGATTGTTCAAAGCGATTCCAAAGATGGGATTATGCTTAGATCTTTAACCTTTTATCTTTTACTAACTAGCAATAGAATATGCGTCTAGTGTATGCTATTCCACTAATAAAGATGTAATAACTAATGATACTTTTATATTAGGAACGAATGAGCAAAGAATCGAATAACCGCGGAGACTATATCCACAAATCGCATCGTTAACACATCTGTTGCATGCGGACAGGCCTTTATTACTATCGATAACCGATTGTAAGTGACATGTTTATTACGAGTTTGCTGTTTGTTCTTCATTTGCGTTGTTCTGTGTGGATTGTTCAATGTTTGCTGTCGCTGGAGGATATTGTGTGTATATGCTTTCGTTATGTACGTAGTATAATAACGTAGTTACAGCAGCTTTTATACATTTACCTTCTTTATTGTTTTTATTATTTTAATCACACCTTCACATTAAGCTATTTGAATTAAGCTATTTTAACCTCATTTGAAAATCGTAGCTAGATAACAATTTCCTAAGTTTTTTAATCGAATCGTATATGTATTTGATATAATACTCATAATGTTAAATTAGTATAGTTTTGAGCTTAAAATAGAATGGTTTTGGGTATACGTTAGTATAGAATCCAAAAAACATAAACTAGAAGAAATTCATAGGGTGATCCCAAGTCCTCAGTAGCTTTACGTCAGGACAGTCACCTGGATTGTGAACGGTCGTTGATTCGGATCCCATTCTGAGATATGTTTTTTTTTTAATTTCTATATTTTCCCAGATAACACTTCTTTCACATTGCTCTGTTCTTGCAGTGAGTTAGATCTTAGGAGCTCATCGAATATGTCACGTTGGGATTCTTCTTGCCGATTTTGGCAGGTGAGCATCATACAGGTTGCCCATTTTGTCATCGCTTAAACCTTTTTCATGCTATACTTTAGTAACAAGCACCAGCTGCTTTGGGTCTATGAAAAGGCTCGCTAAGAGATTCGTTAGAGACGGGACATCAACTAAAATTAGCTTCAAGAAACTCGAGCATTCTAGGTTTTAATATTTAATAGGAATTAGAACTTAGACTTCCAGAGGTCGAATAAGCTTGAATTAATAGACACTGTGCTAGATGACCCATCCAGTTACAATCATGCTGAAAGTTGTATTATTTTAAACATCAAAACAGCGAGATATTATTTCAAAAAACATACCGCAATCAAACAAAAAAGTATTCCCCATAAATAATGCAATTCGACAAAACAAAACAACAGAATGGAGTGATTACTTAATTGAGGAACTGCAAAATTTGTCCAAACCAAAACAAAAAGTCATCGAGTGAGTTATCGGTGTTTGTTAAATTGGTACCGTTCGTTGTTTACAGAGCGGTATTTGTAAATGCGAATTTGAAATGTGTTTGTACAGATAGCACACAAAAGATATAAATGATTTTGATCCATATTGCATTGACTTAAGAGACGTAATGTAGACATAGGGTGCCTTCAAATAAGAGGCGTGAGGAAGCGCAGTAGTGGTGCTACTACGGCTCTATTTATTGTATAAAAATAGTAGTGGTGCGGCTAGCGCGGCACAATGGCGTCACAGCAGCATAATTTTGCTGCAGACCTTCGTCCTATTAATGGATAATAATGGATTAGTAAATCAGCTTTTTGATAAAATTGTTAATTTGTTTATCCACCTACTCCACGTACTCCCGGCTCCCGGGAGCATTATGATAGTTAAAAACTTACTGTGTCTGAAATGTGTAGCTTGACAGGTTCATCGGCCCGTTACCCATTGTGTAGCTTTTGCACAAGATCTTTTTGTTCATCAGTAGAGCGTTAATCTGAAATAGGGCAATTTATAATAAACAAAATATTCATCCAAGACTCACACTAAATATTCCGAGTTGAATTTCGGGATAGTCCCTTAACTTTACAGAAGGTCACAATTAATTCTCACTGCTCCATAGTTCTTCGTTCGTTCGTTAGTATGGTTGCCAGAGCTTATTAGTAAGCGTTACGTTGGGAGCAGTGGGACCTGTCTCCTGAACTATCAACAAAACGTTTTCTCTTGATATGTCTAGGGTAGGTAATGCGTCAGCAAAAAGCCATGGTGCTTCGAGGATCTATATATAGGCTACGGTAACCGCTTACCGTCAGGCGGGCCGTCCGTTTGATTGACAGCCTTGTCGTATACTTGTCGACTGACCAGTTCGCCTGTCTATCTAATAATAAATGTTTGTCAAGGTCAAGACACAATAAACTCCTACTCTATTATGGAGGAGGAGTGATACTCCATATTAGGAGTAGGACTCAACTCCTACTCCTAATATGGAGATTGGAACCTGGGACCACTGTTTTAGTCAGATTCTCCGACCTTTCTACTAACTTTTTCTAACCCAAATTTCAAATTTCACGTTTTAATTTCCTAAACGTAGGTACTTTTAAACTTGTTTTGAAAGTGGACCTTCGTATTTGACTTCATGTATTCATAAAAATTCCTTCCCAAGAAAAAAATAAATAGGTATACATTTTACTAAAAAACCTTAAAATAAATCATTAAACAAGTCTATTATCCTTTCTACCGCTGAAAGTTACAAATTCAAGCAAAAAGTTTGTTCAAAAAATAAGGTAACCTCGTCGTAATTTTATGACTAGACAATTCTTAAGGGTGGTTGAGTGAACATAGTCGTAATATTTTCGTCTCGAAGTCAAGGAAAGTCATTGTGCCTCTCGGAAACTCCAAAAAATCTCGTAGAAAAGAAGGGATGGTAAATTTAACTCCCATGCTACTTTAGGACGTAATCTTTGCCAAGTTGACGTACGCTTTTCGTAGCAGATTCGTTCTTTAAAATGTTTTGATCTATTTTTTTATTTAAATTTATTTTAAATTAACTCACAATTTAAAGTTAAACTTTTTGAATAAAACCTCATAGATTTTGACTCACTTGTTTAGATTTCACAAAATTGGCAAAGATGTCTTACATGCTTCAAACTTTGAATCATTGATTCCGATTATTATCGTCCATTAATCTAAATTGGGGTAGCGTTGTGATGTCACCTCTCAAAGGAACCGTGACTGTAAAGATACTCACGTGTTCTTTGTTCCTTTCGAAACAATAGAACAGCCTGCGCAATATCGACGGGTACGTATAAGACATCAAATACAGAAAACAAATCTGACAAAATACAAAGTAACTAACCTTATTGCCCTTTGTTAATCATAGTCATGTAGATATACCATATTCGTTTCCTCAAATATAATCCTTATGCGCCAGTGAACAAACACGAGGAAGAAAAGACCTGAATCTATTCAACATCTCCGTAACCCAGACACAGGCTTGCCCCAAATTAAAACCCGTACAAAATTAGAAGGTTCCATTCGCAAATGAAGTCTGCAAAGCTTTCTTCAGCAGTCTTCGTATAAAAAGGCGTACAACATAGCGATTGCCAAACATAAGTACCTGTACTTAATTCAGTTAAAACCACGAACATTCTAAATGGATTCGCCAGGAATTTCGTCGAAATAAAATTACTCAAGTATTAATCTGTCTATTGCCTTGGAAACGCTTTTCATTACATTATTTATTTACAAGTCAGCTTCTTACCACCAAAGCCCTTGAAAGGCGCGTGAAATAAAATGGGGTGTGTATATTTTTTATATAAAACAAGGACAGGAATTAGTTTTTTAATTTTTTCAATTTGACACATAATTCACTTAATCAGTTGATTAATCTTAGTTATGTGTAAATATAAAGAAATGGCTGGTTTTGTCACAAAAAATGTCTTTTGAACCACTTGGGTTCAAAAGACATTTTACTCAAATATCTAAGTGACATTTCAGTGATATAATGAAATTTTAAGTATTAACTGCTTGAATATTAAAGAATTGACCACCACTGAAAATTTGACGTTTACTCATACAATATTGTGACTCTGACATTATTTAATAGTCAAAGTTACAATTTAGTAATAAATTTTTAATATTCGTCCGAAAATCTCCTAAATCTTTAAATTGATAAATAAAATCTACAACTCTTCTTATTTTAATAAAAGCTTAAAAGTAAACACTTTGAAAGCGATCTCATAAAAACTGTTTCCTTTTACTAAGATAACAATATTACGATATCAAACGCCAGTACTATAAAATCTAAAGTAGCAAGTAGCATATCGGCAAACGACGTTAACAACAATAAAAGTTTTACGAGTATTAACTATGAATTTTATTGCTTTGAGACACATAGTTAGAAATATTTCACAAAATCGGATCTTTCTTTATTACATTCAAGTACTGACATTTGTGTTTTGTAAAGAGCAAATCACTAAAAACTATTGACTGTTTTCTTTTTAGTGAAAACAAGAAAAATATTTTCTTATTCAGTCACGTGTAAAATTTTACGGTGGTCAGAATTAGCGGACTCTAAACTCGTAACAACATTATGGTGTAACTGTTGATTCAATGTTTTGTCCTTGAAATCAATTTGCAATCTATTATCACAGTGTCTATTATAATGTTTCTCAAAACTTTGATTCATGTATAAAATACGTAGAGTGCTTACTACAACATATCTTCGGTATCAGCTAGTAATTACTTAATAAATAAATGTAAATATCGAATTCCGATTTTTGACGTCTTATAACCAAAATTATTTCGGTTTCAAGTGGTATCAGAGATAAACCTTGAACTGCTCACAAATTCTTTACATTAGACTATTTTTGTCTAAGAAAACAACTATCTGTCGGATTAAACCATCGGCCAACATACAAAAGTAAATCATGATCATCATCGCCAGTCTAAACATATACGTCCCACTGTAGCTGGGCACAGACCTTCCTACATGGAAGAAACACAAATGAGGAGCTTGGGCCGTAACACCACCACGATTGACCCGTCGGTATCGACCATGGCGATAATCACTTTATTTTCGTAATCAAAACCAGAACGCTGAAACCACCACGCCACCGAGCTCCTCAAAAGTAAAAGACTTTAGGAATAGCAGATAGTCCATTTTTCACCAGAAGACTACCAAGCGTTTGGTTGGCTACACACACACCCGGCCGTTATACCAAATATCTGCAAAAAGCGGGTTTCGTCATCTTTTGTGATGCGCACGGCTAGAGAGTGGAATGCACTCTCGGCCTCGGTGTTAACTTTTTTTTTCTATTTATTTAAGGACTTTGATCTAGTTTAGATATGTCAGTCCTATCGTATCCTAAACTTAACTTAACTCAAGAAATGGTATAAAAATATAGTTTTAATTTGACTTTTTTTTACAATTTTACACAGAGCTCTGGCTGCGTCAGATGTAGGTTCGCTCAGAATGCTCTGGACAAAACCTATATCTAACCGGTTCAAATTATATCTGGCCGTTAATGCTTGCCTTTGTCTTTCGTTCCTGACACACTCCATCAACAGGTGTTGAACATCATCAATTGTTCCACACGTTTCACAGTTTGGTGAATGTACTTTTCCCGTGAGATTACCAAACTTGTTAGATGGATAGTGTCCTGATCGAAGTCTGTCTATTATTATAACATAGTGTCTACTTATTTTACTTTACACGTGTTCACTTTAAAGTTGGATTAAATAGGCACCTTCTGGGCTCGCTACATCGTCGAACAAAAGTGGGAACAAGAGCAAGAGTAAGCTTATTTTATTAAAAATTGCATCTATCTGATTGATTAGCCGTTATAGCTTTAAATTGATACTAGTCGCGCCGCCTGAGGCCCGCACGCGGGGGTATCGGTTATCGTACGAAAAGGTAACCTGTGTCCTTTCTCAGCTTGTAATCTTTCTATGTGTAAATTTCATCTAAATTGGTTTTACGCCTTAAGATTGAAAACGTAACAGACAGACAGAGTTACTTTCGCATTTTTAATATAAGTATGTGTTCAATAAATAATAGGCTTGTAAATTAAATTAAAATTGTATAATTAGCGCTGCCGCAGCACAACAGGGAGAGAGAGAGAACATTTTAAAAATACAAAATTGCCAGAAGGAAAAAATATGGCAAATGTTGCCATTAATAGAAATAAAATAATAATAATAAAATATTTATTTCAAACTATTATTTTCGTGTATTGAACAGTATGGATTAATCATATAGTGCGATAACAATCATAATTTATTCCCCGAAAACACTCCTTCCATTATTCATAAGTGGTGCTTGCACTGCAATACGTCGCATGTCCTATTCCATTTACATCCAATTTCGCGTAAGAGCCAGCATGTCTATAACATATAGATGACTCTTATCTGTCACGCAAAGCCGTTCCCAATTTGTCTCGCGTCGGCAAGACGGCATGGTCACTCCACAGGACGGAGTATCCGTTGAATATGACGTGTATGTAATTACTTAGTGAGTCGCTGCGTCATGCCTCGTCATTTTCGCTAACGCTTGCCCTGTTCTTGTTAGGGGAACAATTTTGAAGTGTGATTGTGCTGCCTTGGCTTAAACAATTAACGCGGCCTTTTTGTATATTTATAGAGATGGCGATAAGAACTTTAATTGTTAACGTTTTCTGTATACCACTCAGCTAAATTTTTCGTTGTAGTTATACATAGACAGCACAAACCACGTAATCAAATTTATTTAAAAGGCAGTACAAACTGTATTTTTTTCTACTCACGCTTCATAAAATTTTAGCTCGGTATTAGGTACCTAATTAAGTAAAGTAAACAGGCATACTTAAGGACAGACGAATGGACAGTCAAATGAATTATTTATGACGATCTCCTCCTCCGTGCATTGGGCCAGCGAGGTAGTATCATGACCCAAACTCCCTATGTGCTTCTCCCACGTAGGAAGACCTATAGACCTAGACAAGTGACTTTTAGAAGATCTTTGAATACTTTTCAAAAATAAAGGTATGTTTCCTTTCAGTAAAATGAGCTAACTAAAGGATTTAAAGTAGTTCCCCTCCAGGGCCAATAGATTTTTTTACCCTCTATATGAATTATGAATTGAGACCGCCCTTACTACAACTGTGCAACTGTTACACTTGACGTGCTGTCGATTGTACCCTGTCACAAACTGAAACAAAGAACCTCAATTTAAAACATAAATAAATCGGGTAAAAGACCTCACTTTCACCCATTTACCTTTACCTAAACATAATATTGAAGCAGACAATTTTTATTTCAATATGACACAAACTTTTCACAAAACCACAAACCGACAGACGCAAGCATTTATAACGTGAAAGGGTTCTTCGGGGCCGAATGTCGGCGATAAAAGTTGAATGGCTTAGCCTTCAAAACAGGTCACCCCAGATGGGATTACGGGTACATGTGTCTTTTATAGTTGCTGCCAACGGATATCTTATTTCAAAGACTGGTAAGTGTTTTTTGATTAAACACGTTGTCTGATGTGTAACTTAGAAGTTACTACTATAAATGTAATGACGGAAAAGGTTTATTTTGTTCACGATGGAGCATTTGCGTGAGTCAAACAAAAAAAAGAAAGAATTGAACCCTGAATGATAGAAACTCACATTGACACTTACGTTAATCAAACGTAGAGTCGGCATCAGAATCATCTGTCTGTGCCCTTAGAGAGATCAAAGATATATGCCTTGTTCCATAAAAACAATACTGACACTGCAATGACAAAATCATAATTGTTGTTTGTACAAATACATGAGTCGTACAAGAAAAAGACATAAAATCAACTCGTGAACAAAATGTTCGTAAGTACTCATCAACATAGACCCCCTGTACAAAATGGTCAGGCTATATAATCTTATGTATAAACGATTTAACGACGCTCTTACATTATAACAATATGTCATCAAAATTCGAAGGTTCGCATCTAACTAAATGGTAAATTTAAACTCAGCTAGCTAACAGCAGTCAATATTTTTAGGATCATGGCTGAATCTTCAATATTATCTCGACCCGTGTCTCTCCAGATCATATTTTTACTAAGAAAATAAGCTTTATACTTTAATAATTTCCATGAAATCCCCAAATGTAGATAGAAGCAATATTATCCCATCATTCCCAAAACTGATTTTCAACTTTTTGTAACAAAAAAGGAAACTGCAAAGTAAGACGTGTATCCCGAAGTTCAAGGATATTAAGGCGATGAATCAACTGAACACAAAGTAATTACATGATATCGTTGAGATCTAGATGCGCGGTACTACGTCATGGAACCCATTAAAAGTTTCCAATGGAGACATGAAAAATGAGGGTACTTTCATTTCTAGCAAGCGCCATCTTGTGGTAATGCACGTGACTTGCGCGAAACAAACGCCAAGTTTACACTTTATAGTTAAAAGTTATTTCAGTATCAAGGAAAAATGGAATAAGTGAGAAGAATTATCTGAACTCAGGGACTTTATTGCATGATGTGTTTGTTTTCGATTATGCACTAACATGTTTGGCCACAGAATATCTAGACATAATCCCCCATAATATAAAACGCTGATTAAAGTTAGACTTGACTTAAAACTGATGCTGTCACTGTCTTTCTTTTACAAATAGAAGTGACAGCATCAGCTTTAGAACATGACTAACTTTATTCCGGGTTTTATAATAAGCTGTCTGTTTATTTCGTCTTGACACTCATCAATATGAAGTTTAGGTATCTCAAAATGTGCACGTTGTGATATCTACAATTATTTGCTATAGACATGATTTTCAAATAGTTATGTTTTAAGCTATATGAAATTTGTTGTAAATATTATAATAATATCTGGCTGCTAAATTGTCAGTTAAAATTGCTTTAAAATCAGTTCTAGCAAATCCTTCCTCCTCATTCAGATATATTCACGTATATGTAACATTCTGTTACCCATAAATTGTTACATTTAATTAACAAAACTATTCTCTATCTTGTAAGCACTATCTTAGGCTATAAAAGCACTTGTCTAATAGCCTGTTTCTTTTTTGGGAAAAAGCAATCCAAGTTATGTTTGAAAACCATGTCAATTACAATTCGTTTTACTGACCACATGACGTCACTTAGTAAACATTGTGACAGGCAGTATACGCCTGACCCCAAATAAAATGTCAATAAACAATACCCATTCACTTGATAGCGGGCGCACCTGGCATTTGATACCGCGCCGAAGGTTACACTGTCTTTGTCGCAAATTGGTTGCCTTCCGGAGATGTCATTCCTTGTATAGACAGGCGGTATGCTAGGCTTGCCTTGTCATATGATTAAGACATTCGAATGGTTGTCATTTTGATATAGGAAGGATTGTGCTATTTCCAGAACAATACTTCTTAAACTTTTGAAATAGAAATAAGTTTTACTAAGTTTCATTGCTTTCTCTTTCCTTCATGGGATCAAAAACACCTGTCGTTTTTTTTAAATACTAAACTGATATGTAAATTTAAGTTATGTATGACAATAATTATTCAGTATTACGAATGCATTGCAGGGCTTCAGTATTATCAGTTGGGTTAATATTCGATGTCAGATGCAAAGTGCTTTGTAAATTATTCATTGCGATCAATATGCCATTATGTCCTTTGAGTTGTATGAAGTTACTTTGAATTAGCTATATGTTAATTGGTTAATAAATTATACAATCCAGTTAATTGTCTTTGGGCGCTCAGAGAACATTATTGTGGGCTATGTCTATAATATCATCAATTAAAATATATTATGTGATATGAATTTGATCTTTATGGTCCTTTATTTAAGAAGTAAAAATTAGAAGTTGTGGTTCCAAATAATCATTTATATAAATTTAAAAATAAATAAACATACCATAATTATTTACATGCCTGACGTAAAACACAGGCGCGAAAGAAAGTCGGCAGTGTGTGAACACGCTCTTGCCGGACCCAATTACTACAACAGATTTGATAAGCCCCAAGTCCTCGCCAAAGAACATCGCTTCATTCTTAGAATGTTACGAGAGGCTATTGAAATCAAAAAAACATCGTAATTTCAATAGAGAAGATGGTTGGAGTGTACCACCAGCTTGGGATCCCATCATGCGAACAGTAAAGTCTCAAGCCCATCCTCCCGACAAACTGACACCGTGGGTTCAATATGAATGAATGGGTTCAATATGCGTGAATCGGACAAAATTTGACACAAAGTGGCGGTAGTTAACTTAAAATAACTTATCAATGTCATTTGACATCTTCAGTCTTCCGGTGACCACGATCGCTGTAAAGTATTCTAAACGTCGGGTGTATAATAATAATGTGACATCTAATCAGACGCAAGTTAAATCCTAAGTTTTTAATTTAAACCTTTATTTTCACATATTTTTATTGGCAAGAAAAAAAATATCAAATCACAAAGCACAATGGCGGTATATAGTTATTTACTTTTCTTATCGCCACATAAAACTAGGTCATGTGCTTCATAATGTCGCCGAAAACCAAGGCCAACCGTAAAATTACGGTTACAGAAAAGGTCAAAAATAAAGCACAAGTAAAATATTTATTTAGACAATGCGCGAAATACCGGAGGTTATTTGTATCGCTTGTTCGACTTCGACAAGCCATATGGCATCCCGATTCATGAATAATTAATGTTTCGTCCTCAAGAACTGTCTCGCTGAATGTGCGACATCGTCATGTTTTTCGTAACTTTCCTTAACTGCTTCAAGTTTTATATTTCTCGGTATGGTTTCAGTGGGAAGAGATATGAGTTTTATCTTTATTATCAAGGCAAGAGATTTAAAGTGGATATGCCGACGTTTTGGTTGGGATACAATGAAGTAACAATAATCGTAAAGAAAGTAAACACGTTTATCTGTTTAGTTACAATTTTAGCTAAAAGGCTTATTTGTAAGCTGTTTCCAGCGGCATGGCGAGTAGATTATACACACAGATTTTTCTAAGGCATTTGATAAGGTTTATCACCAATTGCTATGTTATAAATTGTCTTTGTTTGGCATTCATGGAAGCTTGTATCGACGGCTATGTTCTTATTTAAATAATAGGAGTCAACTTGTTAGAATTAGAGAATACTTATCATCTCCTATTTCTTCGAGCACTGATGTGCATGGGTCACTTGGACCGTTGATTTTTACTATTTATATAAAATATTTTATCAACAGTCTTTCATCTTCATGTCTCTTGTATGCCGACGATTTAAAATTATTAACCAAAGCGGATAGTGTCAGTGAATGTCTGGCTTTACAGAAGGACCTTAGTTAGCGTTATTACTGACCAGTGCCCAGACAATTTTATAAATCTGAATATTCGTAAGTGCTTTGTCATCAGTTTCACTAAAGAGCCTCATATAATTATTTTTGATTATTGTCTGTCAGGTATAATTCTTGAACGCTGTTCAGTGGTAATGGAACTTGGGATTATCTTTGACGAAGAGTTATCATTCCGGCCTCATTATTAATATATCGTTAACAGATGCAATAGTTTACTAGGATTTGTTATGAAATCCACTAAATCCTTTAGGAGGTCGTAAAGTATTATTACTGCTTAGTAAGTAATATTCTAGAATATAGATTCACCATTTGGTCAACTATTTATTAAATTCACATAAAGAATTTAGAACGCGTACAAAGCAAATGCTTGAGAATTTTATCTACTAGGAGATGAATTGATTGTGTTTCATAAAATTCTTCACTCTTAAATGCACTCACCTGCTCTTCTTGCGTATTCATCACCGAAGTAATTGGAATAAGAGAGAACAATTTTATTCTCAAATCAATGAATTCATCCCCTGATATCTCAATATTCTAATAACCAAAGACTTCACATTGATTTACAAAGTAACAAATGAAGCAGATAGCAATTATGCAAATCTTGATGTTTCCATTGCAAATACTCTGAACTAGCCTGGCGGAATAAATTGGGGTTACATTGCAGTTTGATTGGCGACAGAACTCTTCTTTAACTAATATACAAAGTATCTACAAGATATAAATATGGTGGTACTGGTGAATATTTTTTTTATGAAGAAACAAATAATTTTCTCAGTAGGTTTTAAAGTTTTAAAATAATCTTTTTAAGTCAACAAAATTGATGTAATTTCAGTACATTGATCTAAATTACGTTAATTTCATAAAAATTTTCTTGAAATTGTGAAATAAAACTTAGGTATATCAATAAGTCCTAACACGAAAGTAATAACTTACTTAATAGCATATTTCCACGAGACCGTAAATCATCAACATACCAAATGTACACTTCTCACGCTTCATTTCAAGAACATCATTACAGAAGGGCACTGAGGTTCAAACTGTTGTACTTGACATATTGCTGGTTGTACATCAAACGGAGCGAAGCCGAAGGCGTTATAAGATCACAAGGAATTACACGCTCTGCAGGCCTTTAACGACGGCCCAAGCCATCGCCTTTGAAGTGACCTGTTGTCCAAATTCTTAAATACCACATGACGCGTCACTTGATTTTCCGTGAGTTTTTGGACGTCTTTATTATGATTCTGTAATTTTCTTCGGACTTTAAGGGAAAGTTTTAAAGGTGTTTTACTGTAGTAGCAATTAATGTCAAACTAAGTAGTACAGCTATTGAGGCTGAGGCCATTAATTAGTCCAGTAACTATTTCCATCAATTAAATCAAATCTTCAAGCTTGTTTGTGAAATTCAAAAGAAAAGTTTATACTGTCCTTAAAATTTGCTGACTTATAATTGTAAAGTCAAATGGTGTGGCTCTTATTTCCAAAGCAACCAAGGTTATAAGCTGAGAAAAGTGATCACTTACTTTTTCTATTGCTGTTTTTTAGTATAAATAATTATACTAGTAGAACTATTTACAGTATGTTGCATTGATGAAGCTGGTTTTGTTGTTAAGAACACCTTGTTTTATATTTAAGATAGTTTAGACATATTATGTATTTTGAGAATAATAAAGTAACACTCACACATACATACATAAGCACACACACACCACACACACACACACACTAACACACACACACACTAACACACACACACACTGTTTTATTCTTCAATATGAGCATTTGTATGATATTATTAAAGAAGAGCGGGTGCCCCTAACAAAAGTGTGTAATATTTTACATAAGGCCCCAACCCCTATCAATTAAAATTTTAAAAATTGTTGAAATAATGAATTATTTGTATTTTAATCTGTATCTGAAAACTCGGAAGACACAAACACTCATCCTAACTCATATTATAGTCTCAGTCACTCAGCGAAAGTAAGTTTGTTTGTTTATTACGATTTCGCGCATAAACCACCAAGCCCGTTTAGATTAATTTGTATCAGATAATTTGTGACCCTAAAAAGAACATAGTATACTTTTGAAGAGATAACCTACATTTACGCGGGTGGAGCCGCTTGCAAAAGATAGTATGGTATATAAATGAAATTGTGCTCTTCATTTTTAAGTGCGTTGTATCTAAATACTTGTCACACGCAGTTTTGACTAAATGACAGTTCTTTTAGTCAATTTTGAAAATAAACCAAAGGGTTTACCTGCGCTCTGCATAATGTCTCCCAATTCCCAAACCATAAATATACGAAAGTTACAAACATAACTAATATTATTCCCAAAGGAGATGTTCATTTTCGGCTATGAATATGTTACAGAACATTTAAATAACAAAAAATGGTTAAAACCACTACAAATTATTTTTCGTGATATTTTTGGCCGTAAAACCACGTACAAGAATATTTTAAATCATATTCATAAAAAAAAAACAATATACGAGGCCATATTTAAGACATAATCTCTTTAATCTGTGGCATATTTTTGAAACGTTCGGAAAACGTTCGTTTTTAGTCTAGGAATATGGAGCTATGGACTCAGTACAGGACAGATCAATAAAGTTTTTGCTTTCTTCTGTATATTTTAGTGGTATAATCATAGAAGACGTTATATAGTGTTGCCATTATATTCATAATAGTTTTATTTTAAATACAATTTATAATATATTGACAAAATTAAGATAATTTAACTAGAATTAACCTAATATTTACAAAGCTTTAAAAGTGTCAAAAAAAAAATAATGAAAATGAATTGAAAAAATATCTTTCATTTCCATTTCCTTAATTTAAAAACCACTGTACACTTACTCATAAACGGGACTCCATATAAACCGGAAACATTTCCTTTAGGTTCTAAATGTAGACTCCCATTTCTGTAATACAAAGTAAATACATCGTTCATAAGCTGATAAATGTGTATTATTCCGGTTCTGTTAGCAGAAGAAATTTTCTGGAAGCTTCCTCGCTTTTAAGTATATAGTTACACGAATTGTACAAAGTAACCGAACAACTAGTCCAATTTTCGAAACCAATTTGAATAAAGTTGAATATTCTTATCTTCGACTCTCATGGCTTGTACCAAACTTTAACATCTTTGTAAGTAACTTCGGAGCTGACCTACATTCTGCTCCCATCTTCCAGAAACAACGATATTTTTGTGTAACAAAACGCTACTTTGTTCCGCATTCGCGAATTTGGTTTTAATTAATTAAAAGCTAAACTTCTTTCGTCTTTGTGTGAAAAATTTCAAAAGATAACGTCTGTTGTTTGCAAAGTGTTAATATTCTAACAAACAATGCTTTGTGAAGAGTAATTGCGTTGTCGAAATTACTTTGCCCTTTTAATTTTGAATGAAAAATATAAGTTGTTTAAGGCGCCGTCTGTTCTGTAAGACTAACGAGTCGTTTACATCCTTTAATTAGTACCTACAAAAAAAAATTATGTCACGCAACCTTGCAATTCTTTGAAATTTTACGAAGGCAGAACGAAAATTTGGTTTTGGGAGGCTCAATAATTCAACAAACCTTGCGAAGTAGCTCTCAGAAGATTACAACCCTGTAACACTGTTATTATATGTAGGTAGTATATTTTGTGGTGTTTGCAAACTGAGCTTCTTGAGAATGTGTTTTATTAGCATTAAGGAAAGACCCTGTTCTTGATATTACCGATGTAATGTCCCGACCACTTACATATTTGAAAATATTTTTTATGCTCGAAGAAATCTTTATACCTTGCAAAAAAACAATGAAATACATGGTTTAAACATTAAAAAATTAAATATAATGTTTCTCAATTTAGATTATGAAAGAGCAATAAATCGTACTTAGGGAATTGTGTTAGGTTCTATAATAAAATACCCGAAAATATAACTAAACTTACTGATAATAAATTTAAGAATTATGTCAAACAAATTCTTATTACAAAAAGTTATTTTAAGGTCAGTGATATTGCAGATAAATATGTGGGGGAATAGCTAATATAGAAATAGTAATAAATAGCTTTGTGCTGGCTAGTATGAATGCTTTTATTGCAACTATTGATTCTTATAAGTAGTAATAAAATTTAATAAAATATATTATTTTATATGATGTAGAAAATATGACAGCCTTCTGAGTTCATGCTGGTTCTTCTCAGTAAAGGCTCTCCCAAATTTCCGAACCAGTGGTAGAGGCTTATATTATGTTTCTACAGTAATATTTATTCAAATTTGACGTCAACAAGTGCTTAAGTAAGTCTATGTTGTGTTAATGATTTTTTAATTTAATTGAATTGAAATGTCAATGTATTTATAATCACATGTAAAAATACTCTTGGTGTTAACAGGATCTATACAATGTATCTTTAGTAATAGATTTACTGAATTTACACCAAATTCGATTAAAATATATTTTAAATCGTTATTATTTAAATCTTTCATTCTAATTTCTATGTCACTGTCTGCACTCAGCTGTTTATTTTTCTCATCGAATGAGTCGTCAATCTTAAGTTGGATACCCTGACTCTCACGATTAATGCTCTACCAACGTAATTGCACAAAGTTCCAACGAGTATTTCAGATTTCGATATTGTAACTTTGTCTGCTTAATATTTGTAGCAATCAGAAGTTATCTCACTTAAAGTTCAAGTGGTCGGAGTGAAGATAGTTGTGTATGATATAAGTTTGATTGATACTATAGTTGCTTGTTTATTTATATTGGTGTTACAAGCTGTTGTTGAGAGCTGGATTAGTTGTTCTTTGCTTTAAGCAAAACACTTTCTCTTATTCCTGAGACTTAGAGGGTGGCCCTAAAGATCTAAGTAACACCATACTGGTCTTGAGTATTTCCCTTTGTGATAAGGGCAATAGCAACCGTTTACTTATGTTTGCCACATAAATCTTCTACGCATTGTTTCTTTCACACTGATTGCAAAAATTAATCATGTTAATTTAAGGCTATTAATTTTTCAAAATCTCACTAAAAGTTTATCTTCCAAAGTTAGAAATCTTGTTAAAATACATAGATTTAACAGCCGCTACTGTACTGATACGAGCTTTAATTAGTTCTTAATACATAGTATTAAGAACCGGAACGAGACGCCATAAAAATCAAGCCAGAACTCCAATTTTCACCAGACTTTTGAGAAAATTTTTGGTCCATCATAATTTAAACCTCCCACAAATCACTTGTCTTATCTACTTCTTAAAGGAAACCGTCCAAATGAATTAAACTAGCAAAAACCGAATAAATGACGTACTATGAGTACGATCGTTACTGTCAGATGCATGTAACGTCGGCAAAGAAACCCATTATTAATAGCTACGAGCAAGACCCAGGGGCTTCCGACAGGAAATATATTGGGACCAAGCGACCGAAATAAGTTGAAAGTTAATTCTATGAAATTTCAGAAGCTAATAGAACTCTAGGTTTTTTTTGACAAAAGCTTATATTGTCATCGTGATTCGGAGAATTGTAAGTGCATTGTTAGAACTGTATAAACCAAGCAATTTATATATATTAATTTAGTACTGGGTAAATCCGTTCTAATTGGCGCTACTGTACATGCCACCGTTTTTCACTTTGATCTTGAGTTGTATTACCTCTCTGTCAAAAACTATCTATTGCTTGTTACTATTGCGTTTCACTCAGTAAAATCTATTAGTTTAAATTGAATCCTGTATTATTTTTAGTATAGCTTAATATGCATAATAATAAAATAAGTTTACTAATTTATGCCGCACAAATATACAGGATGGTGGACAAATATACGACAGTAAAATAAAATATTGGCTATAATAGTTCATAGAAATGGTTTTCCACTTTCAAGAACATCTTATTCATTTGATAATTTCATTATATTTTTATGAAATACTGCAGCCAAGAAATTTGATCAAATGAATAAGATGTTTTTGAAAGTGGCAAACCATTTCTATGAACTATTATAGCCAATATATTATTTTTTGTTGTATTGACGGCACCACTGTGTATAAGGTCCGCTCGCAGATCCGGCTCGTTAATATCCGCGAGCTCCCCGCTAATCTCAATGTCGTCTACCAATCCTGAGATGGATCGGCCACTAATAATGTTTTTACGGAGATGCAAATACTTCGCCCAGCTAACGCCACTTAATTAAATGAAATAAAAACATTTATTTTAGACCATATTGACCAATTAATAGCATTGTTCTTAAATTCCATGTTAGTATCCAACTTTGACTTTAATTTTTATATTATTGTGATAAATTGTTTAATTGTATGCAATAAAATCTGACAGTCATATTATGCATAGTGATACCACTGGTCTCACCTCCAGCTGGACGTCAGTACTGTCATACATGAATAGGACATGGACATGGACATATCCTATGCTCAGCCTAGCCACATCCATCTGTAGGAGGCTATTGGAGCTTCTATGCATTCATTTGAACAAGAGAGGCATTACATCTGAATGAAGATTCTATTACCTTACTGACTGTGATATGACTATAGACAGATGTTTATACTAATTCGATTATAAATCTTTGGAAGCAAAGCAAAAATCCTTTCTAGAATATTCCACAAATATATTTCAATTACTTTCCATAAATAATGTAGAATACATCCAATCCATTTCGGTACTATAATTTATAAGATGATCAAAATACTTCCCGGCAACATCGATTGACGCCGACGCCTCCCAATTTATCTCGAAACTTAATCACTTACATATTTCCTTGAGGACTCTTTGTGAGTTTATTTACTAATGACTGGCAATTATTTAACGAATCCCCTACAAAATCAAAGAATGTTACAGTAATAAACTGGATACCAATTGATTTTTATAATAGAAAATATAGTAGACGATAATCAAACCAATATTAGCAACACATAATTCTTTAACGGATTTAGCGCGCGTTTGGTTAGATGTTACATTATTGTTTTACGCAGTGATGGACTTTTAAATAACTTTACAGCAATCGTGATTGCAGGAAGACTAAAGATATCAGTGGTCTTTGTTAAGTTTGTGTTAGTATATACTAACCAAAATCTCGGATATAAAACAATTATGCTACGTCTTATTAAAAGCGAGTTAAATACGACAAAATGGTTTTAATTCAAATGTAGAGTACTTGCAAAAAATGTAAGACAATAACATAGAATGCTTTGCCATTATACTAGTTGGATTTAGCTATTCCTATAAAACACCAATTTCAAATTGCATGAATGAAAACACCAATTTCATATAGCATTATTTTATTTTATTTCATTTCTTTTTTCATCACCATATCGTTGACCTGTACTGTTTGTTATTTTATTGCTGATCGGCGATCTTGTACTACTTTTAGACATTTCAACATTAATTATTTTCTTAGAATTTCTTCTTTCTCTTTTGACTTCCTTAATTTGTCTATTTCACGTATGTTTCTTCTCTTTCTCTCCGTAACTATTCGATTGTATTCTTACTTTTTATTTGCTGTTGTGATTTTTGTTGTTTTAAATGTATTATGCAAAATTTACTATTAATCTGTCAATCGGCCTTATACCTCTGGAGGTCAATGACAATTGAAAACTTAGTTGTATCTGGAATCTGATTCTTGACGGGTTAACTGATATTAAAATTGACATGTTATTGTATTTCAAAATTAATAGGTAATGCTTGTGCTAATGTTGTAAAATATACGTTTCACCTTCTTGTGATTTTATAAGAAACGATAGTAAGTTCTAATCAGAGAGCTACCAATAAAACAACAAGACTCCTGACTTTTGCTTCTCTTGCTTTTTCTTAAGGTTTTTACAACTCCAGCGGTGTTGTGTACGTGACGTTCGTATCCGATAATACTCCCCGAGGACTGAAATCTACGTCTTTCTACTTGTACAGTCAATAGCAGTTGCAGTTTTCTTCAAAAGATTTCAATCATTGAGATAAAGACTTTTACATCAGCTACTTTGCTAGATTTACAAATTAAATATTAAGATTGAAACATAGACAGGCAAGCAATAAGTGGATTTACTTTAAGTAAGCTCTACTACACACTAAGTATATTGTTCGTGCATTATCAAGAATTTAACAATCAAGAGAGACAGTTTCTTGCGATTCGGAGAGTTTGAAAACTAAATTGTATTTACTAAAGAGAATAAAGGAAAAGTCCTTTTACTTTTAAATCTGTAATAACTATAGTTTAATTTAATACTTAAATTTAAATCTCAAGGACAAAAAGTAACAATAGTTTGAAGGTATAATTATTTAAATGTATGGCCCTTTTAATTCCTGTTATTAACTAATTATTTCAGCGAGGACTTCTTTCAGAAAAGAATAATTATACGAACTTTGTCCACTACTAGATTATAGATACTAGCAAATAATTGCTATCGTTGAATTATTTTTTTATATTTCCATAGATATATGTATAAAGTGCGATATCATAGATTTTTAGCAAATAGTTTCTTTATTTTTATATTTTTTTTATCATTACATTGTTTCTTTTTAATTTCTTAATAATCGACTTGGAGAGAATACTGTATACTGCTGTATACATTAAAACCGCTGAGTTTACTTATTATTGTGCAATAAAGAATACAATATCAATTAATACACATAGCTTGAACTGCCCATTATTATTATCAATTTGGAAGAGCTCGGAAACATCTATGTGTAAAAGTATAGTATCTTGGCTATAGAAGAAGAAGAAGAAGAAAAGAAGAAAAAATGTTTATTTAGTGCAAATATGACAAAATACAAAAATAAAATAAAACAGGAATGAGATAAGACATAATAAATTAATTACACATCTGCAACTAAAATGGTTACCACTCAGCTTAATGTCACGCCACCAATGAGGAGCCATGACGCTGGTTTTCAGTGGCACCATAGTGGTAGTGGACAAATAGCACTACCATCCCATAAAATTATACAGTTGGCTAATAATAATATATATCTGCTATATCTACTTTTAAACATAGAGTTGACAAAAATAACAAAACATGAAAACAGTTACAATCAAAACATGACATGTAAAACTTTACAAAAGCATTGGTGTGTAGTGTAAACTGGTGTAGTGTGGTAAAACAGTGTATGTAAATAAATAAAACATAAAGGAAATAAACTAGACAAGAATGATAAAATAGAATAAGAAAATAGAACATATAGCTCTTTCCTACCCTAAGGTAACTGTGGCTACAAAACAGATAAGTATATCTAAGTAGATATACTTATCTGTTTTGTAGCCAAGGATTATTTAGTCAAATCCTAGGATTATTTAGTTTATTTGAAACTAAATAATCCTAGGATTTGTCTCCACTATTAAAAATAAGCCAAACAATTTAGGAAGTCATTTAGCCCACGAGCAAGATATCCATTTTGTTTGAATAGCGCCACACTAATTTATTTATGATACTAAAATGAAGGTATATATCCTTTATTGTAGTAGCATACATGTCATATTCAACCCGGCCTTTCACGCTGACTGTCCTATTCTAACAATGGTCTCTCGAGCCACTAGTTTGCTATTCTGACCCTGTGGGCTTCATCCAAATATGACAGTTTGAAATATTCACCTCGTTAGTATAATTTCGGTGCCGTCGCAAGTACCCTCTGTGGCATTGTGCACGGAAGCATTGCTGACACGAAATTTTGGTACTTGACATACAGGCTTATAATAATATCTTTTCTTATGAGAGAAATAATGATCTTTCTATTCTGAATCTTATGTAAACACAAAGCTCGTTGTTAAATCGAACAGTAATATAAGGACTTAATGGCATAAACAAATGTTTATTTATATTCAGAAAGGATAATTAGGTAGAAAGGTTTTAATACCTGTCGAGCCACACATTCCAGACATGATGGATTTTTGACTGGCTTGTGCTCCCGGAAATCTTAAGCGACTTAACAAATTACACACTTGCTTACAGACTGACGTTAAAATTATACTTTATAATCAGTACTGCTCCAATGATAGGTACAACGAACAAGAAATATATATTAGCTAAATCTAAATAGTCCGCTAAATCAAAATGTAGAACGTTATCTTCCAAGAACCGTGCCCAATTTGTTTTCGTTAAAATGTCCATGATGAAATTTTAAGTGGGGTAGTATCAAATTTTTAAATTGTGCCTACCCTTTGCTTTTAAGTAGAACCATGAATGAATTTAAATAAGCTCTCAGCATCGCTGACTTGGGAATTGCATAAATATTAATGGTCTGCCTACAAGACTGATGGATATGGATTAACCAAAAGGAATTTTCTTTAAGTACAAAATCGGACCGGTTGAGTATCCTTCTAAATTGTTTCCTTATGACGTCATGAATATTAATTGTTTACGACGCCTAAATATTAAAGACTGTTTGCAGTCTTGTTCAAGAGTTTATTGACAGCTACTTTAAATAAAGCTTAAACTTCTTGGAAAATTATAATGATATATTTAATTCAAAAGTATTTTTCTCGTGAGATTGTTATCTTTTACCTGACATACATAGTGTCAGTGATATTAAAACATCAAGTAACCTATCTGCCTTGTCTGATCGACATTACTTTTTCCTAGTTTAAATACTTTTCTAATCTTTCAAATATTTAATGCTAAAAATAAAATTAAAAATATTTAAAGCGATGCCCAACTCAACCGATTCTTATGGATTTGAAGAAATACTCGTTGTGGTGTTGAAATGGAATATTTCTATATAATATTTTACTTCTATCATCCTTGATATAGTGAGGGTTAGCTTCTAACGCAAATACATATAGTAATATTTTTTTTAGTTTAAATACTTTTTGAATCTCTTATACATTTATTACAAAGTTTAAAATTTTTATTTTCCTAAAAATTAAAACTACTACTACTAGACTACTACTATTTTCTACTACTTTTCTTTTTTTTTCTTTTTTCTATTTTTATTTGTTTATTTTATTTTTCTAATTTTTATTTTTATTTTTTCTTTAATTTTTTAAGTATACCAATTTTGTTAGATTCTTAGTTTTTAATCGTATAATTATCATTTAAATTATTAAAAGGTAATTAAATTACGTGGCTATTTATTTGACTTCATATTAGGTATTACTTTTTTATAATACTAGATGACAACCTAGTTAATTTAATTACGTGGCTCTATAATTGACTTCACATTATTACTTTTTTTCAATACTAGATGACAAGCAAGCTGACGGCGTCAGTAAGTAGTTACTGACGCCTACATAGACAAAAAAATAGCCTAGATTGCAGGTATGTTGTCATCCTGAGGAAATAAGCTGAAATTGCCTTTAATGCCAGTAATTACACAGGTTACCGTTCCCTTCAATCCGAAACACAACAAACTGCTAATAGACCGAAATACGATTATCAATTATATAAAATAATATCTTTAGTACAAGTTGTTTATATTAATAGAATTCATGAAGTTTTCGAAATGTTTACGTCACAGTGGTAAAAAAATTATATATTTTTAAATAATTGTTATTCAAAACTTGTAAGAAGTGGTTAAGGTTTTATAAGAATTGTAGTATATACTGACGAAGATATAAAAATAATTAACGATTATTGTAGAACAGTAAACATAATCTCTAATAAAGAACTTGTAATTGATACTAAAGGAGGATGAGCTCGGTGGCGTAGTGGTTTGAGCGCTCTGGTTTCGATCACGAAAACAAAGCAAGTTTCGCCATGGTTGATACCTGGATGGGTCAATCAAATTTATAATCTTAAGCTCCTACGTGCTTCGGAAGGCACTTTAAGCCGTTGGTCCCGGTTGTTACTGCAACCGCTTTAACCTACCAACCCGCATTGGGCCCGCGTGGTGCTGTTGTGGCCCAACCTCCTCATGTGTTTCTGCCATGTAGGAAGGCCTGTGCCGAGCAGTGGGACGTATATGGGCTGGTGATGATGATGATGAATTGATACTAGATAACGAATATACAAAGTAATAAACTACGACTCGACTTAAATATCTAATTGAATCTGGGACGCTAACAATCCAACAAGTGCATATTTAAATATTTAGGATCTAGTATAAACTTTACTTCCTTTGAGGCTTCAATAAGTAACTCAAGAATTTTCACGACCAATTTTAAAAGCGTTTAATACTTAAACAGCACACGCTTGTAATACAATAGGAAAACATATAATTATGAAAACTATGCTGACATGATTGCCTTTAAAAGTTGGTAAAAGGAGAGTTTATCAATTACAATAGACGAAGTCTAAATTGTTGTTCACCTTTAAAAAAGTACACATTACATATCGAATACCAAAAGAATTGAATAGAAAACTGAACAGCTGGTGGATACCAACAACCAAGATAATGACACGCTAATACCACACAACTTGTTCAGCTATATTTATAATTCAAATATGTACTATTACGTCATTTAATATTTAGTTTATTATTATATATATATATTTATATTTATTTATATATATATATTATATTTAGACGATTATGTTTACCTGGGACAAATAGTCCAACTTGGTATGTCCAACTTCCAGAAAGAGGTCAGTCGACCGATCCTTCTCGGCTGGGCAGCGTTCGGGAAGCTTCGCAGTATTATCTCGGCACAACTACCGCAGTGTCTCAAGACGAAAGTTTTCAACTCGTGTGTGTTGCCAGTGATGACATACGGAACCAAGAGGAGGCCGCTTACAATCGGCCTCATAAAAAGGCTCAAAGTCACTCAAAGAGCAATAGAGAGGGCTATGCTTGGTGTTTTTCTGCGTTTTCGAATCAGAAACGATGAGATCCGCAGGAGAACTAAGGTCGCTGACATAGCCCAAAGAATTGAGAGTCTCAAGTGGCAGTGGGCAGGTCACATTGCAAGGAGGACTGACGGCCGTTGAGGCGGAAAGGTCCTCTAGTGGAGGCCGCGTACCGGGAGACGCAGCGTTGGTAGGCCAAGGTGGACTGATGATCTGGTGAGGGTCGGGGGAAGCCGTTGGATGAGGGCAGCGCAGGACCGATCGCTTTGGAGATCCTTGGGGGAGGCCTATGCCCAGCGGTGGGCGTCTTTCGGCTGATATGATGAAGTCAACGTAACATTCAGGCGAGGTCTTTAGTTGATTAAAAAAAAGCAATCAAAAGTATCAAGATCACGTCAATCGGAAGAAATGTGTAAACCTTTAGAGTGTGTGTTCGTGCTATTTCTGCTTTCATCAAGCAAGGGTATTTTATTTTTCGCTTTGTTTATCTTTCCGAGTGCTCTTAAAACATAAAATTTGCGTTCTACATTTCTTTTGATGGCAGAGGATTACTTTTTATTTCTCTTTTAATCAAGTCCTTAGATATTTCTATACTAAAAAGGAATCCCAGGATAGACTGCAAGCCCATGACCTTTCGAAATCTTTCACTCCGTATATGTTTTTTTCTAGTCTAGACATTTTTCTTAGCACCTATCAATAATTTATGATAACGTTGAACAAAATCTAAGAAAATTTTAAAATTACTCGAAAGAATAAAGGTTCATATTATTACAAAACATAATCAACATATTTATAATACTTTCTATTTTCATAGCAATGGCTAGTTTTGTTTGTAAAATCGTCAACTTATTTTTACTGAAAACAGCTTTTTTGTTAGAATTTAAATAACCATTATGTTTATTTCATTTGTAGTTCCCGTGTTGTGTACAATAGCAAAGGTGTATCTGGTGCCATACAAACTCTCATAGGGATTGAAAAACATTCACACTGATGATCATTATCAGACACAAATCCAACGAAAATCTGCCTGGTGTAGTGAGGAAATGAAAAAAAATTTAGACCCAAAGTACGAAAAAAAACAACCTTCGCAAGGTTGATCAAAGATTGATTAATCTCGGCTTTCCCCATGTTTTTTTTTATACCACTAAGGTGGCAATCAAGCATACGGCCCACCAGATGACAAGTGGTTACCGAAGCCTATGCACGCTTGCAACACCACGGGTATTACTTGCACGGTGCCGACCCTGTAAAAACCTTTTCACGTCTTTTTTGAAGAACCCCTTCTGTACTCATTTAAGAAAACCTCCGCAGAGTGCTCATTCCACAATCTGAGCGTACGTGGGAGACAGTTTCTCTGAATCTGTACAGTACGCGACCACTTTGGTTCCAATTTGTGAGGATGAACTTCCTGCCGGTGGCGAGCGGTGCGATGATAGAAAGAGACCGTGGGGACCATGTCAAATAATTCGGATTGCTACTGCAACCATTGTCAGCGTGGTGGCGTTATCGCCCAAACTCCTAACGCATTCTCCCATTTAGGAAAACATGTCCAGCAACGGGACGTGTGTAGGTTTATGTTGATGGTACACTCTATGGAGACGTGACAGAGATTTTAAGTTATTTTCATTCTTGAAATAATATATTTCTTTTCTTTGTTACAGGGCTAGCAGCAGTGAAAATAGTGAAAGTGGTAGTGCCAGAAATAATCCAATACGGAGTCCAAGATGCCGTTATCTTGGACTGTGATTTTACGTACGGTAACAATACGTCAGGCTTAGTTGTGAAATGGTTCTTCAAAAACAAAGCTAGACCTGTGTATCAGTGGATTGTCACTCAAAAACCTCAAGATATGGGTATTTTGAGAGGACGAGTAGACTTAACGTATAGGGCATCAAACGATCCTCTGAAAATGCATAGGGCATTACGCATAGTTAAACCTGACACAGAAATATCAGGAGACTATACTTGTGTCGTGTCTACATTCATGGAGGAAGATTCGAGAACAAAGCAGATGACTGTTTTTGGTACGTAAATTGAATATATTGAATTTTCCTTTTTTGTTCACTACTAGTAAATTAAAGATTAAAAACAAATTAATTATAAAAATATATATTTAAAGAGAGATTTCCATAACTACCTATTTCAGGAATGGTAAGATTAATAGTAGGGAGAGCTATGACGAATTATTCCACTATTTTCACCTGCGTCAAGAAAGTGGTCCTTTTGGTGTCTTTATTTTACCCAGGGACCATTTCATCTAGGTTATATCACCCAGGTGAACAAATGTAACTAGTTTTATTAATAATAACCTATTTACCCTCTATTAACTACTTTTTTCATATTACACCGAGTGTTATTATATATAAAAAAATAAATGATTTATACTGTTTTTCTTTTCTTTTTTTTTTTTTTTTTTTTTTTTTATACAAAGCACGGCAATTGACCCAACACCACCTGATGTGAAGCGGTAAGGAGAGTCCATATGCGAAGACAGCTAGTGCAGAAACGGACAATGCACTAGCTGCCTCCACCTTGCCGGCCCAAAAGGTGCTTTTTCACGCCTCTCTTGAAGGACCCCATGTTATAGGAAGGAGGAAACACATGCGCTGGCAAAGAATTCCAAGTTCTGGAAGTACGACAAAGAAACGAAGAACTAAATTTCTTTGTGCGTGATGTTGAGGTGGAGACAGTAAATGGATGACTCCGAAGACCAGCACGCGTGCTCCTGAGCAGAAAGGGGGAAGGAGGGATAAGGTCGAGAAGCTCTTCAGAGCACTCTCCGTGATAAAGCCGATAAAAGGGACTGATTGCTAAGCGACGCAATGTCTCGACGCAATTGTAGAGGCTCAAGTTTGTTCGTGACCAATGATACGGACAGCACGACGCTGCAATCTGTCCAGTGCATCGAGGAGGTACTTGGCGGAGCCATCTCATAAGTGCGAGCAATATTCCACGCAAGACCGGACCTGAGTTTTATACAGCAGGCATAGCTGGTCAGGCGTAAAAATTGACGCACCTTGTTCAGGACACCGAGCTTCCGTGAGGCTGTTTTTATCACGGTTTCGATGTAGTTTATAGAATTGAGATCGCAGCAGATATGCTGCGAGGCCTCCTTGAACTTGCTCGGTATGGAGATATCCATACCGAGCAAGTTCAAGGAGGCCTGTGCCGCAAAAGTAGTGCCCTGAAGAGAGGGAAGGGGAAGGAACGGCGACATTTTGGCTGTAAACGCACACACCTGTGTTTTCTTAGCATTGAACTCAACAAGATTGTTAGATCCCCATTCAGATACAAGGTTCAACACCCTGTTGAGCTCAATAGTAAGATTCTCCCTCTCTTTCTCGGTTTCAGCGCGCCCAGCCCCTGGGCGACCGTAATATACCCCATGCACTGTACTGTCATCCGCATCACAATGAATGCCTCCTAATGGAAGCATATCATTGATATGAAGAAGAAAGAGTGTGGGGGATAAAACAGAGCCTTGTGGTACACCAGCATTCACAGACATGAACCGCGAAGCGCATCCATCTGCAAGGACGCGTATTCTCCGCTCATGTAGGAAGCCGGCGATCCAGTTGCAGAGCTGATCGGGCAGACCGTATGCCGGGAGCTTGGAGAGAAGAGCCTTGTGCCAGACCCGATCAAAAGCTTTGGCAATGTCAAGGCTAACAGCCAGAGACTCACCACGTTTATCAATAGCTTCACCCCAGACATGCATTAAGTACGCTAGAAGATCACCCGTTGACCGTTTCGGCCGAAACCCGTACTGTCGATCATTAATTAATGAGTGAGCTTCTAGGTATCGGACCAGCTGGTTATTTATGATCCGCTCCATGACCTTGCAAAGAACTGAGGTGACAGCTATTGGGCGGTAGTTTGCTGGGTCTGATCGGTCTCCCTTTTTGGGGACCGGTTGCACATTGGCCTCTCTCCAAGATTCAGGCACACACCCATAAGAGAGAGAAAGGCGGTATAGCCGGGTTAGGATGGGAGACAACTCCGCTGCGCATTTATTTAGTACTATCGCTGGGATGCCATCAGGTCCACTAGCTTTCCGGACGTCGATTGACTGCAGCTCCGCACGTACATCACATTGCCTGATACGGATATCAGGCATTGTGTGGCCACAGTGGGAGAGTGTTGGTGGCTGTGAGTTGCAGTCATCGATTCGGGAATGAGCAGCAAAGAGTTTTACCAAAAGATCGGCTTTCTCTTGCGGCTTGTGAGCTAGCGAGCCGTCAGAACATCTCAACGGGGGCAGCGAGGGTTGACAGAAGTTGGACTGCACGGCTTTGGCCAGACGCCAGTAGCTACGGCTTCCCGTAGGATGCGTGAGTAGTTCTTGGCCAACTCGTGCAACGCGCTGTGCATCCGCTCTGATGAATGCCCTCTTGCAGGACTTGGTGGCGTTGTTATAAGCTGCTTTCAGCGAGTCAATGTTAGGATCTCCGCAAGCTCGACCCCTGATCCAAGCGCGGTATGCCGACTGTCTGTTCTCAACAGCTATGGCACACTCGCGGTTGAACCAGAGGTTACGCCTACCCCTACTGATGAGATCGGAGTGAGGGATATAGTACTCCATCCCTAACATGATCTCATCAGCAACAGCAGTAGCGCTAGCGCTCGGGTCCAGCTCACTGAAGCAGCGCTGCCTCCAAGGGACAGATGCGAAGTAATCCCGCATACCATCCCAATCTGCCGACGCATAGTGCCAGATGCGGCGTTTGGCAACCATAGGTACCGGTGGCGACGCCCGTGGCACCCCAGCGGATATCAGGCAATGATCCGATGTTCCCAAAGGAGCACGAACCTCTAGCCGATATCCGTCCGGACGAGACGTCAGCAGAAGGTCCAACAATGAGGGCGCGTGACCGACAATGTCTGGAATCCTGGTGGGCTGGTTTACCAGTTGTGTCAGGTCGTGCGTGAGAGCGAAGGCGTGGGCAGTTCTACCAGCATGGTCAGTTTTAGAGGAACTTAACCACGACTCGTGGTGAGCATTGAAGTCCCCTAAAAACACCAATTCCGCGGTTGGATACTGCTCCAGCGCAACATCTGCCACCCGACTAAGATGGTCGAAAAGTCGAGTTGTCTCCACCGCTGTGAGATCTATAGAGGCACACGTAGACACGGCTATGTGTGCCCAGGTCCACATGCACCCCAAGAATCGAGTAGGAAGGGTCCTCCAAGCAGCGCAGACGGCGACAGCAAACATTCGCCCGGACAAACAAGCATACCCCGGCCTTCGCTTTGAAGGACTCCTCAAGAGCGTAGCCGGGGTAATCCAAGTAGCTAGTGTCAGCCGGGCGAAGTATTTGCGTCTCCGTCAAAAACAGCATAGCCGGTCGAGCCGTCTCGAGATGTTGGTGGACGGCATTGAGGTTAGCATGGAGCCAACGGATGTTAGTCAGCCCGACCTCAAACAGCGTGGTTGTGGTGGGGGTGTGCACCGCTGATCGACTGTTCATGTTCTTGAGCGCTGCCATAGAAGATGATGTAAGGAGGAGAGGCGTTAATTGAGGGAACGTTGCCGCGATATAGACGGTCAAAGCGTGAGGCCTGTTTCCCCAGTTAACAGCCGACAGAAGAGAAGCGCTGACCCGCCGAACGGAAGGTCCCCCGAACCCCCCCGGGAATGGCCGCCGGGACCCCACCACCCGGTCACCAACCGGCACGACGGACCACCCCAAGATTATGCGTGGCATGATAGGGCAGCCTCACGAACTGGTTAGGTTCTCTTGGGCCCCTGTACTGTACCACGGGCGGCCAGCGGAACAGCCGTTTCTTCGGGTCTCCCTGGTCGGCGGGTCAACGCAGTCCACCTGGCTCTGGATAGACGGAAGCCGTCACTGACCGAATCCATCGCCGCAACGTCTCCCCAAGCTCTGGTTGTACGCTAACTGATCCCGGAACGCGACCACAAGTGGTCACTTGGCGGGTTTTACGCCATGCGTACGGTGGTCACTAACCAGACGGGTGTTCAGACCCTACCACCAGTCGAGCAGTTGGTAGCTCGGTAATCCCTTAGTCGCCTCTTACGACACCCACGGGAAGAAATGGGGCGGTGAATTGTATTCTTAATCCGTCACCGCACGGATAGACGTGTCTAATTGACGTTAAATATAAAGGTGTCTGTTAATTTAAATGTTTCTGGCATGCTATTTGAGGGTGAAAAAGGTCTATAAATGAATAAAAAAGTCGCATTCACCTGGGTGAACAAAGGCATTCGCTTGTGTCGAATCGATATGGTTATGGTTCCTAGGTAAAATAAAGACACTAAAAAGTCCACTTTCTTCACCCAGGTGATATTTATTACCCAGTTGAACAAATTGGAATAATTCGTTATGACCACGTCATTGATTGTCTTGGTGGAAATTTTCGTCATAATCGTTGCCCAAAACAATTACCGCCAACCCAATATAAACAGTCCACGTAATCTAACAAGTTATGTCGGTGAGATCTTTCAGAAGCAAAGGCACAAGTGTTTTTAAAAATAGATTTAGCATGCAAACATTTGAAAAAAAAAACGAATAAGCTTGAAGAAAAATCTAAAGGGAATTTTCCTGTAAGGTAAGACATTTATTTCAATAAATAAAATGAATTTTGTTACTACAGAATTGAACAGGAAGAGAGATATTTAAATAAGATCTAGCGCCACTTAAAGCTTTACGTGTCTCGTGACTAATTCAAATACTTTCTCGCTTGAGTGCGGACTTTGTATTTTTAATGGTGTCTATCGTGTTAAGTGTGTCCTTGTCTGTCTTAACTGAATAAAATGTGTAATACAGAAAGACTATTTATTAAGTTATAATTGTTGAATGCTTAGCGAGTCAGTGTGAACGTTTTCTTAAGTAAGAACAAAGGAACCTTCTGTATTAGTAAAATAAAAGTAAAAAATGTTTTTACTTTGATATGTATAGGTTCACCTTCTGAACATCAATCTATGCCATTTTTTTTCTTTTTAACAATAGTTCTGATTTTTATTTATTTAGTCAGACTTTTATTTGTCATTATTGACGTCCTAATGGACTACAGCGAGTGTTACTGCTGCGAGCACGCGTCTTGGAAGTCTGGTGTCTGTAGTAATTATATTCGTTACAAAAATTATTATCTTCCAATATAAATTCGGCCTTTGACTGCGACCTTTGACTGCGATCCTCCTATAATTAATACTGAATTATATTGTAAGGCTTTTTTGTGGTTAGTATTTTCATTTCGTTGTAATGAATATCAAACTCTTTGATCTCTAGATTTATAATTATGTTCGGGATATTTACCATGTCCACGAAAGTATAAAGAGCTATATGTTTGATCTGTACTTGAATTAAAATATCCTATTTAAAAGCTCAAAGTTTGTCTCTTACAAATCGTGATCGCAGACGTGTATGTCAAGTAAGTAGTAGTCAGGGCGACTACTACTTAATTGACATTGTGCTCGAAATTCGACCCCAATTAATTTAAATTATTAATTACCATTGTCATAGACTATACTTCTCTAATCACAGGTTTTTATTGTAATGTTTTGATTTTTTTACATTAAATTTGATTTAATGTATTTTTAAATATCAGCATCTGCACTCCTTCTCTATCCTCCTCCTCCGTCCGCGCAATTTCGGGAAAAAGGGGTACAAAGTTTTTGCTTCAAGAATTAATATTATGATTAGGACTTATTTTTGGCCTTAGCTAACATTCTTTTCGTTTTCAATCGTGATCTTAACCAGTTATCACGTAATCTTTTCATGCTAACATTATCGGCCTGTTTTATTATTATCTTTGATTGTTGTCGCCATTGGATGTATTTTTTGTTTTTTTTCCTCTACCGTTTAACATCACAACATTTACTCCATTGTAAGCCATTGAATATTTCACTGTCTTATTGAAACTGTTTTTTTTTTTAAATTTTCCTTTACCTGGAATTTTGGTATTCAGATAAGTCAGTGTTGCACAAAATAAGGAATATCCTTTCAATATTTTAAAGGAAATATTTTTAGTACATTTTGTGCTTTAGATAAACATAAATAATGAATGTGGTTAAAGGAATACCATCAATTTAATATTTTTGCCACAACAATTTTCTTCGGTTCTCGTAAAACGTTTACTTCTTATGACACGTACCGTGACCATCATCTGGCATTAGAGTATAGTATATGATATAAGATTCTGCGAATTGTGCAATATATTGAAACCTTCTTTCTGTTAGCGAAATGCTAAAATGATAACCGCGACACAATTTTATTTTGTGGTGATATTTTTCTATCGCATCATCGAAAAATCGCCAAAGCTCTTCGCGGAAGCATTATTTTTGGATAAGTGAGAATCACTTCTCTTACTACCAATGTAATGCGTTTTTGTTTATAGGTTATATTAAGTGTTTACCGTCATCAGTAGTACCTATGCTTATTAGCCGATTTTATACGAACGAATTTATTCGTTCATGAACAAGTCAAATTGTTTAAAAGGCCTTGAAAAGTCGTATAACTTGAGAACCTAAAATTAAAAATCATGAAGTTATCGAATCGTTACAATTTGGATAACTCTTAATATAGTACATTGACCTCTATGATCGTGGAAGGTCCGTATCGTGTTTAAGTTACTTTCCTTCGTATATTTGAATCAACTAACTTCCTTATTATATAACCAGAAAATTAAAACTCTTCTTACTCAGACCACACTTTCCTGTTTATTGTAGGCTAAGCAAGTGTTATACATTCCGACATATGCTATCCGCATCACAATGTTTTTTGTATCAATAGCTGTACAGTAACAGTTGTATGTGTCATAAGGCTTCTGGGGATAAAACACAAGCTAAATTATGTTTTGCAATATGTGTTGCAAGTTAGACATCCATTTCATGTTTGTGGATGATAAAGTGGGTAATGTCTGATACGATATGACAGTGTGTTATTAAATATACACTTGACAGCACATCGGAAGTGAAATTAATTAAAGTTGAGACTGATAAGGTTGATGTTTTGTCGACTTTACCATCCACATTTTTTGAGGACAGTATGCTACACTTACACAAAAATGATTTCACTAGTATAGTTTAGTACCTAATTTTACTGAGATTTTCAACAGGCAATTTCTCAGTCGGTCTAAATATGTCTTAAGCTAATTATACAATGGTATCTTACAACTCAAAATGATCATATAATCGTTTTTATAAATATTTGTCACTTTATAAATTCAAAGAACGAAATTGACCTTTCGCTGAATGTTCAAGATGTGTACAATATGGGGTGTTATGTTTCAGTTCCCGAGTCGAATTTCCGTCTGATCCAGAACAAGACGGATGACGACACAGTGAACGTCATATGCGCAGCGGATGGCGCGTTTCCTGCGCCTAACCTCACGCTGGCCACACCCGACAGGTGAGACTTTTTTCTTAATTTCTCTAAACATTTGACATCTTTAACCACATTAGCTGATACGATCATATTTATTAATGTCACACTTTGGAAGAAATCATCAATAATCGCATTATCTTGGTAGTAAGGGTCATAACCTCAGAAGTATACGTAGACAAAATTATTGCGACTGTAAATACTTACACAAAAAGTTCCTATTTCCTCTAGATATGCAATATTGAATAATTGATAGTTAGGATTTTTAAAAATCTAATCTGTATAATGTTTCTTTATATGGACACATCTGTGCATGACAAATTGAAGACACCCTTAGTTCTACCGCTCTAACCCAACTTAGGAGCACTGGATAATCTGATAAACATCGGGACACTCACTGAGGATAAACTTCTCCTTCTCGAAGAAAGATACCTTATCCTTCATTTAGAGTATTCATTAAAATCACAAGTGCCCTGAATGGTGCTAGCATATCCTTATGTTTCAAATCATTCTCATGAGCACTGACCGCACTGTGAGGTCTGATTGAACGTCATTGATAATTTTCATGTGAATCACACGTAATTATCGAAAGCACTAACATCACATTGACTTATTAATGTAAAGTTAATATTTTTTAAAACCATTAATTGGTTAATGCCACAGTAAGACTCCCTGGAGTTTGTAAATCAATTGTGTCTGTAATCAGTGGCTTGACCGGTAAAGAGACATTGTCGGCCGGTGACGGCCTGGCCCGGCCGGCCCGGTTTGAGACGGTTTGACGACCGTCTGGTCGAGCGGTCTGTACCCCTTGCTATGCAGGCTACTCGGTCAAGAGGTCCCGGGCTCGAATCCCGGTAGGAGCAAATGTTTGTATGATGAGTACGAGCATTTGTTTACGAGTCATGGATGTTTATATGTTTATTTAGTATATTTCTAATATTTCTATACATATTATTATCAATATTTATCCGTTATCTAGTATCCATAACACAAGCTCTTAATGATGCTTACTTTGGGCTAGATAATAGGTGTGAGTGTATGAATATTATTATTATTATTATTATTATTATTTTAGAGACTTAGTGTTACGGTCACAACAGTGTTATTGCAAAAAATCATCTTCAATCTCAGAATGAATTTATTAAAAAATTAGAACCGACTTCAAAAAACTGAAAAGGATAAAATAATTAAATTTAAGTAGGTATTCATCCCCTAGAAACATATTTTTGGAGTCGGTGCTTTACTTTCTATTGTTTTTGGAAACCACTTAGCACCAACTCCAAAAATATGTTTCTAGGGGATGAATACCTACTTAAATTTAATTATTTTATCCTTTTCAGTTTTTTGAAGTCGGTTTTAATTTTTATTTAAAAATTTTTTTTCACAATTTTTAGTGATAATTTTCTACGGTCGAAGCTAGATGGGTGACCGTCAACTTATATTGTTTCCTACTATCGTATCGTTTCAATAAAAAGTCATTGTAAAAGCAAAAATTCGCAATTTCGCTTATGTAGACGATTTCATAATTTCAGTTTTTTTTAATTTAAAACCAAAGTACCCAACTGTTTTTGAAAAAATTTTTATGGGACCAAATGGCAGCTATTCCGCATCGAACAAAAAAAGAATCACGTAAATCGGATCAGTAATCTCGGCGTAATCGGTGTACATACATAGAAAAAAAAAAAAAAAAAACATACCGGCCGAATTGAGAACCTCCTCGTTTTTGAAGTCGGTTAAAAATGAAAAATAATTATCATTATCAATTGTGTACCATTCTACAAACACTGCATTAAAAATCTTGTACTCCAGCTTTTCTCTCAATGTTTTATTGAACTTTTTATTCGGTAACAATATATTATTTGAAGCTTATGTTTAAAGTATTGTGTATTTTCGCAAGCGATACACATTTGAAAGATCAAATAATGATAATGTAACATCAATTCTTAGTAATGAACTCGTATCATCTAATTGAACGCGAGTGAAATCTGGTAAAGTGGTTTTATTTCCTATGTGTGTTTGACGTTTTCCTGAGGTTTCTCACAAAATGTTCCAAAACGATATTAGTCAATAGGATCGTGAGCACGCACGCACGGTTCGCGCGTAAGCACTGTAATCACCATAGCACTGTGAGTTCGAAACAGAATGCACCCTCACTATTACAAGCGTATATGTACTATAACAATAGCATTTTGTTTGACGAGTTGCTGTGCTTGTTTATCTTCATTATTATTTAAAAAGCTTACCTAAAAATCATACAAAACCTGTAATGACGTAATAATTTTATTGTCTTTCCTAGACATTTGCCAAGTTCCTCTTACAATGTCTAAAAATAAATCATTGCCAGTCTCCATAGTTCTCCATTTGTTTTCTTGGAATAGCTTGCAAAAGATGTCTCTCGAAGGAAATTTCCAATTATTCCAAGCTCCGATAAAAATCTGAGTCGGAAAACGGTTGTTTTTAAAGTCGTGTAAAAAGCTGTGTAACCGTTTTACTTTAGGTGGGTGTGTTTCTTTGTTTTCGAATGTTTGGAAATATCGCTGGCTTATTTTTATGATTCTGATATTTGAGGTCTTATAAAAAGGTAGCCAAGACAGAAAATGTATTTCTGAGGATGTGATCTATCACCGTGCCGATTTCCATCTAAATCGTATCGTAATGAAGAGTCATCATCATCACCAGCCTATTTACGTTCCATTGCTGGGCCTTGGGAGAAACACATGAGGAGTTTGGGTCATAACACCACCACGCTGGCCAAATGCGGGTTGTAATGAAGAGTATTTATGCTTGATTTGAAGGTTCGTTTTACCCAACTATTACTATTCATCTAACGGCCTCTGTGGTCTAGTGGTTGCGACCACCGACTTCAGATCTGGAGGTCCGGGGTCCAAGTAAGACTTTTCTAAGTCTGCCTGGCTAGATATACCGTCTTGCCTAAGTCTGCTGCATAACAATGATCTTACAAGCATTGTTGTGTCCCGGCAGTTGGAGATAAAATAGCCAGTTCCTCTATGGTTGAGGAATCCGGGTGTAGCTAGCTTCCATCTTCGACCTTATCATCACTTACGATCTCGGTATCTACCATCAATGAGATGAAGGTCGAGAGCTATCCCGCTAAGAATTTTAAAAAACCTGCTGAGGACTTTAATTTCGAAAAATCTGTCACACAGCCCCATGCTTTTAGCTTCAGTATTTATGGCTGGGCGTTGATGAGTTAGTCTACAAGTTTATTTTATTTTTAAATATGATAACCTTTTGAAGTTAGCGTATTACCATTACAAGATGAGTCATTTAATAAAATCGTACTTCACAAAACGAAACGCTAAATACATTTGAGACATAAATTTTTTTAAAGGAATATTTTCATGTTTCGCGGTAACCACTTATGACCTATTCTTAATTTTTGATTTTAACATTATTATAAACAAATAAATGTTTGAAAAATTACTTAGTAGTTAAAATATAATAAAACTAAAAAAATTACACGTCCTGAGGCAGGAATCGAACCCGCGACCTTTCGCAATCCGGGCGACTGCTCTGACCACTGAGCCACCCAGGACTTGGGATATCCCTGTGAAATTCTTCTAGTCTATCTGTATTTGCGTTTATGAGCTAACGTCCACCCTACAATGTCGAAATATTCTTTTTCAACATCCGAAACGAGTATTTTTACAAATACCTACGATTCGGTTAAGTTGGGACAGTGCTTACAAATATTCTTAATTATTGATTTTAACATTATTATAAATGTTTGAAAAAAAAACTAAATACTCGTTTCGGATGTCGAAATAGAATATTTCGACGTTGTAGGGTGGACGTTAGCTCATAAACGCAAATACAGATAGACTAGAAGGATTTCACAGGGATATCCCAAGTCCTGGGTGGCTCAGTGGTCAGAGCAGTCGCCCGGATTGCGAAAGGTCGCGGGTTCGATTCCTGCCTTAGGACGTGAAATTTTTCTAGTTTTATTATATTTTAATTACTTACTTACGACCTATCAAGGTATATGCTGATGCTGACTTGCTACCCTATTTTATAATGAAATAAGTCTTATATTGATTTCAAAAACCACAGGCGAAGTTAGACTTTAAATTCATAGGAAATTGGCAATGTCTCCGATATTAAACCGGCTTGCATTCGCTGCCACCTGCTTCACCTTTCAATGAAATGTATATTATTATTACTATTATTCTGAACTAAATTGAACATTACTCCCTACAACATTAAATTATTATAATAATATGTTTGTTAACCACAGATCAATCATATTAATAACTAGCTGTGGCCGCGACTTTGTTCGCGTGGATGTCGGAAAATAATATGAGCACCCGCCTTTGGTAAGTGTATCATAAAGGCGTGCGTGGTACTTGATCGATATTTTGTAGCGGAGTTGTTTAAAACTATGACATCTCATAAGATATTCATTGAAATCAAATAATGTCAAGGACAATTTTGTTTAAAATTAAATACTTGTGATATAATATGTATTTATTTTGATAAGAAATAATATCATGTTCACAAAAACACATTCGCAGATAATGCATCATTTTAGAACAAATTTGATTACCAAAAAAGTTATGGTGAGTCAACCTTAAAAGATAGACATAATATATGCTGTCGCAGATTAGTTTTTTTTTTAGAGGAAAACAATTCCGGCATATTGACACAACGTTTACCTAACAATAAAAATAAAAAAAAATCAGTAGCCCCCGGCCTTATTAATCATCTATCTAACATCATCTCATTGATGCTATTTATAAGAGCCGAAACACGCTATATCTGCTCTAAGTTTCTGTTAATGTTCCCGCAGAATTTTTGATGATATAGGATCAGCTCAAGGTTAGTATGTTATGGGAACAATGATAATGGCGATAAGACTAAAGAGGGAAGCTATTTACACGAAGATTCCTCAATCACAGAGGAACGCTGGCACCCTGGTTGAGGTGAGGGACACAACAATGCATTATAGTTATTTCCTAGGTAAGATGGTGGTAGCTAAGCCAGGTGGAGTGAGAAAAGCCTCATCGCCAACCAAACCGAGCAGAACATTTCTTCTCCCACGGGAATCGAACCCCGGACCTCTAGATTTGAGGTAGCTGGTCTCGATCACTAGACCACTACAGTATATGCAAACCAAATACTGGTATTAAGCCAGAAAAAGTGGTTTATGATGTAAGGTTACCACTTTAGAGTATTTGGCCGACACGTTTAGATCAATAACCAAACATAATAAATTACTTCTCTTGATTTTGTTTTTAACTACAGTTCGGAATATAGTTCTGATACGCTAGGTGGTAGACCCATATGTAGGGTCGCTTGGGTAGGTACCACCGCCTTTCTTATTTCAGCCATGAAACAGTGCGCTGTGTTTCGGATTGAAGGGAAAGGTAGCCAGTGTAATTACTGGGCATGTACGGCATTTCATCTTAGGCCTCAGGATGACAACGCACCTGCAATATCAAGCATTTCCTTGTTATTGCAGGTGTCTATAGGCGGCGGTAGCCGCTTACCACGAGGTGGGCCGTCAGCTTGTTTGTCATCTAGTTGTATAAAAAAAATACGGATAGATATCAATTATTGAAAACTACGTGGTTACTCTGAATAATGAAGTACACAGATATCCCTCGGGAAATCTTACCGTTTCTTGTGTAAGCTGAGGCCGTAATCAGGAAGTGAAAAGCAGGACAAAGACTACTTTGCTGAATTTCTTGGAAAAAATTACAACAAATAAAAAGTAATCTCTCAAAAATTAACAGAAAATTTATATTATATTTTATCCCTCTTTGTTTAGATAAAAACAAAAACGATATTTTAAAACACCTTATGTTGATTCGTAATAGTCAATGTCAGAGCATTCCGGTGGGATAACGCCGCTTGAGGGATTAATACGTGTTACGCCCTTACAGAAGTTGACATCGGAAGAAAAATTGAAATTTTATATGTACTAAAAAATAAAAATAAATAAGTTACCCCCGACCTCATCAATCATCTATCTAACACCATCTTATTGATACTATTCTCATGAGCCCAAACTCGCTATATCTGCTGTAAGTTTCTAAAGAATTAAACATTCCGCAGACTTTTGATGGTATAGGATCAGCTCAAGGTTAGCATGTTACGGAAATGTCAGTAAAGTGTCAATACACTAAATTTCAAATCATTTGGATTTGTGAAAGTGAACAAAACCCTTTTATTATGTAGAAAATGAGCTGATAGTCATCAAACGCCTGACCTAATGGTCATAAATTACAGCTATAAACCATCTTAATCACGTCAGCTTTCAAACAAAAAAAAAACGAAATCAAATTCGGTTCATTCGTTAGGTCTTTAGGTGCTAAGATGCCACAGATAGACACACATATACACAGACAGACACGTCAAACTTTTAACACTCCTCTTTTTCGTCGGGGGTTGAAAATTAATCGAAAAATTGGCCATTATAAGCAATGGACTTTTGGAATGGAATATAATTGATCTGCCTGCGATAGAATTCATGGGAAATAGTTTATAATAATTAATTTTTACTCCATAAAGGCTCTTATGGATTGTTACGTCTTTGTCGGTTCGGAATCGGGGATCAGGAATCAAACCAGTCTCGCTACTTGTTTACTATATTCCCGTCTGTCAGTTACCAACTGTCATGTCAATGTCTTGTCACCTTGCTGGCCTGATTACACCATGAAGGCACAACGAGGATTAAAATTTTACATGCACAGTTAGCATAAAAAAGATATAAGCCGTTTTGATCCCTATCACATTTACGTACGCTATAAAATACACACCGTATTTTTATTAGTCTTAGCTGAGCCCCTAGTACTTAAGCCCATCAAAATAAATAACTTTAACTATGGGACCAACTCAGAATTCGTGAAAAATTATCAGTTGATTCAAACAAATCTCTCTGCAAGATATAGTTAGAAGTGAAGAATCCGTAAGAGAACCAAAGTCACTGATATAGCTCATAGTGCAGGGCACAGAGCTCGCAGAACAGATAGCCGGTGGGGCGTGAAAGTTCTAGAATGGCGACCATGTACCGGAAAGCGCAAAGTAGGACGGCCTCCTACTCGATGGACAGAAGACTTAGTCAAGGTCGCGGTGAGCCGTTAGGGAGGACAGGGGAGGCCTTTGTTCAGCAGTGGGCATCACAGGCTGGTGTGATGATGATGATGATGATGTTGATGATGATGCTTTATATGACAGTTCAAAACCAAGTCGCACTGATTATTTTTCTAAAATTCAGAGTTGGTCCCATAGTGAAAGCTGTTAAGTTTAATGACTAAAAACGCCGTATACACATTATTTTGGATCTGACTGTATAAAGTTATCCCGAGAAAGAGAAGCAAATAATAAAGCGGCCGAAAACAACAGAACTAGGTATAAATAAAGTCTGGACGTAATAATTTTTACCGTTTTTATTACACTTGTTACAAAGTTTTAATTAGTCTTTGAAAATGTTTCCATAATTTAGTATATTAGCTTGCCGAGTTGCTATAAATATTCTTAATAGGTGTTCAAATATTACTTTTGATGTCAGAAATATATTAAGATAAAGCTTAATTCGTTAGTAATTCAACATCATCTTCACCAGCCTATAGACGTCCTAGAGCTGGGCAAAGGCCTTCCTACTTAGAAAAAACACATGAGGAGTTTGGCCCATAACATTGCCACGCTTGCCTTATATGGGTTAAATCGGTTGCAGTTACAACCACGACCAACAGCAAGGAGGAGCTCGAGATAACAAATTTTGAATGACCTATCCCGAAATGGACCATGACGAAAGCTGCTTTGTTTCCGTAAGAAAGAAAGAAAGGGGCACAGGCCTTCCTACATGGGAGAAACACATTAGGAGATTGGGCCATAACACCACCACGCTGGCCCAATGTAGGTTGGTGGGTTCTCTTCTTCCTCAAATTTGAAATAAGTTTTAACTCAATTGAAAGGTAAAACAGATGACGCTTGTACAGTCGATAGCACATCAATCGTAACAGCGGCCTTGAGGCCGCCGACCCCCATTACAGCGTTATTTAATTTTGCTAGAACTGCAGTCGTGTATACACGCATAAAAAGTAGTAACTGTGTTAATTATAATGTTAATTAGGTTTTTCTGAATGCACGTCACATCAAGTGAACTGTTGCACTAAAAATATAAAATTAAATATTTTAAGTAACCCCTGGCCTCATTAATCATCTATCTAACATCATCTCATTCAGACTATTCTTATAAGTCCAAACACGCTATATCTGCTGTAAGTCTATGAAGAATTATGCATTCCGCAGACTTTTGAATGGTATAGGATCAGCTCAAGGTCAGTATGTCATGGGAATGTCAAAGAAGTGACATTACACCTAATTTAAAATCAATTGGATCTGTGAAAGTTAGTAAAACCCTTTTGTCGTGTAGAAAATGACATGATAGTCATCAGACGCCTAAACTGATCTTCATAAATTATACCTAAGAACCATTGTAGTCACATCAGCTTTCAAACAAAAAAAAACGAATCAAAATCGGTCCATTCGTTTAGGCGCTACGATGCCACAGACAGACACACAGATACACAGACAGACACGTTAAACTTATAACACCCCTCTTTTTTCGTCGGGGTTAAAATAACTATTAGGTTTACAAAAAACGCCTCAAAAGCATAATGATATCTTCTATTTAAAGTAATTTTCTATTGAATACAATTATCAGCTCTTTTTGTACATGATAAAAGGGTTTTTATATCTTTCACAGATCCGATTGATTTGAAAATTGGTGTACTGTCACTTCGGTGACATTCCCATGACGTACTAACCTTGAGCTGATCCTATACAATCAAAAAGTCTGCGAAATGCTTTATTCTTCAGAAACTTACAGCAGATATAGCTTGTTTAGTCTCATAAGAATAGTCGCAATGATTATGGTGTTCCTTAAAATTTACCAGGGGTTACTTAAAATTGTATATTTTTTTAAAGAGGTCTTTTCGAAAAAAAATGTATGAAGGCAAAAACCATTAATTGTGTTTTTGTTCTACAAATGTTAAGCGAATGAAATGAAGTATCTTTTATTTAATCCGCAAGATCTTTCAGCGATCTTCGACAATCAATATAAAAGTGAGAAGTTTTCACTTTAATAATAAGATGCTTTTTGTTCTCAGACGTTTAGAGGGTGTTTCGCATAGCCAGAAGCTGGTGAAGGGCAGATATTCAGCTGTTGCTATGATCACTCTCCGTGATGCCGATCTGCCTTCTCCAGCAGAGTTCATCTGCACGCTGAGGATACCACAAGCGAACTACGTAGTGAGAAAAGAAGCTATTTATTATCCAGGTAAAAAAATAATTTATTTACGAGAAGCTCGGTGGCTTAGTGGCTTGAGCGCTCTGGTTTCGATTACAAAAACAATGCAACTTTCGCCTTGCTCGATCCCGTGATGGGTCAATCTAAATTTGAAATTTCGACCTCTGGACTATGGTAGGTACGTTAAGCCGTTGGTCTCTTACTTACTTTCTTAATTTCTTACTGCAACTGCTTTAACCCACTAACCCATCTGAGTTAGTGGGTTAAAGCGGTTGCAGACCAGTTTAATGTAATTGGGAGAAACACGTGAGGAGGACCTCATGTTTTTCTCCCATTTGGGAAGGCTTGACGTTTCCAGCACTAAGACGTTTATAGGATGGTGATAATTAGGATATAGATAATTATAAATTTTGCTCATTTGGATTATACATTGTACAAGGCAATTATGTCTTACCGTTGAGCGCGGGCATTCTTGCTCGGGAATAAGATATGAAGAGGTTGGGCCATAAGACCACCATCCTGATCCAGTGCGGGTCGGTGGATAAACTGAGCGGCAAAAACAACCGGGAGTAACGAAAAATAGGATAGAACAACTTTATTAGTGAAATGTAGGTTACTTAGTAATTAAAATATAATAAAACTAGAAAAATTTCACGTCCTGAGGCAGGAATCGAAAAATACTCGTTTCGGATGTTGAAATAGAATATTTCGACATTGTAGGGTGGACATTAGCTCATAAAACACAAACACAGATAGACTAGAAGAATTTCACAGGGATATCCCAAGTCCTGGGTGGCTCAGTGGTCAGAGCAGACGCCCGGATTGCGAAAGGTCGCGGGTTAGATTCCTGCCTCAAGACGTGAAATTTTTCTAGTTTTATTATATTTTAATAACTTAGTAATTTTTTAAACATTTATAATAATGTTAAAATTAAAATTAAGAATATTTGAAAGCACTGCCCCAACTTAACCGAATCGTAGGTATTTGTAAAAATACTCGTTTCGGATGTTGAAATAGACTATTTCGACATTGTAGGGTGGTGGACGTTAGCTCATAAAACGCAAACACAGATAGACTAGAAGAGTTTCACAGGGATATCCCAAGTCCTGGGTGGCTCAGTGGTCAGAGCAGTCGCCCGGATTGCGAAAGGTCGGTTCTGCCTCAGGACGTGAAATTTTTCTAGTTTTATTATATTTTGATTACTAAGTAATTTTTCAAACATTTATAATAATGTTAAAATCAAAATTAAGAATATTAGTCATAAATGTTAACTAACTAACTCAATCAATAATGATGAAATTTGAATTATTTTCGTGAAAGAAACTAAAGTTTTTAAGCTACTTATAGCGCCAGAGCTTAGACTCTTTTATAAATTCTTTTTCTCGATTTGTTTTGTCACTCCCCAGCCTACCGGCGTCTCCTGAGCAATACTAACCTTATTGTGTCTGTTTTTTGCGTATTTTACAAATTGATATTATATTAAATCTAAAGATAGAAATCTTATTATAATAACAACTTGTTTCGTTGTTCAATTTGCTATAAATAATGAATTTGGTAACAGTAAACAAACGGAAAGAAAAACTATCAACTTACCTCAAACTTTAGTAGGTAATATGTCATTGATTGAATATTAATGATCTCGTAAGTATATGTGATAGATTACGAAACAGAAATATATTAAAACTAGGTCATTATATAATACATAGGTATTTAAATATGAATTTTAACACTAAGCCCATTCGGATCATAGACTCTCTTAGCTCATACGTTTTAATTAACAGACAAAACTAATTAAACTTGATCTGTAGAGAGAAATGCTTGGGAACGCTAGACAAGAAAGTGCCTAGTGTTATTGTCTATACTTTAGAAGTTTCAGTCTAACTTCAATGGAACTTCAGGCTAGCAGTGTTAATAGCATCTGCTTGTCTGATGATATCAGTTAATCACGCTTATAAATATTCAACCTTTGATAAAAGTAAAAGCAAAAAGTTGTAGGTGCACAGATACAGGGATTACTTATTTTTAAAGCATTCTATAGATCTCATTTTATTTGTGCTATTTCATAAAAATTCTAACTAATAAAGAGGGTTTCAGAATTTGAATTTTCAAACCGAATCCTCGCTTCATAAAGACTTTCCCGCTCACCTCTATTCGGAAGCCAAAATATTTTCAGCTTTGCAATTTAGGAAATCCTGCGTTGAGTAAACTTCATCTCCCATCAAGTAAACATTCAACAGAGTTGTTTATTATTACTCGTCTCACAAAAAGAGATTCAGTATAAGCCTGCCTTATCCTTTCTCGAAAACAGCGTTTACTGTCGCGTGAATAGAAACCCAAGCTTTTTATTTCGACAAAGAAATCATAGGCAGCGCGGACGAAATTCAGCGGGACGCCAACAGAAGCTGTTTATTTATTTAAAACAAGCAATTTAACCATTTTATAAGTCGACGGACGTCGTTAATGCCAAGAGGGAAGAATAGAAGAGAATATTTTTAACGCGGGCGCCGTGAAAATAACAATTCGGGGAATAATTTGCGAGAGGGCCATTTAAGCTTTTTATCAGGGAAAGTTTGTGTACGCAGCTATCTAAATTGTAGGAACGAGAGATGAAACATTTCCTGCATCAGTCGTCGTGAATAATTTTATGGTTCGTTAAGTCCATTGTGGGTTGAAAAAATCCTCCCGTAATAGAATATCGGTGAGGGAATCAGCGCAAACATTTTTTACGTCCCTGGATACTTAATGAAAAGTCAACAGTCTAAGGGTAGTTTCCCAGGTCTACGTCAGAATCCTTTTGCCCGTTACACATTGAAAGATGGATTACTATGATTGATTGTTTTTATTTGTGTCTGACGTGACGTTGGAACCAGACTAATTTGCTATTGGGAAACATTGAAAGCTTGAAGATTGGAGGGCTTAATTGATGGGAAACGAGACATTAGTCCGCATCAAAGCACTTGAAGAATTATGTTAGAAGAAAAAATGTTTCCAGGGATAAAAATATGAGAGACTAGGCATTGAAAAACTATTGTATTGTAAGCATTTATATTTTTGTTCACAGGGCCCATCAGTACCACGCCAGAAATGCCAACGGCAGCTGATATGCAATTAGCTGCTGCGGTTGGAAGATCAAAGGGTAATAATTGATATATATTTACTTTCTGTTCTACTAAATAAATATTATATTTCAAAGAAGCTCCAATAAGTATAAACAAAAGTAACTGTATTTTTAATTGATAAATATTTACTTTCTATTCTAATAAATAATTATTATATTTCAAAGCAACTACAAAAAATATAAAAGAAAATAACTGTATTTTTAATTTATTTTGCAACCATAACGATCTCGTTAAATATTTGCAGAGGTCCCGAGCTCTTGTTCAAAAATTCCGAGAATTATTAAATACTGACCACTTTTTAAGTCAATGGAAATAGCTTGCTTTTTTACTAAAAACTTTATGCGAAGGCTTGTTTGGGATAATTGGGTTTTACGAAAAATATTGACTCTTCATTTCCATCTTTTACAACACCAATAATAACAAATACCATGTTTAACTGGATCTTCTGGATAAAGATACAAGTTATCTTCACAGAAAGTCATCCCAATCTAACTCGAGCGAATGTCGAAAAATTATATCAAAATTAATGAGGACTCCTAATCCTGATTATTGTAAATGCTTACTTTAACCTTCAAGTGAGGAAAGTATTGCGAGTTCATTGTATATTTTTATTTGAGTTGTTGAGGCTTATTGATTATTTCTTGCAATATTTAGCTCCGGGGCCGTAACTTAATGAGTAACAGTATTGATATCATGTTAGACTAGAAAAATACTAGAAAAAGGTCATGTCCTGGGTTGGGAACTGAACCCGCGAGCTTTCACAATCTAGGTGAGTTCTCCAACCACGAGCAATCAAGATATAGTAGGGATAAACCTTTTTTTTTAATTTTAATACATTCGTTTTTACGTTCGTCGGTGGGCGTGCAAGACCGCGTAAGAGCCGTTTGCCATACCACGAATTTTCAAAAGTCGCAAAATTGAAATATCGCGCTAGCGGGTTCTTAGCGCTGATTCACTTATACTAGATTCTCATTAAACAAGACCCAGAGAAATGCCCAACAATTTCAGTCAAAGAAATGTGTAGAAATGTCCAAGATATTAACTTTCTTCTTCCTCCTGTGAAATAAAGAAAAAGCGCTTACGCGGTTTTGCAAGCTGCTCTTTCGCGGTCTTGCACGCCCACCGACGATATGCTAAACGTCAATCCATACAATGTCGTTACTATTCTATTTCAATATACGAACGAACGAGTAGATATATTGAAATGTTACTTGTATTAAATATAAAAGTTTTGATAGTGTGCACTTCCCGTGTAGGATGTGAGTTCACTCAAAAATTATTGATTAATACGACTATGTTTTCCTAATCGGAGATAATTACAGTCTTATTATTCCTTTTAAACACTTTGATTCAAATAAAGTAATGAAAATCACATAAAATAATAATGAAACTTTTCCTACAGTTTGTTTTGTAGGTACAATAAAGAAATTCAATACCTACTAAGGCGAGCAGTGTCGATTGCAGTCCCAATTAGTGTAGTAATTAAAGGATAGACTTGGATTAAATAACAGTTGTCCACCAATTAAGTAGATACGTATTGGGTATTATTAGTCTTCATTTCGGTCCTAATTAGAGATTATTAAAAGTATTGGCTACTAAATAACTGCATGATTTCCTTGTGAAAGGCTCCTAAATCCATACAAATATGAATATGTCTTTGTTTCAGGTTCAACTTTTTATAAAGCCATCACAATGTTATTGCTGCCTACGCTAGCTTTTGTTGTAATATCGTAAATGGATAAGCACTGAAGGTAAGAGAAGGAATGATAAGTTATTTCTAAAAAGTAGGTACTTTACAATTAAATTTCTTATTTTAAAATAAAACATAAGTTTGTATTTATTACCTACTTACAAGATAACATAACTCTACATGTTTTACGAGAATTATTTGTGAGACTTGTTGAGAATTTGTGAGTTCAGTGCGGGCAATTACCGTGCTTTATTTGTTTGAGACATTATTCCGTTAGTTTTAATTACTAGTTGACGCTCGTTTAAAATAACACCAACCCAAATTCCATTGTTTTTACGGCAAAATCCAAGCAACGATAGTATTGTTCATCTTGGTGAAGTATTGCAACATATTTTGTAATAATTCAAAACCGTGTTTTAGCAATAATGTTAATGATTGATATAATTTTTCTTTTTACAGGTACAATAACAATTTTGAACTTACGCTTACGTGTTCCAAGTGAAATAATTGTGCTCTAGTCAGTCCCAAAGTGATTTTGCAACGTGAAATGGACTCTCGCAAGGAGCTGTACTAGGCCCGTCTTTAAAGTGTTGTCATGCAATTAAATTAGCTTCAACATAATATTTACCTATGACCGCGTGTTAAAACCTATTATTACCAAAAATCTATGAATTTAAGATGTAGCTATTGAATTGTACAGATATAATATGAATTTCATATGAGAATATTTTTCTTAATATAAAACCAATGTTAGTTAAAACTGTATATAAATGCATTTTTAAAATATGTAAATAATGGTCATAGTTTATTTATTCAGCATGGCCTAAGATTTGGACGTTATTAACTTATACACTGTTAATTACACGAAAATTGAAAAAATGAAAATTTAATTATTAGCAATTTTTGTTAGAAAATAAATGTGTACTACTCATAATTATTATTCTTCAATATCTCTACACAATCCAAATGAAATGTTGTTTTTGACTTTGTGGTTTTTAAATAATTTATTTGAATCATATCAAACAATGACAAATGATTTATTGTTGAGGAGGTTCTTTTCAATAATTGACTATTCCACTTTTACGTTTCTTCAGAAATCGAGAGATAAGTTTTTAAGCCTAAGTATTTAATCCGAAATTATATTGGAAGTTTCTGAACAACAATAACACTCATTTACACGAAAAGGTTTTGAAAAATTAGCACCATATTTTGAGTGATTGATAAATTTGAAATGGAGTCTAGTTTTGACGCGGCTGATTGGAATAATCCGGTTCTGTTTTGAGCTGTAAAGGAGTTATTATTACATTTGGATTCAAACCACCAGGATTAATCATGTTTTGGGAAAACTACATGTATTATAGTGTTGAAGCGGTAAAAAGAGCCAATATGCGAAGACAGCTAGTGCAGTTTAGACACTGCTCTAGCCGCCTCCGCCTTGCTTGCCGGAAAGGTGCCTCTTTTAAAGGGTTCAATGTTATTCGAAAACTGCCGAAAAGTACCCATAAAACGAAGAGCAATTAAGAAGATTGCTATGACATTGACAATGACTTACCAATGTAAACAATATAAAATTGAGCGATCGAAAAGTTAAATAAGTACTATAAATCTTTAGAGTGACGGAAAATGTAAATAATTAATTTTGGTTGCAATTCCTGAAACACTTACTGAAATAATCATGTTGGTTTCAAAACTGCATTAATAAAGTAAGCAGTGAAATTTTAAAGTGGATTAAACTAGTTTTGACGAAATCATGTTTTTTTCATCTATTTGTTTTCGCAGCGTGTAAATTTCAATATTACCAACCAAAACTAAACAGAAAACTTGATTCTGTCGAAAGCGGAACAGTAGACTTTTGAAAAAAAACCTCCTATTATTTATAAATGAATAACATAGTAAAAGTCAAATATACGTACGCAATGTACAAATTATACAAAACACTTAATTTATTATTACCATTAATGGATTTATCCAAACAGGGTATCGAGTTTAGTTTTATTTTATTTAAAATTATAAGTATGTATCTATATAAATTTTGGACAATATTGTATAATTGTTTAGGCCCTGATTCGTCAACTTTTTCATTTTATTTAGGTATTGAATATAAAAAAGGCATTTATAAGAGCCGACGAGAACTTATAGACGATAACTGTTTAAAAACTCCTTCAGAGACTTATTTAACTTGAAACTAGTTTTGAGATGATATTTTCTGTTTTTTACCATTTAAATAAGAAATAGAAAGCAACACTCTTAAGTTATGAGTCTAAGAATAGATACCATTGTTAATTCAAACATTGTTCACGAATAAGGGCACCTGTATATAGTGTAAGAAATAAATTTTATGACGTAAGTAAAAGTAAGTTTTTATTTGTTTAAGAAAAAGATATTACATTTGCTGTGCATACTGCCGTTTATGGATAAGATCCAGTCAAGACTTTTATTGTGAGATTTCTTAAACTAATTAAAAAGGATCGTTGTGTACTCTATTTGTTTTATTCTGCGAACTCCTTATAAAATCAGAAATCAACTTTTATATTTAGACGACCGCCTGGCCGACTGGTCTGTGCCCCTTGCTTTACAGGCTACTCGGTGAGGGTCTCGGGTTCGAATCCTGGTAGGAGAAAATGTTTTTTATGATGAGTATGAACATTTATTCACGAGTCACGGATGTTTATGTGTTTATTTAGTATCTATATTTATATTACTATCATTATTTCTTCGTTATCTAGTATCCATAACACAAGCTCCCAATGTTACTTACGTTAGGCTAGATAATACGTTTGTGTGAATATTATTATGATCAGGGTAGCAACCTACTTTCCACCACGTACCACGTAGTAAGCGGTCTCCGTAGTCTATCACGTTGAACGGCATGTGCGAATACAAATTGCGATACTGTCAGTTCTTTTGTAACCATCTGAAAACATACGCCATCTTCCTCTTTAAGTCTAGTATACAAAAACCCCTTTCATTCAATTTATTAACTCAGAGCTAATTTAATACCTAAACAGTGTAGGTCAGCTATTTCTGATTCTGCAATAAAATGTATAAAAACGGAGTCACCGGCCTCAGAGTGGAGACTGGTTGCTGATGCATGTGACCAGACAGGATCTCAAATTGTGTTTCCAAAAAGATACAAATGGCGATTAATGTGATATAAACGCTCGTAGCACCTTGGGCATGGGCGTAGCGAGGTACGGGCAGGGGTGGGGGTGCAGCTGATAGAAGATGCAGGAATGCTCACAAACCGTAACTTGTTCCATAGTTCATGCAGCATTTACCTTAGATATAATACTTGGTTTGCCTGACCCCCCCCCCCCCCCCCTTAACAAATTCCTAGCTACGACCTTGACCTTGGGCACTATTTAGGCGCTGCATACCCTAAATCAAGAGATCAAGGGAAATCATTATATGGACTGGATTAGAGACAAGTCCCTTTGTTCTCAACTTAACTCCTCAATGAACTCTGAGGAGCTTACTCACAACTAGAGAGGTACAACACTACAAAATTGTATAATTTAGCCGCGATCTTCAGTATGATTGAGAGACTACCCCAGTCGAGTGTAATACCACAAACTTCTACAGTTAACGATTTCATATCTAGCCAGGTACACTATCTCAAAAAATCAGGCAAAATCTCCTGAATCCGAGAAAAATACTAATAATTCATTTTCATGTACCTACCTATAGTTGTACAAAATTCAAAATAATTTGTCGATTTCACTATTATTCAATTAAGCAACATGGCGGGCGACATATGAAGTTGACATAGCTGCCTATGTTGCAGTTTTTTCTATAAAAAACTAGTTTTGTACCATGACAAAAAGCGATTAAAAATAAAAAGGACAATAAAATTTGAAAACTGTTCAGCATATTTTTAAGCTATTGCATAGCTTCTATCGCGGGCCTTGAGCGCGGGGGGGGGGACCGAATCCAGAAATTCCGTAACGAAAAACCTCACGCTCCCCACTCCGATGCGCAAGGAGGTGTGGCTTGAAGGCCGTGCATCGTCTAACGTCGTTTCAGTTCGGCAGTCTTCGACACGGTGTTGTGTGCGTGCGATTAGTCGTACATTTAATAATAGAAAAATTTTTTTTCTTATCGGTCACCACGCTCAAAAAGTGTAACTTGAATTAATATCAAAGAAAAAGAAATACAGCATGAATAAAATAAATAAATAAAATTATAATTGCATAAGTTGATACAAAATGCTATGCAATAGCTTAACCGCGGCAGTCCCCGAGTGCCACACGTCTTTTTTTTCTATATTTTTGGTATAGTGTAGGTACATAGTAGATCTGGATCCATACGTTTTGGCGATAACTCCTTTTTTACTTATTTTACTCAGATACTTCTAACATTGTCTGGATTCACGGAGTAAAAATGAGTTTTTACATTACGCATGTGAAGATCGCTATCGTAGTGGTTTGAACGTTCTGGTATCGATTTCAAAAATAAAGTAACTTTCGCCACGGTCTCACCCAAATGGATCAATTTGTCATACACGTTAAGTCTTCGGTCCCGGCTGGTACTGCAACCGCTTTAGTTAGCCCACCAACTCGCATTGAGCCGTGGTGGTGTTATGACCCAAACTCATGTGTCCCTCCCACAGTCGGACATGCAGGGTGTTAGGGAGACGCTCTCAGAAACGAAGGCAGGTGGCAGTGATCGACACCTTACGAAAAAAAAAATTAGCTGTTCCATACTAACAGGCCGTGTAGATATTGCAATTTGTTTGAAACAGCTGATTTTTTTTTCGCGATTTAAAATTTATTTTTTAGCAAGACGTGTTTAGACCTGCATTCGTATTCGAGAGTAACACCCAGTATATAGACTGGTTATGATGAAATGAAACATGGACGTGAGTGACACATTAAACATTAATTCAAAAAAGATCTCATGTTGATTAACATCATCCAAACCATTGGTCATCCCTCGAAATCCCAATTTGATTATCTGTGTGGTACAAGAAAAACTGAAATTAACGACAGCAAAATTATAATCCTTTTTACAAATACACGGCTGGAAATTTTACTTTGCTGTCTACTTTTCATTTTGATCCCAAACACAGCGAACTATTTTACGGCCGAAAAAGGAAAAGTGGTGGTACTACCCGGACGACCCTACATATGGATCTAGTGAGTGAGAATCTATTATCATTGGCAATTCTTAACACTACACCTTTTCACATTTTAATGTTTTTGATGCGTTTAAACGCGTACTTTATTGTAACAATTACTAATAAAGAAAAAAAACAATGAAAAAATATATGCTCCAGGCGGTAAGCCGCGTAGTGGTGATCGCGTCTGGCCGGAAATCAGGATACGCGGATTCGCATACCACACCTCCTCTTATATTATTAGATTAACAATCATTAGGGATGAAATTTCAGGACGAACGAAGAATAAATATAAATTCGACATGGTTTCACTATACCTACAATGTTTTTATAATTATGAATAGGTAGGTAATATTGAAAAGAAAATAATTGTAACTCAAGGTAGAGTGTCATTTTGCTAAATAATAAAATACGCTGAACGAGGAAAAATATTTGAAATTATGGAACGACTTTTTAATTGTCATTCATCTTTTGCTCAGCTTAATATTTAGTAAGTACAGCTTAATTTAGCAAACGATAACACCAAAATTTACCCTCTCCAAATCGTAACTGAGATGGTAAAGATATACGGGGGTCAGACCAAAAAAAAGATAAAAAATCGCTGATTTTGGTTTTAACTCAATTTGTTGAAAAATATGCATAAGAAAACGTTACGACTTGAGCTATTATAATGAACGTTGGTGACCTTTCTCATCAAAGGAATACAATACTTAAAAGAACATAGGTTCTTGTTTGGTTTTAGGTGTGATGTGACGCAGCGCTATCACGGTGAATTGAATATGGAACGTAGATGTGGCGGCATTTTGTCTGTGTATAAAAGTATATCAATTATTTAAAAAAATGTCTGATGTTAGTAACTTATGTATGAATGTACATATAGTAGTGTATTAACCTGCACATAACTAAGTATTAAATCACTCGTGTGATACTATTCACACACACTCGTGTATTAATACCTCTCACTATGCAACAGATTCATAAACTACTAACTATTAAATGCATATGCAAATAGTATTGTCTTACATATGCAAACTTTCTCAACTATGGTTGTTTTTTATGGCTCTAAAATAGTTCATTTTAATCCGTCAAGTGGCGTTATCTCACCGGACAATTGAGAAAGCAATTGTGTATGGAAAATGATGCTTGACGGGTTAAACGGAATGTGGACTCCTTAAACAAGAATAGTTAGCTAAGAAGTTTAGTAATCTCCACCCTGCCGGTGAAATCAATATGGATTTATTTAATATGCATGGGCATATCATCGGTGTTGACTATATATAATCATTAAAATTGAACAGAATAGAAAATAAGCTCAAAACATGATTCACGCACGGCACGGCAACTTAGGCGAGAGGAACACTTATTTAAAATATGATATTACACATTTTTTTATTATTATTATTATCTCAAAAATATTATTATTCAATTGTTAGAATAATCGTGTTATTTATTAAATTTTATTAATATGTAGGTACTAGTATATTTGAGTAAATAAAGAAGAAATTTGAAAATTATAATGTATTTGATTTATCATTTTTATTTTATAGATTATCATTTAAATATTCATTTAAGCTATAGTAATGCTTGCCAAGCAATAGTTGTTTTATTTGTTTTACAAAGTCGAGCTCCTTGTGTATATTTTTAATTGATTGTGGCAATTTATTATAAATTTTGATGGACATGATTTGAGGGCCTGCTGAATATAGCTTTAGGCGGGAGGTTGGAAACATCAACATATAATCAGTAGTGCCTTGAAAAGGAAGGTTGTTGGTATGCCTAATTAACCACCTCACGATGCAAATGGATTTTTGTACTGTACTGCTACAAAGAAAAGTGATTAAATAAATAAATAAATATTACATTACTTAAAAGTTATGTAGACAATATATTTAGGTACTGACAGCAGATGTTAATACAAATGAAAGTCAGTATAAAAGTCAATCATAATTATAAGATATCAATATTATTGATCATTAAAGTTCAGCCAAATTTTAATAAGAATTTTCAATCAACCGAGTTTACTGGTAACTTCCTCATGTTATATAGAATTGTGAAATACATTTTTATTGGCATCACGTAACTATTTAAGTACAGTAATCTGCAATGTTTAATTAGAAAGATTTTGCAGATTTATGAAATGATCATAACAAGTCAGTCAGTGACAGTCTCTTGTTTATTCTAAGTATGGAAAAAAACTGCACAGGATTAGCGATTGAATTCTTCTAGAAATCAGGATTTTCTTAAAAACTGAGCACGTATCAAAAATATTCACACATAATATAAGTCGAAATAAAAAAATGGGTAAGAAATTCCAATTTAATTCAACATTGTAAGTTTTTCACTTGTACCACAGAATAGGTTCGAACCTCGTTAATGTTAATACCTTGCTGTCTTTTGTGAAATTTGAACCCAAAAGAGGGTTAATACTGTTTCCACTAAAGAATCCTGCTTCAAACGAATTTTTAAAGCCTATTGACCAAGCTTTGTTTTGCTTAGTATCAGATAAATATAACAACATTTACGGCTAAAATTCTCAATAAACGGAGGGAGGTCTCTGGCAATTTAGAAAATGATAGCCTCAAAGGAGCCAACTAGAGTACTTTTCAAAGAGAATGAAACTACAGAAGTGTAATTTAAGACTAATAAAGTTAATGTACTGAGTCTACATTTCTACGGCTATTTTATTGACGTTTCCGTTTAAAATAATCAAATAGTTTCATCAAGATAAGAGCTAAATATTTTGTATTTATTTATAACAATCTGGCCTTAAGCTTACGTTATTATTCTTAGAATGAAAGTTTCATTCAAACTGAGTCAAACAAATCTAATTATAGGTAACAAATGGTCGATTTAATCTTTAGTTAGTATTTAACAAAGTCCGCTAACCACATAACAAAAAGTATTTAATCCCATGAAACACGAAAACAAATGGAAACAGTCCATTCCGGATTAAAACCGAATAAGGCCGCAGTATTATCGAGGCATCTAAATCCACCGAATCCCAATACGGAAAGAAAATGAAAAAGCAATCGGCCTGAAATTTTTATAGTACCAATCAATCAAACCGTGCCATGACTCTGCCGAAATTAGAAAACATTTTCGAATGCATTAGAGCTTTCCTGCGAGTTTCGGACTCCTCTGAATAATAGATGTGGGCTTCACTCCCGTACGAATTACCCAACTAAATTATTGAGCCACCGCTGACCGATGGCGTGGGTATAAATTGGCTTCGTTGGTTATTTTGGCGGTCAGTGCTGGAGTCAAATGAAAGTTTCCTAAATTGATTGACGCTGAACAGCTCTTGTGATCGATGTGTTCAGTTAATTTGGCTTAGTTAACATGACCTACTTCATAATTTTCGTCCCTTAACAGCCTTACTTAAATATCTCTGAAAAGTGAGACGGTATATCTACTCTGTTGCTAACAAAGTAATCTGTTAAAGCTGTAGAAGTTTACTAGTATTTACGTGTAGATTTACCGATCTACAAGTTTAGTAAATAACACTTTTAACATTTTTAATATTTCTTAGATTAAACTAAATGAAAGTGTGTATCGGAATTTGTGAACATTAATCAGTCTGAACCTCACATGTATCATAATAACAGAAACAATTGTTTATCATTTATTATCTTAATATTTTAAACTGATCTAGGTCTGAATTAATTTAGTTTTGAGATCAGCGGCAGCGCGGCGCGTAAAGCTGCGAGATGCGCGACCCGCGTGGGTCGGCCAAGTAACGACAAAGGCCGCGCACACGATCTCTGCGGCGAGCAAGGCAGCGGCAGAGGCGCGGGCGCAGCGATCGGCGCAGCGACGCAGACCCGAACACGAACGAAGCGGGCAGTTCGGCACCGGTGTCACGTAGTGTTGTGCTATGACTTTATTTCTGCGCGAACGAAATATTTCATTTATTTGATTTAAATATCTTCGCAATGTAAATAGGGCTAGGACACAAGATAGACAATGTCTCGACAAATTCTATGACTATACCACAGAATGAGAACATTATTGAATGAGTATAAAAAATAGTACCACGGAATATATCTAGTGCTATGCTATGAAATGAGTATAGAAACTTTTGACTGTACATTGAAGGTAAACCTTTAAATATACCTATCGTTCGTTTCTTATTTCTTCCCCTAAGTGGTTAATAATTCGCCTATTTTTATGTTTTAGTTTTTTGCACGTGTTTTGCAAGTTTTTTACACAAAGGTGGCCTGTCGAAAATTGCTGAAATTATTCCTCCACCACGTCCGCAGGCATTTTAAAACGTTGCGTTGGCGCCGATAAATACCACAATATGCTTGTTACAACGCTCGGGCACCGTTTGACTGGGGAGGGCCGCTCATGCGGTATTGCCTACGCCGTTCTGCCACGCCGCTGCTTTAGCGAGCAGTTCAATTTGAATACCTATATAGTACGTGTCGCAGCCGTCTGATTAAATTAACTGCTTAACCGGATGCCTAGCCCGTTGATTTAAACGCCGGCATATAATTTAATTGAACTAGACTCACTTAACTTTTAAAGGTTGAATGGATCGTCTTGTACCTACTGAACAGTTTCAACCACAATTAGAAGGCTGACATGACGTTCAGCAATCTGGTTAAACGTTGCGCTCAACTTGGCTCGTTGTTCCTTCAGCTGTTTCATTGGATGGCCGGCGTTCAATTAACGGGCTAAGCGTCTAGTTAAGCGGCTGATTTAACCAGACAGCTGCGACATATACATTTAAGACGCGCTGGTCCCTTCCCGCTTGATGCCGCCGCAGGCCGCCTGGCCACGGGAAATTCGCGGCGAATATTCGCGCTTCTATTCGCCCGAATGAAAACAAATGGATGGAAATGTACTAAGCAGGCCACGCGTAGCGGCGACCAGCGACCTCGCCAGTTGCGCCACCGCCGCCGTCGCTGCTGCTGCCGCCCTTTCCCATGGCCAGACCGTATGTTTGTGGGCGCAAGACATACCGTTTCAGCCTTTCTCGCACCACCGCATGCTGCAAATCTGCATTGAGTATTTTATCTCGTTGAATTAAATGAGTAGAATCAGTATATTCAATTTGAAACAGCTATTCCCAAACCATTAAGATTAAATCGACTATACTGTGTGAAATCATCACGATAGGTCATCGAAATTTCAATTTAATGGCAAAATCGATGACACATCAATAGATTGGGACATTGAAAACGTTGCGTTTGTTCCGAACAATGAGTTTAGAGCCACATTTGCGTCAGATAACATAGTGATGCTGAGTTGTCAAATTTATTGTTCATTAGTGCATCCAAAGCATTAGTTCACCAAATCGATGTTGATGTTGTCTCAGTAAATGTTATTACGTTTGGATGGATAACACTCGGTTGGTCAAATATTGGATTTAAATCCACGAGTTTTCGCGCAGGTTTATATAGATTTGTGCTGTATTGCTACTTTTGCTCGTCATAAGCAAAAAGACCGATACAATTTTACTTTGCTTTATACGAGTGAAATTGAACCTTTTATAGAAGACATCATCACCAGCCCATATACGTCCCACTGCTGGTCAGATATACTTAAGCTTCTTCTATAACACTTCTCTTGACCTGAGATAGTGAACAGTGCCACCAACACTCTCCCACTGTGGCCACACAATGCCCGATATTCGTATTAGGCAATGTGATGTACGTGCGGAGCTTCAGTCAATCGACGTCCGGAAAGCTAGTGGACCTGATGGCATTCCAGCGATAGTACTGAAAAACTGCGCAGCGGAGTTGTCTCCTGTCTTAACGCGGCTATACCGTCTTTCTCTCTCTTCTGGGTGTGTGCCGGAATCTTGGAGAGAGGCCAATGTGCAACCGGTCCCCAAAAAGGGAGACCGATCAGACCCAGCTAACTACCGCCCGATAGCTGTCACCTCAGTTCTTTGCAAGGTCATGGAACGGATCTTAAACCACCAGCTGATCCGATACCTAGAAGATCACTCATTAATTAATGATCGACAGTACGGGTTTCGGCCGAACCGGTCAACGGGTGATCTTCTAGCGTACTTAATGCATGTCTGGGGTGAAGCTATTGACAAACGTGGTGAGTCACTGGCAGTTAGCCTTGACATTGCCAAAGCGTTCGATCGGGTCTGGCACAAGGCTCTTCTCTCCAAGCTCCCGGCATACGGTCTGCCCGCTCAGCTCTGTAACTGGATCGCCGGCTTCCTGCATGAGCGAAGAATCCGTGTCCTCGCAGATGGATGCGCTTCGCGGTTCATGTCAGTGAATGCTGGTGTACCACAAGGCTCTGTTCTATCCCCCACACTCTTTCTTCTTCATATCAATGACATGATTCCGTTAGGAAACATTCATTGCTATGCAGATGACAGTACAGTGCATGGGGGATATTACGGTCGCCCAGGGGCTGGGCGCGCTGAAACCGAGAGGGAGAGAGAGAATCTTGCCATTGAGCTCGACAGGGTGTTGAACCTCGTATCTGAATGGGGATCTAACAATCTTGTTGAGTTTAATGCTAAGAAAACACAGGTGTGCGCGTTTACAGCTAAAATGTCGCCGTTCCTTCCCCTTCCGTCTCTTCAGGGCATGACTCTTTCGGCACAGGGCTCCCTAAATTTGCTAGGCATGGAGATATGTTGCGATCTGAATTCCAGGAACTACATCGAAACCGTGATCAAAACAGCCTCACGGAAGCTCGGTGTCCTGAACAAGGTGCGTCGATTTTTCACGCCTGACCAATTATGCCTGCTCTATAAAACTCAGGTCCGGTCTTGCGTGGAATATTGCTCGCACTTGTGGGATGGCTCCGCCAAGTACCTTCTCGATGCCCTGGACAGATTGCAGCGTCGTGCTGTCCGTATCATTGGCGATGTAGAGGTCACCAACAACCTTGAGCCTCTGCAATTGCGTCGAGACATTGCGTCGCTTAGCGCCTTCTATCGGCTATATCACGGAGAGTGTTCTGAGGAGATATTTGACCTTATCCCACCTTCCCCCTTCCTACTCAGGAGCACGCGAGCCGGTCTTCGGAGTCATCAATTCACTGTCTCCACCTCAACATCACGTACAAAGAAATTTAGTAGCTCTTTTCTTTGTCGAACTTCCAGAACTTGGAATTCTTTGCTAGCACATGTGTTCCCTCCTTCGTATAACATGGGTTCCTTCAAAAGAGGCGTGAAAAAGCACCTTTCGGGCCGGCAAGGTGGAGGCGGCTAGAGCAGTGTCTGAACTGCACTAGCTGTCTTCGCATATGGACTCTTCTTACCGCTTCACATCAGGTGGTGTTGAGTCATTTGTCGTGCTTTGTATTAAAAAAAAAAAAAAAAAAAAAAAAAAAAAAAACATAATTATTTTTAGGGGAAATATATCTTCTTTTTTCATAGTGTGGTTAATTATCGCATAATATGGTGTTATTGTGCATCGTTCACTTTCTTCATAGAATGGTGCTGTCATCATTTTTACACCACAATTATTTCTTATCAAAAAGTATAAATAATAATATACCTTTTATCTGCCTCACATTTTTGCTACTAAGAAATGTTATACATACATATTAATATAGGTACCTAATAAAGGGAAGATCCATTTGGACATAAGTAAGCTGCTAGATTTTGGATAGTGTTTATTTCCAAATCATTCAAGTCTCACGTAAATACTATACCAAGAACCCAGAGGATGTGAATGAAAATTTTTCATATCCACGCGTGATAGCCAGCCGTTTACAATTCAGAGCGAGGCAGTCACTTCTACGTGAGCGAAGTTTACGCACTCACCTGGTTTCGTAGCTATATCAACATCTGGAAGTGACCCTATTAAGTTATTCTTCAATTTATCGATGCCAACTTTTTCAACAACACAAGCGCACACATTCACGCACACACACACACACACGCACACACACGATATCGTAGTTAGGCTAAAAAATTTCAATATTCATCATCGATCACTGCCGACCGACAAGGGATTCGGGATTCCATTTTGTAAGAATTATATGACATTAATTATCTATCACACACCCAAATACAGACGTGAAATTTAATTCGTCCAAAAATATAAAATAAAAAGTTTAACACTGCCGAAATCAAAAGTATGGTATTACAAAAAAACATTTAAATAAAATTTTAAAAAATTTAAAGAAATATACGATCAGTGTATTGTGAAAGATCCCGAATATGATTCCCACCCCAGGACATGTTTTTTTTTCTAGACACAATGGATCAATGCGCTCTGAAATTACGAGTCTTATCAGACTGGTATCAATTTAAAAAAAAAAACGGATTTTAGTAGTGACCAATTTGAATGTAGTGGCAAAAGTAATTACTTTTGCCACTTTATAACTATGTAGTCGTTCGGTCAGTCTGCCTGTTTAATTATCACTCCAAAACCTCGAAACCGATTTAGGAATCATCGGATGTGAGCTACCTTATAGCGCGATAACCGAAATCCGGCGATCGGAGCCGCGGACGTCCACTAGTATATAAGATTATGATTAAACCCAAACGCCTGCTCAATTGATCGATTGATTGATCCAAAGATAAGGCTGTGTATTAGTTATTCTGGCTATAGGTATTATGTACACACGACAGCAAGTCAAGTGTTACAGTTGCACTACGAAAGCCGCCTCTATTACGAGAGTAGTAAAGGTCTCAAGGTCGACAAGGTCGACTGAGCTTTTTTTATAAAACTGTATAATGAGTAAGTTAATTACTTATGTCATTCAACAAAACTAATTAATATTTTCAGAGGAAAAGCTATTATATTACTAATATCAAATTGAAAGCAAATTAATTGCTCTTTAACACAAAAACAGACAAAGGGAAATTGAAAACTGAGTTTTATTAAAATTTTATACGATCAAAGAGCTAAATGTTATCTTTGTGGGGAAATAGGCTTCTTAGTAAAAATAAAGCTTTCAAAAGCTTTTGTTCGTGTGCGTAATTATTTCATAGGCAGATAAATTGTCTGGACTGTATACATAGGTTTAATAGTAACATAAATTACATAGAAATTGGATGAATCTTAAGAAACAAAATGACGCGGATATACCGGACGGCTGTGCGTAAGATGCTAGTAGACGAAACGGCGCCGGCGGCGCTTGAGCCTGTTTCCTCAGCCCCCGCACCTCGAGACGTGCGCGCGGACACCTTAGTGAACAAGGTAGTACTCTTTACTCCTTTGGCAGTACTGCCTGCTGAGTAATTTGCTATTGAGATAAAATATTGTACTACTAGTGCCCACCCACGTTTCTGCCTGTGTGGATGTCGGTTATCGCCCCAAAAAGTATCCTATGTCCTTTCCAAGGTCTTAAACTACTTTCGTACCAAATTTCATCCAAATCGGATTGGCGGCTTGGTAGCGAAATTGTGACAAACAGACTGAGCTACTTTCGAATTTATAATATTAGTATGAATTGATATAATAGAAGCTCTGGTTTCGATTACGAAAACAAAGCAACTTTTCCTGTGTTGATGCCGGGATTAGTCAACTAAAGTAATCTCTGGCTCCTTAGTGCTTTGGAACGCTCGTTAAGTTGTTGACTCCGGTTGTAACTGCGACCGCCTTAACCCACATTGGGCCCAGCGTGGTGGTGCCATGGCCCGAACTCCTCCTGTGTTTCTCCCTTATAGGAAGGCCTGTGCAGAGGGAGTAATATAGGCTGGTGTGGTGATGATGCCGATGATAATATATAGAAGTGTTTCCCTCCTGCATCTGGAGCGCTTGACTGGACAATGTCCTCAACCGTCCCAAAGATGGTATCCATTGACAATAGTTCAGTCTGGAGCTATGCTCCTAAATTAGGTATATTAAGATGCCTTTTTTGAAGCTTCTACATTTTTTATTGTTGTCTATAATTTGCCTCCAAGAAAATCTTTTATGTCGAAGTTTCCGTAAAAAGGCATATTATTTGTAAGGATAGACGGTGCTCACAAAGTTAGAGCATAAATATAAATCACGCTTTTGACTCTGCAGTCCCCATACAATATCAAGTGTTTCTGAAAACCTGGTAAAGCAACTCCTTTGATACTCCTTCTACTTTAACCCGTCAAGCATTAGATTCCAGACACAATAGTTAATTGTCATAGACCTCCAGAGGTACAGATGAAGGTGGATAAGCAACAGACGCGCTCAGTTTTGTACGAGCACCAATCACTCCTGGTTATCTCGTACCCCGAAGATTGTCTCTAGGAAGTTCTCTAGGTCACCGTTTTAATGAAGAACATGAATATTGTCTACTAGCTTCTTTTATCATGATCATTCCCAGATTATATGCTAGTCGTGTGCAAGGGATAATAATTGAATTATTGTAAGTTTTTGTAACTGTGCTCCATCCAGTAGAAAGGTGTCACTGTACGGACGTCTCATTTGTTTTGCACGACGCACGTAATAACGCGATCAAAACGTATGAGAATTTTGACAGAGCAACGTGATGTGAAAACTTAAATTGTACCGAATAATATTCTGTGTGGGTGTTACCGAGCTTAACATGGATATTGTCCAATGAGAGTTGGCCTATGTAGCTATAAATGTCAAAATAAATAAAGTTGATAGAATTCTACTTAATTCTTGATAGAAAGGTGGAATTCTTTACTAGGTGGTAGACCCATATGTAGGGTCGCCTGGGTAGGTACCACCGCCTTTCTTATTTCAGCCGTGAAACAGTTCGCTGTGTTTCGGATTGAAGAGAAAGGTAGCCAGTGTAATTACTGGGCATGGACGGCATTTCATCTTAGGCCTCAGGATGACAACGCACCTGCAATATCAAGTGCTTTTCCTTGTTATTGCAGGTGTCTATAGGCGGCGGTAACCGCTTACCACCAGGTGGGCCGTCAGCTTGTTTGTCATCTAGTTGTATAAAAAAAAAAGTCAAAATAAACAAAATACAAATTTTAAATTTCGGAGCCTGCTGGCTTGCTGGTTTGAGTGACTGGTTTTGATCACAAAAAGAAAGCATCTTTTGTCATGGTCGATTCCGGATGGGTCAATCAAAATTTGTAATCTCGAGGTCCCCCGTGCTTCGGAACATACCACTTGAAGCCGTTGGGTGCCGTTGGTTGTTGCTGCAACCACTTTCATCCACCAACTCGCGTGGTAATTTAAACTCCTCATAGGCGGTTGATGATGATGATGATTAAAACATTTAAATTTTGGAAATAATCTAATTTTTTGGTGCAGTGTAATACTCCAGGAAGCCTATGACAATAAAAAACCAATTATGTGTGGAATGAGATGTCGATTTTCCATCCCTGCTTTATAAATAAAACTCAGGTCCAATTGGCTGTCCATATCATTGGCGATGGAAAAGTCACGAACAACCTGGAGACCTTTTCATCTTATCCCACCTTTTCGCTTCCTATTTATATTCTATCTTCAGAGTCATCAATTGATTGTCTCCAGCTCAACATCACGCACAAAGAAATTTACTTGTTTCTTTGCCTAAACTTGAATATTACGCCCTTAGGAAGCGACCACGTTTCACAGCCTTCTAACATTTCTGGAAACACTCACTAGAGGATGACTTATGATTTGAGGCACTGAGGAATTTTGGACGAGAAGATCTTACGCAAATTCCCAAACGCTACCCATCGGAGTTGGATTCGCCGATTTACCTCTTTATCAAAGTTGAACCAGCTGGACCACTTCTGCGAGGTAGATGTACTCGTTAGCAACTTCGAGAACCGAACTCCCAACTGTAACTTGTATGTACTATGAATATTCGACATAATCTTTGTTTTTTCCATGTTCTGTTTTAGGTCCAGCTGTCAAGAAGTTTTGTCTAGGTCACCGAGTGTAATGCTCGGTTCCTGCAGGGATTCGGATATGACTATTATACTGTCGGTAATTCGAATATGAGTGATGTACTTACTCGCCGTTGATGTTCATGCCGAGGATTCTACAGTATTTTTAAGCAATTGAAGTGAGTAGTTATATACGCGTACGCCGTATTGGATCCGTAGCAATAATTCGCAATATTTTAATCTCAAGAAGTTTATTTGAAGAAGCATAATAATATTTAACCACTTTTGTCACATAATACCTCGTCCTTAGCCACTTAACTCTTCAATTATTTACGTAATGAAAACAGCAATTTACATTTCTAATACATATTTTGATAATTTCATGGTATAAATTAATAATTTCTAGAGGGAAGTCAATACCGTTTATCAAAGTAGGTCGCTAAAGGCATTATTATAGAAGTGGGTAATTCTACGGGCCCTTTCCGACGTTGGGGAATTACAGGAATATCTTTTTTTCACGCTTGGAATTGGAATATTACAATCATCTACACCTACATCTTATACAGGTTGGTGCTGTCAATACGACAATAAATTCAAACATGGGAATAGAAATCGTTTGCCACTTTAAAAACATCTAATTCATTTGATAACTTTATTATATTTGTATGAATTAATACAACATTTGCTGCATAATTTCATAGAAATATCCTGAAACTATCAAATGAATCAGATATTTTTGATAGTGGCAAACCATTTCTATGAACTAATATTGCCCATAATTTATTGCCGTATTGACGACACTGTCCTGTATATTGCGTTTTCAATATTGCCGTCAGATTGCTGTAAATTTAATTGTCGTTATTACGAAATCAACCTGCTAGGCTGCTACATACCTACGTTTACATACATAAGTACTTGCCGCCATAATATAGAAAAAATGAATGTATAGGATCAGTTGACACTAAATTCATATTAAGTGCAGTTATTATATACTATTAGTTGGTTATATCACTTAATCTAAGTTAGTAATTATCGACTAGGACAGATTATTATTTTTAAACGTAATTAAAACTTTAATCGTACGCGAATTATTTCCGCACCACCCCGGCGGACGTCGTGCAACAATAACTCACGCAACAGCAGTCTAGCCTACATGCAATCATTATCAAGGTACTGTTGGTCCCGCCCCGTTCTCTGCTCACCAAGGAAGCATTATTACCTATTTTTCTCAATTATACTGAGGAAAAAATAAACTTCATGTTTATTTTTTTTCCTCAACATAAAAACGGGCTTCAAAATCCCAACACTGTTTTGGTCGGTTTTTATTTTAGTTTGTTTATTCCCTAATTTTTAGTGATACGTCATAGCTATATGCGTAACGTTAGCAATATCGACTTAGTCTCTGGTTGAAAAATATATGAGCATGCTTTTTATAACTTGACTGTTGTTCATTAAGGAGTTCCGATTGGTTCACCATACCTACTCGTACAGCGACATGCTTCTCCTCAGCCTGGGTGCTTAGCGATGAGTATTGATATCTGCCTCTTGAAACTCCGGACGGTGAGACCCGCTTGGGAGACCGCCAGAAATTGTACAGTGACTACTATTTTAAAGTATAAATGGATCCTTGGATCACGTCAGGGTCGCTCATGTAACTGTTGAATACACTATGCGCGTGTAAGGTGAATTCGAAATAAGACTCGTGATGCCGTTGTACAAGATTCCTCAGTTTTTAGTGATAGGTCAAAGCTTAGGGTGACGTTAGCAATATCGACTTATCTGTCTCTCAGTCTCTGGTTAATATACATTTGGTTTTTATAACTTGACTGTTGTTCATTAAGGAGTTCCGTTCTCTTTCTTAGAAGATTTTCGTCAGATCCAGATGAAATTTATACCAACCTGGAAGTATACTTATTTGAAAATAAAAAGAAACTCCGGAATCATTTAACACTTAACGGAGGTATGAGGTGTTATGGCCCAAACTGCTCATGTGTTTCTCCCATGTAGGAAGCCCAGCAGCGGGACGGATATAGGCCAATGCTGATGAATATACCCCATGTTTTAGTTTAATGTCGTATTGTCTTCACCACTTTGTATATAACAAGATGACAAAACAATTAAGCGACGGCCCAGCTGTACAAAATGTTGCGCCAAATTGACAGTCACATGTATTGACTCCAAGATTATATCTACGAACAAGGTGGCAATATTTCTATTAGACCTTTCCATTAGGTGTTTGCGTCTTTCAAGTCAATCCAGGTATAATGTTTATTTGGGTCCTTATTTATTTAGGTACCATTCTCGGGGCAACATAAATTAATTTTGGTATGTCTTAGGCTTTGAAATTTACAAGTCTAGCTTGCGAAGTGGTATCTGTTGTTTGCCTACACTTTTCCAAATGTCAATAACAAAATATTTTAGACCATTTCTCTATACCCGGCACACAATCCGGTTATCCGCTCGATTCTGACAGGGTTTTCTTGAAACGAGTTACGAGTTACTAGGTGCGAAATACGGAAGGCGAAAAGACATTCGTGGAGGAAGTTCTGCGAGGAGATCCAGAATACTCCTCAAGGGGCCAGAATTCACAAAATCTTAGCGAAATCGCCGGCCAACCAACTGGGACTTTTAAAGAAGCCAGATGGAAATTTTACTGATACAGTGGAGGAGACCCTGGAGTTCTTAGCGACAACACACTTCCCTGGATCAAAAACTGTATCGAGTACCGAATATAAACCTGAGCATCAACACTGCCTAACCAGGCCTAAAAACGAAGACTGGAGAAGAGCAGCAAAAATGATCAGACCAAATAAAGTGAAATGGGCTATCGAAACCTTCAAACCATTCAAGTCTGCTGGGGAAGATGACATTTTCCCAGCACTGATGCAAGAAGGGAAAGACATTCTCACACCGCTCCTGGTAAAAATATTTCGTGCGAGCTACGCATGGGGATACATACCAGAAAACTGGACATTGGTCAAGGTATGCTTTATACCTAAAGCAGGCAAGAAGGACTATTCACAACCAAAATCCTTTAGACCAATAAGCCTAACCTCTTTCCTGCTAAAATGTATGGAAAAAATCATAGACGAATTCATAAGGGAAGGACCTTTGAAGGAACTCCCCTTACACTCCAAGCAACATGCTTATAAAAAAGGGAAATCCACGGAAACTGCTCTTCTTGAACTTACGGATAAGATTGAAAGAGCTCTGGAAGACAAGCAGATAGCTCTGTGTGCTTTCCTCGACATTGAAGGAGCTTTTGACAATGTCACTATTGGATCCCTTACCAAAGGTATGGGAGCCAAAGGGATCGATGACACAACGACCCGGTGGATAAAGTCAATGCTGCTTAATAGAACTGTTAAGATAAATCTAAACGAAATAACAAGAAGTTTCAAGACAACAAGGGGATGTCCGCAGGGAGGCGTACTGTCTCCACTGCTTTGGTCACTTGTTGTTGATGAACTCCTTACAAAAACAACTCAAATGGGTTTTGATGTGCAGGGCTATGCCGACGACGTAGTGGCCTACGTTATAGGTCCTTGCCAAAGCACTGTATCATCAATACTACAAAGAGCTCTGAATACCATTGTCAAATGGTGCGCAGACAACCAACTGGGGGTTAACCCCTCCAAAACAACTATAGTGCCCTTTACTAGGAAGCGCAAGCTAAACAAGCTTGCTACACTAACTATTAAAGGAACATCCATACCTTTTTCCCAAGAAGTCAAATACTTGGGCGTAACAATTGACAAGACACTGACTTGGGAAACACACTTAAATAACGTAATCCAAAAGGCAACAACTGCCTTAGGAATATGTCACCGCCTTGCAGGGACGAGATGGGGCTTAAACCCCAAAATCGCCCTATGGCTTTATACCTCCATCGTAAGGCCGATGCTAACGTATGCCTGCGTAGTCTGGGGGAAAAAAGTCAGGCAAATAACAACCATCAATAAGCTAACCAGCTTACAACGCACCGCGTGCTTGATGGCAACTGGTGCTATGCGCACAACCCCGGCGGCAGCCCTTAATGCTCTTCTCAACCTACCGCCTCTGGATCTATTTATTGGAAAAGAGGCAAAGGCTGGAATGTATAGGGCAGGCGTCTCTGGGAAAGCACAATGGGCATCTCAAACACTGCGATCATTACATCAAGCTGTGTTTGAACTACCTCCATTAGCAATGACTTCTGACGTCATGCTACCACAACTCAACTTCCACAAAAACTATACAGTTGAACTGCCTAGCAGGGAGGACTGGGCGAATATCCAAAACAACATTTATCCACAAGTCACTACTCCCTCCGAAGCTGGATGCCTCACATGGTTTACAGATGGCTCCAAAATGGGTAACAACGTAGGATGTGGGGTGTATGGAGTCAGACCAAGGTTTAGTAAAAGCGTCAACCTCGGAAAATACGCCACCATTTTCCAGGCGGAAGTCTACGCCATTATTGAATGTGTGCAGGCTAACCGCCTAAGGAACTACGTTAACCAAAGAATTTACATCTACTCCGACAGCCAAGCAGCGCTTAATGCTATAAATGCGAATACACTGCATTCAAAATTAGTAAAAGACTGTGTGGAGGAATTAAATACACTGGGGATCAACAACAGAATCACTCTGAGATGGGTGCCTGGTCACTCTGGCGTCATAGGCAATGAAAAGGCCGATGAATTAGCCAGAGCTGGGGCTCAGGGACGACAGATTGGACCGGAACCTTTCTGCGGAATCTCAAAGAACCAGGCCATGCACTATCTCAAAAGCAAACTCATACAGGAGTCCTCCGAACAATGGCTAAGGACACCTGGTTTGATACATTCAAAGTCCCTGATACATGGCTACTGTGCTAAACGAACTGAAGAGCTGATAAAGCTCAGCAGGAGTAACGCGAGTGCCATGATTAGAGCTTTAACAGGCCACTGCAAACTGAACAGACACTTATTCAACCTAAAATTAAGTGATTCGGATGATTGCAGATTCTGTACACAGGAGCGCGAAACCCCAATGCACCTCCTTTGCAACTGTGGACCCTTTATCCACAAACGAAGCCTCTATCTGGGGAGACACACTATTCACCCAAATGAAGTTGAGACCCTTGAGGTTGGGAAAATCCTAAAATTTATGGAAAGTGCCCAAATCAAGGTTTTATTATAACTATTGGTGGCAAGTCACAATAGATCTTTTAGGTCGCAGTGACAAATCAGTCTAAAAAGACCGAAAAGCCCCAAATACAAGATAATAATACTAGGTGCTAGGCCCGTATCTAGGGTCGTCTGGGTAGGTACCACAATCTTTCTTATTTCAGCCGTGAAACAGATTGCTGTGTATCGGATTGAATGGAAAGGTGGCCAATGTAATTACTGGGCATGGACGGCATTTGATCTTAGGCCTCAAGATGGCAACTGCAATATCAAGTGATTTTTCTTTGTTTTTGCAGGTGTCTATAGGCGGCGGAAGCCGCCTACCATCAGGTGGGCCGTCAGCTTGTTTGTCATCTAGTTGCATAAAAAAACATAATACTGAACTCAATATTGATTCTTTAAGACTCGAGGTGGCAATAAAACATCTTGGAACCTGTGTTTTATATTCTTACCTTATGTGTTTGTATAACATTAATCCTTTAACGCGCAGACTTGTATCTAGCATATAGCACTAATTGTGTCTAGCACGTTGGGTATGGAAAATGTAGTAATGACTGACTGTCTGAAATATCAATGCTCTGTACGCGTGGATGTCCGTTATGGCGCCAAAACGTACCTATTACTTATGTCCTTTCTCGAGGTGTAATTTACCTTCATGGCAAATTTCTGAGGAGCTCAGTACCGTGGTGGTTTGAGCGCTCTGGTTTCGATTGAGAAAACAAAGCAACTTTCGCCAGGGTCGGTCCCGGGATGGGTCAATCAAATTTATAATCTCGAGCTCCTCCGTGCTTCGGAATGCACGTTAAGCCGTTGGTCCTAGTTGTTACTGCAACCACTTTAACCCACCAACCCGCATTGGGCCAGCGTGGTGGTGTTGTGGCCCAATTTTCTCATGTGCCTCCTCATGTAGAAAGGCCTGTGCCCAGCGGTGGGACGTATATAGGCTGATGATAATTATCATGATTTTACATTTGATTTCATATTCACTTTCAAGTTATACTTAGAATCTACTTAGGTAATACTCTTCGAGTACCTATAAGGGCAAACACACTTCTAATGTCACGACACTCACACGACTACTTTACTTCATGTCTGGCCGATTTAAACGCACGAATCTAAAACTTCAAACTCCGCTAGCGTTTTTTAATCCCTATTTGTATTCTTTTTTTGGTTGATTCCCCCTGTGTAGGGATGGTAAAGAGATCAAGCCCATACCTGTTATTAATCTGTGCCCATACAGCCAAGTCTTAAGTACATTTTTCTTTGATTCTGCAATTATTGCATTGAAATGCTAGTGGAGCACATTGTACATCTTGGGAGAGTTTGGCGCAAAATATAATACGATGACTCGTTCCTTTGTCAAAATAAGCTAAACAATGGAAAGTAGATGTAAGTGTGAGACGTGTAAGCGGTAATTATAACAGGAACTTAATTAAGACATATGTACCTATATTTGTCGAACGTGAACATATGAGAGACATAACTAATACCATTGTTGATTTACGATCACTAAACTATCTTGAGCCTGTCCTATTTGTGTGGAAATGGGTCGACAATAACCGTAGGATCACTCCGAAATGGTGGGCAAGGACTATTACAGAATCATCGGAAGAGTAATTAATTTTGTTGAGACGGAAGCCTCCCTATAGTCATGGGAGGAGACGCGTGGGCGCCGGGAGCATGAGACGTCACCGCTAGATACGACGATAGGGCTCAAGGACAATTCCGGAACTGGACTGAAACTATTTTGTGGAATCTTAAAGAACCAGTCCATGTACTTTCTCAAAATAAACTCGTATCAGCATCCTCCGAACAATGGCTAAGGACACCTGGCTTGATACATTCAAAGTCTCTGATACATGGCTACCACGCTTAACGAACTGAAGAGTTGATAAAGCTCAGCAGGAGAAACACCAGTTATAATAGCTTTGATTGGCCACTGTAAACTAAACATACATTTATTCAACCTAAAACTAAGTGATTTGGATGTTTGCAGATTCTGTGCACTGAAGTACACACCTCCTATGCATCTGTGGATCCACAAACGAGGCCTTCATCTGGAAGACACACTATCTAACCAAATGATAATAAGACCCTTGAGGTTGGAAAAATCCTAAAATTTACAGAAAGTGCCCAAATCAAGGCTTTACTTGAAACTATTGGCGGTCAGTCACAATTAATAGATCTTGCAGGTCGCAGTGATGAATCAATCTAAACAGGACTCGTAAGCCTCTAATACAAATAATAGGTATATTATCAACCGTTAAGAATTATTTGAATAAATTGTGACTACTTACTATCAAGGTATCACACAACAGTTTCAAATGTCTAAAGAACGATTATCTAAATGCAAAACTAAAAGCGATGAATAACACTTTGAGTTTGAAATTGAAATACTTATTTAGAATTAAATTAAGGCCAACAAGCTTCAAAAATTTTATTTGAAGTTGGTATTTTACGTCCAATTAAAATATAAATAAAGTTTCTTTGAAAATAGCTTTGTAGGAAACAAAATTTAACGCTCAATTACTTAAAGCTCAACGTTTACTAAGCCGAGTTAAATTTACCCTTATTTTTTTGGTATAAAGTCCATTTATTATGAAACCTAGTAAAGAAACATCTCAAATCGAAAAAGTCAATAAAACAAAACATTTTAGTTAAAAATGCGTCGTCGCTTGAGAAGGCTTGATGATTGTTACAATACTACTTTCACTTATGCTTTTCAAATTATAGCTAAGAGCCATCTCGATCACGTCAGCTTTTAAACAAAAAAAAACGAATTAAAATCATTCCATTCCTTTAGGAGCCACAGACAAATACACAGATACGTCAAAACTTCTTTTGCGTAGAGCGTTAAAAAAGTATCGGTCGCTTGCCTTTTGGTTTCCAAAAGAGTTATATCTCAATAACTTTTTGCATCTTCAGAAAATGTAATAATAGAATAGAATAGAACAAATATGATAGAATTCATTGATAACAACATTATGGTCATGGATTTTACATTATGTGAAACATTAAATAAAATAGAACCAAAGTAAAATAAATTAAAACATAAAATCTTTTAGCGACCAAGCATTTTATACTACTAGATATACAACTAAAAGGTCGATTTTTTTTCTATGCAGCATCTCTCTTGGAAGCATTCGAGAGTTAAAAATTCATTGTGTCTGGAGTGTGTGGTATGACAACTTAATGTTCTTCGTTACATTTTATATTATTTAAAAACTGAGATTCTTAGATTGGTACTATTTTCTCATTATTTTCAGTAATTACATTAAATTCATTAAACATAACAGCTAACCCAACCCGTTTTTGCCTTCGTAATTTGAGCTTAAGCGTACTCGAGACAACGCAAAGTAGGTTAATTAAAATGTGATTTTGCATTTAAGCCTTTATTGAATTCGCGCGTAGCAATTATTATATTCTAATTTTATAATTTTGTTAATTAATATTGCTAATTGTGACATTTTCTTGCTCATCATAATTGTTGATATCGTGTCACGTTTGGGTGGCGTAGTGGAGTGTATAATATACTCGTAATATTTGGTTTCCGAGCACTGAAAGTCACTGTCATCATTTATGTCTTTTCCCACTCAGAACTACTTTTGACTGACAAAAACAGTCAATATAGTTTTGACTGACTTAAACAGTCAAAAGTGGTTGTGACTGACTAAAACAATAAAAGTAGTTTTGACTGACTAAAATTATCAGAAGTAGTTGTTACTGACATGAACAGTCAAAAGTAGTATTGACTGACTAAAACTACTGAACTGATTTTTAAAAAAAATATGGGACCAAATGGCAGCTATTCCAGCTGCCATTTGGCCCCATATTTTTTTTAAAAATAAAAAATAAAAAGCATCGAACAAAAAAAGAATCACGTAAATCGGATCAGTAATCTCGGCGTAGTTAGTGTACACACAAAGAAAAAAAAACACACTGGCCGAATTTAGAACCTCCTCGTTTTTAATAATATAATATATCGTTTATTTGTACCAAGTATACAACAAGTGAAAGTTACATTTACATGATTTTAATGTAAATTAGACAACGCTGGTTGACAAAAGTTGAGGCAACCTTCCTTCTTCCTTTTGAAGTCGGTTAAAAACAGTTAAAGTTTTGACTAGCTACAATAGTACTAGGTGGTAGACCCATATGTAGGGTCGCCTGGGTAGGTACCACCGCCTTTCTTATTTCAGCCGTGAAACAGTTCGCTGTGTTTCGGATTGAAGGGAAAGGTAGCCAGTGTAATTACTGGGCATTGACGGCATTTCATCTTAGGCCTCAGGATGACAACGCACCTGCAATATCAAGTGCTTTTCCTTGTTATTGCAGGTGTCTATAGGCGGCGGTAACCGCTTACCATCAGGTGGGCCGTCAGCTTGTTTGTCATCTAGTTGTATAAAAAAAAAAAAAAAAAAAGTCAAAGAAGTCATGAGTCAGTCATGACTGACTAAAACACTATATTTTATTTTAAATAAACCAATTAATTTTGAAAATAAGGTTTTATTTGATAAGGTAGGTATGTCGAAATTTCATAACCAACTACGTATTGTATCATATTCCATTGCGTAGATAAAACCATAAAATTAATTATGTAAAGTTACTCTTAAGCCCATAAGCCTGCTGACCTCTTTACCATTAAATAACAAAGCAACGACTAAATGTTACACGCGAAATGAATTAATTGAAATCCACAAAATGTTGATGGAATTGTAAACTTTATGTAAAACATGACCTATCTTTGTAGGCATTATTATTTTCTTTTCAATTGGAATAAAACACTTTTATTATTTTAGCCTTATTGGTACACTTCCTGTTTCGCAAGGTTTAGGTGGTGATTATTATTTGTAAGTTTTTTTTTAATGTCACGTTTTAAGGTTTGTAAATATTAGGTAAGATTTTTAATACATTTAGACTGTCAACATATACGTTTTTTTTACTAATTAATAGAAAAGCAGCACCCGGCATCCTCGTCTAAAGGATCCATATCATTTACTTTCCAAACATATCTCAATCTCCGTCATCACATCTAATTTCATCACCGAGTGAGCGGAATGCATGGGAATGAATCGAACCCCGAAACGTATAACTTCGATGTATTGTCAGAATACAAAGGGAACGCCCAATTATAACTTGGAATTACTTTAACAAGGGAAACATGTAATTGTGAACAAAGTTGTCGTGTGAGTTAGGTATCTTGGAGTCTTAAGTTGAGATAACTTAGTTACAGAAGTATTACTGTATTTTTTAGGATGGCCACTTTTCTTGGAAGCTGATTATCCAAGTTTAGAACCAAAATGAAAAAAATATATACATGCATTTACAACTCAGCTGCCCAAATTTAAAACCTAGTAACAAGTGATTTCAAAAAAAAACCGTTTCTGACATTTTTCGACTTACTAGGCAGTATCAATATGATGTGGACCTTAAAACACCCAGTTTCTTACGTAAATTAAAAAATATAATTTAGCAAGTCTGAGCAATTTGGCATGACTATAAAAAAATCCATGAAGTACAAATTCTCAACATAGTATGTCAGAATACAAATTTAAAACCCTAGCAACTCAACCGACTTACTAAGTTATGAATTTGCGAAACCGACTTGCTATGTTTTGAATTTGGCACCGATTATAAAATCAATGAAATGTCATTTAGTAAGTCCAGTAACACCGTCGCACGAGTGTTTCGCTCCAAGATATCAATGTATAAAATGAGTTTTATGCCTAACCTAGCCTTGTTCCCCTATTCTAACCGCCTCTGTGGTCTAGTGGTTGAGACCACCTGCCTTAGATCTAGAAGTCCGGGGTGCGATTCCCGTGGGGGCAGAAATTTTCTGCTTGGTTTGGTTGGTGGTAGGGCATTTCTAAGTCCGCCTGGCTAGCTACCACCATCTTACCTAAGTCTGCCGCCATAACAATAATGTTAACAGCATTGTTGTGTTCCGGCAGTTAGAGGTAAGATAGCCAGTTCCTCTGTGGTTGAGGAATCCGGGTATAACTCGCTTCCATCGTCAGTCTTATCTTCACTTACCATCAGGTGAGATGAAGGCCATGAGTTACCCCGGTAGGGTAAAAAAAATGCAATTCTATTCCCCCACTTTCAAATACTATCCCCCGAGGGGTGAAATCATCGAAGAAAGATAGTATAATATTGTTCCAAAATTGGTCCCCCTAATGCCATTGAACAGAAGGGAATTTTGCCTGAAATTACCCACGTGTGATAGCTCCCATTGATTTACAGACTGATGGTCTAATTGTTACCAATAATAACGAGTAGTTATTAATAAGCATTTTATTTTAATTTAAGTTTATTTTAAGCCGACTTCAAAAAAGGAGGAGGTTATCAATTCGTCTGTATGATTTTTTTTTATGTTTGTTACCTCAGAACTTTTGACTGGGTGAACCGATATTAAAGATTCTTTTTTTGTTCGATGCGGAATAGTTCCCATTTGGTCCCATAATTTTTTTTTGAAAATCCATTGAGTAGTTTGGTTTTTAAATCAAAAAAATTGTAAAAATTAAGTTGTCTACATAGGCGAAGTTGCGGAATTTTTAGTGAAATGATACGATAGTAGAAAACAATATAAGCTCACGGTCACCCATCCACCTTTGACCTTCAAAAGTTATCACTAAAAATTGTATTGTATTGTACATATTTTTGGATTTGGTGCTTAGTTGTTTCCAGAAACCATAGATAGTGAAGCACCGACTCCAAAAAAATGTTCCTAGGGGAATGAGTACCTACTAAAATTTAATTATTTTATCCTTATCAGTTTTTTGGAGTCGGTTTTAATTTTTGTTTAATCTTTTTTGTCTAGGAGAGGTTTATGACATGTTTAAATTTAAGAGTCCTTTGAAGTAAGTAAATAAATATATTTTTAAGACAACACGTATTTTAATCAAAATCTGCATTAATAGGTACTTTGGGATAGTTTTTTTATTAATTACTTTAATATCACAATTATAAACACTTTGTATATGAGTTTGTTTAGTGTTTACCTTACCTCAGAAAATCAAATTGAGAACCTAGTAAACCGACTTGCTAAGTTTTGATATTGTTTTTATAGTCATATTTGGGTAAATTTTCAAATAAAAATAGAGTGTGAGCGATTAAAGTGTATCCATAACCTCTTACACGATTACGAGTATCACAAACTACAGTCAACAATATAGTGAAACTTTTCGTCAAACACCCCAATCGCTACTATTTCTGGTTTCGTCGGGCCAACGAATCAAAGTAGCCCACCTGTTTTTTGGCTCTCCTGAACATTCTTGTTGGAACGAGTTACTATGTTTTGATTTTAAGCAGCCGAACTGTTGTGTTGACAACAAATGTTGACGTACTAGAACTGTACCCCTAGCATGAACATATTTAAAATTCGAATCGTAATCGTTCATACTCGCTTGAAACTTCAAATAAAAGCCAGACAAAAGCTAACGTAACTACTCAATACGATGGCGATTCCAAATTTAAAAATGTTCGTGCTAGGGGTACTGCCTGGCTTTCAAGAATAGATACGCAATAAAAAAAGATGTTTACATTATCATATGAAAAGACTACTCACTTTGTTCCTAAAAACAATTCAACAATATTTGTAGCCTAACTCTTAATATTATACGTCTGAGATGAATGTGTATTTGTTATTTACGTTAGGGTGTTTAGTCTCAAATGAATAACATCGCTGTCTCTTTGTAACGATCTTTGTTGCGAAATCAGTTTTTCATCTCTGATCACGACAAAATATTAAGGATTTAATGTAAGTAGTTAGATATATGGACTTAGTTCAATTTTACATAATTTTGAGTTACGCCCATATTCCCGCAAGCTACCGGTCTGGTAAGATATTTGTTGTTTGTGATAAGTTTTTTTTTATACAACTAGATGACAAACAAGCTGATGGACCACCTGGTGGTAAGTGGTTATCACCGCCTATAGACACCTGCAATAACAAGTAAAAGCACTTGATCTTGCAGGTGCGTTGTCATCCTGAGGTCCTAAATCCTAAGATGAAATGCCGTCCACGCCCAGTAATTACACTGGCTACCTTTCCCTTCAATCCGAAACACAGCGAACTGTTCGAACGAGTCAAGTCTTACCAAAATAATAAAAGTTAAATTTACTTGACAAGTGATATAGGTACAACTAAACAGAAACATATTTAACAACATGGTATGTGTCCAACTGCTGGGGATAGGCCTTCTTACATGAGAGAAACACGTAGAGTTAATAAAATAAGTTTATAACGCCTACTTTATTGTAAGAAATAGGCGTTAGTAACTAAGGAAAGAAAACGATGAATAAAGGTTCACGCACATTATGCCGGGCCGCAGCGGAGCGGAGCGGGCCGCAATGCACCGCAAAATGCTTACTTAGCACATAGTGACGGGCCGGCTCGCAGCGCATTGACGGATTTTGAGTATAGTGTACTGCCAGACATCCGTGCAACTGTACGTTATGGATAGCTCTGACGAAGAATTATCATTTTTATGACTGTTGTTAGAAAAAGAACATAATGAACAGTTTCTTCAAAAAGTTGGTCAAAAAGGACGCGTAAAATATGGATATATCCAATTTGTTCCAAGCGAAATGTATTCGGCGAATACCATCATCTCTTTCCCGATCTTTTAGCAGACAAAAATGCACTTCACTCCGCTTGCTGTAGCACACTGTGTCGGGGTGCAGCGGGGCGGGGCGGGCCCCATCGCACCCAACTAAATTCCGCGGCGGAATATGCGCGCCCGTTGCGCCCCGGCATAGTGTGCTATAGTTCATATAAAATACATACGACAGATTTAAGCGGATTTTTGCGCTGCGACCCGCTCCGCTGCGGCCTGACATAATGTGTGCGAACCTTTAATTGTATCCCCGTGGCGGGAATCGAACCCGCGTCTCGTGGGGTCCGGCCTGACGCGATAACCGCTACGCCACCGGAGCACTAGGTGCCCTACCAATTATTTACCACTTTCAAAGTTTAACGTTTTTATACCAACATTTATCTCACTACTCATTGAAGTTTTACAACTCCTAGTGATCCGAAAGAATACTTTTACAAGCAGTTTTCTTATTTATAAAAAATAATTATTTGTATTTCTTACAACATAGCTATTTATATTCAATAACAACAAATCCTGTAGATAGCTTATAGGTCAAATTTGTGTTATAGGTATTTATTGTTAGTGCTAAAATCTATTTTCATTTTTTTTTGTCTTGCGTTGAATGTTGCTTGCATTTGTGGAACGGCTTGTCTACGTACCTACCGATACACTGATCAGATTGCAGCATCGTGCTGTCCGTATTATTGGCGATGATCATGAACTACCTTGAATCTATTCAATTGCGTCGAGACATTGCGTCGCTTAGCGGCTTCTATGGGCTTTATCACGGAGAGAGAAAGAAAAGAAAGAAAGAATATACGTTTATTTTGTACATATGACAAGTACTAGGAGTATTAGGAGCTTGAGCTTTTCGATATTATCCCGCCTTCCCCCTTCCTACTCAAGAGCACGCGTGCCGGTCTTCGGAGTCATCAATTCACTGTCTCCACCTCAACATCACTCAAAAAGAAATTAAGTACTTTGTTACTTTGTGGTACTTCCAGAACTTGGAATTATTTGCCGGCACATGAGTTCCCTTCTTTTGATAACACGGGTTCCTTCAAAAGAGGCATGAAAAAACACCTTTTGGACCGGCAAGGTGGAGGCAGCTAGAGCAGTGTCTAAACTGCACTAGCTGTCTTTGCATATGGAATCTTCTCACCACTCCACATCAGGTTGCGTTGAGTCATTTGCCGTGCTTTGTTAAAAAAATAATTGAAAATTCAGTGGTAAAATATTTTACTACAAAGTTTCTAATCATTCGTTTTCTTATTTAGTTTTTTGTTTCAAGCAATTACAATAATCGAACATCAGATGTTATAGTTGATAGATTATTTTTAATCTATTATGTGAAAGAGTTATTTAACTATTCAAGATTTTTCAAATACTTATTTAAAAACCTTTGTATATTAGAAGTTCTAACATCAAAACTTTAATTATCTCTGATTCTTTGTTCTAGAATGAAATAAAAAATCTTCAATTGCAATGTTCTGCATCTCGAGTTCACATTAAGCAGACTGTGAACCAAGATCAACGGGCGATCAAACAATTTTCACGTTTCATTTCCCAGGGATGCACTCCAATACTTTGATGTCTCTTTTGAAATAAAGATCGCTGTGATATGCAACGTTCCTTGTGATTTTCAATCCATGATGCAGATAAAATGAAATTCAATATTTTGAACTTTTGTTTAAGCATATTATTTGAAGTTTAAAATTATTAAATTTAATGATGTTCAGAACATGACGACGTTTAATTGAGGCTAGATAAAAGATGTGATTTTTTTTTAATTTTACTTAGAGGTTGCATACAAATTTAATAGTCTTTATTACAGAGTATCCAGAGAGACTACAGAAGTATTTACTGAAAAAACATCAATCGTCAAAGAAATATTGTGTTTTTTCAGTATGGAAGATCTAGGATACGTGCAATACCAGAAACCATCTTTATATATCCGTACACATAAATACACCGCACTCATTGAACAAAAGAGCGAAGAACGGGTCTTGAATCGTCACGATTTACTAGATACAGACATGTGCTTAGACGCTTCCCTCCCTACACGACGCGACTGTCCAGAACCCAGGAACCACCTGGCACGTTCTGTTTTGTCGATCCCTTGAGGCTCTAGTATACCCAGTGTGGGAAAACTCCCGAGGAGAAAGAAACTACAAGGCTTGAAGGCTTGAAGATCGTTCTTATCTTCTTAGGACCGAAGTAGAGCTGTAAAAGACATCATGTGCCCAACAGAATAAGTCAGTAAAAAATCGAACCCTATTCAGAAAAAAAACCTCTCCTCGTAAGCAAAGCCTTTAAATAGAAAGCATTTTCACTGCTCCAACTGGAATCAATAAAACATGATCCAATAACATTACTACCGTTAAAGGTTATCTTAGCTCTAAAAGGCATATAGAATATAACGTAACTGTGAATTTGTTGAACCACGTAAGATTTCCGGAAGCATATTTTGAAAATTAAAACCTATTGAGTCTGAAATGTTTGATTTGACATGTTATTTGTGAAGGAACCAGACCATGTTGGTTTTCTTTTGTTGAAGAGACTTTTGTGGACTGGTAAGGGTTGAAAAGGTAATTCAGAAACTGGTAGTACCTATATTGAGACAAAGATAAAATAAATAAAGCTTAAAGGTTTAACTGACATTACTAGAATATAAAAACATAATGCAAGAAAGATCGCGGTCGTTATCGTTAGTGACATTTCTTATTTGGACAAGCATAATAGCTACAACAAAATATGAAAGTTTACTTGTTATTCATACAAAAAAACGCCGTGAAACCGTCCTCGTACACGAAATTATTCACTCGACGCACTTCATTTGTTGCCCTCCACACAAATTGTGTACAGTAAGCTTAAATTATTGCGTTAGGCTCGTCCCGAATACGAATTATAATTGTGCGCTTATATCAGGGGTTTATTTCTGACAGGAAAATGTCGACTCTTTTATTCGGGTATATTTCCGTAATGTCGTAAGTATTGTAAGTAATAGGGTCTTTGATGTATTTAGGTCTACAGATAAAGTTGCTTACGGATGGTAAACGAGTTGTGGGAGATCATGAATGTTAATTTGACCCATAAGTAATGGAATAAATTTATTTTCGCATTTTAGATTTTATTGCTATGTGTGAAGGTTGCAGGTAGCTTATGGATTCGTGCAGTGCAGGACAGAACTTTGTCTCGATGCGTTAGCAGTTACCTTCAGCATTTTACTCCCATTATACCAGAATCAGAATAATACCACAATACGAAAACAAAGCAACATTCGCCATGGTCGACCACGGGATGGGACTACCAAAATTTATAATCTCAAGATTATAAATTGCACCTCCGTTCTTCTGAGGGCACGATGCCTCGTTAAGGTCTCGGTTGTTACTGCAACCGTTTTAGCCCACCAACCCGCATTGGGCCCTGGCCTAAACTCCTCATGTGTTTCTTCCATGTATGAAGGCCTGTGCAAAGCAATGGGATGCATAAAGGCTGGTGATGATGATGATCATGATACCAGAATACTATGTCTTAGTATTACCAAAATATGAGGCTGTTTTACCCTATGTCGCATCCAAATTGAACGCAAATGATTAAATATTATTTTTTCAAAAATTCTTATGCGTAACCGATCACCGCTTACCTTCTGCCATAAAAGAGGCATATTACTCGTGAATGTGGTCGAAAGTACCCGAGAGTGACTAAGGGTTAACCGTCTGAGAGCATGTGTAGAGTACACGGGCGTAAATCGTTTCAAATGAGAGCTTCATGAGTGCAGATAAATTACATTAAATCTCCCGCTCACGTGCCGGAAAATTCACCAATGTTTCACTGGAGGGTTGGGGTGACCATGGCGTCGGGTTGAGATGTCATATTAATTTCATTAGTGCTGTCGATCACAAATGTGATTGCAGAGGCTGTGTTGGAAAGTTGCCGCATGGTTATATTGCATTTGTGATTTATAGGATGATTGAAGTGTAAATATAATTCAGTAAAAATTGAAAACAAAATAACATTCATGCTTAACTTGTCTCATTAACATCATATCCTCCTATGATGTCTACTGCTGAGCAAAGACCACCTCCATTGATTTACAAACGAAACGGATTTGCTTCACCTTCCTCCAAAAACGGTTCGCCGCGACCTGACCAGGGCCTCGATCGCGCTAATTTACATTGTATTTACCAAAGCAAATGTGAAACGTTCCCTTGCGCACAATTTGTGTTGCGCGAAACCAACCAATTATCTGTTTTTTCGAAGCATACATTGATTACTTTGATAATAATTATATTACATATTAATTAAGTTCAAATTACACAAATTAATAAAATAAAAACTTTCTAAATTTAGTAAATATATCGATCAGTTTTTGACAGCACCTAGATACAAATACGTTACTATGGCAACCGTCTATGGGAACGTATTTTCCGCTGTCCTACAAACATTTTTGACAAGTTGCTTAGGCACTAACTTAATCAAAAACGTGCGACCGACAGCGGAAAATACGTTCCTTTAGATGGTTGCCATAGTAACGTATTTGTATCTAGGTGCTGTCAAACACCGATCGATATTTTACTTAATTTAGAAAGTTTTTATTTTATTAATTGATGTTATTTGAACTTAATTAATATGTAATATAATTATAATCAAAGATATCAACGTATGTTCCGAAAAAAAACCTAATTGCTTGGTTTCGCGCAACACAAATTGTGCGCAAGGGAACGTTTCACATTTGCTTTGGTAAATACAATGTAAATTAGCGCGATCGAGGCCCAGGTCATTTGTGCATTTGGTGGCATACACCTTACTTTGCGCTTTCCGCTACGTAGTCGCCATGTTAGAACTTTAACGATCCATCGGTTATGCACACATTTGTCTACTACCCACAAGCTAGATGCAATAGATATTTCACACAACGAATATTAGGAACTCGTTTCTTTGTCGTACTTCCAGAACTTATTTTAAGAATAGTTATTTGTTATACAAGAGTGCAAAGTTGCTTTTAAACCGCGTGCTCAATTTTGATGGCCGAGCTAGCGAGGGAATCAAAAGAGCACGAGGTAAAAAATCTTTGCGCTCGAGTGCAACACGTAACTTTTCATCCCACTTCAACGAGGAAATGACTAAATGCTAAAAAAAATGCGCATTATTAACAATTTCAGTCAATTCTGTTGGCGTCAAATAAACTTCTTCGTCGCTGAAATCACTAATTTTAGCTATTTACTTGTTTTCAAATTTCTTGTTTTGAACCCATGGTTTTAACAAATATGTCGCGATAAGAAAATGGCGCGCGGAAAGCAAAATAAACAAAAAGTACACCAAGAAGGTGCCGAGTCTGAGATTTTAACAAGTTCAAAAAGGTTGTATGATAAATTCGGCACCATGGAGGTAGAAGTAAAGAGGTTTAATGATGTTTTGAATTCACAAACTTAGTGCACACGATGTTCTAAATTCAATTTTACTTTATCCTCTAGCGTATAAAAACGGCTTTTGCGCTCAGATATCGAAGAGCAAAAATACTCTTTCCGAGATGGGGGCATGAAAACTTCATTGCCAGCACATGTGTTTTAAATAGTCCATCATGTTAAGTCCAACTTCCAGAAAGAAGTTATTAATCGACGGATCCAGCTTGGCTGGGAAGCATTCGGTAAGTTAATAATTAAAATATATATTTTGTTTCCAAATATTACTAATATATATATATATTATTTTTATTGCTTATTTTATTGCTTATTTGATTATTATTATTATTTTAAAATTTTGACTTTGAATAATTATAATAAATTTGATATAACTAATTATAGTATGCTAGAAATGGCAAAAACATGCTAGAATTTCATATGATTCTTTGTAACATCTGATTTTATGTACACTCATGTTTTTACAAATAAAATATCTTTATCTTATCTTCGCAGAATATCTCGGCTCATTCACTGCAGCGTCTCAAGACCAAAGTTTTTAATTCGTGTGTGTTGCCACTCATGACTTACGGAATAGACGCGGCGGTCACCCAAACGGCAATGGAGAGGCATATACTCGGAATTTCCCTGCGTGATCGAATCAGAAATGATGAGATCCGCAGGACAACTAAGTTCGCCATAGACCGAAGAATTGCGAAACTCAAATGCACTACCATTTGAGTTTCGCAATTCTTCGGTTGCAAGCCGATGCAAGGCCGACCGCATTGCAAGGAGGACTGACTGCCACGTACCTGGTGAGGGTCGCGGGAAGCCGATCGATGCGGGCAGCGCAGAACCGATCAGTTTGGAAATCCATGGGGGTCACTTATGCTTAGCAGTGGGCGTCTCTCGGCTGAAATCATGATAATCATGACATGTGTTTCCTCCTTTCTATAGCATGAGTTCCGTCAAAAGAGGCGCAAATACTCCTTAGGGGCCGATTATACCTTCGATAAAAATAGCCATGAATACTAGTTTTAGGAACGTTTTGGAACTAAAGTTTTTTATACAAAGCACTGCTCAACACCACCTGATGTCAAGTGGGAAGAAGAGGTCAGCGAAGGCTGATAGTTCATAATTTTACAAACTTTGAATTGACGTCAAGTGTAAAAAAAGGATGGATTTAGTTATCATGAAAGATCTTTTTTCAAAGAATAATCTTAAGAAGAAAGTCAACGCGCAAGTACAACACATGATTGTACAATGTACAGGTTGCTATGTTTACTGCTAACTATTGAACTGTATCAGAAGTGTCATTTCTAAGTCAAAAATTACTGCGTGAAAACGCAAACAAAATTTTAACTGACTTTACGTACTATTTACCAGCAATTTCAAATCCTGAATTTTAAGGACTGTATTTCTAAGGAAACCATAATAATCCAATTCAGAGAATTGCTGTTTGAAAAACAATATGTTTGAATTTATAATGCTAATCTTCAAGATTCCAAGTATTCTGTAATATTTGAATAGCTTTCATATACAATATGACTTTGTTTCTGTTAACCACACAATGTTTACATTCTATCGAGTTTCACATGGATTCAATTCAAAATAAGGGACCGACAAAGTTCTTCTTGTTATTGTACAAATCGCCTATTTAATGTTACGAGAAATTTTCCAGAACGTTCGTTTTCGTCGTTCATTGTTAGACATGTTTATTCCTATTTGTTATACACAATTTATTTTAGCTTATATGAAAAAAATAAAGTGCCACCTTAATTTGGTTTGGTTATGGGAATTTTTTGTATATTGGTCTATTTTTATGGCTTCAAAAATGAAGCCATTAAAAAGACCAAGATACAAAAAAAATCCTTAAAAGAAGTATATTATTTACACATAAATTTCTAATCAAAATATAGGCAGATTTAGGAAACCAGTTCACAAGATATTTTGTTATTGAACGTGAGGCAGAAAAAGTGTATGAGAAAGGGTCAAGAGGAGAGACAACTGGGTTGAACAATTTTATTACAAATATAAATTTTTTTACCAATGAAAATCTAAACTAGAAAAATTTCCCGTCCTGAGGCCGGGATAGAACCCGAGACCTTCCGCAATCCGGGCGACAGCTCTAACCATCTGAGCTACCCAGGACTTGAGATATCCCTGTGAAATTCTTCTTGTTTATCTGTATTTGCGTTGTGAACCTACGTCCACCCTACAATGTCAAAATTAAAGAATATTTAAAAGCGATTCCCAACTTAACCGAATCGTAGGTATTTGTAAAATAACTCGTTTCGGATGTTAAAATAGAACATTTCGGCATTGTGATTTTTAATTTTCGGCGTTGTAAAAATACTCGTTTCGGATGTTAAAATAGAAGATTTTATTACAAGTTCATACATACTATAATGCAAAAAGACTTTTTCCCCAACATATTATAGTGTCATAATGCACATATTGCTCTTTCTGTTTAAATTGCTTATGTGGTGTGTATTAGTGGACATCTTTTATTGGCTCTCTGTTTTTATAAACTTTGTCCTACTATGTATTTTTGCTGTTGGTCTTCCAATAAGGTAAATATATACAGGGTGGTGCCGTCAATGCGATAATAAATCCAAACATGGGCTATATTAGTTCATACAAATTGTTTGGCACTTTCAAAAACATGTTATTCATTTGACAATTACATGACATTTCTATGAAATAATGCAGCCAATGTTATTCATGAAATTATCAAATGAATAACATGTTTTTGAAAGTGGCAATCCATTTGTATGAACTAATATAGCCCATGTTCGGTTGTCGCATTGACAGCACCATCCTGTATATGCCCATGGCACTTGGAAACGTGTTACCACGTTTTGTTATAGCAACAGTAGTAAGCGACTGAGTAAAATGTAGCACGATAGCCATACTTGAACATAACATATTGGTGATGCTTGGTATCCTTTTCATCCTTTTAATCTCAATGATGTAAAATATTGATATAATATTCGTCCTTTGATCCTTATCCTCGGAAAAGTTGCTTTCCTCCAGCGGAAAGGTTGCTTTGCAACATGAAACCGTTGCCGGTCATGCATTTTGCATTACTCAAAGGTTGATTATCATTTCTGAATATTAAACGATAAGATTCAGTTGCCTTTGTGACTGTAATGCTCTGCTATTATGAGAACGATGACCGCTATGTTTATGTAATCAGCAATATCCTGCTCACTTAAGCAAATTGAAGTTCACTCACATTTCTACAATGCTTCTGATATGGCTACCATCGTTCTTTTTGGAAACTAAGTCAGTATTTGAAATAAAACCAATTTACCGGATTTAACTCGCGTTTAATTAGATATTACATTATTATTATACCATCATGCGATAATTAAGTCCCAAGCCCGTCATCACACTGCCCAAAAAACTGACACCATGAGCTCCGTATGCGTGATTCGGGCCACTCAAAATATAACACAAAGTGACGGCAGTTAACTTAGAACTTATCAAAGACAATTGATATCTTCAGTCTTCCCGTGACCACGATCTCTGTAAAGTAATCAAACATCGGGTGTATAATAATAATGTAATATCTAATTAAACGCGAGTTAAATCCGGTAAATTGGTTTTATTTCAAATGTGTCGTGCTCGCGAAAATGTAAGACAATACTAAGTATTTTTATTATCTCTTTCTTACACATTCAGAGTGGCAAACTAGCATAAAGCCCACCTGATGGTAAGTGGTTACCGTGGCAAATTAGCGCTTGCTTCACCAAACCAAACGTTCTACTTATGCGTTGCCTACCCTATAGAAGAAGCAAACGGAAGATTTAAAATTATGTGGACAGAATAGGCGATAAGCCTCATGCTCCCAACATAACGCTTCCCCGATAAGCTCTGGCGACCTTAATTATCTTAGAAAAACAACACTCCAAGCCATTGATGTTTGGCTACAAATTTCTGTAATACCACTGTTCCTTTCCTCAGTATCAGGTATAAGCTGTATCGGGCTTCGTCATTAAATTACCATTTTAACATAAATTATCTGGGCAGCCAAATACATGGGGTAGAAAATAGTTTCTATGATTCCCATAAACCAAACACAACAGATATCATAATTATGATTGTTAAATCAATGCCGGTGATAATTTAATTTGTTCTTGTTTGACGTGACATTAACGAAGATTGAATGATTATATTTGTTATTTATTAGAGAAACGAATAATAAACATAATGTGGTGATATTTTACAGTCAATTATTTCTCATAATACTGAAAATTTGCACACCCTACTCAGTCTTCAGTTCTTCGTAGGTACTTGAAGTTATTTAAGTACTTACCGGAAAATTATGAGTGACTGTACAGTCACGTACAATGAAATGTATACATGAACAGAATTTCAAATAAATGTTCACTTTGAAATTTTCAAAAACAAATAGTCACCCTATCAATACATTCTGTATAACCATCGGAGTTTCTCACAATAAAGTACACATTTTTGTCAAAAATATGTTCACAAATGGTTTTCAGACATTTGGTTACACGTTCATAAGCAAAAGTATGTAGCCACTATGAATTACAATAATAAGTAAACGTTGTTATTTCACAAAAATGTAAACAATATCGTTTCATTACAATGTAAACAATAATTACTGTGATTGTTTTTTTTTCATATGTATACACTTATAAAACTGTAGCAGTTTTCACTATTTTGACAAATGTGTATTAATTTCAATAAAATGTACACAATGTTGTTTGCAATATAATGTAAACATTTATTTCTGTGCTTTTAATATGTTATAATGAAGGTAGCCAAAACGCGGCGGGCGTTAGCGTGGACTGTCATTTGGTTATGTTTTTTCTATCTACCCTCAATAATGTGTTTCATTAAGAATACTAGCCAGTCTGGAGCAGTGATAACGCGTTGTTTGTGATTGTAATGAGTTGCAGCGGAATTCAGATAATCGTAAAATTGAAAAGCATTATCTATTGTGGTTGTTGGCGACTGGATCCCAACCTCTTTTGAGTTATACTTTTTTATACGAATTTTGTATGGTTGCTAGGTTACGTGTTATTCTACAACGGCCTATTATTTATCAATTACAGTCCGTTTGGCTCGTTTTCAGTAGTGTATGTTTTTATGGTGAAGGACATAATGAGTAATAACAATGTGCCGTACTGGATTTCTTGACATAAAAAACATAAAATTGTTGTTTTAAAAGAGCAGGGCCATTCTGTTACCGATATTTTAAATAAAATAGGAATCACAGGGAGTATTACTATTTTAATAATTATTTACATTTTAATTAATACCTACTTGGTTAATCACTGACTGAATCATTCAATCAATTAAAATGAAAATATTTGATGATAGGTATTACATATAATTTAATAGGGTAATCAAATGTATTGGTATAATTCATTTTAATGGTGTTTTGAAGCATAATACAAACTTAAATTTATTAACATGCTGGCTTAAATTTATTAACATGCTGGCTGACAATGATGTAATAAACATTCCTTATTCATTTCTGTTTTCAGAGAAAGACCGTATATCTTTGGCTTAAGCGGTGGGAAGAGAAAGGTGACGTAAATTGTCGTTAGAGCAGAGGCTGTGCTCGTAAAACTACAGAATTGCAGGACAGGGAGCTCGTGAGCAGAGTCCAAAGTGAAGGATTTGATCGAGTACAGGATTTATCACTTTCATTACAAGTGTCGTCTTCAACCATTCGACGTCGCCTACACTCAGCTGGGTTGCATCACAGAACTCCAGCTGGAAAACCAGTTTTATCTGCTCAGCATAAAAATCAGAGATTACAATTCGTCCGGGAATATATTAACTACGACTTCAGCAGAATATTTTTTTCTGACGAAAAAGTATTTGTGTCCTCTGCTGATGGACGCATATCTTTGTGGCGATGATAAAACTGGTTTTCCAGCTGGAGTTCTGTGATGCAACCCAGCTGAGTGTGGGCGACGTCGAATGGTTGAAGACGTCACTTGTAATGAAAATGATAAATCCTGTATTCGAACAAATCCTTCACTTTGAACTCTTTTCACGAGCTCCCTGTCCTGCGATTCTGTAGTTTTACGAGCACAGCCTCTGCTCTTTAGACAATTTACGTCACCTTTCTCTTCCCACCGCTTGAGCCAAAGATATGCGGTCTTTCTCTGAAAACAGAAATGAATAAGGAATGTTTATTACATCATTGTCAGCCAGCATGTTAATAAATTTAAGTTTGTATTATGCTTCAAAACACCATTAAAATGAATTATACCAATACATTTGATTACCCTATTAAATTATATGTAATACCTATCATCAAATATTTTCATTTTAATTGATTGAATGATTCAGTCAGTGATTAACCAAGTAGGTATTAATTAAAATGTAAATAATTATTAAAATAGTAATACTCCCTGTGATTCCTATTTTATTTAAAATATCGGTAACAGAATGACCCTGCTCTTTTAAAACAACAATTTTATGTTTTTCATGTCAAGAAATCCAGTACGGCACATTGTTATTACTCATTATGTCCTTCACCATAAAAACATACACTACTGAAAACGAGCCAAACGGACTGTAATTAATAAATAATAGGCCGTTGTAGAATAACACGTAACCTAGCAACCATACAAAATTCGTATAAAAAAGTATAACTCAAAAGAGGTTGGGATCCAGTCGCCAACAACCACAATAGATAATGCTTTTCAATTTTACGATTATCTGAATTCCGCTGCAACTCATTACAATCACAAACAACGCGTTATCACTGCTCCAGACTGGCTAGTATTCTTAATGAAACACATTATTGAGGGTAGATAGAAAAAACATAACCAAATGACAGTCCACGCTAACGCCCGCCGCGTTTTGGCTACCTTCATTATAACATATTAAAAGCACAGAAATAAATGTTTACATTATATTGCAAACAACATTGTGTACATTTTATTGAAATTAATACACATTTGTCAAAATAGTGAAAACTGCTACAGTTTTATAAGTGTATACATATGAAAAAAAACAATCACAGTAATTATTGTTTACATTGTAATGAAACGATATTGTTTACATTTTTGTGAAATAACAACGTTTACTTATTATTGTAATTCATAGTGGTTACATACTTTTGCTTATGAACGTGTAACCAAATGTCTGAAAACCATTTGTGAACATATTTTTGACAAAAATGTGTACTTTATTGTGAGAAACTCCGATGGTTATACAGAATGTATTGATAGGGTGACTATTTGTTTTTGAAAATTTCAAAGTGAACATTTATTTGAAATTCTGTCCATGTATACATTTCATTGCACGTGACTGTACATGAAGTATTAAAATTACGCATTTTTTATTATTAAGCCCATCAAACTCATGCAAGTTTGAGAGAAAAAAAAAGTAACGTAAGTTAAGTTAGGTATTTCCTTTTCATCGAACTTATCGACACATTTTTCAAAAAATCTTTTTTTGATACATACACTGATTAGACCTAGCTTAGACAGCGGCTAGTATCTATTTTTTCTACAAAATATGTAAAACTTACCAACCAAATGCGCTTTTATGTAAAAAAACCAGTGCCCTCTTTGTGGTTACATAGAAGCGCAAGCACAGTGGATATAATTTTTGTATTGAATTTGGGGTTAATAAATGTGCACAACGCACTCCAGCGCGCAATACCACAGCAATAATACCTCTCATAAGGTACCACACCATATGAGAGGTATAGCTCGCTGGAGCGCAAGTAACATCATGTTAAAATTAAACATTGATGTAAATTTTTTAAACATTGATGACAATGTTTTAAAGATTGATGTCATTATTTCAAACATAGATGACATTTTTTAAAACTCATATAATTTAAAACAAGCCAACGTTTGAAAAAACCAAGTGTAAACTATGATAGGTACTAGGATATGATAGTTCCAAGTAAACGAAAAATAAGAGTCCAATTCAATCCGTCACCATTTCAGACGAATTCTCGTAAACCACGTCCGTATCAGGAACCACGCCCAATGAAGCGGGTAATTCAATCAGAGGTGTCTATTCACAGATCCAATTTACCTAAGATACTATGAGCGGAGTCCGCTAGACCATCACGGCTCCTTAATGGTAGGGATACAACTGGAGGAGTTGTAAACCTGCATGAATATCACATAATGTTTGATCACAAAAAGTAAGCTACACAGATTCAACTGAACTAAGAAGCCTCAGCGCGGTTTTTTTGAAATTAAGAGATGAGAGCTTTTTGAAGCTGATGCTGCGTCCTATATTTCTGCGTCGAGTATCTCGTCAGAAAGTTTTGCTATTGGTTCATCGTCATATATTTTTGTATCCAAATTATGAAATTAGATAATATCTTGTTGAATATCATTAGACGATACGAAACCTTCTTTAGGTAATGGCAGTTTTGTCTATTGTGAGTTTTTAGAATAAGATTGATATTATTTTGATGTATGTCACTACAAAATTGAAGTCTCTTGATAAATATACACGCAAGTTTTACTCCTATACTTTTGCGTATTATTCTGTATAAACCAATATGTATATCTATCCTATTTAATCATTATGATCTTATCTGATTTGCCCGTAGGCTAAACGTGGAGGAGCTCGGTGGCGTATTGGTTTGAGCGCTCTGGTTTCGCTTACGAAAACCAAGAACTTTTTCCACGGTCAACCCCGTATGGGTCCAACAAACATTTTGTGAACTAGAGCTCGTCCGAGCTTCGAAAATCAAGTTCAGCCGTTGTTTCCGCTTCTTACCCTTACCGATTTCAACCGCCAACCCACATCGGGCTAGTGTGGTAGTGCTATAGCCCAGTTTCCTCACGCGTTCCTCGCATAATAAGGCCTGTGCCCAGCAATCGGACGTTTATTGACTGTTGATGATGAACGGCGTTGGTGAAGGGTAGGAAGGTATTTTTCAATATTGATCAAAGGGTCTGGGACTAGAGTAGGACATCCGAGGGATCTTAGTTGAATATTACTAATTTACTAGTGTTGTGTAGGAAGCAGCCTTAAGTCCCCAGAGCCCATATCATCTGTTCATCTGTTTGATAAGCTGCCAACACAAACCTTGAAGTAAATCAACAAAATCTTAAAGGATAAATATTGGGTTGATAAATAAATAAAGAATAAGTAATATGGGGTGTTGTAAGCACATATCGCAGCAAAATTAGAAGATACAGTAAAGTCACCAGTGCTGGAAGCTGGGAGTCTGATCTCCCATATTGCCAGCATAATATAAAAGAGTAATCTTATTCCCTTGGTGCCATTGATTGACTCAATATTTCAGACATATGAACCCTATTAATAATCACTACAAAGTATAAAACAAAGTCGCTATCTGTCTGTCTGTCCCTATATATGCTTATATATTTAAAACTACGCAACGGATTTTGATGCGGTTTTTTTAATAGATATAGTGATTCTTAAGGAAGGTTTATATGTATAATACATGCATAATATTTACATAAGCATTGCACCCGTGCAAAGCCGGGGCGGGTCGCTAGTAATAATAATAAATAGTCACCTGTCTAAGTAATTTTTATTTACTTAAAATCTCAGACAAATTTAATTGTTATCTGTCTGAGATTTTAGTATGTCTGAGATATACCAGACATTAAAATATTCAACATGATATACACAGCAAGAAACGTGAATTCAATTTGTGAAGTAAATGTTTAGTCTGAAAGCCAGGTGTGATCGTGACCTGTTCGTAGCATAAAGCTTTCACAGTTCTGTACGTACCTTTATAAATGGTGTTATATAGAAATTGGTTTATTGTGTAACAAAATGCTACGTCGATAGCGAAAACGCTTTCGAAGCGTCGCAAACGTGATAAGACTGCGACTGCAGGAGACTGTATTATAGACTTTTGTTTGGATGTGTTTATATGAAAGATAGTATTTACCAATGCAAGATGCACTTATAACTTACGTTACTGAATTTCGAAGGTAAACTGAGCAGTTCGCTGACGGTGTAGTTTTGATTACGAAAGAAAATCAACTTTCGCAATGTTTGACCATCCAACTCCTTTGTAGTGCAGTGGTTGAGACCAGCACAAACATTTTTAAATTTCTAATCGTAATCAGATCGTAGAAGATCGAATTTGGATACTGCTGACAATTATGATGATTGAAATAAATAATCATTTTCATTTAAAAATATTCTTTTTGGTGATTTTATTATCTGTTACTAAAGCATGAAATGCTTACTTTTTTGAATCCCATTTATAATGGTATTTTTTGTGTTACTAAGTAGTACGAAAGCTGAGATTCCATAAATAAAGATTTCTCGCTAAACGGTTCCTTGATCAGTTTTTATTCTTGTTAAAGATTTCTTCTTTTCAATTTAACTTCTTTCAGTTAGCACGAAGCATAAAAGTCTGAGTTGTGTCGGTTATAAATGAATTTCCTCGAATTGAAGGTGTATATTATAAGTTTAGTTGAAACATACATAAAGATTAATAATATTGATAAAGTTTCCATGATCAAAAGTCCGTATAAAACTTTACGGTTTTCCCGTAACTTTTTCCTATGATAAAAATATCAAGAAATAATCTTTGACTAAGGAGCTTTGTGCACACATATTATTGAGATATACTGTAATAAAGTTGCAATACGATATTCGTACAAAAATAATAATAGTAATAATATTTGTTCTACTTACAGCAATTGAATTTAGCGAAAACTGAGTATTATCAAGAGCCTGGGCTATAGAAACTAGGCAATGGAAAATCATCCATATTAAAATATTCTCAATTTTTTTTAATCATATTGTACTTACCGGGATTCAAACCCTGGACATCTAGTTAAGTATAGTTTAATTGAAATGTTTTTTTTATACGAAGCACGGCAATTGACCCCATACCACCTGATGTAAAGCGGTAAGACGAGTCCATATGCGAAGACAGCTAGTGCAGTTTGGACACTGCTCTAGCCACCTCCACCATGCTGGCCCAAAATTTGTTTTTCACGCCTGCCTTGAAGGAACTTATGTTATAGGAAGGAGGGAACACATGTGCTGGCACAGAATTCCAAGTTCTGAAAGCACGACAAAGAAACGAGGCACTAAATTTATTTGTGCGTGATGTTGAAGTGGAGACAGTGAATTGATGACACCGAAGACCGGCACGCGTGCTCCTAAGCAGGAAGGGGGAAGTTAGGATAAGGTGGAAAAGCTCTTCAGAACACTATCTGTGATATAGCCGATAAAAGGCGCTAAGCGACGCAATGTCTCGATGCAATTGCAGAGGCTCAAGGTTGTGCGTGACCTCTACATCGCCAATGATACGGACAGCACGATGCTGCAATCTGTCCAGTGCATCGAGGAGGTACTTGGCGGAGCCATCCCACAAGTGCGAGAAATATTCCACGCAAGACCGGACCTGAGTTTTGCAAAGCAGGCATAGTTCGTCAGGCGTGAAAAATCGACGCACCTTGCTTCCGTGAGGCTGTTTTGATCACGGTTTCCGGTCAATTTTCTGGATCTCCATACCGATTGATTTGAAATTGAAATTTGGTGTACTGTCACTTCGGTGACATTCCCATGACATACTATCCTTGAGCTGATACTATACCATCAAAAAGTCTGCGAAATGCTTTATTCTTCAGAAACTTACAGTAGATATAGCGTGCTTTGGCTCTTATGAATAGTCTCAATGAGATGGTGTTAGATAGATGATTAATGACGCCGGGGGTTACTTAAAATTTTTAATTATGTATTTTTTATTAAAAATCAAACATTTACTAATCCATTGTGGCTTTGGATCATAACACTGAATAATTTATTTAAAAGCCAAATCAAATTATTTTGGACAATAATGGTATGTACTATTGCCAGACTACTATTTTTCAATCTGGCGGATTTAATCCATTTGATTGAATTCGTGGATTCAGTCCGCTCACCTGCACCTGCCACCAAATTATTTGGAAATAGAAAAAGCTAGTATCGAACTGTCTGATCATTGAAACTGGAGAATCGGGCAGCACATCTGCATTCGATGAAATTTCGGTGTCAAATTGCTTGCTGACAGTGTTTTGCTTCAATATACGGCTTGCATCTATTTGCCTACGACAACTATTGATTCTCTGGTTCATCCACTTTGATTTCTACGAAAATTAATGTGTTGGGGAATAAAGTGTGTACTGTAATCGGGGACTGTAATTGTTTAGCAAGTTAAAGATTTTTTGTAATTGTTTATATCGTATTATAACGACGAAATGAGATGACAGCTACTTTCAAGCATTGACTTTATTTCTTAGTGAAAATATTCCTCAACCTGCATAACATTTAAATTCCTCGACTGTAATTATACTATTTGCAAATCATTGTTTCATCTTAAGAGGTTATTTAGCCAAATGTTACAACAAAAATTAAACTATGTTGTAAGAAATATGGTAGTACTTAGCTACTTAGCTGTAATCATAATTGAATTATTTACGCTAAATCCCTCTTACTACCTTTTACACTGACATCTCTACCCGCGACGCTCTATCACCAATCAATGGATGTCTTCGAGAGTGTTTACCAATGAGGAGAGGTAAGCCGAGTGCCGGCATTATATCATTGTATACATTACGCTCAAAAATAGAAAACGCTAAATGTAAAAAAAACCAGCTCAGAACGCGTTGTGGTCTCTGTAAAAATCCACATCGCATGGTTGTAATGAAGGACCACATAGCGAAATTAGTGTCGTTTCCATCATGTTGTACGACCACCACGCATAGTGGCAATGAACAAAAGCCAGGACCCGTATGGATCCTTATAAGATTACGACACAGAGAGCTTAGCGGTATCAGTCCTACTATTTCTTTAGAATCTTTCTTTTTCATTAGTCATTATTAGCTCTGATGTGGGTGTGAAACGCTTTGTCGACGAATTCTTAGTCGATGATCGTTTTGCCGATAAATCCATTTTATAAATATCTTATGCCCAGCAGTGGGCATGATAACGATGAAGGTGGTTCCCGTGCCGGGCGCTCTAAATTCCAAAGGGAAACACGACCTATAACTTTTTTACGTATGCAATTTAATATTGTATTGCCGATAATTATTGATAATTACAGGGCAAATGTGACTTTTATATAATTATCATGTAATAAAACAAACTTCTTCCAGTCAACACCTGATGCCGTTGTTTTATATGGCGATTAGTAGCGATATAAGTGTATTTTTATCTGTTATGGGAATAACACAATAATTTTACCAAAATAACATATTATTTCTTTTGACAAACAAAAAGTTTGATCAACTATTATAAGGTATATTGATACAAGTTTACGTCCTTGAAGTACTAACTACGTGACTTATAAGAATAAGCAACAATAATATATTTTTTGTTGATTTGTAATACATGATGTTATTATGTTCATACGCCAGCAGATCAAGTGCAACAGTTGCACTACGAAAGTAACCTCTATTACTAACGGAGTAAGGGCGGTCTTAAGGTCAAACTGTTACGCTTGACGTGCTGTTGACTGTACATTGTCAATTTGTTTGTTAATTTTAAGGGAATCGCTAGTAATATCCTAAGCTTTTATTTATGAGGTACAAAGCCGTTTGAGAGAATGTATTAGGAGATAATGATGCTATCATATTATCAATTGTCCCTGGTGTCAGCAGCTGTCTTGAGAATGTTTACTTGTGGCAAGAAACCATAGCCAGTCCTCTCCAAAGGGGATGTGTTAACCTGTCCAGAAGAAAAATATATAATTAGTACCTTGGTATGGAATTTAATTATTTTTTATTACTTCATTTCTTTAATTTTGTTTATGTAGAGCCTAATTGTATCCCTTCCTCTATGGGAGATTCACATGAGGAGCATCTCCCATGTAGTAAGGGAATAAGGGAGACAATTAGGCTCTAGCTAAAAGAATATAAAAAGTGAACAAATAAAAAAATAATTAAATGAATTAATCCGACTTGAATCACATAAAAGGAACAAAGAAGTAGGTATGTAAAAGATATTTCTTGAAGGTGTTGCTAAACTTGTATCCAGAAACAACAGAATATGACTTGCATTTTAGCCTTGTTGTACCTACATATTGATGGGTACAATAAAAAGCTTAATTTAGCAAATATCCAAGAAGAAACAACTCTATTTATTTTCCTAAATAAGCACATAATCATAAACAACAGTTATTTACGTGACAATATGGATATTTTGCTATACTTAACGATTGTTCAAATGAAAGATCCAATTTTCTATACTTACAAGGTCAACGACCCTGTAATAAACAAACATTATCTACTCGGTTTTCCATTTCTGCAACTATTATCATGTACTTATGAATACCTCGCCTTTATTACTGAGCAGCGGTACCTCCATAGAAATGAGGAGCTTATTTGGTCGGTATAAAACTTAGTATTTAATGAAAATAGTTTTCGCTGTTGTTGAAAACGGCTAGAATTGGCTATTATGAGAATGCGTCGAGTGTGCCGAATAGTTATAAGATAATTTATTACAGCAGAATACAACGCTCAATGTTAAGCAGTGCATTTATTGTAACTGCAGGTCATGGGAGGCGTTAGCATCTCTTGTCTACGGAATGTCAGCTCAGATGTTATGTCCCATTTCTTTGTTCATGTAGAAATAAGCAAGTTGGGTAAAATGTGGTGAGTAATTACCGGGGTAACTCCGAACGAAGTCGTTTATATCATGATTGAAAATAATAAAAAGACAATGATTACCTGGCATTGAACGAGAGTCTTCCTCTTATCTAGCACAAAGCTATTTTCTACTTACCTTTTCTATATTGCTCTTCACTACCTCGCTAAAAATTACCCCGCGTTCGGAATGATGGTAGAGTGAGTGGTAGAGTGAGAGTTTTTTCCTCGAACATATGTATTTTTCCAATGTTTTATTATTTTGCGTACCTACATTAATCACTAGCTCGGTCAATTTATATTACGAGTAATCAAGTAATTACCTTGACATTGCTCATGGTAAAGCGATGATTACCACTTACTTATTTTCGTAAGATAATTTGCCGTGTTTATACAGGATGGCCCAAAATTTTTTTCAAATAGCAACACTTGATTTTTAAAAAACCGTTAGAGGGATGGGCGCGCGGGTAACGGAGAATTGTGCGCCGCTTCATGCAATTTTAGCCACGACGGAGCGCTTTATGGGAACAACAGCGTGCTTTTTGTGTGAAACAATTTTAAAAAAACAACGACTCCTACGTTGCTGTACGACGCCTATTTAGAGTTGAATACGGATTACGCCGTGTAAGTGAGTGTCCAAGTGTTAATTTAATTAAAGCTTGGGTCAAGAAGTTCGAGCAAACAGGATGCTAGTCCAAATGCAAAATTCGCCGCAGACTAGTTCTTGGTATTGCCAGATTGCCGCCGAACGCTTACGCGTAGATGATTCTGGATCGTTCCTTACGGAAATTTCAACCTCCCGAATGTTCTCTTCGCTTCTGCTTGAACGTCTCCGCCCTGTTTGTTGAATATTCGTTGTCAATTCTGTTTGCTAGAACTTCTTGACCCAAAATGTTATTAAATTAACACTTGGACACTCCCTTACACGGCGTAATCCGTATTCAACTATAAATAGGCGTCGTACAGTAACGCAGAAGTCGTTGTTTTTGTAAAATTGTTTCACACAAAAAGCACGCTGTTGTCCCGTGAAGCGCTCCATCGTGACCAAAATTGCATAAAGCGGCGCACAATACCCCACCACCCCCGCGCCCCTCCCTCTAACAGTTTTTGAGAAATGAAGTGTTACTATTTGCAAAAATTTTTGGTCCACCCTGCATAAAGAAAGGTATGAAAGTCATCAGATAGCTAATTGTTCGAGGCTGATACGGTGCCTTTCACTTGAGGTAAGCACTGTACTTTTTGTATCAAATATGAGGGAAGTACATAGAAGGCAGTTGGGAAAAGAAATCAATAAAGATATAATTAAGTTGTTGTAATTTCACTATTAATTTCAAGACTGCTTGAAATTAATAGTGAAATGACAACAATTGCTGAATGCGAGAGAAATATTTTTTGGGTCTATTTTTTGGTTACAAAATGTATCTAATATACATTTTGTGAAATTTGAGCATCATACGCAGGTACATCAGTAAATGTTGTAGAAGGCATTATTTTGTTGGCAGAATCAGACTCAGACAGAAGAAGTCTGCTTGGATATGGATCCGGATCCAAGTCATTGGAAGTGCCTATCTTAGACGAACTGAGGCGTAAGTTTAATATCTCCATGCCTCCATGTCTTTTGGACATTGTTAAGTTGACCTGAGAATTGGTTAAAACTGTAGCGGACGTTTTTCGAAAGCAACGTCCAGCATAAAGTTTCGGATTTAGCAAGTTGAGGTCGGTTGCTATTGTCCTAAGCATGGATTGTGATTTTGTTTTTCCTGACAACTTGTTAAAGACATCTATCTCGCTGGTAATTAAGAAAAATCTGATTTGATAGTGGTATGTCAGGACAAAGTTCTTGATTTTTTTGTACAAACTCTTGCCGCACCACGATCGTGCGGAACGTCCGTGGTGAGTCACGAATTTTCGTTTTCGTACATTTCCAAATATAATATTCGTTAGTTCAATGCTTCTGCATGCACTACTAATCCCAATAATTAGTGCTACTTGTAAAATATATTTTCTAATATCATTAAGAGGCTGATAAACGCCAGCGACCTTGAGAAAATGAATTTCGAGGCCCCGCCCACTAATATTTCCGATAACGTGGCTCCACAATACTACACCGACCAGCCGCGTAACTACTACAACCTCAAAAGCGCCAAGCTAAAAAAATGCCACTAGATGGCGTGCTCCACGTGCTTTATTCCATAGACCATTATAAAAATAGAAATGAACAATAAAAAACTATACACTTTTATAAAAAATATGTGGTATTTTTAAATTAATGGTAAATATTATACACGGTCAATATACTTATTTATACTAACAAATTTTATCAAGGGACCTATTATGAAATCGAAACATGACAATCAGGGATGCAATTATAAAAGACAAATCATAATAGTTTTGACATACGTATTTTCATGTCAGCTGTTCTATAAATTAGAGCTCGACTTGAATAAATTTTGGTTTTTAAACGCCTTGTAAATTTTTAAGTGCATGGATAGCCCAATCCGACACTATGAGAAATAGCGGAAAGTACTCAAAGGACTCTCGAAACGTAAAAGAAAAACTAAACTGCATCATTGGATGTTTACAAAATATTCCTAGCCAGGAATCAAAACTATTGTTTAAAAAAAGCTCACATGGTGTATTACACCATTCGATTAGATTCCAAATTACAAAATTCAAGTTTCAAATAGGTTTTGCTTTTATATTAAAAGTTACTAGTAATCAACGAAACGTCGAACCAAATCTAAATTATTGGCACGATGTTATTAAAACGTAAAGTGGATTACTCGCACTTGTTTACATTTTATTTCTTTTTCACTGTGGCCTTTAACATTACTTTAAAACATGTAGCAGTTTATAAAAATCCAACATTTCCCTTCCGTTTTTCATATGTAATATCTTACCGGAATGTATTGTTCCTTTTATACCGCGATACTATCGAATCGTGTAATGATAGTGTTTTTTTTTCGAAATCAACGGGTTCTATTTCTACCTTAATTTTTGATTTCTCAAAAATCTAATGCTGCACTTTTAGTTTTTATCGAAATCGGTCCCGATACTCTTTTAAGTACTTTTCGTTATTTCTATTTGGAATTCGGAATCCATAATAGATTATTTTTTTATCTAAATCGTTTAAGCAGCTTAAGTGTTAAAATGTAACACCCAGAAAGACACAGTTACATTCGTAATTATAAGAGTAATAGAAAGATTAATCAAGTAAGTATTTATTTTTTTAAGTTAAGAGCGTTTACGCCGTAAGGTTTTCAATACAAACTTAATTTTTTAACAAAATGTGAATGCCGTAACATTTCAATTCAATTATTACTTCAATGTCGGAAAGGTATTATTGATACACGACTATTTAAAATAAAGGTATTTATGACTGACTACAACAGCTTTTTAGTCACCACAGGAATGCGGTGATTGATGATATATTAAAATGTGTGCTGTTTAATATTTATTCATGTTTCGATACAGAGTTTTGTCGATAAAATAATAATAATATTATGAAATATACTTTCTATGAAACATATGAAACTTTATTCGATTGTATCAAACAGTAATGATTGGTTATTAGGTTAATCAAGAAATTTAGTTATTAAAATTCTGGAACAGTAATCTTTAAAATGATATACGAAATTGAAAAATTATGTGTTTTAATAAATACTCATCTGAAACAGTCTAGAGTATATTGAAATTTGGAACATATTAGATTTTTTATAGATTTCTTTCTGTAGGTTAGGTATGTGATTATCTTTATTTATGTGCCAGCGTTCATGTTATATTTACCTCAAGATCCGAAGGTCTGATACGGATTTTTTTCATTTATTGAAGACTATATGTTTCGGTGGCGTAGTAGATTGAACTCTCTGGTTTCAACTACGAAAACAAAGCAACTTTCACCATGGTCGATCCTGGGATGGGTCACCGTTGGTCCCGGTTGTTGTTACAACCTCTTTACCCCACCAACTCGCACTGGGCTAGCGTGGTAGTGTTATTGCCCAAATTCATCATGTGTATCATGTGTTTCTTCCATGTAGGAAGGCTTATATAACGTATACAGGCTAGTGATGATGATGATGATGATAAACAGTGTTACAGTAGGCTAAAGCTAAACAATATAAATAATAAATAGTACATTTAAATGTAATCCTAACATTGCCCACAGATTAGGTACATTAACATAAATTATAATAAACATGAATTGGGATGTTGCCTAAGTTTAAAATTGGCGCTATTTTTCACAAAATCGGAAAATATGTGCTACCACTACCCATAAAAACAATTCAAACTTAAAAGATATGAAATATTGTTAAAATTGTACCCTTTTCGAAATAAAAAAAAGACATTTATTTTCAAAATTTATCAAAAATGATAATGTAATTAGATTGCTGACATCAATTAAAGCAACTATTATAATGACAACTATTAATAAAAACATACTTAATACATAGTTATTATTAATTTTGTCAGTATGCCCATACATTTCTTAGTAATATGGGAATATGTGACGTCACCTGTCCCGTAGATTTTCTATGGAGCCTTTTTGGATGTTGCGCCGCAACATATCAACATGCCACTATATCTGTGAAAGTATTGATCTTAGACATACTATTTCTTTTGCAATATTCCTTTATGAGTTATAAACTTCCTATTTATGAAATAAAAAACAAGTTGTCGACTACCCTATTGCTGAGAGCTAATTTGTGCTACAATAATATAGTGGAAAGAGGACATATTTGAATCATGCATAGTTTGCCGGTACAAAAGTTGAAATATAGAATACTCAACACCGTGGACTGGAATGGGCAATTGAACACCGTTCTACAATTTTTTACCTATTTTTCAGTAAACTGTGTATAGACCTGGCCGGGTCTACATACATTTTTGAAACATCTCTTTTATAGCATATGATAAAAGTTCTGGTTTTAAAATTTACATATAAAAGAACCTTTAAGCCTAGGCTAGGCTTAAGCTAATTTAGTGTTGTATGCATTTAATAATCTAAAATTAACTGTGCCCGTTGTTCTTCATGAATCACATTTTGTAACCGGAAAAATTAATATTAAAAAGAACAGAAACGAACCATTCGATACCTTGATTATTTTTAAGACTGCCGGGTCTGACAATTACGTAGGTCTATGAAATAAACCAAACTTATTTTATGGTTCTATATAAAACTTTGTTGAAATTTATCTTTGTATTATGTATTACATATAAATACATAAGTTTTTTTTTACTTTCCTTATTCATTATTAGATAAACAAAGAATAATAAAAAAATAAAAAATATTAAAAAAGAATTAGTAAAGAATGAAAAAATAAGAAACATAAACAAAAAAGGACTAGAAATAAACATACATAAAAATAATAAAAAAAACAAAAGAAAAAAAAATGATACAAAAAATATTTTTTGTATTTATAGTTTAATCGTTTTTTTATATTTATATTTTTTTTACTTTCATATTTCATATTCAAAAAACAAATAAGAAATAAAAAATACAAATAATAAAAAAAAAGTTCTGAACCATTGAAGGATTGAACCCCTACCTCTCGGATAGTAAGTCGTGCATCTCAACCCCTACACAATCGCGACAGAGTCATTTATTTCGAAATTAACTATCTAAATTATACAATATACTTATACATTTCCCTTCAAGTAAACATAAACTTACTTTACAACTTCCATCTGTGACTGTGAATCTGAATAAGTACAACTTTCGAGATGATTATGGAGTTTTGATAGTTCCTAAAATTAGATAAAATTCGCTATCTAAAGAAAAAATAATCAGGTTATTATTGTGTTATTTACCCCTATACAAGTGGTTTTTGACTCTTTTTAGACCTTTTTCTTGGTTTTCCTTATTCCAAAATATTATTTATACCATAAAAAAATTATCACATAAATTATTAATGAAATAAAATTTTCACAAAAATTTACGAAATTATTTACTCTTTTTTGTCTATCTACTATAATACACTCACATAGTAATCACTAAAACCTAAAACATAATTGTCTATTTGATATTTGCAAATTAAAACAGACGCAGACTGATATTATTAAGAACCGCGAGCAAAGAAGTGACACAGGTCCACCTAGCAGCACTCCTCGGCGATCACTGTCGTTTCCTCTACAAATGAAAGAGAAGAATGGATAATGGCGCGAGTCGCTATTGAAATCGGCTGAAGAATTCAGAATAAATTTATTTACTAATAAACTAGTTACTTATTTGAAATTGTAAAACATCAATATTATAAAATTTAATATAACAAGTTTGTTCCCTAAAAATAAGAAAAAAACCTTTGACATATAACGCAGAATTTGTTCTGAAAGCTGATTTTGATGGGTGACTTTGGCATTTTTTTTATATGAACATTTTGATTATAATGTGTTTTGGGGACATGCATATTATCAGAAATATGTCCAAGAGTAACATATATTTTTTTCACTGCGTTTATTTCAACAAATTGTGCTAAAAAAAGTTTTAAGTAAGGCTCAATTAGCAATTATCAGCCTCTTAAAATGCATACATTGTCACTTGCAGATTATTGTTACATTCACTGGGTACCTTTAGTAAATATATAATTATTATAATTATTTTCCATATTAGGTGAGTCCGTTTCAGGCGCAACAAGTGAATGGATACAAAATGCAACTGTTAAAACTTGAATATTTAATATTAGAAGCACACTGTCTACGGCAATTTCCACTTCAGGTAAGCCAAAATTATATACTTAGATGATATCATAATATTGTATCATAAATTTAACACTACTGGAAATCATAAGAATCAATACATATTTCCCGTTCCTTTAAGTAAAGAAATATTCAATGCTATCCTAAGTCACTCTTAACGTTATCCTACGCAAATATTTTCGTGTACACAAGAAAAAAACATTAAATCCATCGGAGTTGAAAACAATGATAAGTGAGACGCAACACTCCGAGATTCAGACAAGAAGCCCCATAAAAATGCTTCGTAAAAAGAACTCCGGTATTCTTAGAAATGATAAAATGAGCAGACAAAAGCAAAAACTAGAAGTTTGGAACAATGGGAAGTTTTAGTATTATTATTTTCTTCTACTTTTGTATGCCGATTTTATGAGCGACCAATAAATTATTGCAGTTGTAAGTTGAATGACGAAGTTTCGTTTAGTCGAATAGATAGATCTGTAATTTATGCTGGGCTGCATCTGACTCTTTTGTATCATTTGAGCCATTTTCGACTTTACGCGGTTGTTTTTAAGTTTGTTTTCTGTGTAAAGGAGATAAAGATAGCGATACTGCTTGCACTTAAACTGAGATTTATTGTGGTTTTTCTCAATTCTCGTTTTGGTTTGATTTTACGTAATTATTTCAACTATGCATTTTGCAGTTACATTAGCAGAAACTATTATAATATATTAGTCTTTAGTGAGGTAGGCTTATTTACTGTAGAGCCAAAATTAATATGTTGTAGCTAAGTTGAAACAGTCGTGACTATAAGGGATATGCCCAGTAGTTTTACTTAAAAATAAAAGTACTCTATGGTATGCATGAAGTGTTCAAAGTTTTAATAATTTTAATACAAAGAAGTAATTTAAAATGGTAAATTTTCGTAAGATGAATGATATTAAATTAAATAGCTTAGTTTAATTGTCGTCAACGGAATCCAATATAAACATGTTATAAAATTCATTGCTTATTTTGCAAAATTAATCAACTATCGAATCTGCCTACCTACTGCTATACGACAGTGCCCTAAATGGGCAATAAAAAAGTTCCCCATGTAAGCCATAAATTTCTGTGACTATAAATAAATCCCTTACTTTAATCTCTAAGGCATTGTGAGGTCGGGTTTGCGGGACAGCCAGGAATCGATATTCATTAACCCTGAAAGATCCTGCGGACCAATATCAAATATTACTTACTGGCTTAGGAACTTAATACGGATGGCCATTAAAATTTATGATCTTCATTATAAGTATATTTTTTTTTAAATAATATCTTTTTGCACTGGTGTTGAAAGGTATGATTTTTACTTTGATGTCATGTCAGCATCAAAATGATTAATACATTCTTAAGTCGATGCATTAGGGATCAAAATCATTTGGCAAATAGTTGAAGCTGTACTTACGTAATCAAGTCAAAGATTACTTAAGAATAAAAGTAGATATCGAAGACAAAGAAAATATTGATATTTCCTAATAATCTACATTTGTTGGACCATAAGCTATACGAACAACTATTTATCCAAATCAACCAACAAATAAATTGTTAGGACAAGGCTCAACCGACAATCGGTATATTTTACTTCCACGTCATTAAACGCAGATAAATTGACTTGGAAAGTATAGATCATAGATAAAAAAAACGTTTTCTGATGTATATTTTATTGTTTTTGGATATAATGTTAGTAATATATTCTTGTTTCTATTTTCGTTAAAGATGGTAAAAGTGTCAGTCAAGTTTGTATGAAAAAACATAACAGTAGGTATTTCGGTAACGGCTGTGTGTAACCTTAAACAGGTGTTTTCTAACAGTTTAAAGTTTAAAGAATTCTCCGTTTCGATATGTTTTGCTGAGTTAGACATTATATGATTTTTGCTCAAATTGATTTTGGGTGATAGCTCAGCATTGCATTAAACTTTTATTGCAATTCAAGGTTGACAATTATGTGTCCTAATCAACTATTACTTTTGTTAAGTATATTATGTGTAATCAATCAAAAGGCATATATTATATGAAGCATTTTTTTTGCTTGTGTATAGTCTAAACAACATATAAGTCTATGTAAGTCATTTCTTGCTTCAATTTTAATGTATGCTACAGGCAAGAACCTTGCATCATGTAAAAATTAATAGTTGAATCTTCGCAGCCGATATTTATTATCTGTAGTTATATTACTAGAAATATCATAAGCAATGTCATAAGTTTGCACGAAAGTCTCCAAAAGGCCGACAAGTTGAAGCTTAGAAAATAACTAAACGAATTTTCAGAAACAATTTCAAAACGAAAGGCTACGTTTGAAAAATGGAAGTTAAAAACCGGAAAAATTCGCCATTAATTCTCTGCGAATGGCATTTGCTAGCTAACAAACTTAAGAAAATAGGAGAAAAGAGTTAGCAAAGATTTCGGTTAGAAGTTTTTGGAAAGTAACGGAAAGAAAAACAATTATGGAATTGGAGTATTGACAAAATTTCTGGACCTTGTTTTGTTCGTATCTATCCGAAGAATTCTTTTCATTTAGTTAGGTTCCCGTTTGTTTTCTTTGTATGTTTTCTTATTTACTAATAGGTGGAAAGGAGACCAAAAACCACGGCGCAGAAGTAAAATATAATAATAGTATTAAGTTATAATAATAATACCAGTTATCAGTTCCTTTGATTACGTTGGCCATAAAAATATGATATACTTTTTGTCTTAACAATTTTCATAGGCGCCAATATTAGAATAATTTCATTGTTAAAATTTTTCTGACCTTTTAACTACTTCATAATAAACACGTGTAATCTTTCTATGCTACAATTTCAAAGAAAATAGGTTAATAAATAACATTATGACAACAATAATAATTAGATTTTTTGATTAAACCAAAATGGCGACACCACGCAAGATACGTTCCATTTTCACTGAATGATATAGTTAATGCATTATCTTATTTCAATTGTTACTAAAGTCTATGATAGATTTGGTAATGTTTGAACGTATGCTTCCCCTACTTTGGAAGTGGGCGATTGTATCTGCGACACAGCTTATAACAAATGCGGGCATTATCGTGAGGGTATTTTATTACAGAATAGAATAAAATACCTACTTCAATCGTATCTTATCGATAAGCTAAAAATGTATAGGGCTGTGTCGAACCCCACCCTTCTTTGATCTAGTCTAAGGGGGCAGAGCCTTAAGTATACTAAAACTTCATTAGCTTGATTTACCGCTCATGATATTGTATACCCTGGTCCTATTATTTAAATCAAACACAAAAACAACCAATTAAGCTGATCGCCGCGAACTCTTTGGTACGAAGTCAACACTTTTCCATTTACTTGATCGCACATGTCGACGCGAACAAATATCGAGCAAATGTTTAGGCAACTTAACGGTACTGCGGGGAAGGAGAAAATGGGTTTATTCAGTTAAGCGCTCCTCTCGTCCGCGGTGTAAAAGTTTGCTACATTATATCCACAATAATAATTGTATCAACCATGTTTATGGAACAATTATATGAACGTTTTGAATTTAGGTTTCTTTTGATGAATACGACTGTGTACAGTCACAAATTGACTGACCTCGTAGGTTGGCGGCGACACAGGTAGGACTGATCGCGGCTTGGTGGCACCGGGCTACGAACCCGTATAAGGACCTTAACCCTCCGTAATCCTCGTTGTCCAGTCCCATATGGCCAGTCCACTTCAGTACGTTACAGTCCACTGACTGTAATGTGCTGAAGTGGACCGGCCATATGGGCACCACCGGACAGACGCCTCGCTGAGTCTTAACTCTACATAGAGCATTATAACAATTACTGGTCACATAGGCTGAGGTCCCTTCGGCGACGTGGGATGGCTGCCTTCAAGGCCGGCGGAAAGAAGGGTCCTTCTTTATATAAGAGATTCTTGTGGCTCGGTGAATGGCGGACTGCGGACCCCGCCATCGCCGCCAAATCTGAGTGCAAACGCTTCGCGGTCGGTTTTCACGACCGGTGGACTCCCTCTTTATGTAAACGGCGGTCCCCTTGCCACATTACAAAAGTCTTCAAGCAGGGGGAAAGGCTCTGGACCAGTACCCTATCCCTCTAGGAAGTGCTTGCGACAACCGGAAATGCTTGAGGTGCGTGGCCGAATATGGACAACTACAGAGTTTCTCGTGGCCGGTCCCGTGTGCAGCCCTCCTGACGAGAAAAGGGGCGGATTTAAGTGGATAGGGCCTACGCCAGCGCTCGATTTGCGGTTGAGGAGTCCTACATACGAATGGAAAATGACATGCACACACGCACCCACACACACACACACATACACACGCACCCACACACACACGTACACACTTGCATATACACATACTCACACACACATATACACACACGCACACTAACATACACACACACACACACTCACATACACCCACACATATACAAACACACACACACACACACGCACACACACACTGGCGTAATCAAGCACAGTATAATTTAAATAGCCATCTACTATTAGTATTATTTACTTACATACTATTCTACAATATACCCATACACACAAAACACACAAATTTTACTTTTTATTTGTTTATTTATTTATTTATTTAAGATGTTTTCGGTTGAACGAAAGAGCGGGTTTCTCCTAATACAAGTTTCAAACTTAAAAGGAGATTCCCAACCCTTGTAACTTATGGAATTCTAAACAAATAAAGAAATTTTGAATTTGAATATATTTTTTTTGAATAATGGTCTTGAAGAGCACCTCTGATCGGGAATATCAAATATAGTATTTGCCTTTGACAAAACTTTAACAGTTGAAATGAAAAGTATTCACGAATAAAACTGGAGTATATCCAACCTAAATATCTTCCAGAGGATAGTTCCTGGAGCCTTTAGGCAATGCAAGTATTGATACAACACCCTGGTATCAGTACGTCTTATTAACCTCTAGACAATCTCGACCCATTCTTATAACTAGAATCTACGTTGATCTCGTATTCACGGGAGCTCTGTAATGTTTGCCTTCTGCCCGTTGTTCCATCATAGCTGACTTGACAAGACGTTACCGACTCAGGTGATATTCGAAACCTAACCGCAATGGGAGCGTCAATTTGCAACCCGTTTAAATTGTCTTGTGCCATATCTACTAAATGAAGCAGAATGTTTATTCTCTTGCATCTAATTTAGCTGTTGTAAGACGGCACAATATCAAAAGATTCTATTTGCATACGAACAAAAAGTAAAAGGTGTTCCCTAAGCTTACCGTGTATAAGTTATACTGTCTCTGCACACTAAGCTAGCGACTAGATGCAATGACAGGCTGCGGCCTTACGGTGACGCACGTATGGTCGTTCTTCGAATCTCAACATGGATAAGTTCGATGTCGACAAGGCGAAAAGTGCAACCTTTTGAAAACGAAAATATTAATGATCGCTTCCTGCAGTATGATTCACTTACAGAAATATTCAGCATCGAGCTTGACGACTGACAAGACGACGATCCTCCATTGATTTTGAACATTGAGCCCACCGCTGCCCCTAAGCGTATTCACTAAAATCTACGTCAATCTCCTGGCTGTGTATGTTCGTCACTGGTTTAGAGATACGACATGAAGTACAATCGATATTTTATAATTTTGTTTTTCTTGTATTTAAAATATATTGTAATGACATAGAGACAATATTTGATTGACTTTTACATAAACACAGAGAATCGCATAGCTGCACGCTTCCTCGCCGACGCATAAATGACAGCTTTGCAAAGAACTGTTTTGTTATTGCACTGAATAGGTAATCTGAGCTCGTAAATAATATGATATTGGCAGAAGTGAGCCTCCAGATACTCAGTAAGCAGACGGCTTGTTGCTTGTAAGAATTACAAAACCTATTGTCTTGAGTCTACGTCATTGTAAACAGAGTGAATTACTTTTCTGTTGACTCAGTTGAAGTTGCAGAAAGCCGATGAATTAACAATACTTGATGATAGGCCTGTGTTTACTTTGTGATTAAGTACTGGGTAATTAAAACTGCAAAAATGATAATTTGAAAATTTGAAAGAGATAATAATTGCATTTGCGAAGGTCCTGTGAGAGTTATTTGAAAGTTTCCTATAATTAAAGACACAAATTTTGTAAGACAAGCAAAAGTTCTAACTCATATGGACGTGAAAATTAATTTAAAACGCGCGATGCTCTTTTGAAATTTATCCGCAATCCGAGTCAATTCCCTAAGTAGTACCATTCCGTTAACGAACCGATGCAAATACGCAATAAAGTAAAAAGTTTTCTGGCACTCTCCAGTGTTTGGTTCGGTACGACCAAGCCACTGTTTTGCAGTATAATGTAAGTGAGTAGTGCACTTCTTCCACATATAATAAAACAAATCAAAACCAGAAATTTGTTTTATCTTCAAGAGCTATACAAACTCTTCACTTACTTTTAGATTCACTGAGTTGTCTATCTGAGTTGGTGTGTGACGGTGCTTTTTAGGATTTGGGGAGCTGTACCACAGGTATCTCTTCTAGGAACTATTTCAGGTACCACTGACCGTACCAGTCTCTCAGAAATTCAGACTACAGTGCATGTTGTCTAGACTTACATTTCTTAGTTCTCAATTCGTATTACTAAATAAATAATTCAATTGTGAGAGACTAAGTAAAATTTTTCAATTTTGAAATTGAATTTTAGGAGAGAAAGTTTTGTACGTAATAGTGATAACTAATAATAGATACTAAATACACCAATTTTCAAGGTTACCACACGTATTGGAAAGAACGATTAAAAGTAAAAGTAAATTATGAATCAACGTCACGGTACTTAAGTATGTGTTAATTATACGTATTTATACTCGTTTGACCTTTGATTGAATAAAAGTACAATTTCAATATCTTCTGCCTATTTTCTATCGTAAATATAGGCGCTGTAGTTGTAACTCGAACCAAAGCTTTGCTTTATACAAGTGGAAGAAATAAAATACTAGTATTAGTCATTTTTTACTTGCGTCTGCTTCACTGTGTCTTGTTTATGCAAAGGACGCTGCATTTCCTTAGGAAATCGGAAAAATTAAAATTGTATTTGCAACATAATGCAAATTTATATCGTGATATATTATTGGATTTCATCGCCTTCTGTACTTTGGAGGGGATTTCATTTCTGTTTGGAGGTTCGACTTTTCAAAAGTTATTGGCAACCCCAAATGAAATATTATTATTCTTTATTAGTCATATTTGTTCCGGTGACACTAACTAGTAACAGCGGTGTCCCGTACCCTATTGTATTACGTGTACTTATCAACAAACTGCACTCACCTACATCTTATTATCCAAATCTGTGTGAAGGTATACATTTTAAGTTTCCCCACTACCCGTGAATGTCTTTCTTGATATTGTATTAAAAATATAATATAATGAAATGAAAGTATGTAATACATAATTTTTGTTCTCCTATTCCACTATCACTACTTTGCTTCTTCATTAATTATAATATAAATACTGCCTAGATATTTGAATCCACGTAGAGTAAGAATCTCGAATCCCTTAGCATTCCGTCATAAATATTCAACTGAGCAGAGATAAGGTAACAGTTTAGAGTGGCGAAACGCTGGGAGATCATATTTTATTCCTACGACGGGCACTTGTTAGACGGTTAGACGTATGCAGAACCTTAGATTTTCATGTGTATTCTGCTTTATTGCGGATCTTGGTATTAGAGATAAACCTTTTCAACATAATAAGCAAACTGATATACGCGATTAACATTGAGATGTTTGACGACCAGCTGTGCCCCTTGCTGTACAGGCTACTCGGCCAAGAGGGTTCGAATCCCGGTGGGAACAAATTTTTGTATGATGAGTACGAGCATCTGTTTACGAGTCATGGATGTTTATATGTTTATTTAGTATATTTTATAGTATATTTTTTATTTAGTATATTGTATATATTATTTCTCCATTATCTTGTATCCATAACAAAAGCTGTTAATGAAGCTTACTTTGGGCTAGATAATAGGTGTGAGTGTATAATATTCTTATTATTATTTATATGATTTTCTACTGTTTTATTCACTATCTGTCAGTTTTTGATTTCAAAACTGACAACAATTGTTATTGTTGCAACTTGTAATAATAACTTTTTGGAGTTTTATAATATATACTGAGATAGCGACAGAATAATTTAGTATACTCATAAATTATATCCTTGTAGTTATTCTCTTGTAATGTTTACGGCTCTTCGCTCGAAGTCTATAATGGCTTGTTGCACACAGATACACTTCTGAGCGCAATTTGCATGCAATATCCTGTTTGTTAAATTTTCCAGGGCTTCTAAAATACAGGTACAGGGCAAAAGGGGCTATTCTAAATTTCGTGGGTAAATTAGATAAGATAGACTGGATATCTCATTGTTCTTGAGACGAGTTCTTTCCATAGTATACTCAGTTCCTTGACTAGTCTATTTTTCACGCCGTATTTAAAACTGCAACAAATATTTGCTACAACAGAATTGGATTTCCTACTGATAAACATCAGAAATTGTAGTAGATTTGTAGTATTGTTGTAGACTTTGACTATCCTAATGTGTATTTATAATGTTTGACATTAATATAAATCAAGCAATATTTGAAATAATAATAATAATTGTTATTTGACGACCGCCTGGCCGAGTGGACTGTACCCCAGGCTACTCGGTCAAGAGGTCCCGGGTTCGAATCCCGGTAGGAACAAATGTTTGTATGATGAGTACAAACATTTGTTTACGAGTCATGGATGTTTATATATTTATTTAGTATATTTCTAATATTTATATACATATTATTATCATTATTTCTCCGTTATCTAGTATCCATAACACAAGCTCTTAATGATGCTTACTTTGGGCTAGATAATAGGTGTGAGTGTATAAAAAAAAAAAAAAAAAAAATTGTATGCGAATGTATACTTATATTGCGGTACCCTTACAGGGTTCATGTTTGATACTGAAAATTATTTGTAAGAACAACATTTGTAAACAACATGAAAGCAATAAATGATTGATTGATTGATTGAAATTTTGACATCCGCAAGAGAACTAACGTTGCCGACTTAGCCGAAATAATTGTGATTATCATGTGGCAGCGGGCAGGCCACATTGCAGACGCTGGAGGGGAAATGTCTTCGAGTGGCGGCCGCGTACCGGAAGATGCAGCGTTGGTAGGCCCCCACAAGATGGAGCGACGATCTGGTGAGAGTCGCGGGAAGCCGATGGATGCGGGCAGCGTAGGGCCGATCGGTTTGACGGTATTTCTTAGGGGTGGGACGTCTCTCACTTGATGTGTAGTTGACTGTACCAGATTATAGAAAAATATAAAGAATAATTTCATTACATTTTAATGTCTAAACGCCCGGAGCATATATTTTTTCATCGTTTTCATTCTATAATTGTTATTGTTACGATAATTATTTCATTGTTCCTCCTATTTTTTACCATGTATTTTGCTTTTGATGTCTGATTACGGGACGCATATCGATACTATAATCAGGCCTCTTTACAAAACATTGTATTTACTCAAAAAATAAAATTTAGGAGCGAAATGCGACAAATAAATTGGTTACAACATAAAGGCTAAGGTATCGTCTTCATCGACCTATTTTTCAAATCCTAGTAGAGTAATTACGCTATTAACTTGGAACTACTCCAGGCAGAAGCAGTTAAGCTAAATTGGAGACATTGGAAGAACCCTGGAAAAATATATACTTACATTTTTTAAATTGTTACTCAATTCTTAAAATCGTTTGATTGATTGAGTATAAAATGTATAAAATTCTAATAACTGTGTCAATGACACGTAAAGTAAATCATCGTCAAAACGAAATGTTTAGGTGTAACGTATACTTATTACCTTTTTTTTGCATATTAAAGGTTGCCACTGTCATAATTAAACAATGTTTTAATGACATATATTCCACAAGAGGTAGTAAATTATTAGCTTAAATTGTTAGAACTATATTCTCTAAATATGTTAATTGTTAATAAGCTAATTGTACGTGGCCGCCATTCGAACACCTTTCCACCCCAAGGCCGCGTATCGGGAGACGCTGGGTTGGTAGGCCATCCACCTCGGACCGACGATCTGGTGAAGGTCCCAGGAAGCCGATGGATGCGGAACAGCGCAGAACCGATCGGTTTGGAGATCTTTGGAGGAGGCCTATGCCCAGCAGTGGACGTCTCTCGGCTGAAATGATGATGATGAAGCTAATTGCTCTTGGACCTAATTTTGTTGGTAACTTACCATTAACGAGTTACTAACAGATAAATACATGAACAATAGCGAAGGTTATATTGTTTGTAGAAACCAAATCACTCGAACAACGACATGAAATCTTATTACAGTTTAAAAACTGTAGCGATATATTTTGCATAATATAACCTAATTATCGAAGATATACCCACGAAAATCAAAAATAGATTAACATCATGTATTAGATAGTCTATTTCCTCAGTAAAGGAATATAATGTATTCGGAATATAAATAAGCATCTCGAAATAGGTCGAAGGAAATCGTTAAACATACGAAGCTCATACTCGTTCCGAATGTCAATCGATTGCCTCTGATAAATGTGGACGTCAAGCGACTGAAATAATGATGATAAATGAATAAGCTTACAAAATACAATATTATAAGGACGAACGATTCAATGTAGTGGGCACGCAGTATTCAATAATAACGTAGGGTGTGCATACTTATTCGGAATAAAAGAAATAGATTATGAATGTAGTGCCAAATTCACAAATCATTGAAGTATAATGTTTGAGTATATTAGAAGTCTTTGTACTAGGATGGCTTTAAATATAGGAAGAGGCACATTTTTAAGATTTATAAAAAATTAGGTCCAATTGTGTTTTCGCACTGAGGACCTGGCAAGTCGACAACACAGTGGTATTTTATGACAACACATTATTTTGTTTTTTGGCGTATGTACGCCGAGATTTCTGATGCGATTTACAGGATTTTTCTTTTGTTCGATGCGGAATAGCTTGGCTCCATAAAAAAATATTTGAAATCGATTGGGCAGTTTGGTTTTTAAATCAAAATAACTGGAATGTTTGCGAAGTTGAGGATTTTTGCTCGCTTTCCTATGGCATTATAGTGAAACGATACCATAAAAGGAACACTTGTAACTAAGATGTTAGAAAGTTAATAACTTTATAAAAATTGTGGGATAAAAATTAAACAAAAATAAAAACCAACTTTATTACACTAAAAAGGATAAAATAATTAATTTTAAGTCAGTACCTACTAATCCCCTAGAATCATATTTTTTAGAGTTGCGTTGTTTCCAGAATTATTAGAAAGTGAAGATTAAAAATTACACAAGGGATCAATACCTACTCAAATTTAAATATTTTATAATTTGTAGTGTTTTAAAATCGATTTTTATTTTGTTATTTTTTTTCATTCCACCTCGAGTTGAGCGTGCTGACTGGGGAAGCAGGCAATTGATCGTACTTCGGTCATTCACTGACGGTTAAGACCATCGTGTTTCTGCTGTGAGTTCCTTCTTTAGAAGGTAAAGTAGCCAGAGCTCATCGATGAAACCCTCTGAGTTATGTCTTGATATTTACAGGATAGCTGCCTGATTTATAGTATCATACTTGTGTAACGAGAAGGCTTTTGAAACAGCTAACCATCAAGCAGGCCGTATGCTTGTAGCCGCATGTTTCATAAAAGCATACAATATAACAAAATCAATATCAATAATACTTGCTGGACAAATATGTATTCCATACTTTGACAACGTTTGTTATGAATAATATGTATGTATCTAGGTAAGAATATATTTAGTTTAGACTTCGAGCCAGACTATTTTATAGATGTCGTTTGGATTGGAAACATATTAAAATGTAAAGTGCCCCTGTGGCCGGCATTCGCTGCCACAATAATATGAATGTAAGATCCCATACCGCACTGCGACGACTCAGTTATTCTCCCACACCTGGCGACGTTATGCTAATCCTGGTGTCTAAGTTATTAGCTGATGGCAATTCGCGCTTGAAATAAGCAGAGAGTAACAGCTAACAATTGGCGTACCTGCACTTTCTTCGTAAAAAAATAGATTAACGGGATAAACATAGAAATACTTTAAAGTCACCAGAGCATTTAGCTGGTAGTAATTATGCTGTTCTCAACATGAGTCAGCTCTTATATAAAGCTACTCAAATGAAATCGATAGCGGATTCAAGTGTCTCACCAGCGGTTGGTGTTTCAATGAAGGTCTGTACGAACTAGTAGCGATATTTGCGAAATACTGCTTATGAGCACGAAAGGGTGAGTTGTCTTCGCTGCTATTTTTTATTTGAGTGCCCTCGTGTAAGTGTGACGATGGAATGATTCAGGTGAAGCATAAGTAATACCCCTTTTGATGTCACAAGTGGCTAGGTATACAATAACCACTTCCTATCTAGTCCGAAGGCGTTTCTATATCAATTTTATTACAAATAGCCAAGTATAAACCTTTCATAACTTACACCAAAGCATAAGTGCATCATAGAGGCGACGAAAGAAATATTCTTATTCAAAAGCTGACACCAATCCGTGACCAGATTATACGAGGACATTTTGTGTCAACTGCCGGGAACTTCTGCAATTGTGACTCTGGACAGTTTAGTGAACTGTTTCAATATTGAGTTTTATGTTTACCAGCTCTTGAAATTCAACGTCTTTTTCATAGTTACGTTTAAGTTTTACAGAATCCTGTTTCAATGTGCACAGTTACGTTGAAACGGAATTCTTGTGGTGTTCCTTTATATTTGTCTCTAATATATTGCTTATGATTCTTGACTTACACTTCAATATTCGAAGGTTAATCTTTCTTGAAAATTCGACGAGGCTATAATTTAAAGGTCATGAAAATTAGGTCTGTCTGTACAGTCGACAGCAAATCAAGCGTATCATTTTGACCTTGAGACCGCTCTTACTCCGTTCGTAATATTATTTTCTTAGATAGAACACATATAATACACAATAGACAGTCACGCACACACACACACACACACTACAGTTTCACAATGAACTCTTAAAAAGGTCTGTAAATTGAAAATCGGTTTTTCTATACTTGAAATTAGGAAGTACGGTAATGTAACCAGGTTCTAAGAGCTAATGATAAGACTGACTCGTTTGTTATACACTTCTTCTTGGGCTCCACTGAAAGCAGAAGCACTTCTAAGAAATTCAACGTTGTAAGACAAAATTATATGGAGTCGATAAGGGGTACCAACACGGAGTGGAGGGCAAGTTGGTCTATTTTTATTGTTTTTTATTAGAAGCAGATCGATAAGCTAAGTCAACTCTACTACTGACGTGAGATTGTATTTTCCAAAAAGGGAGGTTTATTTCTACTTGAAGTCTTGCTACAACACAATAAATCTCCTTGACAATTTGTTAAGGTATTTATTCGATGAAATTCCGAAAATGTTTTTGACATATTGCAATTAGATTGTTTCGTATGATTCACAGATCGTTTGACAATAAAACTAATTACTTCGGAATCTATACTGATATTTAAGAAGTAATATTTCCTGTCCGTCTTTTCATCTTGAGAAATGACATTATGCGATCTTTTAATGCAATAAGTGACATCTAGCCGGCATTTAACATTTTTTATGCTTATAGTACAGGTACAAATTTTTTGACGCTGAGGAGAGAAGCTCTACCAGCCGATCCCCTAACCCCGGGGGGGAGAAGGGGGTGTGTGTGGGGCTCTCACCCACCAAACTCATCAGCGACGCACCTTCTTAACCGCTTCTTGACGACATCACGGGATGGCCCGAAGACGTTTCACCGTTGTGTCGTCAAGGCGGTTCGACCGCAGTCGGGTCCCTGCTCAAAATTTCGTTGGGGGGAGGAGGAGGGGATATAAGGGTCTAAAAAAAGGACCCTTGCATCCCCCCCCCCCTATCAACTTACTCGCGTTTAAAGTCTACGCGCCGTGCGTAGACGCGCCGACTGGGCTGTGCAAGCCGGGATACGGCCCCCCACCGTTCCCGGAGCTCAAAGATGTTACGGCGGCAGGGGCCGCCCGAAGGCTGTTCTCCTCTGCCCTGTCCTTCGGCGGCGAATGCCAGAGGTGGCGGCAGCTTCCCGCACACGCTCCGCATCCTCCTTCCTCGTCATCACGTCGTCGCACAGGTACTAACCTAGTTTAAGCATTAGCTGTACAATGAACGTCCAACAGCCATTTGAACCTATTTTATGATAACGTTGACTAAGTGTACTAATTTTAAGGCTTATTGAAATGAAGAAATTTATTATTTTTTCCGCTGCTCCGCACTAGTAATTATCACATTTTTGTAACCAGCGCACTACAGTCCGATGCGCTCCGTTACATTTAAATCATCCTTTATACTTCACGGTTTTATTTGGCATCGGCTGTACAGCTCTAATGCATCGCGTACACAAACTGTGACCCAGATTCATTCTTTGCAGTTGTATTCATAGTACCTACATAGGTGTACGAAGTGCTGCAACTAAAGCTTAACATGAATACATGCTACATTCAACTTTATTGCACAGTTATTGGGGCTAATTTCCTGCGGTGGATCTCAACGGTGTCGTGTGTCGATTACACGTAAGTAAAAATTTTAAAAACAATAATTTGTGATGATGTTGAAATAGAATATTTAAACATTGTAGGGTGGACGTTAGCTCATAAACGCAAATACAGATAGACTAGAAGAATTTCACAGGGATATCCCAAGTCCTGGGTGGCTCAGTGGTCAGAGCAGTCGCCCGGATTGCGAAAGGTCGCGGGTTCGATTCCTGCCTCAGGACGTGAAATTTTTCTAGTTTTATTACATTTTAATTACTAAATAATTTGTGAGTTATTATTAAATCACAGTCTTTTATTTTATGTTAAGAAATCTTCCATCTCTTTGGGTACCTCTTCTCTCTCTAGGTTTTGTTGCTTATATTAGGTAATAACAGAAATATATTTGCTTACATTTGTAAACCTTAATATTTTTTTAACAATACAAGATAAAACACATTTTTATTTTAACATTAGAAATAACGAACATTTGAAAAAAAAATAGATGAAAAATACAAGGGTTGGGGTGGGAACCGACCCCGCGGACTTTCACCACCGAGTATCACTGACGAGTAGTAACCCTGCTGCTAATAACGAGCTTCACCATTATTCAGTTAGTAGATTTAGTTAAAGACTTAAGAAAAGGAAGTTTTTAATTTATCATATACAATGTGTCACAAAGGTATAAAATTTAAGGGGGCGGCTGTGTTCCTTCTCAAGAAATACCTCTAAAATATGCGTACTATCTCGTATCGTGCGACACACTTCAGCTTAACCGCACACACACAGACACACACACAGACATATATACACACACACACACACACACGCGCGCGCGCTCCCGCGCGCGCACACCCACAGACACACCCACAGACACACCTACACACACAACCCGCGCACATTAAATGATATCGATCCCCGCAACCCCAGAATTCTAAATTTTATTTTGCAATGTTGCTGACCCCTAGCTGACCCCGCAAACGTTGTTTTGCCATAAAAAATAATTGACCAAAAAAAAAAATAGTAGCCGATTGTCAGACCTACTGAATATACATATAAAATTAATGAAAATGAAAATTGTTTCGGAGGAGTATGGTAACTAAATTTGTGAGTCGAGAATTTTATATATAAGATATTACTAGAACTTTAATCACACACAATAATAATGATAATCTATAAAAACGAATTATGTAACTACGTGTGTATGTCCACGCATTTCTCCTAAACTAGCAATTGGATAGAAATAGTAAAAAAAAAATTTTAAACAAAAATTAAAACCGACTTCAAAAAACTGAAAAGGATAAAATAATTAAATTTAAGTAGGTATTCATCCCCTAGAAACATAGTTTGGAGTTGGTGCTAAGTGCTTCACTTTCTATTGTTTTTTGGACACCACTTAGCACCAACTCCAAAATATGTTTCTAGGGGATGAATACCTACTTAAATTTAATTATTTTATCCTTTTCAGTTTTTTGAAGTCGGTTTTAATTTTTGTTTAAAATTTTTTTTTCACAATTTTTAGTGGTAACTTTCTACGGTCGAAGCTAGATGGGTGATCGTAAACTTATATTGTTTCCTACTATCGTATCGTTTCACTAAAAAGTCATTTGAAAAGCAAAACTTCGCAATTTCGCATATGTAGACGACTTCATAATTTAAGTTTTTTTAAATTTAAAACCAAAGTACCCAACTGTTTTTGGAAAAATTTTTATGGGACCAAATGGCAGCTATTCCGCATCGAACAAAAAAAGAATCACGTAAATCGGATCAGTAATCTCGGCGTAATCGGTGTACATACATAGAAAAAAAAAAAAAAAAAAAAAAAACATACCGGCCGAATTGAGAACCTCCTCGTTTTTGAAGTCGGTTAAAAAATGAGCGCATGCGGTTGGTCTATTATTTAATGGCAATAATATGACTTGCAGACAACGTGTCAACCACAAAATGTTATTTAGATAGCTCCTTACAACTTTAATCGCAGTCAGCTATTAAGTTTTCCGCGAGGAAATAACGCTTCATTAAAATTTTAACTGGGTGGTTTAATTTTCTATACGGAAGAGATTTTAATGAACCACGGTGAAACAAGAGTTTTAATCTCGGGCTTTTTGCCGCGTCTGCCGCTGAAATACGGGTAACATCGCACTGTATATTTATGTTACGGTTAGTGTAATCATTTGGTGATTACTAAACATTACCAGTTTTTTTATATAAAAAAACAACCTTGTAGTGATGAATGTTAGATGACTGTTACCCTACGAGATAGAATCGTAAATGAGGACATCTGTATGAAAAAAAAGTTACTGTCATGCCTTACCAAATTGAAGTGGCAATGGACATAGCTAGCACACGGAACGGCGTCGAGTCAAGAGTTCTGACATGGCGACCACATAACGGAGAAGACAATACAGTGCAGCCTTTTATCTGATGAACGGACAAACAGGTCAAGGTCGCGGAAGCTGATGGATTCAGGCTACAAAAAACCATTTAGTTTGGAATTCAATGAGGGCCTTTGCAGTGGCCATCATACACATCATAGGTTTGTTGTACAAACGTAAACAGTAAAAGTTGGGGTCATAAATTTACCACACTTATCGACTTTACGTGACTAACTGCACCCTTTGCAATATCGTCGTAAAGAAACAGATGTTAGATTTTATAATGAAACAATAATATATAAAAAATGATTTTATAATCCAGGAAACTTCGCGACCGTTTTATCACATTTTCATCAATGGTTTCGGAGCACATAGGGGACAAACACAAAAATGTTGATTTTTATTTACATCTTTAATTTTTAGTTTTCTTCTTGTATAGTTAAAGAGCTAACTTGTTAGTTATCTCTTTTGGATATTTGTCGACATGCATGGTATAGATGTAACTTATCTTTACTTTTTCGCGCCTTTAGTTTTCATTTGTGAGTAAACTCCCTATGGTAGTCTGGTAGAGATCGCGTCTAGAGATAAGGGCACCTTTTTTGCAATATTGTATTTGTTTTATCCTGTAATTCTCATGTTTAAGTGCAAAATGAAGAATTCCTCTTTATCTAAGAGTATAAAGCTTTACTTTGATGACCTTAGATTCGTAAGGCTTTTTATGACGAATACGCCAAACAAGTAAATCAGGTGTTTATATTATTTACAAAATTATTGCTGTATTATTAATTGTAGCGCTCAATGTGGTTAGTCTTACAGGACTCATCAAATATATCATTTAATTTACCGGTGATTATTTATAATGACCACTTTTGTAACATTGACCATAACATAGAAAATATTTTATACAACTCACTATCTGAGAACTTAGGGAGCGCTCATGCAAAGATCTAGGTAGGTACTCGTAAAAGCGAGGATTCTACAATAGTTTTTAGTTTACCAACGATAACATTCAAATGTTTTCGTTAATTCTGAGAAACTACTGAACACTTTCTCAGCTCTTTTTTTCCATTCGTTTTATGTAATAAAGTTAGCAAACGAGATGCCGTTGCATTAAATAATGCTGTCTTTTTTGTTCATAGCTTGCACCATTGTGCACCATTGTGTGTTTTTGTGCATTAAGTCATTACTTAACACCACTTGACGTAAAGTGGTAAAAAGAGTCCATAAGCGAAGACAGCTGCATCATATAGTGCCATGCAAGAATGCCAATTTAATGTAAAAACGTACATTTCTTGTGAAGAAAATAAAAATGTATCTAAAATAGAAAAAAAATTCAAGTCCTGAGGCGGGGATCAAACCCGCGACATTTCGCAATCCGGGCGACAGCTCTAACCATCTGAGCTACCCAGGACTTGGGATATCCCTGTGAAATTCTTCTAGTCTATATCTGTATTTGCGTTATGATATGAGCTAACGTCCACCCTACAATATCGATATGTTCTATTTCAACATCCGAAACGAGTATTTTTACAAATACCTACGATTCGGTAAAGTTGGGGCATTGCTTTCAAATATTCTTAATTTTGATTTTAACATTATTATAAATGTTTGTAAAATTATTTACTAATAAAAATGTTTCTAAACTAGAAAAAATTCACGTCCTGAGGCGGGGATATAGAGACGGCTTTCGTAGTTCTACTGTTACACTTGATGTGCTGTCGTCTGTACCTACCTACGATTTATTCAAAATGGCTATCCTTTCAAAAACTGTGCCGCAAGCTTAAAAATCTGTTATAATTCGGTTGCCGTGATTTTGGGTAATCAATTTTAATACAATAATTTTCTTCTCTTGGCATAAAATTAAATTACTTCAAGCGCAAAAGAAAATTTAATAACACAGGCAGTAGGACAGTGATATTACCAAATTACTTTCTTATTCGAGAGAAAAAATAACAAAAAGATGCTTACATAAACATAATTTCACAAAGTCCAAATCCTTCGAAGAAACTTATTGGACAAACAATATTGAATTTCAATCCTTAAGTGACAGAAAAATATCGAAAAGATATAATAAATGTGTTCAAGTTGAAACAATGGAATAACAAATTTCTGTCCGGAAAAGATAACGTCCGGATAAACCTGAGTATCCATCAACGCTGGGACGCAAATCTGAATGTAACAAAACATTTCCTTTTCCTTACGATCTATAATATAACAAAACTTCAGTATTGATTTGGTTATATCGATAAGTTTAAACTTTTATAGAATAACTAGCCGACCCCGCAAACGTTGTTTTGCCATAAAAAATGTCCAAAAAAAAATTGATAGTAGCCGATTCTCAGACCTATGAATATACATATAAAATTTCATAAAAGACGGTCAAGCCATTTCGGAGGAGTATGGTAACTAATTTTGTGACACGAGAATTTTATATATTAGATATTTTAAAAAAAATCTGATATTCTTTGAAAATTTTGGTTCTTTTTTTCGTAATCTAGATAAAGCAACATTCCCAAAAAATAGTGACTTCTATATCAGCTATCGAATCTGTTACTACGAAAATGTCAAAAATAACAAAGTTCTTATTTTATATTGCGCCACAAATGAGGTTTGACGACGTTACATGTATGAAACCGACAAAATAATATTCTATATATATTATTGAATATTTTGTGGAAAAAAAATACAAGCAATCATAACGCAATCCTTAAGATGTTGGCAGTCATCAAATCCAAAGCCATGCTAAAAGTACAAGAAATTATTAACTGGGTAGCTCTTGCCCTTCATCTCACGTGATGGCAAATAATCACAAAGCCGAAGATGGATGGGCTACTCACGGATTCCTCAACCACGTAGGAACTGGATATCTTACCGCTAAACGCCGGAACACCACAATGCTGTTATTATTCGACCTAGGTAAGATGGTGATAGCTAGACAAGCGGATTTATATAAAAAGGCCTAACCCCAACAGAACCAAGCAGAACATTTCTGCCCTCACGGAGAATTGATCTGAGGTAGGTAGTCTAAACCATTAGACGGTTACATAAGCGGTTGAAGCTTTGAATTAAAACAGTATTGATTTTAATAGATGACATAAACAGGGAATGTGACGGAGCAGTAATGATGATTAAAACTTAGCGTATGCAGTATCAACTTACAAATATAAGTATACCTAATAAAAACCTCTTTAAAATTACCCAATAAGCCGCAAACAGAAATCGACAATACGAATACTGGCGAAATACGCAGAACGTTTCATTGCCTCAATTTGATTGCTGCCTGAATCGAGCTTAAAAGCAGGCTTTTCCAGTTAAATCGTGCTTTATGGTTCGGCGGAATAAATCAGTTATGTCTCTTTTGGCTGCATTAAACTTAATTATGGATACCTGTCATGGTGAGAGTAGTTCCATTACCAGTTGAATGAAGAGAGGATTTTATAATTGTTAAATGTGCAACGGAAAATGGGCTGTAGTCAAATTTAGCCCTTAAGCACATAACTAAACAACTTTATATCAAATTGTTTTCATTATCCGATATAATATTTTAGTTTGAGGTCATTGGATGAATTTGACAGATCCGATGGCTTCTGCGTTTGTTATGATAAACTTTTAAATGTTTCAGGTAGAACGTTAAAAACAAAATTTTTGATTGATACACACGCTCTGAATTCATAAAACAAAATTATGTTGAAGCCATCACGCAAACAAACAGAATTGACTTCGCTACACTACCGTGTAGAAGTGCACTCCGCTATGAGCTGATTCATAAGCTATCAATGTTAAAATCACATTTTACTATACATAATAGGTTGGGAAAAAAGTTTCTTGGCATTTTTTAAGAAAATTCAAAATATTTTTTAATATAGTTTATTTACATTTAATTAGAGTATGTAGGTACCATTTGGTCGATAACTTTTTGCCATCATGTAGGTAAGGACATGATCCCATTGCTATAGAAATTTTGTGGCTTCTGATCAAAATACCGCGTCAAGTGGTTTTGGCAGTCCTCTCGTGATGTTAACCTGACACAATTCTGAAGAGAGCGAAACAGGTGGAAATCTGAAGGTGCAAGGTCAGGACTATACGGCGGATGCATTAACACCTCCCAGCCAAACTCTCTTAATTTTTGCTGAGTGGCTAAAGATGTGTGAGTTCTAGCCACAAAACCACACCCCTTCTGTTGATTAATTCCGGCCGCTTTCTCTCAACTTCTTGCTTTAATCTCATCAGTTGTTCGCAGTAGAGTTCAGAATCGATGGTCCTGCCTGGTGGTAACAGCTCATAATGAATAATGCCCTTCCAATCCCACCACACACACAGCATCACCTTGCTGCGAGTTAACCCGGGTTTCGCCACAGTCTGTGAAGCCTGACCGGCCTTTGACCACGACCTTTTTCGCACGTTCTTGTCGTACGTGATCCACTTTTCATCACCAGTTATCAGCTTCTTCAAAAATGGTTCGGATTCATTACGGCGTAATAAAGAATCACTAATGAGTACACGGTTCATTAGGTTTCTTTCAGTGAGCTCGTGGGGTACCCAAATATCGACCTTTTTTGTGTACCCATTTTTTTTAAATGCGCCAAAACTGTTTTGTGGTCAATTCCCAGTTCTTCAGCTACGTCGTAACTACTGATATGCTGATCTTGCTCCAGTTTATCAAAAATGGCATCAATTTTATCCGTAATAGGGCGACCAGAGCGACGTGCATCTTTGACATCAAAATTTCCGGATTGGAAACGCTTAAAACTAATTTGTGCTAATCTCACAGACACTGCACTAGGTCCATAAACATCGCAATTTTTTTTCGCGGCTTGCGTTGCATTTTTACCTTTTTTTTAGTAAAATTTTAAAATGTATCGGATTTCTTCATTAGATTCACTCATCTTGACAGTAAGAAAAACAAATGAAATATACACATTTTCCTAATTTGAATTTGGAATGATCTTTTTTAAAATCTAAACTTTTAATGATACCTAAACCAGCCAGATACAAATAGTACAGCCAAAGAGATTTTATTACAAGTTCATACATACTATAATGCGAAAAGACTTTTTAACCGACTTCAAAAACGAGGAGGTTCTCAGTTCGGCCGGTGTGTTTTTTTTTCTATGTATGTACACCGATTACGCCGAGATTGCTGATCCGATTTACGTGATTTTTTTTTGTTCGATGCGGAATAGCTGCCATTTGGTCCCATAAAACGTTTTTCAAAAGCAGTTGGGAAGTTTGGTTTTAAATAAAACAAAAACTGAAATTTTTAAGTCGTGTACGTATGCGACATTCCGAATTTTTGCTTTCCTATGACTTTTTAGTGAAACGATACGATAGTAGGAAACAATATAAGTTGACGGTCACCCATCTAGCTTCGATCTTCGAAAATTATCACGTAAATTTGTAAAAAAAAAATTTAAACAAAAATTTAAACCGACTTCAAAAAACTGAAAAGGATAAAATAATTAAATTTAAGTAGGAACTCATCCCCTAGTAACATATTTTTGGAGTTGGTGCTTCACTTTCTATTGTTTTTGGAAACCACTTAGCACCAACTCCAAAAATATGTTACTAGGGGATGAGTACCTACTTAAATTTAATTATTTTATCCTTTTCAGTTTTAATTTTTGTTTAATTTTTTTTTCCCCAACCTAATATATATTAAGTTCAATAGGTTCTTTTTCGAATCATCGTCTATAAATTATTAGCTGTCAATAATATAGATTTACTGAGTGACAAAGTCCTAAAAATAACCAAATGTAGATTCGTGGATGAAGTCCGCAGCGAGTCAGAATAAATATCTAATTTAGAATGGATTATAAAATCGATCGCGTAGGTTGCTCAAGTGAGTTCAAGCTAAGCAAATGTTTGGCTTTAAAGTAGGTCAGTCCGAGACGGTCAGTGATGTAAATCAACTCGATATATCTATTGGATTTCCACTTCGATTGAGTTCAAGTTATTACAAGTTAATGGTGTATGCGTCTCCGTTAGCCTGCATACCTGATGTAGGCTAACGGATACGGCTGATAATTTTACTAATTTACCAACTCAGTGAATCTAGTTGGGCCTTTTGAAGTGCGAAGTAACGATATCTTCTAAGCTATCTTCGATGTTGATTGATATTAAATTAATAATTTTCAAGCAGTTCTGTGGAATAATAGCTTAGCTTAACAGGTTCCATTATTTGGAATGACAATAAATTTAATTCTTCATACTTTGTGTTGCAAGTATTCATAAGCCACGGTTACCGTTTACCACCAGGTGGGCCGTATGCTTGATTTCCACCTTAGCTTAGTTTTCTTGTTATTGAGTCCAATAACGTATCTTTTAAAGCAAGGGCGTTGGTGTGATACACTTATAAATCTAGATTATGTATATTCGTCGCCGAGGATGGCCAGACTATTTGAAGATAACGCTGTGCACAACCCTCTGTCAACTCTCAAGATCCTTGACGGATCGTTAGTTATAAGCCGCAAAAGAAAGCCGATCCTCTGGTTTAACTCTTTGCTGCTCCCTCCCATATCGATGACTACATTTCTCAGCTACCAACGCTTTCGCACTGTGGCCACACAAAGCCCAATATCCGTTATCAGGCACTGTGATCTACGTACAGAGTTTCAGGAGTTAAAAAGCGAACTGATCCGATACCTAGAGAATACATGAGCGACAGTACGGGTTTCGGCCGAAACGGTAGACAGGTGGTCTTCTTACGTATTTTATTCATGTCTGGCTAAGGTGACGCTTTTAACAAACGTAGTGTGTCAGTGGCTGTAAGCCTTGACATTGCCAAAGTGTTTGATCGTGTTTGGCACAAGGCTCTTCTCTCCAAGCTCCCGGCATATGATCTGCCCGCTCAGCTCTGCAACTAGATCGCCGGCTTCATGGGTGAGCGGAGAATCCGTGTCCTCGTTGATGGATGCATGTCAGTGTACGCTGGTTTACCACAAGGCTCTGTTCTCTTCACCGCTGCTCTGCGAGCGCCACTCTTGGCCCTCTCTTGGTTTTCTATATCGTATTAATTACTCTTTCCCTTTTGTGATGTGTTATTTTATAATTGATAATGATCAAAATTCTAAACTATCCTTTATTAATTAAAAGTCTCATGACAGTGGCAAGCACAGTGTGTTTCAAGCTGCACTAGCTGTCTTCGCATTTGAATTCTTCTTACCGCTTCACTTAAGGTCGTGTTGAGTTATTTGGTTTGCTTTGTAAAAAAAAAATATTGCAGAGACTTTACAAAATTCCATTCCGTTGTTATTTTGTCGAGTTTTCTTCATATTCAAGTGCAGTGATGTATCCAAATTATGGCAGAATCTTCTATCAAATATGGTTTCAAAATATTAATCTGAGATTCGATCCTGTTCTTAGCTAGGCTAACGTTGCTTTACATTTACGAGCATCGCGGCAAAGCTTGTTCGCCAACAAAATCTTCATAATTATCATGGCGTTGCTTATTGTCTAAAGATGAGAAAGAAAACTTGTGATAATATAACCAAGGTGTACTACCAACAAAATACACTTATTTACTCCAGAAACACAATAGTACAATTGGCAATAATCTTCTTCAAGGTTACAGGTGTTTTATCTGCCGGCAGGTTCTAAATTAGATTTCGCTTTATCCCTTTATGCTTTGAAGCTTTTGTTACTGTAAATCACGCAGTAGGCTCTTTGATCTAACAACTAAAATAGATATAGAAAGATAGAAAATAATATGCTTTAGTGCACCAAAAATTACAGTTACAAATTTTTTTTATGTAGAATCTTATTGAACGAGGGAGGTCTTATCTGTAAACAGCGATCTAATCTAGACAACTAGAGTAAGAATTTTACTACACTCTATATATTTTCATAGCCTTTTATTTTCATGGTTAGGCGTGGATTTTTGATACTTAGGTGGCAGTCAAGCATATATGGGCGCGAGCATGTAGACCCTTGCAATACCAATGCTACTTCCGCATTGCCGACTCTCTAAAAACCACGCCCATTTTGTATTGCTCCATGTTGTACTAGTTTGATAAAATCTCTACAGGGAGCGGTCCAAAACCTAAGGGTGAAGTAACGTGCAAAAAGATGTTTAAGGTTTTGACATCTGATGTGCCTTAATCTCTTTGCAATGAGAGTCACTAAATAAAAAAACTTAATACGTCTTAGTATACGAAACTGTACGTGGTAGGAAGGATGGAACCCTAAAAGATCTGCCTAGCTGTAAAAATAACAACCACTTCAATGCATTTCGTTTTCAACAATGCTCCGAATTTTCTCTCTTGTAGGTTTGTTTCGCTTTTGAATACTTTGCATTAACGATATCAATGCGAAAGTTCGCCAGTCGAAAGCCAGATTATCCTTGAATACATATGAGTCGAGATTTTTGTATGTTCTGTTGTTATGGATAGAAGCAGCTCGATACAATTTGCTGTAAGGTTCCGTAGCAGTATCAAAAGATAAAAGAAAGAAAATTTACTAGAGCATACATATGGTGTTTTCATCTCAAGAATTAAGTTTAATACAAAGCACTACAAATAACACTATCTGATGAGAAGTGGGAAGAAGTGTCCAGAATAATATGCAAAGTTCTAGCTGCCTCCATCTTGTCGACCTTTAAGGTATCTTTACAAACCTCTTTTGAAGGAACCCATGTCATAGTTAAGAGGGGGGAACACACGAGCTGCCCAATAATTCCAAGATTTGTAAGTACCCTGACTACATTTTTATTGATTATAATGGTTCAACAAAGTCAATACAAGTATTGTATAGATATTAACCTTTCTGGAATACATGAATAGTTCAGCCTTCAGACCATTAATTCGCGATGTTGACCTAATACGCTCTTAACGACTGTTATCTTCCAATAGCATTTGGGTCCATTGATCTGAAGTACTTTTGGGAAAATCGGGTCCTTGACTGTTTTAATGAGATCCTTTAGTTGGAATTTTAGTTTAAACATAATTTTAATGTTATTTTCAACAATAACTGCTACTCATAGAGGTGAGGTGGTATGAGGTCTACTCATAGATTTACCAACAACCCTTATTAGAAGCTGTGTTTGGCAGCAGCCTCGGATTCCTTTTTTCTACTTAATTAATACTTAAAATTTTATGACCTTGGGACTTGGGAGTCCATTTGACAAGCGGCCCTGTTTGTTTACTACCTTCGTCTTACCATCGTACAATAAAAGAAAAACCAAAGGAAAGTTCATCACATAATCAATTAAATGACGACCCGTGGTCGAGCGGTCTGTACCCTTTACTATATAGACTACTCGATCAGGGGTCCCCGGTGCATCACACGAAATGACGAAAAGCGCTTAGTTCGCATATTTGGTATCTCAACCAGGTGTGGTAAGCTATTAATATGGCGCCTTAACTTACCTTGTATATTTAACACAAGTCACTTCTCTCAACTTTATAACGGAAAGGAATATCAAACGATAGCCATTTTTTTTACTTGTACTAGGTGGTAAGCCCTCGTGGCCTGGGTAGGTACCACCGTTTTTCTTATTTCAGCCGTGAAACAGTTCGATGTGTTTCGGATGAAGGGAAAGGTAACCAGTGTAATTACTGGGCATAGACGGTATTCAATCTTAGGCCTTAGGATGACTTAGGCACCTGCAATTTCAAGTAATTTTTCCTTGTTATTTCAGGTGTATAGACACCTGAAGCGTGGTAAGCGGTTATCGCCGCCTATAGGACGGCGGTAACCACTTACCACCAGGTGGACCGTCGGCTTGTTTGTCATCTAGTTGTATATAAAAAAAAGTCATTTTTACTACAGGGCGATCTATACCTGATATAATGGAAGCCGTCCCGTTGGCCCTTTAGAAGTGTATGTAAGCACGATATAATAAATATATGTTGTAAATATTGTTTGTAGTAGTGGCCCTTGAAAAATACCGGTCCTTCTTACCCGCTGATATTTTGCAGATCAAAATAATAGTAATAACGAGAGCGAAAGAAATTTTTTGAGCAAGTGTGAATCCAGTAAGATCAAATTGATAAATTAGATGCTCTAAATTAATATTTCACTGAACAAAATGGAATTGAAGTCTTTACTTGATATTTCAGCCGTTTAATTTGAATAAAACGAGTATTGTGCTCAAAACGAAGAATACGTTTCGAAATCATTTTTAAAGGTCTATAAATTTCTAGTCACGTTACGTGTAATAGGATGTAATCGTCTAAAATTGTACTTTTATTCGTTTTCACAGATGGTCTGATAAGATATAACAAGGAACCCCAATTAGTATGTAACGGGGCACTCCCGAAAATTATGTTGAAGCATCGTGTAAACGTGTTTCTGTTTGTTTTGTTTGAGTATTCTTCATTTACATATTGTAATACAACTTTCTCCTTGCTGAAATTTAATGTCTCTTGCCATTTCTTTTGTATTGTACATTTCTGTCGGTTTAACACGCAGATAGTTATTTTCTTCAATTGTATTGCTACACGATATCGGTGGCTAAAGCGTAGAGCCCACCTGATGGTAAGCGGTTACCATAGCCTATAGATCCTCGTAGCACCTTCGGAGCTACTCAGGTCTTCTTTGTAAAAATAAAGAGAAAGCGTTATGTTGAACAAATTACTTTTAGTTGACGTTAATAGTTTGATATTTGCCATAAGAATATGCAAACTTGCTGTCTTGTAAACGATTTTCCCACTTCTCCCCATCCAACATGCAGCGTTGTAAAAAATGTAAGTTTTGTTTTTTTTTCAAAAGATTTTGTAACATTTTATTTTTAAATGACTTATCATTTATTAAACAAATAAAAATGTCAATAATGCAAAGTCACGCCTAAATATTTTAACACATTTCTATGTCAGTGCAATGCGACAGTGTTACCTGCTAATTATTATAATCCATAAATTATGATAATTAGCAATTTCGGTTAGTTAAATAAAAAATATGAACAACGACCTTATTAAATTCATGTAATCCTGAGTGTGAACTACCGAAACATCTGAGTTACTTAATTCACAATTTCGCAAACAAAATTAAAAGAAGTAGTAAAATAAAGACACAATAAAACAACAGAACTGGAACTTCCAATTGAATGTCGTTAAACCATTTCTACTGTTCAAAGTGCTCAAAGAAGTAAATTCAAAGTAGAAAGTAATATTCAGAAGACACAACCAGCCCTCTCGGTTGGAAGGCTGACTTAATTTAATTTAAGCCAGTCCGTACATTCTCAGCAAGATCATTGCCTTGATTTACCTGCAAGCAGAATCTGAATTTCATTAATCTCTCGCCTCCTTTTAAAGCTTTTTAATTTTGCTTCAACTGAATGCAAAGCCTTTGCTTAAAGGTAGTTTTTTTTTCTATTACATTCCTTGTTTCATTTTGTAGCCTTCTTGCAGTAAATAGTAGCAAGATAAATTTAGATTATTTGCTTTGAATGGCTGAATATTTTTTATAAATGTAGCAGAAGTAAGTATGGATAGTAGAAAACATTTAAAGCAAGGCGCAAGTTACTGGGGGGAAAATACCCCTTAGCACGAAGATTCTAAATTTTCATATCAATATCGCCTCGTCAGTTTTGGTATCAAAAACTGTAAGTTAATAATTGAATTAAGTAAAATTGAATTATGAATGTATTTAGGTAAACATGACTAAGCAAACTTTCTTGGATACAGTTTATTACTGCCAAAAAATCTATCTTTGTGACACTATTTATACTCAAGTTTCTTGGGAATTATACGGAGCTACCGGATCTTTTATCAAAATAAGGCTACTCATACACACTTTACCTTAACACTAGAGTGCTTGCCTTATTTGAGGCGCGAGTACTCACCTGGGAGACGTACGTACCCTGATTTCGATAGTACCTTACGCAATGCTGCGGTAAACGCAGTGGTTGTAATCGAATACTTTAACGTAAACAATTTTTACTTATAATGCGGGGTGTTATAATCTCTTCCTTTTAGAAATTTTCTCCGCTCCGCGTTTACTATCGGCATCATTGTTGAATATTGCATTCTTTTATAATTCTTTCGGGCAGTAATTTTGTTTATTTTCTGTAAATAAAACATGTAACAGTAAATTTATAAAAATAGGCGGAAATGTCAAGAAACACGAAACAATGAATATTTCCTAATGTTTGGCAATATTTAATATGTAGCCCAAGCAATTACACAGATTCACTGCAAAAAGGTGGGCCATCCAAACATCGACAATTCACTAAGTTCACAGTATAGATATTTAGTCAGGCATATTTAGGCCTCGCGGGTCAAAGCAAAATAAAATTATTAGCTAAAAATAAAGACTGGGGTCATTATGTACCCCGCGCTTGTTTACTAGTGTTAATATTGGCAACAGCATTTCTATAGTATAAAGTGCCACTCTCAAAAAAGGACTCGATACATCACTGCTTTTATCTTGAACAGAAAAAATAGCTCCCTGATTTTTCTTTGACAAAAAATTAAAGGCTGCCTTTGGCGGGAAGTCCCCGTGGAAGATCTTGTGTTACGTGACAAATACGATATGAGTGACCCACAAAATGAGCCTTTGATCTATCGAAGCTTACCAATGTTGTCCCATTTAATTTACTATATAAAATGGTTTCTATCGTTTTAATGTTCTTTATATGGGATTTAAGTATAGTTACGAAGTTGTCGTTATGATATTGATAGTAAAAAATATTATTAAATATCAATAATTTCATCATTCTGTTTTATATTTACAGATAAAGGACGGAGAACATCCTTCATCAGCAGCATAAAGAAGTCTCACTCTTGGGACTATTAGTATGAGTTTTGTAAAATTATGTTGCAATAAAAAGTTTGAAATACAACGATTTAACATGTCTTCCTAAGAACTTATAGAGAGGCTTTATATGATAAATTTTGATTGAGCTCATTCATGGTGATAGCTCAAGCCACTCAAACAACTTAAAGAATTTTGACTACTTTATACTCCGATTCTTAAAAATATGGTTATCACTGAAAAAAATACTTGCGCAATCACCACTGCAAGGAATGTTAATAGTGAAGAAACTTTTGTGGATAAAAAATAAAGTTTTCAATTAAATAAAGAATCATAAAATTCATAGGATTTTTTCCAAAACAATCTTCAACAAAAAGCAATAAAAACAACTTTTCCAATCGCGGATCGGCCTCCCAAAAATTGTTTTCTATAATCTTCGAATTCCATCAAATACTAATCAAAATCACCGAAGTTAACGCGAAGTTTTATCGGTGTATTTATCTAAAAAGCCGAGGGAAACTCTGGTAGGTATCCAATTTGAATTTCATGAATATTAACTGGAAAATTGTTTTGCTGGTGACGTCCAGGGCGATCTATAGATATCATGACTGCGTAATCCCCCATCGTATTTTAGGGTTCCACGAGCGGCAAATGGACCACCTGCATTTGCTCCTTCATTATCGTTTTCAATTATATGCCAATTTTACTTCCTTTCTCTTCTGGAATAATTTACGAGGTTAGAGAGGCTTATAGAAAATTCAAGATATTGGAAGCGTTGTGTTCTATAAGTATATTCTAATACAAACAAATAGGGAACGTAACTTAGTCTTTCAAAAACTCCATACTTCGCGAACATTTAAGCTTGGGGTTTTCCTTATAACATGTTTTTTTTTTCCATTTGAGGGACAACTATTCCCCAGCTGCCTGGCCACGAACTCACCGCACGCGCGTGCTGCGTCTCGCGAATCGGCAACCACTGCGCGCTGTCTCGATGTCAGCCTCGTAGCGAGTCGTCGTGACCGCGCAGTGGTTGCCGAGTAGCCGCCGTCGCCCGTTCCCGTGGCCAGGCCGTAACATATTCAAAACTTTGAATTCGTTTCTGGTTCTGATCATTTCGCATAAAGGCATGCTTCTTCAATAGGCGATATGATTTTTCATAGAGCATTTGTAGCTCATAGATAAGATACGCATATTTCAGTTTGAACGAACCTATTCCTCGAGAATGCCCATACGTGTATCAAATTATCTTGTTCAGGACCTTTGTCCATTACAACCTTTGTGTAAGTTCTTTAAAATGACGTAAAAATGCAACTTACTATCAAGATTAGCCCCTAAAGTGATGGACTCATCGACACGCTCAATATTTCAACTGAGAAAGTTAATTTTGGGCAGTATCCCGAATTTTTGATACTGACACATCAATTTGTGGTTCAAACAGAATTCGAATTATTGAATCATAATTCCAGATATGTTTAATTAAAATAAATTCTGCAAACTAACTAAATCCAATCCGACTTGTTGCTGTTGTTGAATACGCGCTATTCATGTAATTCTGTATTGGGATTGCAACACTTACTATTTAAATAGATGGCTTTAAAACTGCTTCTGGCGTGGGTTCTTCGTCAAACGTAACTACCGCGCGGGCCGTGTGGATTCCATATTATTATTAAGTTATGGCATAGAATACTTCACAACAGAGGAGTTGGTGCCGTTGCCAATGATATGACAGCTGAACGCAAATGCAACAGTAGCGTTTTAAGAATGTCTAAGCTAGTACTTTTCTCGCATAACTGTTGCACACTGAGTCAGTAAGATATTAGTTCAAATTTAAATGAGATCATTGCTATGCTATTTTTGTAAACTATATTTTTACCAAAGAGGATTATGTCAACTTGTTTCTTTGACATCATCATCATTCCAGCCGAGAGAAAAATTCAGAAAAAGAAATATCCAGAAACAATGGAAGAAATTTAATATGTCTTCCGAAGTACAAAGGAGCTCAAGATACCAAATTTTTATTGAGTTCATCCATGGTGATGGTGATAGATGATTTGTTTTTTCACATCAAAAAACTACATACCAGAACATCTTATATGATGTTTTTTCTTGCCCATGACAAGATCTCTTTTAAAAGAAGCCTGTTATACGTTGTCTTATATTCATGTGGCACTAGCTGTTATTGCTTATGTCAGGACTTCTTTATGAAAAAGAGACAATAGTTATATTTTTGCTGTCTGCTTATTTTAATTTATCTTATTTCCTCTTAAATAGTAATTACAGAGATACATATATCAAATTAAGCACACAAATTCATTTACCACAACAAAATTCTTGAAAGCCAGTTCAGTTTCCACATGAGTGTTTTGCAAACATAATTTTAGTAAATGAAAATCAAATATGACGCAATGATTACAACTAATTAGGTTTATCCAGAAAACAACCGCAGCCAAAAGCTATAGTGTCACGTACAACTTGATGTAAACACGTATGAGTATAAATGGCTTCCAAGGGTGTAATGTATGGCACCATTATGAGCCTAATCTTAAAGCCTTTCTCATATAAATTATCGGGCTGACTACGATATTTACCATGAATTTTCGGAGAATATTTCAGGTGTAACCTGCGGGGAATCTTTTAATAACGCTAGAATATATTTTGGTTTGGAAGATGTTGATTTTTGTTAAGAGGTTCCTATTTAAAATAATGTCAACGAGTATGAATTTATTAGAAAACACACGAAACTATCGGTATTAGTATTGTCACATATATTTTTGCGAGCACTGCGCATTTAAGTAATATCCGGTTAAGTGGTTTAATCGATATGAGTTTAACTAAGAACGATAATATCGTATTTTTTGTGTTTTTATAATTGAAACAAATTTTACACATATCAGTCAGTTCATGTAGTCAATTTTCTTCTTTGTTTCTTCTTTTTAGCCTTTTTGAACCATTACGGTGTCAGTCTCCTTCAGCTGCCGCCACTTGTCGCGGTTTTGTGCTGTCTGCATCCAATTACCTCCTGCCACCCTCCTCACGTCATCCTTCCAGCGCATCTGTGGTCTACCTCTAGGTCGCTTCTCCCCTCAAGGCCGCCACTCCAAGACCGTCTTGCACCAGGAACCATGTTTCCGAGCAACATGACCCACCCAACGCCACTTAAGACTTGCTTCTTTGTTTACTTAATGCATTTAACATTCAGTGTCAGAAACTGCGCTCATTATTGAAATTAGAACTAATTTTCCATCAATATTTGATCAGTAAAAAGGTCATATACTAAATTTGACTTCACTTCTCTAGTAAAATCTATGGATATACATATTGTGGTCGGAAGAGCGATTGGACAGAAGCTCATGGCAAAACTGTAGGGAGTTCGTTTCTGCCATTTTCTAAAGAAACGGTTACAGGTTAAAAATAAAACAATAAAATAGGGCAAAAGAGAATTTTTTATTATATAATATCAAAATGTTCTCGTTTAAAAATAATATATAACGTCCCGTCTTCATAATCACCTTACTTTCTTCACAGCTTAAATAATAACATCTTAACTTTTGTATTATACTTTTAACAGAATCGTAAAAACCGTGCTTAAACACACAAATTGCCTGCTCTTTTCTTCGTTCTCGGCAATAAATCATAAGCAACAGCTTACTTCGGAGTAAATAACTGTTTACGAGTGGTAGGTAATCAGAAATAAACACTAAAGCGAAATACCCCCGTAAATATTATCTCGCTGAGGAGTGTGTATCGTATATTGAAGATGTACAACTGAGAATTAAAGTGTGTCTAGAAAGGACTACTGAAAACAAATTATTATGTACCAAGAGTAGCCAAAAAATTGCTTACGAACCAAGCAATGATAAATTTAAAAATAGGAAAGGTTCTAAAGTAAAATATCGATTACACTAGGAAAGTCACAATAAAGCCACTCATGGATTTCAAATCATAGAGCCACTACATATTTACTTCAGAGATGGAGTCTTAAATACTTATGTAGATAAGAAGGTAGGAATAAAATGTGGCAAAAATAATCAATTCATTGAAGCTTATAACAACAATAATGTTAAAGGGATACTTTTCAGAACCGAATTGATTAGTAACACAACTTTTACATTGTACTTAAGTATAAGAAACTGTTTTACATTTTATTTACACTAGTGACCACCCACGGCTCCGCCTGTGCGTTATGTCTTTTATCGTGCCAATTTTTTATCAAAGAGTATTTTATGTTCTATTTGAAGAAAATAGAAGAAAAATGTATCCTTCACTCTGACACCTTGTTTCACCCCCTATAACGTTACAAGAAGAAACTACAGTCAAAATTTCATGTTTCAATCTTCAGTAATTTTGGTTGGGCGTTGATGAGTCAGTCAACTAGCATTCTTGTTTTAACGACGGCTAAATGTCTATTGGTACCCTAATCTAAACTACATGGACAAAGTTTTACACAAAGGAAAAAAGTGAGGTTATAATAAATCTTATACATTGGTGTAGATAGAATGTCTAGATTTATTATTTTCCAGCTTTCGTTAAAAATACGGTATGCGACTTTACAAGAACAAACGAAAATTTACCTTAAAGTCATAGATATAGGAAAGTAAATGTCTCAATAAATGTACTAAGATAAATCAAATCCAATAAGAAGATAGGTTTAAGCACTTCGGTGTCGAAATAAAGATAATATTTACACATGACACATACAGTAAAATGCCTACTTTAGTTCCACATTACGCCTACTACATATTCCAGCATTCGTCACGTCCCGCGGTCATATCCGCAGGGAGCGACGGGAGACATTCTTAAATTTTCATACCGAACACATTCCACCATTTCGTGCATGTCACAACGAAAAGTGAAAATAAGAAATTGCAAATAGAATTTCACGCGCCCCATTCGTTCGGGAATTTCGGTACAATAATTATGGAGGTGAATTTATCCAACAAATGTACCAAATCCAGATAAATATGTGTAGAAATAAAATTAGCTTTGTGCTCGCTATTATGAATGCTTTCATTGTAACTATTTATTTTTATATGTAGCAATAAAATTTAATAATTACATATGTTATTTTAGAAGATGGAGAAAATATGTCAGCCTTTGGAGTTTCTTGCTGCTTCTTCTCAGTAAAAGCTCTCCCAAATTTCAGAACCAGTGGTAGAGCCACTTAAATGATAACTTCTATAGTATTATGTATTTAAATTTGATGTCATGTTGATTAAATGATTTTGAATAGAATTGAATTGAATTTAACGGTACCACCTCATCTGTGAACCAGAATTGTTTATATTGGTAGTATGATGGCTTTAGATGATGATCGGAAATCATCATCTAAAGTTATCATAGCTCGAGCGGAATCCTAGTGATTTATGTTACTTTTTACTACCTACTTAGCAATGATGATCGATATTTTTTGCTTGGAGGCCATTTTTTATACAAAGCACGGCAAATCACTCAACACCACTTGACGTGAAGCGGAAAAAAGAGTCTATATGCGAAGAAAGCTAGTGCAGCTTGAAATACACTGTTCTAGTCGCCTCTACCTTGCCGGCCCATAAGTTGCCTTTCCCCCTTCTTTTGAAGAAACCCATGTTAAAGTAAGGAGGTTTTGAAGTACGACAAAGAAACGAGTTACTAAACTTCTTTGTGCGTAATGTGGACAATGAATTGGGGATTTTAAAAACCGGCACGTGTGCTTCTGAGTGCGAATGGGGATGGTGGAATCTGCCCAGTGCATGGAGGAGGTACTTGGCGGAGCCATCTTACAGGTGGGAGCAATATTCCACGCAAGACCGGAACTGGGTTTTGCTAAGCAGGCATTTGTTGTCAGGAGTGAAAAATCGACGCACCTTGTTCAGGACACCGAGCTTCCGTGAGGCTGTTTTGATCACGTTTTCGATGTAATTCCTTTGGTTCTGATCTCAACATATCTCCATGCCAAGTCAGTTGATGGAGCTCTGTATCGAAAGAATTGTGCCCTGAAAAGAGGGAAGGGGAAGAAACGGCAACAAATTTGTGATTTCTTAGCATTGCACTCAACAAGATTGTTAGACCCCATTCAAATATAAGGTTAGACACCCTGTTGAGCTCAATGATAAGATTTGCTGTCCCTCTTGGTTTCTACGCGCTCAGCCCCTGGGCGACCGTAATATCCACCATGCTCTTACGAATTCTCATACTTATTGGCTACTAAAAATGATGCCTAGTCTAATGCCCTTTACCCACTAATGGAAAAAATTGTGTACCTTGCCACGTTTGCGCGTCATGACCGATAGTGTTTTTTACTTTTTTGATTAAATGGAGACAATTCTACAATCCTTACTAAAGTTACTCCATTACTTATCAGTTACTGTGGCCTTCGTTGTCAACCTGCTGACATAAAACATGCCTACTAACTCCTTGTTTTGAAGTTACTTTTATTATAATCAACATGAACAAAAACTGTCAACGCAGCTTCGCAAATCTAACAAACAGTATTCCCATAATTTAATCGAGTCCGGTCGTGTCGCTTCCCCGTGGCGGTATTTAATCATTTTACATGTTCGCTCGATACAAAGGCCGTAGTTTATGAGATAATAATTTACTGTGACGGATAAATGGACGGCAAAACGGGAATAAATTGGGCAGGGCTCACGAACTGTGACAAATAAGGATACGGTATCACTCGTTTACGCGGGATTAAGTCCCAGGAGTCTCTTTATATCCTCCAGTTCGATTTTCATATTGAGAGAAATGCATGTGAATCACAGGAAACATTGGCATGAGGCATTGGCAATCAGTATTAGTTTACTGTATTATATCATGGGTCGGTACATACAAAAGCAAAGACCAAAGCTACTGAGCTACAAGAATTACTTTAACCTTTTGTATTATTCGTTTTCTTCTCTGCTTTTTATGTTTTTTTTTTGTTCTTGTGTGCAATAAAGTATATTAGTAGTCTATTATATTGTATAGAGCAATACTAAAGGTAATAACGTCCCAACCCTATCGCTATTCCCTACGTCACAGCTATACAAAGATGTAGATTTTTTTACTGTTAAACAATTCTTCATATTAAAAAAAAACAGTTATAATCCCCACATAGTTGCAATTGCAAATACTATTAGGACGGACAAAATATTCATTAATACTAAATACCGAATTCTTCGCCTTTTGCAAAACATCACCAAATCTTCGTAGGATCATAACTTTATAATGATGTAAATCGCATCATCAATGATGAATGGGAGAGTTTGTTAAAAGTACTACAATAACATGGTCATCCCATGACACACACGGTCACACACACACACATGTATTAAAATCAGAATGAATAATGTATGCATTTGAAAATTGCAAAACATTTCTTTGAACTAATATAGTCCATGTTATAATTTACTGTCGTATTGTCATCAACCTGTATGTAAGCTGCCATTTCAATAATCATTATAATAATATTTTTTAAGTTTAGTTGAAAAACGACGATATTAGAAGTAATTATGATTCCACTGTGCCTGCAATCATTTTGGCGTCACTTCCGCATTCTTTAAATAATATTTTCAATAAAACACCCGATCAATGTTAGATAATTAAGTCACGATGAGAGTTTACTTACTTCAACAAGTTTTTTTTAGAAATATTTGCTTACGACAATGTTAGTAATGGTACGCTAATAGTTGCATTAACGTAATACTTTCGATTAAAATTACTGTATTTTGTCATTTCTATCGCTTCACGAACTAAACGTATTTTCTAGTGGCGCTATGTCTATAGTAAGCATCACGAATATAATTCTAATACCTATTATTATTCGAGTCTTTCGTCAAATTCACAACTGACTCAGGAAATAACTTACTCGTTTTACTTCTAAGTCCATATTTACTGCAAAACCTTGACAAAGCTTCTAACGAGCGCTAAAAATATTCGTGATTGCTCTGAAATCACCGGCGCCGATCGAATTTGACGTGCTGCATTCGTGTCGGAAAATTGCTGGAATTTTCCTCAAAGGGTCTGGAATAAAATTTCACACGCTTAAATAGGTTCGGCGTACAGGCAGCGGCAGTTCATACTATGGTTGTGCAGTTCAGTGAAAAATTGGTTAATTTTACTGCAGTAAAGGACATTTCAGCTCAAAATCGTCTACAGGATATCTGCACTAATTTACATCAGGTGTCATAAAAAATTAAAACCGACTCCAAGAAACTATAAATCCCCTAGGATCATTTTTTTGGAGTCGGTGCTTCACTATCTATTGTTACTGGAAACAACTTAGCATAAACTTCAAAAATATGTTCCTAGAGTATGAGTACCTACTAAAATTTAATTATTTTATCCTTTTCAGTTTTTTGGATTGGATTTAATTTTTGTTTAATTTTTTTTTACAGTAGTTAGTGATAACATTTTAAGGTCAAAGCTAGATGGCTGACCGTGAGCGTCACTAAAAATTCATATGAAAGCAAAAATCCACCATTTCGCATACGTAAATGCCTTAATTTTTCCAGTTTTTTTTATTTAAAATCCAAACTACCCGATGGATTTTCTAAATATTTTTATGGGACCAAATGGGAACTATTCCGCATCGAACAAAAAAGAATCATCAATATCGGTTCACCCAGTCGACAGTTCTGAGGTACCAAACATAAAAAAAACATACAGACGAATTGATAACCTCCTCCTTTTTTGAAGTCGGTTAAAATGAGATTTTTCAAAAATCTATATCATAGAAGCATTTATCTATTATGGACATTTACATCAGAATTATACATGTGTGGACTCGAAGCTTCGAAATGTGTTTGTAATCGATTCTATTGTAGTAGCAAATAAATCCCTGCCTTACAAAGAATTAACAAAGTACACAAGAGGAAGAGTCTGGTTCGTGGTGAACCAGTCTCAACTTGTGTAAAAGTCAACTTTGAATTATACAGGGTGTTAGGGGGACGCTCTCCTAAACGAAGGCAGGTGACAGTGCTGGTCACCCTGAAAACACGACCTGATAAAAAATAAATTGTAATCGCGAAAAAAACAGAATATTTTTTTCGCGATTTAAATTTATTATCTAACAAGTCGTGTTTAGGGTGACCAGTACTGCCGTCGGACTTCATTTTCCAGAGCGTCCCTCGAACCATCTGTATAAGTCTTTATTATTTGTGTCTTTTATCAACTAATAAATAAGTAATAGTTCTTGGTTTTATTTGTCTCTGGTATTTCGCTCTTATTCAACTCTAACACGAATCAAAAAGTAATTGTCCTTCGTTGTTCTTATTTGCGAAATCGATGGAAAAATCGTTATTGAATTTCTTTAGTAGATAGAGCGAATGGGATTACTAATAAATATATACTTTATCAGATTAAATTAATGCACGTTTTGCCTCGAACCCAATCCGTTCGACAACATTAAACGTTGTTTACATCTTATGAAAGCTCAAAGTTCTAAATCAAGTTAAACTTTGTAACGACCTTTCATTGAAACATTTACAAGACAAAATTAACTTACTAAGATTCTCATCCAGATAATAATACCATCAATTTTGTAAAGCAATAGAAGACAATAGACCATTGAATTTTGTTCAAAGAACTTAAGCTCCGAACAAGTACCTAAATTAAGTAATTTTAATGAAATGAAGTAATTAATTAATCTAACAAATTCCTTACAAAGAATTATGATTTTGGTATGTTACTTGGTGTTCTTATTATCTTTGATGCAAGGATGATTTATCTACATGACAAAATCTTCTTATCGTCAGTTATCAAAGTTTTTAAACCACATTTGGGTCACCCACCCGAAGCTTAACCTTAGCGATTGTTATGTGAAAGCACAAACCACTATGAGCTGGATTCATTGTCATCAACAGCCAATATACGTCCCGCTGCTGAGCTCAAACCTTTCTACGTTGAGGAAATATATGAGGAGTTTGGGCCATAACATCACCACACTGGCCCAATGCTGGATGGTGGGTGAAAGTGGTTGCAGTTACAACCGGGACTAACGGCTTAACGTGCCTTCCAAAGTATGAAAAAATTGAGATTTTAATTCACCCATCCGGAATCAACCATGGCGAAAGTACCATTTCTTCGTGATCGAAAACAAAGCGATCAAACCACTGTGCCAGCGAGCATGTTTATTTTCCACTATGTTGCTGATTCGTAAAATAAATAAACAAGTAAAGATATTAGCTACACCATAGTCATTATGATAACAGTGGTATTGAATTATCTTGTTAATATATTTTATGTTAGGCCGCGCTCACGAAGTCGCCGGCGAGCGGAACGACGGCAGCAGCCAGCGGCGCGGAAGCGGCGCGTACTAACCAAAATGTATAGATTAAAATAGAACTGCCCACGAAAGCATAGGTACGGCGGCGGCGCGGGCAGCGGCGTACGAGTGGCGAACTCCAGTAAAGCTGTGCGCACGCGTCTGCGTTGACATATGCTCGTGTTCCCTAACATTTGCTTAGCGTTAAGAGTCTCTTAGTGATTTTTATCTCAGTCTATCTAAAGGAGATAGAACGAGACAAATGTCGTTAAGAGTCACCTAAGCCTAGGGAATGGTTAGTGAAAATGGGCAATAGTGTTGTAACAAGTGTATTGTAGTATCGACGTAGACGCGTCGTTTCAAAATGCCTGCGGACGTGGTGGAACTAATCATATTAAACCTGAAACTATTTTTCCCAAATATTTAGTACCGACTGTTATGTGCTTGGATAAATAGGCTTTAAAATATACCAAAAATTAAAGGACCTAATATAATATTACGTCGTATACGAATACAAATTGACCTTGAGAAAAGTGCATTATCCGTTGATTTCTTTTAAAACTTCTAAGTACATAATACATGTTTCAACATCACATTGCTTTGTAACTGCTCAATGATTATTTTAGATGTTTATATTGATTGTAGCATATCTGTTTTACTTGGTTAGAATCCAAGTAGTATTTTAAGTCATACTATTTTCTACTACTAGTCGTATTTTAGTCGTGGCACTTTAATATAGCTCTACCCACAAGACCTATCCTGACTGATAAGCTCAACCGTGTGACTTAAACCCCCAGGGAATTGGCTACTCCTTGATATGCTGCTTATAATCATGACTACACAAATAAAAGCCTGTCGTTTCATTGGCGCTATATTATTTCTTAACCCGTCAAGCACCACATTCCAGACACAATTGATTTTTCTATTGTCATAGACCTCCAGAGATATAACGCCGATTGACAGATTAAGGAAAGAAAGCTTTTTATCTTGGTTATTATAGATAATTATGAAGGTGGTGATAAGTAGAATGGAATCTCACCCTTAATGGGGGGATGACTAGTTGAGTTGTCCCAACAATTTTCTGATATTTTTTTCGTTGCTCCATAAAAACTTTAAATATCCTTGCATATTCATTTTAATGGTAACAGATATTATCAAACACCAACAAGGAAAATACATCTTCATCATTAAAATTCTTCTCGAACCACGGTCTCATCAGTACACTTACTCACTAAAAATGAAATTAAAAGTTTAGCTATGAAACATATTTATGTTTCATAACTAAACTTTTTAATTTAACTTTTAAGTTTGACCTTGAGACCACCCTTATTCCGTTCGTGATAGTAGCGGCTTTCGTAGAGCAACTGTTATACTTGATGTGCTGTTGTGTGTTCGTAAAGACAGAATATTTTATCTACCGGCACTTGTCATTTGAGTAAGCAAATAAGGGGGCAGATGGTCTTTTTGGAGAGCTACTTGGACTTCATGCCGCTGCCCAGTCCACAGTAGATATTCCTATTAGTGTTGTATTTCAACGAGTTACTAGTTGAACTAAAAGTAGAAGACGTTTGAGGGTAACAGATTCCTTCTCGGCATGGGATAGTCGTCAATTCCTTAAGGAACTGGCTCGCATCGCAGTCCGACTTTTGTTGAACGGTGATCATGCATCATATTATGATGGCTTCTGAAGATTGATTATCTCTACTATTATTTTAAACTATACTTAGTGTGATATCATCAGGTCTCATCTATCTGAATTCAATATTGTATTTTTTTAGATTTAGGGTATCAATATTAAAGTTAATAAGGTTTTGAAGTTACTTCTTTGTCCCACATAATGTTGTAAGTTTAAATTTGAACAGGCGGGTCTAAAAATAATCGCAAGCTGCGTTGTAAAATAACTCATACGACAACTGAGTAAAATCAATCTTCCATAACCATAGGTAGGTACGATATTTGTATTCAAGTTCATTAAAATTTCTCGAAACATACATCATGCTTAATTGGATGACCCTGTAATGTAAAATGTAACCAATTAAAGCAATCCGGAGTCTGTTTATAAACATCCGCCAATTAATTAATAACAAATTTAATTAAAACGCTTATTTATTATACGCACGATGTTTTTTATAATTAAAAACAGGCCAGCCACAAAACAATCAGTCCGTTTATGAATATACAATTTTGATTTGGAGATACATTTTATAAATATCATTCAAACGATACCTTTTGAATAATAATGACACTTCCTACAATGGGATAAGACTCATATCTATATTTTAGTTTTATCATTAAATTCATTTTTCGTAAAATGTTGTCCGAAGGGAAACAGCAGGGTAAATTATATTGATTTTGGCTATAAATTTAAGTAGCAAAAATGAATCCTTATTTACTTATTATTTGTGTTGATAAACGGACCGTAACATGACTAGAAAATGTCAGAGTAAACTAGTCATTCAATCCCCCATGCTTTTTAATTCTTTATAATCTAGTCTCATTCAAATTAATGTCATTGCTTTCGCTCTTCTTTCGACTGTGCTAGGAATCAGTCGTAATAACTTCCTAGTGAAAATAATTAAACTGAATATAATTATTTGATCTACGTTTCTCGTGATTCCATATTTTATTCAACTTCTTAAACCTATAAAAAACAATAAATTATTGGGTACGCAATTTTTTTACTACACAGGTTTGGGATAAATTTTAGATTCAGCTTATTTATAAAACCGCATTCTAACTTCTCAAAGCGATCATTACACGTATGGTAACTCTACCAGTTCTCGGCCAGTTAAGCGAAATTTCGACTTTTGATTCGTATAAAACATTCATTATTAATAAAATAAAAAAATAGCGTATGAACGGGAACTTAATATAGTTTTCTATTGTCTAGAAATTAAATAACCAAATATTTCCATTATTTTTTTATTTTTAAAAATATAGAAATGTAGTAAATATGCCAGTTTTCGGCCATCTATATCAGTTATCGGCCGCACTAATGTGCTAGTAGTCGGCCGCTTTGTTTTCATTTAAATATATATTTTTTTATAGGTATAGGTAGGTCTTTACAAAAAATAAAGAATATTATTGTTCTCATGTATTTCAAAGTTTTTATTTAGGATCTTGACAGTTAAATTATAAAACTAACTAATTTACATTAACTTTCTAAACGTCCAAAATAACACCAGTCTCTGCTCAGTTTTCATGATTTTGGATAAACTTCTATTAGATTAGGAAACTGGAATAACAATTATCATTTAAACGGAATAAAAATTCATCACTAATTTAGAAACTTTTCTTCTATAACTATCAGACTCTGTTCAGTGTCTTAAAAATAACTTTGTAACATCTATCATAATATTATCCACTATGTATATTGTAACTCTGTGTACTCTCTGGACTCTCTTAGTATAAAATTTAATCAACATAATTAAATATAATCAACAAATACCAATTGCTCTTTAATGCAGTCTTCATGATTTTTAAATTCTCCTAAATTAGGTCTCCTAAGTTTCTTGACTTATATCTACTCTTAACTTTTTATGTGTGTCTTCTTTTTCTTTCTTCTTCTATCTCTCGCTTCTCTTATGTGTAAGTAATCACTAATTAAGCCAATTAAATGTTGGAAAGTAATCGCTATGGTAACGGTTTTGTTGTTATGACACTGTGTGAAAATATTAATACACGATTTTTTGACTTCATCTTGAGGAACATCGTTTTATTCACGTTTTTCCAACTTGGTAGCAGAGCGTGTGCATTCAGTTGCAATGGCTTCAAATTCAAGCGTCGTTGTGCCATTTGTAGGAAAATTATCGGGAATGAATAATTACGATACATGGAAATTTACAATGAGAATGGTGCTGATCAGCGACGATCTGTAAATGAAAATGAAAATGAAAATATCTTTATTCAATTAGGCCCCCAAGAAGCACTTTTGAATCGTCAACAAAAAAACCCTTAAGTCTATCACATAAAAATAATATTAACTAACTAACAATTTCATAATGTTTGTCTCTCTGTCTTATCTGCATCTACGTAAGCTAAGAATGTTATGTCAGTCTGTCTATCGGTCTGTCTGTCGGTCCGTCTGTCTGTCAGTCTGTCTGAATTTACACCGGTTCCAAAAGTTGAACTACCGAGAAGATTCCGGCAACAAACTCGTGTAGTCACTCTTTTCAATCATTAAGTTACAATGTTTAATTACACAGTAATAGTATTTAGCAGCGCAGTGTCGCACAGAGTATAAAAAAGGTATATTAAAGTACCAATAAGTATGAGTGCGTGACAGTCGGCAGTGATGGGAAGGCATCGTGCACTGAAAGGAAGAAGCAGGAGAAGGCACTGGCGCGGATATGCATGTCGGTTCAACCTTGCGTATTTTCTCACGTAAGGAACTGCGAAACTGGATTTGATGCCTGGCAAAACCTTCGAAAGGCATACGAAGACAAAGGTCTGTGTAGAAGACTAGGTCTATTGCGTACGCTGTTTGGTTTAAAGCTGGATCAGTTTTTCAGTATGGAGGGATACCTAAGCAGAGTGAGTGATGTTGCGCAGCAGTTGAACGATATCGGTGCTCCTCTAGAAGATGAATTTGTCGCGGTTATTATGTTGAGCGGTCTTACAAAGGACTACGACCCACTCATCATGACACTTGAGCATTCAGCAAGCAAACTATATAGCGATCTTGTTAAAACAAAATTATTGCAAGAGACGATTCGCAGAGAGAATGTGGCTGCTGATCCTGATCAGGCTCAAGATATGGCGTTGGTAACACCCAAGCGACCTAAATGTTACTACTGTAACAAATTTGGTCATGTGGCGAAGAATTGCTTGAGGAAAAAGAAGGCGAACCTTAAAACAAAATCAGGTGCTCAAGTTGATACAAGCAATTCTGAACCTGCTCGTTACAACAAGAAACCGATAAATAACCCGCAAAGCAAGAATGCTATGATGATGTCAGCATTATCTGTTGATGTGAACTGGTATGTTGACTCGGGTGCTTCGTGTCATATGTGCAATAATAAAAATATATTGCGTGATTATGAAGAAAATTGCAAAAATCTACAACTTACAGTTGCAAATGGTGACAAACTATTTGGTGATGGAAAAGGCAATATAACCTTATTAGTGGAGGATGGTATACGGACTCTTAGCAATGTTGTTTTTGTTCCTGGGTTGTCATGTAATTTGATAGCTGTCAATGTTTTGACTCAGAAAGGTTTTAGAGTAATTTTTGAATCAAATTTTTGTAACATTTTAGAGAACGATATTGTTGTTGCTATTGCAAAACGCGGAAATACGGGTTTATATAAATTAGAGACCGGATCTGCGTCCGTGAATCCTGAAGCAGTTGTCTTTCCTACAAATATGTCATCAGATTTAGAAAGTCAAGGGTTGTGGCATCGCCGCCTATGTCATCTTAATGCTCGCCTATGTCATCTTAAGCATGAGTCTGTTACGATAAGGTCTGGCGACTGGTATTAATTTTGACTCGTCCTACGAACAGTGCAGTACATGTATTGAAGGTAAGTCTGTTCGTTTACCTTATCCAAAAAAATCTTATTCTCGCGCTAAAGCGATATTAGATTTGATTCACACTGATTTGTGTGGCCCTATGCCTGTATCGTCATTGGGTGGTGCAAGATACATGTTAACTTTTATAGATGATTTTTCCCGTAAAACTTTTTGCTATTTTATATCTTCAAAAGATAAGGTTTTTGAGTGTTTTAATGATTTTAAAGCTCTTGTTGAAAATCAAACAAATAAAAAAATTAAGACTCTTAGGAGTGACAATGGAGGTGAATATGTCAACGCTCGGTTAAAAAAAATATTTTCTGAGTGTGGAATAAGGCATCACACTACAGTGCCTCATTGTTCACAGCAGAATGGAGTGGCGGAGCGAGCGAATCGAACGATAGTCGAGTCTGTGCGTTGTATGCTGCTGGAAGCAGGGTTGGACCAACGTTTTTGGGCTGAAGCTGCCAATACCGCAGTTTACATCAAGAATCGCTCGCCTACAAAAGCTGTCAAAGGTTTGACTCCAGATGAGTGTTACTTGGGAAATAAGGTAAATATTTCCAATTTAAGAGTTTTTGGATGTTTGGCCTATGCTGTTCAATACGATCGAAAGAAGTTAGATGCTAAAAGTAAACCTCATGTTTTTGTGGGATATTGTGAAAACACAAAAGGATATAGATTGCTAGATCCTAATAACTTGAGAAGCTGTACTACCGCTAGAAATGTGGTGTTTGTTGAAAATAAATTTCTCAAGGATTTATCTCACAATGATCGTGGTGATAGTCAAACTCCACCATATATAATAATTAATAACTCAACTTTAAGCAGTGCTGAACAATCTGGTCGTCGTAATGTCTCAGAGTGCTCTGAACCTGTAAGTAATTCAGAACCAAATAGTTCTCCTAGTTCAGATCATTCTTCAGATGAAACTTATGAGCCAGATGTACACTTTGACTCTGATGATTCTAGAGCAGCTTATGAAGAATCACAGACGTTTTTAGCTACTTTCTTGACTGGTGAAGCTTGTATTGACGATGAACCAAAGACGGTTCAAGAAGCGTTGAGTAGTTCAGAAGCTGAGCAGTGGCAAGCGGCTATGAAAGACGAGTATCAGTTATTTTTGGATAATAAATGTTTTTCTTTATCTGATTTACCTAAAGGGATGAAACCGGTCAAGTGTAAATGGATTTTCAAAAGGAAAAGAGGGCTTAATGATGAAGTTTTGCAATATAAGGCACGTTTAGTAGCCAAGGGATTTACGCAGCGATATGGTATAGATTATCTAGAAACGTTTTCACCGGTAGTTCGATATGAAACTATAAGGATGTTGTTAGCAGTAGCAGCAGAATACAACATGGATATCGACGTCATGGATGTAAAAACGGCATTCTTGAATGGAGACTTGGAAGAAACCGTGTACATGGAGATTCCAGAAGGATTCGAAGTCGGAAAGGGTGAAAATAAAGTATACCGTTTGCATAAATCTGTCTATGGTTTAAAACAAGCCCCTAAGGCATGGAATGAGAAGATAAATCATGTGCTTGTAAATAAATTAAAGCTCAGACGATTGTCTTCCGAGCCGTGTGTTTATACTAGTAAGAAAGGTGATAAGCTAATCATTATCGCACTGTACGTTGACGATCTGATTTTGTTTTCTAATGATAACGCAGAGAAAGAAAAAAGAAAGAAAACGTTGATGAAAGAATTCGTTATGAAAGATTTGGGTCCAGTTGAACGAGTTTTAGGTTTGAGAATCCAGAAAAGGAATAATGCATTTGTACTTGATCAAACTAAATATATAGAAAAAATGCTGCAGAAATTTAATATGCAAGACTGCAAAGAAGCTAAAACACCTATGGAAGTAGGGCTAAAACTAACTAAAGCAGTTGACATACAAGATAATAAGTATCAGTATAGGGAACTGTTAGGCTGCCTAATGTATATCGCGGTGTGTACTCGTCCAGATATATCGCATGGGATAAGTATGGCAGTAAGTATTCTTAGTAAATTTAACAATTGTTACTCAAATTGTCACTGGCAAGCTGCGAAACGTGTTTTACGTTACTTAAAAGGCACAGCTGACTATTGTATCAGTTATCGCAAAAGTGGCAGTTTAGTTGTATCAGGATATACTGACGCAGATTGGGGCTCTAATACGGTCGATAGACGTTCCTTTACGGGATACATATTTAAAATGGGTAATTCTATAACCTGCTGGGAAAGTAGGAAACAGAGAACTGTAGCACTTTCAAGTACGGAAGCCGAATATATGGCCATATCGGACGCTTGTAAAGAAGCTTTATTTATTAAAAACTTTATATCAGAATGTTTAAATATTAATGTTGGCATAACATTGTTTAATGATAATGTATCAGCTCAAAAATTGAGTGCGCAAGCAATGTATCATGCTAGGTCGAAACATATCGACATTAGACATCATTTTATCAGGGAAAATGTTGGCAAGGTGGTTCAATTACAATATCTTTCCACTGACAAAATGATTGCAGACGTATTGACTAAGGCTTTAAGTTTAGATAGTCATACTAAATGTGTTAAAGGCTTTGGCCTAACTAAAGTACAATCAGTTTAATGTGTACTACCATATCGTTTAAGGGCCGGTGTTGGAAAGTAATCGCTATGGTAACGGTTTTGTTGTTATGACACTGTGTGAAAATATTAATACACGATTTTTTGACTTCATCTTAAGGAACATCGTCTTATTCACGTTTTTCCAACTTTAAATACTGCTTTGAATTATTTATCACCTGAAAAAAAAGCATATTAATAATTAAAAGGAAGGTAGTGGCCGAAAATTGACATCACTGCACTCAGTTGCCGGCCTATGCACGATGTTGTGGCTGACAATCAGAATAGCGGCAGCGGGTTCCCGGCCACACTAGAAATGGTAGGCCGACAGTTGAAAACTTCGCAACCGTTTGTCGGCCACTTTTCGTTTTATGGCCGAGAGCTCACATAAGTGCTGTCGTTTTTCGGCCACTCATTTAAGTCACAAGTTTTATTTTATTTTATTTTATTTACAATGACGCAATAACAGACATCAGATGGAAAAAAAAAACAAATACATGCAAAAAAAAAAATGTATATCTGTGCCCATTTATAATTGTGCACAATTTTTTAATAAAACTTATATTATACTATTTGTAGGTAAACTACAGTTAAAATTAAAATTATCTGATCAAAGCCGTCGTCTAAGACTGTCGCTTAATGTGTTTGTAACGTTTCCAGTAGTGATCCTCTAAATGAAAGAATTGGACAGTTAAATATATCACGATTAGAGCAAATCTCATTGTAGTAATGGCACATTCTATGCAAAGGATTATTTTTTGACACATTGTTTTTACAATAGGGTATACAAAATAATTGCGGATTACGCACTGACCGAGTCGGTACTTTAAATGACAACATTTCCAACAATCTTCCATCAGACAATCCATTGGCAATCTGGTGCAGTGTGAGTAAATCACACATCCACCTACGTCTCTGTAGGGTTATCATATTAAAATACTTGAGACGGTCTGAATAATCAGGTATTTTTCTACGCAGACCATATTTCGTACATAACGCTCTGACAAATCTGCGCTGAATAGCCTCAAGTCTATCAACATGAACCTCATATATAGGGTACCATATTGAAGAACAATAATCCAACAAGCTTCTTACCAACGATCCATACAAAATCAGCCATGATCTTACATCCTTAAATGGCTTAGCATTTCGGAGAACAAAGCCTAGCATTTCATTTGCCTTATTGCAGATATGATCATAGTGAGGGCGAAATGTAAGAGCCGAGTCGAAATACACTTCCAAGTCACGGATGAGTCACAGTTTAGATGAGTTTGTGTTAAAAATCAAACGAAAAAAAAGCTTAATGCTTGAATAACAGATAAAACTATTCAATGGGAATTATTTTAAAAACATGTTCAAGAGATTAATAAATATCTGTTTTGTGTACATTTCTATAGATATACTTAGGCCGAGAAAAGGATACGTGAATGCCTCGTGAATTTGAAATACCTTTTTCTCAGTTTTTTTTATGAGTCCTTGTGGCCGGCAACTGGAACTGGATTTTTGTTATAATTTCTTAATTACAACTGAGATACTAGAAGAAAATACAATTGTTGAAGATATAAATTCATGAAAACCTTTAAGGAACTGCCGATTGTCGGCCACCTGGGCGAGAATTCAAAATCTTGTTAAATATGTATTGAGTTAGCCGGCCACGTCAAATTAATTAGTAAACCTTATTTATTCTTTAAAAAAAAGTATTATAATAAAACTTTAACAATCTAATGACACAAAAAATTCAAACTGACTCAGAAATTCATGTAACCAACCGTATAACTTACCTTAGAATACTGGTAGAACTACCCTACTAGTTTAACTATTGGACTGATAATTTTGAAAATTAATTGTATTCCAACATTCCTTTTGCATTAACAAACTCATTGGCACTACGTAAGTTTTCATGAGAATCGTGAGTAAGTTAAAAGTTACCGATTACCTTTTCCCATCTCGTAAAAGGATAGGATACCTACCAAAGTCAGCTTAGTAATACATTTATAAACACAAGTTTTGATTAGTTGTTGATTATTAACATACTAAAAGCGAACATGATATCCCTGTATTAGGAAGTTTTGATAAAAGCGCGGACGACGCCAGGGCTCAGTCGCAGCAGGAATTAATATTCATGAGGAACAAATTGGGACGCGGAGGAAAGCGACCGCGCTTTCCCAGGATTAGTTATCGAAATTCCTTAATTTTGCTTTGTGATTAGATTTTGCCAAGTTAACGATCTCATTTATTAACTAAGTCCGGGACGTTATTTGAAGTTTGTTAATTTGTTTCTGGGTTTAAAGCTGGGACTGTCTCTTTGTTGTGTCCCTTTCTGCGTGTTGCTGAAATTTTGGTGTTTCTAGAGTTATTTTGCGTGTCGTCTAGTGGTTTAAATAACTGAATGACATTTGAAATATTTGTATGCAAATATAGACGTATCTCTACGAGAAATGTCTCCCAACCAAAATAAAAATTATAAGTACTTACACTCCCTAGGTTGTTTATAATTGTTAAATTATTCATATACATATGTTTTTCCTTCATGTATGAAATTATATGATTGTATATATGATTGTATAGTGTAAGAAATATTCAGGAATAATAAAGAAAGACTCACAAATACTGATTTATTATTTTACACAACCTATTCGGTCAACTGTTCAACCCAGAATGGTCGAAAGATATCACACCACCACCAACGTACATTTTCGAAACGACTTTACTTTGTTTTTAAAATCCTCTTTACACTATGCTTGCAGGAAAAAGGCTAAAACTTACTCTATGACTTTTCAACATTTATTTTAAAAGCAGTAGGCATAGACAAACAAATTTCAATTGGTGCCATACAGCCAACTTGCTGGCTGTATGACAAGGAAAAAGTTAAACAGACCAGAGAGAGAAATGACATTGACATTTGCTTATCGTTTTGAATTTAATCAAACCAATAGTAATTTCCTACAATTGAAAAGGAAACTTAACATTACAAATTATTTATTTCTTATATCTAACAATAGTCAGATGAAAATTAATATTTATTCTTTAAGTTAAACAAACTTGCTTACGTAAACATTTATGGACCCAAAATGTAGTACAGACACAGCAAAAGTATTATAACATTATTATTCTGGTTAAGATCTATAAATATTTTTTCTTCATTACCTTCATAAGAACAAGATTGAGTAGACACCGCTAAACTGACCCAAATCATCCATGACTGTCAGACACAAGCTAGACCGATGACCGAGTGAGCAAATGATCGTTTAAATGGAGGTCAGGAGATTGCAAGCCGGTGAAATAGGTCTGATCGACCCATGACCCCGGGAATGATATATAAGTAGATGGCCGTACAGTCATCGACATATCAAGGGAAACCATTAAAAGTAACGCTTGTGTGTTCGACTATACCTACTTGTAGATTTTGATAAATTGAGATAGTCAGAAGTATTTTCAAAACTTGTTAAAATCAGGTAGGCTATTTAAGGCTATGCTACAATATTATACACATGTACAATTAAATCCTGAATTTTGCTGCTAGATCTATATTTGATGCGATATACGACACATATGAGCTACAGGCGTCCACTAGTACCTAGGTAATAATTTAAAGATTTATTTGAACTTACATATTATCTAATTAATTTGAATTGGATAGTTTAGTACTTATATCTCAAAATTAAAGTTTAAAATTAAAAGCTCCAAAATTTGGCATGGGAATAGTCACATGCCAAATTTTGGAGCTTTTAATTTCTCATTTATAATATTAGTATGGGTTATTACTTCCGGTTGAACAAGTCAGTTTAAATACTTTTTAGACAATTAGATTAAAAAGAAAACACAATTTTCAATTCAAGTGTTTGCAAGCATATTTAAAATTGATATAAAAAAATTAGTAAATAGAAAATAAAACCTATAATATGGTTGAGCGGAGCGATGGCTGGCACATGCGTCATACTTGTGAACAGGTGCCACTAGTGGAAATGGTCATCTCTAAGCTTCCTTGATTTTGTAATAATTTACCTACATATTCATCAATAGTATCATTTTTGAGGTATATGGCATTATAGGATATTATATATAAAACAATACAATTATTATTGTAATGACGTGGTCAGACAAGTGTTTGAAATTAATGAAAGATGTTTGGCTTTATTAGGTTTTTGTATATTAATTGTTGACCTTTGTGTATTGTAATACCTATATTGTGATGGTGCATTGTCGGACAGCCTTTAAATACAGTAAATATTCTTGTCATTAGGTACTTATTGGTACGTTAATATACCTTTTTTATACTCTGTGCGACACTGCACTGCAAAATACTATTACTGTGTAATTAAACATTGTAACTTAATAATTGAAAAGAGTGACTACACGAGTTTGTTGCCGGAATCTTCTTGGTAGTTCAACTTTTGGATCCGGTGTAAATTCAGACAGACTGACAGACAGACAGACTGACTGACAGACAGACAGACAGACAGACTGACTGACGGACAGACGGACCGACAGACGGACCGATAGACATACATTATAACATTCTTAGCTTACGTAGATCCAGATAAGACAGAGAGACAAACATAATGAAATTGTTAGTTAGTTAATATTATTTTAATGCGATAGACATAAGGGTTTTTTTGTTGACGATTCGAAAGTGCTTCTTGGGGGGCCTAATTGAATAAAGATATTTTCATTTTCATTTTCAAAACGGACAAATACGAGTCGGACTCGCACACCGATTTTTGTGATTTAATTAAAAATTTTTAGGCGTTTAGTTTTTTCTTAATTTAAAAAGTCTACAAAATATAATAGGTGGTCACCCATACAATTATGACCGCAAATACTGTTGCTTTGCATTGCCTTGTTGCGGTGATTGATTACAAATGTAACGTTTTCAAATTTTACCTGTACTTTTAGTTTAAGATGATATAAATTACCAAATTTCATAGTTCTAGGTCAACGGCTATAAATTTTGATTTCCTTAAGAGTGTCGCAATGAACGTTTTTACGGCCGTATCTTTTTTTTCATAACTTAACGTGGAAGTTAGATTTTTTCACAGCTTCAAGGGACTATAAACCTGAGTTTTTGGTTTCAATTTCAACTCAACACCTCCATGTGTTTCCGAGATAAAGGGTCTTGACAGACAGATGGGCAACAAAGTCTTCCTATGACGGTTCCGTTCTTTCTTTATGAGGTACGGATCCATAAAAATTAAAGAACTCTTCTTACAATGTGTCTTCAGAAATGAAAACCGCGAGGCGGCTACCAAATTCTGTACAGTATTCAGATCCCGGGCATCGTGGCACTTCGGAAATGACCTGGCCACGATGAATATTAAAATTTCGACATTACATTTTAAACAAAAGAAAAATTCTGTATAGAAAACATTAGGGACAATGCAGTTAACGAGGCACAAAATTTTTTACTGCGCCTCGAGGCGCGGCTGACACGGCGACTAATTATTGTCTTGTTTTCCCAAATAGGGTTCTCTCTTATAAATATAACAGGTACGTAGCCCCGTGGGGTGCGAGCCTGATTTTTCTCCGTAAATATCAAACAAAAGGTTCCTACAGATGTCAGACTTTGATCTGTTTTTTGCAAAAGCCATTACTTTATTTCTCTTTCTATTGATGATTGTTGATAATATCTATAGAAAACTAATGGATTTGTACGATTAGTAAATTGAACAGCAACAGAAAGTATTTCAATGTGTCGTCAGTGGCTATGTTTGAATACCAGCTATTATGCCAGCCCAGACAGGGCAGAACATGTTTATAGGAATGCTTAGTAAGCAACTGGTACAGGTTGATTAGGTGGTAGGCTCGTCTGTAGGGTCGTCTGGATAGGTACCACCGCCTTTCCTATTTCAGCCGTAAAATAGTTCGCCATGTTCCGGATTGAAGGGAAAGGTAGCCAGTGTAATTACTGGGCATAGAAGGCATTTAATCTAAGACCGCAGGATAGTAACACGCCTGCATCACTAAGTGATGACGCCGGTTCGATTCCCGCCTGGAGCATGTTTTTTTTATCGTTGTCTTTCTTTATTTGTAAACTGTTTGTTACAATAAGGTAGGCGTTTAAACGCGTGAAAAACATTAAAATGTGATTATTATAGATTTTCTCACTGGAAGATTAAAAATGCTTGTAAAAGTATTCGTTCGGATCAGTAGATGTGTTAACTTCAATGAGTGGTGAGATAAACGTTGCTTTATAACGTTAAGAAGAAGGATGGAAATCGGTGACGAAATTAGCAGGTTATAACTAGTGCTCCAGTGGCGTAGCGGTAATAGCGTGTGGCCGGACATCAGGAGACGCGGTTCGATTCCCGCCTGGAGCATATTTTTATCGTTTTCTTTCTTTATTTGTGATTGGTACAATATAGTAGGCGTTTTAAATAAAAAATAATGTGTGTTCAATTAAGATAACCCGGTAGAAAATATTTGATCAGCCCTTTGTCTTCTCACTAATAGGCAGAATTAAAATCTCCGCTTTCTGCTATCACGTAAAGACTTCTTGGTAAATTTGGCGTACAGTCGACAGCACATAAAGCGTTCCAGTTTGACCTTGAGACCGCTCTTACTACGGTCGTAATAGAGGCGGCTTCCGTACTGCAACTGTTACACTCGATGTGCTGTCGATGCGTTTCCCAGTGTCGCACTTCTTAAAAGTTAAATTATTAAAGACAGATCACAACGTTATGACGTGGCAGATGTCAAAAACAGGAAAACCGCTATCTTCTATCTGCACAACAAAGAAACATCCAACATTTAAGTCCATTACCGCATTAAAAGGGTAATCCGGTTGAAACTAATAGAGAGAGAAGAAAAACAAAATAACCATTGACTTCCTGATAAAGGAGCAATAGCGGCAATTCCGCGCCGCGGAAAAAATAAAAAAAGATAAATTCTCCCTTTGCATTTTATTCCTGTTTTCATTCGCGTTGCCCTCCCGGCTCTTTTGTTCTGAGTGATTTATGAAGTACTCTATCCTTACAAAACATTAAACATCGGAGCGGGATGCCAGTAAATACAAATAAATTTACACAAATTCGTGCGGGGAAAGCAAACGAACATTCCGATGTAGTGCGGCTCTACGCTAAGTGGTGTCTCCTGTGGTTATATCTGTTTCTATTGGTATTGTTTATTATGACAAGTATGTCTGCCATTACTTAACCAAGACTCCTTCCACAAGCAAGACACAAATTAAAGGCCATTGTCATGTATTTTATATGACTCATGAGACAGGGAAACAGTTAAGAATCAGATGAAAATGTTAAACAAAGAAAAGCACTTTTATGATCTACCTCCACCTTACAGAAGATCACTAATTACCACTGTATTACAGTGTCGTGTGAGTAAGGTTACAAGAGCTCATTGAGAAAGCGTGTGAGCTGGCGGACTCTTTTATTGTGCTCAACAAAACGCTTTCTTTTGATTCAATAAAGTGGGAAGTTTCCAAGATGCTCCAACCAGCGACTATAGCCTAAGGTTCCTGCATACCATTAGGCAGGCCCTACACTTGTTTGCTACCAATGTCTTGTAAAAAAACTATTGCATCATGTATAAAAGAGGCGGAATATCCCAAGACGCTTTTTTATTGAATTATAAAAACTTTAGCTGGTAGCCATAGTAATTCTTACACATTATGCTGTGAGCGTCTGTCCGTGCTGTGGGCTCAGGACACATTTTAACAATTAATTAATCATCATCATCAGCCTATATACGTCTCACGCTGGACACAGGCCTTCCTACATGGAAGAAACATATGAGAACAATTAATTACTTCTCATCAACAATTAATTACTTCTCTTCAAATAGTAGCTGAAGATTATAATATTGAATAAGAAGTTGGAGATGGGCGATCGAAGTCAAGTAGGCATTGAATCCATAATAACTCTTTTTATATAAGAGAATGTCAAATTAACATATGATTAACATGACGGTAAGAGGTAACTAACGCTTAGACGTGTATTATATCAAGGAAATCACTTTATATTGCAGGTGCGTGGATATTCTGGACACAAGATATTTTAACGACACCCATGCCTTATACAGACTGGTCTACCAAATGCTAAGATGTTTTTGAAAGTGGAAAAGCATTTCTATGAACTAATATAGCCCATGTTTTAATTTATTGTAGTATTGACGGCACCATTTTGTATTATATATACCTACTGGACTAATAATATCTGTTTATGGTTTTGGTTGCCTTATTGTAGTAGCTTCACGATTTTTATAAAGAAGTATTGTAATAGAAATGGTATGTTTATATGTTGTCACCTATGGGACGGTTCTGCCAAATATCTGCTGGCAGCATTGGACTCTGTGGAGAAGCGAGCTATACGACTTATTAACAACCCAGTATTAGCAGAGGCTAAACTCCAAGATCTCGAGCATCGCCGTAGAGTTGCGCGTTTGTCGGTTTTCTATCGTATACACTTCGGAGAGTGTGCGAGGGAATTACACGAATTAATTCCACCAGCTCCCTTTTACCATCGAGGGACCAGACGTAGAATGGCTTTTCACCCTTATGTTGTGGATATTCCAACCATCCGCACAAAGCATTTCGCCAAGTCCTTTCTAATACGAACTGCCAAGGAGTGGAACTCTCTGCCCGCCGATCTGTTTCCCGAAACCTAAGATTTGGACGTCTTTAAGGCTAGAGTGAATAGGCACCTTCTAGGTAAACATGTGTCATCGTAGGCCATGTCACTACTTAACATCAGGTGTGATTGTGGTCAAATGTTTGCCTATAAATTATAAATAAAAAAAAATGTTTCGGCGCATCATCCGAAAATGCCTATCAAAAATTTACGCAACAGATGACGGCATACGTTCCTGTATTACTTTATAACAAATGTAGGTGTATTGACAAAATTTATCATAACTTTGTTATATTATATTCCTAATAAATGTGAGTACCATTAAATAATATTTCTGATAAATGTGAAAAATAACAACCTTTTCGCGAATATTCTTAACCGTACAATTTCAATATTATTGCTTAATTTTATGTTTAAATTGTTTTTTCAGGAATCCGATAAGAATTTACCAGGCCAATGAATTAAGTCGGAAAGGAATGGCAAGAAAACTCTTATAAAAATACGCATTTGCAAGCGAAAGAAATACAATAGAGTCGAAATTACGTAATCACTTTCGATGCTAACTGTATATTTCCCCTCTTCTCTATCTTAATAAAAGGAATAAAAACAACAAAAGAATAACGGCCCTAAAGTTTTCCCCCAAAAACTATTTAGATATTTTTTATTTTTGAAGACGTTGCATTTCCCGCGTACAGAGAAATATATTCTACTTACTTTTGTTATGAAAATGCATTAGAGGGAACGGAAGAAATTTCCTCTCCGTACTAAAGCAGTTCTAAAGATAATAAAAACCGTCTGTGGGTAAGTATATCAACGCACTCCATTTGCATAATAATGCTATTTGTGGAGAATGTGTACTTTTAAGTAGGTATGACTTACTTTATTATTACGAGATTATATTATTTAACTACTAAATAAGATTACATAACCCAAACTATGATTTTCAAAAAGAACTAAACTAAACTATTTTTATTAATTAAAAAAAAACAATACATTTTTTTGATAAAAAAAACACTTTTAGGACCTCGGTGGTGAAGTGGTTTCTGTGCTTTGGTTGCCACCATGGAAACAAAGCAACTTTTGATGGGTCAATCAAAATGTGTTATCTCGAGCTCCTCCGTGCTTTGAAAGGCATGTTAAGCCATTGGTCTCGCTTGTTACTGCACACTTTAACCCATCAACCTGCACTGGGCAAGCGTGGTGGTGCTATCTCCCAAAAACTTCCCTACTCCGCCTGGGTCCAGAAGTGAGAAGTATGTAGGCTGGTCATGTTATTGAACACTATAATTAGAATGATTTCGTGGTATTGACTTGACGGTCAATACCACGAAATCATTGAAGAATCAGAATCAAAATTTAATTTTAAGCGCCAGAATGGATTGCACCTTCTAAGACCGTAGCTAAATAATACTACTTTGTAATACTGTATTTCTTGCGGTGAATACACTAGAACTCATTGAAAAAGCATAATGTTGGGAGTAGAGACTCGATTCCTATGTCATAGCATAACGCTTTCACTTACATAAAAAAATATCGAAACTAGTAAAACGTTTTCACTTGTTTATTACAGGTTAGGTAGCGTGTTGTGCCCGAAGTGCTAGTGTCCTTAGGCTCCGGCAACCGCTTGGTGCTACGAATGTAATGTAGACTACGATAACCGCTTGGTGCTACGAGTGTATGTAGGCTAGCTACGATAGCCGCTTGGTGCTACGAGTGGCTATAGGCTACGGTAACCGCTGGTTTTTTTTGGACGGACTAACGCTGTTGGCCGCAGATGGCCTTTACAGCGTAACCGAGGTTTTTAGGAGACGAGAACCTTGCTAAATCCTCAAGCCTTGAAGGGTGGTCGCCTTTGGAGGATTAATAATCGCCAGGACTTACCTCCGGGGGAGGTGTCCCGCTGACGCTTGAAGTCTACAGGGCGCTTGAGCCTTGAAGTGCAACTACCTGGTGCTAAGTGTCTATAGGATACGTTAACCGCTTTTTGCTCCGAGTTTCTATATGCTACGGTAACTGCTTGGTGCTACGAGTGTATATAGGCTAAGATAACCGCTTGTTGCTACGAGTGCTTATAGGCTACGACAACAACTGCTTAAGGACATCCGTAGCTTCGCTTATAGACCCCGTACGCCTTTATTGAAAAAAAGTGGTTCTGTCCTTGCATTTGTTATACAATACAATTTATTTTTATTGAACACAGGTAGAAACATAAGACTGCAAAATAAAAACATATAAGATACAAAATGCCGCCTTATTGCTAACATGGAATCGCTTCCAGCGTACCTGCAGTTTACTTTGCGAGAAACTAATAAATGACACACCGTTGGGCTCTTGCCATTGAGAGTCAAGGTGAGGCATTGGCTGATAGCCTAGATGTAGCGAAGGCGTTCGATCGGGTCTGGCACAGGGGTCTTCTTTCGAAGTTACCAACTTATGGGCTGCTTGAGAGGTTGTGCAAATGGGTCGCTAGTTTTTGGTCGTCAGATGCATAAAAGCCGTCGTTGATGGCAGTTGCTCGGATAGCAAGGACATTAACGCTGGCGTCCCACAAGGCTCGGTGCTGTCTCCAACACTGTTTCTGCTACATTGCAATGACATGCTGTCTATTGGCGGGATGCATTGCTATGCGGATGACAGTACTGGAGACGCCTACTATACGGGCCGTGCCAATACCCCTCGGTCTACAGTGGAGGAAAGTCGCGGTCGACTTGTGTCTGAAATCGAGAGTTCTCTAATCAGAGTCTCCGATTGGGGACGACTAAACTTAGTCCAATTTAATCCCACTAAGACACAAGTCTGCGCGTTCACCGCTAAAAAATCCCCATTCGCTGTGTCTCCACGGTTCCTTGACACACTTCTTTCCATCTCTAAGCGTATCGGGATCCTTGGTGTCGATATCTCTAGTGACGTGCAGTTCCGCGATCATTTAGAAAATAAAGTTAAGCTGGCATCTAAGAAACTTGGTGTGCTTAATAAAGCGCGGCGGTACTTCTCTTCGGGGCAAAGACTGTTACTATATAAGTCTCAAGTGAGACTCCATATGGCATACTGCTGCCGCCTATGGGCGGGAGCACCTAGATACCAGCTTGGACTGTTTGACGCAGTTCAAAGACGCGCTATGAGAATTGTCGACGATCCCGAGCTCACAAGCGGTATTGAACCCTTAAGCCTAAGGAGAGATTTTGCTTCCTTATGTGTGCTCTACCGTTTCTATAACGGAGTGTGTTCTGAGGAATAGTTTGACATGATGCCCACGGCCTCTTTCTACCATCGCACCGCTCGCCATCGACCGGGAATTCATCCTCACACATTGGAACTAAAATGGTCTCGTACTGTGCGGTTTCAGAGAAACTTTCTCCCGCGTACGCTCAGGTTGTGGAATGACCTCCCTGCAGAGGTTTTCTCGAATGAGTACAGCATGGGGTTCTTCAAAAAAGGCGTGAAAAGGTTTTTACAGGGTCGGCAACACGCAAGTGATACCCCTGGTGTTGCAAGCGTCCATAGGCTACGGTAACCGCTTACCATCAGGTGGGCCGTATGCTTGATTGCCACCTTAGTAGTATAAAAAAAAATGAGGCCTTACGTAACATTAGTAGTAACATATACTTTAACAATTAGAAATCGCAATTAATATCACGTTTAATCAATATAAAGAGAGATCGGGATAAAAATAGAAGAGTCCTATTTAGTTTTAACCTAAAAATTTTCACTGATTCAGGTTGCATTATACGGTCTTAACAACTTCGCATCAGAATTGAATAGTGCTTGTTAGTGTTGGATTTATTTGTGTTCTTTCGAAAATTAGCATTTCCGACGGCGACAGAATAACAAAATCTTTCGTTGCTACCGAAACTTTTTGTTTGTTGATATTCATTAGTCCGTTATTTTACTCGTGAGCTCCAAGAAGTAAGTTTGGATTGGAAAAAAATGCATTGCAGTACTTGAGAACACAGCTGGGAATCAGGAAAAGTTTTTAAGTCCGTCGTCACATGTAGCTCTGAAATAAGAAAGGTAAATAATCTCTAATAATTAAATAAATAGTGGTACTTGTTACTCTATTCTTGAGCGTTAAACTGGGATAGCACCTCAACAAAGCATATTCCGTTTAAACGCTTCAATTAGGATACCTCGTAAGCCAAAGCTATTATTTGATGTTCGGTTCGGCAAAACTAATCACGGAGAACATTCACCTGTTCAAAAAACTCACAAATTGATAACAAAATAGTTTTACACTATGATTCTTTACCAAAATACAAAAGTATTATGATAATAGTTTCTGAATTCTCTTACTATATTCTTTTAAGTCAAATGCAAGCTGTGGTCGCGTGTTATTTAAGTTGCAATCACTTAAAAGGTGTAAGAACACTTGTAACCTTTGTTGGTGGTCTATAAGTAACCAAATACATCACTTTGCAGTGTAGTGCTTCTGCGATATGTAGTGAGCTATTGAGGAACTGCAGGGATGAATTGGATGGAAGTAGCGCAAGATCGAGCTAGATGGCGCAATTTCAAGGAGACCTACACCAAAATGGTAGAGAACGGCTGAGAAGAAGAAGAAGAAGATTGAGGAATCGTCGTACTGGGACCAGGGTGACTTAAACTCTATGCTGTCAACAAAACGTTTTATCTTGGTTTTCAATAGGTAGGCAATGCGTGAGCATTGCCCAAGGTGGTAACACCTTAGGCACCTTGGAAGCCTATAGACGCTCATAGGAACGTCTTTAGGCTAAGGTAACAACGCATGAAGTAGTGCCCAAGGTGGTATGAGCATCTATGCTACGGTGAAAGCGTCTATAAGTCCATCAGACCGGTCGACCGGTCGAGCGGCTCTAGATTAAAATGGGAAATATACGTTACTTTACATAAATGTCTATACATTTTTTTTTAAAATACTATTAAGAATTCCATCATACATGCGGCCTACCTGATGTCCTGTGGCCTATCATCATCATAATCATTTAAGCCGAGAGACGCCCAATGCTGGGCATAGGCCTCCCCCAAAGATCTCCATACCGATCGGTTCTGCGCTGTCCGCATCCATCGGCTTCCCGGCTGTGGCCTATAGACTCTTGCAACTAGCACCTCTCCACCGCACCACCACTTGCACGTCATCTACCCTGTAACTCGTAAAAAAAGTCCGAAAATCTATTCATCATCATCATCACCAGCCTATATACGTCCCACTGCTGGGCACAGGCCTTCCTACATGGAAGAAACACATGAAGAGTTTGGGTCATAACACCACCACGCTGGCCCAATGCGGGTTGGTGGGTTAAAGCGGTTGTAGTAACAACCGGGACCAACGGCTTAACGTGCCTTCCGAAGCACGGAGGAGCTCGAGATTATAAATTTTGGTTGACCCATCCCAGGGTCGACCATGGCGAAAGTTGCTTTGTTTTCGTATTCGAAACCAGAGCGCTCAAACCAATACGCCACCGAGCTCCTCGAAAATCGAAAATCTATTACAAATCAGGAATTAACTTTCGAGACTCTATTGCTAAGCCTATCTATAATAGACTAGCTTGCAAAATGTGTCCAGCACAAAACAAAGCCTCATGCGAAATATATTCCCGCAATCAAGCGAGCCTGATATTCTCGCAGAAACTAAATCTCGGTGATCCCATTTAATTAAAACACTAAAGTTTCAGAACTGAAAGACAGACAGAGATTATCTGGTTACGTAATCTCCCTTTACCGTCGGATGTACGAACTATTTCAAGAGTATCAGCCAAATGTAGTGTACTGGATTATTCCAGCTGCCTGCTACACGAATTCGCCTCGCGTATCTTGCTTTCAATACGGCGAAAATTCAAGAAAAGGGCTAAAATATATTTTGCTCAAACAAACGCAGGCAACCGTAAATTATAAGCATTCGATACGTATCCTTATAGGATCTTATTTAGAGCTGGCTTGCCAAAGTTTTGTACACGCACTTTAATATGATTTTGTCCAGTTTTGTATTTCTTTTCCTAATAGTTACTATATTTATCTACATGGCAGATATTATGGAGTTTGAAGGAAACTAGTTTTTTATTCATATCTTTGTTGGTATTAAATTGGTATTCTTAAATAAGCAATGAGTATCAACGACTTTTAAGCTAATGACGAACAGGAAAAACATCTTCATAAATTATCAGTTAAGGATTATCAAGTCAAGAGTTAACTTTAATGTGAAAAATGAATGTTTTATTCAAATATCTAGATCGCGATTTACAGAAACGTGTATGCTGTGGTCTTGCTTTCAGATAAGTGTTCGGTTTCATACTAAAGGTCGCAGTAATCCGTGCAACGAAGCCACCTCCAGGCTTTAGGATTTATGCCAGTATGCTAAATAAAGTACTTTTGGTAAAAGTAACACCGCAGGGAAACCGTTTTGTTGAGTTTAATTTATCATCATCATTTTATTGAAATAGAACCGTGTGATTTTTTCAAAAAATGCCAACAAAGAACATGGGTAAATTATTGGCTTTGTAAAATTTGAATACAAAATCTCTTATGCACCACATGTATAGAGCATCTTTTTCTTTTAAATTTCCCGGAAATAATAGAGAAAAGCGGTAGGGAACCTCCACCTTTGAAAATATCGTTGCAAAATAACACTATCTCACTGCTTTTTTCTTGCGGCGAGTAATGTCGTCGAAGTTCATCGATGGAGCGTTATATTGGGACCAGGAAAACTTGTATTATACGTTGTCTACTGCAGCTATAGTTTTCATGATTTTTTATTTGTACCGGAAAGGCAACGTGTGGACACTTTTGGTGTTACAAGCGCCATAGGCTACGGTAACCGCTTACCATCAGGCGCGCTGTACGCCTGTTTGACACACTTGTTCCAGTAAAAAAAATCGAAATGAAAATTTCTGGTTAGTAGATTGCAACTCTTCCCCTGAACAAAGACTAGAAAGCCCCTTTTAAATTATCTAGATATAAAACTTTCCCGTCTAGAATTCTTCTGATTTCTCATTTGTAATAGCACAATTTGCTCAGTACACAGTGTAAGAAAGTCGGTGGTAATAATAAAGGAAATCGATCGGAAGCAGAAAATCCCGTCGAATATTAGCCGGGACGTGCCTCGCCTCCAAATGAGGCGTTGCAGGATAAAATGTGACATTACGCGAACTTAGTACGCTTATACTGTTTTATTGGAACACTCGACCAGACTCCGTACTTTCACGCAAGCAATATTTTTTTTATTAATATGAGGAGCTCGATGGCGTAGTGGTTTGAGTGCTCTGGTTTCGATTACGAAAACAAAGCAACTTTCGCCATGGTTGGTCCCTGGATGGGTCAATCAAATTTATAATCCTGAGCTCCTCCGCTTTACTCCGCGTACTGCAACCGCTTTAACCCACCAACCCGCATTGGGTCAGCGTGGTGGTGTTATGGCCCAAACTCCTCATGTGTTTCTGCCCAGCAGTGGGACGTATATAGGCTGGTGATACAGATGATGATGATGGCTGCTATTGTAAAATACTTTTTATTTTGGCACAAACATACCGTGAAATCCCGATTATGATCTAAAATCAGTGTTTCATGACATATTTTTATTTTTTTACTTTGAATTAAACAATCATTATTACAAACATTAATTCATGGTGTGAATAATATAAAATTTTAATTAACCCCCGGCGTTATTAACCATACATCTAACGAAATCTCATTGAGACTATTCTCATGAGCCCTGACACGCTATATCTACTGTGAGTTTCTAAAGACTTGAGCATCCCGCAAACTATTTGATTGTATTGGGAGCAGCTCAAGGTTAGTATGTCACGGGAATATCACCGAAGTAGCAATACACCAAATTTCAAATCTATCAATCTGTGAAAATTAGTAGAACCCTTTCATCAAGTAGAAAATGAGCTAATTATCATCAAACACCTGAACTAATTTTCATAAATTATACCTGAGAACCATCCTAGTCACGTCAGCATTCAAACAAAAAAAAATCAATGAAAATCGTTCCATTCGATTAGGAGCTACGATGCCACAGACAGACACACAGATACAAAGCCAAAACACGTGAAACTTATAATACCGCGCTTTTTGCTTCGGGAGCTGAACCTAATGCGTATTTTTTTTTTCATAAAGTACAGTTTTCATTTTGACAGCTCAAGGAGGTTTGCATGCTGGCGCGCTAAGAGCAGAGAGGTTTTGATTCAATTTTCGACAGTTGAAACGTGATGAACACGTGATTGCGCGTTGGAATGTTGGCATAATTTATGCATTTTAGTGATTTCGAAAATTTTTGAATTTGCTTTATAATACTTCACAAACTTTCACTGTGAAATAAATGAAAACGAGTATTCAGATTTACATGCAATAATTTAATAAGGTCCCAGTTTCACAAATATATTACACAAATTATTAAACACATAGAAAAGCCTTATTCACTATTTTGGAGTGAATACTTTAAGATGGAAAGAATTTGAGGACAAAAGTAAATTCAGTTTAAAATACCTTTAGGGTATTTAGATGCCGAGCCGTTCCTCGACCAATTAACTACCATACACACTGTAGCCACTGGCTCTGGACCGTCGAGTTCCTCTCTTTTCCCTCACTACTGGGCACCGGTATGTCCAAGGTACTTGCAGTTTCTCAATTTGCGCAAGGTAATCCCCTGAGTTCCTGAAGATCCAAATAGTGAATATGATAAAGTACAGGCTAAATAAGGGCTAAAAATTGAAACCCTGTTACAAGACGTAACATATAAGAATAAAGCACACTCACCTAGAGTGATTTCGCAAATGAAGAAATATTTGAAAATTCTTACCATGTATATATGCATGGGTTTCCAAACATTTACAGATAAAGGACGATGGAACACAACAATAGGCTATTTAAAAATGTAGGTTTATGGAAATTGACTTTTAAATTTGGATCTCCTCCACATCAGCCATCCAGTCCAGGTTCGACTTCAAAAAGAGTTCATCATTACTATAAGAGCCGGTCAAAGAAAAAGAAAGTGCAAATCATTATGAAGATACACGAAGTCCGAAGAAGGATCGAATTACAATCGACTTCCCAATCGATTAGTGATACCTAAATGAAAACTAACTTATATTAAAATATACCATTGAATCCACTACAGAACTCAAAAATTAAGACCGAAGTCTGAGGAAACAATGACCATTATTTATTTATCAAAATAATGCAAAATCCAAAATAACAAGATAACTTTCTAAGTGATTAACTCGATTATTATCTATAAATTGATTAATCACACGGGCGGTAATCTCCCATACAACGTATTTGTTCTCTATGGAAAGAGGCCCTACATCATTAAATGACAGATAACACCCCCCGCCCTCCTCCCGCCCCACCTCCGTCAACCAGTGACAGACTGACGGGAGACGCCATTACAGTTTTTGTGTTTGAGTACCTATGCTTTTTAGATTAATTTTCGACCATATCTCCACAATTATCTGTAATATCTGCGGTATTTACATTGTGCAAAATGTATTATTTCTGCTCTGTTAATGGGTGTAATAGTATACGACAGGACGTTTGTCTTCACGGTTTCTTGGTAACAAGTGAGAAAAGAATCAAGAAGTGGTTACAATGAGGGAGTGATACACTTCAACGTTAGAGTTTAAATGAACTCAAGAATCACTTCGTTTGCCATAAGCACTTTGAGAAACGATTCATCACGCCAAAGAATCGCTTACTGGCTACTGCATATCAAACTTAGTTTACAAATGAAGAGATTTCCACTGGCATACCGTCCATGCAGTTAGAGGTTACCGGTAAGAAACTATATAAAAAGATAGATTTGCAATTTGATATAACTTTACATAAACATTATACGGAACTAAAAATTAAATAATTAATCAGTTTAATCATTTATATCGATAATGGAACACTTTTTACCTAGCAAACAATGACATTAAAACACTTGATGGTTATCTGTTACCTATCCAGACAGATCTGTGTCTGCATAAAAATAAAATAATTACCTATAAATATATTTCGTGGAGTAGCTAAAATATACAGCTTAGACTAATTTTAAACTGTTACAGAGAATGCTTATCAAAAGCACAACTATTTCCGGCAAAGACTTGTAGACCATAATTATTGCAAGTCTGATTCTGCAGCAGCAGTAATTACTGGGCATGGACGGCATTTCATCTTAGGTCTCAGGATGACAACGCACCTGCAATATCAAGTGCTTTTCCTTGTTATTGCAGGTGTCTATAGGCGGCGGTAACCGCTTACCACCAGGTGGGCCGTCAGCTTGTTTGTCATCTAGTTGTATAAAAAAAAAAAAAAAAAACTACGGGAGATACCTGTGAATACATTAATGTCAGCAATAAATGTACAGGAACAAGGACCTGTAGCATCAAACCCAGGTTTGAAATTAAATATTATGTGAAACAACATTTTCAATATAACAATTCCAATATGTTTTTGTTCAAAGTTTGTAATACATTTGAGATATAATTATTGGTAAATTGAAATATAATTATTTATTCTTAATTTTTGATTTTAACATTATTAGAAATGTTTAAAAAATTACTTAGTAATTAAAATAATATAAAACTTGAAAAATTTCACGTCCTGAGGCGGGACACGAACCCGCGATCTTTCGCAATCCGAGTGACTGCTCTAACCACTGAGCCACCCAGGACTTGGCCAGCCTCAGGACGTGAAATTTTTCTATTTTTCTAGTTATTTTGGAAGAATTGTAAAAGAGACAAATGAGTATTTGGAGGAAAGTAGACATAAAAAGAATGTTATAAAAAACCTAAAAGATATTATTTTATCCAAATACTCATTTAGTTTCTTAAAATGTGAAGCCCATAAAGAAAGTGTCTTGCATTGTTTTCTTAACATTTCTTTAATGTTGTAAGTCTTTAATTGGTGCAATACAATAAATAAAATTGTTATGGGAACTGATATTTCTAGACTAGATGATGAAAGTTTGCCTACACTTAAGGCTAAGGCTTTGTTAAAACATAAAAGATATTAAAAAATAAATCATGGAATAAATAAATAAATTGTTTCATTTATTAAATATAGCTACATAAATAAATGGTTTCCTATAATACAAACTGTGCTGCAAAAAATATTATGGCTGTATATAAAAGTGACTAATGCCTCATTAGTTTCACATTTAAAAAAAAAGAAGCTGTCATGTATCATTTCAGTATTGACAGCTTTATTTTGTAGTACAATTATCTGTATGCGAGATGTTCGTCTGATGCGTAGCATCACTATATCGTCTGTGATTAATCATATACAAATTAAACACTTCATAGGGTATCCGTCTATCATCAACCAAACGAATGGATGCTGCCAGAGTTATAAATATGATGAACATCAAGTTAACTCTTCCAACCACAATATCCGTTACAAAACAATAACGTAACTTATTTTCTAGCATAGGAAAAATGTTTTATTATAATTGGAAAATTAAATAGGGGTAATTATTTGCTCTCTACACTTGTTGATGTTCGGTATCTAAATACCGCTGTATGGATCAATCCCCTTTGTCTTCATTTTTAAAAAACCGTATTTTAATACCCTTTTTATCGAACTGTTTTATAAACTAGCTACTATTGTAATTACACTTTTGTGTAGGTTATGATTATGTAAAGTTACATTGTTTTGAATATATTTGGCTTTACTTAATGAGTAAATAATTTATAGCCATTATTTATTTATAACATCAATATTTTTTATCTGACAGCACAGCTCTTTTATAAAACGTACGTATGTTGAAATCTGGGAAAGTTAACGTGAATATTAAAACGGTGTTCCAACTTGATTCAAAAGAGCTTTGATAAAAACAGCTAGCGATCAAAGTAAATGAATGTTGAGTGATGAGCCTCGTACAGATAGCGATAAATCAAATATAAACCGAATGTATATACTCGAGTTTTGATGTCATTGCAAATTAAGGTTATAAATAAATTACAACATTTTTATTACTTTTTATACTGAGTTTTTGGACAATTCGTCGTACATTGAAGTTGTATGCAGCACTCATGACCGACTTAGTCAGAGTAGATTAAATTAGATTAACTCGTCAAGTATCAGATTCCAGATACAATTCATTTTTAAATTGTTATACACCTCGAGAGGTATAACGCCGCTTCGAAGAGATAAGAAAGATACAGAATTAGGACTAAATTGATTGATTTGTTTATTTCTCGTTTTTAATATTGAGTATCTTAGTGAAAAACTAATTTCAGCCAAACATGACTTCAGTTTAGATTCAAAAATTGCGCGCGCTAATGTAAGAATTTATTTGATTACCAAGCTTTTTTATAAGCTCTGATACATTGTTCCTAACTCCATACATTAATATTCCATCAATGTGCCCATGAATTATTAGTGTTGTATTCATGTATTGGATTTAGTATGCTTGGCGCTTGTTGCAAGACTAACAGAGTCAAAACTAATCTTTTTAACTTATCTTGTAAAAACAGTGGCGTCTAACTCACCACTCGTATCGGGAAGGTGCACCGAATATAGAACAAACACGTTTACAGTAAAATGCAGAAGCGAGAAAGCAATTTTGTTAAGCTTTAGCCATGCTAATCCATACTAGTACTAATATTTTAAATTCGGAAGTGTCTCTATGTCTCTGTCTGTTGGTTTGTCTGTCTGTTACATCTTAACGCTTAAACCACTGAACCAATTTACATGAAACTTAGTATAGAGATGGTTTGAGTTCCGGGAAAGGACATAGGATAGTTTTTATCTCATCATTTAAGGCATTTTAAGGAGTTGAAAAGGGGGATAGAAGTTTGTCATCAATAACCGTTGAATTGTTTGTTGATCAATAGCCGTTGAATCGATTTAGATGAAATTTGCTACGGAGATAGTTTAAGACCCTTGAAAGGACAAAGAATACGTTTTGAAGCCATAGCCGACATCTACGCAGGTGCAGCCAGGGGTATAACTAATCATCTATAAATCCGATGGAGGAATAGAGAACTTTTATTGAATACTACTTCCGCCAGTGCTCATGAGATTTCTGAAAGACTTATAAGAAACGTAAATATGTTTAGGATGTATTTAACCTTACTTAAAATTTGCTTTGATGAGAGTAACCTTACTTATCTCATTTAAGAATATTCTTAATTTTTATTTCAACATTATTATAAATGTTTGAAAAATTTATTTACTAATAAAATAATATCTAAACTAGAAAAATTTTCACGTCCTGAGGCGGGGATCAAACCCGCGACCTTTTACAACCCCGGCGACTGCTCTGACCATCTGAGCTACCCAGGACTTGGGATAACCCTGTGAAATTCTTCTAGTCTATCTGTATTTGCGTTATAAGCTAACGTCGACCCTACAATGTCAAAATGTTCTATTTCAACATCCGAAACGAGTATATTTACAAATATCTACGATTCGGTTAAGTTGGGGCATTGCTTTCAAATAACCTTAATTTTTATTTTAACATTATTATAAATTTTTGAAAATTTTATTTATTAATAAAAATATTCGAACTGTAACGGTAAATAGAGCCTCTTTTGACTTCACTATTCTGTAACAGAAATGCAAGTTACTTTCTTTTTCATCTATCAAAATGTATGGTAATTTGCTTTGTTTGATTGTTCAACCTGTATAGCCACAGACTCCAGGCAAAATTGGTGTTAACTGTCACAAGCCCCCCGAGGGTATTCTGCAGCTTGACAGAATACAGAAATCACAGTATATCGCAGTGTATCGCTTCGCAGTAGCAGAATACAGAATATAATTTTCATTCATTTCATTCATTCTTTATAGCCTGATACCTACAAAACTAAAACAGTTACAATGAAATCGCTACAGCATACCCTCTCTGTGTTCGATTGCCTAATTTGCATTCCGGACGGTGCTTGTTTTCAAAACGCTGGCTATCCAAAGGACAAAATATGGTTTCAATTTTGCATTTAATATCGTCGCTTGATAGATGATGTTTTGTTTGATACGCGCATCAGATATTTGAATGGAAGTGGAAATGTTTTAGTGTTACTATCTAGATTATTTCATGCAGTTTCTAAATAAGCAATTAACTACATGTTTTTACGCTTTTACAAAAAGCAGATTCGAAAATTATAACAACGCTGAATGAAATTCGACCTCTGACCTTCAAACGGTATTGAAGGTCACAGGTCGAATTGACCAGACATAGCAGTTTTGAATCTCAGATTTTGTATGATAAGTATCTAATTTTTCACAAGTCATGGATGTTGAATGAATGAATGAATGAATGAATGAATGAATGAAATTTTATTTGCATAATTCTGTGTTTACATTTCAGATGGTGACACATTATATTTATAGTTTCATCAGTATTATACCTTTATGGATGTTTGCAGGTTTATTTAGTCATAATATACTTTTTGTATACATCGCGCTATATCGTAAAATATGCATATTGTAAAAAGGCGCGCCGGATCGTTAAAATGATAGCTATTTTGAAAGCTCACTAAAGATATTTCTTTTATCTAAACAAAGAAAAAAAGTAAATGATTACAAAGAATACATTTTACTGTGCATTAAAAGAATACTCATGCCATTGCAACAGTGTATGTCAACATATAATTTTGTCAAACACAGTATTTATATTATATTAGATACCTTATTGTTGTACAAATAAAATATGACACATTGAGTGCTGATATAGAATTATCGCGGTGATTGATTACAAATTTATGCAATTCAAAGTGGTTACCTTAAAATGGATACCTACATTATTTTTTTACTAAAATATGCATTAAAGTAGTCCAGTGCACCTGAATTTATGAATAATGAAATAAATAATTAAATATATTTGTCAATTGAGGAGCTCGCTGGCGTATTGGTTTGAGCGCTCTGGTTTCGATACGAAAAACAAAGCATCTTTCGCCATGGTCGATCCTGGGATGGGCCAATCAAAGTTAGGAAGGCCTGTGCCCAGCAGTGGGACTTATATAAGCTGGTGATGATGATTTGTCAATTTCATAAGCAACATATCAGAATCATATTGTAGGGTCGTCTGGGTAGGTACCACCGCCTTTCTTATTTCAGCCGTGAAACAGTTCGCTGTGTTTCGGATTGAAGGGAAAGGTAGCCAGTGTAATTACTGGGCATGGACGGCATTCCATCTTAGGCCCCAGGATGAAAACGCACCTGCAATATCAAGTGATTTTCCCTTGCTATTGCAGGTGTCTATAGGCGGCGGTAACCACTTACCATCAGGTGGGCCGTCAGCTTGTTTGTCATCTAGTTGTATAAAAAAAAAGAATCAAAATTTTCATCAAGTTGTACTTCTCTCAATTATAATATGTCTTTACCAATGACCTCTATTTATGTATGATTATAGTTTAGAACTAAACACTCACAGCGTATCACCCACGGGCATAATAACTCGGATTATAGTTAGAGCGGACTTGTATTCTTGTCGATAGTAATATTATAGTTGAACGCTTAATAATTATAGAAAGGGTCACATTTGTCTTCAGCCTAAATTCCTAATGTTACGTTGTATTTAAGGCTTGAATTATTTAGTTCTTAATTCTTAAGTAGATTGTGAGATTGTGTTGTAAAATTGCTTATGAATTCCATAACAAATTGTAGGGTATTAAGTGGTTTTAATTTCGGTTGTTCACAATACTCTTAGCATTTTTTCAATGCGATCTGAAAAAAAACGGGAAGATAGCAGAAGACATCATCTAACAAATTTGAAATTTCACTTTCAAAACATTTCGCAATAGTTTGATCCACATGTAAAATATGCATACTAAAATAAGTGAAAATTCAATGAATGGATAAATGAATTTGTAGGTAGTAAAGGTGGGGAGATTACGGAAGAAAATTCGATCAGTGACAAAATCGAAACTATTGACACATACTATATAGTTCCTGAAGGCTTCTTGACGACATGAAATATTGTTTGCTCCAAATTCATCTCATGGGACCCATCTATAACTCGCAATAAAAACAAACCGAAATACATTTAAAGGAGAGTGAGATTCCATATTATTATGCGGAGAAATTTAGAACGTGGCTAAAAACTAGAAAAAGATAGTTGGTAATCCCATCAGTTCATTGAGAGCGACACCTGTATTCAAGGCCAGTCACTGGGTATGGACACGTATCAGCAAACGTATTCATACTTTATCTTTTCCATCATAAAGCGGGGCGTCCTTGGTAATTACCATGTATTTAAAATAACAACACTCTACTACATTATCATAAGTTAACAATATAAATTGTTGAAGTTCAGTACCGGAATGAGAATGACTTGACAAGAGATAGACACACCGATTGTCTAACTCTAGCATGTAATACAAAGAGCCCTAATACATGCAATGAAGAAAAATCACTGCAAGCAAAAGCGTTCATAATTTACGACCTATCTCAGAGCGCGGGAGGACTAATTTGAAAAATAACAGTTAGGTTGAAACATGAACATGGAATAATGGCTACAAACATCCATTATGGTAAGAGCAGTGGTGTTAGAAATAGTGACTCCTGTAGCAACTTCGAGTCATTTTTCTTGGGCTTTACACCGCTCCAAAGTTTCGATGGAAGGAGCCGTATGTCAATAAATTTCACGCACAATTTAACAAGCCTTTCGTATTGACATGTGAAAATACACGTAGAGGCTCCTTCGTTTTGATTTTATATTTAGGATTAAAGATCTGAATTTGTTTGAAATAAATTCGAATACTTTAAAAATCAAAAATGACAATTTAAAAAAGCACCATGCCATTTAAGAAGAAGCACTGATTAAAGTTACTGATGTAACATTCACAATAAACTAGTAAGATGTAATAATCCTGTTTGAGGGCATAAATAAAATTGAAAATATCAAAGTAGTCCTTAGGATAGCGTAATTTATGTTCAAGACTTTTTTTATTAACGTGGTATCTCTTGGCCGTCATCTCACCTGATGATAAGTGATGATAAGGCCGAAGATGGAAGCGAACTACACCTGGAGTCCTCAATCCCAAAAGAACGAGGAACGACTCCTGAACTGCAGCTGCTGTTAACATTATTGTAATGACAGTGTATTTTTACTTTCACATCCAGTATTTCACAATCCTTGAACCGTAGGTACTACAGGTCCCCGCCACGACAACACTGATGGCCTGATATTCGCTAGTTGTTGCTGCAACACTTTAAAAGTAACTTCTATACTTACTCGTACCTAGCTTGAAAAGTTCGTTGCACTTTAGAATTGCGCTATCTACGTGTTCCATACAAATAATTTATAAAATATACTCGGTACGCTGGAAACAGTTTTAAAACGAAAGTTTTGCATGCATTAGCTATTTACATAAGGTATTTGAACCTTCTTGTCCTCGTTTAGTCATTGGTTAAATAACCTGTATAGTTTTATATTCCATTAGTTAATCATTTAAGGAAAGGAGCACAGAGATTCCTTAATTTGTATTCACCTTCAACTCGGTAACAAATAATTTTTGAATTCATTCATTTTGGTCGTGAACTCATCCAGTTGTAGCTCTTGGGAAACATCAAGGAGTTGCATAGACATCATATGGTCATCATGAAAATTGTCGTCACAATACTATTTTTAAGGTATGTTTCTAACATTCATGTACAGATGGCAGCACATCAGATGTAACAGTTGTTCTACCAAAGCCGTCTCTATTACAAACGCAACAAGGTCAGTCTCAAGGTCAAACTGTTACGCTTGATGTGCTGTAGGCCATACATTATGTCACCTATAATTCTCCATTATCTATATTTATCATTAACACAAGCTCTTAATCATGCTTAAACCTGCTCTAGATAATAGGTGTGAACGTAAGAATATTTATAATAAGACCTTTATGTGCGTTTTCACTAACCTTTCCCTAGGCTAAGGTGACTCTTAACGACATTTGTCTCTTTTTATCTCCTTTAGGTAGACTGAGATAAAAATCGCTAAGAGATACTGAACGCTAAGCAAATGTTGGTAAAGACGAGCATTAGTATATTTTCACAGATTGGCAATTATTATCAGTTGTTTAATACATTGATGGACGGTTAACTTTAATAGTCGTTCGTAAATTGAACTAATTATTTTACTATATCGTGTCTAGAGCAACGGTTGTAAAACTATTTCTTTCATAACATAAGGAAGATAAACCAGCTCGGCATCGGTCCGTCTAATTATGAATGTCGAAGGAGATAAATCTACCTAGTCTCCAACACCTCTTCTATCTTCATATAAATATGGCACTATGCCACACTTTAGAAACATCACAATATAAAAAAACTGAACATATTTTTAGAAAGAAATAATTTCAATTGAATTTGAGCTTTAAAAAACCCAAAATTATGTCATCCATACAAATCTTAAAAATGCGGAAGTTACTTTGTCTATCTGTCTGTTTGTTACGTTTAACTTTGGCATGGAGTAAGTGAGCCTATGGCCATTTTCATGATGTAATATTACTTCCTGAAAAAGGGATTTTATGCTACCTTTTAGCACTATACCCGACATCCACGCGGGCGGATACTAGCACTTCATACCTGTGGGGATACGCTAATGCAATAATCAACATAGTTGCATAATGCTAAGCAGCAGTACAGAGCCTGTAGCGCTCCCGACAGTCGTCACCTAGTAGCCGTTAAGTTCACATGTATTTTGTGGTTCCGCGCAAATAAATGCGGTTGACGTAACCTACGTTTGATTTCTCGAGTGCCCTTCCTGGAGTCAGATCAGTGATCAACAAGAAGAGTATCAATAGACTTAACACAGAGACACAACACCGAACACAGATATACAACAATACCAAATTATGAAGTATTGTAGTAGGAAGCTCTTTACAAATAATTAACTTAATATTGACCCTTTCCAGGCGACCGCAATATTCTATTGTATCTGGCTAATTGTATGACATACGACAGCACACCAAGCACTACGAGAGCCGCCTCTATTACGAAAGGAGTAAGCGCGATCTCAAGGTCAAGCTTATGACCTTGAGATCGCTTGATGTGCTTTCGACTGAACCTACCTATAGGTATTAAGGGAGTTGCAAAAATTGAAGTGGCAAAATCAGTTTTCGCATCAATTCAGCGGTTATGACTTAAAACCATCAAAATATATTCCAAATTCGTACGGTATTCGTCCATCGGGAGCCAAAATAACGCATCCTACGGGACTTGTTTATTCTTTGATATCCAGACCTTGCCTTTTGTTGTTGCTAAAAATTCAATAAAGCTTACAAATCTTGGACATCATTGATGTCTAGGTGGGTGTCTTACTGTCTAATTTTGGCCAAGACAATAATTATTATGTAAAATCTAGGTTTCTGTTTATTTAAGATACGATCAACTAGGTAGTGTAATTTAATAAGCGAAAGAACACTCACAAATGAAAAAACAACAACAATAGCGTACGCGCGTGTAACATAAGCAATAAACTTTTTGAGATTAACTGAAATAGTTTAATGCCTTTATGATAAACTTATTTCTAGGTTCTTACAATTCGTCCATTTGATTATAAAATGAAAAAAAGGAATGAAAAAGAGCAGTTTTGAATGTTTTCTATCTACTAGTAAGTTCTTTCCAATCATCTTTTAGCTTTTGTAAAATATTTTATTGATTGGTCAGCTCTGACATATCTGATAACCAGAAAAAAGGTAGTAGGTGTTATGATTAAATCCTTATTATAAATATTGGATATTCGCAAGATAATTTAAGGGGCTGTCATTACTTATTTTATAGTGCTCAAATGTAGGTAGGTATAAATAAGGGAAAGTGGGATAATACTGAAATCGGGGTAGCTTTGAAACTTTGAATTGTGTGTATAAAAAAAACAATCATGACAAGGAACATGATAAAGCAGCTACGTTCGAAGTTACCCCACTCCCTACACGCTTCGCTCCATACAGGATTTGGGATAAAAAGAATCCTAGTAACTCAATTATTCTTACAAACTCTTTTAATCTTATGGTTTCTCAAGAGGACTCTGTTAATAAAACATTCTGTCCTAAGAAAGAAACAGTAAAATAAACTGAATCGTCATCTACTTTAGAGTCATAACCACTTGACATTTTTTTATTAAATTGGCAAATCCAACTGCTGGAATCGATTCCGGGTTCTATCAATATGAAAGTTAATTGGACAGGATGGGACTTGAATTTGTAATTGGGAGATTACAGGTTTGATTCTACGTTCTGAGTGCAGCTACAATATTGACAAGATTGGATCCAGATTGGTAACTTTGAGAACGTTTTAATTGAGTAAGGAGGAATTTGGATTTCCAGTTCTTTTTTTTTTTTTTTTTTTTTTTTTTTTTTTTTTTTATACTAAGCTCGACAAATGACTCAACACCACCTGATGTAAAGCAGTAAGAAGAGTCCATATGCGAAGACAGCTAGTGCAGTTCAGACACTGCTCTAGCTGCCTCCACCTTGCCGGCCCGAAAGGTGCTTTTTCACGCCTCTTTTGAAGGAACCCATGTTATAGGAAGGAGGGAACACATGTGCTGGCAAAGAATTCCAAGTTCTGGAAGTTCGACAAAGAAAAGAGCTACTAAATTTCTTTGTACGTGATGTTGAGGTGGAGACAGTGAATTGATGACTCCGAAGACCGGCACGCGTGCTCCTGAGTAGGAAGGGGGAAGGTGGGATAAGGTCAAATAGCTCTTCAGAACACTCTCCGTGATATAGCCGATAGAAGGCGCTAAGCGACGCAATGTCTCGACGCAATTGCAGAGGCTCAAGGTTGTTGGTGACCTCTACATCGCCAACGATACGGACAGCACGACGCTGCAATCTGTCCAGGGCATCGAGTAGGTACTTGGCGGAGCCATCCCACAAGTGCGAGCAATATTCCACGCAAGACCGGACCTGAGTTTTATACAGCAGGCATAATTGGTCAGGCGTGAAAAATCGACGCACCTTGTTCAGGACACCGAGCTTCCGTGAGGCTGTTTTTATCACGGTTTCGATGTAGTTCCTGGAATTCAGATCGCAACATATCTCCATACCTAGCAAGTTGAGGGAGCCCTGTGCCGAAAGAGTCGTGCCCTGAAGAGACGGAAGGGGAAGGAACGGCGACATTTTGGCTGTAAACGCGCACACCTGTGTTTTCTTAGCATTGAACTCAACAAGATTGTTAGATCCCCATTCAGATACGAGGTTCAACACCCTGTTGAGCTCAATGGTAAGATTCTCTCTCTCCCTCTCGGTTTCAGCGCGCCCAGCCCCTGGGCGACCGTAATATCCCCCATGCACTGTACTGTCATCTGCATAGCAATGAATGTTTCCTAACGGAATCATGTCATTGATATGAAGAAGAAAGAGTGTGGGGGATAGAACAGAGCCTTGTGGTACACCAGCATTCACTGACATGAACCGCGAAGCGCATCCATCTGCGAGGACACGGATTCTTCGCTCATGCAGGAAGCCGGCAATCCAGTTACAGAGCTGAGCGGGCAGACCGTATGCCGGGAGCTTGGAGAGAAGAGCCCTGTGCCAGACCCGATCGAACGCTTTGGCAATGTCAAGGCTAACTGCCAGTGACTCACCACGTTTGTCAATAGCTTCACCCCAGACATGCATTAAGTACGCTAGAAGATCACCCGTTGACCGGTTCGGCCGAAACCCGTACTGTCGATCATTAATTAATGATTGATCTTCTAGGTATCGGATCAGCTGGTGGTTTAAGATCCGTTCCATGACCTTGCAAAGAACTGAGGTGACAGCTATCGGGCGGTAGTTAGCTGGGTCTGATCGGTCTCCCTTTTTGGGGACCGGTTGCACATTGGCCTCTCTCCAAGATTCCGGCACACACCCAGAAGAGAGAGAAAGACGGTATAGCCGCGTTAAGACAGGAGACAACTCCGCTGCGCAGTTTTTCAGTACTATCGCTGGAATGCCATCAGGCCCACTTGCTTTCCGGACGTCGATTGACTGAAGCTCCGCACGTACATCACATTGCCTAATACGTATATCGGGCATTGTGTGGCCACAGTGGGAGAGTTTTGGTGGCTGTAAGTTGCAGTCATCGATTCGGGAGTGAGCAGCAAAGAGTTTTACCAAGAGATCGGCTTTCTCTTGCGGCTTGTGAGCTAGCGAGCCGTCAGAACATCTCAACGGGGGCAGCGAGGGTTGACAAAAGTTGGATTGCACGGCTTTGGCCAGACGCCAGTAGCTACGGCTTCCCGTAGGATGCGTAAGAAGTTCTTGGCCAACTCGTGCAACGCGCTGTGCATCCGCTCTGATGAAGGCCCTTTTGCAGGATTTGGTGGCGTTGTTATAGACTGTTTTCAGTGAGTCAATGTTGGGATCCCCGCAAGCTCGGCCCCTGATCCAAGCGCGGTATGCCGACTGTCTGTTTTCAACAGCTAAGGCACAATCGCGGTTGAACCAGAGGTTACGCCTACCCCTACTGATGAGATCGGAGTGAGGGATATAGTACTCCATCCCTAACATGATCTCATCAGCAACAGCAGTAGCGCTAGCGTTCGGGTCCAGCTCACTGAAACAGCGCTGCCTCCAAGGGACAGATGCGAAGTAATCCCGCATACCTTCCCAATCTGCCGACGCATAGTGCCAGATGCGGCGTTTGGCAACCATAGGTACCGGTGGCGACGCCCGTGGCACCCCAGCGGATACCAGGCAGTGATCTGATGTTCCCAAAGGAGCACGAACCTCTAGCTGATATCCATCCGGGCGAGTCGTCAGCAGAAGGTCCAACAATGAGGGCGCGTGACCGACAATGTCTGGAATCCTGGTGGGCTGGTTTACCAGTTGGGTCAGGTCGTGCGTGAGAGCGAAAGCGTGGGCAGTTCTACCAGCATGGTCAGTTTTAGAGGAACTTAACCACGACTCGTGGTGAGCATTGAAGTCCCCTAAAAACACCAATTCCGCGGTTGGAAACTGCTCCTGCGCAACATCTGCCACCCGACTAAGATGTTCGAAAAGTCGAGTTGTCTCCATGTCACCGCTGTGGGATCTATAGAGGCACACGTAGATTCGGCAATGTGTGGCCAGGTCCACATGCACCCCAAGAATAGAGTAGGAAGGGTCCTCCAAACAGCGCAGACGGCGACAGCAAACATCCGCCCGGACAAACAAGCATACCCCGGCCTTCGCTTTGAAGGACTCTTCAAGAGCGTAGCCGGGGTAATCCAAGTAGCTAGTGTCTGCCGGGCGGAGTATTTGCGTCTCCGTCAAAAACAGCATTTCGGGTCGAGCCGTCTCGAGATGTTGGTGGACGGCATTGAGGTTAGCATGGAGCCCACGGATGTTAGTGAGCCCGACCTCAAACAGCGTGGTTGTGGTGGGGGTGTGCACCGCTGAACGACCGGAACTGTTTTTGAGCGCTGCCATAGTTATTATAGAAGGAGGAGAGGCGTGAATTGGGGAGACGTTGCCGCGATATATACGGTCAAAGCGTGAGGCCTGTTTCCCCAGGTAATAGCCGACAGTAGAGAAGCGCTGACCCGCCGAACGGAAGGGCCCCCGAACCCCCCCGGGAATGGCCGCCGGGATCCCACCACCCGGTCACCAACCGGCACGACGGACCACCCCAAGATTATGCGTGGCATGATAGGGCAGCCTCACGAACTGGTTAGGTTCGCTTGGGCCCCTGTACTGTACCACGGGCGGCCAGCGGAACAGCCGTTTCTTCGGGTCTCCCTGGTCGGCGGGTCAATGCAGTCCACCTGGCTCTGGTTAGACGGAAGCCGTCACTGACCGCATCCATCGCCGCAACGTCTCCCCAAGCTCTGGTTGTACGCTGACTGATCCCGGAACGCGACCACAAGTGGTCACTTGGCGGGTTTTACGCCATGCGTACGGTGGTCACTAACCAGACGGGTGTTCAGACCCTACCACCAGTCGAGCAGTTGGTAGCTCGGTAATCCCTTAGTCGCCTCTTACGACACCCACGGGAAGAAATGGGGCGGTGAATTGTATTCTTAATCCGTCACCGCACGGACAAAAGTTCGTACGCATTTGTGGATTATTGACTTGTGAATGGATTAGAGAATTTTATTTTATTCACTAAGAAGACGTATACGTATTCGTGATTGTAGGACCACAATCACAATAACAAAGACCAAAAAAGAATGGGTCAAAGAACTTTACGGGTCACTGAACTTTGTTCTCGAATATTGATGTTCAATATTTAGTATTTACTACTATTATTTTTATGTGTCTTTGTATTAGTACAATATATTTGTTTTCAAATTGCATATATTATTTTAGTGAGTCTAATAGCTTTACTCAATTATTTTTGCTCATTTCTCTATTTTGGTTCTTTCTCCAAATTAGCATTGCGAACATAAAATTGATAACTATAAATGTTAAGTAACTAATTTTCCGTTTCATTCTTCGTAAACTAAAAAAAAAAAATATCAAGTTGACTTACGAAATACCAAGCTCTACTGTTGCACTTAAACAAATTATGTTAACAAAATAAATATTTTCCTGTTTGCACTTCCATTGTTTCCTACTTCCAGAATACAAAGCTTTACGAATAGTTGGAGAACAAAACGTACGCTAATTTAATATGTTTAAGAGAATGGGTTATAATACCACGAGAGAGAGTAATTATATCTACAAAGATGAAGTTATTTGCATAATTTACTTTTTGATATCATTTGATTTTCCATAATTTTTATCCATATTACAAGCTTGTAAGATTGCCTAATATTTTTAGTAACAAAGGGAAACTGAATTTGCTTTAACATACAACAATCGACGCCTAATAATACATTTAACACCAGGAAGGCCACTAGCGAAAAATGCAGTCATTGTTACTTTTGCAAAATTCACTAAAATTGAAATGTACGAATTTTATCTTGATACCTACTTATAGTATATAAATCAGATTCTTAATTTTTTATTTTAACATTATTATAAATGTTTGAAAAATTACTTAGTAATTAAAATGTAATTAAACTTAATCAGATTGCTATTTTGCTTACGTATTTTTTTTCATTTTTTTTTAAATATTTATACAATTACACCTATTATCTAGCCCAAAGTAAGCATCATTAAGAGCTTGTGTCATGGATACTAGATAACGGAGAAATATTGATATTAATATGTACCTATATAAATATTAGAAATATACTAAATAAACATATAAACATCCATGATTCGTAAACAAATGCTCGTACTCATCATACAAACATTTGTTCCTACCGGGATTCGAACCCGGGACCTCTTGATCGAGTAGCCTGGGAAACAGACCACTCGGCCAGCCGGTCGTTAAACAGGATTATTAAACAGGCTTAGTGATGATCCGCAAAACATTGCTGTGCTTTTGCCTTTCAGTGCTCTACTCATCCAGTTTGAAGCTATAAGTGTCACTTAAAGATATTGGTACGTCATCAGTATTTCAGTTTTCACCTCAAAAAGCTTTGATAGTCCTCGAGCCTTGTTTATCGTGATGAATAAACGCCCAGATCCGTCAAGACTCAAAGTGCGAGTCGCCTTTGATGTGTAAAAGCCACTTGAATAGTGTCTCGCTTCACACAATGCGACACGATGTTCAAAGATTTTCAAAGACTGCCGCGGGTTGCACAAAATAGGTGCTGAGAGTGTACTGAAAGTATCTGGATGCTTGATCTAATATTTTTAAGAATCTTAATAATAAACAAGCCCTTTGATTGCTGTATGGTCGACCACAGAAGTAGCTGAACACTTTAGTACCATGTCACAATAGCTATGGCGTTAATAAAGTACGGTGGCAATTAAGTACGAGCGCAAATAGTCAGTGTGAGATGGTACTAAAGTGTTAAGCTACTTCTGTGGTCGACTGCATCTAAATCATTGAGATTTTTTTGTCATTTATTGCGTACAATATAACAATAACTGCACTGTATGATTAGATAAGCGGTTAATAAAACTATATTGTATGCCTGATTACATAAACGGCTACCGTGGCAAATATAGTTTTGTTATCCTAAGTTTTTCACCTATGATTTATTAACTCGACGGACATTTTTGATAAAAATAAATTTTATTATTCTAGATCGATCATCCACTTGTAACCAAATCAAAAAGTGATGCAGTGACCAGCCATTTTAGTATAAATACAATCGGCACGAAGAAAATGCTGGCATCATTAAAATGCATTTTGAATTGCTTGATCCGTGGTATCATCGTTTAGACCATTCATTGCCCCATTAACAGTATAAAAAGTTCATTGCCATATTATCCCTAAACTTTGCAATCGTTAACCTTATTACGCACAAAACAAAGTCCTGATTCAATTGTTAGGGCCACATCGCGAGTATCGGTGACAAATATACATTCTTTCTCGAGTGAGGAAGTAGATTGAATCTCATGCCGTAATTTAATTTACACTGGGCGCCCTTTCTGTGTTAGCTGATTTTTATTCGTTGGTAAGTTAATTTGCAACGTTAAAACGTCGTTGACGGCAGATCCATTAAGCTGGGCGTTAAAATAAAATCTCTGTTGTGACTCTCGATTAGTAAGAAATGTTTATTGCTGTTTTTCCCGCATTTCAGTAAGTCACTTAGCATAAATTTATTCTGGCGTTTTCATAATTATCGCTTGTGAGAATCTTGAAAATGGAACGAGTAGTACCGTATCGTTACTATCATTTACAATCGGTTGATGTTTCAGTCCTGCTACTAACGGGGGATATTATTACTGAACATTAGGGCGTCAACGTGGACTTCCACTGCAATTAATCTTGAATGATTTGCATTCAACGGTTTCCCCTTTCCTTGTTTGGGGCATCTATCGATCCACTTTATTGTGGGTTTAACAGCATCTTCCAGATCATAGTCGCTATTGCGTGCCCTTTATCCCTAGTAGATTCTCGAGTGATGTTATGCTATGTGATCATTTTTGGTTTACTAAGGGAACATTTTAAGGGGGTACACGGTAGCTTCTAACGTAATTAGAGAGAGATTAGAAAAAATATGGGTTATTCCAAGTCCTTGGTAGCTCACATGGTTAGAGCAGTCACTTAGGTTGTGAAAGTTCGCGGGTTCAGTCCTGTCCCCAGAACATGTTTTTATTAACTAAGAACATTTGGGAGTATAACTTCTTAAATGTATTCATCTCCTCAATCAATGTAAATCAGTGTGTTTATAAAACTTTCAATTTTATTGTGATTGATTTTAATTTATAATCAATCAGTAAGTGTTTATATTACATTTACTCTTACTCTATGCTTTTTTACAATATCAAAATAACCTACTTCAATTAACTCATGGATAAAATATGTAACAGGGATTTAATATTTAGGTTTAAGTATAGCTTTTATATCAACATGTCTTGACAGTTTGTTAAAGTGAAGAGTCCTCCTATCGAAGCGTGTTTCGTGTTTGCTATGCAGCGTTGGAGGTTTTTCCTTTCATGTTACCAAGATCCACTCAGTTACTCCGTGACCTCTTTGAAAATTTGGAGATACAAGGAAAAATCACTGCTTAGATTAGGTAAGTGTTAAATTTCGTTCAATAGCTTTGAGAGATTGAAATGTCAAGTTTATTAACAGGTATTTATAAAAAAAACATGTTCATCAACTGAATTGGATCTAGGTTTTCCTAGAAATTATATATTAGAAAAACCTGGGTCCACTTTAGCAGATGAAAATCAATTTTTTATTATATTATGGGTAGTTAATGCTTTATTACACAACTAGATGACTTATTATTTAACTAGATGAGTTTTTTCGTCAATACAATGAAACAGACAGTCATAAATTACAACATTTTGCTCTTTTACGTTAATTCACTAAAGTTTGATCACGACTTGATATTGGAATGTTAAATAGAGAATTGATCTAATTTGACCAAGCTTCCTCATATATGCTTCATGTGAAGATAAAGGTGACAAGGTGTCTACACCAGCCAGACTGACATTCCATCTGTCGATCTCGAAAAGCTGCAACGGTCTATCTTTAGGCACACGACGCCTTTGATGTTTTGAGTGGCACTCGACGAGTGCGTCTGGCTCGGCTCAAAGCACCCTTGTAAGGGCTAAGACTTCAAACGGTATGATTCGCTTTTACGCCTTAGAGTAGGCAGTTATGTTGACATCAAGACCTGGAGACTTGAGTGCGAACCTGATTTTTCTTTGACGAATCCTAGAAGGTCGCTAATTAAAATTTTCATTTGACTCCGTTTGTTTGTGGCGTTAACGAAACTCATTGTGGATACTTTAATTACGCATACGTCAGTTCCCTGCCGGCTTTTCAACATTTCAGAAAGCCTTCCAGTAATTTCAGGCATATGAGTTTGTTACATTAATAAAATTCCTAATACATTTCATCCGAATCCTTTCAACATTCAAATAAGCTCACATATTATAATATAACAATTACTTATTAAATACATTGACGCAGTTGATGATAAGTATGTAACTATATATAGACAATTTGGCTGGACATTAATTAAATATTGTAATAGAAAATCCACTTCATTTTGAACATAATACTTCATTTCTCACAGTTTAACAAAGTCTGTACAATGATTACATGAAGACACAAAATGGAGTGAGATATGTACCCAATCAAACATTTAATAAGAACAATTTTCTTGTCTTCTTTCAAATAAGTACACCTAAAAAGCTTAAGCTTCCAATGCTTCCTTACAATCTCACCGCGTTAACTAATTCCGATCTGAGAGACATTATAATCTTCTTTAATTAAAGATTTAACGTTGGAATCAAGGATCTCTTTTATCTCATTGCGGTGATTCTGTGCTAGATGTGTGTAATCCTCGCTTTGTGTTGTTCCCAACAAATGTCCCTTTTGTTTCCTTCTTGTGTGCTTATATTTAGATCCGTGAAGGAAATGTATTTACGATTATTTTCTTATAACGGTTTATGTGCTAGTATTTGAGATCGGATCCTGACATCGATATTAAATTATTATAAGTGACTGCTTCGATTGTGAGACACTTTTCCACCTGACAATATCAATTTTATTTTGGTAGCAGTTGAAAACAAAGTATTCCATCATTCATTTGAACTCTCAAATGATTTTTGATTAAATATACATTTTATCCAAGAAACAGAAGCCCATATGAAAGAAAGAAAGAAAGAAAGAAAGAAACTTTTTATTGACTTAACACTAGGTACAATATTTAGGTAAAACAAACAAATTACAGTCACGAAACACGATAATTAAGATAATTATAAATATAAACATATTGAACGAAGTGCAAAGCCAACAGGTCCCTGTCTCAGCACAAATGCTTCAGCGACATTCACGGAATGTCGCAGAAGCGCTGATATTCTGACAGGGCCTAGGCGAAGACGTATTATAAATAGAGACAACCATAAAATAAATATATATACGCATACAAATACAAAAAATACCTGCACATAAAGATATATAAACACAAACAAAAACGAAACAAAATAATGGTATATTACTTGTACATGGCTGTATGGGCTTAACCCTTTGCTCTCCCTTAGTAAGACAAAAGGACCATAGACAAGAGATAAAAACAATTAAATAATAAAAAAATAAAATAAAAAACTGATTCTTTAAACTCTTTCAATTTCCAATCTGTGGCATACTCTTTGCAATGTTGTGGATTGAAATTGGTCTCTATTATATTTACATTTGTTGTTAATAACAATCGTCTAATAACAAGTACATCCGTGCGAGTCCATCGGATTATTATTCATAAATTCATCCGTATTATGTAATATAAATATGAAAAAGCTTATAACAAAAGTGGGATCAAATGTTGGACTTGTAAAGCAATAGTAAAAAACAGTGTAAAACCTCAACAAACAAAGGCAATTGGATGCAAGCCATCCGCCTCCAGCCAAAAAGCGATAGCGAATCACGTACACCCACATAATTATGCACCTCGCTAGCTTATCATAACGCCAAGTGTCGTGTTTTCCAGCAGGTAAGCAATTGTTATTTATTATTTAATTTTTGCATCATCATAAGATGCTTTTTAAGATTTCTCTTGAACCCTACTTTTGATTCCAGGTCACGCATCGGCGGAGGAATATCATTCCAACACCGAGAGGCAGCAAATCTAAAAGAACCCCGAAAAGCCTGAGTGCGATGCTTGGGAGTTGAGAAGATGTTAGTACACGCTCTTTTATGGTGACTACGGTATGATTGGGCCCAGATAAGCTTGTTGTAAAGGTACTGAGGCTTCCCTGTATGAACAATACCAAACAACATGGTCGCAAGATGTAGTTTTCTGCGAGACTCCATTCTGAGTATATTAGCATTGTTATGGAAAGGGGTGACATGTGAGCGAGGTGGCACCCTAAAGCAGAAACGGGCGCAAGCATTCTGTACCCGCTGTACAAGTTTTGCCGTCCTTGATAGTAGGCATGGGCCATAGACTATATCACAATAATTTAGCTTTGAAAGGATCAGTGACTCACACAATTTGATTCTTAGGTTTTCTGATAGGTAGGGCCTTATTTTGTATAATAGCTTTAGTCGGTAGAAACTGTTACGTGCACATTCTATGACATGAGTTTCAAAGTTCAGGCGGCTGTCGAGAGTAAGCCCAAGATTTTTGGCTTTCTCAACACATTCAATGATTTCTCCATTTATAAATATATCAAATGAAGTACCAGAGCTGCTTAGCTTGAACAAGTTTTTCTTTGTGCCAATTAACATGAGCTTGGACTTACTGGGATTAAGAACAAGACAATTCTGTTTACACCAAGAAGATATATGTGCTAGGTCATAGTTTATTTTTAGTCTTGCCTCAGCACAATCAGCAGGTATAAATGGAAAGTAAAGTTGCATATCATCGGCATACAAATGATGATTACAGTGCGTAATACTTCCCAAAATGTCAGCACTATATAATACATAAAGTATTGGTCCAAGTATTGAACCCTGTGGCACACCCCGTGTAACAGGCAGCGCAGGAGACCGCAGCCTAGTCCCGTCAGCCATGGACAATTCCACACATTGCTGTCTATTTGTTAGGTAGCTATCAAACCATTTTACTGATTTGGCGTCCACACCATAATACCTCAGTTTGGATAGCAGAAGACTTGTATTTATGGAGTCGAATGCCCGTGAAAAATCTAACAACAGCAGAGCAGTGACCTTTCCATCATCCTGGGCAGCAAGCAGGTTGTCCACCACATCGGCCAGTGCAGAACCTGTACCGTACCCCTTGCGAAACCCAGATTGGAAGTGTGGGAGAATATTATGATGCTCAAGGTATTGAGTGAGCTGATTGCAAACTACTCTCTCCAAAATTTTTGAAATACAGGAGAGCAGACTAATAGGTCGAAGGTCATGGACTGTTGAAGGTTGATCATTTTTCGGTAGAGGTTTCACAACTGCTATCTTCCAACCCCCGGGAAACATACTTTCCACTATAGATTTGTTAATTATTAACGGAATGGCATACAGTGACTGAGGCAATGTCAATAACAGCATTTCAAGTGAAACATCATCAAGTCCCAGAGCATTCGACTTTAGCCCCTTGATAATTTTTAGAACCGATTCTTCACTTACTGTTTTCAAGGAGAAGGATCCTGTGCCATGCCTATGATGTTCGAAATATGTCAGCCGTGAAATGGACACTGTATTTTCACCGGGTACATTAAGAAAATGTAAATTAATCAAATTTGGGTTATCAAAGGATGGTGGTAATTCAGAGGAAGCTTTTTTAAAAGGTAGTGCTGTGCTTTTTAGGTTCCGCCATAGTTTATTTGAGTTTTTAATGTTAGAGTTTATGTGACTCTCAAAATAACATGATTTTTCATTTTCTATAGCGGTGACTACAAGGTGTTTCATATTTATGTAACACTCTTTGAGAGATGCAGTCTTACACTGCTTGAACTTCTTGTGATAACTGTCTCTGATATGCATCATTGTCTTTATTGTGTCTGTGATCCAAGGATGGGGAGGGTGTTTGAATTTTTTCCTTTTTATTGGAGCATGCAAATCAAACAATGATAAGATGCAATTTGTCAAATTCTCAACCATGGAGTCGACAGTCCCCACACTATCGAAATATGTCCAGTCAATTGCATCAAGGTCCTTATTAAACTGTTCCATGTCAATGTCCTTAAGTGGTCTGAATGTAACCCAACGGGGAATCTGCTTGGTTCTTTTTATTTTAAATTCAGCCGCTATCATTGCATGCCCTCCAAGGTCAGGGGAGTGCTTACACTTTATTTGAAGAGCTCGTATGTCAGTGCATATTACATCAATTAAGCTATGACTATGATCTGTGAAGTGTGTGGGTTCCTCCACCAACTGCTTCAACCCAGCACTGTACAAGAACTGCATAAATAGCTTGTGTTTACTGCTGCTGTAGTCAAGAAGGTTGATGTTAAAGTCACCCAGCAAGACCAGTCCGTCTTGACTGCCGAAAGAGGAGATGGAGTTTATCAGCTCATCAATAAAGATTGTTACGTCTTGCCATGGTGGTCTGTAAGCTGTTCCAACCATAATGATTTTATTTTGCAAGCGTACTCTCAGCCACATTTGTTCCACTGTCGAAGTAGCCGAGTGTTGGCATGCACGTGCGTTGATACCATTGCGGACATAGAAGCCGACCCCCCCGCCACGTCCACCCCGGATGCTATCAGGTCTCGGGGTGTGCCGCAGTCGATAGCCTGATAATCTTGGTGCTCTGTCGTCCTGTCCTGGTCTCAGCCAAGTTTCATTGATTGCCATTATATCCGGAGATAACTCCTCCATGGCCACCATGAACTCCTCATGTCTTGTGCAAAGAGACCCTGCATTAAAAATACCAACTTTAAGATTTTTTAACTTATAATGTGTAATAAGTATATGAAGATGGTACCTAATTTTTTTGAGTCACTGAGCATAAATAAATTATTAAGATAATGGCAGTAGCTAACTATTGAGTGTGTGATACAGTAAGTATTATTATTACTATCACAATTGATGATTGATAAATAATATGAAATGATATTTTGGTAAATGTAAAGTACAGTGAACACTATATTATTGTATACAATCTTTGCTAAAATTAAATATCTCATACCAGGTATTATAAAAAATCTTTCTTTTAATGACCCCATACGAATTCCCGCCAACGACACATTGATACTGTATATGTTTTCAGAACATACATAGATAGTTTTGCACCACAAGAACAAAGAAACAAAAATAACTTCAGAGCTGCCAGTCAAAAACAATCGTACACTTATAATTAATTGTGACAGCCAAGTAAAAAAACACATATATGACATAACAGAAACATTATCATGAAAAATTTTTAAGTGGGAAATAGTTTGCAGATTACTACGAGCTCCCCGCTCGGGCACCAAACGCCCGGTCGAAGTCCCCGTCCGATCTGAAGTGGAATACAGGTTTTCCGTCCCCCTGCCGGGCAAATATACGGCCCCGCCTCGTCCAGGAGTAGCGCCACTGCAACCTCCGGCACTCCTCGCGAACCCGATGAAACATCTGCCTGTTTGGACGAGTCAGTCGCTCGTTGAGATAGACACGGGGGCCCGCGGCCGACGCCAGGCCCGTGCGACGCAAGCGCGCCGCGCTCAGCAGCTCATCGCGCAGTTGGCGGCGCGCCAGGCGGACCACGACGCGGCGCGCACGGCCACCCGCCTCCGCCGGCGGCACGCCCACACGCTCTGCGAATACCACGTCCCGCTCCCCCAGCGTCACCCCCAACCGCCCGGCAAGCACGACCACAGCATGCAGCACGCTCTCCCCCTTCTCCTCCGGAAGGTGGCCGATCTCTAAGTCTGACAAGAGCGCTTCCTGGTCACGGTCATTCAGCTCCAGCTTGAGCTCAGACACGGTGCTCTCGAGTTCAGCTACTCTGCCGATATTCACCTCCGGTTGGCGTTTCTCCAGCACCTGCAACCTCCGCTCGACCCCGTCCAGGCGCGCGGTGACCGCCGCAAAGGCCTCTCGCAACAGCTCCATCTCTTTCCGGAATTGGCGCATTTCCAATATGCATCCGGTAAACTCTTTCCGAAACTCTTGCACATCGGAAACACAGAGCCGCTCCACTGCAGCATCACCCAAGCTCTCCGCATCGCCACCCTCACCGGGAGTGCATGATCCCGCGTTGACCTCGCAGGATAGCGTGGGCTTTATGGTATCCGATCCACTTACTCCACCCTCACATATCCCCTTCACCGGAGTCTGGCTGCCATATGCTATTCTATCACAAACTAATTAAGTAGATACCAATAATTAACCCCTAAAATCTGCCTCATAACATACTTTCGATAATTATTCATATATTATTGCTTCGTCCCCATCTAATGAGTATTGCTATTCGAACTGTCATTCTCTGAAAAGTAATTAACTTAAAGTTAATTGCAAATTTGTTAGAACAATAAAACGTAATATTAACACCTTTACTGTAGTAAAGTTGTCATCAGTATAGTAATCTAATATACAAAATTCTCGTGTCACAAATTTAGTTAGCATACTCCTCCGAAATGGCTTGACCGATTTTCATGAATATTCAGTAGGTCTGAGAATCGGCAATTTTTTTTTTCGTCTTTTTATGACAAAACAACGTTTGCGGGGTTAGCTAGATCGTAATATATTTATTGCCTTGTTTTAAACGTTACAGTAAAATGATCAAAATTGCTAATCTAACCTAACCTAACCTAAACCTTACCTTCTTTTATAGCCTAACCTAGCGAAAACCTAATTCTTTATCACAACAGCCTTCAATTTAAAATTCAGAATACCAGCGCTTAATCTTAATCTAAAAGCAAATTTATCACCAGTTTTTTTGTCTATAGCTGCAACTACTATAGCAATAATATATTATATAGTTTGCTTTGATAAAGGCTTCTTCATAGAAATGACCCATTACCCATTTCTGCTGACCTAGTAGCGGCTATTGGGCTATTAAGAACTGAATTATGTTATCGCTACAGCTTAAACGGTCAGCATCTTATAGGTGGCCATTATATCTCATACTCGGTTATGTACGGTCGACCACAGAAGTAGCTGAACACCTCATTACCATGTCACAACAACTATGGCATCAATACAGTATGGTAGCTAAGTACGAACGCAATAGTTGGTGCGACATGGTACTTGTTGGTTGGTTTTTGGTTTGGATGGTTTAATGTTGACACAGCACAAGCGATTTTAATTAATTATGTTTTTTTGTAAGAAGATCGTTTATCTTGTTACACCTATGACACCTTTGGTAAACTGCTTTTAAAGTATGAAAGCACAAAAAGAGATTAAAAATCTTATTAGCTTATGCAAAAATATTCCACCTTTGTCAGAATATTTTTTCCGCCTGTTGATGATAAAACAGCAATATAAACCCAAAATCAACTTTATTGACAATGATTTTTTGAAACCAGTAAGCAGAAAAAAATCTTAGTGAGAGTTGTGAGACAAAAGCAACAATAGGGTTGTTTTCAACAGATGCGTTGTAGTTATACGAGTCTACCAAAGGTGCCAAACTACAAGGGTGCCAAACAAGCGCACGGTCTGCCTAATGGTGAGCAGTTACCGTAACCTACAGACACTCATTGTCACTATGGACGTCTGTACACACGACGGATATGTTGACTTGGTCAAGAGAAAGAATTATATTGATAGCTTATGAGACGAGACCCGCCCTCCTTCCAACATAACGCTTATGATCTCTGGCGACCTAACTCACAGATATGACAGACAGACAGATAGATGGACAAATGGACAGACAAACACTATTACGTTGTTAGTTAATATATTTTTCTGTGTTTTTTGCGCTTCTTGGTGGCTAATTTGAATAAATGTATTTTCATTTCATTTCATCTCATCTCATCGTATCTCATTTTATTTCAACTTATCTTATCTCATCTCATGTCATCTCATCTTATCTCATATCATCTCAATTCATTTCATTTCATTTCACCGCAGCAACACAACGCTACAAAGTAGTGCCTTTTAGCTGCGATCATCTGTAAGATGGAGGTACTACCCTAGTCCTCGAGTTAATTCGAAAATTGAGTGAAAATACCACAGTGCCTCACTATTTCTTAATAAAAATTCGGTAAATAAGTGACTGGAAGGATTTTTTGTTTGTTCTTATAAAAAAAATATAAAAATCATCATCTGATATAAACAGATAGGTAGAGACTTAAGGTCCGTTTACACTACGTAAGTTTCTTTCCAGTAGCTTACAATTAAATTGAAAATGTTATGTGTTGTTGTATAAGTCGTCTGTACAATAAAATGATAATGTAAATGAGTCTTAATAGTATTGGAAAGCTAATAGCAGATTCACATATGTAGTTAATTGAACAAATGTAGAGTGTGCAATACAAAATAAATAAACAGTGAAGACACAACTTATTGTGACATGGTTGCTTTGCAAAATCCAAAACCTATACAAATACAATGGTTTTAGTAATAACATCTTCACATGTATGAATAGTAGCCAACTAACTGCTTTCGTAGATTAGATATTTGTATCGAATAATGTCAAGTTTTAGAATTTGTGATTGTTAATTTAATTGCTTACGGGCTCGATAAATTTAACTTTAATCTATAATTGTTACATAGAAGAAACGACATAGGTGAACTATGAGGTGGGTTTAACGATAGATATAGTATATATAGTAGAGTATACTTATAGAATTAGCTTAGCAAATCGTGTAATTATTTGAGATATTCGTTCCTTTTTAAAAGCTTTTATTTAACTTGCTTAAGTTCGGGTGGAATCTTGCGACTCGACTTTGAAGCAGATATCTTCAACCGATTGAGCTGAAATTTTGTAGACACGCTCAATTTACTCGTGTAAATAGACTAGTACCTATTTAATTGAGCGACAAGCTTTTATGATCATATAAATTGTGTATGATGAGATTATCAGTTTATAGTTAAAAATTTAAAGGATTTTTTCTTCTTCTTAGCTTCTTCATAGCAATTTATAGCTTGGTCCACGGTTTAAAAAATAAAAGTCGCATATAACCCGTTAAACATTAGATTCCAGACACATTTGATTTTTCAAGTGTCATAGCCCACCGGTGGGATAACGCCGCTTGAAGGATGCTTGTTGTTTCGGCTAGGCTGTACTGCTTATGATCACGAAAGGACTACCAGGAAGTACAATATGCGAGTGATAAGTGACCATGAGATAATAGTTATTTGTTATACAAGAGTGCCAAGTTGCTTATTAACCGCGTGCTCAATTTTGATGGCAAGGGAATGTAAAGAGCACGAGGTGAAAAATCTTTGCACTCGAGTGCAACACGTAACTTTTCATCCCACCTCAGCGAGGAAATGACCAAATGCAAAAAAAATGCGCATTATTAACAGTTTCAGTCAATTCTGTTGGCGCTAAATAAACTTCTTCGCTAGAATGTTTTCAAGTTTCTTGTGTTTAACCAAAGGTTTTAACAATATGTCGTGAAAATAAAATGGCGCGCGCAAAGCAAATTAAAAAAAAGGTACACTAAAAAGCTGCCGCGTCTGAGTTTTTAACAAGTTAAAAAAGGTTGTATGATAAATACGGCACCATGGAGGTAGAAGTAAAGAGGTTTAATGATGTTTTGAATTCACAAACTTAGTGCACACGATGTTCTAAATACAAAATTTACTTTATCCTCTAGCGGATAAAAACGGCTTTTGCACTCAAATATAAGCAAAAATACTCTTTCCGAGATGGGGGATGAAATAGTTATTTGCTAAATTTACCATCGCTTAGATATACTGTCTGGTTTGCACTATAAACAGTCTCCCCTCACAATGAAATTCCATGGCAATCTTCAATTATCATTCCAAATATCGGGGGACTAATTAAATTTCGCGATACTATGAATGACTCCAAACGAAATAGGGGAAGGGTTCTAATAAAGTGGGTGTGAAATAGCCTTGTGATCAACGAATTGATTTGTATTCGTTGGAATTTTAGAACTGTTTCATAAGCTCTTTCAAGTTTATCCTACGAAGATACATAGAAACTGATAAAACTGTATTGAAATAATTTTTGCTTGTAATCAAATATGTGTGTATGTAATTTACTATCAGTAACAAGTTAAGTTTTAATCTTTAAGTACTTTTTATTTGGGTTTTTATTAAATGTAAGTAGTCTTTATTTTAATTGTCTTGACTACCTATAACTACTAAAAAATAGTTCATTTTTGTATATAAATTAGTGTTATGTTTTAATTGTATTATGGTCGTTTATCCTGAAACACAGGATTTCCTAGTTCAGGCACATTGTTGTTTATACTACATAAGTAATGTTGTAACTATTTTAAACTATTTTGTTTTGAACTTTCTGAATAAATTATTATTATATTATAATATACGTAACCTCGATATAGTCTGTTTAGTATAGTATATTTGAGTTACCTTAAGTCTAAGGAGAGATTTTGTCTTCATAAGTGTGTTTTATCGTATAATGTGGTATGCTCTGTCGAATTATTTGACGGGATGCCCACTGGACTTCCTTTCAATATACTGGTTGCCGGCGGCAGGTTCATCCTCACAAATTGGAACCAAAGTGGTCGCGTACTGTACGGCTTCAGAAAAACTTTCTCCCGCGTACTATCACACAAAAAGCCAACCTGCCAACATTTTTGCTTGAAAGTTGAAACTGGGTACTTTAGCAGACCCCAGCCCTTAAATGATTGACCATTTGGAAACCCTTATTTTTTGTAAAAGGTTATTTTTTCATTGTTTTCAAAAAACATCTGGTCGCAAAGACATTTCGGGACCAGATGTCTTTATGACAAAAACAAAATATTAGTTTTTATTTTAGTATTTTACCATTGTTACAATTGTCAAAAATATTTCGGAGACACTCTTAAATTCTATTGGTGGATGATACCCCAAGTAGGTGGCAGGTAGTTGACGACCCTTGTGTAAATGATCTTTAGTGTGGAAGGTTGGCTTATTCTTAGATTGCTCGGGTTAATGAACTCTCTGTGCCGGTTTTCTCGAGTACAGCATGAGGTTCTTTAAAAGTGCAGGAACACGTTTTTAAAAAGTCGGTAACGTGCGAAAGATACCCTAGCGTTGCAAGCATCCATGGCCTATGGTACTTACCATCAGTAGAGCCTTATGATAGATTGCCATACCTAGCCGTTTAGAACACTTCAATCAGGTTAAAAAAATTGCCGAATCAGCTGTTAAAGTCCTTGAGAGTCACCATAAATGTAAGAGATCGCTTTTGACAGTTCGTCTCTTTTTACGGACAAAATATCCTGCTTCTATTACGTAAAACACTTAAATCGTTTCATACTATAGAATGTTTCTCAGATTAAAGATATCAACATTCGAAAGCAGAAAGGTTTTATCAAAGAGCTTAATGAAGTACTTATACAAAACAGAACTAAGCAAAATTTCTCTGCAAAGATGATTTTTTTTTATAAAAAATATTATTAAATGCCAGCTATTTATAAAGCTCAAATTCTCTGTAGTTTTAGAATATAGTAATACAGGCTCCCTTGTGTTGTAAAGCTTAGATCAAGTCTTGTATTATGGAGTTTACTGTTCTAAAAAGGATTATTAAAGAATAGCAAATATGACGCTAGATTTACATGTTTGAGGTTTACACAGGTTTTCGAGTTTCCGACAATTTAGAGAAATCTACTACATTCTCGATCGAGTGACCTCGATCGGTGGCGGTAGTCGATATCAACGCCTATTACGTAGGTATTTTTATTTTCATGTCTTATTTTTGTTTTACCTAATCAAACAAGAATTAAAACTGCTATTTTGTAACACTGAATTCGCAATAAAATTCTTAGTTTTGTCGATCGTAAATTTCCCTGTAATATGTGAAGCTCGAGGAGAGGGAGGAGCTCGGTGGCGTAGTTGTTTGAGCGCTCTGGTTTCGATTGCGAAAACAAAGCAACTTTTGCCATGGTCGATCCAGGATGGGTCAATCAAAATGTATAATCTCGAGCCCCTCTATGTTTCAGAAGGCATGTTAAGCCGTTAGTCCCGGTTGCTACTACAACCGCTTTAACCCACCAATCCGCATTAGGCCAGTGTGGTGGTCTTATGGCCCGAGCTCATGTGTTTCTTGGATGTAGGAAGATTTGTGCCCAGCAGTGGGATGTATTAAAGGCTGGTGGTATGTGAATCATCTATCCACATTACGCTAACGTAGGTAAAGACTAGACAAAAAAAACATAGGTATTGAGATGATTCTCGCACTACATCACACTCATCTCGAGTTTTTCATTCTAGAAACTGCTGTTACAGCAGATTACGTGATTACGGTTAGGTTAAGCCTGAAAGTTTCATCTGATATCTAGGAAATACCGGGTACCGCCGCTGGATACGGGACTAGTATCAAAGTACAGTTTGTTGGAGCAGTCTGCCGAAATTTAATCCCACTCTGATTGGAATCAATTCCGATCGATACTTTGGAGTCGTCACGTTTTGTGCTTTTCATCCCTTCTTGAATAACATACTGTGAATAGTTTCAATATTGGAGAGTCATTAGCTACCCTTTGCATTGTCGTTACATTTAGAGCGAAATTCATTAGCACAGTAATATGAAATAGAAAATGGACATGAATGATGTCCACTTGTAGGGGTTGTAACTCCCTATAATTGCAATAATTGGGCTGTTGCCTGTGATGGAATATGGCGCTTTTTTTTCACAAATTCGGAAAATACACGCTACTGTCACCCATAAGTACAATTCAAACTTAAAAAATATGGAATATTGTTGAAGTTGTACTGGTTAGAATAATAAAATTTGATCATTTTTTTCCAAAATTTATCAAAAACATCAATGATATTAGATTGCTGACATCAATTAAAACAAAGGTTCCTTTATTTCAAACAATATGGAGTATACCCTTTCTACCCATTAATGTATCCCTCACTATTTATCTTGGGTATGGTGGGATACAATGAACTTAGAGTAAGAAGAGAACTCATGCTGACCCGATATGTTTTTTGTTTAATAATTGGCAAAATATTCAACTCAGAGGTGTTAACAGGATAATTACGTAGGTCGACGGCGGAAACCGCGGCTATTGGCAGTGCCACGCGGAAGAACTAACCTCCTGAATGAAGCGCCCCTAACACGCACTCTTCACACGCTCAACTCGGTCGTAGAATTATTAGACATATTTTAATGTTCTCAAAGTGAATTTACAAGAATAACATTATATATAATAAGCTATGCAATTTAACTTTGCTGTTTTATCGTATTAGGTATTGATACCTGTAATGATAAATGTATTGTGAAAATAAATAATTAATAAACTGTTATTATGACAACTATGAAAACATCCATATTACAAAGTTATAACTAATTTGGTCAATATGCTCATTACCTACCTTTCTTATTCATAAAGGAAAATGTGACGTCACCTGTTCCGCAGATTTTCTATGGAGCTTTTTTGGACGAAGCGCCGCAACACGTCAAACATACCACTGTATCTGTGAAACTATTGATCTTAGATATACTTTTTCTTTTGCAATATTACTTTTTACATTTCTTCTTATTTATAAAATAAAAAAGTGGTCTATCACCCTATTATGTTTGCTATGGTAGGTACTCCAAGGAGTGTTAAATAAAACCAACCCCTTATAGTGCTGCTGATACACTGGTTTATTCAAGTAATAAATAATATAAAAGTGTAAAGGTGATGCGTGTGCAACCGCATTTAGGTCAATTGACAATTAATCAACTACAATAAAAATGATGACGTTGTATGTACAGTCGAAAACACATCAATCGTAACAGTTGGACCTTGAGACCGCCCTTATTGCGTTGGTAATAGAGGCGACTTTCGCAGTGCAACTGTTACACGTGATGTCGTGTGTACGTTAGCTCGTACAGCACTCATGACGGCTTTATGATATTGATCCTGAATAATTCGAGCTCGTTTTTTTATATACAACTAGACGACAAACAAGCTGACGGCCCACGTGATGGTAAGCGGTTACCGCCGCCTATAGACACCTGCAATAACAATGAAAAATTAATTGATATTACAGGTGCTTTGTCATCCTGAGGCCTAAGATGAAATGACGTCCATGCCTAGTAATTACACTGGCTACCTTTCCCTTTAATTCGAAACACAGTGAACTGTTTCACGGCTGAAATAAGAAAGGCGGTGGTACCTACCCAGGCGACCCTACATACGGGTCTACCGCTTTCCATAAGGTGGGCCGTCAGCTTTCTCATCTAGTAGTACCTATAAAAAAAACGTGGTTTTTGAAGCATGTAGGAGCTCGAGATCACAAATTTTGATTGACCCAGGTACCCTGGTATTTACTAGTTGTTGTCGTTGTTAATATGGTCGTCTGGTACCACCGCCTTTCGTGAAACAGTTTAATGTGTTTCGGATTGAAAGGAAAGGTAGCCAGTGTAATTACTAGATATTGTCGACATTTTATCTCAAGTCTTCGGATGTCAACGCACCTGCAATATCAAGTGAGTTACGATAAGCGGCGGTGACCGCTCACAACCAGGTGGGCCGTCAGTTTGTGTTTCATTTAGTTGTTTAAGAAAAGCCATCCCGGGATCGACCAAAACCACAAACCGCAGCTTTCATATTAAAATAAATTAATAACCACTCAGATACAGCAAACGTTAATTAAGTATCGACGTGAGAAGTTCCCTAAGTGTTGCAATGAACTCTATTACCAGACGTTAGTTCTATAGTCGTCGATTACGTTAATCTATATCGTACATTAACAGGCCAGCTCTAAATGCATATAAGTCTTCCGCAGAGTAATGGCACCAAATTAATATAAACAGAACCCGCTAGCCCGAACACTTTATGAGGGCCATAAATCAGGCTGTGATTCCTCAAATTATTTATTAAGGGTATCTTTTTGCCGCCGTAACTTTTGCGGCGCACTCGAGCGAGATTTCAGTTGTAGAATACCGCGTGGGTCTTAATTTTTCACGGCTGTTTCTTTTTACACTTAAATTTATGTCCACGTTGATCTGTATTATATATGTGTTAAATGAAAATTAACCTTTTCACATGACAGGAAAAACATGGCTTGATTAGCCGGTAGCACGTCCCAAAGGCCTGGGATAAAATCACTACAGTGTCATCATACGTCCTAGGATTTTGAAGACCTACCCCCTAGGTCCTGTGCAGTCGCCACGACGCGAAAAATAAATACTAACTCTCTAACCAGACAACGGAAAAATACGGAAAAAATACTGTCGTCGAGGTAATTAAATAACAATTCCAATGATATATTAAAATGTATATATAATAGTAGTATATATATATACGTAAATTGGACGACAACTTGCCGCAGGGGGTAAGTTGGTCGTCTCCCGTCCTTCATAGTCCCTCTTTTTACATAGTCGGTATGAATCCTTATCCTTTATTTTATAGTTAATGTGTAGGTAATTTAACTAGCTTTCTAAGTATTGATTAATAGAGAAAATTCAAATTTTTGCAAGATATTTTTTTATTATTATTTTTCTAATGAACACGCGACTTTCAGCTTTATACAAAATCCACACTAATTGCTTCTGTCAATAAGCTGTGAGCTATTGCTGCGATTATAATAATTCATCTACTCAAGAGTATGGGAGGACTGCGCCCATTTTTATTATGAATTCGAAAGTAAGGAGTTATCAGTTAGGTTTCCTTTCTCAATTATCTACATCCTGATAAGGATTTATAAGCTACGTTTTCCACCCGCGCCGTGTGAGGCCACTAGTACCTATTATATATCTACAGGCTATAAGAGGACTGATTTCAACACAACTTGTTGAAAATAAATGAAATTGCCAAAAAAACAACAGCTGTTTTATATACATATCATGTTGGTATTACTATTCACCATGAAACAGCATGAACTATTTTTTTAAGTCGTGTTAAGATCACCAGCGTCTTTCCCCTCACAAAGTTATAATTTATTGACTACAAACATTGTAATTTAATATTTGAAAAGAGTGACTACACTAGTTTGTTGTGGGAATCTTCTCGGTAGTCCAACTTTTAGAACCGGTGTAAGTTCAGACATGACACACAGACAGAGAATATGACGCACCTTGAATCTTTCACACCTTGAATATTTGATTTGCTAAAAACATCCCTTTTTATACTGAAATATTTGAATAAACAAATATAATATATCAACATTAAATGACATGATTGATATCCTTCAAATTATGCATTGAAATTTTTTGTCCAACATGTTATATATTGCCTATAGTATTACAATATCATTCCCAAGCGTGCTTTCGGTTTAATTTACAGTAGCGACTTTGCGATAGCGAGTACCATAAATTTTTCTCATTTTGATAAACAATGAAATACGAAAACAAACAAATAAATTTAACTGTCGACAAATATGAATTTTCATAGCATCGTTAAAGTTATAGTATTGCCATGGAATGTAAATAAAATTTTAAAATACGTTTTACTTTAAATGATAGTTAAATTGTGGGCTGCGAACTTAAAAATAAAACCATATCGATAGAATTGGTTTTCAAATTTATGAATGCCATGATAATATTACAATATTCACAACAAATAAATAAAATCTATATTAAAATTGCAACCATAACATTTAGAGAAAACAATCTTAAATGGATTCACGTGTTCCTTTCAAGATACGTAAAATATATTTAATTATCTAGAACCTTAGTTCGCAAAGTAGTCCAGGTAGATCCCCAGGGGTCCACGGGAGACTCGACGGGGTTCAACGTTGGCGTGACAAAAAAAAACACATTTTTTGTCGAGTTTTGGAAACATGACAAACGTAGCTGTAGGTGGTCCACCGGAACCAGCTCAATTTTGTAAGTGGTCTATGAGAAAAAGTCTGGAAAGCTCTGGTCTAGAACATAGTCCACTTACACACCGAACTTAACCGAATATACATCTTCTTTTGTTACATTATAAACTTACAATTAGCCAGCTAATTATCGCGCGTTGCACGCGTTTTACGCGCGAGTAAAAAAACGCGCGAGAGCACCTGGACGGGATGTATAAAATCTCGAGAACGCGCAATCTCTAATATCTCGAGAATGCGCAAGTCCACTCGCGCGTAAATTGCGTCATCTGGACAGGCTCTAACTGTAAATCACATCTAATTATAGAAGAAATTTAAAGGTTCTACTAAATGCTCGGTAGCTTTAGATGCCTGAAGTCTTCAGAAGCATGTCTTTGTCTTGATCTGGTGAGGGTCGCGGGAAGCCGATGGATGCGGGCAGCGCAGGACCGATTGGTTTGGAGATCCCCGTGGGAAGCTTATGCCCAGCAGTGGGCGTCTCTCGGCTGAAACAATGATGATGATGGCTTTTTCTAGAATTATTTCAAACAAGGCACAGCAGAAGCTCAACACCACCTGATTTGAAGCGGTAAGTAGAGTTCGTACGCGAAAAACAGTTACTGCAGTTTTTTACTAGGTGGTAGGCCCGTATGTAGGGTCGTCTGGGTCACCGCTTTTCTTATTTCAGCCGTGAAACAGTTCGCTGTGTTTCAGATCGAAGGTACAGGTAGCTAGTGTAATTACTGGGCATGACGGCATTTCATCTTAGGCCACAGGATGATAACGCACCTGAATAATCAAGTGATTTTTCCTTGTTATTGCAGGTGTCTATAGGCGGCGGTAACCAATTACCATCAGCAGTGGGCCGTCAGCTTGTTTGTCGTCTAGTTGTATAAAAAAAGCACACTGCACTGCTGTGTACACATTTCTAAATATGTTTCTTAATTCAATAGAAGTTCACGATGCTTGGAACGAAATATGAAGTTGATCTGCTGAATGGACATACGAGTCTCAGATGGAGTATGGGCATAGAGTCCGTAGTCTATAGAGTCTTCTATGCTCTCGTAGCATCTTTGGCACTACTTCAACTGCCTATCCTTCACTCTTAAAACTTTATTTATTATCATTAAAATAAAGTGCACGTTTCATAACCAGCCAGGTACACTATCTTAAAAAATCAGGAAAAATCTCACTAATTCGTTTTCATACGAAGTTGGTTTTGGTACAAAATTTGAAATTTTTCGTCGATTTCACCACTATGCAATATGGCAATATGGCGGGCGACATAAAAGTCAACTAACGTCACCAAAGAGACATAGGCGCCATGATGAATATTTCACTGTGTTGCAGTTTTATTTCCAAAATTCTTGTTTTGTACCACGCAACAAAGCAAATATTAAACATTAAACGGACAATTGACACAGTTCTTCATATTTTTACCTATTTTTCAGTGCACTATACCTGGCCAGGTCTCCATACATATTTGGAACATTTCTTTTGAAATAAAGCCCGGATGTTACTTGCGCTTAACACTGTTTATTGTTCGACAAACTGACACCGCGTTCCGAATCTGACCACTTAAAATCTAACAAAAAGTGACGGTAGCAATCTTATAAAGTTATCAAAGACAACTGACATATTCAGTCTTCGCCTGACCACGATCGCTGTAAAGTATTCGGAACGTCGGGCTTATAATTTAATTAAATGCGAGTTGAAGCCGGTACAGTGGTTTTATTTAATATGTATAATGCTCGCAAAAATGTAAGACAATACTATTATAATTAATATTTGATAGATATTTGATTGGTTTGGTTTGGTTGACTTTTGGTACATTTGTTTTTTTCTTAGCATTGGTTTTGTCAATGATATCTGGTAACCTTACTCACCGTAGGAAGACAACGCTACAAAGAGGTGACATTCAGCTGCGATCTTCTGTAAGGTTCTGAAATGAAAATAAGATAAACTAACCCAAAGAAAGGATGCTAATTTTAGGATGTAATTAATAAAGCTCCTTTTCTTTATTGCATACAAGCGTATTTCAAACAAAGGCCTATTCAAATAGGGCCTTGGATTTTGGGCTCAGTAATCACGGTCCCAATCGCTTTGATTGACCTTTATGCAAATTGAGAATTTGCTCAGAAGCTGGGCAGGTCTGCTAATTGAATAATTAACCTACCTAGCGCACTTTTGTATTTAAATAATCGTGTTTATCCGCCAGCCGGTTTGTTTTTGCTGATTTTTCCTTTTCCTTTTTTGCCACGTTCCAGTAAATATGGCGATTTTAACGGACTACGAAATGAGCTTAATTAATTTCAAAATTCACCGAGATTTAGGTGTTGTTTGGGATTTTGACGTTTCGTGGTATTTTTTGGTAAATCGTTTTTAATTAAACTTTTTATTTGTATTTAGCCCTGCGCAATCAGAACAAAACAAATTATGTCCTACTTTAAAATACGTATACCTATCGGTTGTTTTACAAATCAAATCATTAATTTATTCATTTTCGGTTGTTTTCATGAAATGATGATTAATTTATTCATTCATCATTTGATTCGATATAATGATAATTCTGACTAGCAATCGTAACATCTGATATCTGGCTGACAAAGATATACTTACGAAACTATTACCACAACTAAATTAACTGCTTCTTCTTCGGGATACTATTAGGGATATTATTATTGATATCGATATATATTGGTTATAATTATCACTTACCAAGCTCCGTAATCATAGTGTGATCAGATCAGTCTATTTTAGCAAGAAAAGACGCGATCATTTATTGATAATACACCTTACTTACTATGACATTCAATTCTCGAACATCGCCGTAGGGTTGCTTGTCTATAGTCTGCTGGTATCGTGGGATATGTCTGAAGGAATCACGTCATGATTTGATTTCAATAGCTACTCTTTATGCAAGTCAGTTACTAAAATTTCCAGCCACTCATTTAAAGCGGCACGTTATTTACAAAGACTTGGAGTGCTTGCAACTTGATACTCAAAATTCAATTGGGAACTCTTTAAGCTGAAAGAAATAGTTCGTATTTAAAAATTCGAACTTCTGTGAGATTCAAAAGATCATTGGAATAGTCTTAAGGTCATAGGACCTTGATTTTAGATCACCTAGACGCTTGGATATCTATTCGATTGAATAAAAGAACAAGCCACAGTGGATTCTATTGTGCCTCCTCTTCTGTACTCTGTCTATTATACCCTGAATAAGTATAGCTGCTTTAACCCGCTGTATCTTTTCACTGTCTTCTGGCCTTAAGCCTCTAAATATCTGGAATATTATTCTAGTTCTAGCCAGAGTACACCACTGAAAACCACTTTGCTTCAATTTCACACTCATCATCATCATCACCAGCCTATATACGTCCCACTGCTTGGCACAGGCCTTTCTACATGGGAGAAACAAATAAGGAGTTTAAGCCATAGCACCACCGCGCTGGCCCGATGCGGGTTGGTGGGTTAAAGCAGTTGTCGTATCAACCGGGACCAATGGCTTATCGTTCCTTCCGAAGCACAGAGGAGCTCGAGATAACAAACTTTAATTGACCTATCCCGGGATCGACCATGGCGAAAGTTGCTTTGTTTCTCCAGAAACCAGAGCGCTCAAGCCAATAAGCCACCGAGCTCTTTTTCTTTACTCTGTCTGAATACAGCTGCTTTTTACTGTGTTCTGGCCTTAAGCCTCTAAGCATTTGGAATATTATTCTAGTTCTAGACAGAGTACAACACTGAGGATATCTTTGTTTCAATACCATATAGAAAAGGTAAAATACCTATACAGCACCTTAGGCACCTTCTGGGTAAGCTAGCGAGCTTACTTATAAAAATCTTTGCTGCAGGAATTCATAAGAACCTATAACAATTATTGTATTCATAAAACATGCAGCAGTCCAGTTGAAATTGTAAATATAAATGACTACGCATAATACCATCGTCTAACAATACTTAAAATCAAAATTGTTTTTTTTTATCAATGTCATATGAATTGCTATAGCTTGGACTGAGCTTTGTATGGAATATCCTGATGCTGTTAAAATACATCAAATCTTAAATAATTTTGTGAACATGTTGTAATTTTTATGTATTTTTTATTCATTACTAATTTAGTTTTATTTCTGGCAACTTGCTTCAAATACTTAAAGAAATAACAACGTTCATTGCAAAAGTCACCAGACAGCAGTAAAGCCTATAAGAAAGATGATGCTTTTTAATATAAATTATTACATCAATTATTGTTCTATTAGATTAGAGTATACAATTCAATGCGAACATTATTTAATTTCACGGCGCTACATTGATAAGGCGTGCATTGGTTTGCCTTCTTGAGGAAACAATTGCACGTGTTACTTTAGGGATGAAATTAGATTAGGAATTTTTTTACAACGCTTACCTTTCGCAACTATACCATCAAACCTGTGACAAAGCGCATCCACTTCTAAATATCGGTTATAAAAAAATAATTTCCATCCAAAATCCATAGCCATGTTCGAGGCGAGGTTGTCGTAATGGAATTTTAATGAGAATTTCAGCAGTTCGCTGTAATTTCTTTTTTTCACTGAATGAAATAAAAGAGGCATTTATTGGAATCGATAACAGAGCCGTTCGCCCTCCGGAGATAATGACGGCAGTCGTGACCTTATTTTTATCGAGCGCACTCCCTTTCTCAAGATGTTAATAGACTTTTATTACCGATTAAGCTGACGGCAATTATGGGTGACGTATTTGAAAATCTTCATGTAATATTGTTTCGGAAAGAAAAAGAAGCAATAGTGAACAAAAAGTTTTGATATCATGACTTAGCCAAAGTTAGTGATCACTTCTGTTTGACAATTCATAGTAGTAGTTATTTATGTATTTATGAATGTGTTATGCTCAAAGACTGAAAACGCTCGATAAGCAAAAAAACAGCCGATATATAATGCGTTGTGGTCACTGCGAAGCTAACAGATAACATTTCCAAAACGCTTAAGGATAAGTTTAGATCGACAGCTGGTATTTTTATGCAATCTATGCAATCAAAATAACTATTTTAAAATTAAGATGTCGAAAAATTCTCAATTGAAAAGTCAAAATAGAATTATCAAAATTATACAATGAAAATAGTCAGTATTCAATTTCTTAATCTATACAACAGTCACATACTATATTAAAATAATAAAAATAATTGCTATATATCAATTAAAATCATAGTTCATGTCAAATGCCATTTATTATCTAGTACTGTATTAAATTACGTTAATGTATACGCTGAACAACACAATCTCTTACCTTGTTTTATCTATTCTGTGTCCTTACGTAAAGAATCACAAGATCACAAGACCTAAAGAAATTGAATTTGAGGCTGTGGTTGAAAGCGAGCTGTGAATGACCTGAAGTAAATTTTGGAGCAAGTATTTGTATGAAGGTGAACTAATTTTAGTTTATTAAGCAGCTGTCACAGTATTGAGGACGCTGTACTATAAATCTTAAAGGAAGTTATAGCTGAGAGTTCCATTATACATACTTAAAAAGAAACCACATGAAAAAAAAAACATCATAAAAAGGAAAATTTCTATCAAGTATGTTAAATTTGTCTCATGGCTATATTAATATGGATTACCAGTGAATGGAAATATATGTATATCACTGTTGACTTTCGGACAATCAGTTATTTGTGTAAATGCGCCCTGTAGCATTTTTGTAAGGCTTTCTGGGGCCTTACCACCATCTTTATAAAAGCGATTCATATTCCGCTCGGTTCAGTATTGGTTTCTAAACTGCATCGCTGTCATAGTCGTAGATAGCGTCGTAGTACGAATTAACGATTCTACTCAGTTTAGGGCCTAAACTGGATCGCAATAAAAGATGGTGGTACGGATGCAGCTTGTTTTAGATTATCACATGAGTTAATCTTAAACTATATCGGTGCAAAAACCAAGCTAATTGAGTCTCACTAAACTCAATTAAAAAGTTGAAAGACTTACGCTCGATACTCATAAAATAAACATTAAATAAATTTATATTACTTACTTAAGTTTGTATTTTAAGTCCGGTGCAGCAAAATGATATTGAATATAATATCGGGGTATCCCGATCTGAAGATTAAGAGTTCTGCTGGTGGACGATAAAAATATCTAAAGCAGTAAAGTGGAAAAGTATGGAAATAAAAAGCAGCACTGGTCTTATTGTAAACACGCCTTATCGCGTCACGACAGGCGCCAATCTCGGCTACTTAGCGCCTCGGAGTACCGGCTGACAATTTGAATATTTCAAGACCTGACGTTGAATATTTCTTTTGGAATTATAATAATATAAACGTAGACGGGGAGTTGCTACTTGAAATTGAAACTATAATTATTTATCTACGTTTAGTTTAAACAAGTCGAAGGGAATGCTGAACTTGTCTCAGAAGAATTTTGTATTACTTTGGAGATTACTGTCATAATTGCTGTCTAGTTTCCTGCAAATTGTTTGATATTCAATAGGTATAATTTAAAGACAATATTTTAAAATAAATATTCAGTTTAATTCCGTTATAAAAAAAGTTTCACGTTAAGCTAGTAAAGATCGTTCATAGAAGAAGTCATTAATATATATTTTAAATACATATTATTATCATAATTTCGCCGTTATCTAGTATCCATAATACAAGCTTTTAATGATGCTTACTTAGGGCTAGCTAGATAATAGGTGTGAGTGTATGAATATCATTATGAACCCGTCAAGCTTCAGATTCCAGTAGATTTTTCAATTGTCATAGACCTCCAGAGGTATGACGCCGCTAGACGTATGACGCTAGACGTGTGTCAGGTTAAATAAATAAAGATGATCTAAATATGTGATGGGAAATGCAACTTTAAAACAGAAACTCCTTAAATATATTTTGTCCAGACTCCAGAAAGCGGATCTAATAAAGCAAAAATAAAATACACAGCACCTAGGAACCACTGCTCTGCTATAAATATACGACTGTCAGCGGCAGATTTGGCAAATCTGTCTTTTAGTTTTATAATGCTGTCTTTGCGAGGTCGAGGCACAATCCTTTCAAATCTTCACGGAGGTGGCTGTGAAACACAGATAGTCTTCACTCGGAAGGAAGTATTATGGGATTTACCGCGGAATGATGTTTAGAAATGGGAGCTCCTTTTTTTAGAAGCAAATAGAATGTAATAAAAGATGAATAGTTTGGTCTATAGCAATAGCCATCTCGTTTTTGAATTGATTATTTAAATGTTTCGAGAGTTGAATTTAAAATAAAAAATAACGAATAGAAGCTTGATTTTGTTATTGTTGTTAATACAACAAAAAGGTTTACTCTCTAAGTTAATGGGTTTAATGTTTTGCAATAAACTGTAATACTTTTTTAATAAACATTTGGTTTCGTATTTAATGCTTCATTCTCTTGGTTATTCATGTTTAATACTTTGTAAAGATTATTCTACCAACAAACGGCCCTCGAAGATTGCCTAAAATTCACAAGAAGATGCTAGCAAATATTTTAGGAATATTGAATTCATTATAACCCGGCTTATTGAGCTATACTTTATTCAGGCACCTCGGACCACTTTAGAGATTGCTGAAAACATCGTAAACCATTCTATTTCCGTCCGAGAAAATTTGCATAATAAAATTCCGTGGCTGCTCCTAAAGTATGAAAATTTTCACCGAATTCTTAGGGATGTATAAGTATTTTCCCTACTTGTCACGTTCAACTCCGAGCCCAGGGGGCTGGCATCTCCAAATTCGACCAGGGAACATGGGAACGCGATTCCATTTGCCTGTTTCACAAATTTCGGATGCGTTTAAAAGGAAATTTTTAAAGTTCACGTCCTAATATCGACATTCAGTTGACACGGTTATGGCATTGCTTGACGTTTTAAGGTTGATTTTTATGACAATGATAGAGTGCTTATCTTAGAAGTTGAAACATTTTATGGGACTCGAGTATTTTTATTACGGGTCGTAACTATTAATAGTGTAACTAGTTTTAATGAGTAATGACTTGAATAGCTTTAAAATGCATATTGTATCTTCATAGTTTTGCAATACAACTGTCTTTAATCCCCTGTTTTGGAGGTAAGATTTATCTTGGTATTTTTCGGACATAATATATTTTCGGAATGATCATGTGAAGAAATAAAACTGTTCGATTGGAGATAGCTTAAGTCATATTGTTTGTCGTGTGCGTTCATCTTGTAAATCAACATCGTAGTTTTCACGTGAAAGATTACAATGTGGAAAAATAAGGGTGCTTTCATACGAAATCATTGTAAGTTGCTATTAAAGGCGAGGAATTAAAGCTTCTTCTAGGTACATTGCGCACTTTTGTAATTATTATTTTATTTACACTAGAACGGTGGCATAACAATGCACATATTTATTTATTTATTACACATGGTAAGGTTATTTAATGCCATTAGGCCTAATTTACTATTCAATCGATATTTACAGTAACTTATTAGCCTAGTCACCAAGATCGTATACCACGGCTTACCAAAGATGTAGGTCACATTATTGTAAAAAAAAAATAGGAAAAAGATAAAGGAAGCTGGCAGTGCCAGGGCTAGTTTATGAGGCTATCGAAACGTTAGGGAACGTGATGGCGTTGTGACTGGGAATTCACTGCCGCCACTAGACATCGTCAAGGCGATATCAGATATTTTCACATCTTCTGTGATAAAGTGATTAGCTTCGTAAGAATGGAAGTTTTTTAGATTACAAGCAAATTGACGGCAAACCTGGTTGTAAGTGGCTACCGTCGCCAAATAACACCTGCAAAAAAGGAAAAATCACATGGTAGTACAGGAATCACACTGGCTACGTTACCTTGAAAGGTATTTAGACCATATAACAGTGCAAATTGTTTTACGGTCGAAATAAAAGATCTCGCAGCTAACCCTGAAAGGAAAATTAGAACTGGTCAGAGGGGAAAAAGCCTGCTGGCTTTATTTTTTTTATACAAAGCACGACAAATGACTAAACACCACCTGATGTAAAGCGGTAAGAAGAGTCCATATGCGAAGACAGCCAGTGCAGTTCAGACACTGCTCTAGCTGCCTCCACCTTGCCGGCCCGAAAGGTGCTTTTTCACGCCTCTTTTGAAGGAACCCGCGTTATAGGAAGGAGGGAACACATGTGCTGGCAAAGAATTCCAAGTTCTGGAAGTGGGTACGACAAAGAAACAAGCTACTAAATTTCTTTGTTGAGGCAGTGAAGACAGTGAATTGATGAAGAAGACCGGCACGCGTGGTGGCAGGGGGAAGGTTGGATAAGGTCAAATAGCTTTTCAGAGCACTCTCCATGATATAACCGATAGAAGGCGCTAAGCGACGAGAGTCTGAGTGGGTCTCGAGCAGAGGGTATAACCTAACACTTAGAGCAATAGCCTAAGGAAATGGTAGTGCCGTTACTGGATGTTCCATATAACTTCACAAAGTATCCAGTGTGCACATACATAAGTCAGAATGAGTCCAGTCAGGTATATTGCGTACATGCTACTGGGTCTTAGCGCAACTGTAAACCTTTAGTCTGGACGACGATGATGAAGGCCCATGGGGATAGTTATTTATTTATTCATTTATATTTTAGGACAGCTTACAGCTAATTATTTTATAAAACAACAACACTAACGACTAAAAGCCAATCAAAAGCTATCACAAATGGAATACAAATATAACCCTGTTAAGAACTTTCTATGTTACAATCATGATGATAGTCCAAGGTTGTAGCAGTACTCTTCTTATGCTACTAATGCTGTCACTGAATATATCCAACTTAACAAGGTATAAGGGTAAGGTAAGGTTATATGGTGAGTCCTTGTTTTTACCATCTTCGACCTAGGAACCTGCCACATAAGCCTGCATTGTTCTTCAAAAGAAGAACCTGATGCCGGCATGTCAATTGAGTATTTAGTGTGTATTTTACATTTTCATTGACATCTATGACTATTTGTGTTGTATAATGGGCGTTGGCACGCACAGTGACGTTCCACGTTTTGCATTCAGACAACCTTTCCTGGTACCCACGGAAGACCAGCGTCAAGGTGCCAACAAGTGCCTCTACTTTAAGCCGAGTGGGGGGACCCCACTCGGCTTAAAGTAAATATCACCTTATTGTAATTAAGTTACTTATAAAAAAAATTATAAAAAAATTCAATATCACCTTATTGTAATTAAGTTACTTATAAATATGATTAATATGTACCTAATCTACTTTGTGTGGCGTTGGATAAATGTATTTCTATTCTTCTGTTCTATTGTAATAAATGACTAGGCAAAACAGTGGATTGTGTTACAAAATCAACAGTAAGTCCTTACAATTATTACAAGAACCATGTTCTATTTGGCACCCCTTTGTACAAATAAAGCAAAAGGCTTTTACTGGGCAGATACGCATATTATATTTACAGATCAAACTTGATCCTACTATTGGAATTGAAAATATGCTAGAATATTCCCCTTTCATTTCTCAATATTGTGAATCACAAATTAGTGATTCCGTGAAATAGTGCTTCAAGTAAGCAAAGTAGCTTTTATCTTGAAAAGTAGAGACCGTAAGCTGTATTCTCTTCAAAATATATTCAATTTAGTAATAACATAATTCATTCCTCGAGTCAAAGATAACTGTAATGAAGGAGCCCGTTAAATCGAATGCGAGGATTGAGCTTCATGTGACTTCGTAAATGACGTGTAATTAGAAATAACGGGTCTAGAGTAATTTTCCTTTAATGTACTTACTGTTACTGGGATTCAACTCGATAAGTATTCTTCATATTACATCAGAAGTATTCATTTAGATTTTGTTTTAAGTAAGTAGATTTTGTTGTAAGATTTAATTTTGTGAGTTTTCTTGAAGGGATTTCTCTTGAAATCTGAAGCACCCTTGTACGTTCTCTCCGTTTAGTATTTATTGTTCTATGTTGTGTGTCAGTTGAGGTTTCAACGACTTTATGGAGGACAAGTTTATAGAGTTTGAGCTCCCAATTTGGGTGGTACTGTAGGTGGTAAAGTAGACAATGTCATGTCACACTACGTCAATTAAAGTACTCATACAAATTTTCTAGCATCATGCTCTTGACAATTTGTATGAGTACTTTAATGAGTTATCATAAAAAGGTACTAAAGTGTTAATCCACTTCTGTTGCTGACAGTACCTCCAGAAGAACGTTACTAATTAACACAACTTTGTAGTGTTGTGCTTCTGCAGCGAGTATAGTCATTAGAGCTGATTGAGAAAGCATTATGTGGGAGCAGTTCGACTATCGACTCCAATAGGAGGATATTTATTACAGATATTAATTAACATGAATAAAGTCCGTTAGTATCCTATGCTGTCCTGTAATAATCGCTTACTATTAGCCGGACCTTATGCTTGTTTGACACCCTTGTTGTTTAAAAAAGAATATCGACTAATTCGAGCAGACATGGTATCCAATGAAACGGTTTTGAACGGGTATTTTTTTCGATATCCGATCGCCTTCTGCGCTTCTAAATACCGATATTAACGGTACCGGAAAATTTAATAATGGTACCTTAATTATATGGTCGGGTACCCGAATTTCAAAACGGTCTTACACGTGACCTTGCCAGATTGTGCCATCGGTATCCGATTAAATACAGATAATTCATCTTTGAGGTATCCGTTTTGAGATATCAGTCGCGTTGAACCGCTGCCGTAAATTTCAGATATCTTTATTTACTTTGATATCTTTTTCTTAGATATCTTTATTTTGATTATGATACCCTAATTTTGTGTTAGGGGTTAAAACGGTTTTCAAATTCCTGATTCAGAGAAACAATCTCGATAGTAAAAAACGACAAGAAAAGGTGAACTATATTAAATGTATTATTAAACATATGATCATAATTAATAAAAAGTTATTCTTGTATTCGCATTTTGCCGAATTAGACGTGAGATAATTAGACTTTTCTTCGTTCGAAAATTGCGAAGCCATAATGTATTCCATAAATACTTAATGAGAAGATGTAATCTATTAAACTGCTAATTATAAAAATAGCTGACACATTCTTATTTCTTTTAAAGAATACCATTAATATATAACCGAAAGTCTAACGAAAAACCTTAGAAGGTTTTTGTCGTTTCTTGCGTTGATTTAAATTTATTTTCTCGCAGCGCGTTCATGCTGGCTTCTACTTTACTCAGTTCTAGGAAACAGCAAATAAGGAAAAACTGTAATCACTTCGACGCATTCAAGTGCCGCAGACGCAATGTTGCGACGAGCTCTTTTGTTCTCAACAGTTATCTCTGTGCTGATTCTGAAAGTCGAAAGAACTGATTCCTTCAAAACGCCGCAGAAGCTCAAGAAACAGTTTAAGAAAATTGAAAATGATAACTTCAGTACTTCGGATGCTTTGGTCGGGAAGGCAATGGATTTTATTTACTCCAATAAGACTGTTATGAGTCTGATCGCGAGAGAGCTATGGAATGTGGGGTCCAGAGCTATAGATAAGATAGTGGATTTGAAAGGTAAGACCTTTATATTTAGTCCTTTGAAAATACAATTTCTCGTAAAATCTTGATTAAATTTTCCCTTTCTAGTCTCTTGATTTTTACAAAGTAAGCAAAGCGTAACCAGTGCTCTATAGGCTACGGTAACCGCTTACCATCAGACGGACTCTACAATTGTTTCCTACTCTTGTTGCATAAAAAAAGATTTAATACGGCGTACCGCATCTTGTTGTGGGGATCAGTAGCTAATAAAGATATTATTTTTGTACTACAGAAACGGGCGGTACGGTTAATTAAAAAATGAAGCCCTGTGATTCCTCGAGAAATAAATTAAAAGACATCGGTATTCTGACGCTTCCATCTCTCTACATATTCGAGAACAATATGTATACACTCAAAAATATACATAGTTTTAAAAAGAAAAGTGACGTTAGGAATTTGAATACTAGGACTAAAATAAATTAGCCTTCTCATTGGTTACCATCAGGTGAGAACACGGCCAAGAGTTACCCAGTGAAGAATTAAAAAAACATATTTCCATACATATTTTCCATTACATATTTATTGTCTTGAAAATTTTTATCGTCACTAAGAGACAATAAATAGTAAAGTTAAAAGATACCCTAATTTTGTAAATTAAGCTTTTCAAGATTGTGCCTCATGATTCTTATTACATTCACACATAAAAAAAACTTACAATTATGTAAAAAAAATATAAATATTACTACTTACTTTATTATTACTTTGGGCTAGATAATAGGTGTGAGTGTATGAATATTATTATTATTAAATATGTAATTTTGCTAAATAATGATATACATCAGGATTCGTTGAACTTTTATGAATTTAAGTTGCTGCGATTTATTATTGTACATACATATCGCCTATTTCGATAGTAGTTATTTACTTCAGCATAGAAGACTTCCAATTCTTAGTAACTGTTGGATAATGAATGCTATGCTTATGAGATATTACTCTAATTCTTCAATCCAAAACAATGCGTGATAGTGATGTTTGCAGATGATTAGAATATCAACTACAAAAGAGTAAAAAAAATATATGTTAAATATTTCCATAGTCAAGTGATCTTTTTTTATGAGTAGTGTAAAATAGTAGGTACGTAGGATAAATAATCCTATACTAAGTAATTAAAATATAACAAAACTAGAAAAATTTCACGTCCTGAGGCAGGAATCGAACCCGCGACCTTTCGCAATCCGGGCGACTGCTCTGACCACTGAGCCACCCAGGACTTGGGATATCCCTGTGAAATTCTTCTAGTCTATTTTTATTTGCGTTTATGAGCTAACGTCCACCCTACAATGTCGAAATATTCTATTTCAACATCCGAAACGAGTATTTTTACAAATACCTACGATTCGGTTAAGTTGGGGCAGTGCTTTCAAATATTCTTAATTTTTGATTTTAACATTATTATAAATGTTTGAAAAATTACTTAGTAATTAAAATATAATAAAACTAGAAAAATTTCACGTCCTGAGGCAGGAATCGAACCCGCGACCTTTCGCAATCCGGGCGACTGCTCCGACCACTCAGCCACCCAGGACTTGGGATATCCCTGTGAAATTCTTCTAGTCTATTTTTAATTGCGTTTATGAGCTAACGTCCACCCTACAATGTCGAAATAAAAATAGACTAGAAGAATTTCACAGGGATATCCCAAGTCCTGGGTGGCTCAGTGGTCAGAGCAGTCGCCCGGATTGCGAAAGGTCGCGGGTTCGATTCCTGCCTCAGGACGTGAAATTTTTCTAGTTTTATTATATTTTAATTACTAAGTAATTTTTCAAACATTTATAATAATGTAAAATCAAAAATTAAGAATTCTATACTTATTGCAGAACTATGTCCAAAAGCACATTAATGATTTTGTTTTAAGTACACAATAGTAAAAATAAAGTGATATTTAGTAATTTTATTTCATTTTTTGATTACAGGTCCACCTGCACCAATAAACAATGAAAATAAGAAGAAATAGTTCAATTAAAAATATTGTCAATAAATAATTTTGCTATTTAAAAATATGTTTATTTTTATAACCTTTTTACTAAATTAAGGGAGAAAAAACTTCAAAATATTTTAACACTCACATAAAGTTTATACTTAATTTGTGGTGAAGAGCTTGTGTAGTGAATACTAGATAACAGTCAAATAAAGAAATATATGTATTTATTTACATATATTATATGAATATCATAACAGCCATGATTCGTGAACATCATACATACAATGTCGATTTTAATCATAATCAAAGAAATACAGTCATTCAACCAGTCAATCGGACGTTAACATATTTTTTTATAAAAACTGCTTGAAGTAATATTACTAAATCTATAGATCCTATGTATACTAATATAATTAAGCACAAGAGTTTGTTTGTTTGTTTGTTTCGTCGAACGCACTAATATCAGAAACTACTCATTCAAATTAAAAAATCTTCTTGTGTTGAATAGTCCATTTCTCGAGGTATTATATAGGCTATATACCTAACACATCACGCTATGACCAATGGGAGTTGAGCATTAACGAAAAATTTTGCAAAAACGGTAAAATAATATTCCTTTTTAGAGCTTTCGTTGTGACGCTGCGTAAACGGTTAAAGCTACGTACAAATCATGTAGACCGAAATTGTTCTCTTTTAAAAGTTCTGAAAAATCCGCGACAACATTATGTTTATTTTATAAGGTAGACTCACTATAACCTTTTTTTGGTAATCAAATTTGTTCTAAAATAATACATTATCTGCTCAGATATTTTTGTAAACCTGTTCCTTAGCAAAATAAATGTATAGTTTATCATAAATATTTAATTTTGAACAAAATTGTTATTGACATCATTTGATTTCAATGAATGTCTTATGAGATATCATCATAGTTTTAAAATAACTCCGCAACAAAATAATGATCAAGTACCACGCACGCATATATGAGATCTAAGGCGGGCGGGCGCGGGCTGTGCAATCTTACAGGGCGCGTGATATTTCTGTACCATAATTCCACTCTTAATGATCATTTGTTTTAAAACAATGCATTAATTTCGAAGTTGTTTTCATAAGCATGATTTAAATCCCTAGCCAAATGAATACTTAAGCGAAATCATGTAACCTTCGTACGATGTAGCTATTTTCTGGCATACACACGGACGGAGTCGCGGGCACATCTAGTTACTAATAAAGATGAAACGCCTTAGACAGGGGTATCAAAGAAAATAAGACAGTCAAAGGAATCCCGTAAACATATTTCCTGCGTACTTCCCGCATTACTTAGGCACTGCATCTGTGTTTGGTATTGAATAATGGAAGGAAATATATGGTAGTGGAATATGGGGTAGAACAAACGCCATTGTATTCTGGCTCCGTCCAGCCTCGGTTATGAGAGGATGAATGCGGATGTTACATTTGGCGTCTCGACAAAAGAAAGAAACTCTAATGCTTTGTTCAGAGAAATATAATAATAGCGGCCGCTGGAAATGCTTATATTATTATAAAATCGTAATAAGGACCGACGAGGAAAATGCTGTGTTTTCTAAGGGAAATAATGTTGTAAGACGTGAAATTTTCTATTTCTGTTTCACGATAAAGCTGCTTTTAAAGTTGGTTTATATAAAAGTATAGAATGGTTAGCGAGAAAAGCAAAATAAAAGTAATGTAATTACCTACTTAAAATCATATACTATCTTAAAATCATATATTATCATGGTAGGCCCCTGTGTAGGGTCGTCTAGGTAGGTGCCACCGCATTTCTTATTTCAGCCGTGAAACTGTTCGCTGTGTTTCGGATTGAAGAGAAAAATAGCCAGTGTAATTACTGCGCATGAATCTCATTTCATCTTAGGTCTCAGGATGACAACGCACCTGCATTTTTCCTTGTTATTGCAGGTGTCTATAGGCGGCGGTCATCGCTGACCACCAGGTGGGCCGTCAGCTTGTTTTCCATGTAGTGGTTTAAAAAAATACAAATATCTTTCGAATATCAAAATAAAGAAGAAAATATTTTTTAGGATTCACAAAAGAGAACAGTATAAATATCATTGATTAATTTACAGTGCGTACTATTAATGTGACTCAAATCATAGACAGTATTTTTTTTTGAATAAGCAGACCCACACAGGTTGAATGTAAATTGCCGTCTTCATAATTGTATTTGTAGTGATTACGCCGCATAAAAAGGCTGAATTTTCCAAGAGTGCCGGAATAGTCGAATCCGAACTAAAATACTGAAAAATGAAAAAGAACTTTCTGAATGGAGTCTATGCTTACGGCTAGGAATCGTTAAAATTTAAAAATATCATATTTCCAAGCATCCATTTAACCAATAGTATCGCTTACATAGATTAAAATTGTGTGAAGTAAAAGTCAAAACGGCAAAATTAAGCAAAATTATATTTTTTAACAAAATACTCATTTGGCTGGTCGAGTAGCCAGAGGGTACTTAGCCCACAATTCTGGGTTCGAATACCGGACAGGCATAGGTTTTATGACGACCACGGACATGTTATTTTGTTAACGAGTGTTAGATGTAATTTTGTTTATGATTGCTTATTTTTAATCCTTATTTTTTTCATAGTACCTACTAAGATGGCAATCATACGGCCTACCTAATGTTAAAGTGCAATACCAGGGATATTCACTTGCGTGTTGCCGACCTTATAAAAACATTTTCACACCCTTTTTGGAGAACTTTATTTGTCAAAGACTTCTCAGACCATTTTATTCAATCATAATTGTGATAGTAGGCTATCATCGCCTTTATGCACACTGGATTATACTGCATGCGCAATAACAATCAAGAAACAGAAAATAATGTTGATGTCTCCCACACCCTTAATATTAAGAGCACAGGGTACCTTTTACTTCACACTGTAACACAGCAAACTGCAGAAATAGGACTACTCAGACGCATTCATGAATCAGGAAGATAGTTATATATATTATTTATAAAGCCAAAAGTTATTTTATAACATTTTCGTAATATGACACTCATGACATAGTAAATATAAATGAAGCTTTTGAATAATATTTTGTGTATTATTTTTTATTTCAAATAATTATCACCCTTTTTGCTAATTTAACAACACCATTGATTGGTACTAATACTTTGAAATATACCAAGTTTACTAATATGACCACATCCGACACAGAGAAACCTATTTATTGCTCAAATCGATCGTTTGTATTGAGTATCCAAACAGAACAATGGATGCGGTTCTCAAAACTGTTTTCCGGATCGCACTTAGCATTACCTATGCCACAAACAAATCGTCTGATTCTACGAAATCGAAACTCAGTCATTCGAAGAGCTTCAGCCATGCGTGAGTGGAGAAATTTCCAAGTGGTTTTAATGATAGTTTTAATAGCAATAGTATTTGAAGGAGACACTAGAAGACCTAGATTAGGAGTAGAAAAACCACCAGTGCCGAGGGATTATAGGCGCTCCAAATGGATAGCCAATTCAGCAATGGACGTATGGTACGGAAACAAAAGCATGATAGATATACTGTCTCGAGAATTCAGTGATATCATGAACAAGATAGTGTTGAGGCCAGGTGAGTTTATGGTGAATAAGCATAAGATATTATCTTATATATCTTATGAGCTCGGTGGCGAAGTGGTTTGAGCGCTCTGGTTTCGATTACGAAAACAAAACAACTTTCGCCATGGTCGGTCCCGGGATGGGTCATTCAAATTTATAATCTCGAGCTCCTCCGTGCTTCAGAAGGCACGCTAAGCCGTTGGTCCCGGTTGTTACTGAAACCGCTTTAGCCCACCAACCCGCATTGGGCCAGCGTGGTGGTGTTATGGCCCAAGCTCCTCATGTGTTTCTCCCACGTAGGAAGGCCTGTGCCCAGCAGTGGGACGTATAAAGGCTGGTGAAGAAGAAGAGATTATCTTATATTATATATACACTGGGTAGGTATATCACATAAATAAAACTTAAGAAAGAAGCCTTACTTTGGATGAATTCTTATTTCAGCCGTGAAACAGTTAGCTATGTTTCGGATTGAAGGGAAAGGTAGCCAGTGTAATTACTGGGCATAGACAGCATTTCTTCTTAGGCCTCAAGATGACAACGCACCCGTAATATCAAGTGATTTGTCCTTGTTATTGCAGGTGTCTATAGGTGGCGGTAACCGCTTTCCACCAGGTGGGCCGTCAGCTTGTTTGTCATCTAGTTGTATAAATAATAACAAAAATTCAGCAACGTTGCAATGATCAGCAACTGCAGGTACACCACACCAAGGTGAAATAATATTAGATATTCTGTGAAGTTCTTTGCTAGTCCGAGTTTTCTAAGGGTAGAAAACATTGCTTTATATAAACAGTTCTACTACGTACTACGGCAATAGTTAAAATCAAACTAGTAAAACAAATCTGTAACAGACGGCGTTTTTATTTTTTAGTATTAATTTGGTTTGGTTATTAAAACAAGAATAAAATACGCCGCCTGCCAGGGGCACACAATTTTTTCATCGTTTCCTTCATTTGTATTTCGTACAATAAAGTAGGCGTTATAAACGCACAAAATTAAACATTTAAATGTGAATAAAACACGAAGATAAAAAAAAAATTAAGCAACTCTGGGCCTCATTTATCTAACACCATCTCATTATGACTATTCTTATGAGCCCAAACACGCTATATCTGCTGTAAGTTTCTGAAGAATTGAGAACCCCGCGGAATTTTTGATGATTCAGGAGTAGCAGCAGGTTAGTATGTCTTGGAAATAACACCGAAATAACAGTAAACAAAATTCCAAATCAACCGGTTATGTGAAAGTTAGGAAAATTATTTTGCAAGTAGGAAATGAAATGTCAATAGTCATCAAACGCTTAAATTGATTTATATAAAATATAGCTAAGAACCACCCCGATTACGTCAGCTTTCAAACAAAAAAAAACGAATCAAAATTGGTCCATTCGTTTCGGAGCTACGAAGCCACCGACAGAGACATTGGCAGACACGTCGAACATATAACACCACTCTTTTTCCGTCGGGGGCTATTTTTATTTTCGTGTTTATTTTCTTGTTTACATATCCAATAAAGAATATAACACGAAAATAAAACTGCTTAAGTTAACAATTAATATTATTTTACCTTTGACATTAAGTTTCTAATAAAATGGACACCAAATAATTTCTTTTACATTAAGAATAAATTTCTCCATATTTTTTTAAGTGTTGATGAAATTAATAAGTTTTTAAATTCATCTTAATTTTCAGCTCGCGAAGCCCCGAGTTATAATGAAACGATAAAGAAAAACGCTACAAACATTAATCTAGAAGAGAAAGCAAGAACTATTCAGCTACTACGAATTAACAACACTATATCAAAAGTAATATACCTCGGATAAAATAAATAAAATGAAAAAGACGGTAACGATTCATTTTTCAGAAACTGACAAAACTTTCTTGGGTTTTATTGTCGGTCATTGTTGTTGAAAATAATTTATAATTTCATATTACGCTTTTGAAAATAAAATTATTGATATTATTTATTTTCAGATAAAAAAAAAATACATTTGGTGTCACTCATCCTAAAACTTGATTGCTTGCAGTTAAAGGTCTCTCTCAATTATTTGATTAAATATGGGAACCACCTGTACATACTACAATGGCTGCAAAACGATCTGACTTGGAATACTTTTTAATTTAGTTTTATTTATTTATTTATTAGGTACACAGAACAGCTTACAGTCACTATTACATTAAATTACTTGATTACATAGTTTTATAACTAGACAATAAGCCAAAGTATATGCACACAGCAGCACTAAGTAAAACAAGTGGAATTTTTATAGTGTAGTTTAATTTAATGTTCCACATCATGTAAAATCTAACTGAATTCTATTCTTTTATCTAAAGCTTAACATTTTATATATTGATCCATTTCTCATTCGTTTGCCATAAAAATTCTTAAAAGCCTAAATTTTAAGCTAAAAGTCTGCCTTTGTTAAGACCACTTCTCCAAATACTTTTGCTTTAAAAAACTTTTACGGCGCACTCACAAACTCAAAGACTGGCTATTTACAAAGACATGGTTGAGAGGAACCAGAAGCCATAAATTGATTTTTGAAGACTAATAAATAATTTTCGAGGCCCCTCACTGGGGTTAGAGGAAGGCGTCAGCTTTGATGTTTAAAAAGCCACTTCATAAGTGCTCGCTCCTCAGCCACATGATTAGAAGGCAGTTAGGGGAGAGCGTTAGGGGCGACACAATAGGATATGAATTTTAAATTATGTTAGGTTTAGTTAAAATAGGTTGTGTGGTGGCAGTACAGAAAGATTAGATTAAATACCGTCTAATTTGAAAACTTTTCTCTATTTTTTGTTTGGTGTAAAAATGAAACATTTTTATGTAAATTTGTTTCTTTGTTATAATACAATTTATGTTCTTGTTTATATTTTTTACAATAAGAACAAAGAGCCTTTTCAGTGGAATCAGAAACTTCATCCGCAAGTCCTTCTGTGAAAATATACGTAAAAAAAGACAAAGCAAATATCAGTAACAACACAGCGGACAAGTGAAATGCTCCACTCAAATTTTAAAATCCCGGTATTAATCCAGACTCGGTTCAAATATCAAAGACAACGCGGTCCCGTGAGCCGAAATGCTCGCTGTGCCTAGCTTTGTAACCAAGAGCACTCATTAAGAACCTACCCTCCATGCGAAAAATCCCATTCGAAACGCTGACGTCCCACTCGAGTCGCAGAACTCGAATAAAAGCGATCCTACTCTGTAATTAGTTCTTCGGAACTTGAAGCTTGTTGACTGTTTCGGATTAGCGATTGAAAGTGCCAAGCGAACTTTAAGATGCATCTTAAATCGATAGCTACTTCATACAGTTTTTTGGCTGCAGGATGAAGTTGCCGTTTTTCGTCGAATCACCTCCTCAGAGGATTTAGACAAATGAGCCATATTTTGATTGTACTCTGAGGTTCGAGGGTAGAGTGATTCTTCAAAAAGATTCTTGTTTCGAAAATCCCTCTTTGAATTGTCGAAGTGCTGGAAAATACATCAACTAATGCAATTTGAAATAAAACCATTTTACCGGATTTAACTCGCGTTTGTAACATTAATATTATACACTCAACGTTGCGATTACAGCGATCGTGGTCACGGGAAGACTGAAGATGTCAATTGAGACATCGTTAGTCTTCCCGTGACCTATAATAATAATGTACAATCGAACGCACATCAAGCGTAACAGTTTGACCTTGAGACCGCCCTTACTGCGTTCGTAATAGAGGCGGCTATCGTAGTGCAACTGTTACACTTGATGTACTGTGGTTTGTGTACTGTTTTATTTCAATCGTGTAGTGCTCGCGAAAATATAAAATGATACTAACCAATGACATCATTGTTCTCTTGTACAAATATTAAAATAATGATAACCTCATTTTTTCTTTTTAATTTTTTACTCTTTATTGCACAAATACAAATCGATATTAAATAAAAGTAGTTACTAATGTGTAATGTAATAATGTGTATTGTTCTTTTTCCTTTTTTATTTTTTTCTTCCTCTTTTATTCTTATGTAAAAGTTTGCTGATTCGGTTCCCGCCCCATGGTCTTTTTTCTAGGCTAGATATTATTAACAAAAAAAAACTCTTTTAACTACTTACTTATTTATTTAATAATTTACCAACCACTTTAACGAAAAGTTAGCTGATAACCTATAGCTTAGCTTAGTTGCACACATCAAAGTAGTAGATCTTCTCAGCAGGAACGGTGGGTTGGTTTGATTTATTTTAAAAATAAATATATCTTATTCAAAGAGCGGATTGCTATGTCAAGATGAAATACAGCGTTTCTGAAATTCGAAAATCCGTAAGTGATAAATTTTAGACTTCAACGATACTCAAGTTTTAAACTACCACAGATTCTGAGCTTCATCATAAGTTAAGTACTAAACCTAGATCAATAAATTTATCTTTATCTTGATGAAAGGTTGGTTGAAAATATTTTTTATTTAGGTACTTGAAATTAATGATACTCATTCAAATGATAATGATACTAATGAGCAAAGCTCACTGCTTACTCATATGCTTGTTTATCTTGGTCATCCAAAGATAGTCTGTAAGACATCGCTATTGAGGAACATGACCGCTCTTTTACATCCGTAGGCAGCCACTAGTATAAATAAATTAAAAATATAAAACATTACGAACGAAATAAAAATTTTATAACAACTTTCTACAAAGGAAAGAAAAGAAAAATACAAGTTTCTTTAACATCTGTCTATAATATTTCAAGTTGGTTTTATCAAATCACTAGATAAAAAAATATACATATATTCCATACTAATGTTACGTTAAACCTACCTATTCATAAAGATTTACATTTGATATGAAGTACATTACGGCGAAAAGGATAACAAAAATCCCCGTAGGTAAGTAGTGTAATCTTATTTTTTATATAAAAAAGTTGGGACTCTTCAACAAGTATTCGTGCGGCAACCATTCACTACGTTACATTGGAAAGGCCGCAAAATCCCAGCTTTACGTTTGTAGTGCGTGGGACACTGCAAGAGACGCTATACTAACATGAGCCGGGTTTACGTGACAATATACGGGGGGCGAGTGCGTCGATCCAGCGCAACGTGAATTAAGCGTACTTGCGTCATATGAGTACAAAGTATATTTGCAGGAAGAGACAAAATTACGACCAACTACTTAAATGCGTCGAGCCAGCGTGAAAAAGTTATGCATACTTATTCTAAATTTAAGATTAAAGAAGGTACACAATATTTTTCTTAAGCAATCGGTCAATTATTAAAAAACAAAATAAATACAAATTTGAGGTACGAAAATTATTTTTTTTCAAACAAATAGTAAAAGAAGTGAAAGCAAACTTGCAGCATTTTATTTTCTGCAGTAAAAATTAAATAAAGGCTTTCAATAATTTAATTTAGTTACCATACCATTTAGTTACCGTGTCACAAATTTAGTTACCATACTCCTCCGAAACGGCTTGACCGATTTTCATGAAATTTTATATGTATGTAGTAGTATGTAGTAGTAGGTTTGAGAATCGGCGACTATCTATTTAATTTTATATTTTTAGGACATTTTTATTATTTTTTTATGGCAACACAACGTTTGCGGGGTCAGCTAGTAATGAATAAAATCGTTTGATAAAAGTACCTAAGTAAGACAAAACCTTTTAGTAAATGATACCAATTAAAGACGCCGCTCGTACAAGGTAAGTCCACGCGCGCGATTATTATATGAACTGTACTTAATCTTAAATTATTGTGGGTATTAAATTAGGTTTATATATTTATTAACCATGCAATAAAAAAAATGTTCGTTTAACGATAATACAATACACCATATTCTTTTCTAAGTTTGGCATCATAAATTCTACAGCCTAAACAAAAGTAGGAATTTTTGGGAAGACCAAATTGACAAAACAACAATAACAATTGTGACATAACAACTGAATGGAATTTTTGGCCCTAAAACTATTTTTCAGGGCCAGCGCGCTGGTGCCGTTTTGTCATGTCACTGGCCCGGTGCTTACAAACAAACTGTCCAGTAATAATATTCATACACTCACACGCTAGATTCTAGCCCAAAGTAAGCATCATTAAAAGCTTGTGGTATGGGTACTAGATGACGGAGAAATTATGAATATTTTCATATGTGTATTTACACATTAGAAATATACTAATTCAATTCAATTCAATTCAATTCTTTATTGCAAAAATATGGTACAGGAGGTGTCATGATAATAAGATTGTATCACATATTTTGACTGTCACACAGCATGCAATATTAATCATTATAAATTATTATAGTTACATACATCACACATGTCACAAGCGTTCAATATATAGTTAAGTACATATACATTTTATTACTAAAGTCACTTAATATCTAATTACAAAATTGGAATGAAGATAAATGACAATTTTCAATTAAATTCAAGTTGATATATGTCTGAGTTACATTTTCTAAATCATAATTTGTCATTTAGGAAGTCACTAATACTATAATAGCACTTAAGCAATAAAAGAGATTTAAGTCTCTTTTTGAATAAAGTAATATTAAGATTTCTAATTGTAACTGGTATTTTATTGTATATTTTAGGCGTCATACCAAGTATACTCTTGCTAAGTAGGGACGTCCTAAAACCCTCCAGATACACTCTTCCATTATTATGCCTACGTCTATTGCGTGTGACAAAATCCGATTGCTTGGGAAATAAAAATGGATTTGTTTTTACGAATACGGCCACTTCATAAATATACAAAGACGGAAGTGAAAGAATATTATATTTTGTAAAAAAAGGCCTGCAGCTATCAGTCACATGTAAGTTGAACATAGCCCTGATGCAACGTTTTTGCATTTTAAAAACTAATTCTTTATGAGTCGAATTTCCCCAGAATATTATTCCGTATCTCAAACACGAAGCCACCATACCATGATATGCTGTAATTAGTGCGTCACTCTTTAAAACTGGAGCAAGTTTAAAAAGTGCGTATGAAGAACTGCTTATCTTTTTGCATAATTCATCTACATGAGGTATCCAATTGAGTTTATTATCAATAATGATTCCTAGAAATTTAGTCGTATCTACCTTTAGTATTTCTGTGTCATTATGATTTACATTAACGTCACTACAAGTTACTTGTCTTTGTCTAAAATGCATTACATGAGTTTTATTTAAATTAATTTTCAAATTATTATTGTGCAACCATGTTACTATAGACGTCAACGATTCATTAATGTCATATTCATATGTTTCAGTATTTTTACAAGCAATTGTTACTGTACTATCATCAGCAAAAAGTGTCAAAGGTTGATTAATAAAAGCGGGTAAGTCATTAATATATAAAATAAAGAGTAGCGGCCCCAGTACACTACCCTGAGGCACACCATATGTTAGGAATCTGTCCTTGGAATAATATGTCTCCTCTCGACGTAAAGCAATATTGATCCGTGTTATTGCTGTACGCTGTATTCTATTTGATAAATAGGAAGAAATCAGATTTGAAACATTACCTCGTATACCATAAGCATTAAGTTTCTGCAAAAGGATTCTATGGTCAACATAATCAAATGCCTGCGTCATATCACAGTACACAGCACATACTGGGTTCCTTTTATCGACATTTTTCAATACTATATCTAAAAAATCGTATATTGCCAAATTTATGGATTTATTTTTACGAAAGCCCTTTTGCTCAGCACACAATATGTGATGCGCTTCCAAATATTTATATAATTCCTTATAAATATATTTTTCAAATATTTTCGATATTACAGAACTTAGTGCAATAGGCCTATAGTTATGCACTAATTCTTTATCATCTTTTTTGTATAGTGGCTTGATTATTGATAACTTAAGGTCGCTAGGAAAAACACCAGTCTCTATACACATATTCAGTATATGACACAGATGAGAGGAGACAACATCACCGACAGCTTTAATTATTTTAGTAGCTATGCCATCATATCCTACGCTGTTTGAATTTTTAAGGTTTTTTATAATATTAAGTATGTCGATTGGGACGCATGGTCCCATAAACATTGAATTAATTTTTTTCGAAATTTTTAAAGTATGATTTGCTTCATTTATATTTAACGGAACAATTTTGTCAACAAAAAAGTCATTAAAATTATTAGCTATTAACTCAGGATCATCAATAATACTATCATTGACTTTGATTTGACATATATTATGTTTAGGTATATTTATTTTAGACGTGTTAATTATTTTCCAAATACATTTAGATTTGTTATGAGAAGAGGTTATTGTGTAACTATTTTGAGCTTTTTGCGTTAATTTTATTATTCTTTTCAATATTTTTGAATAACTCTTAAAGACTACCTTATTTCTTTCATTCGGATGATGTCTATACTTCCATAAAAGTTGCCTTTTCTTTTTGCTACACAATTTTATTCCACGCGATAGCCATTTAGGCCTGCTGCTCAAAGACACAGTAACATACTCAAGTGGGAAACATAATTCATACAAAAGTTTAAAAGTATCCATGAAGCTATTGTAAGCATCATTGCAGTCATACATATTGTAGATTTCAGAAAATGTTAGATTACCCAAGTAAGATTTAAAATTTAAAATATTTTCCATACTATATACCCGTTGCATTTTCCTATAACTTTTAATTATAGGAATATGTTTAACAGGGCATTTAAAAATTTGTGCCGTATGATCCGACAAAGCTAATTCTATTACTTCAATCTTACATTTTCCTTTAAAATTATGTGCAATATTATCAATACAAGTTTGACTGGCTATTCTAGTTGGTTCTTTAAATGACAATTTCATACCAAAATTTAACAAAATGCATTCCAACTCCATTGTCACATCATTTAACTTCATTACATCGATATTAAAATCACCAGCTATTATGATATTAGCATATTTCCTTTTATTTGCTATCATTAATAATTGATATAACTTATTAAAAAACAAATTTAGATTTCCTGTTTTTGGAACCCTATATACACAAACAATTATAATTTTATAGCCTGTAAGTTCCACTGCACAACACTCAAATAGTCCAGCTACAGAAAGTTCAGAAAATGAAGGTATTTCAGTCCATGGAATGCCATTTCTCACCAAAATACATACTCCACCTCTTTTTATGTTGTCTCTACTGAAGCAAGTAGCTAAATTGTAATTTGGTAACGTCAAGTAGATTTCGCTTCCGGCTACCATGAAGTGTTCTGAGATACATATCACATCTACATTTTTGTTGTTTTCTGATAGTTCATCTAGACAAATTGTCAATAGATCGGATTTGTTCAATAAACCTGCAATATTTTGATGCATCACAACAAGTTCCCTAGTCGAGAAAAAAATTATTAATATTAACTGCCTGCGCTTTTTTCAATTTATTGGTTTTATTCAGTGTATCGATGTCAACGTAATATTTAAAACTGTCTATATATTTATATAAATTTTCAAATACAGTTTTCATGCCATAATCATTAATTGCACCAGTTTTCCTGTTGAACATTGTATATTCATACTCCAAATTTTTATTGGTATCAAAAATGTATGCATGCTCATGTGTTATTACATCCAGGTGCAATAGATTATTAAAATGTTCAACTCTCCAGTTATACAAATCTGAATAATTTCTGAGTTTATAAGTGGGTAGACATAAAATTAGATTTGTATTATTTATATTTTGTAATATATTTCTCATTTGGATAACTAATTTGACAAAATTTTTAGTGACTGTGAAGTCATGTTCGCCAATAAATATAATGCAATAATCGTATATTGTATAATTTTCTAATTTTTATTTAATTTTGGTTTATTACAATTGGTTTTATTTATTACTGCATCATTGCCTTTCTTAAAATCCTTTTTTGTAATTTTTTTACGTCGAGACCCACTCGAAATAGAAGAAGTGCTATTATTTCCTAGACCAACTTTTTTGTATGTTTCTATTACCTTTTTACATTGGTCAAGTTCCAGTTTCAGTTTATGATTTTCCGAATTCAAATTTTCAATTTCTATGTGTGCTCCATTCAAGTCTAAAACTAACTGCTCAATTTTTATGTTGGCCTCAGCAATTTCATCACAATCATTGCTTATATTAGGTAAACTTCTCAGTGTATCGTCCATTATTGAAACAGAGGATTCGTCAATATTTGAGACATATGATAAATCCATATTTGAATTATATCTTAATTTATTTCTGTGTGTCACATGCTCCATGATTAATGTTATAAATGTATTAATTTTGTTGATATGTAATTTTTAAAATGTCAAAAATAGAAAATGAAGTAAAAGAAAAATCAATTATATATCTCTCAATGATCTAAGTATTCACTGCTGCCCTCTATCGATGAGTGACAATATTGCTAATTTCTTAGCCACCGTTGCCCCCCATCGGTGAGCAGTTGAAAAAGTGATCGAGATTTTATCGGTAAATACCAAAATAAAAATGTTTTCACTTTTACTTCCTTGGTCTCTCAAACAAAACACAAACGATGAAATACACTAAGATCAGTTGCAATGCAATTTATTTGCTGTCACTAGGTAGGTATTCTCAAAAAACATTTGTTATGCTATGTTATTTTGCTCACTATTTCACTTTTATACCACCACTTTTCACAAGAAAACGTTTCCACTTCTTAATTGCATTAGAGTAGGTACACATATTTACTTTACTACTTCTGTACACTATTGTTAGTTTAAATTTAAAAACAAAATATTTTTACGGAGCTGTACTGTTTACGCAGAGATCTAAATAAACATGACTCGTAGACAAGATATGCTCGTACTCATCATACAAACATTTGCTCCTACCGGGATTCGAACCCGGATTTTTCAATCATTGGATCTACCAGCTTGCCTTATTATAGCACAATTTAAAACTAAAGATTGGTCGCTCCGTTCCCTATGATATGGTTGAGCGGAGCGATGGCTGGCACATGCGTCATACTTGTGAACAGGTGCCACTAGTGGAAATGGTCATCTCTAAGCTTCCTTGATTTTGTAATAATTTACCTACATATTCATCAATAGTATCATTTTTGAGGGATTTTTGAGGTATATGGCATTATAGGATATTATATATAAAACAATACAATTATTATTGTAATGACGTGCTCAGACAAGTGTTTAAAATTAATGAAAGATGTTTAGCTTTATTAGGTCTTTGTATATTAATTGTTGACCTTTGTGTATTGTAATACCTATATTGTGAAGGTGCATTGTCGGACAGCCTTTAAATACAGTAAATATTCTTATCATTAGGTACTTATTGGTACTTTAATATACCTTTTTTATACTCTGTGCGACACTGCGCTGCTAAATACTATTACTGTGTAATTAAACATTGTAACTTAATGATTGAAAAGAGTGACTACACGAGTTTGTTGCCGGAATCTTCTCGGTAGTTCAACTTTTGGAACCGGTGTAAATTCAGACAGACTGACAGACAGACTGACTGACAGACAGACTGACTGACGGACAGACAGACAGACAGACTGACGGACAGACGGACCGACAGACAGACCGATAGACAGACTGACATAACATTCTTAGCTTACGTAGATGCAGATAAGACAGAGAGACAAACATTATGAAATTGTTAGTTAGTTAATATTATTTTTATGTGATAGACTTAAGGGTTTTTTTGTTGACGATTCAAAAGTGCTTCTTGGGGGGCCTAATTGAATAAAGATATTTTCATTAGAAAATCTGAACCAAACAAAAGTATGTAACGGAACGCGATTGGTGGTGATTCACGCGATGAATATTATTAAAGAAAAGTTCATAGGCGAAGTAGATAATTTCGATTCGCCACAAAGCAAATGCCTTGCTGGCACGTGATTTACATTTATTCCAATAGTATAACGAACTAAATACATATTTTAAAAATAGAAAAACTATTAATTAGTTGAGACAACATTTAATTTCAATGATTCTCAGCAGCTACTTCTTTGTAAAAATTGTAGAATTATTCAATAATATTGGTTTTAAGCAATAAACAAAAGAATATTAAATCAAATACGGCGGTTGCTAAATTCAATTGAAGGTGCTGGTATTTATATAAAGAGGTTATTTAGGAATGGTAATTTTTTATCTGAATAAACCCCAAGATCGTCCTTTATTTTCCCCGTATGTTTCCCTAACCGTATCAAGCGCAGGTGGTGTACCGCTCGAATGATACCGCAATAACACTAAAATAAACCTAAGCCATTGCACCGCCCAGCCTTCAACTGACACTCTGATTTTCTTCTGCTTTTGTATTGTGTACTTTATTACGAAATTGCTTTGTTTGCTGCTACTTTCGCTGTTACATTTGTTAGCTTTAAAGCTTTTCTTCTTTTCAAATCAACAAGCCCTTTATGTAAAATAGACTTAATCGGAATACGCAGTGTAGGCAAGCCCCCAAAAAAGTGGATTGAAGATCTGGTATAGGCCGCAGATAGACACCTAAAATGAAACATAATTCTTTTAGATCATCAAAATTCAATCCATCCATCGCTTCAACGAATAATTTATTGTAAGCAGCGGCTTGTAATAATATAAATGTTATTATTTATGCCATTACGAGTCAATCCCTCTCTGTTAATAGAACCTAATAGTATGGTCTTGTCCATTTCTCTATACGTCAAAAACAGTAAATTTGACAAGGTTTCGCCTTTTCATCCCATTTTTATATAGTTAAAAACCAATCTGCACTCATTTTATGGAGGCTCTGTAAGTTTAGATGTAATCTCTGAACTACTCAACCGTTTTCTAAAAATCTTTCACTAATATTCCATTAAAGAGGACAGACCTAGGGCGGTCATTCATTTGAAAAGCTCCTCCGTTTGGCAGAAGCTATGATGGTAACGTGGACAAAGAAATTATTACAATAAGTGTATCATAGATAATTTGTTATCGAAGTCTAATAAAACTTCTTATCGCTACTACTACCTTCTTGGAGTCACCATATGCACAAATGCGGCCTTATTACGGCAGCAAATAAATCCTTAATAATAAGACCGTAACTCCCAGCACTTGACGTTTCCACGCCGCGAGAGACCTGCCTCCTCGCCCACACGCAGTTCCAAAAGTCGACACAATACGTCGCTGACAGATTATAAACTTGAAAGATTGATCATTGTTCTAGTTCAAAGGGGCAATCCCTTGATGTTTCTCCATTGAACAATGGTTACTAACATGAGACAATAACTCGACTCTATTTTGAGACAAATGTTACCCCTGTTTACTTAGTTCGTGACACCCTTATTTAATTTGCTTTCAACAGGAGCTTTTAGTTGGTAATATCGTGAAAGTTAAATGATGCAAGGGTATGGAAAGCAGGCTTTGTTAGATTTCAGTGACAATCAGTTTCTGGGAAACCGTGTACAGTATGAGTGATTATAGCTTCAAAACAATTCGAATTATTGCATTCTGACTGGTTTGAAATTAAGCACAAAATTTAAAAAAAAATTTTGTAACATACATAATATTATGGTATATTTAACGATTCGGAAGAGCTCTTGGGGATATTTTCATTTTTCTCCTAATATTTTCTTTATAGTAGGTATGAAATCGAATAAAAATTTCAAAAACATTCAAACGTTTTTTTTCCTCTTTGGAGTTCCCAATTACTCATCAGTCACGTGTATAATAAAATTTATAAGCACAGCAGCCACTAATAATTTCATTTCATTTGATAACTTTATAATAATTATGTACGAATTTAAACCTTTTCAGACATTCGCATCAGTCGTTGTCTGTCAAGATGCTTCACGCCTTTTCAACGCGGGACAAGTGGCGGGCTCTGCAGTTTTTCACTCGCAACAAAACTTTATGCCAAAATAAATTCTCGCCACTCCTCTTAATTGCAAAACTTCGAAGCTCACTGTAAACTAATTTTTAGTAAATTATACCAACACGGTATAGTTTAACTAGGTACATCTTATTCATTTAATAATTTCATAACATGTCCATGAAATAGTCCAGCCGAAGTTCTAATTTAATTTTGTATTACCTTGTATTGTCAGTGCATAGTTATTTCATGTCTTACTACCAGTTTCATTATCATCATGTCAGCCGAGAGACGCCCACTGCTGGGCATAGGCCTCCCCCAAGAATCTCCAAACCGATCGGTCCTGCGCTGCCCTCATCCATCGGCTTCCCGCAACCTTAGGCAGATCATCGGTCCACCTTGTGGGGGCCCTACCAATGCTGCGCCTCCCGGTACGCGGCCGCCACTCTAGGGCTTTTCCATCCCAACGGCCGTCAGTCCTCCTTGCAATGTGGCCTGCCCACTGCCACTTGAGACTCGCAATTCTTTGGGCTACGTCAGCGACCTTAGTTCTCCTGCGGATCTCATCATTTCTGATTCGATCACGCAGAGAAACACCAAGCATAGCCTTCTCCATTGCTCTTTGGGTGACTTTGAGCTTTCTTATGATGCTCATTGTAAGCGGCATCGTCTCGGTTCCGTATGTCATCACTGGCAACACACACGAGTTGAAGACTTTCGTCTTAAGACACTGCGGACTTTCTTCTTAAGAAACTACCAGTTTACCTCAAAAGAAATGCATAGCTGCGTTCTCAACAAATTATTATTATTATTTATTTATTTCAGACAATTTATTAATGAATACAGTCCATAGTTTGTTAGTACATGTTAGTAACAATTTATTATACCTTGTCCTTAATATTTAAGGTAGATACAAATAAGACACGAGAAAAAAAATCCACATTGGTATTTACCACTCGCATTCTGAGCACCCCTTTGGGGTATTACCTGCATCATACAGATCGCAGCTCTGTATGTACTTTGTGGTGTTGTGTGCCGTTGGTGAAAAAGATGGCCAGGGGAACAGCGGCACTGCCTCCTATGATGTTTTTCTTGATTTTCGAAGGGTAGGCGACGCGTGCTTAGAGCGTAAAGCGCAGGCCACATTGCCAGCGGGCGGGAGGACGAGCAAACTGAGCGAGCATCGTTTCACCTCTTTTCATACTTTGGTTCACACCGAGTACTAAAGAGTTAAGCTACGTCAGTGGTCCCAACGGAGCGAACAAATCCAACGATTCCAGTGAAGCTACTCGTTTACCTCGTTAGCTCTGTAGTTCGCGGTGTGGGCCTAAGTATGACAAGAGGTGAAACGATGCTTGCCCGTTCGTTCGCTCGCTGGCTCGCCTGCCTTCCCCGGTCCTGCATATTCAATTCAGACCACTAGCTGGAGAATATCATACTTTGTTTCGGGAGCTAAAGGACGAAGATTATATGATATCTGAAAAAGTTTCCAAAACTGATAATAAAATCCCGAGAGCGGAAAAGTTGCATTCCGCTCGCTGCGCTTGGCCCGCCAGTCCGCGGCAATGTGGTCTGCGCTTAAGACGCTACGAGCATCTATAGGCTACTAGCTAACCACTTATCATCACAGGCCGTTCGCATTTTGCTACCTTTTTCGATATAAATTAAAAACTATTCTTGAGGAGACTGATCAGAGCTGTTACGGACATAAGCCTTAAATACTACATAAGCCCTATACTAGGTGGCACATATGTAGGGTCGCCTGGGTAACCACCGCCACCGTCTTTCTTATTTTGAGCTGTGAAACAGTTCGCTGTATTGCGGTTTAAAGGGAAAGGTAGCTAGTGTAATTATTGGGTATGAACGGCATTTCATCTTAAGCCTCGTATGACAAGGCACCTGCAATATCAAGACATTTTTTCTTGTTATTGCAGGTGTCTATAGGCGGCGGTAACAGCTTACCACCAGGTGGGCCGTCAGCTTGTTTGTCATATAGTTGCATACAAAAAATCTATAAAAATTCATTCTACTACTTCCCTCTTAAAATGAAATAATAATATCAACTTACTATGATCTCGCTGGCATCGTAATTTTCGCGTTTTGATTTCAAAAACAATGCAGCTTTCGCAATACCTGGTTTATTTTAGAGGGATGAGGGAATCAACTATAGTAGTATACCCCACTTCTATTTTGATTCAGTGAATCAGTTTATTGACTTGATATTTACTAAATGTCAACTACATTTCACCACGATGACAGTGAAACATTAAGTTCTAGTTTAGCGATTTGCCAACTCATCGTGGCATAAGTTTTTAGTGTCTGCTTTTATTATTCAAATCTTCAAAATCTTTAATCTTCAAAATCAGAAGTCCCGCTCGAATCCCAGAACCTAAGGGCAGATGTCTTTATGGTACAAACTTTTTGTTTACGAGGCATGTACGTTTAAATATTAAATTTATTGTATTATGTATAAATATTTATTTAAATACGTGGCCGGTCGCGATTTGCCCGCGTGAATTTCGGGTTTTGCGCGAAAAACCGAAGTATCCTGGTGTCTTTCTGTTTTTGTTTAATCTATCTCTATGCATTTTATCTAAATGGGTTCAGTGGCTTAGGTAATGTAGCAGACAGATAAAGTTACTTTCGCATTTATAATATTATTAGTATGGATTATTACCTTTATTTTCTTTGTTATCTAGTATCCGTTACACAAGCTGTAATGCTTAATTTGAACAAGATACTTTTGATATGTTAGATTCAAAATCTGATCGACAGTATCATTTATAACTAATAATTTAAAATTAACCCGTCATGCATCAGATTCAATTGATTTTTCTATTTTCTTTTGTTGGGATAACGCCGCTTAGGAGATTAAATAATTAATTTCCGACTTCTGAAAGGAGTTCTCAATTCGGTCGGAATTTTGTAACATTTATTTATTCCTAAATGTACACACAAAAGACTCAAAACACCTAAAACAGTTGAGTACAAAGGCACTGCTTATTTCTAAAGAAATCTCTACCAGGAAGACGGGAAAATAAAAGAATTTTCTAACATCATATTGTAATACCGTATTCTTACAAACAAATCTTATCTTATCTTATCAGTTTCTTTTAAACATTCACTTAGCTTACACTGCGGTAACATAACGGATCTTGGAGGGTGGAAAGCAGTCCTCCAGCAGTAATTGCTGGTCTGTCCTGAGTGCGGGTCTAGGCAGATAATTGGGATATATGGCGGCAAGTGGCTCCTATATCTTCGGTATATGCTGTCCACTGAGAAGCCACTCTGAAATAAACGGCACAGCAAAGTGAATTTGTTTTATTTTATGGTGATGGCAGATGAAATAAAATGAACAAAAAATTTACAAGGCGATGACGACAATATGACAATAAATTAAAACATGGGCTATATTAGTACATAGAAATGTTTTGCAATTATCAAATACATAGTATCTTATTTGTTCGATAAGTTCATAAAATTTCCATGGAATAATGCAGCCAATGTTATAATTTAATGTAGTATTGTGTATTTGAAATAATTATAATAATCACCAGCCTATATACGTCCCACTGCTGGGCACAGGCCTACCTACATTGCAGAAGCACATTAGGAGTGCGGGCCATAACACCACCACGCTGGCCCAATGCGGGTTGGTGGGTTAAAGCGGTTGCAGTAACAACCGGGACCAACGGCTTAATGTGCCTTCCGAAGCACGGAGGAACTCAAGATTATAAATTTGATTGACCCATCCAGGGACCGACCATGGCGAAAGTTGCTTTGTTTTCGTGATCGAAACCAGAGCGCTCAAACCAATACGCCACCGAGCTCCTCCTACGCCACCAAGCTTCTCTACGCCACCGAGCTCCTCCGAAATAATTATAACTGTGAACAAATTTAGAATTAATTTTGCATGCTAACTGTTAGTGTATGTGTTATGTACCTACCACATTGGCACATGGCAAGCTTTATAAATATAACACATGGCAATATTTTACATTTTTATTATTTTTATATTTCAATACTATTACATGGCATTGATAATATGAAATATAAAAATAATAAATTCCTAAATGCTACAATCGGTCAAATGAGCCTTGTACTCCTGGATTTATTTCGCCTCCCCTCGATTTTGTCTACTGTTTTCAATTATTCAGGTGGTAGGTATTTTTTTTTGGGAAAACTTCGAATTATTGTCAAACGTTGAGTAATTTTAAAGGAAGAAAGAGTTTCATTTCTTTGCGTTGATAAAGCTGAGAGACATGTTCAATGCCATGCACTCAGATTACAATTTGATTTTGCTTTGATATTATTATTTTATATCGTGACATAAAACGCCTCGTTCGGAGTTACTAAACGTTCGTAATCACTCCTCTACCCTTTCTAAGAAGTGGAGAAAGTAAATATTGAAAGACAATTTATTCACGAATACATTATTCAAACAAAACAATACCAAATTACGGACACCAGTGTGGAAATGTGTTTACCTTTTCGGACCCGATATAAAATCTATCAATCACAAAATCCTGTTGGAACCGGTTCGATCCAATCCGAGAACTGTTTATCCTACACTTGTTTGCCCTATATCTAGTTTCGATGGGCAAACTTAATTTTGTGCCAAACATCGGTAGCAATAAAGAGGTTTAAATCGTCGAGAATGATCCGAGGCTTAACTTTGTGTCGAGTTTATTCCGTATCAATTTGTATTACATCGAATCGCTGAGGAGTGTTAGAAAAAGAATTGTTCTAAAGTCGAAAACTAACCTTAGTAAATGCGAGTAGTATTAAGAGGGTTTACGCCACACAGCTTCTAATACAAATTTTACAGTCGAAAATATTAAAAACGAACCTATTATAACAAAACTTGCCATGCATGCATATTCACTGAACACAAACCAATCATGTAGGTATAAAATCTTTTTCAAACGGGTAAAAAAACTCAAAACGTTTTTCCCGCATAGTTCATACTTCGAAAGTTGAGCTTTTAATGATAATACAAGTATTGCAGACAATCATACGGCCCTCTTAATGGTAAGCGGCTAGAATAAGAAGAAGAACATGTTATTGTAATATTATGGTATTATAGATGTTATTGCACACAACGAGTAAGAACAGTCACCCTTATCGGGCAAACAATACTGCTGTTTTTTTTAATACAACTAGATGACAAACAAGCTGGCGGCCCACCTGGTGGTAAGCGGTTACCGCCGCCTATAGACACCTGCAATAACAAGGAAAAGCACTTGATATTGCAGGTGCGTTGTCATTCTGAGGCCTAAGATTGAATTGCCGTCCATGCCCAGTAATTACGCTGGTTATAAATTGATAATGTAATCTGATTTTAATAACTATTATTACACTTCTTATACTTAGTCATTTTTTTTTATATTAGCGTAGCTTAAAATTGAAGGGAAAGCATTACGTTGTAGGGGTAGGAGATATAATCCCTCGCTGCTGCCAATATAACACTTGATGAACTCTAGTGGGGTCATGAACTTAGGTAGCTGGTAGGGTCACTCAGCGCAGGAACTCCACAATTTAAAACAGTGTTATTTGGTTGCGTTATTCTGTGAGGATTCCTCAGTGCCTTGAGTCGAAAGTCTTCGACCAGTGTGTGTTGCCAGTGATGACATACGGCTGTGAAACTTGGTCGCTTACTAAGAGCCTTCTGTACAAGTTTACAGTCACCCAACGAAATATGGAGTGAGCTATGTTAGGCGTTTACTTACGAGATAGATTCGGAAATGAGGACATCCGTAAGAGAAGTCGCTGACATAGCTCATATGATTAGCAAGTTGAAGTGGCAGTAAGAAAGGCACATAGCTCGCAGAACGGACGGCCTATGGGGCGTTAAAGTTTTTGCATAGCGACCACGTACCTGAAAGCGTATGGTGACCTCCGTTTAGATGGACAGACGACCTGGTCAGCGTCGCGAGGAGACGTTGGATGCAGACTGCGCCAAACCGATCCGTTTGGAAATCGATGGGGCCTTTGTTTAGCAGTAGACTCCATGATAATTTTGTGAGGTGGAGGTGCTATGTATAGTGAGAACTGTGTTTTGAGGGGTGAATATCATGATTACGCGCTACCTCTCTACTACAGTCAACAGCACGTCAAACGTAACTGTTCGACTTTAAGACTGCCCTTAAACGGTGTGTAATAAAGGCGGCTTTCGTAGGCCAATTATTAATAATTTTGACGGCTATCTGGTCGAGTAGGCAGTACCCCTGTATACTAAACTAGAGGTCCCAGATTTGAATCGTAGACCTTTGTAAGTTTATCATCAAAATTTTTAATATTTAAGTACAATACAACGCAAGTTACAGATACAGTAGATGTAATTGTGCTTAAGTTGTTATGGTTGCCTTTAAGCAGCAAGGCTATAAATACTTTAATGAAAGAAATTTGCCAACTGGCAAAATTCAGTACAAGCGTATTCCATATAGCAATCGGCTCATTAATCAGGATAACGTGATAATATATTACCGCTAGTCTACTAAACTAGATCACTTGATAAGCTTAGCACTAGAGATGGTCTTAACTGTAGCGTTATAGATGATAATTAACTTTATACGATGAAATAAAACTACTTTACCAGATTTAAGTCGTACTTAATTGGATTTACATTAGTATTTTACGTTTTTCTGGGTTTCTGTCCATAAATGAGTTAAAAAAACCCATATATGACTATCATTCATAGGTCGAACAGAGAGAAGTATAAGCAACCGAAAAAATAACATAATACTGGTATTTAGGAGTTTCAGTCAGCTATATAGCCGACCGAATCGCAGTGGGCAGTGTATGACACGCCTTATTTACAATACAGAATATGTTTGGAATGAACTACCAGCTTGGGATCCCAACATGCGAATCACAAAGTCTCAATCCCGTCTTCACACTGTCTGAGAAACGGACACCGTAAGTTACGTATGTGTAAATCGGAACACTCAAAATATAACACGAGGTGACGATAGTTAACATAATAATATATTTACCTAATCTTATCAACGACAACTAAAACCTTCAGTTTTCCCTGTCCACGATAGCTCTAAAGTAATCGTACTGTCGGGTATAAAACAATAATGTACTTAGCATTTAATTATTTATTAAATTTAATTCGACATTATTAAAGAACAATGGCGAAACATTTGTCGAAGTAAATTTTGAGCGTCATATAATGTCATTAACAAATTCACCTAAATTATTTTTTTATGATTTTATAAGTTCTAAACAAGGTCCGTCCAAGCTTTAAAATAAAATCAATTAAGTATAAAGGAATTTTAGTTCACTACCGATACAAATCACCAATCTGTGGACCAATGAGGAAGGATTGTGGACTACTTAATAGACCTAAGCACAGATTATTATTACATTATAGTATCGATCGACTTTTTTTTGAGATTGCTTTACTGGCCTGGACTCAAATTCTTTTGGCCATTATCTACCGAGTATTGATACAGAGTCAGTCACTGTTGATTTGTCTATTTTATCCACAAACTGATATTAGGAGCCTGTGTTATTTATTGTCAATTGAATGTAAGTATTTAAAAATACTATGAATATGAAACTGACATGAAAAAGTATATTTTTGTGTTGTTTTGTAATACATATCATCAAAAAGTTTAAATTGAAATATCTTTTTTTCAAAACTTAAAATAATAGTGAAATAAACACTAATTTATTAAGAAAATTTAGCTCTATACTTTTACATATTTTTCATCTATAGACGCTTAAAAATTTGGTTGACAAAAATTTGTATGGGAGTTCGCCATTGTTCTTTAACCATTAATTTAATTTCATTAACGGGAGTTAAGTCCGGTAAAATGGTTTAATTTCAAATAATTTATCTAATTTTTTTATACCACTAACTGGCAATCAAGCATACGGCCCACCTGATGGTTAGTGGTTACCGTAGCCTATGGACGCTTGCAACACCAGGGGTGTCACTTGCGTTTTTAATCAAATGTCGTTTTTTAAAGTAATTTATTTTATAATAAAATGTATGTCTATACAGCTAAATAATTCCCCGTTCTTATCTATAGAAACTAAAAAATTATATTGTAAATTTATTATTTGTTTCGCACTCGTACGAAGTAATATGATCATTGTGTGCATAAAAAGTCAACAATAATTTTGGATCGTAACTCAAACTCCGAATTGGTGACGTGTGACCAATTAACAGTTCAGTGTCCCAAATCAACAAAGCGTGAAACGCCGTCAGGAGCACTTCGATAACATTACGCGTACATTTGTGGGGTTCAGTCTATTTATAAAGGGTAGAACATACGTAGACAGAAAAAATAGGGCTAAAAGCGGCCTTAATACGTCCCACAGCTGGCCTTCCTGCATGGGAGAAACACATGAGGAGTTCCATATCACCATCACGCTGTACCAATCTGTTGGTCACTAACACCTTGTTGTTGATTAGCTTCCTGAAGCAATTTGGTATGCATATCTTCGGTCGTAATAGTCATCTAAGAAAGTTTCATTGCCATCCTCATAGGTTTGTACTCTTCTGGAAGACCTCGTAACATAATAACGGACTCTAAATCTTCATCCAAACCCTTTTCAATGTCTTCAAGTATTTGGGAAGAACTCATGGTAGACGTAGCATATTCATACATACTGCTATGCTTGACAAGGTTCTCATCTAGGATGTAATTCAATAGTGTTATCGTCTTATTTTCGCTTTTATGCTCAAATTTTTTTTCTAGCTCATCCCAAGCTTGTTTTGCAGTTAATAAACATGTGGTTGTACATTCTGGAAAATATTTCCTAGTGCATCTTGATCCTTGCCAATATTCTCAACTATGTCTTTCTTTCGTGTACGTACGAGAAAAGCCTGTCTCGTAGCAATAACATCTTCATTCTCAACTTCCATTGCGAATATTCATCAACACCACAAAGTTTATCAAAAATGCAATTATTTCTCAACATTTCTGTTCTTCCTGATTCTGTCGATTGGATGAATTGGCTGGACCTATAACCTCTTGAAGTGGATTTGTGTTAAATAAATGATTAAGCTGTAAATATATGACTTGCTAATTTAAATATATTTAGGTAAGTAAAGATTTCTAAAAACAAACAAAACACCATGGCAACCGTACTCTTAACTTAAAAATGAATTTGTAGTAGGTACTGAACCATAGGCATTTGTGTACCTAATTATGTTACCCTATATAAATAATTTTGAACAACTAATCTATTTTTTATTTTATTTCTCATTTCGTATACAAATTTGGGTGTTGGGAATTACTGATTTTGGTGTGGTAGGAAATTTTGGTGGCTTTCGGTGTCACAATGATTACAAAAAGTTACAGCTTCTCATAAACACCTGTAACATAGCTCAGAAGAAAATGCGGCTTTCTTGCATATCATCGCTCAAGTTTTTCCCAAAATAAACGAACAATTTTTTTACCAAAATTAAGCAAAAAAAAAAGTTGCTGAAAACACTTAAGTAGAAGTCCATAATTCTCCTTTTTTACCCTAAAAATCTATGATTGAAATCCATGTCTCATGAAAATATAATAATCTACCACATCTACTCGAGTTGTCAGTAGATGTACTGACAACTGGATCAGACGGACATCATCCTTCCTCATCACCTAAAGATTCATCACAAAATATTTTCATTAATCTTTCCAACGTTGCAGTGTCAATATTTCCCTCCAATCACGTGAGCATAACCCTTTACGCTGTCCCAGGCTGTCCCAATGGAATGACACCGTCTCTCCGACACTCGCAAATTGAAACGGAAGGTGTCCAATAAATTCCACATTCACCCTCCCCGGAATTCGGTCGAGCAAACTTCTTTGTGTATGTAAATGTTTTATCGAGGTTGTTTTAGGGATAGCGAGGTAGCAACGCACGTAGTAAACGGATTATATGTCAATTCAGCAACCCTTGTTATTGATGGGTAAAAATTAATAGCAAGAAATAATTTTGGCCAGTGAAAAAGTCTAAACTATCTCAAGATTGGATTTGTTCTATTTGTCAGCTCAATCGATTAAAGATATCTGCTTCAAAATCGAGTAGAAGATTCCATCCGAACATAAGCAAGTTAAATAAAAGCTTTGAAAAGGAGAAAGAATCTCTCGTTTTTGAAGTCCGTTAATAAATGAAAGTCCATCATCAGTCATCGATGGATTGCATTGTACAAAGAAAATCCATTAAACCATCTCTGAAGCCATTTCTAAAATTTATTTCTCGATCATGAATTTTTTTGGCAGTCAGTACTTTTGTTTTGTACTGGCCAACGTAGTAATGATAACTTGAACATTGAAACAGTAATTTGGAGGGGCGGGACCAATGTTATCTAAGTAAAATTAAACTACTAAATTATTCGTATTACACGGTACTTTATTTCTTTTTTTTTAGAAATTCAAAATGTCAAACCATCGAACATTATTGAAAATATGTGAACCCTATACCTGCTTACAACCATATCCAAAAACATCTCTAACTAAAGTTATAGATAAGTAATGAGTGCCGTAATAGAATATCCAAAAGACAAAATAGTTTTGGCAAAGTTACGAAGACTTGGGAATAGTTGGTAAAATATAACTTGGAACTCGTGAAAGCTCTCTTGACAATTGACCAAACATTATCTCATAGATTTCGTAAAACTTTTCGGGATATATTAAAATAGGGGTAATAATATCGCTATTTTCTTTTGCTAAATGTGATGCTTCAAGTTTTGTTTTGGGTTCATTTATCTTTTTAGTTTTTGCTTACCTTTATTTTAATGCCCGTATAAATTACAGTCTCGAAGAAAAAGATTTTTTTTATTAATATTTTGTTGTTTTTCTTACAAATTAATTTTTCACCTCTCCAGCACGAAAAGGGAGCTTTTGCTGCCTAAAAACTTGCATTTTGCTCACATGTGAGCAAAATAAATTAAAATTTCGAACACGGGATTTTCATATTACGCGGCACATAATTTACTCTTTTTTCGTGTTTTACTGGCCTGGACTCATGTCCTTAAGGCTAGCGCAGCTCAAAAAAAACTGTGTTCCAAAATTCATCATACTCTGCCTAGCTTTTTTTGTAGGAAACCGCCTTTCTTATTTTAGCCGAGAAACAGTTCGCTATGTTTCGGATTGAAGGGAAAGGTAGCCAGTGTAAAACTTTTTGTCCTTATAACAACGTCAAACCACAACTAGAATCAATTTTGTAATTAATTTTCTTATTTGTTTAAAAGTTTTCAAAATAACGATGCACGTAGTTCCTATAGAAATTATTTCTGCTTAGCTAGATCTAATTATTAATATGAAAGAAACAAAAAAAAATCTATATCCATGTCTTAAACTCCTCGTTTGTTTCTGCAGGATAATTGATATCTCTTTCAGCTAGCTGATAGGAAAAACCACGATCCATGCCAAGTTTGAACTGAGAACGGAATAATCTGCTTCCAAAAACAATAGAAAGCAAAGCACCGGCTCCAAACATACCTTTATAAGAAGAAAAAGTTTATTATTATTATTGCAAACACTAGCTGATCTGTCAAACTTTATACCGCTTCAATGTCAATAAAATAAAATGTTGCCTCATGTTATAAGCTAATTAAATTCAGTTTTCTTATTGTGAAAATGAATACTAAATACTTATGACTAAAATTTTAATTACATTGAAATGAAAGTAGTGTGGCGATTCGAAACGATCTTCCTCGCCTTTGAACCTTTCTTTGACTAACATCCCGTGAATCATATTAAAATTATTGTGCATAAGTATTTTCACCACTAATCTCGTTCCGTTACATAGTTTTGTTTGGTAAGATATCGAAGCATGATTCCTTTTGTGCGGTGGCAAGTCAGCCAGATTCCATCATTTGAAAATTTTAGATGGATAAGTGGTTCCTTCGTCATTGTTTGTTGATCTGTTTGGAATCCGTCCGATTTATTGATAGGAATACGACCATTACCGATAGTCAACAATTGCTTATAAAATCTTTGGCAGATGAATCGCTCAGCGTTGCAACTCGCACGAATGCCGTCAGGTAAAATTTCGTCAAATAGCGCCACAGAGTCGATGATTTGAGGCAAGCGCTTATTTCATCGGCTGCGGTCGATCTTGGAATGATTCGTAGTGTATAGCGGAAATCGCCAGACGGTAGAATGAATCGCACCAGATGGGATTTTTCATATTTCGATTGAGTGCCTCCAATGCGCATTTGTGCGCGCTTTGTGCATTCATCTCAGATGATGATCCAACTTTCAAGTAAAACTTTGGTTTAAGCTGAGTTTTTCTGCAAGGTAGCAATCGGTATATTTAGTATAACAAAGGTTTCATGGCATTTCAACCCTAAATGAGCCGTTTGGCATCCCTCTAGTAACGTAGCCGCTATCCTAGAAAATTTAACTGCTACAAAAATTTAAGATTTCACACGAACAGTGGCCAAAGTCAATAACATGAAGAATGTATTTCCAGTTCCATCGGGCTCATCGAGGAAAAATAAGCTACTGTTTCCATGAACAATTTTGCCTTTATTAACGTATCGTGTACTTCTGTTTATAGAATAAAACACACTATTCTATACTTGTGACAGTTTATAAATGTTGTTTATTATTTATGAATACTATCATTTTTTTTAAAACCCTGATGGGAAGCTTTACCAGCCAACTTCCAACTCCCCGGGGAGGAGATGGGTGCATTCTTGTGTAGTAAGCATATTAAACAAAACTACCCCAGTAGGCATAAAACCGACTTACTCCTCAAAAATAAAAAATAATAGTCATCTTGATTCATTTTACATCACAATAGATCTTTCAAGTTGCAGTGACAAATCAATCTAGAACAGACCTATCAGCCTCGATTGATTAGCCATAAACATAGAGTGTTACTGTTCAAGTCGTATCATATAATACACAAATAAGCCGTATTATCTCTCGTTTTGGTGAATCGCATTAACCTCACTAGACTTACATCTTTGAGTTATTTGAAATTTGTGGTCTATGCAAGCCATAACAAGCTGTTGCCTTGTCGCAACTTTGAAAGACCACATTCAGTAAAGATTAACTAACAGGTCTTCAAATACATTCAGACATCTGAAATCAGGGCATTGAGGGAACTGGATTTAAACGTGATAAGTTTTTCTTATCTTGCTACAAGCTTTGTACAGCTGTCAGCATAAATTAAAACAGAGTGTTTCTTATACAAATCAGATAGACAACGGAGCTGTAAGCATATCTAAAATCTTCTATACGTCACTCAACCCAATCAATCTCAATTTCGTTTATCGAAACTTGTAATATATTATGTATATTTGAATAAATCACCATTCAGAGAGATAAATTATTGTATCTAATTGGAAATATCGTGAAAAGCGTTTCTAAATAGGATGGATGGTATACCTATTCAAATCATTATTCTCTTAACAAAGGGAATACCAATTTTCTTCGCAAACGGCTTTATAAAAGAAAATCTCTATTGACTCATTCACTAATCAATATTTATAACAGTTTATTGTATCATTCTGAGATTTTATCAGTTAATGTCAGAAGTTTTATTTTATAGACGTTTTTTAGGGGATATAAAACGATTATGATATTTTCGTTATGCTTAGCAATAAATAACTAATTAGATTCAATGATTCAATCAAGAGATTTGTATCCTAATTGTTACTACGATTACTTTTTAAGGGGAGTAAATAAATGGATTTCTTTTAAAGTCAGCTATTAAGCTGAATATGATCAAACTAATCCAATTTGGTAAATGAAAGTCTTAACCATTTAGTGAGCTTGGTTAAAAGAGATGGACCTCAGGAATATGTAGATCATCTTTCGTTACAATCTAAAAAGAATAGGACACGTTCTAGGTCAATGTTGAGGTAATACAGATTAAAATAAGTCAAGTGTGTGATTCAACCAAACTTGAAATTTTTAAGTCCTTCTAGGTATCCCTATCTTATTTTACTGAATTGGAAAGAGAGGCAACATTTAAACTAGTTTTACAGAATGACTTACAGAACCGACACCATTAACTGAGATCTAGCTAAAACGATCCTATCAATTTGCTTCTGGCAGACAACTTTCAAAATTCTTTGCATTCTTTAAAAGTGACTTCCGCAAGTCTTTTGTCACAACGAAAAAGCTTTTAGCTCAGCGTAGTTCGAAATATTTTTGGGTTGCAGCTATATTATTGAAATCCTCTTAGCTAAAGTTCTTATTTTATAGGTAGTAAAAGCGAAATTCAGATAGCATGGTGGCAGTCCGTGTGTCACCCACCGTGTGAAAAGTTGAATCCTGTCCAAACGCACTCGGTCAGGTTTGGCAACGCAGCACGCAGATTCATTTCCTAGCGACCCCGTTGTGATTGGCAAAGCGACGACCATTGTTCGTTGGTAATGTTGTGGCCGCACTGTTTGAATGGTATGCTTTGAAAGTTTAAATACTACGGAACTAGGAACTAGATACATTTCATATTGACTAGCATCTATATGGTATGGTGACGATTTCTGTCAAGTGAAACGTAGGTACATACGCTTATTGTCCCTCCCAGGATTTTTTTTTAAATTCTTAACGGAGTAACTCTATGCCTTCATCTCGTTTGATGGTAAGTGTTAATATAAAGGCCAATTTACAGAATGCAAGTTTTTTTGCTTGTACCATGCAAATTGAATTGAAATATGTTTCAGTTTTATTGTATGCTACTGACAAGAAACTTGCATCATGTAATCATGTGTGATTTTCCCTTGTTATTTATTGCAGGTGTCTATAGGCGGCGGTAACCGCTTACCATCAGGTGGGCCGTCAGCTTCTTTGTCATCTAGTAGTGTATAAAAAAAATGTAAATGGGCCTTTAGGCCAAAGATGGAAGCGAGATGCGCCTGGATTCCTCAACAGATAAACTGGCTCTTTTGCCTCCAACTGCCGGAACATAACAATACTGTTAACATTATTATTATGGCGGAAGACTTAGGTAAGATGGTGGTAGCTAGTCAGCCGGACTTAGAAAAGCTCTACCACTTACCAGACTAAGCAAAAATTTCTGCCATCACGGAAATTGAACCCTGTTCCACCAGATCTGAGGTAGTTGAATTTTAAGTTTCCATTACCAATAAACCTATAGTAAACAATTTCAGCATATACAGGAGGTGGGTTTTGCATATAAACATAAAGTAGGACAGACAGAAATAGGTCTCCCTCGTGGTCCTACTGATAGGACAAATCAGTAGGACCACGAGAAAACGGGGATCTCAACCCTTTGACCGCAGAGACGCCAAAAATATAAAGTTTTTATCAAAATTAATTCACATTATTCTGAGAAAAAAACCTTTGGAGCTTGTTTGTAATAAAAACTCAATGATAAATCCTAATTTATATTATATATACCTATCAGAATTGACATTAACTAACGATTAAAGTATAATGTTTATCATGTATTAAAATATGAGCTGATGACGCACACAAAATAAGTACACAAAATCAGTAAGCCCGACAAAAGCTAACGCAGCTACTCGATACATGACGATTCGAAACTTTAAAATGTTCCTGCTAGGGGTACGGTACCCCTAGCACAAACATTTAAAGCCAGACAAAAGCTAACGTAACTACTCGATACGATGGCAATTCGAAATATAAAAAAAGTTCATGCTAGTGGTACAATTCAATTATCTAACTGATTCTGAAAAATACCTACACAGCAAAAAAATGTCCTATAATATATTAGTCCTTATGTTGAACTAAGAAGTATGGAAGAGATACAGAAATGTAAAAAATATATTTTATCCAATGACCAATCTTATTTGTCATTCATGGAGACTCAACCAAGCATAAGAATATTTTCTACCTTGTAATTTTATTTATATAATACATTTAATCATAAGATAATCTTTTAAAATATGTCGCACTTAAAGCGAAATTTTTATAAAACAAATATATTGCCTAGCTGTATAAAATAAGATCACAGTTTCTTCTTCGTTTCTTTTGCTTTGTTAGTTTTTCTGGAAGTTATACTATACATTAAGGTAAACGTCCCAATACTCGTCGGAAATTGAACTTGGCTGACTTTGACGACTTGTCACACAAACATCATTGCTCTTACGAAGTTGTAGTTACACCATGAGCTACAGAATTTATTCCTCTATTAGACTTAATGATTCGTTTTATTAAGAAGAATAAGGAAAAAATCAAATAAATAATAAACTGAAGAAACACCCATTTGTACCAGTATTCGACAGATATGTCCTAATTATCGGCAAATGGTACCAAAACTCGACACATTTTAAGCATAATGTAATTTGAACCGTTTTTATGTATATTTAAGGTTCATAATGATTTTATTTCGTAATTGAATATCCTTAGACGTTGTTTTTACGGTGTTTGTAGTCGCTGTGTTTGGAATTAAAGGGAAAGTTAGAAGTATAATTACTGGGAATCAAAGGCATTTCATTTTAGGCCACAGCATGTCGGGGGTGGGCTAGTGAAATTGCTTCGGCAGAGCCTAGGCTACCCACGCGAAGGTCAGTGGACTTACTGCAGTGCTTAAGTGTGTTTAGCATCTTCAGCGCTGAGCGACCTCAACACATGGAACAGGGGAAGTCTGTTATTAGATTTCTCCCCGAAAAAAGGAGTAAGCATGACAACGTACCAATACCAGGTGATTTTTCCCTTGTTATTACAAGTGTCTATAAACGACGGTGGCAAGTTGTATTTAAAAAATCACACATTAGTATAGATGCAGGAAGTACTGGACCAATGGAGGACTGGTGGACTGGAGAAGGCAGCAGAAATCTGCAGAGTGGGAATTTCGTCGTACTTGTTATGACTAATGGAGCCAAAACGAGGACCTTCATGTCGCTTAGCAAATCTCTCTATTGCTTGCTGAGCGACATGAAGTTCCACGTTATCAATTCAATGGTGGAAATGTTGCTATTCGCCTAAAGATCTAAGCAGTTGACATTGGATAGATGACGGTTACACTCTCGTACAACTGATGATCGGTGAAGTAAGTAGGTCTCGAATGGAGACCACATTTCAGCAAACGTAGTGTAAGGTATCCCCTGCCAGGTGGACAGAAGGTGGTGGATAGATCCTCTTCGAAGACGAAGAGGGCCGCATCCAGTCATGGACAATAGCGGCAGGTGTGCCCTAGGGCCCACGTAGTAGGCCCATTACTAAGCTACATACGTCTGGGTTCTATGCGGCGCGCTTTTGCCGCAGATGGATGTCGTCTACTTAGCGGATGACACGCTGGTCGTAACAAGGGCACGTGAATGGGAGAAGCGGTTCACCATGCGTTGGTCGGCACGACCGTGGGCGTCCAGCGCATCGTCGTGCCGTCGATTTTACCTCGGGGTGGTAAAGTGTATGGTACTGTATGGAACTTCGATGTGGGCAGAGTGCCTCTCCCTCCGCGCACGGGCCCTCTTGCGGCAGCCGCAGAGGGTCATCGCGATCCGTGCTATGTGGACTTACCTCAAAGTTAGTCGATGCCCAGATTGATGGCCGGGTGCTGGCCAGAGTGCATCAACACCGCAAACACGGTAGCAGCAAGAGAGCGGGGGGAGCGGTCTGACCTCGATGTAGCGAGGTAGATCCGCACCCTGGTGTAGAGGGAGGCTCTGTGCCAATGGGACGAGGCTCGTGTCACTCCAACAACCAGCTACCGGATGATTGATTCGCCCGATATTGGAGGAGTAGGTTGGGCGCCGGCTGGGCAGCCTCACTGACAGCATTATACAGTTACTGACGAGAAATGGTTGCTTCGGTCACTAACTGTACCGTATCGCCCGTCAGAAGGAAACGCCGCATTGTCATCACTGCGAGTCCCCCGAACGATACGGCCGAGCACAATCTTGTGAAGTATCCGGCTTGATAACATGAGCGCCGCCAACTTCGTGCGGCCCTCGGTCGCGGTCTTTCCTCGCTGCCAACCATGTTAAGGGCCATGCCACATTCTGCAAGACTGTGCACGCATAACACAGGCTGCCACGGTTTGAATTATCCTAGTGACTCTGGGTCTCCAACGGTCCGAAACCTTAGCCGTAGGCAAGTTGCCTGGGGGTGGGCTGGTGAAATTGCTTTAGTAGAATCTAGGCTACCCCCGCGAAGGGCAATGGAGTAACCGGGGAGTTTTAGTGGGTAGATGTTCCCAGTGTCATTAGCGCTGGGCCTAGCCAGCGGCGGATAAGTCTGTATTCAGATTACTCCCCGAAAAAATAAGGATAAAGATTAAGGCACCCCACGGGCTGGCAATGGTGGAGGCGCCTAGAATTGAATGTTTATGCTCCACTAGCTGTCTCAGCATATGGACTCTTCTATCGATTTTTATCAGGTGGTTTTGAATCATTTGCTATGCCGAAGAAAGGTTTGTGCCCTGAAGAGAGGGAAGGGGACATTTTGGCTACAAACAAGCACTCCTGTGCTTTTTAACTCAACAAGAATAATAGATCCCCATTCAAGTATAAGGTTCAACACCCTGTTGAGCTGAATGCTAAGTTTCATTCCTCTCGGTTTTAACGCACTGTACTGTTACCGCATGGCAATGATTAACAATCAATATAACAATCACATATTATGCTTCTTTTAGGAAACCTAAAAGAAGCATAATATGTGATTGTTATGCAAAACTTAGAGTGAGGGGAATAGGAAGGAGACCAGCGGTACATTGATAAGCGTTCACTGATAAGAATTATCTGCGAGGACATGGATTCGCCACCCATGCAGGAAGCCAGCGATGCAGTTGCATAGCTGAGTGTAAAGAGGTTTTTACCTGACCCGATCAAAGGCTTTGGCAATGTCATGGATAACAGCCACTGGCTGACTACGTTTGTTAATAGCTGGACTCCAGAGCCGCATTAAATACGCTAGAAGATCACCCATTGTCTGTTTTATCCAAAAGAAACCCGTATTAGCGATCATTAATTGATAAACTTTTTTCTAGGTATTTAAGATTCATTCCTTGATCTTGCAAACAATTTAGTTGTCAGCTGTTATAAGAGCAAAAAAAAAGACGGTATAGCTGTGTTAAAATGGGAGAACTGCTAGCAAGGGCAGTTTAGACCACTGCGCATTTTTTGAGATGCCATCAGGTCCGCTAGCTTTTCAAACGTCAATTGACATATTTTTTGGAAGTGGTATAGAGGTGGTGGCTATGAATTTCAGTCATCGATTTGAGAGTGAGCTCAGTGACCAGCAAAGAATTTTATCAAAAGATCCGCTTTATCTTGCGGCTTATGAGCTAGCGTTTAGTCAGAACATCTTAACAGGGGCAGCGAGAGTTGGTAGAAGTTGAACTGCATGGCTTTGGATAAACGACAGTAGCTACTGCTTTCCGTGAATTCTGTGGGATTTGATGCGTAAATAATTATTGCTCAACTCGTGAAATACGCTGTGCAAGCACTCTGATGAAGGCCATTTTTGCAGGACTTGATAGCATTGTTTACACTGAGTCAATATCTGAATCCCGACAAGCTCGGCCTCTGATCCAAGCATGGTATGACGATTATTATGCCTCAACATCTAAAAGACACTCGCGAATAAACCAGTTACGCCTACCTTTCCTGAGGAGATCGGATACGGGGTGTGTAGTATCTCATTTCTAATAAGGCGGCGCCAAATGACACCTCGTCGGTTATTAAGCTGTGGTCCGATGTTCCCAATGCAGCTCAGACTTCTATCCGATATACAGCCATGCAAGTTCTCAGCAGATGGTCCCGCGCCTACGACAATATCTGGCATCCTGGTGGGCTGGTTAACCAGTTGAGTTAGGTGACGCGTGATAGCGAAAGCTTGGGCTGCTCTACCAGCATGGTCTGTTTTAGAGAAACTTAACCACAACTCGAAGTGAGCACTGAAGAAAAATACCAATTCCGCGGTTCTTCTGACTAAAATGATGAAATAGTCGATTTGTCTTCATGTCACCGTCGTGGGATCTGGTCCACGTGCACCCCAAGTCACGCGGTCTCAAACCTGCACGACGGACCACTCCAAGATATTGCGTCATATGGTGGAGAGAGAGCTCCACGAGCTGTTTAGGTTAAATTGGGCCCCTATAGTGTGCTTTCAGCGGACAGCGGAGCAGCTGTTTCTTGGGGTCTTCCTGCAGGCGAGTCAATGCATTCCACCTGGCACTGTCAGACGGAAGGCATCACTGACCGCATGCATTGCGGCAAGGTCTCTTCAAGCTTTGGTTTTACCCGATGCGTATGGTGGTCACCAACAAGATGGTGTTCAGACCCTACCACTACCAGTGAAGCAGTTGATAGCTCAGTCGCGCCTTGCGAGAGCCACGGGAATAAACGGCGCTTGGAATTAAAGAGTATATGTGAACTCATATATGTAAATAAATATACCTAGTCTTACGCGCGTCTACATGCGCGACATGGTTCTAGGTGCTATCTTCATCTCCCGAGATAAAATCGTTTGCTTTCGGACAGGATTTCTTCGAATTCTTTCCCTTACTGCTTTGACCACCTTTTTCGCACGAACACTACGTGGACGGCCAGATCTTTTTCTGTCACAAATAGAGGAGGTCTCATTGTACCTATTAATAGCCCAATACACAAACATTTTACTAATACCAAGCGTATGGGGAGTTTTAAAAATTGCATATGGCTCCATACCTACTTTGTGTAATGCAATCACAGCGATTCGGTTCTCTTTATCACCTCTTTTCGGTTCTCTTTATCATCAAATGGAGTGGCCATTTTAATATCGCAAAATATTGCACAATGTGTTGGCGCCAAAATGAAAAAACTCAATGAACAATCATATAAAAAATGACAGATTCCAAATTCAAACGTAATATTTTTTTTTTTTAATTGTAACAGTATTTATGGCCAGACTAAATATATACCGCCAAGGAATCATATTTCACTCTAGGAATTTGCACGAGATACTATCTTACGACCTTAGCTTTATAAAGATAAAGGCGAAATTTAACGAAATGGCGGTAATTGGTGCAGGTTTCCACGCTAGGCCCAGTACCCGTCAATTATTGACGAGGATTGGGTCACTGAGGGATTTTTAGGAACCAATAAATGTCACACAGGTAAATACCACAAAATAAATAAAAAATATTAATTGAAACGTTAAAATTCATTAGATACTTCACTTGACTACATTATGAAATAATCACTATCATCGAACTGCCGATAGATTCTGCAAGATTTAGAAACTAATGTATTATGCTAGAGTTCAAATTCAGTACCTAAACTAGCAAAAAAAATCAAAATTTGGGAGTGTTATACTTTGATGCAATTTTTTTCCGTCGCCATTGCTTTTTTAATTAACTGTTGTGGTTCTGATTTTGTAGTATATAACAAAGATTATGATGCCATAGAAAGTTCTTACATTGCCACGGGAGAAAAAGAAATATTCGTTATTTTTTATAAACTGACGGGTACCGGGACACTGTCGACATTACCAGCGTTTACCTTATATGTATTACAATTATAAAGAAGAGAGCTTGGACGTAGAAAATGATATCTGAAAGTACTCATTCATGCGCTAAAATTTAAAATAAGCTGCTCCCGCGGATCCGGGCAGAAGCCAATAACTAAATATTATGAAATTATTACAAAATCAACCTATACTGTCCCACACTGCTAGGAAAATGTTACTCCCAACACTTTCTAGTCATCTCTTCTTCTCTTAATTTAGAGAAGACAAATAAATATTCACTATATAGAATCCTAGTTACAAATTTTATCGATTGGCAGGAGTTAATAATATAATAATTATATTTTTTGTGATAGTTGTAAGAATGTGTTTTTTTTGACGATTTAACAGTGCTATTTTGTGGCCTATTTAAATAAAATATTTTTTCTTTCTTTCTTTCTTAATACTACACATTGAAAATAGAATTCAATTTTATATTATTGAGACCAGACGACCGGCTGGCTGAGAGGTCTGTACCCCTTCCTATACAGGCTACTCGGTCAAGAGGTCCCGGGGTAAAATCCCGGTAGGAGCAAATGTTTGTACGATGAGTATGAGCATTCAATTTTGTTTACGAGTCATGGATGTTTATATGTTTATTTAGTGTATTTCTAATATTTATTTAAATATTATTAACATTATTTCTCCGTTATCTAGTATCCATAATTCAAGCTCTTAATGATGCTTACTTTGGGCTAGATAATTGGTGTAAGTGTCATCATCATCATCATCATTTCAGCCGAAAGACGCCCACTGCTGGGCATAGGCCTCCCCCAAAGATCTCCACACCGATCGGTTCTGCGCTGTCCGCATCCATCGGCTTCCCGCGGCCCTCACCAGATCGTCGGTCCACCTTGTAGGAGGCCTACCAACGCTGCGTCTCCCGGTACGCGGCCGCCACTCGAGGACTTTTCCGCCCCAACGGCCGTCAGTCCTCCTTGCAATGTGGCCTGCCCACTGCCACTTGAGGCTCGCAATTCTTCGGGCTATGTCGGCGACCTTAGTTCTCCTGCGGATCTCATCATTTCTGATTCGATCACGCAGAGAAACCCCGAGCATAGCCCTCTCCATTGCCCTTTGGGTGACATTGAGTGTGGTGTAAGTGTATGAATATTTATTTATTCATTTTCAACCCCCGGCGAAAAAAGAGGGGTGTTATAAGTTTGACGTGTATGTCCGTGTATCTGTGTGTATGTCTGTGGCATCGTAGCGCCTAAACGAATGGACTGATTTTGATTCGGTTATTTTTGTTTGAAAGCTGATGTTACTACGATGATTCTTAGCTATGATTTCTTAAGATCAGTTCAGGCGTTTGATGACTATCAGCTCATTTTCTATGTGAAAATAGGATATAACTAACTTTTACAGATCCGATTGATTTCAAATTTGATGTACTGTAACTTCAGTGACATTCCCATGGCATACTAACTTTAAGCTGATCCTATACCAAATCAAAAAGTCTGCGAAATGCTTAATTCTTCAAAAACTTACAGCTGATATAGCGTGTTTGGGCTCTTATGAATAGTCTTAATGAGACGGTGTTAGACAGATGATTAATGACGCCGGGGGTTACTAAAAATTTTTAATTTCGTAATTTTATTATTTATTTATTGCCATTTAAAGGGATGTTAGAAAAAACCTTGATCCACAACCTATATACGTGGCACTATACGGCACTGCTGGGCACCGGCCTTTTTAAATGGGACACACATGGGCAGTTTTGGTCCGCCACGCTGGACCAATGTGGGTTGGTGGCTGAAAGCAGTTGCAGTAACAACCTTCATTTGGTTAATTTTGCTCCTTTCCTCACTACTCAATACCCAGAGACTATAATAAAGCTGAAGTCCTATCCATATTTTACCCGGGTCCGCGTTCAGGGCAATAATTTATCGTACTATCGCAAGAGTCCACTCACTCCGATGATCCCAGTGACATATCGGTAGCTATTCTTCTCACGCAGGCTCATTTACTAAAGGGTTGTTGGGTGACGACGATACGATTTTTTTTAGTTCTACTTGGCTGCACAACTAAAAAATATAACTATTATGCAGCAAGACTGTTCTATTTTGCTACCAACAGAACCTGGTGCAGCGGGTTAGAGAAAGATTATACAAAAATAGCTGAAATGGAATACATTATTAATATTACTTAAACGTACACACTTTTAACAATACCAACGAAAATAAATAAAATAAATAGAATTGAGTCTTACAGTTGATGCGCTCCTGATTTTAAAATTATTTCAAATTCGTTTTGCACCAATAATCTCAATCAATTTAGTTTTTATCTATTACCAGCACTCCGGAGCGGACCCATTAGTAAATCTATATTGTATCTGTCCCCTAGCATGAAATTTTTTAATTTAGAATTGTAATCGTATTGTTCACGCACGCTTAAAATTTCAAACAAAAGCCCGACAAAAGCTAACGTAACTACTCGATACGATGGCAATTCGAAATATAAAAAAAGTTCATGCTAGTGGTACAATTCAATTATCTAACTGATTTTGTGTGAGTCGTAAGTTAGATGTTGTCAAAACTCCCTACCGTTCGCCTGTGACGTAGCATACTCCTAGCACGAACACTTTTAAATTTCGAATCGCTTAAGTGCGACATATTTTAAAAGATTATCCTATGATGAAATGTATTATATAAATAAAATTACAAGGTAGTAAATAATCTTATGCTTGTTTGAGTCTCCATGACAAATAAGATTGGTCATTGGATAAAATATATTTTTTACATTTCTGTATCTCTTCCATACTTCTTAGTTCAACATAGGGACTAATATATTATAGGACATTAATCTAAAGTTCATTTTCATAGGAAATGGTTTTGCTGTGTAGGTATTTTTTTTACAAGAATGTATAACTCTTTTTTCTAATAAATTCACTTGCAATAAATATGTCATCTTCATAGTACAGCCGTAGTACGGGTGAAAATAATCGTTGACGTACAATTTTATTTTGCTCAAAATTGAATTTGCACTGTCAGCTGAAATCTACACTGACTATATTTTTATCTTAGTCTTGATTATAAGTTTACTAGTGGCTTCCCGTGACTTCACACACGTGGATGTGACTACTATGTTCTTTCTTAGAATGTACCTAATATTTTTCTCCAGCTTGGTTTAGCGACTTACGAGTGAAAACGTAACAGCCTGCAAGTCAAACTAAGGTACTTTTGCTTTTGTTATATTGTTATTTGATTGTAGTATTTTTTAAAATTTGTTGTGTCGAGTAAGACTCCCGGTTGTATTTTTATGAAAATTAAAAGTCTATTGTGTCTCAAACGTGTGGCTTGACAGGTTAAACTTATTTTTTGGAATATTTTATCTCATTCTATTCAAACTTTACTGGAATCAACGCATTCAGCAAAGCATTCATTCGATAGTTTACAGAGTATATGCGAAAAAAAACAAAATTTAACATAATGCATTTGCTGTCCCTGTAACAGTGAAACTCTGTCAGCGCGGACGTGTGCCAAATTTCGCCTCAGCAAAAATTCGGGCGTAATGCGTTGTGGAAAATCCACCATCAGCGCTAATGTGAATTATTGTGGCGGGTATCAAAGTATGTGGCTTGTGTTTTGTGTTGTTTCATTCATAAGCTCCATTTATTCGAGGTGTTTTTATGCTTTTCAATTTCCTGGGAATAAAATCTCTATTTATTTTGTACGCGGACTCCAGTTTCAGTTTATATGGAATGTGACTGCTGCTTGTTTCAGATCTCAGTTTTCTGAGGTCTTTTTCAATTCAGTACATGCATATTTTCTGGAAATGGCCATAGGCATTATTAACTGAACATCTGGACAGTTCATTAAATTTACTGTAGATAACTAAACTCTCAAAAACCTGATAAACAATGATGAAAGAGTTTTGAATGTTAATTGATTACCATATTAATGCTTTGCGAGGTTGTAATTTGTCCATTTTGAGATTAAAAATTTGGTATGAGTGTTATTATTTTTCCCTCCATTATTTAACTGATATCCAAGCCTGTTTTTAGAATGTTATGTAACGTATAAATGCAACTCGCGTGGCGCGATGGTCCCAAGTCGATTGTTCAACTGATACATCGGCTTTCAAAACAAATAGGTTCGGCATGCAATACATTTTCATGCCCATAATATTCTTTGTCTTTATGTTAAGGTTCTGTGAATTTATGTGTCTATTTTATAATAAATATTCACTTGCACATTGCCTTTTGTAGTGCAAAATTGATGTTGCAATCAGCTTGCAATTTTATTTTATCTACTATAATACGCAATAGCAGTAATAACCATTGAGCTTGAAATAAATTTTATTTTTCACAAACCACAAAGCTTACTCATAATTTTTAATACTTCATCTACAACAATGAGATACGTCTTTATCTCATCAATTTAAGAAAAGATTTACCAGTCCTCCGGCGTCTACTTAATATTCTGTTGTGTCTGTTTTCTGAGCACTTTACAAATTAAAGGTCATGTTGCAGAAACCAAGAAAATTTCAGGAAAGGGAACATTATTCCTTTATCAAATTTGAATTCTCTTTCTTGTCTTAATTGTGTAACTTACAGTAACTTAATCCAACCATCACAGAATCCCAATCCCTCTAATTACACAACTTGTAAGTATAAAGCAAATAAATTGAATAATGCTGTCCTCAACATCCGTAGCTGGCAGCGCTGCAAAGACTCTTCCATTTTAATTAGTTTTATTTCACGAATTCCAGTTACAATCTTATAAATCGTTGTGGTTGAACAATTTTAATGAATCCGTAGACCCCTCAATTTTCGGACCTCTTGTTCGGTTTCAGATTTTAAGTTTAAATGATAACCAGCCGCATTTGCGGTTTGGATTAATCTGGCTTCTACAAACTTCCCTTTGTGTATTTTTGGAAATATTGAAATATTTTTAATTAAGTTCATTTTCAAAGTTTTCGAATGCTAGCAAGAAAGTGCGGTTGAGTCCCACCCAAGGTCTTTAATAGGTACGTTTTTGTGATGTAGTCACTAACAGAATCAAGATGTTAATAATACAAATACACACATTAAAAAAAGTCTAACATGTAGTCTAGCGAAACTATCTTAAAGTGGTATTTGTTTTGTAAATAATGACTTTGGTTTCCATTGTTTGGAAGACCAGAATTTAAAAAAAAAATGTCCTAAAATAATGAATAATATTCATCCTGTTTACATTACTTCTTAAGTAGTAATACAATATAGTAATATATAGTTATACAGGGTGGCACATTTAGATCGTTCAGTATGGGAAAGTCTGAAACTATAAGACAAACGGAAATCTCTTCTTAGGAACCATGTCATCGATTTTAGTAATAAGAAAAACTGCATTCATACATTTAGAAAAAAACTTGTACTCTGCTTATCAAATGAGGCTTATCACGTCTTTCTATCTTACATATTTATTCTAAGTGGGCTTTTCAATTGATTATTAGTGTTAGTAAGTATGATTAATAGAAGTAAGCAATTACAATAAAAGAAAAAAGATAAAAAGATAAAATCATCGCAGATAATAATATGTAAAGCAGTGTATGTAACAAGTTGCGACACCAGCATAGAGCTACAAACAACCATAGAGCTAGTTTTACGCACCTTAACGAGTTGAATGTTGTATTGAAAAAATGGTGATAATTACGAACACTAACTAAAATAAATTAAAAGACATGAAATGCATTTTATTTATTTTAGACAGCATGTTTCATAGTAAAGTTTACTGCTTAAGACCTACACAATCGATATCTAAAGAGAATTATGGTTAGTTTTATTTTTCAAAACGTCCGGGTTCGATTCCCGAGCTAAGTACACGTTTTATTCTAAATGTATGAATGCAGTTTTTCTTATTACTAAAATCGATGACATGGTTCCTAAGAAGAGATTTTCGAATGTCTTATAGTTTCAGCCTTTCCCATACTGACCGATCTAAATGTGCCACCCTGTATATTACTATATTGTACTAGGCATACTACAGTAAATATCCTTACTAGAATAAATGCTACCAAATTTGCTCAGTATGCAATGTTAACCGCTCAAATATTTGTGAATATTTGTGTATTTATAACTGGTGTAGATGCCGTCATCAGCTCAAAAACGAAAGGAGTATTACGTATTACTCCTTTCGTAATAGAGGCGGCTTTCGTAGTGCAACTGTTACGCTTGATGTGCTGTCGTCTGTACTTTCTATTGTTTCTGGAAAAAACTTAGCACCAACTTCAAAAATTATGTTTCTAGGGAATGAGTACCTACTTAAATTTAATTATTTTATCTTTTTCTAAGGTCAAAGCTGGGTAACCGTCAGCTTATATTATTTCTTACTATCGTATCAAATCACTAAAAAGTAAAAAATCCGCAATGTCGCATACGTAGTCGACCTACTCATTCCAGTTATTTTTATGTAAAAACCAAACTACCCAATAAATAAAAAAAATATGGGACCAAATGGCAACTATTCGGCATCGAACAAAAAAAAATCACGTAAATCGGAACAGAAATCTTGGCGTAATCGGTGTAGCTACATAGAAAAAAAAACTTCACCTTCTTTAGCTTCTAGTAATTATCAATTTATTACATTTTCAATGAAACCGTTAAACTTAAAGAAATATCTATTTTATTTCTCTTTTAAAACGTCATTGTACGTATATCGCACAAAATCATGGATCCTTGTCAAGTTTCCTGTCCGTTCAAATTATTTTTCATTAAGATTACAATATAACAATTTCTTTCTTGTAATATTGATGTTTTCATATACAGTAAGTGAGGGTAATCAGTTAAGTATAAATGGTTTTTCTTAATTTTACAAAATTACATTTTCTTGGGTATAGTCAATCTAAAGGTTAGCTTATCAAACAAAGATGCAAAAACTCCTACAAAAGCTTATGAACTGCCAAACAAAAACATGGACATTTCGTACTCGCGGGAATCTCGCGCAAAAACCTAAAAAGACCATGAACCTCTGAAGCCAACATAACTTTTTACTCACAAATTTGTCCAAAACGAGATAAACAAAGCCTCTCGGACGATATGAGTCGGCGTCATGAATATAAACAGTTAAATTAGGAGAACGGACGAACAGTAATATGATATACAACACAAGTGGATAATTTAATTTTGCCTGCTGAATTTAGTGCCTTTTTTCTGATACTATGTTGCGAAGCGGACTTTTATAGCTGCAACTTAGGTTATGAGGTGACTCCTGCTACTTTTTTTCACTAGCTATCAGTAGTATGTTATTGGGCATTCTAACTCACTTTCGTTCGGTCGCAGACGCGACCTCACTTGTTCGTTAGTATGCCCAATAACAAGAATGGCAGTAATGTTATACAGCTTGAGTCAGATTAGAATGTTCAACAGCTCAATCGCTATCGATACTCAACATAAAGTTCTTGAACTAGAATAACACGTGTTCTGCATGTAGCAGCCACCGTTCCAGGTCTTAAAAGAAAACTCAGCTTTATAAATATTTTAGCGCTAACAGTGTAAGATCATTATTATTACATCCATGAATCTCAGCGGTCAATCTCTATTGGCTATTATGAAATTCGTCAAACAAAAAGAATCATTAAAATTGGAATCTATTTTACCTGTATTAGCAAATGAGTCGAAGCGGCATGGCAACTTATTACCAGATACTATTTGTTGTATTGTTTGTGGTCCTTCAAATTGTGGAAAAACCAATTTAGTAATAAGTTTATTATTACACAAAGATGGTCCACGTTTTCGCAACCTTTATGTGTATTCTAAATCTTTATATCAACCCAAATACATTTTTTTAGAAAATGTTTTGAATATGGTTACAGGTATATCTTATAACAAATATAACCATAATAGTGAGGTTTTAACACCACATGAAGCTATGCCTGATTCAATTATAATATTCGACGATGTTGCATGTGAAAATCAAAATAGTATTCGTGACTATTTTGCTATGGGACGTCATAAAAAAATTGATTGCTTTTATATAAATCAAACTTATACAAAAATACCTAAACAACTCGTGAGAGACAACTCAAATCTTATTATATTATTTAAGCAAGATGATGTTAATTTGAAACACGTCTACGACGAACACGTGGGTTCCGATATGTCATGGTTACAATTTCGAGATATGTGCTCGACAGTATGGAATTGTCCGTACAGTTATCTAGTCATAAATAAAGACTGTGAGAAAAACAAAGGATGTTATCGAAAAAAATTCGATACCTTTATTGAGTTAGATTAACATTCATAAGCGAATACCCTTTTCCAAATATTCATTCATCATTGAGATACTGAATAGAACAGAAATATATACACATGGAAAGCCATTTAAAAGAACAAATAGTCAAAGCAGCAACAGCTGTAAAAAGAAAAGTGGAAATGATTAAAGATGCAAAGTCTAATAACGATAGAGTTTTCGCCACCATGTTCAAACCTATAACTGATCCTCTAAATCAGTTAACTTACAAAAATGAAAAAAAGAAAATATCTGAAAACCAAGAAGATGAACTTTTCCAGAAAAAGATAAAATATAATGATCAAAGCTATGATTCGTATTCTTCTAATGAAGATAACGAAGAACCTAGAAGTGAAGAAGACATATCAGAAGATGAAGTCACTAAACAATTGAATAAAACCTTAATTGTACCTTCACCATCTGAAGATCTCAATGTTAGTGCAGTTTCGTTCAAATCAACTCATTCATCACCACGTGAAAAAAACTTAAGTTTATCATGGTCAATGTCAACTGAAGCAAAATCGAGAGATATTCCTTTCGGGGTTAGGGTCGATCGTGGAAAACTTAAGCTTGGAAATACAATAGTCTATGAACAAGATCATACTTTGAAAATTGGGAACAATCTTTTGAAAAAAAGTGAGGGGCTTATGGAATTACTATTTAAAAAGACACCTAAAATAGAGCTCATCACTAAAGAAGACTTAGATAATTACAAGACATTACTAATGGAAACTAATGCACATAGACGTAATTATGATCCTAAAAAACCCATCAACAGTAACAAAGGCTACAAGTACATGAACATCATAAAACCCTTATTTAAATTCTCAAAAAATCCTACTACTAGTACAGAAACCCTTTCAATTGGAAAAGGAATTCGACTTTTGAAAAAAGTTAAACAAGATACAGATTTGATTTATTGGGATGATCCTAATGAATTGGTTGAAAGGCTTAAGTTACTCATAGCGTCCCGCGATGCGGGAAATACTGGTTTAGATAATGAAATTATTGCAATTATCGAAGAACTGTATGAGGTGGGTATTATAAATAAAAATATAAATGACTTACATCAAACAAATAAAACAGTCGCATAACTGTCAACAAACTGAATACACGACAATGAATATTGATAAATTTGGACATCACGTTCACAAGCGTTTAAGGATATCTGAATACCTCAATACATTCAACGATACGTTGGTAAAATCTGAAACTGGTGATTTTGATTTAAAATCTTCAAAGTTAAAGGGTTTGCTTTTACCTGAGAATGAAGACGAGGCAGTAAATAAGAAATACGTTGACCTTCAAATTGAACAATTGCGGAATGATATGAAAAGAATAAAAAGTGATGTTAAAATCTATTTACAACAATTAGAAAAAGCCACAAATAATTCAATTTTATCGTCATTCTATACCAAAACAGAAATTGATAAATTAATCGACTCGAAAAAAAATCAACAATGAGTAAACAAAATATTGTTGATGAATTACATAAAGCAGTTCGAAAAAATTTTTTACGACGTTCTACAGTAATAAAGGGAATAGACGATTTATGGCAAGCTGATCTAATAGATTTCCAAAAGTACTCATGTTATAATAAGGGATATAAGTATGTATTAGTAGTAATCGATGCGTTATCGAAATATGTTTGGGTAGTATCTTTAAAATCAAAAGAAAAAAGATGTGTAACAAAAGCTATGCAAAGTATACTAACAAAGTCAAACCGTTGTCCTAAGAATTTGCAAACAGATTTGGGAAAGGAATTTTATAATGATGAGTTTAACAATTTAATCTCAAAATATAAAATAAACCATTATTCCACCTATTCTGTAAAAAAGGCGTCTATTGTTGAACGAGTAATAAGAACATTAAAGACTATGTTATACAAACGATTTAGCTTATGTGGACAGTATAAGTGGTGGGATAAAAATTTATGCCTTATCGTTAAGGATTACAATAATACTGTACATCGAATTACAAAATTCAAGCCCATTGATATTAATTCATCTAATCAGATGTTAGCTTTATTAAATATAAGCAAATCACAAAGATCTAAAGTAAATCGTAATATGAAATACATATTGCATGTTGGTGATCATGTCCGTATAAGTAAATATAAAGGAGATTTTTACAAGGGTTATACACCAAACTGGTCAACAGAAATATTTACTATTGTAAAAGTAAACGACACCTATCCACCTACTTATCAAATCGAAGATAAGAATAAACAAAAGATTTTAGGATCTTTTTATAAGTATGAGTTGCAAAAAACAAAATTTCCTGACATCTATCTTATAGAAAAAATTATCAAAAGAAAAGGTAATAATTTATTTGTTAAGTGGTTAGGTCTTAGTAGTAAGGAGAATGGTTGGATTAAAAAGAGTGCCCTATTATTATGATTGTATTATATAAATAAAGTTTTTTATATTCAAATGGTTATTTTATTACAATCAATGAAGGAAGGAAGTGGTATTATCAACAGCGTAATAAATAATTTACCGTTTGAGCTACATTTACCTGGATATCAATATTGCGGTCCTGGGACAAAACTTCAAAAGAGATTGAAAAGAGGTGATCGTGGTATTAACAAGTTGGATGAAGCGTGTATGTATCACGATATTGCCTACAATAATAGTGATTTGAACGCACGACATAAAGCTGACTTAGAACTTTTGAACATGGCTAAAACAAGACAGAGGTCAAAAGACGCCAGCAAAGGAGAAAAGGTCGCGTCTTGGATAGTGAAGAATGCTATGAAAGCAAAATTAAAGGCGGGTGCTGGAATTCGATCATTTAAAAAAATAGTCAAACAAATACAATCTCGAGTAAAAAAGCTTAAGTGTAAAGATAATCGATCTGCTATCAATTTCGCTTACGGTGCAGCAAAAAAACTATTTACCAATAAAAAAGGAATATGTTTACCGCGTTGTATACCTATTCCGAAAAGTGGAGGAGTGCTACCTCTTATTCCAATATTTGCTGGATTGTCTGCACTGGGTTCATTAGCTGGAGGTGCAGCTGGTATAGCAAAGGCTGTCAATGATTCTAAAGCTGCCCAAAGGAATCTTCAGGAAACTGAACGTCATAATAGGATGATGGAAGCGGTTGCTCTAGGAAAAGGACTATTCATCAAGCCTCATAAAAAAGGATTGGGATTATATTTAAGAGGTTCAAATAACTGAGCAAAAGGCTACCCCGACGTGCGCTTACTAATTTAGATATATTAGAATACGCTACAGATATTCCACATTTTCGAGGTGTCTTTATGAGAGACACTTTACCTCCAAAACCAAGAAAGGTAGAATGTGCAATTTTAAACTTAGATAGTTCTAACAACCAAGGAACTCATTGGGTAGCCTATATCAAGCAAAATCAGTACTGCGAATATTTTGACAGTTTCGGAAACTTAAAACCGCCATTAGAATTGATAAAATATTTGAAAGGTTTTTCAATAAATTACAATTATGTAAACCATCAATCATTTGATATGGTAAATTGTGGTCATCTATGTCTGAAATTTTTACAACAATTTTGGGAAAAACATTTATATTAGTACTGTAATAAAAAATCTATATCAGTGTGAAAATGTCTTTCACTGTGTCCATAACTGGACAAGAAACTTCTTTAACAACAAACTATTCGCCTACTTTGGATGTACACAATGAATATGAATGTGGACTCTTATATTTTTCAACTTTTAATTCCATCCCTAATATTGACGCGAGAAATAATAAGTTCTATTATGGTAATAATAAAGTCCTCAAAATACCTGAAGGCTCATATGAACTTCAAGATATTTGTGATTTTTTAGAAAACAATATTCAAAACTGTGTATTAAAATTATCTTGTAATAATAATACACTAAAAACAAAAATATTTTGTACTGAAGACGTTCATTTCGACAAAGATGACTCACTTGGTAAAATGTTAGGTTTCTCAAAAGAAACAATAAAGGCTAATATAAGTACAGAGTCTCAGTATCCTGTTAGCATTTTATCAACAACCATCATACGCATCGAATGTGACGTAGTTAGCGGATCATTCGTCAATGGGAAAGCAAGCCATATAATTTATGAATTTGTTCCTAACGTACCACCTGGTTATCGAATAATTGAAGTTCCTAAGAATTTAATATATTTCCCCGTTAACCAAAGTTCAATAAGCGCAATCAATATAAGGTTGTTAGATGGTGAAAATAAACACCATTAATTTACGCGGTGAAGAAGTACAACTGTATTTACACTTCAGGAGAAAATGATAAATTTCAATAAAAACCCTACTTCATCACGTATTCAGGTCAGTTCAAAAAGAATTCTCCACCAAGAAACTTCGCCTCGAGTGAAGAAGAAACTAACCAAAAACAATAAAGAATTTCTTAAGCTAGTGGGGTTGTTAAAATGAGTATTTTAAATATATCTCAACCAACCTCATACGATAACAGCATTGAAAGTTTCGAATACCATTCATACAAACCATATATAACCAGCTTCAACAATAATGATGAAATACGAATACCTATTAATCAACAAGATTTGTACGTGTTACCTTCACTCAGCACTTTATATATTGAGGGCAAAGTCAAAGTGTATAACAGCAGTACTAAAGAAAAAATATCAAGTGTGCATTTTATAAATAATCCCATGTTATATTTATTTCAAGATATTCGATATGAATTAAATGGAATAGAAATAGATAAAATTAAAAACGCAGGAATCACTACCACAATAAAGTCTTATCTATCTTTAAATGAAAATGAATCTAAATGTGCCCGAGTTTGGGGTTGGTCAACTGCTGGTACTGTTAATGATGGGTTATTTTCCGCTTCTATACCACTGAACAAAATATTAGGATTTGCAGAAGATTATGAAAAAGTAATTATTAACTGTAAACACGAGTTAGTGTTATTGAGAAGCAATACAAATCTCAATGCTTTAACATTGAAACCAGGAGAGGTGGTGGAGGATATAATAATCAATAAAATTACATGGCGTGTTCCTCACATTAAAGTATCAGATCGTGAAAGAATTAATTTATTAAAATATTTAGAAAAAGATAGATCTGTTACACTAGCTTTTCGCAGTTGGGACTTGTACGAATACCCATTACTACCAAAAACACGTAAACATACTTGGTCTATTAAAACTTCATCGCAAATAGAAAAACCGAGATTCGTTGTGATTGCCTTACAAACCAACCGTAAGCATCAAGGTGGAATTTCAATGTCAGAGTTCGACCACTGCAATGTACGCGATGTAAGGGTCTTTTTAAATTCATCGTATTACCCCTATGAAGGATTGAATATTAGTTTCTCGGACGACAAGTTTTATTTATTATACGAACAGTATGCAAGATTTCAACAGTCATATCACGGACGTCGACCTGAGCCCCTGTTAAGCTTGAAAGAATTCAGAGACATTGCTCCCTTATTTGTTATAGACTGTTCTCATCAACGCGAAATGTTAAAAGGATCAATTGATGTGAGAGTTGAAATCGAAACAGATCTAGAAATACCTGATCAGACGGCGGCATATTGTTTAATTTTAAACGACTGTATATTTGAGTATAAGCCTTTGAGTAATATTGTAAAGAAAATATCATGAACAGCAACACAATAATTGTGGATCTTCAAGGATTTAAAAATAACAGAAACGAATTTATCGTGAAAGAGTTAGCTATAGCAACTCTAGAGCACACTCATATATTTTTAATAAAACCACCGTACCCGTTCACTACACTAACTAAGGAAGAAAGAAAACATGTGTGGTGGATTGAAAATAATAGAGGCTATCGGTGGAGTGAAGGATACATCGATTATAGAGAATTCCGTAGAATAATAAAACCTTATTTAAGAGAGAAAAAAATTATTGTAAAAGGAGGAGAAAAGATTAAATGGGTTCAAGATTTATGCGGACATAATAATATCATAGACATAAGTTATTTAGGTATTCCCAATTTAAATGTTCTTAATGATCTTTATTGTAAAAATATTTTTATATACAATTGTTTTACTCATAGGAAAATTTGTGCTTTAAAAAATGTTTTATGTATGAAAAAATGGTGTGTAGAAAATAAAGTGACTATTTAATATTTAATAAACTTTATTTGACAACTACTTTTTGTCTTTTACTTTTAATGTTTAATTAGTTTTAATTACTAAGTGGAGAACAAAAAAACTTTGATTCAGGTTTCAAGCGCTTTATTAATTTTACTCTATTAACATTCAAAAATAAAAAGAGCCTTTAATTTCTTAACTTTTATATTTTTTTAAATAGTTATGTACCTACTTTAAAAAATTTAAAAAATAAAACTAACTAAAAACTATCATTACACAACTTTTTCGATATTTTTCTAATTATTGTCTCAGTTAAGTCCATTATTTCGTCCACTGTATCTGTCACCACGTACTGAGCACTAAGCATCACATTGTCATCACTTAACTCATCCGACTCCTGCGTCATCGTACAAGAAGTTTCACTGTCCAGGTCACTCACTTTTATCTGTATTAGTCTTAGACCTTTTGAACGCTCCTTGTTGATAACGAAGGATTTAGCGGTGCGTTGCACTCTCTTTCTTCCATTTTCGGTCTTCCGCTTTAACTTCTTTTCTCGCAAAGTCCTAAGCCCGTTGCTCTGGTTCCTCGTCTCTAGCTCTTGACACGCCTGTGTCAATCCCTCCCAGGGATCGTGAGTGAATTGAGACAACATGATACTCGTATCGTCTGAGTTCTGCATTATCTGAAAATAATTGAACTGTTAGATCTCGTGATTTCATGTAAAAACATAAAATAATTCGTTAAATACATGATATAGGTATCTACTTACAAAGAGGTTTTTTCTTTCAAAGTACCGGATTGATGAACGAATGCAGTGATACTAAGTAATCTACTGTAACCAATTTACAAAATAATAACGGCTAGCAATATTGCAAAATATTTTATATTGCGAAAATGTAATTTGATATTTGCTGACCTGTTTACATACCGAACACCTGGTGTTGTTGTTCTAGATTATTTCACAAGTAACGTTATTACAACACATTTAATTAGTGCTGTTTCAGCATTACTTATAATTTTTTAACATATTACTTTAGTATTCCGTATCTTTAATATATTACCAATACATAGGTATGTATGTATATATGGGAGGTTTAAAATTAAAACCAAGTTCATGATATGTTTATAAATTTTATTAGTAGAGTAGGTACCTAATTACTATAAAAAACTAAATTAATTATTATCTATTAAACAGCTAACACTTACAGAGTAGGCATATAATACACACTACTGTTACAATTAAATACAATACATTACCAACCTAACATCAAAACATTCATAAAACTTATTTTAGAATAATTTATTATGACCCCATGCCCAGGTTGTAACTTTGTCTGATAAAATAAAACGCTTATCATCTGAATTTGACAAAGCTATTTTATTAATACTCTGCGTAAAAATCTCATGCTTGATGCATCTAAATAAGATATTTTTTTTTCTTATTATTTTATCGTGTAACAGAGCCGACCTATAATCAGATGAAGACAAGTCCCTTACTACATTTTTCTTTACACCCTTTGCCTTTTTAATGAATGCTGTTGCAGTTTTTATACAATATAATTTAGAACGGAGTCCTATGAATTCCGTCATAATTTCTCCTCCTAACTCGTCCTTAAACAAGCCTGGTACTTTATTGTTTTTTAAAGGTAACTCATAAATATTGTTAGAGTTATAGTTACTTGTATCAAAGTAATTTATAAAATTTTTCTTTAAGTCGTGATAAAAATCATTAGTTTCAATTTTATACACAAAGCTATCGGTATCAGTATAGCACAATTGCACTTTATCTCCGTAGTAAGGCTTTATAACAGAGTAATGGAATTGAAACATATGGCTTTTAGATAGTTCTAATACAGCAAATCCAATATAAATGGGTTTATCTAAAATAATTCTTTCTGGTTTCATCTGTACAGCAACCAAATTTTCTGAAAAAATTGTTGCGCTATGAAAATTAGGTCGTGCAATCAATTTATCTGCTGAAAGAAACTTCTTTGTTTTATTTGATTCATCGCTCCATTTATTAACTAATCTAACATCAACTCTTTTCTCATTGTCTTCTAATGTTTTACCGAATACTGAATTATTTAACAATTTAAAAAAGTCTTGTTGAAAGGAAGTTACAGCTTTTTTTCTCAATTCTGTGTTTAAAGTAATGTATTTATTCAAAAATGGATTTTGTCTGAATGTTAAGGCGCGATGAATTTTGTCTAAAATAAGTCCATTCTCGATACATGTCTTTAAATGAACATAATGAATTACGTATTGATATTTAGAATATAAATTTGGAATTAGCTTAGGAGTTTTACCACCCGGTGGTATAAATTTTTCAGGACAAAAAGGGTAATCGTTATGATTAGAATGCAACTCCTCGGGATATGTTAAATCCACTTCAAGAATGTAACCAAATTCCGAGTCATCAGTAATATTCATAATATTTAACTGATCTATTTCATTCTGATCCAAAAATCTAAAATCTGAAACAGGTAAATATTGTGACATGCTATACCCATACAAGTTATTACAATCAATGTAAACCAAAAAAGAATCTGGTTCGCTGGGATCATGATCAGGCATATATTTATTATTAGCTTGGGCATATCTCGTTGAACACAAACAAATACCCCCACGAATTCCTTTTTGTATAAAACGAATAATTTCTAAGTCAGATAATAATTCTAACTTAACGCCTGTTTTAAGTAACATTGCATCAAACGATAGGCTCGGAGCTGTTAAATAAAATGCCGGATCTAATTTATAGTTTGATTTGCAAACTTCTCTGAAATTTTCAAATATATCAGTCAAAAGTAAAACGTCTGTTTTAAGATAAAGATCTGTGTAAGCTCCCATATCTTTAATTTCGAATGCAGACCAAACTTCTTGAGCATGAGCATAATCAACATCGTTGATATGTTCATCGGTCAATGAATTATAAAAACATTTTTTCTGAGGAAGCTGTCTTTCAGAAAAGATTTCCAATGCTTCATGTGGTCGTAGGGATATACTCCTTTACGAGTTAACAATAAAAATTCTTTTTCAACCGGGAAACTCTTTTTTAAATGCTTAAAATCGGAGTGGTTCAAGCCCTTCGCTAATTTTTCTAAACTTGTTCCTAAAAACTGAAAAGAGTCAACAAATCGTATTTGAGCATATTGTTCATTATTGAGCTTTAAGAATTTAGTAAAAGATACGTAATTTTCTTTGTTTTTAGGTATAACTTTAACAGATCCAGAACTTTCAGCTAACTCTTTTATAAATAAATGACAGTCATAGCCGGCCAAGTTATGGAAAAAAACTGGAACTAATTTGGGAACACTGTACCTTAGATTACAATATTGATGCGCTGCACCTCGATAGCGTCCCGTGAGGTGACAGTGATCTCTCACTTTATCGAAAATTAATAATTCCTCACAAATATGACAAACATTAGCATTTGCATAAGCCTCTGCGTCATGTTCATTAAATTCCATTTTAACTTCGGTATTCAAAATTTCATAAATTTTTTTAATATCATTATAAAGTTTATCGAGAAATTTCTCTACACAGTCAGCCGCCCGATATTGCACAAAACGATTAAGACTACTATCATACGAACAGACTATTTGATACGCAAAAGCTGCTGGAATATGTTTTTGACGCGGTGAGGTATAACTCGAAGACGGATTAGGTTCACAGCTTTGAAATGGTTGAAGAATAGTCTCAAAATCCGCATATGCGACAAAAGGAACATCTTGCTTTCTATCAAAATTCTTAAATTGTAAATAGGTTCCTTTATCAGGCAGTACTGTACTAACACCGCTGCATGTATGGTTATCAAGAATAACTTCAGTAGTGAAAAATAACAAGCAATCATCACAAAAATATAATTTGCCATGATGTCTAGTAATTTGACATCTCACAAGTCGGGATAAGTTTTTTATCAAAACATAATGACATTGAACATTGTTTTCTACTAAAAGTAAATTAATTTTAGTTCTAGTTTTTGATTTAAATTCTGACTTGTAAATAGGCCCTACTACGGTACGGTTGTTTTTTAATGAGTATACGTTTATACACAAATGAGGATTATTCTTTTCGAAAGTTGAAATATCATTAAATGTAACTGGGAAAGATATGTCTTTTATGTTGAGAACTTTATGAAAGTGTGGGTACGACGTAATACGTTCACTGTTCATTTTAGCTGGGTATAGAGACGCGACGATACTCCACAAAAAGCAATATTTGTCCTTATTCTGTATATTAATACATGCTCTTTTGTTTTTAATTGCTAATGGTAGTTCAATATAAGAAGAACCAGATCCTCTCAAAGGGTCGTACTTATTTATATTAATTTCTAAACAAACATTATTTAAAAAAGTCCATCTGTTGGTGACTAATAAGTGGACTGTATAAATGCTGATTTAAGTAATAATAATATGGTTCGGAATGAATTAGATTTTATTGTAAAATAATACGTAACAAAACCACAATATCAAAAAACAGGTAACCTAGCAACGCCCGCTAGGCGCGAGCCGTATTGTATCAAAGAGGAAGAGGTTAATCCTCAACACTCTCCCTCCTCGTGACAGAAGAAGCATAAATAAAAATATTTCAACAAAGGCCTTCTAACAAACACACTTAATAAACTATATTATTAGGAGGACAGTAGACATCAGAAACAAAACATAAAATATGCTACCGCGCAAACAAAATGACGCCAACATGGCGCATACAAAACACTACGGGTAAAAAAACAAGTAAAAAACAAAACAGAACAGCGATCTACAACTATTGACTGAACTGCTAGTCCACTGGCAACCGAATCAATTTCCTAGCTGGCCGCTTGAAAATTCCTGTGGCAGTCTTTACTTCCGCTACCCGCACCGAGCCATCTTTGCCCGGAAAAACAGCAGCAACCCTGCCTTTCGGCCAAACTCCACGCGGCAAGCTTGAATCGATAATGACAACGACGTCTCCCACTTTAAGGCTCGCTCGGCCGTCGGGGGTTGAGCGCTTTGGAGTAAGTGTAGGCAGATATTCTTTTACCCATCGCTGCCAGAAATGATCGGACAAGCGAATCGCCTTCCTCCAATCCGAGCGGCTGAGCAAATCCCGGTCCGACAAAGTGATAGTAGCGGGAGCACCCGAAGAGGATCCAAGGAGAAAATGATTAGGCGTGAGAGCCTCTTCTTCCGCATCAACGGCGACATAAGTCAATGGACGACTATTGATTAGCCCCTCTGCAGATCCGGCTCGAAGGACCAGAAAAATGTTGGTGACTAATAAGTGGACTGTATAAATGCTGATTAAAGTAATAAAATATAATTCATTCCGAACCATATTATTATTACTTTAATCAGCATTTATACAGTCCACTTATTAGTCACCAACATTTTTCGTGGCGCTTCATCCCACCTGGAGCTCCGTTTATGGGCGGGGCGTGGGAAAGACTGGTGCGTTCCGTGAAAACTGCGCTAAAAGTAACGCTCAAGGAACGAAAGCCTCGTGATGAGCTACTCCTAACTTTATTAGCGGAAGCAGAGGGGCTAATCAATAGTCGTCCATTGACTTATGTCGCCGTTGATGCGGAAGAAGAGGCTCTCACGCCTAATCATTTTCACCTTGGATCCTCTTCGGGTGCTCCCGCTACTATCACTTTGTCGGACCGGGATTTGCTCAGCCGCTCGGATTGGAGGAAGGCGATTCGCTTGTCCGATCATTTCTGGCAGCGATGGGTAAAAGAATATCTGCCTACACTTACTCCAAAGCGCTCAACCCCCAACGGCCACGCGAGCCTTAAAGTGGGAGACGTCGTTGTCATTATCGATTCAAGCTTGCCGCGTGGAGTTTGGCCGAAATGCAGGGTTGCTGCTATTTTTCCGGGCAAAGATGGCTCGGTGCGGGTAGCGGAAGTAAAGACTGCCACAGGAATTGTCAAGCGGCCAGCTAGGAAATTGATTCGGCGTGAGAGCCTCTTCTTCCGCATCAACGGCGACATAAGTCAATGGACGACTATTGATTAGCCCCTCTGGTCGAAAAAGGCACCTGTGAATTATATTTAGGACGATCATCAGAGGGGAACTTTTTTGGTTGGTTAGGTACTGATTCTGGATCATTATTGCATAACCAATTCTCGACTTGGGCCTTCGAGGAATGCGTCGAATGTGTTATACGGCTATGGCTGCGATTAGAAACACTACTATGGTCACGTGCGTCTATCCTAGCAAGCTCCGCTTGGTACTCAACATCGCACGCTGATTTTTCTATCTCCGCAAGCCGACGTGCATGCTCCGCTTGTAACACAAGCTTTCGCACCGTCCTCGAAGAGGTCGCTGTGCGACGCGAGGACTGTGAACAAGGTGCGGAAATTGCGATACTCTTACCTGAAGTTCCAGGCTTACCACTGACGGGCTTAGGCGTTGCAGCAATCGGTAGCTCCACCTCGGGAGCAGATGCGGGTTCGTTACGACGAGATCTTGTCCGAACCATATTTGAAAAAAATTTGGAAAAACAATTTTTAATTAATGACGGCGACGAATGGACCAGAAAAATGTTGGTGACTAATAAGTGGACTGTATAAATGCTGATTTAAGTAATAATAATATGGTTCGGAATGAATTAGATTTTATTGTAAAATAATACGTAACAAAACCACAATATCAAAAAACAGGTAACCTAGCAACGCCCGCTAGGCGCGAGCCGTATTGTATCAAAGAGGAAGAGGTTAATCCTCAACACCATCCACTATCGCGATCTTGAAATTCTACAATTTTTTTCTTAATACCACTAACTAAGTTGTCAAATAAATTATCAGAATTAAAATTGCGATGTACAGTAACATTTTTGGTAGCGAACGACTTTTTCTCACTTACTTCATTTTTAGGTAAAAGAAATATCGCATAATATTCAAAATTAACTTTGACGCTTATGTGCTTTTTCAAAGAGAGCTGCAAAACGTTATTTATTTTAAAGAATAAACTCTGCAAAAACAACTCGGGCAAAGAGTGTTCATACTCATCTGTAGCAGTGATTCTATATGAAGCAATGCGACCGCGGAAAGCAGTTGCGAGTTCGACAACGCCATCGATGTCGCTCATCCGCAGCGTATCGCTCTTACTCTTGTGTGCGGTGCTCCTCAGGTGACCTACCCACTGTCTACTTCCTACATGGATACAACACTCAGAGCAAAATGGCATTTTTATACACTATAAAATCAAATAATTAATATTCACTTAATTAAATAATTTAATTCTCAAACCTGGTATCTACTTATAAAATTATATTTTATTACGTGAACTATTAAACTAACTACTTACCTTCCTACTTCTACTATTATTTGGATGCTAATTAATTATAAAAGAAATTAATAAAGTATACCATTTATATAAATTTATCCTATTTCTTAGTAACAATAAAATAAGTAGATGCCAAGCTTTAAAAAAATATTATTATAAACCTTATAAATATACCTCTATTACATACCTCGACTTTAACTTTACCTGGGCATTATGGGTCAATAAAAGTAAAGATAAAAGTAAAAATCATTTATAATATTTGAGTAGGTAAGTAATGAGTTTATTATTTAATATTTATTTTATTACTATAAAACACAGGTTTGCTATCATTAAATAATAACTTAGTTTTCTTTAAAAAACGTTGCAAGTATTCCCACTCAGACTGGTCAGGATCTAGCTGCACCTTGAGAGTCACGAGCGCCTTGGTATAGCGCGACTCAGGCGGCACCGCCTGAGCTTCCTCCGCGAGGTAGACGCGTGTCTCCACGTAGTAGCGGCCGTCCAGAGGGGCTTGCCGCACCACAGCTCCTCCAGCCACTTTGCTGCTGATGCTATTGGCGAGTCGCTTGCCACTAGCAGAGTCGCGCGTTGTGTTCTGTGCTGCTACGTCTTCCTCCTCATCAGACAGCAAACCGAAAACGTCGTAAGCGTCTTTTTTAGTCGCTTTTGATTTCTTCGTCGAACTAGCAGGCCTGTAAAAAAAGTCTGTTAGTCTCTGAATAAAATAGATTAGTTATATCATTTGTTATTAAAAAATGACTTTAAAAGAACATAGAACCTACATACTTATTTAAACGTTCTATTTCATGGCATTAGTTTAAACAGTTTTATTAAACAACAAACTACTCATATTAAACCAATCAAATCCGACCTAATCACATACCAGCCTAACTATATTATTATATGTACCTACTTGTTTAATTCATTATCATACACAATTGAATCTCTATGAGCCTACTGTATAACAACACCATCACTATAGTAAGAAGTCGAGCAAGAGCTAGACTTACCTGATGGTATCGCGGGAGGATATCTTCCTTTTCGGTTTTGGTTTCTGCACAGCGATGTTCAAACACTTCAAATTCTGAGTCGGACCTGTAAACAAAATTAAATTAAAATTCAGTTTTATTATCACAAAGAGCCTATAACTTAGTACACTGGAATTTGCTATCACCACTATAACCTTATTTTAGTATATTAAGTTTATAGAAATCCTAAAGTATATTAAAGTAGTACAGACGACTAAATCTTGAAAATAACACTTCAGTCGAAAAATAATTCTAATTGTGTAGATTAATCTAAGTAGAAAAATGCTCTTTAAATTTCAAAGTGTTTAACTTGATTTGCTGGCTTGTGTACCTCTACGATGATTTTAATAGTACTCACATGTTGAACACTCACAATAAAGTTGTTGCTGAGAAACGGAGAGAGAGGGAGACTCCTCGAGAAGAATGACTTCACTGCAGCTAGGTTTCACGCTCGAAGCACTTTGAAGCACAGAATGAAGCACCAGTTGAAAAGTTTCTAATTTTATCGGTAAATTATTGTTTATGTCGCGAAATATGTTAGGGTTGTCACTATAGTCTTTTTAAAAAATACGTAGATAACTTGTATGTAGTTGGAAATATATTTAACTCTTTATTGCACCAAACTTAAAAACAAAATAAATGTATACAGTAGTATGCAAGGGAGGACTCGTCTCTATAGGAGATCTCTTCCAGCCAACCCGTCATGGGCGTGTGAGTTATAATATCCAATCGGAAGTGACACCAGTGCATTTAATTATAATCCTTCAATATCAAAATACTATAAATATACCTACATAAAAATACCAAATATATTAAATATATACTCAAATGCATGCATACATATACATACATACATATATTTAAAATAAACTTACTATAATATAACTAACCATAATAACATAATATAAACAACAACAACATAATTACCCATAATTTTATTCAATCTTGGTGTAGAAATTCATATTTATATAGATATATTTATAAATATCTACATTACACATACAAAATTTACTTTTTATTCATAACTTTAGTATCAGTATAATTTTTTTTCTTACTCATAATATTATCTCCTGGGTATTTAGGTAGTGAAATTTAAAAATCATAACAACAGAAGGAAAAACACCTACATACGGATAAATATCAGTAATAGATATAACAAACAATTTTTTTCATACAACTTTATTTATACGACATTAATTATGTAACATTAAAAAAACGGTATATATCACAAAGAATAATATCACAACGGTTTTTTTATTATCGGTGTAGTAGATCCGTTCGTTGAAAGCCGCTCAACTAATATTGTGACAGCCCTGCTGCACTGCGAACTTGCATTTTTGTAACAACGTGACTTTCGGCAAACACGTGTCTCAAAAATTTTCCACGAGTAAATATTTAGCAATATTTTCATTATTGTACATACTTAGGTTATAGTATAAAAATTTAATTTTTTCACATACAGATCATAAAAAATACATTTAATGAATATTAAAAAGTAGGTAGGTTTGTTTCTGATTATCAAACTATTTTGAAGTTTTTTGTCGAAATATAAATATTTTTTATAAAGAAGAAAAGTAATAACTTACGTTAAACGATTTTTGAATTAATCATTATTAATTTAATTTAGAACCAATATAATAAATTCTATTATGCTTCATAAACAAATAAAATGTGTATAATGTTTGTTATATTTTATAAATATGTTAATAAGATTTAGTAAGCTCAGCTGATACAAAAAAGATACGCGTTGAATTGAGAACCTCCCCCTTTTTTTAAGTCGGTGAAAACATATCGAATATCCAACTCTTGAGTCTTGACACATGGCTAAGATACCTATAATTATTTACTCAAACATCACTAGCCCAATGGACTAGCACACAGTAAACACAATATTAAATTTTAACCTGAAAGAGGGGTGTTATAAGTTTGACCTGTCTGCCTATGTATATGTGTGTCTGTCTGTGGCATCGTAGCGCCTAAAGGAATAGACCGATTTTGATTCGGTTTTTGTTTGAAAGCTGATGTGACTACGATAGTTCTTAGCTATAATTTATGAAGATCGGTTCAGACGTTTGATAAATATTAGCTCATTTTCTACATCATAATAGGGTTTTACTAACTTTTACAGATCCGATTAGTATAGCCGACCCTATACCATCAAAAAGTTTACTAAATGCTTAATTCTTCAGAAACTTACAACAGATATAGCGTGTTTGGGCTCTTATGAATAGTCTCAATGAGATGATATTAGATAGATGATTAATGACGCCGGGGGTTACCTAAAATTTTTAATTTTGTATTTTATATTATATTAGTCTATTGAAATCTAGGGATAACAATATCTTGAAGATAACATAATAAATAAACATACCTCCCTTAAAATTGTTTAGATATGACGTAATAAAATCATTTTTTGATCTACATAGTACAATACTTTATATTTGGTGTTGGATCTTATTCTGGTTTGGTTAGAATAACGAGTTATACTATAATATTAAACATCTCGACTAAATATTCATCATCGAAGACTGACAGACAGACAGATATAATAATGTATTTTAAATCTAAATTCTAAACAGATGAAAAGCAAATATTTTTTTTGGACAGAGCTACCTACTTTGTTACTATCAACTCTTCAAAATCCATAAAATAAAGGTCCTTCTATGATAATTTTCATGTATTTTTATTATAATATTATTTTGGACTACATTTCATCAAAATCGGTTCAACAGATTAAACAGTACCTACTTAATTATTGTAATTGTGAAATTGTCATGGTTACTCTTGAATTAGCTATATTATTATATCTATAACACGTCTTATATATTGTGACTTAAAACTTAACTTTCAAATTTAACAATTCAAATTAGACGACACGATAATATTCGATTTTAGGTAATGGTATCTAATAATTGTAATTAGGTCATTCCTACATCCGTTGCACCGGCGGCGCGGCGCGCGTCGGTTTGGCTTCAGGAATTTGCTGACTGACAGATAGTTATTTTCCATTGTTACTACGGAAATTGAATGGTTTAAATAATTTAAATGAATAATTAACCGACTTGAAAAATTGTAGATGCTCAATTCACTTATAAGTATTATTAACCTCTCAACCAACTAAATCCAGACACAATTGGGTTTTAATTGTCTTCTCAGGAGTATTATACCACTCGCTCGACAGATTAAAATTATTTAAGGTATTAACTGAAGAATTACGTAAGGTTGGCCTAAGAAATAGATGAACACTTTAGTACTGTCGTGGTACTGTCTCACACTCACACTAACTATTCTGTATAATTAATATGGTTTTGGTTACAACCAGAATATAGTTGGTGTGGCATGATACAAAAATGTGTAAGTATTCCTATTTAATTTTTAACGATGTAGAATTTTTTTTATGAGGGTCAATTAGTGAGGCACTGACCGTACCTACGTAATCATTATCATTGTTGTTCAGTGATTAAAGCTACAATATCGGTCTGTTCCCGTCTGATGTAATATTAATGTAAATAGAAAATAATTCACTGTCTGATCCAGATGGGAGTCAAACCATTGGGATCTGTGACTTTAAACTGTATGGCCTACGGTTCTGGGTTTGTTGTCTTGTTTGAGCAAACTAATGTTCCCCCTTGATGCTATACTTAAAAAATCTTTCCTTGATTGACTATTAAATTTGTTTAAATTTTGCTAATTGTCCAAAACTAAGTCAGGTAGTATTTTAGTTTCATTCATAGAATATATTAAACAATCAGGAATGGGTGCATTTAGGTATGAGTGTCGGTAAGGTGTCATATGGCTGCATCCGGCATGCATGGCGCAATGAGGCGAGCGCGGTGGCGGGTCGCGGGAGGCGGTTAACTAAACGTTGATCATGCTTTTTAAATCAACTACAAATTCACAAACAAAATAATTATAAAACCAATGTATTTATTTGCAGCACCGATGACTGCATATACATTTAACTGAAAAGGTATCGAATGTTTTGACGACTGGATCCTGTCATTGTATTCGTGTTAAGGTATTAGGTTTTATGACGAAGGAATGAGCTCACTCGCAGACGCGTCTGCTACCGATCCATATCCCCCATTCGTGTGTTTGAGTAGGATGATAAGTGTTATTGGGCACTTCTAACTAACGAGTAAGGTTGCGGTGCAACCGAACGATGTGAGTTAGAATGCCCAATAACATACTACTGCTATCGCGTGAAGCAACTGAAATCTACGCAAAGTTATGTCAAATTTGTAAGATTTTTTTTTTGTTTTTAAGAAACCAAAGCTACAGTGTTTTTAGTTTTCCAAATTATAAAAAGTTTTTTTTGTGTAGGTACTCAGTAGGGCTTCACAGTCCGTGATGACGTAGTTTTGGATTTAGTAGAGACACGAGTTACCAGGGACTGTGGATCGGTGATGACTACGTCTAAGTAGCAATACGCTCTAACTACCCAAAACGTCTATGGAGCAATACGCTTAACTAGCAAAAGGGTCTTTGTAGCAAAGAGTCTAACTATTGAAATGTTTTTAGTACAAATCGTTTAACTAGCATATTGTCTAATTCCCAAAATGCCTAGACTTTTAGGTACACATATTTTAAACAAAATCAAAAACAGACTTCAAAACTTTATTAAGGCAAAATATTTTTGGTCAGTGCCGTCTTAAAAATATTTATGTAAGTAGGTACTTACCTACTAACCTTTTTTGCCTTTTTAATGTCTGGAAGTCGGTCTTTATTTTACATTTTTTTTAAAAGATGAGTGACCGTCACTGATATAACTATTTATTAAATGGTACCTACTTTGATTGAAAAAATATTGTATACCTATTTCATAAATGTTCAAACAGCTAACAGCTTATCTTAATTCAGCGAATTGCTTGTATAGAACCCCAAAGTGTAAAATCCATTTCGATTTTTATTAAGGGGTAATTTTTAATAAAGTGTATTGTCTTACTTTTTCGCGAGCACTACACATTTTAAATAAAACCCATTTACCGGATTTAACTCGCGTTTAATTAGATGTTACATTATTATTAATTAAGTACTTTCATTAAATTAAAAAATATAGTTCATATTTTAGTTAAGTTAATTATAAAGAATATTCTTTTCATGAAATGATTTAAATTTAGGAAATTAACACGTCGAAATGACAAACAACTCATTCGTGATTTTAGCATGAAATGAGTGTTGTCTAAAATAAATTAAAGTTTAAGTAAGAATTTGACTAAATAAGGTACTTCAAATAAACAAACTAAAAAAATATTAACAGCCAAATGAGATAATCTTACTTTCAATTTCATTACTTAAAGAAAAGTCTTAGTAGTGTATCTAATATGAATAAATTGGGTGATTACTATAGAAGCAAAATCAGTCTCCAAACTGAAAACAATTGTAGACGCAGGAAGCGAATAGTAGAACTGAATAAACTTATCCTAATAGAATAAAAGAAAAATTATGTAACCCAAAATTAAACTTAAACCCAACTAAACTTAACGGGCCATAGTTCATTTAAATTATACAAAGTTCATTGTTGACAGAAAATAAACGGAACAAAAAGAATTCAAGTTATACACGATCATAACTGAGCCATTTAAGTTAAATAAGTCGGAAAGAAAATTAAAAATGAGTCTTAATTTAAATACGAGCAAAGAGTTTAAAAGCTTAGTTTTAACTTTTTTTACATTAGCCAACAGTATGACATTTAACATCACATTTAATTTCCTTTTGGTATTACAACTGTGTGCTTATTTATACTAATATATTTTCTAGTGAAATATCTAAAGCAATTATTGTTCTTCTTTGTTAGTGCCCTAATTACTGAAAGTCAAGTATGTAAAGTTTTGTAATCGATTCTTTTAATATCATACTCTTTATTGTACTTGTAACAAAGTTTATCAATACAATTAACGATAATTAGTTAACAAGGGTGGACTTATCTCTATAAGAGATCTCTTCCAGTTAACCCATCATTTTGTTAGATATTTAATGGTTAGGCTGGCAACACAAAAGTGCATAGTCTATTGAAACTTATTATTTAAAAATTAAGACATAATAATGAAGACATAAAAATAAATTCTTGTCCCTTCCAACATCAAAGAGGCTTAGATCTTCATGTCCCCAGGCTTAAGAAGTCATCTATTTAACGTGGCCCGTTATTCCGTCAATAGATAATTCAGCCACAGTCTAAACAATGGAAGCCAATGTCGCAATTTGTTCGGCAAATGAAATCCAAAGGCGAGACAAAGAAGATGGATTAACGTGAAAACGTCCAAGTAATTGTGAAAAATGTGAATCGTTTTCACACAAAAATAAAGAGTACGCCAACTTGTAAAAACAAAATGAAATTTAAGCTCAAGGTAATACTTAAGATTTGGAAACACAAAAGAAGACACGACCCAAGTCTGTATAGAATTCTCGATAAAACCAAAACATTTCGTTGCCGCGTTTGTTACTAAATCCAGCCGAATTATATCCCACGAGAATAAATTATGAGGGCAGACCATTTCCTCTCAACGGCACAGCTAAACTTTAATTAAGCTGCATTTCGACTGAAATGGGCTCCCCTTTCAAACATTTAGAGCCAACTCGCAGCACAGTCAAATTCTCAACTTTATATTAGGCCTTGCCCTGAAATTTTAGACATTCTGAGATCGGTTGAGTTGCGAGTATACGCGTGCCATTGAATCGCTAGGGAGATGCATGCGAGCTAAGCAATCTCAACTATTCAGCTTGCCAGATTTGTGTTTTAACTTCATTCTAGAAATGCAAAGACGTATCCGATTGTAAGCGATTGCCATAGCTAATCGTATAAGATAGTCGTAAAAAACTAAAAATACGTATATAGTAGATACCATTGCAATCAGAAGTGTCCGCTACAATAAAACGGGATTATTATTACATGACTGGATGTTTTGATAAAGTTATAGTACCTAATAGATTCGATATTTTTATGTGGTTTCATGTCACATTTTCCTCATGCAATACTTTCAAAATAATGTTCTTAGCATACATTTAATTTTATTATCATGCGCTCATTTTTAACTTTCCACTTTTTTACATATCAACTGCCCTTAACGGGCGAAATTCAAGTACTCGTACATGACAGCCACATTTTTTTTATTATATTTTATAGACGAGTCCGAACCAACTTAAAATAACGTTATATTTTGCGTAGATATATAAACTTCAACTTATTTGAGCAATACGAATAAAAGTAAGAGTAATGGATAACTTAGGCAAGATCTCAATAGATGCCACCTACACAAAAACACGAGGATTGGTGTAATCAATAAATACCCAATAATGGGTCGATATGGGTTGAGAATGACGATGCCAACAAGGTGAACTCTGAAACATTTACAGACTACGATGGCGATGATCATCACCAGCCTATATTCGACCTACTGCTGCGCACAGGCCTTTCTGCATTGGAGAAATACATGAGAAGTTTGGATCAAAACACCACGCCCCGTGAGGGTTGACAGGTTAAATAAGTTGCAGCAATAACCGGGAAAAACGGCTTAACTTGCCTTCCGAAGCAAGATAACAAATTTTGATTGATCCATCCCGCGATCGACCATGGCAAGAGTTGCTTCGTTTTCGTAATAAAAACCAGAGTGCTCAGACCACTATACCGAGCGAATCAGTGCGCGATCGATTATGACGACAGATTACCGTTAAATTATTTTGCACGTTAGGCAGATCAAATCAAGATAGTGTTATGGCCATGTTTCTCACAATAAATCATGATTTGAAAAATGATCTCTTATATTCATCAACGTAAACAGAACGTCCATCAATTCTTCTATAGCTTCGTGGCAAGACTATTTAATTGGATCTTGAAAAGTAGTGTGTTTATATGACACTCTAGGTTACGTCATTGTTCTAGTTTTAACATTTTTACCACATTCTAGGAAATATAGACCTTTTCGTCATTCTCATCTTCATCAGCCCACAACATTCTACTGTTGGACATGAGGCCTCTCCACATGAACGTCACTTAGCTCGATCCTTGGCTAGCTTCATCCAGTTACTTCCAGCCACTTTGGGAATATCGTCACTCCGCTGAGCATCCCACACCGCACCTTCCGAGCCGCGGTCTTCACTCAAGTACGCGCTTGTTCCAGCGGTCGTTCGATCAACTGATATACCTTTAGAAAATATTATTATAATACTTGAAGCCCCTTAAAATTGAAAAATACAGGGATCAAAATAGCACCTTGTCCTTAAATAATTATCTTATATCAGAAGCTTAAATGCCGTCTATGCCCAGTGCGTGTAATTACTGGGCATGTGGATACGCACCTGCAATATCGACTGATTTTTCCTTGTTATTGTAGGTGTTTGTAGGCGGCGGTAACCGCTTACCTCCAGGTGGGTCGTCAGCTTATTTGTCATCTAGTTGTATATAAAAAAGCTTTATCATTATCAAATCTAAACAGCTTAAAGAGCTTATGTTGGATACTCAAACGCTACGTAATTCTTAATTGAAAGGCTCCGCTTGAAACATTTTTAGCGTCATTTTTCCTTTCAGTAGGAATCAGGAATTCTAGCTTCAGTGCCAGGACAATGCATGCCATTACCTCGCTAGAGAAAGCTTTATTTTTAGATGCCACGAGACTGGATTCCGAGCATAGAGCAAATTTCTGGCGCATAATTTCAATAGCCATGATTAAAGCCGTTTCGAAGCTGCTTACTTTGTCAATATAATTAAATCGGAAAAAGTTACACTTCAAGTTAATATTGTGCTAAGGAATTTAAACCTTAAAAATTCAACGAAGCGCTATGTTGATACCGTACTAGTGAAGTCATAATATAGGGGGGGGGGGGGGGGGGGAAGTATTTCTGAAAGCAAGGTAATTTTTAACAAGGTTTTGTACGTCAAGTCAGAAAAGACTACCTCATAATCTCTTTCTGCTAGTTATCTCCCTCAGATTCATGTGCAATGCCAGGCATCGCGCACGACACTTTATCTTTTTAAAAGAAGGTTATCAATTCGGTCCGTATGTATTAAATATGGTCATAATTGCACAGTTATTGCATATGTTTGTCTATATCAGCTCCTGAATATGAGTGCCATATTTTATGAGTTTATATTATGTTTATGTATTTGTATGTTTCGGATTGCTAAAAATCTTTATTTTGTTGGACTTCATATAGTCTAACTGAGGGAGAAATTGGTGCAGTAGTTTCTGAGATGGAGAATAAAGTGTTCATCAGTCACTAACAAAACGTGTCGTTGGCTAAACAGCGTAATTCTAAAACAATGTGATTATGCATGTTTTTTTTAATGGTTGCCTGCACTTAGGCTTTTGTCATCATCATCACCAGCTTATAAATGTACCACAGCTGGGCACATGCCTTTTTATAATGAAGATACACATGAGGAGCATCTCTCATGTAGGAAGGGTTACAATTAGGCTCTAGCAACACGAAATTTGAAAAAAAGGAAGAAATATAAAATTCTTACTACAATGAAGAATCTGTCGAACGTAGAATCTGTCGAATGTAGCATCTGACGAATGTAGACTATGATGTCATAAGTAGAATCTGTCAAAAGTCGACTAAACAAAAATTAGTAATCTTAGTAAAAAAATAAACTGACTTCATAGTAAAACTAATAATTTAAATGATGAAGATAGGTACTTATCTCTTAAAAAAGTAATTTTGGAGACGGTGCTTCACTTTCAATGGTTCCTGGAAACATAAACTGTTTCCAGCAATACCACAACATACCTTTTTATGAGATATTACGTACGTACTTCATTTTAGTTATTTGTTACATTTTAGTGTTTTGAAGTCGGTTTAATATTTTTTTTATTTCTTTTTAATGGCCTCGATGAGAGTTAGCCCGCGTTCGTATCCTTACCGCACTAACTGTGGTGATATTGACAGGTGACTGGTGAGCACGGAGGTAGGAACGGAATGTAATAAAATAATGTTATTTGCCTACGATCTTCTGTAAGATGGAAGTGTTCACCAGTCGGGGACTCAAACTTTGAGTGGAAAACAAAATATATTCTACCTCTTTTAAAAGAAATTAGAGCTCGCGCCAAACATATACTTCGTTTTAAAATTACATAGAGCAGTATTGCGCAGCTGCCCGCCGCTACCATCCATGCCGCGTTGTTTCGCCGAGCCATATTTTGATAGTGCGCAGTGAATCAACTCGTGTTCAGAGCGAACTAGAAGTGTACGCAAGTTTGGCGCAAGCTTCTAGGAATTAAATAAAGACAATCTTCTTGTGTAGACACTAACTCACTTTATTTTTCTTAAACCGTTGAACGCTGACTTAAAACTAAACTTAAACATCAATAATCATGCCATCTCCCCGCTACCCCCACTAAGCTAATATTTCACAAGCCTGAAGTTGGCAACATGAAAATTTAGTAACTCTTTAACATTAAGATTCTAAAACTACTTAATTTATCTAAACACGTTTATAACATTAAGATTCAGGATGCCTCAGGACGTGAAATTTTTCTAGTTTTATTGTATTTTAATTACTGGGTAATAAAGTAATAAAAGTTTATGGAATTTACACTAATTTCTTCAGGGACAGGCAGATTTTGATAACGTTAATAGCCAAACATTGTTAGCATAAATAAAAGGCTTACAGCTTCGTAGAAGAACTCAATAAATAACGTCGTTCATGAGACAAAAACCATACACATTTCCATGCGTGTGGAAAACATTTCAACACATATTAATGTGTCAGCTATTTAAGATACATCCGTTATAATAAGTTCTTGTTACCATAAATATAAAGCTCCGTATACACTGGGGTACGTTGGCACCCGGCTTTGGTACAAAGTTACAAGCGCAGTTTGTTGACTATATCTAACTAGAGGAAGAACTTGGTGCCGAAGTGGTTTGAGTGCAGAGCAACTTTCGCCAAGGTATATAGGTATCGGGATAGGTCAATCAATATTATTTTAACAACGAGCTCCTCCGTGCGAAAGGCGCGTTAAGCAGTTAGTCCTGGTTGTTTCTACAACCAGTTTAACCCACTAACAGCCAGCATGGTGGTGTTATCACCTCCAATTCATGTGTTTCTCCCATGGAGGAAGGCCTGTGTCCAACAGTGGGTAGGTCATAGATTAGTGATTTTAAGAGTAATATAAACAGAGAACATTAAGTTTACAATAACTGCTTAGCATCGAGCCATACGCCTGATTTCCACCTACTTGGCTGGTTAACCTACTGAAAACTATACAGTTTTAGTAGTCAGAAGGTATTGGGGTAGGAGTTTTACCCGCAGATACTTGCAGTAACTTTTGTATATTTTACAAAACAACACTTCACTTCCACTTTTACAGTTACCAGGTTTAATGTTAACACCAGTACGACGTCTCAAAGCAGACTGGTTGTCGCCGAGGTTGTCTCCGAAAATCGAATCAAAATCAAGTTTATTTGCTTTAAATAGGGTTATTACAATGTTGTTTAAAAGTTCTGTAAGTAGCTTAACCTATTTAGCCATATACTACAGCATTTAAATTTAAACAATTTTAACATTTTCAACGATTGCGTAAAATAAATAATATCAGCAATAATATGAATTAAAGTCATGTTTACAAATATGAATTATTTAAATTAATAATAATAATAATTTTAAGGCGGATAAAAGTATTGTAATCAAAATAAACTAGTGCATTGTCAGTACAGTAGGCATAAAATTAATTATTCATTGTTTATGTTTAAAAAATTCTTCTAGAGAGTAAAATGTGTTTGTCAACAACCATTTTCGGAGAATGGTTCTAAATTTATTTTTCTGTGCTAAAAATCTTAAGTACCTATTTTAACTAACACAGCTTAATGGCGTGCGTTTTTCGGTAAGCCAATAAGCAAGAAGTAAAATTCCTAACTAATTTAGACAAAATAATATGCAATGTATAAAAACATTTAATTTATTTAAACGAGTTTCATCAATAATGTTAATAATTAAATACAATAATTAGTAAAATGTTATATACAAAAAAATGAATTAATAACATATAAATATTATAACTTCCGACCAGACGGACAATTGGCTGTTTAGTTATTAGTTAACTGAATAATTTCATATAAGTAGGATTGAAAGTTAAATATTATTACACCAGCGATATATTTAACATTTGAAATTAAAAGAATAATGACTAAATTATAACTTTACGTTCTGGCTTGTTCCCGTGTCAGGAGTCAGCTGTCTCCTGTTTCTTAATTACATATTTCGTCTTCGTCAATTTGTATTTCATCAATTATCATACCTGGTTACATAACTTGTACTACCTATCTACTTGGTACCTACTCCAGTGAAGACGTGGCTTTAGGTCGCAAATAAATAAGAATTTATTTAGCACTGTCTCACCTGATTCCGTTACAAAAAATAGGCTACTTTAATCTGCGTGAATAATGTATTTCCTCTTCTATATTGTGACATTATAGTCACACAAATTTACACAGCCGAAAGCTGTTACAGAGAGAACATAGAAATAAACGTTTCAGCTGAGTCACAGTCACGCGAAAATGCCTTTTTCATTTTATTTACCTTCCGAATATTGAAAGTTGGACCATAAAAAATTCAGTACTGGAAACAACTTAATTGTGCATTAACACGCCGACAAAATAAAACATTCAGTGGTCGAACATAATTGTTTAATGATACCCGTTGAAATGAGAGTCCTGGACTAATGGTTTGGGTTCCGTGATCAAATGTCACGTAAAATGTTTAGTTTTACTCACTTCTAGTTTTGTTGTTATAAAGGAAGTTGTCAGGCAGGTGACCCTGGTTTTTGTATATTTTCTCCAAATCAATTTACTAAAAGAGATAGGCAAATATTTTTTTCGTAAAATGTAGAAAGATGGATAAACTGTGCTTTTCTATATTTATTTATTTATTTAAGGGAAACATACAGCAATACAATATACACACAATACAATATGCACAGCATTAACATACAAAAAATTACGCATTTGAACTAAACAAAATGTCAACAAAGTTTCTAATGTTAAAGATAGAACAAGCACTCACTAGAAAACGGTTCTGAGAGTACTTAGTTTTACAAAACGGAACTGAAAAAGTATCCTTAGAACGGGTTTTGTGTTAGAGCATTTCATAAAAATATTACTTACTTAAAAGTTAAGGGGTCTCAATTAAACCATTTATGATTTTGTACAGAAGAGTTAAATATACGACAAAGTTGTGAAATGCGTACGGCGCGTCTGATGCTAAGGGGTCACTGTAGCCCATAGACGCTATTAGCACCTTGGGCACCTACATTTTGTTTGTCTGTAAAAATCAAGGGAAAACTAATGTTGACAAAATATGAGGAGACCAGTTCTCAACATAAGGCTTTCTCAGTGAGATCCGTACCACTAGCACAAATTTCAAATTTCGAATCGCCATCGTATCGAGTAGTTACGTTAGCTTTTGTCTGACTTTTGCTTGAAATTTTAAGCGTGTTTGAACGATACGATTACGATTTGAAATTTAAAAATGTTCGTGCTAGGGGTACTGGTGAACTCAACCACCGCAGGAACACAACAGTTTTTTTATTAACATGCGCAGGTTCACAAGAGGTTCCCTCGTGATCCCACTCTTGCTCCGAGAGAAGCTAAGAGGGGTCGACGATGTAGCGAGCTTACCCAGAAAGTGCCTATTTAAGCGAGCTTTGAAGGAATCCAGTTTAAATGCACTAAGGAATACCGTAATTGGCAGAGCATTACACTTCCTGGCTGAGCGCATTTTTTTTTATACGAAGCACGGCGAAGGACGCAACACCGCCTGATATGAAGCGGTAAGAAGAGTCCATATGCGAAGACAGCTAGTGCAGCTTGAAACACACTGTTCTAACCGCCGCCTTGCCAGCCCATACGGTGCTTTTTCTCACCTCTTTCGAAGAAACCCATGTTATAGTAAGGAGGGAGCACATCTGCTGGCAAAGAATTCCAAATTTTGGAAGTCCGACTAACAAATGAGTTACTTAACTTCTTTGTCCTTGATGTTAGGGTGGAGAAAGTAAATTGTTGACTCCGAAGACCGGCACACATGCTCCTGAGTAGAAAGGGAGAAGGCGGGATTAGGTCAAAAAGCTCACCAGAACACTCACCATGATAAAAGCCAATAGAAGGCGCTAAGCAATGTCATGACAAAATTGTAGAGGCTCTAGGCTGTTCGAGACCTCTACGTCGTCATTGATACCAACGGCAGGACACTGCAATCTGTCTAGTGCACCGAGGAGGTACTTGGCGAAGTCATCCCATAGATGCGCGCAATATTCAACGCAATACCGAGTTTTGTACAGCAGGCCTAATGGGTCTGGCGTGAAAAATCGACGCACCTTGTTCAGAACACCAAGCCTCCGAGCATTATAAAAGATGACTAAAACCGCTTGGTGCGTATGTTTGATATATCAACGAGGTGTGTGGGAGGTGATAGCTCGCCCAACGTTCAGTTGTCTTCTGGTGAAAGGTCTTGATGGAAGGAGCTCATGAGGCTCCTGAGGACACTCACTGAAGAACAACCTGAGAACACCGACAAGCAAGCGACCTTGCGGTGGTCCAAGCTATGAAGCTCAGGATCCACCAACCTTTCGTCGCTAATAAGTCTCTTCGAGGAGCTCGGTGGCGTATTGGTTTGAGCGCTCTGGTTTCGATTCGAAAAACAAAGCAACTTTCTCCATGGTCGATCCTGGGATGAGTCAATCTAAGTTTGCTATCTCGAGCTCCTCCGTGCTTCAGAAGGCACTATAAGCCGTTGGTCCCGGTTGTTCCTGCAACGGCTTTAACCCACCAACCCGCATTGGTCCCAAACTCGTCGCGTGTTACTCCCATGTAGGAAGCCCTGTGCCCAGCAGTGGAACGTATATAGGCTGGTGATGATGATGATGAAGTCTGCTCTGCGTTCCACCGAATCCAAAGTGGCAAGTTGGTATTTGGCTGAGCTGTCCCACGGGTAAGATCAGCACTCCATGCACGATCGGTCTTGAGAACAGTTCCGCATGCACAATCGGACTTGTGCTCTTTATAGTATTTGTAGGTTCAGCAGAAACCTGCGGGGAACTTAATGATCTTCACTAGAGCTCGTTGAAGAAACGCTTTGTCGGGAGTAGAGGGACTCTTACGCAGTCAACATAATGCTAAGAGCAGTACTTCTAGCACGAACACTTTTAAATTTAAAATCACCAACATATCGAGTAGTTACGTTAGGCTTTTGTTTAAAATTTTAAGCGTCCGCTATATGATTAGGATTCTAAATTTAAAAATGTTCGTCCTTGCGCTACAGGCAACGCGTGAGTAGTGCCAAAAGTCCTACGAGTATCTCTAGGCTTAAATTCAAGCAGGTCGAGCGGTTGTTTACCACCATTATCGTGTATAAAAAAATAATAGTACAAATTAAGGTCGAAATAGAGGGTAGTCTCGTGATTAAACTTTAAGTCACAAAAGTAACACAAATAGAGTGAAATATCGGCAACTTATAGTTAGCACGCGACAAACTTCGCTCAGTAAATATAGACCAAAAGTAATTCAGGTTACTCATGAGTCAAACGCTGAAGATGCTTTGAAATAGAGTAAAGCAACATATTTCGTATACAAAATAAAAAAAACTGTAAAGAAAAATAGAAAAAACTGACTTTAAAACACTGATAAGGAAAAATTTGAGGTACCTATTCATTTCATAAAAATTTGTTTTTAAGGTTCTGGTGCTAAGCTCTATCAATTTATATATCACAAACAGTTCATGTTACCTAGTAATGTCGAAATGTCTGTCATGTCATTCGCACAGTTTCTAAAAGTTGGAGCGTCAGACTAGCCGAATAGAATAATTATGTTTGATTGTTTTTCTTTTCATGCCTAACTATCCTTTCAGTAATTATATCGCCCTTCGAATAATTTATTTAAGACAATATACCTAAACATAGCTATACATATGTACAGCTATGTTTATACTATAAGTTTCACTTCAGATAATTATGATAAGTAAATTAAAACAGATTAAGGTACACGACTCATTAAATTATGTTATTCATGGCAAAGCAAATTCTATTGCTGTTTACTTGGTAACTCAACCACGAACTCCTATAAAGTGCTCTGAAAAAGAAGTAAACAACTATTATCGTTGGTATCGGATATTATGGGAGTAATAAAATATTATTTTCATAGAAGGATCACAAGAGGTACTCGAGCATCCCGATAGCCTAGCAGCCCGACAGAATTTAGCTACATACTTACAAAGTTACTGAAACCCGAAACAGGCAATAATGAACTTTAATTGGGGAAAGGTAGGGTTGTGCTGAAAGTAAATTTCAATTTGGGGTACGTTGCACATTTGGCAGACGCCCAGCTGAGATTCTGTACGTTTTGGAGACAAATCATTGAGAGAAAACAGATTTGCGCCGCTATTGCATGCGACGGTGGCGGAAAATATTGTTTGTGATTGTTTGTTCACTTTATGTCCATTGCAACAGTTTGGGGCAGGATAGTTTTATAAACAACAGTCTTTCTAAAAGTGTAACGATTGCTTACTTCTTTCGGATGGGCATCACACATGGAATGAAAAATCAAAGTAAGAATTTGATTTCCATAACAGTCTTGCTTTTATACAGAACACATCAAATTAAACCACACCATCTGGTGTTAAGTGTTAGGATAAGTCTGACCGAAGACAAAATAAAGCTGTATAAATCATAACGCTAGCTTCTTTTACAGTAAATTAAAGACAACAAAACATCGGTTAAGTACCCTAATTTAAAAGACTGTAAATCCGACCGAATAAATAATAGAGCTGTATAAGATCTACTGCCATAGCTCCCTTCGTTCTGTTAACACAATGAAAGAAAAAAAACATAAAATAAATAAACAAATAAAAAAAATACGATAACATCCATTTTACCGACCCTATACCTAACCAAAGACAACTACAGCTGCCTAGACCATACTACCTGGCTACATTTACCGACATTAATGGAAGAAAGAAATAACACAAAATATGAAAGACAAATAATAACAGCAAAGTGAAGACTACATCAATTTTAACAAACATATACCGAAAACAAGTAGAACTGCATAAACCATACTGCTTTAGCTACTGTCACATGCTGACAGGCAATATAATAAAGAAACAACACAAAATAAAAAGGCAAATAAAGACAACAAAATATAGACTGCAATAATTTTGACGAGTGGTTATCCGACCGAAGGCAACTGCATAAATCATACTGCCCTACCAATCTATACTTTTCCACACAATAATAAAAGAAAGATAATTAAATAAAAACCGAGTTCAAAACACTATAAAAGGTAAAAAAAATAAAATTAAAAAGTTTAAGTAGCCCCTGGCCTCAACACCATCTCATTGAGACTAATCTTATATGTGAGCCAAAACGCGCTATATCTGCTGTAAGCTTTTGAGAGAATTAAGCATCCCGCAGACTTTTTAATAGTGCAAGATCAGCTTAAGGTTAGTATGTCATGGGAATGTCACGAAGTAACAGTACACCAAATTTCAAATCAATCAGATCTGTGAAAGTTAGTAAAACCATTTGATTAAGTAGAAAATGAGCTGATAGTCATCAAAAACCTGAACTGACCTTGATAAATTATAGTTGGTCCATGATTATAGCTAAGAACCATCCTGATCACGTCAGCTTTTAAAAAAAAAGAAATTGGACCATTCTTAAAGAGCTACGATACCCCAGACAGACACAAGGATACACAGAAACATAGACAGACACGTCAAACTTATAACACCCCTCTTCGGTGTCAGGAGTTAAAAGGTTAAGTAGAGACAAAAAAATAAAAGCTAACTTTTTTTATTTTAAAAAACACTTGATAAAGATAGGTAGCATAAAAATCAAGCACCGTAAATATATGACAGGAATTTTCAGCTTTTAGCTTTGTATCCCGAACAAGTTAACGTACATGATATTTCTTTGCTAAACCGTTGGAAAGACGTTTCTCGTTTAAAAATGTTTTAAAAATATGAGCTGAAATTTTTCGTTGCCGCCGCAGCCAATGGGGCGGAAGGCAGACGTTTGACATCCGCGTATATTGCTCGCAGCTATTTTAGCTATGGCACAAGAAAACCGTTTTAAACTATTAAAAGTTAATACTATAGTCATATTTCAATACCGTCTAGAAATAAAAACAGGGGGTGAGATATTATACCAACTTAATCTTATATTTTTAATTCATTTTTAATTTAATTCTATCATTGATTGCTTTTAGACATTAGACATCTACAATAACAAGGAATGATCACTTGGTGTAGGTGAGTTGTCATCCTTTTTTTTTCAAAGTGGAATCCGCTTACAGACGATACCCTAAACCGCTGGTTAGGTGGACCAGCGGACCGTCGGCTAGACGTGGGCCTGTGCAGGGGTCGCCCAGCGCCTGATCATAGCGGCACTGGGAATACCTGCTAAACCACTCCGGTTTCTCCATGCCCTTAATGGAGACGACCCGGGGTTTGCCGAAGCATTTCACCAAGCCGCCTCCGGGTGGTGCGTTGTCATCCTGAGGCCTTTGATGCCTGTACCTAATTACACTAGGTACCTTTTCGTTCAATCCGAAACACAGCGAACTGCTCCTGCTGTTGCGAAACAAAAAGAAGTTCAAAAAACATTAGCGCTCAAGTGCTTATATTAAAGCCAAACAACACAAGAGTTAAAGAATGGTACGGCATAGTGGTATAGCTTCTCTAATGTAGAGTACCTCTACATTAAAGAAAATTGCAGTTATACAGTTTGGTGCCGTCAATACGACAATAAATTAATATATTAAGGGCTATATTAATTCATAGAAATGGTTTTCCTCATTCAAAAACATCTCATTCATTTGATAATTTCATGACATTTTTATGAAATAATATAACATTGGCTGCGTTACTTCATAGAAATGTCTTCATGCTACTTTGTATTGTTATGTCGTGAAGCTCACAGAGTACTTTTATAAACAGGTTACAATAATTCTACGACAGTAAATATTAGAGCATTGGTTGCATTATTTTATAAAAATGTTATGAAATTATCAAAATGAATAAGATGTCTTTGAAAGGTGCATAACATTTCTATAAAATAATGTAGCCTATTTTTTAATTCAATATCGCAATTTTTAAAGTAGATTTTACGCTGCTAGTTTATTGTGTTTAATCACAGTGCGTGAGTAGTGCAGGCGCTACAAGCGTATATATGCTACGGTAACCGCGTACACCACGTAAGCTTGTATACCGTCCGGATTTCGTCTTAATAACCTAAAATATTTGCAACGCTACTAACGTTATGTAAACAAATTTTACCAAGAATCCGTTTCGAAAACAATTCTCCGAAATGACATATTTTATTTTCGTCAATAGTATACTAAAATATTTATTTGGTTTTGTATAGATTTTCGAGGTAAAAAGGAAGGTTTGTTTCATCCCCCTTACCCATCATAATTACCTGACTACCGCATGCTTTCTTCCTTAATAGAAATCCTGTTCAAAGTAGTGGGACGTTAGTAAACTGTAAATCGATGAAAAACTTATGAAAAACAGGTATTACACAAAGAGGAGTAGGCGATTAACCTTACCCAATTAGAAATTAATTAATAAACTCAATGTAAGTCATTGAATCGTTCTAAAGAGTACCTACGTTATTTTCAAAACAATGGCAAGTTTAAATTAATACATTTTCCTAGAATTCATTTGTGGCGATTTACAAGCATTCGGATCTTTAGCAAAAACATCTACTGCTACTCAGTATGTTTTCAATGATTAAAGACATAAAAAGGAAAGTAATTGGGTTTTCAAAGTTTATAGCTCTGATTTTTCTGGCCATTTATAAAGATTTCTGATCATCTAAGTAAGTATACTATAATTGATGTGTATTAGTTTTTTAAAATATGGACTGCATGGAGAAATGATAAAAGAAAATAAATGCAAGAGCAATCAATCATTAAATGAAAAGGTAGCCAGTGTCATTACTGGGCATGAAGGCATTTCATCTTAGGCCTAAAGATGACTGAGATTGCCCATGGTAACTTTGGGCAATCTCCATCGGCGCGAAGCCGGGCCATAAGGCCCGGTTGCCTGGGGGTGGTTCGGTGAATTTGCTTTGTAGACCCCAAACCGCCTCCGCAAAAGGCACGGGAGTTATCCAGGAGTTTTAGCGGGTATTCCCAGGGTCAATTTAGACGCTAGGCGAGTCCCGCACACGCCCACTGCTTCGCCAGCAGTGGGTAGGTCCGTTAATAGATTTCTCCTGGTAAAAAAAGGCCTAAAGATGTCAGCGCGCCTGCAATACCAAACGATGTTTTCTTTGTTGTTGCTAGGCAACGGTAATTACCACCAAATGGACCGTCAGTTTGCTTGTCATTTAGATGTATAAAGAAGTCGGTTAAAAATGTTTCTGGCAAAGCTGATGATGGACTCTAATACAAAAACGAAATTTTAAAGACTAATATTTCACTAGAATTTAGAATTCGAAACCAAAAAGGATCTAACACGAAACTGCAAGGAGGTTTTGGAGAGATGGTTTTTCATAGCAACTCCTACAAAAACTTCTCGCTCATTTATACTGGCAACATTTATGAGGTCTTCAAGAAATCCTATTCAAAACAGGACTGCTGTTTGAAATGTATTTCGAAAATGGATTCCTGAAATTAAATTGGATTATTGCGTCTGAAGGGAAAATTTATGCCGATGTTTACTTAAAAAGTTATACCAATACTTTTAACCTTATTTTTAGACGGTTTTATAGTAGATATTACGTTTTCAAAGGCTTTCACCTTTCTGAGAAGTAAAGGTGAGGAAAATAATAAAACGGAGTTTTTTGCTAAACGTCACACTACTCAAAAACGATAATAATTTATTCAAAATTGGCGTAGTTGAAATAAATGTCATATCTTCGAGTATCATGGACAAGTTTGGAGTAAAGTTTTTTAAACTAAGCGGTTTTAACGGACTTAAAAAAGGAAGAGGTTCTCAATTCAGTTCTTATATTTTTTTTAAGTATGTACCAATTACGCCGTGATTTCTGATCTCATTTACTGTTTTGATTTTTTTTTGTTCTATGCGGAATAGTTGCCAGTTAGTCCCATGATTACAAAAATAAATCAATTTGGTAGTTTGGTTTTTAAATCAAAATAACAGGTTTAATTATGTCGTCAATTTATGTGAAATTGCGGATTTTTGCTTTCCTTTGACTTTTTAGTGAAACGATACGATAGCAGAAAATAATATATATGCTGATGATCACCCATCTAGCTTTGACCCTAAGAGGTTATGAATATCACAAAAACTGTGGATTTTTTTAAACAAAATAAAAAATTGACTTCAAAACACTAAAAATAGATAAAATAATTAAATCTAAGAGGGTATTTATCCCCTAGAAACTTATTTATTGGAATTGGTGCTAAGTTATTTTATGGTTTTCTATTTTATTTCATGTTTTTAATAAACAGATACTACGCAGTCACCGGAGACAGTCAACATTTAACGCCTGTACAGTTATTATCATCACAATTTTCATCAGTCATAGACAATGCTCTAAGCAAAGCTTAGAGCTTTTTCTATGACAAGACTTGTTTCTAGTCTAGTAAGATAAAAATTGTTACTAACAAACTATAGACTGTATTTATGAATAAATTGTCTGAAATAAATAAATAATAATAATAATAAGCGTTGATTGCCACCTCTGGCAATGAATCAATGTATGGTGGTCACATAAATAAGTGGTTGCAAATCCCATGAAACACCGTGAATCGCCAGAAGTTCTTTATTTTGTGTACCAACAAGTAATCCCTGTTTACATAGTTACACAATTCAAACTATATGACAACATAAAGAATACATCACAATAAACTATAGTGGCCAGTGCATCCGTTAATGTGGATTATACCACGGTCCTCAACACGCCCCTCATAATCTGCATTAACCTAAGTGCACTAACCCTAAGCCATCAACACATTTTAAATGTTTAGCACTAGGTAAGGACTTGGTAAGGATGTCGGCTATCATTGAATCTGTCGACAAATGTCTCAAAGTAATATTCTTATCCTTCAACACATTACGCATGAAATGATATTTTATGTCAATGTGTTTACTCCTACTATGGAAAACCGGATCTTCGGCGAGACAAAGCGCACCTCTGTTATCGACATGCATTTCTATTTTGGATAGCCTTATCATACCAATCTCATTCATTAAACTATTCAGGTACACAGCTTCTTTCATTGCCTCAGCCAAACTTACATATTCAGCCTCTGTTGTAGATGTCGCTACCGTCCTCTGCTTCTGTGACTTCCAAGAAATAGCTGCACCTCCAAGTATAAATCCGTATCCAGAATATGACTGTCTATCTATACTGCAGTTACCCCAATCAGCATCACAATAACCTTGAACTGATTGTCCTGTTTTTCTGTAATATAAACAATAATCAATAGTCTTCTTTAAATATCGAAGAACTCTTTTAGCACACAACCAATGTACTTTACATGGATTTTCAGTAAACTGTGCAAGCTTAGAAACAGTATTAGAAATATCAGGTCTTGTCCCAACACTTAAATACATAAGAGCTCCAATCAACTCACGATAAGGCCATTTCTCATTTCCACTTGCTTTCATACTGATATCGAATTTTGTTCCAGTATCCATTGGTGTTGAAACGGGATTACAATCACCCATACTGAACCTTTTTAAAATACTATTTACATACTTCTTTTGCGATAGTCACCACTAACGTTTTTGTCTATTTCAATACCCAGACAACATTTTGCGGGTCCAAAATCCTTAAGTTCAAATTCTGTTGATAAATCTTTCTTGAATTCAATAATCCATTGATTATCTTGACAGGCAATCAAAATATCGTCGACGTATACTGTCACAAAAAGCATTCTGTCATCCGCATTTTTCTTGAAGTATAGACAAGGTTCATTTATCGTAGGTTGCATACCCATCGCTTTTAGTTTTTCATCCAACCGTAAATACCATTGACGACCCGATTGTTTTAATCCATACAGTGATCTCTTTAAGATACAAGCGTTTCCTCCTGCATGAATATTATTCAACATCTTTCTGGCACGCTGTCCCACAATTGAATTATCATTTTCTTGATCAATAAGCTTACGTAAAGTATCTTCCATCAAGTCAGGAATTTTCATATACACTTCCTCATCAAGAAAACCATTCAAATATACTGTGTTCACGTCCATTTGATGAATATCCATATCCATCTCCGCAGCGATTGCGCTCAACAATCTAATTGTTTGAAGTCTGGCCACAGGTGCAAAAGTTTTGTAGTAGTCTAAGCCATATTTCTGGCTATAGCCCTTTGCTACCAGTCGTGCCTTCTTCTTCACAGATCCATCGACATTGCACTTATTAACTAAAACATATCTACATCCAACAATTTGACGATCGACGGGTTTTTTCACAATTTCAAAAGTTTCATTTTTGACAAGACTTTTTACTTCGGAGACAATAGCATCCATCCAGCCCTGACGTTCATCACTAGACATCGCATCATCTAATGAAATTTCTATTGCAGCAGCTAAATGTTCTATTTCATCTCGCGTTTCTTCAATTAGTTGATCACTTGTAGTAATCTCATCAGCTGTCGTAAGTGGCTCCTCTACTCTGATCATATTGAAGACCTTTTTTGGCCTACCTCGTTGACCCTTTTGTAATTTCGGTCTACCTGGACCACGTTTCAATATCGAAATAGGTTCGCTGCTGATGTTTCCATTATTTACAGTATTATTTTCCATTGGTAATAACTCTATAACATTTTCATCTGCTTCTATATCTCTACTGTTAGAAACATTATCTATTTCTTTATTACTAGAAATATTCTCGGTGGTCTCTATTTCCACAAACTTCTTCTGAATCTCAGATTTATTTTCTGATACTGCAGATTCAATGACAGTTTTCATTAAAGCATTTTCTTGAAATTTGACATCTCTTGCAATGACAACCTTATGCTCTTGTGGTATCCACACTCGATATCCCTTGGACATTCTTGGATATCCAACCATAATACCTTCACGTGCTTTTGCCACGAACTTATTTTTATTAGGCGTTTTGTCCAAAACGAAACATTTTGAACCAAAACTTCTAATGTAATCAACGTTCTCTGGTTTTCCATACCACCTTACATATGGAGTGTCACCATTTAAGCTACTCGTCGAATAACGATTTCTAATATGACAAGCAGTCACAACAGCATCAGCCCAAAAACCTGTACTCAATCCTGAAGATAACAACGTACATCGCGCCATCTCGGTAAGTGTACGGTTCATGCGTTCGCTGACAGAATTCATTTGAGGTGTGTGTGCCACCGTTAATCGACGTTGAATACCTTCAGCTCGTACAAATTCGTCGAATTCCTTGTTGCAATATTCACCACCATTGTCCGATTGTAGAGATTTTATCTTCATGCCTGTTTGGTTTTCATCATAAGCCTTATATGTTTTAAAAGCGTTTAATACTTCGCTTTTCTTACTTAAAAGATAGACTTCACACCAACGAGTACAGTCATCTATAAAAGTAACAAAATATTTAGCTCCACCAAGTGATTGTGTTCTCATCGGACCCACCACATCCGAATGTACAATCAAAAGTTTTGTATTACATGGACCATTTGTTTTTGAAAACGGTAACGTAGTCATCTTCCCTTTCGCACAAATGTCACAGTCATACAACGCATTCATCTCATCTGTCTTTACGTCAATTTCATAAGCATTTAGTAACCTTTTAAGATCTCTCGCGTTCAAATGTCCCATGCGCTCATGCCACAAACGTAAATCTACATTTTCAGCATTCAAAGCTACATTCATCGGATCTTTCATTTCTCTCACACGATATAAATTCCCCACGCGATCTGCAGTCATTTTAACCAAACCCTGTTTGTCGATAACAAAGGCGTTATCTCTTTTGAAAATGACATCATGACCAGTATCAGTAATTTTAGCCACGGAAACCAAATTACTTCTCAAATCAGGGACAAATAAAGTGTTTTGAAATTTGATCTGACCTTTGGATTGATCATTTGAAGCATAAAGAGTTATATTACCCTTACCTTTGACACTTGTCGACAGATTACTCGCTAGATTTAATTTCGCATCGTAATGTACAAAGTCTTTACCAAATCGTTCCCTCTTGTTACAAAGATGTGATGTACAACCGCTATCTAAAATAAAATTATTCTGAAAATTAATAAAAGATTGATTACAATTAAAAACTTCAAAAATATCTTCTACTTTTCCTACAGTTGCACACCTAGAATCTTGGTTGTTTTTCTTTATACGACATTCACTAGCTTTATGACCTACATTGTGACATTTAAAACATTTATATTTAAAACCTTCATTGGTGTTGGAAGTACTACTCTCATGCTTAGTTTTCTTTGACAAGGATTTCTTCCCTTTTGGTCCATTTCCTTTCACATACATAGCTCCTTGTGCCTCAAGAATATTAGATTGACGGCGTGAGCTATCCTCCTCTAAAATCTTAATCTTTAGAACATCGACCTTAGGTAACTCGTCGCGGGATTCCATTGCACATCTGAAATTCTCATAGCTCGCAGGTAGACTGTACAGCAACAAAATTGATAGCAAATCATCATGAATTTGTATACCTATATCGTTGAGCTTGTCTACTGCTCCTATAAATTTAGATAGGTGCTCTCTAACATCCTCGCCCTCTTGCATACGGCATAGAGTTAACTGTTTTAATAAAATTGCCTTACGTGCAGGACCTTTTGACGCATAGACTGATTCTAGCTTCAACCACATGTCACGTGATGTATCGCATCCTCTAATATGCTTAAGCTCACTTGGACTGATTGATAGCACCAAATCTGTTTCATAATTTTCTTTATCTAACAACTCTATCCTTGTAGATTGTGCCATTATGCTTGAAAACATAAACTATTTACGACTATTTTTTGATAAAAATACTGCCTGGGCCCATAACCTGAAACACCGTGAATCGCCAGAAGTTCTTTATTTTGTGTACCAACAAGTAATCCCTGTTTACATAGTTACACAATTCAAACTATATGACAACATAAAGAATACATCACAATAAACTATAGTGGCCAGTGCATCCGTTAATGTGGATTATACCACGGTCCTCAACATCCCATACCCTTTGCTTCATACATCCCATATTAATAGCTAAGATAGCGTCTTCATAAGCTATGCAAAATCTAGCCGCTATTTTTCACTTACCGACACATACGTAAACTGCAAAGCTCTGATTATTTTAGTAACTATTAAACAATCTAACGGAAACTTGCTTCTTTCTGTGAAATGAATATTAAAATCGTCCATAAAACAATCCAATAAGCACACTGACTAAAAGGTTGTTGCAAGTTTAAATGCACTGTCACTCCATTAGCATACTTATGTATGCAAAGGATTAATTCAAGTGTTTGACAGCCATTTCGAATGCATAATTCGGAACGTTCTCTAAAATTAGCCGTAGCATTTAACATCGACAATTGGTACGCTTCTGTTGCTAAAAAATAGTCAAGTCCCACTAATTCAATGAAACGAAATGCACTATGAATTGCAAATGTCAGCAATGGAAATGCGATTATATTAAAAGTTTAATGATCGACGTTTTTAGTTCTGATGTGCTGTTTTGTGAGAACTACGCTCGATTGAGGATTGGAAGGGTTATGAAAATGAATAATGCTATGAAATGCGTGTAGATGAAGTAATTTTATAACAACAAGTTGAGGTCGTATTAAGGAGCTGGTGTTGGAGGATAATAATGAGTAGCAACTTACCAACAATAAATAATAACTTCCTTCTGAAATAATTATAAGACTATGTGAAACAGAGGAATGACGTGACTTAATAGAAAAAAACATATTATATAAAAATACAAAATTAAAAATTTTAAGTAACCCCCGGCGTCATTAATCATCTATCTAACACCATCTCATTGAGACTATTCATAAGAGCCCAAACACGTTACATCTGCTGTAAGTTTTTAAAGAATTCAGCATTTAGCAGATTTTTTGATGGTATAGGATCAGTTCAAGGATAGTATGTCATGGGAATGTCACCGAAGTGACAGTACACCAAATTTCAAATCAATCGGATCTGTAAAAGTTAGTAAAACCCTATTATCATGTAGAAAATGAGTTCAAATCAATCAAATCAAACGCCTGAATTGATCTCCATAAATTATAGCTAAGAATCACCGTAGTCACATCAGCTTTCAAACAAAAAAACCGAATCAAAATCGGTCCATTCGTTTAGGCGCTACGATGCCACAGACAGACACGTCAAACTTATAACACCCCTCTGTTTTCGTCGGGGGTTAAAAAAGAGTTATTGTACTAACAAAAGGAGGGTTTGTCGTCAACAGGTCGGTTTCAAGTAGGGTAAGAGTGGGGTAACTCCGAAGGAGGCCGTTTATAATTATCATGAAAGAAAAGGTTATAGAGCCCATGCACATTGCACATATGCAATAATATGCATATAGTGGACACGTATAAAGTCTTCATACAATCTCAGCAGTATTACTACTTATTTCACAGACGAACACTGATAACATGTTCAACTGTTTTCTTTTTATAAACAAATAGATGACAAACAAGCTGACGGTCCACCTGATGTTAAGCGGTTACCGCCGACTATAGCCACCTCCAATAACAAGAGAAAATCATTAAATATTTCAGGTGCGTTGTCATCCTGAGGCCTAAGATGAATTGCCGTCTATGCCCAGTAACTACACTGGCTACCTTTCCCTTCAATCCGAAACACAGCGAACTGTTTCACGGCTGAAATAAGAAAAGCGGTGGTACCTACCCAGACGACCCTACATACGGGCCTACCACCTGTGTTTACTAAGCGCATGCCTGCAACTAGTCACACTTAGGTTCGGTCACCCTAACAGCCAACAGAATGTGATTATTATCAACTATCCCTTTCTATAATGATGTACAGTGCGTAAGCAGTCGTAGTGCAACTCTTACACTTGATGTGCTATCGTCTATCGTTTGCCACTTTCAAAAATATCGTATTCATTTGATCAGTTTGAAAGTGGCAAACCATTTCTATGGACTAATATAGCCCATGTTTAAATTTATTGTCGCATTGACGGCACCACCCTGTATACATGGCTTCGTTTAAAATTACCCTGCATTCAGAATTATCACACTCTACTCTGTTTATAACCACAGAATAGCATAGGCCGTGGACAAAAGCTGTCTCCGCCACTTTTTCCACTTTATTAGGAGACAAGATTAATTTTATTCTTTCTCTCGTACGAAGAGAGAGATAGACTCTTGACCACTCCCTGGGAGGTTCGCCATGTTACGAGGGCAGATGTCGTGTTAAGAAAGGGGATGCCACGTGACCCTCGAACATATTATTTGTAAAAGAAAACTTGCGTTTAGTGCCACCAGCGTACACTTGGATTGAGAAGTGTCTGTTTCCGTAAGAGGATAATATTATTATCCTTATATGACCAGAAAGAAAATAGAGCTGTCATTCGGCCCAGTTTTTCAAACCGTAGTTTACTTTCCCGATACAGAAAACGACAGCGACGGTCGGCTGGCCGGGTGATCAAACAGGCTACTCAACTAGGAGTCCCGGGTTCAGGTCCCAGCCCGTGCAGAAGTTTGTCTAATTAACATGAATTTTTGTTCTCGGGTCATGTTTGCTTATATATTTATATGGGTATGAGGAGAATGTTTTCCGTTGTCTAGTATCCATAAAGCGGTGGACTGGATAAACAGCATATGAGAAAATGGAATTTGGCGATGTATGGCAACTACAGAAAAATAACTCACATAAATGTTAGGGAAGTATTTAAACTACATAAAATTCATGTCCTCAGCCGGGGACTGAACCTTTCACAATCCGGGTAACTGCTTTATCCAATCTGAGCTACCGAGGACTTAGGATGATAAGAGAATGGCCTCTAGTCCATCCATATTTGCGTGGCTAGCTAACGTATACCCAAAATATTAAATTTTCAAAATACGTTTAATATAAAAATGGAGAATAAGTCGTTATAAATGTATTCTCCAAATAATGTATTCTTATTCTTTTTGTTCTTCTTTTCGACTGCGACCTTCTGCGAGGTAATTTATTCATGTGTTAGTTTTACGTAAACGATTTTAAAACACAATAATACTTTAACATCTGTTCGTGCTTCATAATACCAATTCTGAATAAAGTACGGACTGGAAGTGAAATTTGTTTTGAGACGAATAATCATGCCTCATCAATCAAATTCACTTGCTACAGATTGTGTTGTTTTGATAAAATATGTTCGTGACGAAAATGGAAAGTCACTGACTTTAAGTGAGACAAACAGAAATAAGAAAGCTTGTTATTTGGGGCCTTGGCCTTGTTTCGATCTCAAAAACTAAGCATATTGACTTTAACGGCTAGGCCACGGGAACGGGCAGCGGCGGCGCGACTAGCGAGGTCGCCGGTTGCCGCTACGCGTGGCCTGCTTAGTACATTTCCATACATTTGTTTTTATTCCGGCGAATAGAAGCGCGAATATTCGCCGCGGCGAATTTTCCGTGGCCTGCTTGACCACGGGAATTACTTACATCAGTATAAGTAAAAATTCTCGTTCGGGTGTGAAAAAACAGACATTGTAAGAATGAATTTAGCCAGCTGAGATGAAAGGTCACAGTTTGGTTATGTGAGACTTTGCGACTAGGATAATCACTAAAAACCATCAGTTCTTTCAACCTCGCTGGCTAGCGAGACGTGACCACACAAGGTACTTGGTAGTCGTCCGCGTAGCCGCTTACAGCTGGCCTCAGCAGACCACCACAAAAGGTTAGGGATAAACCAGAAGAACATCGAATACCCCTCCCACACCGGGTGATGGTGAAGACTCAAGTCCCTAATCGATCAGTGGTCAGCGCAGTCATCCGGATTCTGAAAGGTCGTGGGTTCGGTTCCCGCCCTGTAGGTCATCTTTCTTGTTATTGGATATTTTTCTTAATATAAAATATAACATTTATTATAATATCAGAATAAAATACCAAAATAATTAATTAGTTATACCCATGTTATTCTTTGCTTATATCGCAGCCGCTACATAACTATACGAGTACTTACAACCACGTCTAAAATGATGTTTAAATATATATTAAAGGGCTTCCAAAATTGTGTTCAACACCTTATTGCTTCTGCAATAAAGTCTATATATATTTATTGTGAAGCTTTGAGTGTGAATATCTTTTTAAACGTGATTGTAAAGCACAAGTGTAAACCACACTTGCCATACGATAGCCGCCTCTATTTCAAATACGGTAAGGGTGATCTTAAGATCACACAGTTACGCTTGATGTGGTGTTTACTGTACACGTACAACCAAAAGTTATTGTGAGCAGAAAAATTAATCTCGAATTTTCCAATCATCTTTTACAACTCGAAGTCAACACCCGTCAACACAATCAAAGATTTCGCATCGGCACGCAATATGGGTCCTTTGTCAACAGGAAGCAATAGATACTCAACAAGGGGTCACGTTGCCTCCAAAATTGGTTGGGAATCACGTGTTGGTTGCCCCGACAACATGAGGATCACGTTTTCTTTTTATACAGTTCTAAGCATTTAGGTATACTCTGAAATCTGATATCAACGTGTCAGTTGCATTGTGTAGACACAATTATGCACTAATGGTGTGATAAACAATGTGTTTTTAAATGTTTTCTGACATTTGTCAACAAAATTATTTTTAGGAAAATGTGACTGTAATTCGTATACTATAGTGGGCGGGGGGAATGCACGAAGTAGTGGTTATAAAATGTTAGCAAATGTTCTGCGACATGTTTAATCAGTATGGAAGCTTTGAAAACAACATGTTACTTAATGTTTTAAGTTTTCGTTTTAAAAATGTTAAGATATTTCATTTTTTAACTCCTGTGTGCAATAAGGTTTGTACATAGAATAGACTAATCTATTCATGTTTTTCGTAACGTTATCGTGTCAAAACTTGATTGATATTTAAGTATTTAAATTTGAATCAAACAATGATTTCATCATCATACCAGCCTATGATGTCCACTGCTGAACAAAGGTCTCCCCCATCGATCTCCTGCATCCAACGGCTCCCCGCGACCCTGACCAGGTCGTCTGTCCATCTAGTGGGAGGCCGTCCTACTTTCCGCTTTCCGGTACGTGGTCGCCATTCTAGGACTTTAACGCCCCACCGGCCGTCCATTCTGCGTGCTATGTGCCCTGCCCACTGCCACTTCAATTTGCTAATGACTGTGGTTCTCTTACTGATGTCCTCATTTCTGATTCTATCTCGCAAAGAAGCACCTAACATAGCTCGTTCCATAGCTCGCTGTGCGACTGCGAACTTGCACAAAAGGCCTTTAGTGAGCGACCACGTTTCACAGCCGTATGTCATCACTGGCAATGATTTCATAAGAATCGTTATTATCTTCTCATTATAATCCATTTCAGCCATTAATTAATACAACATTTCGTTTCCGAATAATGATATGTTATTTTTGATACAATCGAACACGAATTGCGGTTTGCAAATTATGCTGTGGTTTTCTATAATGAATTAAGTTCATTATTAAACAATATTTGAGGTTATGCGATCGTTTTGCAGGCATTTTCCGTAATTCTTGATAATATTAAAAAACAGCAGCTTCAAATAAAAATTGGAGTCTAAGGTATAAGTTCGACAATCACTACTTCGAAAGACGTTATTCGATACCTAAGTCTTTAGTTCGTCAGAAGTTACTTCAAAAAAGCTTAGGTACCATATATGAACTTCATTGATAAGGTTAGGCTGAAGCGGCAGACGAGAAATTCTACGAGTCATAAACTTATGAAAGTATAAATGATGTTTACCTACAAAATTTTAAATCACTTAATTGAAATAAGTATAGGTGTACAAAATATGTACACAATATAATATTGTGCTTTACCTGGCGATTTGAAAATCAATACAGTTTCAAGTTACAGTCACAATCACGAACAGAATTACTCATAACAAAGTTTACGGTGTAAAGTTATGGAGGTACTTACTTATTAACATAATGTTCCCATAAAATAAAGTCACTGTCGAAAACTCATCAATACCAATTCGAATGGTTCATCAGATTACAAGCATTTTGATATTGCAAAGTCGAAGAGAAACGAAAACGAATATTCATAAATTCGAATTGTTCAAACGATAATTCCCTTCATTATCGAACATCAGTTTTTTAAGTCCAATGCGAAATCTGTTGAAAATAAAAAGGTAGAATACAGGGAAATTCGTATTTCGACCCTAAATCATGGCGAGACAAGGTTAATGGGGTTGAAACCCCTCGGCCCCGGGCGGTCGTGTAGCTTAGACGAATTTAATAAATTCCGACTTTAATAATGCCGTTTCACAACGGACGCACGGCTGTGAACTGTTATTTTGTATTAAAATAACAAGTCGCTTAAATGAAGACGATTCTGCAAAACCATTATACGCCAGCCATGGAAGTGAAGAGTGTACAAGGTTTGCTTGCTTTCTTGGCCATTGGTCAATATTACCTTAGATTTGCTAATGAAAGAGTTAGTTAAAGGCAATGTCTAAATAATGTGCTGTCGGCTCACAAGACTCCTAAAACAGGTGCCGCATGAGAAACTGCAGGACACGATGAGGCTAAAGGCTATAAAGAAAAGCTCATTCCGTGCCCTGATGATGAGTTTTAGATACATTCTCGAAGAATGTACTTCAGACTACCGGAGGATCCAAGATATGTGATTGGGCTGCACAAGAATGCTGGGTATGCTTTCTGATAAGAAATAATTTGTTTAGTCGTGTAACTTTCGGGAGTGTATGAAAATTAAAAACCAATTGTGTTTCCAATGTATAGCATAACAGATCAACGAAAAATAAAAGAACTCCATAGCAACAGCTGTACGTCATTTTCGTTTGGTATGTATGTGTCCTTATATTTTTTACCACACGGTGTGCGGTTATATAACTGTTTTGCTTAGTAAGCTCACCGCTGTGAGATAAATGTTGCTATATACACAACAAAGGCTTAGATTAAAACAAACGTCTACTTTATGGTAACATTGAGGATAATGTGGTTTCTGAAGAAAATAACTGTTTGTTTGAACAAAAAAACAGGATTAAGGTGAGATTTACCAGGACTTTCATTGTACTTTGCTCCTTATAGTTTCTGGTGAGAATTCTTTAATAAGACTAACTTTACTAGGTTGTAGGCCCGTATGTAGGGACGTCCGGGTAGGTATCACCGCCTTTCCTATTTTGGTCGTAAAACAGGTCGCTGTATTTCGGATCGATGGGAAAGGTAGCCAGTGTTATTACTAAGCCTGGAAGGCATTTCATATAAGACCTCTGGATGACAACGCAGTTGCAATAAAAAGTAACTCTCTAGTTGTTATTGCTGGTGTCTAAATAAGCGACGGCAACCACCTACCACCAGGTGGGCCGTCAGTTTGCTTGAATTTAAGTAGTTGTATAAAAAATGCCCTATACAAAGATGTATGATATTTTGCCTCTTTATGGCGACCACGTACTGGAAAGCGAAAAATAGGACGGCCTCCCACTAGATGGACAGGCGACCTGGTCAGGGTCGCGGGGAGCCGTTGGATGCATGCTGCGTAAAACGGTTCCATTTGGAAATCGATGGGGGAGGCCTTTGTTCAGCAGTGGAGATCATAGGCTGATATGATGATGATGATGGTGAACATATATAAATAAATTCCAGAATTCATAAAATCTGAAACAAAGCTACGATCCTTCAGTAGCAAATTAAAAAAATATTTGATTGCAAATTGTTATTACTCGCTGGACGAATTTTTTTTTCCACAAAATAGATATTTTAAACCAACAAATAAAATATACCTATCCTCCGATATTCAAATAACAGTAACAATAGGCCTTTATGATAATCAATAATACTAAAGCACTGATGTATTCATTAATTAATGTACAAAGCCCTCTGCAAACCAAATTGCTATGCTCTTACAGGGCGCTACATTGTATATGTTAACAACTGATGTACCTACTGATTTGTAGTTTACTATGTACATCAATGTGGCTTGAAATAAATATTTTGGTTTTGATTTTGATTTTGATGATGCGTGATTTGAGTATGTATAACGGGTATCTTCTGAGGAATTTATTAACATGATGCCTACGGTCACTTTCTATACTGCACGCCACCGGCTCGTCCTCACACGTTGGAACTTATCTTGTTGGGCAGTGTGTTGTTTCAGTGAGTGATATCCCTGGTGTTGCAAACGTAAATAGGCTATGGTAGTTGGCGTACCATCAGGTGGCACATAAATGATTTATAAGAACCTTAGTGGTGTGAAAAATAGTGTGAAAAACGCAACTATCTTGTATATTATAATATCTTTATCAATACTCCACGACAGAGGGACTAGAATCTAATTCATATTATTAAGTAGCTTAACGCATATCAAAACTCATACTAGAGCCTCATAGTAATTCTTGCAGGACTTGAAAATGTAGCACATTATAATTCATTCAATTTTAGCGAAATCATATTTTGGAGTTGGCTATTCCCAGAAGCAATAAAAAGTGAAGCATAGACTCCAGAAATAATAGTATATTTTATTTATATATGTTATACTTTTTAATTATTTCTTGTATTTTGAAGTTGGTTTATAATAGTTTTGTTTATTTTATTCTACTGTCCGTGTAATGAACTCGTATAGGGAACAAAACGAGCCTACCACGCCTATCCAGGTCAAGATGGTAAATAACACACAATATCCCTCAGAACACTATCAGAGTTCTTCCCATTAACCGCAGTAATCGGTACTCTTTATTTCGCCCACTTAGGGCCGGGCTTCACGGGCGTAATGCAGCAGTTTTTACGCCGCGTAAATTGTGCCGCTTATTTCACGTTTGGCTTAATCTACGTCGGATTGTCAGAACGTATTTAATACACATTTATACGATAGCAGCAGATCAACCAACACTTTTTATGGGTACTTTCAACCGTTGTAATAAGGGTAATTTTCTAAATGATGTGTTGCGCTTGTTAAGCGGTTATCTGTACAAAAAAAGTGGAAAATATGCATACGATAATATAAACTACTCAGCTTACACGTTTGTAAGGTCATTAATCTGTCAGGCGGCGTAATACCTCGGAAGTCATTAAAGAATCAATTGTGTCTGGAATCTGATGCTTAACGGTATAAAAGGAAACGCTTTGTTGACAGCACATGAGAGAAGTTCCACTAATCCCAGTCTCAATCATCCCAGGAACGTATCTAGTACCAGTTGGCTGCGATCTTCTGTGGAAGTTGTCCGTCTACTGAAGCAGAGTTGAACGAAATTCAACCTTATTATGTTGCGTTAGAACACTAAACACTTTAACTCTTTCACGAATGGCACATCGCCGCTCAACGCTTCGAATTTTTCTAGTATTGCGAAGAATGTCGTCATTATTTAAGCAATAAATTAAATACGCTCTTCTCCACAGTAAGCAGGCAGCCTGACTGGTCAGTCCCAGCGAACGTAGACCATGAATTAAAAATGAAAAATAAAAACAATAAAAGGCCGACCCAAAAGGTTTGTAAAATGTCTGTTCTTTTAGCCTTTGTCATACTAATTGTTGGAGTTGGTATGACAAAGGCTAAAAGAACAGAAATATTTATAGTTTTCTCGTCGACTGAGCTTTATAAAATTAAGTGGGAAAGAGTTGTTACTGGCAGGAATTGATTGGATTACTGCGAATTATTTAATTGAAACATGCAGAGTGATTTAAAACGAGCAAAAGCGTACGGAGGGTAATGTGGGTGAATACAGAGGAATGGGAGAATTGGAGCCATACTGAGAGTTACACTATCAATTATTATTGCTACATAAGCAAATAGCAAAGATTTGTCCTATTAGAAGCAGTAGAAGTCATTTTTGCTGTACCTAAAAACTACGCAAAATTTTGAATTCAACCGCAGCGTAAATTGCGCAACCAAATAATTACTACGCTCGTATGTATAAGGCTTTAATGGAGGTACGACTAAAAATTGACTGCCGCTCAAATGGAAGTCTCTTGCACTGAATGGCGCTATTAAAATCTCCTTGAATTGTTATAATAATGATGGGCGATAGGGTTTAACGGTTAATTTGGCTATTCATGAGAATTCTAACTGATAATGGCTTATCTTAACGCATTTCGACGATTAGGTAAATTTGCATTATGGGAATTTAGAATTTCAATTCTGCGTCCTACTAAAGATTAATCTGTGCCTAAGCACAGATTAAACTTTAGGGCCTTCCGTCAACTGTTAAGTGGTTAATTTCTTCCAATAGCCTATTCGAGTATATGTTCCACTGCTAGGCACAGGCCTTTTTACATGAGAAAAACACTTGAGTAGTTTTAGGCCCTAACACTATTTACTAGGTGGTAGACCCATATGTAGGGTCGCTTCGGTAGGTACCACCGCCTTTCTTATTTCAGCCGTGAAACAGTTCGCTGTGTTTCGGATTGAAGGGAAAGGTAGCCAGTGTAATTACTGGGCATCGACGGCATTTCATCTTAGGCCTCAGGATGACAACGCACCTGCAATATCAAGTGCTTTTCCTTGTTATTGCAGGTGTCTATAGGCGGCGGTAACCGCTTACCACTACCGCGTAACAACATTTCCATTATGATTAAAAAATTTTTGGTCATGTGTTACTCGTTGCCCATGTTGTTTAATGAATATTTATTATAATTTATTGCTTAAAAGTATAAACAATATTAGTAATTTTATTACTTTATTGTTTAGTTGTCATTTTGACCTCAAGTAAGATAACTAAGCCTCAAATTTAAAAAATCAATAATAAAAAACATAATGGTTTTTAAAATAATCTTCTTACTTTTCCTTATTGTTGTTCTAGACAAACATAAATTTAATAATCTGCATTTTTGTATAATCTATGTGTATAGAACACGTACTGACATCCGTTTCCGAAGGTTTCTCTCTCACCTACGATCTGCCAATGACGACGTTCTATAAATCTGTGAGTGCAATAAATAATATATTTTAAACCAAATTTTGTTTCTCTCTGTCTATAACAATTGTCAGCAGGATGTTTTACTTCCAAAGCTGATTGCGTACTTCTAAGCTCTTAACACTTATGGGCTGCTTTTCATCAAGCGTTAAAAATACTGAATTGCCAAATAAAAAAAATGTAATATTTTTTTTATTAGTGAATCCAAATCTAATACATTCATAAATGACAACGATATTGAAACGGCAGTAACTGCCACCGTAAGTATAAAATCAGCAAATCCAGCCTGATATTTATTAAAATCACATCCTTCGAGTTCGTTTCGACATCAGATAAAAGAAATTCAGACTAGGCATTCAAACAGCCCATTATCATTTCGGGTGAGATTAATTCAGTCGCAATACTCTCGGAGACACGGAAAACTTTCTTTGAAGTTTCGACATTTTATCTGAGATATGTTGAAAGTAAGATTTTATCGATAATGTTTTTAAATTGCTTTCTACTTTATACGAGATGATGAAATGAGATTTTTGCTGAGACTCCTGAATGTCGTACATGAGATAAGGAGCCGATTTGTTATGAGCTTGCTTGATATCGAATGTGAACTCCGTACAAATTTTTATGTAAAAATAATCGTAAAATTTAGATTAAATAGAGATATGTCCAATGGTAAGATGCGAAATTCGTCTAGTTGTTTTGTTTTTGGTTTATGAGCCTACCTATACGCCACATATACAGTAATAGCTACATATACAGGTAGATGACGACCAAACTACAGTAAATTAAAATATGGGCTTAATTTCACAAAAATGTTTTGCAACTTTCAAATACATCATATTCTTTTGATAATTTCATGACATCCGTATGAAATGTTTTAAAATTATCAAAGGAATAAGATAATATATATGAAGTAATATAGGTCATGTTTTAATTTATTATCGAATTGTCGCCACCAACCTGTTTAAAGCTTAAGCTATTCTATGGTTATTCTTTATTATAAATAATATTTTTATTATCTATATTAAATTCGCATTCTTAACAAGGAAATGTTTTTGTTTTGATTACAGTATTTTAGTTTTGAATGAATTTATTTTTAACGTTATATAATTTAACAAAATCTTTTAAATGTTTCTATTATGCTGGTAAAAAAAAATAAGTAACACCTAAGGCCTCATTAATCATCTATCTAACACAATCTCTTTGACAAGAACCCAAACTCGCTATATTTGCTGTAAGTGTCTGAAGAATTAAGGATCCCGCAGACTTTTTGATGGTATAGCATCAGCTCAAGGTTAGTATGTCATGGGAATGTCACCGAAGTGACAGTACACCAAATTTTAAACCCATCAGATCTGTGAAAGTAAGTAAAACACTTTTAATCATGTAGAAAATGAGCCATCGTCATCAAACGCCTGAACTGATCTTCATAAATTATAGCTTAGAACCACCGTAGTCACATCAGCTTTCAAACAAAAAAAACCGAATCAAAATCGGTCCATTCGTTACGAATCTACATACACGGGCATACACGTCAAACTTATAACACCCCTCTTACTTGTCGGGGGTTAAAATAGTGGTAATCGTTATATTGGCTTTTTTTATTATAAAAAACACGACAAATGACTCAACACCACCTGATGTGAAGCGGTAAGAAGAGTCCATATGCGAAGACAGCTAGTGCAGTTCAGACACTACTCTAGCCGCCTCTACCTTGCCGGCCCGAAAGGTGCTTTTTCATGCCTGTTTTGAAGGAACCCATGCTATAGGAAGGAGGGAACACATGTGCTGGCAAAAAATTCCAAGTTCTGGAAGTTCGACAAAGAAACGAGCTACTAAATTTCTTTGTACGTGATGTTTATGATCAGCATTTGGGACAAGCTTCTCTTCAAGCATAGTATCTTCTTAAAAAACTGACTTCAAAACACTAAAAAGGAAAAAATAATTAAATTTCATACCTTGTTAGGTACTGACCTCCTAATATGTATTTTTTGGAGTTCGTGCTTCACTTTCTACTGTCGCTGGAAACAGCTTAGCACCAACTCCAAAAAAGACATTTTAGGAGGTAAGTAACTAGGTATGAAATTTAATTATTTTTTCCTTTTTAGTGTTTTGAAGTCGGTTTTATTTTTGATAAACAAAAATTTTTTAAATCCGCGCTGAATCCAAACGATTGATCGCCATCAGCAAAGATATGAGAATTTATTTCCAGGGAACTAGTTGTTGGCAAGGGAATATTTAAACAAACCAACCAAATGGCGATTTGGTACAGTTACAAGGATATTCGGTAAACTACATAGGTACCTATATTACGACCTATATTATGAAATCCAGGAAGACATATGAATTAATTGTCAGCAGCAGATTGCCGATCAGCAGTCCGTGAAGACGTCATTGAGGATTTATTTGGTTACAAATATAACCAAGGACTGTTAGTCGGTGAGCTTCTGTGAAGGATTTGGAGGGAAAGGTTATAGTAAACCATGGAAAATCTATGCAGTTAAAAAGTGGTTCCATGGAAATGTTTGATTGTTAAAATGATTTCAAATCTGAATTATGAAATACACATAGTGTTATCCTTTTATTAAAGAGGTTAATTTGTTGGGACTAACGAAGCTGATACAAATAGCATTACATTTTCCTTCATTGAATTACACAATAAGGATTTGTATTACTATTAGTTGTTCTCCGAATCTGGGAAAATGTAGAAATACAATAACATTTCTTGACGAGAACAAAAGCTAATGGTTACCAAAATAATGATTTATGGCTATAATTAAAACATATCATATCATAGGATTTATTAAACGCAACACTAGGTATTTTGTCAACTTGGACACCAAGATTTTGCTGTATAATGCGTTAGTGCGTAGCCATCTCGAGTTTGCATCTTGTGCCTGGAGTCCTTTTTATACCGTACATTCTCAAAGAGTTGAGAGTATGCAACGGGCCTTCACCAGGCATCTTGCTTTTTGCAGCAGTGGCTTCTCCCACAGACAGCCGTACTTTCAGCGGTTAGCTAAATTCAAACTTACCAGTCTTAGTGATCGCAGACGTTTGTTGGATATGTGTTTCGCTCACAAAATTCTAAGCGGGCATGTACAATATAGTCAGCTGCTATCACGTATGTCGCTGTCTGTACCCTACCGCTATCCTAGGCATCGTGTTGTCAAGACATTCGAAGCGCCCTTCGCAAGAACCAATTTGGGCAGCCAGTCTCCTTTGGCACGGATTTGTAATGAATACAATTTCTTCTCTAATAAAATTTTGAATCTTGATATATTTGGTGACAGCTTGAGTAGTTTCAAACTAAAAATCCAACATTTTTTTGATAATAAAACTGCCATTTGACACGCCTATATATTTCTGATTATATATTATTAGTTTCATTTTATTTATTGTTTTATAATTGTTAAGTCGAGTGATTTATATTGGTATTGTTCTGTTTAAGTTTTGCTTCTGATTTGTGTACTTAATTAATGAGTGTTATGTACGCCGTTTTGTGACATGCATCAGAATTGTTTGTATCTGAGATCTGATAATTTTAATATTTTAATGTATGTTATGTGGCAGTACTAAATGAATAAATAAATAAATAAATAAATATCAATGAATTGAACAATGCCGTGTGTCACTTGAATAAAAATTAAATTCCAGCTTAATTTTACCAATCGGATTTCACCTATTTAATTCTGGGTGTATAACTGCAGATTAATAACAATTTTATCCAATACTGTGGTACAAGAGTTGTTATTGCGAGTCTAAAACAACCAACAAAGTATGCGTCAGGACATGCTCACTGTTTCGTTGTTTTCCTCATGTTATGCGGATGAAGAAAATATTGTTGTTTGATACATATTTCATGTTTAACAGCTATTATCAAAGTAGCCCTTAAAAACTTAATATTATGCAAACGGATCCGTGATTCGAAACATTTGCATTTCTACAATATTTTTGGACGAATTATCCAATGATACCCTACACCATGGTATAGAAGATAAAATCAAACATCGCCGCACTTTGTAGGGTCGTCTGGGTGAGTTCCACCGCCTTTCTTAATTAAGCCGTGCAACAGTTCGCTGTGTTACGGATTGAAGGGTAAAAGTAGCCATTATAATTACTGGGCATGGACGGCATATCATTTTAGGCCTTAGGATGACAACGTACCTGCAATATCAAGTGATTTATCCTTGTTATAGGCGGCAGTAACCGCCTACCAACAGGTGGGCCGTCAGCTTGTTTGTCATCTTGTTGTATAAAAAAACTATGATAGTTAAGTCCCTAACACTAAATGATAATGAATGAATGTTGATGAAATTAAAATTTTTAATCACAGCGGATTTTAAATTATCAATATATGATTTAAAAATACGATACTATAATGAGAATATAAGAATATTTTTTTAACGTTTCTATCAGTCAAGAGTTATGATAAGGTAAGATGTATTCTTACAAACATAACTGTACGAAAAATGGTGCTCATGAGCTAGCCCAAATTCAATTGAAAATTTTACAATCTCCTTTACATTGTTCAATTACGGCGGATTTGAAATAATCGAAAATAGGATTGAAGGATGCGAAACAATAGATCCCACTATTGCCAATAGAACTGTAGAAACTTAATATTATAAACAGGAATCGAAAAAGAAATATTTCCAGGTGGTAGGCCTGTATGAAGGGTCGTTTGGGTGGGTACCACCGCCTTTCTTATTTCAGCCGTGAAACAGATAGCTGTGTTTTGGATTGAAGGGAAAGGTAGCCAGTGTAATTACTGAGCATGGACGGCATTTCATCTTAAACCTCAGGATGATATTGCACCTGCAATATCAAGTGATTTTTCCTTGTTATTGCAGGTGTATAGGCGGCGGTAACCGCTCACCATCAGGTGGGCCGTCAGCTTGTTTGTCATGTAGTTGTATAAAAAATAATTATTATGAATGTCAAACCTGATTAGTCAGAACTATTTAATTCAGATACTTGCGTAGCTTCCCATTACATTTGAATTTTGTGTAGGGATTGTTAAAGATGACCTTTCACCTAAAGTTTTCATTTGACTCCATTCGCCCATTACCTTAGTACAGGTAAATTGATTAAAAGTTTACACAGAATTCGAGCCTAATTTTACATTAGTAATTCCAACAGCCGTTTCGTTTCTCACGTTTCTCACGATGATAGGATGTCTTTTCTAATGAAATAAAATGCTAGCGTATTCAGATTCTTTCAAACTCTTCTTTAACTTGTAATATTTCTAAGAAAATTCTCCAAGAATCACATCTAAATAAGTAGGAGGGAGGAATGTCTGTATCTGGAGCAGGTATTAACACCAAAATATAGCATAGTACGAAACCAACGTTTATTTACGGCACTTAATATTTCGTTATCGTTTTATTTCTTTATGCCTATACGAATTAAATGACTTTTGGCTATAAAATTGACTATAAATTTTATTCCATCATCATCATCATCACAATCAGCCTATAATGTTCACTGCTGAACAAAAATTTTACTAGAACTTCAATGCAATTTACCAATTTTAATTTGATAGATAGGAACTGATAACTGACTAATTATTACCTTCGATTAATCCCGCGTGCGGGCTCTGATTTAATCCAAACGAATTAAGCTTTGGCTAAATCTCTAAGAATTTAATATATTGCATAATGATCTCAAAAATGTCTACTTAATTCCTGATCATTAATCAAAAGTTGCCTTAAACATCAAAGCCTTATAAAAAAGCTTTAAGATAGCTTCGCTGTTATTGGCAACACAATTTTAGCGTAATCCATACTAATATGGCACCCAGCAACAGAAATCCTATCTGAATCACATTTTAATGTTTTTGATGCGTTTAAACGCCTACATTATTGTAACAATTACAAATAAAAAAAGATCTTTATTGTTCGATGAAAAAAAGATATGCTCCAGGCGGGAATCGAACCCGCGTCTCCTGATGTCCGGCCAGACGCGATTATCACTACGCCATCGGAGCACTAGGTATAACCTGCTAATTTATTCACCGCTTTCTATCCTTCTTCTTAATGTCAACTACATTAAATTTTGGTAGCTCATGAAGAAAGAATAATTTAGGAAACAAGTAAGATATATTATCATTAAAGTCTTATATACATAGGTATAACCTTGTCTTTTTTTCTATTCACATTGCGGGTAATTTATTAAGAAACACGTAAGGTATATGAGTGAAACTTATTATACTTGATACTAGAAAATAGTACCTACATCACTATTAAAGTTAAAGCTATTTGTTACCGGTCTTTTTTCTTTACATATTAATAGAAAGAGATGAACAGGTAGTCGACAGCTTTTCTTAATTTCATAAATAAAAAGTTTATAACTCATGAATATATATTGCAAAAGAAATACTACTACTACAGAAACTATTTTCTATGAGTAGATTTTCTATGCATAGTCCAAAAACGCTCCATAGAAAATTTACGAAACAAGTGACGTCACATGTTCCTATATCATTACAAAAAGTATGGGCATATTGTCAAAATCAATATTAACTATCTAATGTGTAGGTATATATTTATTTCAAATTATCACAATAATAGTTGTGTTAATTGATATAAGCACTGTAATACCATCAACATTTTTGATAAATTTTGGAAAAAAGTTACCATTTTTATAAATTTTCTAAGCCGTACAACTTCAAAAATATTCCATAACTTTGAAGTTTGAGTTGTTTTCTTGGATAAATATAGCGTATTTTTTCAAAATTTCATAGGATTAGCGCCATATTCATACGTAGGCAACATCTGTATTGTACTCAAGTTGATTTCAATTGAGTGTATTCGAACATCGTGGCTGGTGACAATTTTTATAATCAATCATCAATATATAAAATTGAAGTCTGTCGATCATAGCAACAGTTTCATCTATTACTTACTTTGAACTATTCCAATTCAAGTTTATGAGGGTTCAGTGTTATTGAGACCAAGTACTTAATAGATTAGAGCTGCTATTCATTATCAAAAGCATAGTTCGTCAGTCCTTAGTTGGGGAAGTAAAGCAGCACATTATTGATTGAATTCGGACAGTATTCAAACAAACTACCGTGAGAGCGGGAACCTAGTCACGATGATTTTAGCTTTATTTAGGAAGCTTTAATTCCATTTTAGATACCGTATCGAAAATGTAATATTGGTATTAGATCCTTTTGTTTTTATTACATTATTAGATTTAGATTTAGATACGTAAACTTCTGATTGGACGTTACATACTCGCATACCCATGACGTGTTGGCTAGTAGAGATCTCTTATAGTGATTATTGTGACACCCTGAAGACTGATTGTAACATAATTATATGTGTCTAAGTATTTTCTGCCTAAACATATCATTGTAATTTAAAAGGAAAAAAATATAACAAAAATTAAAACCGACTTCAAAAAACTGAAAAGGTTAAAAAAATAATTGAATTTCAGTAGGTAACTAGGTACTCATCCCCTAGAAACATATTTTTTGGAGTCGATGCTTCACTTTCTATTGTTTTTGGAAACAACTTAGCACCAACTCATTCACAATTTTTAGTGATAATTTTCTAAGGTCGAAGCTAGATGGGTGACCGTCAACTTATATTATTTCCTACTATCGTATCGTTTTACTAAAAAGTCACAGGAAAGCAAAAATCCGCCAATTTTGCATACGTAGACGACTTAATGATTTCAGTTTTTTTTATATATAAAAACCAAACTACCCAACTGATTTTGAAAAAAAAAATGGCAACTATTCCGCATCGAACAAAAAAAGAATCACTTCAATCGGATCAGTAATCTTGGCGTGATCGGTCTACATACAAAGAAAAAAATACATACCGTTTTTGAAGTTGGTTAAAGAAGCCAGTGTTATATCTGGGCGTAGGTGGTATCACGTCTTATGTGTCCAGAATATAAAAGCAACTAAACAAATAATTAAAAGGTATTGCAGTTGAATATAGGCGTTAGTTAACTTATCATGAAGTAAATCATGTAATTTTTTGATATATAAAAAAATGTACTTGAAAAAATCACGTCTCGAACCCGTGTTCGGGTAACTGCTTTTACATGATTTTTTTCTATTGAAGATAATTTTCTAAGTAAATAAATTTTCATGAAGTTATTATTTATAATGTTGAAATAAAATTTAGCATTTAAAAATATTTCTGTAACTCTAAACAAGAGAATACCTACTTTCCCAATTTTCCCACTATTGAAATCAGGAATGCTTTTGTCAGCCTTTGTATCGTGTGCATGAATATTGAACTGATTGTTCAAATTGTTGTTTGAATTAAATAATCCTACTCTGAAACTATTGCTTTAGCTGCTAACCGCAACCTCAACATTAAATATTTCACAGCAACCGCTAGAAATTCCTTCACATTCTTCATATAGGGTGGTGCCGTCAATATAACAATAAATTGAAACATGGTCTATATTACTTCATAGCATTGATTTTCCACTTTCAAAAACATCTTAGTCATTTGATATTTCATTACATTTGTATGAAATAATATAACATTGGCTGCATTATTTCATAAAAATGTCATGAAATTATCAAATGAATAAGATGTTTTTAAAAGTGGCAAACCATTTCTATGAACTAATATAGATCATGTTTTAATTTACTGTCGTATTTACGGCACCTGCCTGTATAGGCTAGATATTTTGTGAGTTAAAGACTAGAAATATATCTTGTCCTGCGGCGGGAACCGAACAAGCGATTTTTTGTGAGCTCCTCTATGCTACGGAAGGCTCAATAAGCCGTTGGTCCCAGTTGTTACTGCAACCGCTTTAACCTAACAATCCGCATTGGGTCAGCGTGGTGGTGTTATGGCCCAAACTCCTCATGTGTTTCTCCCATGTAGGAAAGACTCATGCCCAGTAGTAGTGAGACATATAGGCTGGTGTTGATGATAATTGTTTAAACTGACATTGTGACATTGTAAATTCACCAATATTTAGAATAGACCTTCTTAGTGGGAATCCATTTCGGAAACATCTCCATATTCTTACATCTTTTGTCTCCAAATCGTTCCAACTTTTTACTTCAAACCAATTCTTGATCATAATTCAACTATAATTCAGTTCTATACATTGTGGGGCGAAGTGTTCATTACTGTGGGAAATGATGCAATCACCTTCACAATATGATTTTAGTAGGTTTTTACATTACATTTTTGACAAAAATAACAATGACTCCTCTGTTTAGCGTTGCACATATCTAACAATCATAATTTATATATTCTTAATATTATGATTTTAACATTATTATAAATGTTTGAAAAATTATTTAATAAGAATAAAAAGGGTACCTATAAGATTATATGACAATTTATAAGCAACTACTGGACCTGGCCCATATTGCTTGTCTTTTGTGAAGTAATTAATTATAACCTGAACTATAAAATATATGTTAACATTATCATCCTAATTTTAAATATCAATAGGAAAAGTTTATTTAGTGTCACAAGTAGAATTACTGAATACATATTTCTGACCTTAAAATACATTAAACTCACAAAAAAACAAAATACATTAAACACATTTACCAAATTAGGACGACAATATAAACATGATTATTTTACACTAGCAAGAACAGGTACTAATTTAAGTAACTTGCAGCTCTTATAACCCAATCCACGATACCGGGGACCCATCAATATACCTCGTTTATCGTATAAGCGAGCGTGTTCTGAAATGTTATTCTCAAACGAAAGATATTAAACTTGCATCTGTTTGTGGCTGTATAGACGTCACCCGGCGAACTTATAATTTGGAAACATAGGGCCTTGATTGTATAAACGTACGTACATACTAGTCGATTACTCGTAAAACACTTAAGCATGGGCAATTTTAAAATTATCTTGAAATTCCCTTACTCACTCTCTCATCCCTTGCATCTTTCTCTTTTATTCCTAATCGACCTGCCGCCTTATTCTCAAATGTCAGATCATGGATTAGATTCGAAAACTTACACCCCGTCTCGCTTTGACGCACCGCGTTATAAAGTGTTTCCGATATTCGAATTCTTTCCGACAGTTGAGAATAAGGGGGCTAGTCACCACTGAAGCTTTATTTGAGTAATATCCGGCCTTGCTTTAGTGGAGATATTAAGATAAGATATGATTCCTTGACTAATAAAGAAAATCCTGAAGCAGGAACCAAACCCTAATGTCGATAGGATAATGTGATCAGTTGGATTGGGAATGATCGCGAGTTCAGGTGCCGCCACAGTACTCACATGAATTTATTCTTGTCTCGAAAATTCAATAAATATCTCCCAAATGCCCACCCACAATAATGATATAAATGCAAAAAGTCATCAGATACTTGTTGAAGTGACAACCGACATCCACGCGGCTGAAACCGCTGTTGAAGATCAAAATAATAAAGAAGAATATTTAATGTTATAAGACTTTAAACTTTAAGATATGAGTCTTAAGCTTGTGGTTCATTAGAAATACAGGCCTCCTTAAAAGAATAATCCTGTAACGAACGTTCAAATACACAACAGAGCTCCCTGTGTTTTCAAACACCGCGCAACGGAGCAAAAGTTTTGTTAGTGTCATCTGGAGGGAAATTTAGAAATTTAGTACGGCTTCGCTATTGCCCGGGGTGGAGTTGTAATCTCTTAAGCTGCATGTTTCTTTCTGTTTATGGGGTTAAGTAGGTATTATATCTTTTAAAATTGTTGAATTTTAAGTCAAAGCATGCAGAAATATCCTTCAAACTTTATTTAATTTGAAATTAATGAGATAGGGAATTAGGGTAGAGTGCAGTTATTAAGAACACGGGGTAACTTTGAACGAGGTAATTTACATTATGATAACAGAGGATAAAAAGCTCATGCTTAGTGCCTGGCATTGAACATGAGCCTCCCTCTGAACCATCAGAATATCTCTGCGTTCGGATTAACCCTATTCTATGTTCCTATTCAGCAAATGCCCTCAAAGCGGTCCAACGGCCGAGTTAGCTGCGGTTGCAAGGTGCGATTTCTCCTTTCCAACCATCGTTTCTAAGATGGTCGAGTGTCAGGGCATATCAGTACTATCAGTACTATCAGGCCGTAATGGCGCAGAAAGAGTGAAACTGCTGCCACGCTCGGGATCCGCAGCAGGAGGGCGGAGCGTCGGAGTATGGCATACGGACACCACCAGCATCCCACATAATATCTAGGGCTCCGGGTAGAGGAAAAGGATCGCTGCCTGATAGTACAGCCCAGCTGGAGTGCGTATACAGCCTCTTACCAGCCAACTCAGAAGGAGGGAGGGCATTACAGCCGCCCCGAGATGAGATTGCATCACAGCACCTACTCCCTGCCAAAACAAAAGAAAGACACTATAGTCAAATGAACCTGTTAAATAGCAAGAAAGATTTAAATTTCAAAGATATTAACTTGAAATAATTAAGTAAATGCTGTCGGAAAGTGATGGTTTTTGTAATTCTACACCTTTAAAACAACAAATAAATTGTCTAAAAATAATTACCAAAGGGCATAACCGCAATATCATATTTATTCAGACATATATGCCTAATATCCGAAAAGAATTATTCTACCTCAGAACTCTACCAGAATTATTTTACATCAGTACACGTATGGCTGCACAAAATGAGAATATAATAAATTTAGCAGTAAACAAAAGAAATCATAAAAGATAAATATACAAGGACTCACGTTAGATGGAGTCGTTGTCAGTATATTATACTCGCACCGGTTGAGGCCATGAAGTAAGTAGTTTTTGTACCAATGTAACAGTCAGTAAATCGATTAATCAAATTACTATCTGAAACAAAATACAAAAATAATTAAATCATTAATTAGCTTCACAGACGGGCGAGATCCTACTAAAGTCATATTCCAAAGGTGATCGTATCATTTCGCACAGCAATGTAAAAACTTATGAAAATAGTTGAATTGATCAAGAATTTGTTGAAAGTTGTACGTAAAAGTTAAAACGGTTTGTAGACAAGACATTTTAGGATATGTAGAGATGTGTCGAAATGGATCTCCACACATATAGCTTATTCTAAATATTGGTGAAAATTTTTTGAAATGAGATGACAGATGTCGGAGACTACCTCCTACTCCATTATAATATCAGTAGAAACCACCATCATCGAAGAAATACATGCGGAGTTTGGGCCATAATACCGCCACGCTGACCCCATGTGGGTTGTGTGGTCAAAGCGGTTGCAGTAACAACCGGGACCAACAGCTTATTGAGACTTCCAAAGCATGGAGGAGCTCCAGAACATAAAATTTTGATTGAACTATCCCAGCACCTCAATGTAACCAGTAGGTATTCACTGGTAAAATGATCGCGTCGTTAAATGGGAGAATCAAATATTACTCTATCTTCTTTTAAATTTCACTCATTTCATAAACCTGTGTTTCGGATTGAAGGGAAAGGTAGCCAGTGTAATTACTGGGCATGGACGGCATTTCATCTTAGGCCTCAGGATGACAACGCACCTGCAATATCAAGTGCTTTTCCTTGTTATTGCAGGTGTCTATAGGCGGCGGTATCCGCTTACCACCAGGTGGGCCGTCAGCTTGTTTGTCATCTAATTGTATAAAAAAAAACCTGTTGAACCAATTATTGTATCGTTCATGTCATCCATACTAATATCGTAAATGCGGAAGCAACTCTGTCTGTCTGTGTCCTACGTTTTCACTCCTAAGTCTGCTGAACTCATTAAGATAAAATTTGTCATGAAGATAGATTACATCAGAATTTTATCTTTTAGAAAGGTCGCTATTATTTTATTGTTTTCAGCTTACTAAATTCCCTACAACTTCGTGGCCCAAACCGCAACATACAAAACAGAAAGCAACACACAAGCAGTACATTTTCTGTGCCGTCAAAAACAACTTTTGTATTATAAATTGTATTATTCTATTCGCTGCTGTCTCCACACAAAGAAGTTAATGTGCCAATGAAGAATATTCAAAGAGTAATGGAATAATGGAGAAGTCCTATAATGGCTGTTTTATTCGCAATGCAGCACTTTTGTTTTACGCCTTATTTTTTCTGGAATATTGCGGGATGGTCGTGAAGGTTACGAATATTTGTGGGACAGAGTTTTTTCCTGCAGTTAAATTATTTTAGCCCAAGATTCCGCCGCATGATTACGACACCTTTTTTTTCAAAAAATAATAATATCGTATTGCGGAAGAAAATGGTTGTGTACAAAACTATAAGATCTAGATTATTTTATTTGTAATACGGAACATTAATTTGGCTAGATTAAAGTGAAACCAGACGGATTGAAAGGAACTTTCTGACATGGTCCAGATTTTTTTTAGCTGCATTGGCCTAAAGGACATTCATCCAGAGCAGTAAAATACTAAGGAAGGAAAACTTCTGCGCTGCGTAATATTAAAATCCCGTGTTCGAATTTTTAAATACTTTTGCTCACATGTCAGGAAATAACTGTAAGATCTAGATTATTCTATTTGTAAGACGGAACATTGCTTTGACTAGATTAAAGTGAGCGAAAAACTTTTTATTACTAATAATTAAAACCAGACGTATTAAAAGGAATTTTCTAACATGGTTCAGATTTTTCTAAGCTGCATTGTTATAAAGGACATTCAGCCAGACCAGTAAAATACCAAGCTAGAAAAAATTCTGCGCTGCGTAATATTGAAATCCCGTGTTCCAAATTTAAAATAATTTTGCTCACATGTGATCAAATTGCCCTTTATAATAATAATAATAATCATTTTATTTCAGAATGTCATTCCATAAGCAATTAATTAAAATTATCCACATTATTACACATACAAATTAAATATAAATAAAACTAAAACAGCACTCACTAAAACTATGTCAAATAATAATATTAGTTATTATTTGACATAGTTTTATGCTATGTGCCCTTTTCGTGCTGGAGAAGTGAAAAATATCTTCACCAAAATATTGGCAGAGTTAAGCTTTTGTGGGATTGTGGGAACTGGATACTAAAGAATGGTTTTGTATTTTGTGCCAAATAAATTTAGCACCTAGACTCTATTGATAATATACTCGTACTATAATTTGTAATTTGAAAATTCTTAAGTACTATTATTAATTCGAAAGTGTGTCTGTCTGTCTGTTACCTCTTTACGCTTACACCGCTGAATCGATTTAGATGTAATTTTGTGTAGAGATTGTTTAAATCCTAGGCAAGGATATAGGATAGTTTTTATTTCAGATATCATCCTTTAACCCCTTAAAGGATGATATCTGAGTAAAAAGGGAGAAGAACTTTAAATAGGAAATCAATAACCGCTGAACCGATATATATGTAATTTGGTATGGAGATAGCTTCAGACCCTGGTAAGGATATATATAACCGACATCCACTCGGGCTGCTCTTAGTAATGTAATAAAAAAAATTCTTTTAGTAAATTTTATTTTAAGAAAGATAATTTTATTAAAGATTCTTCCTTCACATCTTTCAATATTCGAAAGCCGGTGGCCAAATTATGGTACGACACAGGCTCTAGTTTGATGCTGTGCGAAGATTTCATAACATTTTGTATGTACAGATAGTTTAGAATCTGTGAAACCTAATGCTATTGTCACGACATTAAAGAAGGTTTTACGTCGGGAACAGCGGGGATTCTGTCAACATGACGTCAATCAAAGTTGGACAACAAGATATTTTAAGGTTGACGAAGTGTGAGCCTCACTTAAGCATTACAAAATGCTTACAGCCATCAGACGGGCCTTTTAATTCTATTTGACATCCATCAGTGCTTCACAGATCATTTAGACAATAGCCATTATTTGATCAACGTTGGAATCAGTAAATATACTATATAATTTTATCCATTGCGAAGGTTTAATGCTTTGTTCTTTATACAAGCATTGACTCAACAGTACGTACAATATCTAATGGTCAGGTTTATGAGTTCTTCAAAAAAGAATCTTTTTAATGCCAATCAAAAGATACTGATTTTAAAGATCTTTCAGGAAAATGAAGGAAAGGTTGAAATAAGACATGGCTTAAAGGTCCTGAAACCAAGCCTACAGAACTCAACAAAACAGGCAAAGACAAATCAGTTGTCATTGTAACAGTTATTGAGGCTATGTAAAAGCAGATCCTAATACAACTGAGTAAGGAGTAAAATAATTAGATGTTTTGGTCAACTAATTTAAAACTCCTCTTTAATTTCATTAATGTTTTTCATACAAAAGCGGTCGGTTTTAATGTACAATATAAACTGCACTATTATCTTCCTACACTGGTAAGAGCTTTCTTTACTTATTCCATTGTGAGTTGAATGCTTATTATAAATTCACGTCTAACTAGAACGGTTTTATACAACACAATCTTAACTATTGTTGTTGCCTTGAGAAAAAATGAATTGTTAGTAGAAACACAGAAAATTAGTTTTGAAGAAAAAAAATCAGTCCTTCAACTTTCAATATTAGAATAATAATAACAGCATCCTTATACAGTTTGTTCTCATTTTCTTATATGAAAATAACGTACAAAGAAACATAAAGAATAGATTATTGAATTAAGTGGAAAATTAGAAACATCTGTATTTTTCAGCAAAATAAATAATCACATTTAAAATGTTTGATTTTGTGCATTTTAATGTAAGAACATCTGTATGCTCCAGGCGGGAATCGAAGCCGCATCGTCTGGGGTCCGGACAGACGCGATAACAGCTACGCCACAGGAGCACTTTGGTTGTAGCCTATCAATTTCACCGCTTTCTACTTTTAACGTTTTCTGGCCGGACCCTAGAAGATGCGGGTTCGATTCCCGCCTTACATACATCTGTTTCATCGTTTTCTTTATTTGTATTTCTTACAAAATAAATAAAATATAAAATATAATCTTAAAATATTGTCCGAATCTTTACTATGAATTTTTATCAATGAAACCACTTTCAGGGCAATGTTCTAATGAAATCCTTTCTGATACAAACTCACATGTAAAAAATACAAAATTAAACATTTTCGGTAACCCCTGACCTCATTATTCATCTATCTAATACCTTCTCATTAATACTATTATTATGAGCTCAAACATGCTGTATTTGCTGTAAGTTTCTGAAGAATTAAGCACCCCGCAGACGTTTTGATGGTATAGCATCAGCATATGGTCTGTCATTTATGGTATGTCATGGCAATGTCACCGAAGTGGCAGTACACCAAATGCAAATCAATCGGATCTGTGAAAGTTAGTAAAACCCTTTTATCATGTAGAAAATGAGCTGATAGTCATCAAATGCTACTGATCTTCATAAATTACAGCGAAGAACCATTATAATCACGTCAAGTTTCAAACAAAAAAAAACCATATCAAAATCGGTCCATTCGTTTAGGAGCTACGATGCCATAGACATACACACAGATACATAGGCAGACACGTCAAACTTATAATACCCCTCTTTTTTCGTCAGGGGTTATAAAGTAAGTTTAGAAATTCCTCCGTATAAAATATTGGATTCCTTTTATTCTCAATGCGGTAGCTCTTGTTTTCATGTCACCTAATGGTTAGTGATGTGATGATAGGGAGAGGAACTGGGCCTAGCTCAAATAAAACTTCAAACTTTAGCTACTGAACCGAATTATAAAATAGGAACAGTTTAGCAAAACCATAAATTTGGGTCAATGTGGTTTTGGATTCGCTCACAGAATGTACGCATCGTAACCACAATTACGTTGGCCTCGCGGATGGAGTTTTGGAACTGTTTTAGAATTTTCTCAGGACGCATCTGCAATACTAAGTGATTTATTTGTAATTGCTACAATAAAGTAGGCGTTTAAACGCATCAAAGACATTAAAATGTGACTAAGTGATTTTTTTCCTTGTCATTGCAGGTGTCTATAAGCAGTAACCACTTACCACCAGACAGGCCGTCAGCTTATGTGTGTGTGTGCCTAGTATAATTTGTTTTTTTTTTCAAAATATTTATTTTCATATAACCTATATATCTTATTTAGGTTTTTATTAAAACAGAAGTGATTTTAAGGATTTTTTTCATAAATGAAAGTTAAATTAAGGAGCAGTAACGTACGTAGTCCTATTACGCAGTCAAAATCAATGCAGATTACTGAGGTATTTTTATACTTTCTTGTTTTATTCTTTTTTAATTATCAAAACAAGAAAAAAATCAAAAAATTAAAATAGGGATTATAGTGAGGATTTGGTGACACTAAAAAAAAGACAAATATCAATGACTGTTAAACGAACCGGCATTTCACTAATATGTAAATTTATTCTATTCCATTCCTTCATAAAATTATTATTGAATAAAATCAAGGAGCGCAATCTAATTTTTCAGAAAGCTTCTGTATGATTATAATATATAATATAAAGTTATAAAATAGGTAACAAGACGTTAATTATATTTAGAAAGTTTTCGTAAAGGAAATTAACTTTCACACAATCTGAAAAGTTTAATTTAAATTCGAGTAATTATGAATGAAACTTGGCACCAAATCAACCTGAAAACACAGATTTTTGTTCAAATTATCTTAATTGTTGTTTTGTTGATGAAAAGTATAAGATTTTAATCAAGTTATAAGTAAGGTAGTTACTTAGCTTGATTCAAGTGTTTCGAGTTATTTCAACAAACTTCTTGTAAAATCGTAACATATATATAACAATTAAAGCAGAGTAATGTTAAGTGTTACTCCTGAAGCAGTAGCTTTATGTGTTTTTCCTATGAAGGAATGTCTGTGCCCAGCAGTGGGACGTACCTATATGGGCTGGTGATGAGGATGATGAATGTTTTGATAGAACCAGCGTAACTGTGCTGGGCTTAGTGAACATGAATCAAAATAAAAAAGTTAAGTGCTAAAATTAGATTTCAAAATATTGCTAACCATTGTTTTTATTTTACACGCGTTTATGCATGGTGGACTACAGGTATGTACATATTGTTATTGTTATTAAATTTAGTTATAAAACGATAAGTTGAAAGCGTGGTAAGTAAGAAATAAGCATACGACTTGAAATCGATAGCGGTACCTGTAGAATTTTTTGTTGAATTCTTCCTGCTAAAGGAAGGCCAAAGATCAAACCCATACATCCGATTTTGTTTTATTTTCTTATTTCTTCCATACTGAAACTATAAGCATACAAAAAGCACTCTTACGTTGTGTGTGCGTGCGTGTGTTGTGTGTGTGTGTGTGTGTGTGTGTGTGTGTGTGTGTGTGTGTGTGTGAGAGAGAGAGAGATAAAACATAAATAATTAGTTGACTCCACTGGCTGTATGTATTGCTACCAACATTATTACTCAAAAGTAGTTCTCGGTCGAAAGTTCGCGGGGATGGTGCCAGCCCAAGAACATGATGTTTTGGTTTAATCTGTCAAGCGGCGTTATACCACCGGGGCTATGACAATTGAAAAATCAATTGTGTCTGGAATCTCATGCTTGATGGGTTAAGTAATTATTAAATAAATTTAATACTCTAAGAGTATGTATTGACTGTTTGAGCTAAATAGAAAATCATCACTATCATCATGTTACATGGGAGAAAAACATCAGAAGTTTAGCCAATGCGGGTTGGTGCGTTAAAGCAGTTGCAGTAACAATTGATCAGGGACAACGACCTAACGTGCCTTCAGAAGCACGGAGGAGCTCGTGATTGCAATTTTTGATTGACCCATCCCGGGATCGACCATGGTGAATTGCTTTGTTTTCGTTGTCGAAACCACAGCGCTCAAAGCACTACGCCATCGAGTTCTAAAATAGAAAATAGAAAATGATATATTAGAATATTAAAAACCCCATCTGCTAGTTCTTTCGTGTGCTTAATTCTCTTAGCAATTAGCCGAAGTATACACGTGCTAGAATGTTCTCTTTGCACAAAATTAACTCCACCTGAGGAATTAGCTATGTCTGAGAAACTGAATTAAAATTAATTTCAGATTAGAGCAAACTCCGTCCGAGGAGTTGCTAAGTTTGCAGATGTCTTTGTTTGGTCGAAACTCTCCGTTAGATAATACTATCCTTGATATATTTCACAATAAGCAATGCGAAATAATGTTGCAAATAATGACTGAATTGAAATGCAATGTAATACTTATAGGAGACGGCATAAAACAAGAAATTAAGAAATTGTATTTTTATACAACTAAAATACAAGCAAGTTGCATGGTGGCTTGTGGTACTTGACTACCGTCGTCGTCCCATAGACACCTGCAATAATAAGGAAACATTTCACGTGGTAAGTATTACACTGGCTACTTTTCCCTTCAATCTGAAACACAGCATATTTTTATAAAATCTATGTCTCAAGTTGGCGCCGAAGTATACCTACTTCGCTACTATATGTCTAGCGCTGGTTTCCGACTGACACTTGTGAACCTTAATGTATGGAAGCCAAGTAAGCCTCGTCGCAAGGTTTCTGCAGAAAACCAATGTCTTGGTACTTAGGTGCCTAGATGTATAATACTGAGCTGAGATCTTTTTTGCAAAGAAGTTTTTTAACTTTTGTAATTTATTTTATGTATATTCTACTAAAATAAACCTTCGTTCATTCAGTAATTCAATCAAATGTGTCTAATAATATGCGTGTTTCATAGCTTAACGTATAGTGTCCACAATTAATTTGAATTGTACCAACACAAAACAAACAATTTTTGATTTAAATATTCGTGTGAACAAAATAACTCGATACATCAGCGCAACATATGGAGTGTATGTGAATACTGAAACGAGGGCTTCACCTAACGCCTTTTTCTCACGCGAAAGGTAAACAGGCGGCGGTTCACGTTTAAATTTTTAACCTCTGACATTAAATTATTTTGCTAGGTGGTAGGCCTGTATGTAGGGTCGTCTGGGTAGGTACCACCGCCTTTCTTATTTCAGTCGTGAAACAGTTCGCTGTATTTCGGATTGAAGGGAAAGGTACCCAGTGTAATTACTGAGCATGGACGGCATTTTATCTTATGCCTAAGGATGACAACGCACCTGCAATATCAAGTGATTTTTCCTTGTTATTGCAGGTGTCTATAGGCAGCGGTAACCGCATACCATCAGGTGGGCTGTCAGCTTGTTTGTCATCTAGTTGTATAAAAAAAATACTTATTGAGCAGCTTATTAGTTTTCAGAAATATTAAAATAATAAGTTATCGTAGATAAAAAGGTTTATACTTCGATCACAAGTTTGATGTTATCCTAACTAATATTATAAATGCTAAAGTGAGTATGTTTGTTTGTTATGCTTTCACGCCTAAACAATTGAACTGATTTATATTATTTTTTGCAAGGAGATAGCTAGATACCCTAGGAAGAAAATAGGATACTTTTTGGACCGATGACAGGCATTTATGCGGACGGAACCGCGGGGCGGTTGCTAGGTAATAATAATTAAATAACAGTTATAAATAAATGTTAGTAATGTAGTAATATAATAATCATTGGTAATCCTTGCTTTTTTGGCAACATGTCGAAAATGACAATGTGAATTTGTGCTATGTTGAAATTATTTAATATGTTAAATTAACATGCATCGATAGTATTTATACTTGCTGCCAGATATGTAAAGTTAACAGCACATGTAGTGTAACATTTTAAACTTGAGACCGCTTCCTCCATTCGAATAGGCAATTTTCATAATGCAACTATTACTTGATGTGTTGTCGGTTTCATATTTAAGGCTCGACCGATAACTCGGTCTCGGTTCTCAACTAAAAATGGACGAGATTCAAGGCCATAACCGAGACATTTGTACGGTATGGGATTCACGTTCTTCGCTGGGTGTCAGTGCGGGAGTTGCTGTCGATTGTGACATTATGCAAAAATCTTGCATATTAATATCAATGTTATGCATATTTTTATTTTTAAACGATTTATCTATTCCTAGACTCGGTTCTCGGTCTCGGCCGAGATGTTACTTTATTCTTTATATTGTTACTGTCTCGGTCGACCCTTATTCATATTTGTTTAAACATTTATCATTATTATTCAATAAAATTCAATACGCATTCGATTGTTACCAATCATTATGTACAAAAAACTAACCCTTCTAAAGCTACCCTCAAACAGCATTATTTACGATGTCGTTAACATGTTAACGTCGGCATAAATTATTCAGATTACGATCATAATACTTCTATATTTTTTCATAATTTTGGAACCTTTTGTGAGGTGAGCCATTAGCTTATCGATATTCTTTAAGGCAGTTGCATTCATTGTTACATACAACACTATTTGGTTTAAGAGCGGTTAAGGTATTTGATTTACGAAATTGTAGCTACAAAACTAAGAACAAGATAGACAGAACGTTTTGAGACAGCGAGTGAAGCTACGCAAACTCATCTGGAACAGGCAAGTCATCTGATTCGTGTCGTAGTGTGACGACACGCCGTCGTCGTCGTGATGTGAGTTGACGTCGTACGCCGCGGCGTACGCAATTTCGAACTCACATCGCAAGACAACCATCTTTGCCACTCTTAATACAAAATAATCTAGTCTTCGATTCATCCTTACAGAATTGCATAAACATACTTAATTTTAAATTTTACTGATTTCAATTAATCTTACACAATAGGTAGGTAGTATTTCCTACCTAGGTAAATCGCTTTAGAGCTACGAGCTTTCTGAAAATATAATAAAACGTTCTATAGATTCTTTTGAGGTGTAAGCGCTCAATCAGCGTTGAACATTATCGCTGCAGCGCTTTAGCTTTCAAACGATTTCACTTTTTCGATAAACACCGCCTTGCTCTTTTTATAGCGTACTTTATTATAGAGTAAAAATTGTGATTTCTTTACATAAAGATACAGTATAATATAAAACGTGTCTTTATATTATATTATATATTTATATTTTTATATTTACTAGGAATTTACTAGCCAGGATACTAACGACAAAGAAATAAATAGCTAATTTACATTTTTGAATTCAAAATGAATCAAAATTCCAGGCCTAATAATTCACAATCATCATCTGCTGGCTGGGCACACACCTACCTACATGGGAGAAACACATTAGGAGTTTAGGCCATAACACCTCATTGCGAGTAGTAATAACCGGGACCGAGAGCTCAACAAGCCTTAAGAAGCCCGGCGGAGGTCGGGACTAGAATTTTGATTGACCCATCCCGGCATCTACCATGGTGAAAATTGCTTTGTGTACGTAATCGAAACCAAAGTCCTCAAACCATGCCGCCTAGCTCCTTCCGCAAAAGCAATCCACAATAAATTTTCTATAGCTAACGCACTTACGAAATAGATAAATGTTTCTTTCAGTTGTCAAAGAATTTTTCAGTCTGCGTAATACTTATCCGTAATTATCTTACCTGATTTTAAAAAAATAATTATGGCATTGATTGTTGCTTCTTGGAAAACGCGAATTTCTTACCACGAAAGTTGTTTACCAACATCACATACTAATTTTATATATGTCTCTTCTTGTATTTTCAGAAAGAATTCTAGAAAAGTTTAGAAGCGACAATAAAACGGGACTTGGCGGCGACGCGGAGACGGATGGGCGACAATGGCGCTGTTCCCAGAACTCTCCGACCATCACAAATTGCATTCGCTAAAGGAATTAAATGACATTTGTCTTTTTCCAGTATTGCGGGAGCTGTGTTATTTGAAGCATCGCTTAAGTTTGCTTGTTTTTGATATTACTTATTATTATGGCATTGTTTTATGCGCAATTCTGTACGGTAACTGGGTACCATACCACAAGACTGGCCCATAATCATAATTATAAAATACAGCTTTATGCTTTTCAATATGTCATCAGTTGGTACGCGGTACAAGTACTAAAAACCTGAATTTAAAAAAGGATTAACATTTTATTTAATTATTAAAAACATTTTTGCTTCATTAACTCTCAATATTAATTACTTATATCTTTTTTAGTTCGAGAGAAATTGTACTTGTACCGCGTACAAAATGATGCAACCAGCAATTGGTACGCGTTACAAGTACTAGTCGTCAGTATATGCCGTTTCGCCATTTTTGTTGCAACAAAAACTGGGCAATTAAAACGAAAGTTACGTAGTTCATTTTCCACGCCAGAGTGTTTATCTTGTACATTATTCTATTGTACACTTTAATGAGTAGGGAAAAAGAAACATAACCCCTTAAAAGACAGAGTAATAATGCAGCGCCGTCACGTCGCACGTTTTACTGTTCTCTCTAAACTTTTCTACGAAGTCCTCTTGTAATTTGCGATGTAAAGCAAAACCGTGCCAGCGATGCAGTAAAACAACAAGTTCTCTGAAATTACCCTATCGTTAAAATATATCTTATGTCTTTTGTGGACAATAAACTTTACAAGGAAACGTGTAGCTCTCGCAGTCTAATATATTGTTAACATTGAAAGTTTAAATTAGTCACAGTCTAAAGCCTTGTGGATAGTTTTTTTTTGCTCCGTGCCAAAGGGCATAACAATACTTTCAACACAAAGCTTTATAGATACCGATTCTGATGAAATAATTCTTCCTACAAAAGATTTCATCAGCGAGGTAGAGAGATCAGGAATGACGATACTCGTTGATATTGATATTGCTATGAAGATGTTCCTGGCGTGGTGGCCTTATCCAACTTTGAAGTCCGTTTCCGTGGACTTAGAGAAGCTTTCAGCAGCCTGAAACAATTTTCAGTCCGATCTAGAGGGAGTTCTATCGCATACTAAATAATCAAGATTTTGACCTGATTGTCACCGTTTTATAGGCAACTGTTTCGTTCGATTCGGTGGCATGTTCGATGCCACGATTCCTCGAAAAACATTTTCAGGCATTTTCAGGACTCTTCCGGCCATTTGACGCTCATTTGTTGAATTCAAGGACAGAAAAAAAACCTACAGTTAGGGTAGTGAAAGTGAAAGAGACTACTGTCTCTTTTAGTACAGGGTACTCCCCATATGCTAGATAAGAATAGATGAAGAACGACCTGGAAAATAGTGAAAGAGACAGCGCGATATACTAGACAATGACAAAAGAAGAACCTCCTGGAAAGTAGCGAGAGAGACAGTAGGTATGTTTTTCAATATAAGAAACAACGGGCTGCTACTAGTAATAGCGAATATGGTAGGTATGGTGGTTACTAGGTGGTAGGCCCGTTTGTAGGGTCGTCTGGGTAGGTACCACCGCCTTTCTTATTTCAGCCGTGAAACAGTTCGCTGTGTTTCGGATTGAAGGGAAAGGTAGCCAGTGTAATTACTGGGCATGGACGGCATTTCATCTTAGGCCCCAGGATGACAACGCACCTGCATTATCAAGTGATTTTTCCTTGTTATTGCAGGTGTCTATAGGCGGCGGTAACCACTTACCATCAGGTGGGCCGTCAGCTTGTTTGTCATCTAGTTGTATAAAAATAAAAAATAAAAAATGAATATTTGTTTATGTTATAAAATTAATTCTACACAGTTACAATTTACAAAACTGATAGAATTTTAGAAAATATATATGAATACTTGACTAACAACCGCATAAAGTCGCATGTTAGTCAAGGAGATCCGATAAGAACTTTGACGCCACATTACACATACACCATACTTAATTCATATAAAAAGTTGATTTGGAAAAAGACAAGAATACTGGAATTTCTAATTCAAATATGTCGGGAATTTTTAGCCAAAACCAATATTTTTTAATGCATATTCTTTATTCATAAGCCTTGTAAGGCTCTGCTTACCTGCATGCTTTCTTTACGTACCACATACCAGGCGAGCTGGAAGGTTTGTTCACCATCCTTATTTTATACGACAAAACCTAAATACTCTCCCAAAGATACATAAAGAACTTTCTTCTTTGCTAACTTACCCATTCGGTGTTTGTCGATTTTTAAGCGCAAAAGTACCTTTATAAAGAAAATGCTTTTAGTAAATTCAAGGCACGTTTTAGATGATATTGAAAATATCACAGACGACAGCATATCAATTGTAACAGTGGAACTACGAAAACCGCCTTTATTACAAACGCATTAAAGGTGGTCTCAAGGTCAAACTGTTACGCTTGATGTGCTGTACATGGCTAATTTTGTTCATTTACAAATTCCTGTTGAAGAAAAGCTGTTATCAGAGACATTCGCAATAAGATAAACTTAATTTGCGATTCACGTACTTAGCCCTACTAAAACTCAGTATACTTATTATTTTACATACAGAAAAAAACGGCCATGCAGAAACAGGCGCATATTAAAAAAGTGGTTCCGCACGACCTTAGTATTTTTGAAGCCAAAATTTCCACATGTATGTACAGTCGGCAGCACATCAAGCGTAACAGTTTGACCTTAAGACCGCCTTTACTGCGTTCTTAATAGAGGCGGCTTTAGTAGTGCAACTTTACACTGGATGTGCTGTCGTGTGTACCAAGACTATGTTTGTATGAGTAGCTTCAATTTATTTGTGAATTAATATCACTTTTAAGTGGTCGTAAAACAGTCTTCAATACCAGACGATGGTTTTAATTCTGTGATAGACTAAACGGCGAGGTAACGCGAAAAACCGAACGCTAAATGGAAAACATGGGATAGCTTCAACTTCAAACCCTCCTTAGGCTTAGCTCACGTTTCTTAATAGCTATACGTTTGTATAGGCACGTTTTGTTTAAACGATTGAATGATAGATTATTCAACGGAATTTCCATTCCATTATTGTTCAGGTATTAAGTTTAATTATGATCTTTTTTTTAAATTATGATTCCATGTTTTTTTAAAAAAGAAGCTTTAGATTTGATTCTCACAATTCTCTCAAAGCTCGAACCCTAAAAATAAATTCACTTCAGAAACAGGGTACGTAATTTAATGCGGCCTATTTAGAACTAACTTATGCTAACTAATTTAATATATACGTGAAGTTTCTTTTCAAATAACCTTTATTACCTCCAAATTGGTGTAAAGTCGACGAAAACATTCACAAGTGGCGCACGCGAAAATAAAATAAAAGACTGCTCGTTAGAAGGCTGTTGCTAGAAAGTAATTTAACTATCAGGTGTAATAACAATATCTTACAGAATTATTAGCGTTACAACTTTTAAATTATGCCGTAATATTAGGAATAACACGCTTAATAGCGTGATTAACTTCAAGTTACGAAATAACAGTTTTTGTTTATTTTGTTAGCCGCGTAAGGCTCCCGAGAGCATTTGACAAATAAAACGCAATCGTTTCTGTAGTTCATGTCGCACATCCGCTAAAAAACTGTCTTATCACAAAAAGGCCAAATTTTGTTTTTTACAGTAAGACATGTATTTTCTAATTACGTTCTACTTATCTACTGTGAAAACGCCATAAAGTAAGTTCTCATATTTGAGGAAAGATGTCGCAAGTGTCACTTTTTACGGAAACCAAAAGAATCCGTCATCCTGTAAAACGCTGTTAAACATCCTGTTTGGACGCGTGTTCGTGGTAATGAAAAGTGTCGTAAGCTTTTTGATGAAAACAGTCGGATTTTTGTTAATTAAACAAATATTTCTACTAGAAAAATCAATTAAAGATTAACAACTGTTAACTCTGATGAAAGTACATTAAATGAAGATATAATACTAATTTTAGTTTATCTCTATTGTAATTATTATTACTGTAAAATATATTATAATCACATATTCACAAAAACTTTCAAGTTCATTTACTCCATTCTTGATTTTGAGCCTTGTGACAGTTTTGAAGCGGGTGTGCTATATCTGGTTTTACAGGTTGAGAATACCATTAATAAACGATTATAACCACATGCCCATTCACAGCGTCATGATTGTTTTTAGGACAACTAGGTATTTCACAAGAGTTCTTATTTTAGTTATTTCCTCACAAATTTTCACTACATTACGGAGGTGAAGAAAAATCAATCCCGTACAGCTATAAGTCGGATATGATTGTCTTTAGTAGGTTGTGAATCGCGGGTGTTTGTCGAACTTGGCTGAGATTGGCGACGGAATAGGTTTTAATATATTTTCAATACACCTACCCGTCAGAATTCGCAAGGAAGACAACTACCCACCTGCAGTGTGATTCACTAACCTGCATTGTGATTCACTACCCACCTGCAGTGTGATTCACTACCCACCTGCAGTGTGATTCACTACCCACCTGCAGTGTGATTCACTGATTCGCAAGGAATTCAATTACCAACCGGCAGTGTGATTCACTAACCTGCAGTGTGATTCACTACCCACCTGCAATATGATTCACTAACAGAAATATTCGACATCGAGCTTGACGACGACGAGCCGCCATTGATTTTGACATTTGAGCACAGCGCTGCGCGTAAGCGTATTCACTAATATCTGCGTCGATATCTTGGTTGTGTAATTGTGTATGTTTGTTTTAGAGATGACACGAAGTACAATCGATATTTTTCAATTTAGTTTTTTCTGTGTTTAAAATGTACCATAATATCTTCATTCAATGTTTGATTGACGGAACGATATAAAGATATTAAAATAAACAACTATTTTGGTTCTGGCTCACGCCGTACTCGTCGTCAAAACCCTAGTGTCGCCAACGGCTCTCAAATGGTTTTTTTTTTATTTATTTTATTTATTTTTTACAAAAAAACATACAATAATTTTCTGACTAGCACTAAGAAACCTCGCAGAGGTTTGTCTAAGTGCTAGGTCCTCAGCAATTTCATAATGCTTTACTTATTAGGCTACAATAAATTAAGTAATTAATAATTGAGTAAAACTAAAAATTGTATGATGAGTAAATGATACATATTATTGTCAAAATAACGCCAAAAGATATGACAGCGCTGCCACAACCACAAATTTAAGGCTGCAGACTAAAAGAGAATCCATAACTGGATACTACATACGGGTCTACCACATTTACTAGGTGGTAGACCCGTATGTAGGGTCGTCTGACGTCTGAAAGAAATGCTCGTACTCATCATAAAAATATTTGCTCCCACCGGGATTTGAACCCGGGACCTCTTGACCGAGTAGCCTGTATAGCAAGATGTACAGACTACTCGACCAGCCGGTCGTCGGTTAATGCGACCAGTCTTATTGGTATACTTCCTGTTGCACAAGATTTAGGTGGTGTTTTTTATTTATAATTTTTTATATTAATTTAGTGTAGTATTTAGTGTTAGTAATTTTACTAGGTGGTAGACCGATATGTTGGGTCGCCTGGGTAGGTACCACCGCCTTTCTTATTTCAGCCGTAAAACAGTTCGCTGTGTTTCGGATTGAAGGGAAAGGTAGCCAGTGTAATTACTGGGCATGGACGGCATTTCATCTTAGGCCTCAGGATGACAACGCACCTGCAATATCAAGTGCTTTTCCTTGTTATTGTAGGTGTCTATAGACGGCGGTAACCACTTACCACCAGGTGGGCCGTCAGCTTGTTTGTCATCTAGTTGTATAAAAAAAAAGTGTGTGAATGGTTATCTTTCAATTTTCTTTTATTTTATTATGAAAATCATTATGAAAATTTTGAAATAAACAATATTCCACTTCATTATCCAAACAAACAAAAATCAAAATAAAGCAATTTGTAAAATCGCTGTATAATCTTGACAATTTATTAACCTTTTTCACGTAATAAGCTAGACCCTAATTTGAGAAGAAGTTAATTTGTACACCATAATAGCCGTCTATCGTCCAATCTTTCCAACTTAGAAATTTTCTTTTCCTACCAAACAATTACCCCTAATAAGTTTTTGTGCTGCGTCACGTTTCAGGGTCAATTTGTTTTTGCTTGTTATTTTCATGTTACGATAGTATTGTATACCGCCATCTGAGAGAAACCGTAACCATACACCGAGATGAGCACATTATGAAATGAAACTAAATAATATGTATTCAGTAACACATAAAATAACAGAAGCCAACCAACACAAAGCATTTGAATAAATATACAATTGGGATGTTGCCTAAGTTTGAATGAAGCGATATTTTTTACAAATACGGAAAATATACACCACTGTTACTCATAGAATTAATACAAACTTAAATGATATGGACTATTGTTGACGTTGTGCTGTTTATAAAATAAATAAATATGGTATTTTTTTCCAAAATTTATCAAAAATGTTAATCATATTTGATGGCTGTGCTGACATCAATTAAAACAACTATTATTATGACGACTTTCCATAAAAACATACTACTTACATAGTTATTATTAATTTTGTCAGTATGCCTATATATTTCTTAGTAATATAGGAACGTGTGAAGCAAAGACTATAACTGCTCCGTAGATAATATAGAGCGTTTTCGGACCATGCGCCGCAGCACATCAAACATACCGCTATATCTGTGAAACTTTTGATCCTAGGCATACTATTTATTTAGCAATATTTCTTATTGAATTATATACTTCTTAATTATTAAATAAAAAAGTTGTCGACTACCCTACTATGTCCTGCACTCCCCTGTGTACCTACACAGGGGAGTGCGGGTTGAAGGCCTCGTATTTACAAGGTGTACAGAATTACCAATAAAAAAGAAATTCTTTATCGAAAACTTAAAATGAAAATGTCAGTACTGTAGTAATCGGCCTCTAGTAATTTAGGTTGTATTAGGTTAGGTTGTACTCTAGTAATTTTAGGATCAATAACATTTACAGCCGATTACTAGAGTATTGGCGTTTTCGTTTCGAGTTTTCGATAAAGAATTATTTTTGGGTAATTTTGATATACCTTGTATATCATATTATGCGCCAGCGCTGACCTGTCTGACACTTCTAAAGATTAGTAGACTTTAAGATATAATCAATATATTAAATCACCTATTTTATCAATGACACTAAGTCTAAATATACTTTTGCGTATTCCATAGTAAATACTAAAATAATACAGAATTTTGAAACTAACAATACAATATATGCCATTGGACCTGCGTTTGAAGAAAAACAGACTAAAATTAAAACCTACTAACAGTTCATCTGTTGCTTTCAATTCATCAGGCAAAGGAAAAAAATAAACTGTCAGACCTCCTTTGTAGAAATCATAGACAATTTAGGATCTAAAACATTGATTATTATTAATAGATAATAATCAATAAGGTCGAAAGTTAAGCACATCTTTCTGAATGTCAAATTACTTGGAAACTGTGCTTTTTCCATTTATGCCGAGAGAGATGAAATGCGCTTAGATTTAGGTTCAAAGTGTGTGTTCCGGAATCAGTAGGACCGTAAACTATAGTGGCAGATATATATTAGGTAGGATACTAAGTATTTCTGATATTTATTTACATTTTTTTTCAATTTTTCCCCGTTAAAGCTCCTAATGATGCTTACTTTGGGCTAGATCATAGGTGTGAGGGAAAGAATGTAATTATTATGTTATTATCACTATCGGTTATTCTGGGGTATTAGGAGCTATTACCTTAGCCCCTAGATCTTTGAGTACACTGACCTGAGAATCGATAGAAAAAATATCTTCTGCCTTCGGAACTATTCAAATAAAGACAATTACAGTATCGAAGTTGCGTGTCTGTTTGATGAATGGCTTCATTTTCTAATTAATGTCATCGGGACACGAAGGGAGTGTGAATTATTAAATCAACAGCGTAGTTTTACTGCGAATAAGGAACATAAAATTGCTGAAGACAATACTATAAAGGTGTCAAAAAACGTTCTCGTAAGCGAATGCAGATGGCAGTGCTAGTCATCCTTAAGAAGACTTGTTTAAAAAAACTGCTTTCTTGTAATAAAATCAGCTGTTTCAAACTTATTTGTAATATAAAATTAATGGCATATAAACGATCTGTTGGTATGAAATAAATAAATTCACAAATTCATAAATTTGAAATAAAACCAATTTACCGGATTTAACTCGCGTTTAATTAGATGTTACATTATTATTATTCACCCGACGTTTCGATTACTTTACAGCGATCGTGGTCACGGGAAGACTGAAGATGTCAGTTGTCTTTGATAAGTTTTAAGTTAACTACCGTCACTTTGTGTTATATTTTGAGCGGTCCGAATTACGCATACGGAGCTCACGGTGTCAGTTTTTTGGGCAGTGTGAGGACGGGCTTGGGACTTTATTATTCGAATGATGGGATCCCAAGCTGGTGGTACACTCCAACCATCTTCTCTATTGAAATTAGGATGTTTTTTGATTTCAATAGCCTCACGTAACATTCTAGGAATGAAACGGTGTTCTTTGGCGAGGATCTGGGGCTTATCAAATCTGATATAGTGATTGGGTCCGTCAAGAGCGTGTTCACACACCGCCGACTTCGTTTCGCGCCTGTGTTTTACGTCAGCTATATGTTCTTTTACCCGGGTGCCTATGCTTCTCTTTGTTTGACCTATGTATGAGAGGCCGCAGTCACAATCTAACTTGTATATGCCTGCATCTTGTAAGGGGATATTGCACTTGACAGGTGGTAGGAATTGGTAAATTTTTTCGGCGGCTTGAAATAAGTTTTAATTGAAGCACGCTTCAAGATGTTGCCAATCTTGTCAGTGACACCTTTCATATATGGTAGTACAGCAGGTTGACGTTCGACTGTGACAAGTTTCGCTCGGCTTCTATGACTTTGGCGTGGTATTTGCAGTTTGTTGTCCCGCAATACATGCTTGACATGCTGTAGCTCAGCTGTCAGGTGTTGGTTGTCACAGATGCCGCGCGCTCTCTGAAACAAAGATTTCCCTACGGTAGACAACTGACTGGGGTGGTGATGAGAGTCACCATTGAGGTACCTATCAGTATGGGTTGCTTTACGATACACAGTGTGGCTCAAGCTGTGATCTGGATTTTGGATAATTAAAATATCTAAAAAAGCTAGTCTATTGTTTGCCTCTAACTCCATGGTGAATTGAATTTTAGGATTGATGGAGTTAAGGTGTGATAGAAATGCAGTGACTTTATCAGTTGGTAAAATTGTGAAAGTGTCGTCTACATACCGTTTATAAAACCTTGGTGTTACCGGTGCTGTGCTAAGGGCCCTCTCCTCAAAGTCCTCCATGAAAATATCGGCGACTACGGGTGATACAGGAGAGCCCATTGCCACACCATCCACTTGTACATAGAATTCCTCATTCCACAATAGGTAGCCTGATGTGAGGCAATGTTCAAGCAGGTCTGCATACTCATTAGGCATATCACTATCACATAGCTTCCTTTTAGCAATTTCAATGCAGTCCTTAACAGGTAAGCATGTAAACAGGGACTGTACATCAAAACTGACTGGATTCTTACCAATTTGTTAGCGATATTAAACACCTACATATTGCTGACAATGAAACTATGGTCAGTTTTGATGTACAGTCCCTGTTTACATGCTTACCTGTTAAGGACTGCATTGAAATTGCTAAAAGGAAGCTATGTGATAGTGATATGCCTAATGAGTATGCAGACCTGCTTGAACATTGCCTCACATCAGGCTACCTATTGTGGAATGAGGAATTCTATGTACAAGTGGATGGTGTGGCAATGGGCTCTCCTGTATCACCCGTAGTCGCCGATATTTTCATGGAGGACTTTGAGGAGAGGGCCCTTAGCACAGCACCGGTAACACCAAGGTTTTATAAACGGTATGTAGACGACACTTTCACAATTTTACCAACTGATAAAGTCACTGCATTTCTATCACACCTTAACTCCATCAATCCTAAAATTCAATTCACCATGGAGTTAGAGGCAAACAATAGACTAGCTTTTTTAGATATTTTAATTATCCAAAATCCAGATCACAGCTTGAGCCACACTGTGTATCGTAAAGCAACCCATACTGATAGGTACCTCAATGGTGACTCTCATCACCACCCCAGTCAGTTGTCTACCGTAGGGAAATCTTTGTTTCAGAGAGCGCGCGGCATCTGTGACAACCAACACCTGACAGCTGAGCTACAGCATGTCAAGCATGTATTGCGGGACAACAAACTGCAAATACCACGCCAAAGTCATAGAAGCCGAGCGAAACTTGTCACAGTCGAACGTCAACCTGCTGTACTACCATATATGAAAGGTGTCACTGACAAGATTGGCAACATCTTGAAGCGTGCTTCAATTAAAACTTATTTCAAGCCGCCGAAAAAATTTACCAATTCCTACCACCTGTCAAGTGCAATATCCCCTTACAAGATGCAGGCATATACAAGTTAGATTGTGACTGCGGCCTCTCATACATAGGTCAAACAAAGAGAAGCATAGGCACCCGGGTAAAAGAACATATAGCTGACGTAAAACACAGGCGCGAAACGAAGTCGGCGGTGTGTGAACACGCTCTTGACGGACCCAATCACTATATCAGATTTGATAAGCCCCAGATCCTCGCCAAAGAACACCGTTTCATTCCTAGAATGTTACGTGAGGCTATTGAAATCAAAAAACATCCTAATTTCAATAGAGAAGATGGTTGGAGTGTACCACCAGCTTGGGATCCCATCATTCGAATAATAAAGTCCCAAGCCCGTCCTCACACTGCCCAAAAAACTGACACCGTGAGCTCCGTATGCGTAATTCGGACCGCTCAAAATATAACACAAAGTGACGGTAGTTAACTTAAAACTTATCAAAGACAACTGACATCTTCAGTCTTCCCGTGACCACGATCGCTGTAAAGTAATCGAAACGTCGGGTGAATAATAATAATGTAACATCTAATTAAACGCGAGTTAAATCCGGTAAATTGGTTTTATTTCAAATGTGTAGTGCTCGCGAAAATGTAAGACAATACTAAATTCATAAATCTTTATTTGCCAAAATACGGATTCATTACAATAAGTGCCAGCGTATTCTACCAGTTTATTGGCATTTTTTTTGTCATACATAAAGAAATGATTGTTTTAAACACAATATTATATTAGTTGGTTTTAATGCGTAAAAAATATGTTATGTCAATTATTTTAGGTATTTTCAAATCACTTACTTAGAACATTTTAACTTATTAAATTCGTCTAAGGTACAAAAACAGTTATCTAGAAGCCATCCTAATAATTTCTTTTTAAATTGTATAAGGGGTAAATGTTTGAGAGCATTTGGTATCTTATTGTATATCTGGATTTGGTTGGCGGTAGGGTTTTTCTAAGTCCGCTTGGCTAGCTACCACTATCTTACTTAAGTCTACCGCCATAGCAATAATGTTAACGGCATTATTGTGTTCCGGCAGTTAGAGGTAAGATAGCCAGTTCCTCTGTGGTTGAAGAATCCGGGTGTAGCACGCTTCCATCGGCGGCCTTATCTACACTTACCATCAGGTGAGATAAGGGTCCAGAGTTACCCCGATAAGATAAAAAAAATCTTGATAGCCATCAGATAAGCTTTCCTTTTAGAAATTTGTGTTTTACAAACTGGGAAATAAAATCTGTGTATATGCCTTGTGCTTCTGCTGATTATCTCTGACTGTTTATTAGAGTAAATTGGATGTTGTTTTACAAAAACACACAATTCTTTTATATACATGCAAGTCCGAGGAAGAATTCGAAGATTTTTAAACAGGGGTCGGCAGCTATCCATGAACCATGCGCCAAAATAGCAGATTTTTTCGCGACAGACCATCTTTTTGGGTTTTTTGTGCCTAGAAATTTTAATGAGCGTAATTATATACCCCTTTACAATGCTACTGGAATAAGCTACTCGATTTTAAGTCAATACAAATTTTTCGAGCCGCCTGGTTGCTCTAAAAATATAAAAAATGTTCCAGCAGAAACCAAACGCATATCCTTTTATACCTGTTTAAATCGTAAAAAAATGTCAAATGCAATGCAACTATTCTTGCATTGTCTAATAAATATTTTAAGTTTTTGCTATACTTTTTTTGTTAAGATTTTCAGACACGATTCTTTGTAACTGTTGTAAGAGGTGGATAGCGTATGAAGTGCGTGTTTCAGTGTTTCAGTCAAATGCCAAATAGACTTTTAATAAGCTCGTTTACTCGATATAAAAGGAAATGTCTATAACCTAGTTGAGTTGAACTCCCCCGCTGACCTGTAGCATAATCGATTTAATGTAAGTAATGAGAAATTTGAAAATATATTCCAAGTACTGTTTGGACGTCGACATCCGTTTAGCTTATGAATTATTTAAATCAAAAGGCTGGTTGTTCGTAGGCTGGGAAATGTTGACACAGTGAATGTTGTAGCTAAACTATAGGGTGGAATAATGGGGATTGACGTTAATGGTGAAAGTTTAAGTGATAATTTTGTTTTTATGTGTCTGATATTTTACTGCTATGTTTTGTGCCTCATTATGGAACTATTTTGGGGCATTACTGTATGTGTATCATATTGATTGAATAAACCGAACCGAACCGAATCAAACAGAACAGAATATATGGTATTACCAGAAATTATGAAAAAATGAAGAAATGTTTTAGTACATCCGTGAATGTTTCCTCACACTCTGATCCACCTTCTTTTTTCAAAATTCCTCCAACCGCTATGTTTCTAAAGTCTTTTTAATATTATCTTAACCATAGATATACTACGATAGCGAAGTGCTAATCTCGACCTCCTCCGTGCTTCGGAAGGCACTGTAAGCTCTTGATCTCGGTTGTTCCTGCATCCACTTTAACCCACCAACCTGCACCACGCAGCGTGGTGGTGTTATGGCCCAAACTCCTCACGTGTTTCTCCCATGTAGGACTTGGCATTTAGGCATTTTATTAATGTAATAATATGTGTAAATAAGTAAATTAATGGCAAAAAAGATAAAATCAAATTAATTATTTGAATTTTTAGAATAAAACCACAGGATTTCTACCTGCTTTACAACTTAAACATAAAAATAGTACCTATGTTGAATGGTAAATATCTGTTTAAAAACAACTGAAAAGAAAGATAATTATAGACAAACAAAAAAGAACAACAAAAAACAACTGAAAAGAAAAATAATTGTAGACATTATCAAAAACAAAACGTTTTATTTAAAGTTTTTAGAGTTATCGCAAAGACATTAAAAAACCAGTACGCTAAACACAACAGTTCCGTAGAGAGCCGACCACGCGACTGAGCTGTGCGGCATGGTACCATACCTCGCAGAGCTACCCGCGCCCGTATATCATACATAAATGCGGGCTTGGTATGTACTTGATCATTATTTTGTTTCGAAGTTATCTTAAAACTATGATATCTCTTAAGATATTCATTAAAATCAAATAATGTTAAAACAATTTTCTTTAAAATTAAATTATTGTGATAAATAATGCATTAATTTTGAGAAGTATTATGTTCACAAAAACACCTTCTTCGCAGATAATGTATTATTTTAGAACAAATTTGATTACCAAAAAAAGGTTATAGTGAGTCAACCTTAAAAAATAGACATATAATGTTGCCACGGACTTTGCCTTAGAACTTTTATGGGACAACAATTTTATTCCGGCATACATGAATTTTGCGTAGCTTTACCCGTTTACGCAGCGCACGCAAAGAAATCTCTGAAAAGAAATATTTTTTCCCCGTTTTTGCAACATTTTTTCATTGATGCTCAGCTGCTGTTGATTGTAGCGTGATGTTATATTGCCTATATAATACCTCGATAAATGAGCTATTTAACACAAAATATTTTTTGATATGAATCAGTAGTTCCTGAGATTAACGCGTTCCACCAAACAAACAAACAAACAATCAAACTCTTTGGCTTTATATTATTAGTATAGGTAATACCATTAAACAATTGACAAATAAATAACTTGGAATTTCTATTTTGATTTCTTTTAACATTCAAAGGTCGCCAATTAAGTCAATTATAGTATCTAAACAGCTGTTTGTAAGGTCTTCTTTTAATTTACCAGCCAACGTCTAATGATTTATTAGTATTTCCAATGCTTTCAAGTTCTTTGACCTGTGTGCGTCACAGGTCAAAGAACTTGAAAGCATTGGAAATACGAAAGAAAAACTGAAGCAATATAAAATCCTCCATTGAAATGGGTTACGTTGTAAACTATTGCTACTCCCACATAAAGTACCCATTCCCCTGGAAACTGTAAGGAAAATAATAAAGTTACACGGCTGTGTGAGGAGGCTAAGTACGAGCTTAATTTTGAAAGGCTAGTGTTCCGCAGTTCTAAAATAGTTTTTTTACAGTTTAATAACCAGAAAAAGACTTGAAGAAAATTATAGGATTCATCCAAGTCCTGTACACATCTCTCCCCAGGACATAACTTTCTTTTAGACAAGATACTTCGTTGTAGTTAGAAAGATAGTTTTACGCCATTACTCACTATGGATAAGTTGCATTTGTTTTGGGTTAATGATCAAAAACAACTTAAAATAAACGCAACCTATCCTCATCATTATAATCAAAAGACTATATACACGTGCCACTGCTGAGCTAATGCTTTCCTATATGATAGAAACACACTAGAAGGAAATAATAGTAAAAAGGAAAAAAACAATCCCACTGATCCCCATTACCACCTGAAAAACCTCCCAAATTATTAGACCCCTCCGACACTATAAGGCGAGTAATCGCTCCCCCTGCGACCATTAGATTTCCACACATGGCAGAAATAAGCTGCACCAAGAAAGAGTTGTGATGAAAGTTACGCGCCAATAAAACCCGGAGGCGTACGGCCGATGTAATGGCCCGCTAAGGAGGTATGTTACTGAAAGTTTGGAATGCATTTCAGTGGTTAATTCCCGCAATGTTGGCTAGATTTTCTGTTAAATTGTTCATGTGGACTTTCAATAGATAAATTAGCCAGACAGACACCGATTTTTAAGTTTGGGTCCAGCTCTAAATGATTGTAATCCCGTCGTTGTGAATCTGACTGGACTGGCGGAATGTTTTTCTAGTTACATTCAAACAAAACAATGTTGATAATGTTATTCCTCTACTTGGAAGGAAGTAATAATTATGACAAAACTAGACAAAAGTGGAATTTTCTTACAATAATAATAATATTGATACACTTACACCTATTGTCTTGCCCAAAGTAGGCATCAATAAGAGTTTACTAGATAATGGAATTATATTCATAATAATATTTATAAAAATATCAAAAGTATACTTAGTGAGCATACATCAATGACTCGTTAACTAAATATGTTTGTACTCATCATACACCGGCCAGTAGGTCGTTACAGGTTATTTATTACACTTTCGTTCTTATTTGCTAAAGTAATGACGTCTCTAAGATACAGCAACAAAATGTAATAGAACTGAAACAAAATATAATGATGAAGTAGATTCTTGCAAAATTGCTATCTTGAATACTCCAGAGCAGCTTTATAGCAATTAAGAAGATAAGATAATTATGTATTTAGAATTTCTAACGTTGTCAGTAGTTATTATTTCTCCTCATCTAAGCATCTGCACAATCATTCCAATTTGCCCAAATTTCCCAAAACGCTCTTCATACAGAAGTTTATAAGAAAATAGACGGAAACCAAGCATCAGGTCAAAGGTGTTTAATCGTTCGGAACGTTTTACGACCACCGACACCATTCGCACCCGTTCCGCTAGAAAAAAAATCACCTAAATTGTAAGTTCTGAGTAAAATGTACACACGAGTGGCTACTTTGAAATAGCAGTGCAAGACTAAACATACTGTTTGAATAGCGATTAGTTTTGGAGATCGTTATTTTTAGGGTTCCGTACCCAAAGGGTAAAATGGGACCCTATTACAAAGAATCCGAGAATCCACTGTCCGTCCGTCCGTCTGTCACCAGGCTGTATCTCATGAACCGTGACAGTTAGACAGTAGAAATTTTCACAAATGATGTTTTACACTAATAAACATAATAAAATAAATATTTAAGCAGGCTCCCATACAACAAACGTGATATTTTTGCTTGTTTGTGCTCGATATTGATAACGGCAACAGGTAGACGCTTGTTTATAGATAATGGTACGAAACCCTTCGTGCGCGAGTCCGAATCGCACTTGGTCGGTTTTTTATACAATCTTTGATGTCATTTTTCTTATATTACCAGAGTTGTCTTACTATAACTATGCACCAAATTCGATTTTTATGGTGTAGATAAATAATAGTTAAAAACAATACATGTAGGTATTGTAATAGGGTTGGGAAAATGGGTTACTTTTCTTTTAACTATGAGTATGTCAGGTCAGCCCACGTCACGTCGTTTACTGTTTAGCACATGAGTAACACATATTAAGTTTTGTAAATACACTCATACTCAACACTGAACTGAGATTTAGTTAAGTTTATTGAGCTGATTCATTACATACTTTTAAAACTTTTTTACACTTCAACGTGGAATCCGTGGAAAGTTTGTGTTTATGCACGGTATGAACAGAATTAGATACCGCAGCAGGTTGTAAAATGGCAGGGTCATGTTTTATTATACTATCCGCATTGACGATTTTACGGGTCATAAAATTTGGGAAAGCTATCTTGTCTAAGGAAGCATATTACGCGATTCGCATGCTTTGATGTCATTTTGCTAAGGGCTTTCGCGTTTATCAACATTTAGGGCTTACGACGGATATTTTTGCTATACAATTTGTAAAAACAAATACTTTCAAGAAAATTTGAGGGCATTTGTCTGGAGTAGTTCCTCAGAATTGTTATAATAGTCAATATCTATGAATCTCAGTTAAACGGCATAACATTAATAAGGCAATCACGGCTATGGTTACGGTCCAAGGTATACCTATGCGAATAGAGACGACTTTCTGGAGTGTGTGGTCTTTTTGTTTTGTAAAAGACAAATCAAAAATACCACACACTCCAGAAAGTCTGTTTTTGTATATCCATAACACAAGCTCTTCATGATGCTTACTTTGGGCTAAATAATAGGTGTGAGTCTATGAATATTATTATTATTGTACATTTGTGTTCTCAGCTAATAGCTGGTCAAAAGTTAGTTACAGGCTTTGCCGACTAACAAACTTATACTTATTTGAATCATATGTTGTGTGTATTTTTGGCATTTTGTAGAAAGCGCTGAACTATTCTGCATGTTTTTAACAATGGCTGCTTTTTGCTTGGTTATAAAGTGTTTCCTGGGAGATCTAATATTTTGAGGTTGCTGAGAAGCTGTTTAGGGATAACCCCTGCTAGAGAGCACAAGCGGCACTATGAGTACCTACTTTGTTTAATTTCCATATTCTCAATATTTCTTCTTTCTGTTCTGAATACTTATGATTTTTTTCGGATATAGTTTTTTGAATATTGTGGGGAAAGTAGTACCGGGAATTGCTCTTATTATTATTTTTATTATTGTTACTATTATTTTATTCGTACTATCATATTTTACTACATCACTTATATGTCAGTAAGCTAGATCAGATAAATTAAAGAAAGTTGTTATTGAGCTTAGGAGTATTAGACAAAAGATGTATTTCGATATCCTGAAAAAACTTGCGTTTAAATCTCTACATCTTAGTCATGTGGAGGCTTATGTAAAATTAATACGTAGAATAATTGACCAAGACAAGCTTCGTTTAGATGATTACTAATTACTAAATTATTGTTAGCTACGATTTCATTGACTGTCATTAACTTTCATCTATTTTCGTCATGTATTTTGTTTCCAGTGCACCCACGCGTGTTTTATCTACATGATCTATTTCAAACTATTTATTTCTCTCTCACATGTGAAAAGCGGAACCATTGAACCAAATATCACAATGAATGTTGCATCAATTGCTACGGTTACGCCAATTACAGGCACAAATAAATTCGTTCGCATAGAACTTTGTACGTTCGTAGAAGCGTGTTTCCTGTTTGACTAAGAAAAAAATACATATTCACTATGTTTAGTACTATGCAGTTTTCTATTCGATATCTGATTATTAAAAGTACCTCAGCTAAAGGTGAACGAATACATTTTCATATTTATAGCGCCATATTACAATGCCATATTACAATGGCCTGTCAAACTTGCATTTTAAACATTGACCTTACTCAGTCTTAGTAAGAGTCTATTTCGTTTGAATTTACTTAATTTGAGGTTTCTAGGGTTAATTTACCACAAATGCACAATGAAATTAAAAATTTCGTTCACTCTAACATTACCATATGCATAGGAAAGAATGGGCTCATAAAACCCATTCAATGCAGGGCTACTTCGGGAAGACCACTTCTTTACTCTACTAGTACTTATTGCAAACCATAAATATTATAATAGGTTGGGGCAAAAGTTTCTTCGCATTTTTTAAGAAAATCAAAACATTTTTTAATATAGTTTATTTACAATTAACTAAAGTATATAGGTACCATTTTGTTCGATAACTTTTTGCCATCTTGTAGGTAGGGACATGATCCCATTGCTATAGAAATTTTGGGGCTTCTGATCAAAATACCGCGATAAGTGGTTTTGGCAGTCCTCTCGTGATGTTAACCTCACACTGCCTACAGAATTCTGAAGAGAGCGAAACAGGTGGAAATCTGAAGGTGCAAGGTCAGGACTATACGGCGGATGCATAAACACCTCCCAGCCAAACTCTCTTAATTTTTGCTGAGTGGCTAAAGATGTGTGAGGTCTAGCGTTATCATGATAAAAAACCACACCCCTTCTGTTGATTAATGCCGGCCGCTGTCTCTAAACTTCTTGCTTTAATCTCATCAGTTGTTCGCAGTAGAGTTCAGAATCGATGGTCCTGCCTGGTGGCAACAGCTCATAATGAATAATGCCCTTCCAATCCCACCACACACACAGCATCACCTTGTTGCGAGATAATCCGGGTTCTGCCACAGTCTGTGAAGCCTGACCGGCCTTTGACCACGACCTTTTTCGCACGTTCTTGTCGTACGTGTTCCACTTCTCATCACCAGTTATCAGCTTTTTCAAAAATGGTTCGGTTTCATTACGTCGTAAGAAAGAATCACAAATGAGTACACGGTTCATTGGGTTTCTTTCAGTGAGCTCGTGGGGTACCCAAATATCGAGCTTTTTTGTGTACCCATTTTTTTTTTAAATGCGCCAAAACTGTTTTTTGGTCAATTCCTAGTTCTTCAGCTACGTCGTAACTACTGATATGCCGATCTTGCTCCAGCTTTTAAAAAATGGCATCAATTTTATCCGTAATAGGGCGACCAGAGCGACGTGCATCTTTGACATCAAAATTTCCGGATTGGAAACGCTTAAAACTAATTTGTGCTAATCTCACAGACACTGCACTAGGTCCATAAACATCGCAATTTTTTTTCGCGGCTTGCGTTGCATTTTTACCTTTTTTGTAGTAAAATTTTAAAATGTATCGAATCTTCATTAGATTCACTCATCTTGACAGCACGAAAATCAAATGAAAAACACACATTCTCCTAATTTGAATTTGGAATTATCTTTTTTTAAATCTAAACTTTTAATGATACTAAAACCAGCCAGATACAAATAGTACAGACAAAGAGATTTTATTACAATTTCATACTCATACATACTATAATGCGAAAATACTTTTTCCCCAACCTAAGTATTAGGTTGGGGAAAAAGTATTTTCGCTCCTCTTGCTCCGAGAGAAGTTATGAGGAATGTAGCGAGCTTACTCAGAAGGTGCCTATTAAATACAGCTTTTATCGCAAATAATAGTAGGTACCTATGTCTATTTATTACTAAACATTTCGCCTATTTGGTTTTGAAAGCAGGCGATGCCATTTTTTCGTTATACTCAAAGAAATTTGAATATTAAACAATTTGCTTCCTAAAAATCCTTTAACAAAATATTGCCAAAAAAGTATCAAGAATCAATTGATTCCCAAAAACTTATAGGCCAATTTCCCAGCTATGTATAGTATCAAAAATGTTTGAAAGGATTATATTATATAACGAGCTGTATACTTGCCTGAAAAATGCTTTTAATGAATCTCAGCATGGGTTCTTGAAGGGTCGCTCTACCGTAACTAATTTAATAGTTTTCTCTGAGGACTTGGTAGATGCTATGAGCGCGGGACACCAAACAGACACTATTGACGCAGACTACAGTAAATGTTTTGATCGCATAGACCACAAAATTCTCTTACTCAAGTTGCTATATGGTGGGATCAGGGGCAATCTTTTACGGTGGTTCGCTTCGTACATTACCAACCAGGTCACAAGCAGTTGTATCCACTAACTATACCTCAACGTGGATAAGTGTGCCTAGTGGAGTTCCCCAGTGCTCTCTTCTTGGGCCGCTGCTTTTTATTATTTTCATTTTGGACGTCGAAATCTGCTTTAAACACTCCAAGTTTCTATGTTTCGCTGATGACATGAAAATATATTATATGAGGAAATTTCAAGATAATACAAGAAGCTATTTCGATGCAAAGCTATTACAAGAAGACCTTTCTTGGTTTGATGATTGTGTAATTGTAATAGGCTTGACTTAAACATATCTAAATGCTCAATCATTACTTTTTCTAGAAAATCACAACCCATAATTTTTGATAACTCTCTTAGGTATCACCAATTGCAGCGGGTTACTAAGGTTAGAGATCTCGGAATAACTCTTGATGAGAAGTTTATATTTTAAGACCACATTAACAACATGTGTAATAAAGCCTTAAAAATGTTTGGTTTCATTATGAGATCATCTTCAGATTTTAATAACGTAAAATCACATAAAATTTTATATTGCACTTTTGTACGCAGTAACTTGGAATATTGCTCCCAAATTGGATTATTGAAATCTATTATGTTACAATATCTATACTGATAGGATTGAGCGCGTCCAAAAAAAAAATCCTATGTTATCTTAATTTTAGGTCAAGAACTAACATAAAGGACTACATTCAGGCTTCTAGACACCGCTATTACTACTATTATCCTAGAGGCGATCAACTGCTGATATAGTTTTCTACCAATCACATCGACTGTCCTGCACTCCTCGGTAAGCTATCTCTCTCAGTGCCTTAGGCGGACTACAAAATCAAGGTTTTTAATTTGCCACTAGTATGCAGCAATTACAAACACAACTCGTATCTCTGGTAAGCCTGACTAACTTAAATTTAAAATTTAATCATACCAGAGTAAAAAAAAATATTAAAATCTAAATTCTTTTATAATGAAAGCGGGTGACTCTTTTTATGTATAATGGTACCTATCGCACCCCTCAACCACCACGCACTCTGAATCAGAGTGCCGGATATTTTGGCGCATACACCGAGCACTCTGATTCAGCGTGATTACGTAATATAACTTGTATTTTGTTATAACTCTGGTTCTATTCAATCTATATCGTTGAAATTTTGTACACAGACTAAGGAAAGTATACAGATTTTAATTAAATCGTTAGTTTAAACAAGTAACATGATTTTAGTACACTTTTATAGAGTTCTTGGCGGCCATTATTTTTTTTACCGGGCTGCGCGCCGTGCGGCGCGCCTCGAACGGTTCAAATTCTGATTATTAGTAATTAAATGCTTTTAAATGACTGGAAACTTGTTAAATACGCATAATTATATTATAACTTGAGTTTTTGATATGGATTTCATATGTTTTAAATGAATAGTTGTGTCACATACTGACAACCCATTTGGGCCTTTCTGTCAAGCAAACTGAATAAGTTTGATGACGTCAGCTAACTTTTATTTTGTTATATCTCTGGTTCTATTTAATCTTTATCGTTGAAATTTTGTACACAGATTAAGGAAAGCATACAGATTCTAAATAAATCGAAAGATTATACAAGTGACATGATTTTAGTACACTATTAGAGAGATGTTGGCGATTTTTTTTTTTAACTTGGGGGGGGGGGGGGCTGCGCCTTTTGTAATGCTTGTAATATGGAATATTGAATAAACATGTCTAATATTTGGCAGACACTTGGTAAGGACATCGGCGATCATATTGCCAGTAGGTATGTACTCAACAATAATTTATTACTAGCGATAGAATTCCGGATGAAATGATGCCTAACGTCGATGTGTTTAGTGCGAGAGTGGTGAGTGTTGTTTTTAGTGAGTTGAAGTGCACTTTGATTATCGCAGTACAGCGTTATTGCTTTGCTGTATTCAAAGACTTCCTTGACCAAATACTGTAAATATATGGCCTTTTTGCATGCTTCGCTGAGTGCCATATATTCTGCTTTGGTGGTTGAAAGTGCGACAGTGCGTTGTTTACGTGACTCCCAGGATATGGCAGAGCCACTGAGCATAAACACAAAACCTGTGTAGGATCTGCGGTCTACGAGATTGGACCCATAGTCTGCATCAGCATATCCCACAAGATCGTTCTCCGATTTTGTGTATTTGAGCTCTTTATTTTTTGTTGCTTTGAGGTACCTAAGTACCCGTTTAGCAGCTCTCCAATGTACCTCCCCGTAATGTGCATTGAATTGGCTAAGGACAGATACAGCGTGAGATATATCCGGCCGAGTGCCAATGGAGATGTACATTAAAGATCCAATGAGCTGCTGATAAGGTAGATCTAACTGCTCATCGTCGTTGTTTGGTAAAATTAATTTAAGACCAGGTTCTAATGGCGTTGACACCGATATGGCTTTGCTCAAATTAAACTTCTCAACGAGTTTCTCGATGTAGTTGGTTTGGTCAAGACTGATACTACCATCATCGTGTCTTGTAACTCTCATGCCTAAACAGTCTTTGACTGGACCTAAGTCTTTGACTGTGAAAGATTCTTTTAGCCTAGTTTTAAACAAATCTTTGGCTTGGTTGTTATTGCTTAAAACGAAAAAATCGTCGACGAAAACAGCCACAACAAGAAGATTGTCACCTTCTCGTTTGTAATAAATGCAGTGTTCTGTTTCTGTGTGAGTGAGAGACAATTTTTGCATTGCTTCACAGACCTTTTTGTTCCATTGTCTAGGGGCTTGCTTGAGACCATACAGGGATTTTTTGAGCAAGCAAACCTTTTTAGTCTCGGTAATAAAACCTTCAGGCTGTTCTATAAAGATTTCTTCTTCAAGGTCGCCGTTCAGAAATGCAGTTTCAACATCCAGGTGATCAACCTGAAGATTTAACCTTGCAGTGAACGCTAAAAGAAGTCTCACGGATGACAACCTTGCTACCGGTGAAAAGGTTTCTCCGTAGTCTACTCCACAGACTTGCGTAAATCCCTTCGCTACAAGTCTAGCCTTATATTTTACAATGTCTCCGTCTGTATTTTTCTTAATTTTGTACACCCATTTACATTTGATAGGTTTCCTGTCGTTTGGCCTATCAACTAGCATCCAGGTACCATGATTCATTAAGGAGTCGTATTCCGCCTTCATAGCATTGAGCCAGTCATCCTTATGTACGTCATCTTGCACCTGTTTGAATGACTCAGGTTCGATGTCGAGAGATGTTAGGCAAGCACCTGCTTCGTACCTTTCTGGAGGATTGCGCTGCCGACGAGGATAGCGATGGGGCTCACACTGGGTGGCTTCTGGATTTTCGGTACACGTCGACTGTGTATCAATGGGTATACTGGACAATTCAACTGACTGCTGAGGTTCCAGTAGTTCTTCAGTATCGGTTGAAGATGGAGAAGGAACAGGATCTATAGGAACAGAGACTTCTATAGTAGACATAGGTACTTCTGAATCCACATGATTTGTTGGTTGAGAAGGACTAGAATCACTTAAGATCTTGTCTTCTATAAAAACTACGTCTCTAGAAATGATAACGCTCCTAGGATTTTCAGGATTTACCAAACGGTAACCTTTGCAGTCACTAGGATAACCTACAAACAAACATTCTAGAGCTTTGGACTCCAACTTAGTTCGCTTTTCTTTTGGAACTAAGGCATGAGCCGTACAACCAAAAACTCTTAAATGTGATAGGTTGACTGCTTTTCCTGTCCAAACTTCTTCAGGAATTTTATTATTCAATGCCTGAGTTGGGGAACGATTTTTAAGATAAATAGCTGTACTAACAGCTTCTCCCCAATAAGCTTTAGGCAGATTAGCATCTTCAAGCATAAACCTCGCTTTCTCTATAACGGTTCGGTTAACCCTCTCTGCTACACCGTTTTGCTGAGGATTGTATGGCACCGTCAGTTGATGGATGACACCATTCTCTTTGAGAAATGTTGTCATTTCATGGTTGACAAACTCACGGCCATTGTCAGATCGAAGAGCTTTTATTTTAAGACCTGTTTGGTTTTCTACCAGGTGCTTAAACTCGACAAACTTTCGAAAAACTTCACTTTTGGTTTTTAATAAATAACCAAAAGTTTTTCGAGAGTAGTCGTCAGTAAAAGTTAGTAGGTAAAGAGAACCTCCCCACGAATGCGTACTCATTGGTCCGCAAAGGTCAGTGTGAATAAGCTCTAGTTTGTTATTAGACCTACTTGTTGAACTTTTAAAAGGTTTTTTGGACAACTTACCTTGTAAACATGGCACGCATGTTTGACTTAACCTGTCAGAGTAATCAATGCCTATGTTTTGTCTCTTTAAAATATCTAGGGCTTTGTTATTTAAATGACCTAGGCGCCTATGCCACAATACCATAGGCTCTTTATTTTGAGCTGTGTATGCTTGGCATGGGGAAGAAGAATCTAACTTGTGCATGCCTGCAAAGTTAGAGGCAGTAGCTAGAACAGTACCAGACACTTTACATCCTTCCCTTTTAACTATAGACGCACCTTTCGGAGAAAAAATAACTATAAAACCCTTATCAACTAATTCCCTAACAGATAATAAATTTGTCGAAAGTTGTGGTACATAAAGTACATTAGAAATTTTTATTTTACTATTAGATATATTTACAGACACGGTACCTTTACCTTCTCTATATATAACTTCTTTATTGGCAACAGTAACTGGCTTACGGAGAGGAGTAAAATCTATAAACCAATCCTTAAAACAACTCATATGGCTCGTGGCTCCTGAGTCAACATACCAATCCTGGGATAAAGAGGAATAGTGACCTGTAATGGAATTAAAAGATGATAAAAGTGTAATATCTGTACTATAATTAGCTTTAGAATCACCGATGCCCTTTTTATTCTTTTTAGAATCGTAATAATGTTTCCTGCACTTAGACACGTGGTGTCCCGGCTTCTTGCAGTAGGTGCACACAACAGTTGTCTTCGAAGATGAAGTGGCAAAAACATTGTTGCCATTGTTGGTGACTGATGAATTTGCCCGACGTTGGTCTTCCTTCATAAGTGTTGTAGCGACATAGTCAGCTGTGATGGTAGCGCCTGAGTGCTCAATTGCCATTACCATAGGCAAGTATTCTTCCGTCAATCCCGCTAGCATTACTACACCAACAAACTCGTCTTCAACAGCTTTTCCGATCGAAGAAAGCTTCTGCTGAGTTTCACGGATGTCATTGATGTAGCTTTCCATGTCAAGATATGACTCAAGCTTACAATTGAACAGCTTTTTCAATAGTGACAGGCGTCTACTTAGGCTGCTATCGGCATAGGCTTTCTTTAGAGCCAGCCAAGTCTGTTCAGCAGTATCACAGGCGATCACAATAGGATACAAACTTTCATTAATATTCAGACAAATTTTTGACCTTGCTCGTTGGTCGCACCGCTTGAATTCTTCCGGGGTGAGTTTTTCAGCACATGTAGATGGATGCGAGATAAATTCCCACAGTTCAGCATCTATGAGCGTCATCTGCATGGCGAAACTCCACGAGTTGTAATTTGCTCGTCCACTCAACTTCAAAATAGAATTTTGATGACTTACGGTTACGGCAGGGGCACGGCATGTCGAACTATTCATTTTAAAAGTGGTATAAGCCCATAACCTTCTGAGAAATGTGTTAAATAAAATCTCCAGAGTTAGCACAGTGATGATATAATTCGACAAGACAGTAAGTGACGTAACAAAAGAATACAATATATATAGAAAAATATAGGTATGTCAGAAAGCAGCCAGGGCGTTGTATATTATAAACTATTCAATATAAAAAGGTTTGGTCTAACAAAGAGGTGTGTACTTTTTTGATTATTATTGAAGGGAACAATGTAAGGAACGAAATTAGATACAATTTGTTATAATTAATGGTTTTAATTTTATAACTATTACGTAATATGTACTAAAAAAAAAAAAAAAAAAAAACTTACAATTAACCACATTTAGAGAAAACAAAAGTATACTAATGCTTTTATATTATATTTAGCAAATTTTATGACGATTCTAAATATATAACTATGTAAAGAGGCCTACAAGACAATATTAGAGATATAATCGTTTTAATGACCGAGCGTGTGAGCGGAAAGCGTCTAGGAGCAATGGTGGCTGAGGGGAATTTTGTTTCCTTGTTAATCTTTTTCTTTAAAGTTACATTGTTACATTAGTGTAAATCAGCACAAGATGTTTTTTTTTCTGATAAATTATTAACCTTAGTCTTGTTCATCGCACTGTAAATTACAACTTAATATAATTTCTCAAAGTAAGGATACTTTCTAAGACTATTTCTAATTTAATAATTTTTATGATTACAAATTGTTAAATTAGTCATAAGTTTCCCCTTATAAATAAATAAACTAATCCAAAAAATTGCGCAACGTTAGTATTTTATCTGTAATATTCAAATTTGGGACACTAATGAAAAAGGGATGCCTAACGAACACATGTGACATATTTAAAATGCTATTTCCAGGCCTGATTGAACCGTGAACTAAAATGAAGATCCAATTACGTGCTATGTCTTATATAACTTTATATTTTTATATCTAACGTCGAGCAATCGCGTGACTGCTGAGGTTCTATAACCGTAGTGAATCGGCGCTCGGTGCAGTTTGGTGCAAGTTAACATTAAATTAGAATACTTAAGAATGCTTTTAAGAAGTTTTCATTGAAATTAGAATTCGTATTATGGTGAACTCGCTTGATATTAATCGCCTTTAGCGTGTTTGCCGGCTAACAGTCGGTTGCAGAAAGCATTCTTTAAGGAAATCCTTAGTTAATTAGTCATTACTACTAATGACTTCATTAAATTTAAAGACGTTGCACAAAACATTAACAGCTCCTTTTAAAGGTCCTTTAGCTAAGGAGCAAATAATGGCGACATTAAACACTGCTGCCAACACTTCGATTTTAAAGAGTGAATGGTTGCGTTTCGTTCAGTGTATATATTAAATAAATTTCGTTTTACGGCTGTCAAACCAGTGGAAATTAAACGCAAACGTCATGTTTTATGTTTTATCTGTCATTATTTGCACTCTGTGACATTTCGCGGCGTTTAACTTGTACGTAATATTATTTTGTTAGGTAATTTTGTTAGGTTTTTAAATCAAAATGTCCCAAAATAAAGCAAGAAAACGGGGAGCCAACTATACACAAGAGGAAAAGTCATTACTGCTGGACCTCATCATGCAGTAAGTACCTATGGTTTACTATAAATTTTAGTGCTAACATTGATGTCTTCTTGAAAAATAATCTAATAAATACAACTCAATGTTTGTTTGTTAATTCTCTATTGTTTCCGAAAACATTGATCAGATTGTGATGAAACTTTGGTAGGGTGTTCAGGGACGCCCGCCAGGGTTCCTGGCTCAAAAAATGCCACGCATGTCGGACACAATATAAAAAAATAATCGGGCATGTCATAAAACATATAAAGGTGTTACTTTGCTAATTAAACATTTCTTTTTAGATATAAGGATATTGTGGAAAGTAAAAGAACAGGTGGTATCTTTATTCTGAAGAAAAGGGATGCTTGGAACGCTATAACAGCAAAATATAATAGCAACTGCAGTAGTGGTCCCAGGGATGTTGAGCAGCTGAAAGCATTATATGACAATATGAAACAAAAATCTCGCAAAGAAATTGGTGAAAAAAATGTAAAGTTATTTCTTAATTCAGTAAGATCAGTTTTCTGTTGTATTTATTGAGAAGAAATAATATTATTATTCAATTATTTCTACAGAAATCAGCATACATTCAGGCTAGAGAAATGGAAGTTGTGACTGAGGAGGATTTAACACAAGCATTAATCAATGTAAAAGAAGACAAGGTATTATGAATTAAATAATGAAATTTTACAAATAAGAAAAATAACTATTAATCTTCATTATACTAATATGGGTATGCTTTATTTAGATGGAAATGAAAAAAACCGGTGGTGGCTTCTGGAAACCAAAAACTACAGAAGCTGATGACAAAATTCTTTCAATAATTCAAGAACAAACAGAACCATTAAGCAATCCATATGATAGTGCTGCAGGTTTTTTTAGTGGTTTGTATAATAATTATAAGTAGGTAAAAGTACTTATTTTCTAATAACTTCAGTTTCAGTGACTTACATAGAAACATTTATTTCAGATGTAGTTGATATAACTTGTATGGACCAAACCAATATCATTGGAAATAAAAATATAATAGATGCATATACTTCATATGCGCCTTGTTTACCTACGCAAGACATACTTGGAGAAATAACTACGAGCACATGTAAGTAATAATCTCTCTAGTGTATAGAATATATATGTGTCCCTTTTATTTAACTGACATACTATAGGTAGGAAATAACACAAATTAGGAAATTTATTTAATAAAACTATTTTTTAGGTCCTGAAGAAATAATAATATCAACCCCAAAAAGAGTTGCAACCGATTGTCCGGGAAATGATAAGAGAAAAGGTAATCAAATTATTTGAATTCAATATTATTTGACTGTTTAGAAACTTTGTAATTAAATTATTTGTAATGTTTGGTACTATAATCAAAACCTAATTTTTTTCTGTTCTAGAATTACCCATAGGGTCTGGTAGTATGAAGAAACCAGCACGTTGCAAAATAATACATCATAAAAATGGTAGGTAAATGGCAAGTTTTATTTGTTTATCAATTGCCAAGTTATGTAAATGTAGTTCAATTAATTAATACTGCTATTTTTTGTTTCAGTGACCAAAAGGATACTAAAAAAACCGTCATCTTCAGATCAATTAAAGAAATTATATTTTAAGAAAAAATGTCAAAATGCTGAATTGGAGAGGAAAAAGCTCATGCTAGAAATTTTACAAATGAAAAAAGAACATAACCTTCGAATGCAGATTTTAATGAAGAAAATTAGTAAAAACAGTGGCTAAAGAGTTTGTTCATTTTTGTTACTTCACATAATAAAATATAAAACAGTTTAGAAGACTTTCATTTGATGCAAATACTACAAACTTCTTTAGCTATGAAAGACATTCTGTATGACCTAGGTAAAAACTTTGTTGTTTTATTCAACAGTTTAAACGAATGTCCTGTGGTAGGTCAGGAATTGGTTCAGCCAATAGTATAGTTAGTGACACTCAATGTATTCAAATAAATAAATGCATGCTACCAAAAAGTCACTAATATCGGTACAAAGTTTCCATAATTATTGACTTTTTAGATGGGTATATATTTAATTATCTTGAGTGTCACTATTTGACACTGACTGTAAATATACATATCACACATTCACTTAAAGAATGAACCTGGCGTTTATGACTTATTTGCAACATATGGATGCATTTTGCAAAAAAAACATTGTTAAGAATAATTTTATTACACTACATAAATGTATGGAAAACTCGTATATTTTATTAGATTTGATAATTGGAATGAGGCGTGAGGAGAGGCTTTTCATTCCAGCGAAGTCCATTCTTTTGGTTACTATGATTTATTAATACTGTTGTTGCTTTCGTATACTTATATGATAACCCAATGAAATAATGAAATGTTTTGTATACTTAATTTATTTACTAATTTTACACAATTAATTAACTAAATACATTATGTACTAGTGTAGTACGAACAGCACTATGTGTGGATTGTGAACTTAGAGACACAGGATGATTATTATTATCTATCAATATCTCAATGTCATTTGGAGGATCAACTTCATTGAGCTCAATACAAATGTTATGTAACACCACACATGCCACAATCGTCTGAAGAACTGTAGAAGTTTTATTTAAACTGATTCCTTTTTCTAAACATGGGCAACGACGTTTTAGTACACCAAAACATCTCTCCACAGTGTTTCTTGTAGAAATGTGGCTTTTATTATAAGCTTCCTCTGCACTACTTCGAGGATTCAAAAAAGGAGTGAGCAAATAATTCTTGTTAAAATATCCACTGTCTCCTAATAAATGATATGGGCTATATTTCCCTCTTTCAAAATCTGCACATAAATGTGAATTGTTAAAAATTGTTGAATCATGCACTGATCCAGGCCATCTAACAATCAAATCTCTTATTTTTAGAGAGGCATCGCACACAGCTTGAACATTAATTGAAAAAAATCCTTTTCTGCAACGATACAGTTCCGCTAATGATCCTCCTCGGCTAATTATTTTAATATGGGTGCAATCAAGGGCTCCTGCTACCCGTGGAAAACCAGCAATCTCGTAAAATCTTTCTGCAACTATTCTCAATTCTTGCCTATTTGGCATTTTAATGTATATTGAGCTCAGATTTGCCAACTTGCGTGTCACTTTCTGCACTATTCGGCATATTGTTGATTTGTGAATATTAATTAAATCGCCTAGCACCTGCTGAAAAGATCCCGTGGCAAAGAACCTCAGACAGATCAATAATTGTGTTATACCATCTATGGCTTTATTACGTTGAGTTTCAGGTTCCAAATCTAAAAGCTCTGAAATTTGCAGAGCCGTTTCTTTAGAAACGCGATATCTTACGCGGAAATTTTCACCATGGTGTTTTGCAAATATATTCACCCTATTTGGTATTCTACGTCCATTTGAAATAACTTCTTCTGGGTCAGACAACGAAGATAGGCTTGAGAGCGACATTTTACAAGAGCAAGAATACTTTTTATCACTAAAACACTGGAAAAGTAGCTTGAAAATAAAATAATGAAGACTTTAATGAGTGCTCAGGCAGTAATTAAAAATAATTACCTCAAACTGTCAATTTAAAGGTCCTTTAGCGCCCATTTGGTGCTAATGACGTTTTGTGCAACGCAAAATACAGCTAATGTGCAAGAATGACACTTCATTTAGTTAAATTTAAAGGAGCATTATAATCGCTGTTAATTTAGGTTCGTGCAACAAGATAATGATTCATTAGAGTTTAAAGAAGCCATTAAAATTTAAAGTTTGTTTCTGCAACTGGGTGTAAGTGTTTTCAAAGATTGGCTTTATCTTTTCTTCGTCATTATTTTAATTGTACCAAAGTATTATGCACCAAGAGCTCGGTGGGAAAGTGGTTTGATGCTCTGGTTTCGATTCCGGATACAAAGCAACTTTCGCCATGGTGGATCCCGGGATGGGTCAATAAATTGTTATCTCAAGCTCCTCTCTACAACCGCTACAATTTACGAACCCGCATTGTGGTGGTGTTATGACCCAAAATCCTCATGAGTTTCTCCCATGTTGGAAGACCAGTGACGTTTATAGACTGGTAACAGTGGTAACGATGATGATGATTATGCACCAAGGAACTAAATCCGAAATAAACTTATCTATGTCCAAAATCAAGACATCATTAAAGCGAATGTCCTGAATGTGAATTTGACCAATGTTGGCATAATATTCTATTTCCTATAGGATTAAATAAATCCGTTAAGATTGTTAAAATGTACATCAACTTAGAAGTTTGATTTTTTCATAACTTCAAGGGACTTATGGTTTTAATTTCAACTTGATTCCTCCACGCGCCTCCAAAGGGTATTGACAGACAGACGGAGGGACGGCGTACAAAGTGATCCTATAATGGTTCCGTTATTTCCTTCTGAGGTACGGAACCCTAAAAACAAGGTAGAAATAGATTATTGAGTATTATTATTTACCATGCTAAACGGCCTTGTCCAGAGTTACCCCGCATCCTAATGTACCCCACTCTCCCCTAGATGTTAAAAAATGAATATTATTGTAAATTTTAATCATGAGGCTCAGTTATGTCAACATGGCGGAAGATTAAGCAATCGACTTTCATGATACTAATAAAGGTTTTAACAGCAATATCATTAGGACCTTTTTGCTAAGAAATTACTTTACCGGTCGTAGTCCGATACGTCTCATTGTTTAAGTCCCTGAATTCACGGATGTGTTTTATGCAAAGCAACTGGCTAATTGTGCCGGCCCATATAATTGTGGCGATGCCTTTTCAGTCAGTCTAGCTTGGCCCAGCTTAGTTGACTCGTAAGATATGCGAAAGAACGTACTTAATAATTTACTAATAAAAATATGTAAACTAGAAAAATTTCACGTCCTGAGGCGGGATTCGAACCCGTGACCTTTCGCAATCCGGAAGACTGCCCTGCTACCATCTGAGCTCAGAGTCCGGCAACACAACACTATAAAGTCCTGTAATTAACCTACGCTCTTCTGTGGAAATCATCTCTTTCTTCCTCCCTTTTGTTTTAAAACTATTAACATTTCACAGGTCTATAATTAGAGTATATATTAGACTGAACCGAACCTTCATTGTACTTGTTCACTGAAAGCTCGGATGTGTTTTATGCAAAGCAGTCGACTAATTGTGTTAGTAGAATTAGAGCCAGATGAAGTGAGCCTTTGAGAGTGAGATTCGGGATTTGGTGCCACAAGTTAGCCAATTCAGACCGTGTAAGCTGGATCTTACTGCTCCATAAAGTATGGGGTGAATTCATCCCTTTCTCGCTAACTACGTTTTGCAGTCGCAATTGAAGACTAGAATAAAGAGACGAAATCATTTTTATTCTTCACAAAATATAGGTACCTATTCACTTAATGCTCTTTGCTTCTAGTTTAATATTTCGTATTACACACTTATTAATCTGTGGTAATACGGACCATCCATCGCCTAAGTGTTGTGGGTTAGAAGGTTTATCTTTATTTCCTTTGTCCAACTTCTACACATAAACTACACTCTATATAAATTAGAAATAGTGTTTTATCGATACTAGGCACGAGATAAATTAGACCATCGGTAAAAGGATGACAATAGAAAAGTGCTGGCCATTTGTCACATTGCCAAAGTTGGAATACGACACGCACATTTATAACATACAATAAATTGTATGCTTTTACTGTAGCGCTATAAAATTATCACGATACCGATGCATGTGTTAAATATAACTGATAGTTTGTTAATTACTTATAAACTTAATAGCCGCTGTACAAATTGGTTCAAGTGCTGGACCCATAGAATCATGACAGCTCCTTAAAAGTATTATTCTGGTAAATTTGGAATTAAAAAATACCTCAAGAGTGGGTTACTTAGAAAAATATCTTGACTAGAATATTCTTAGTGAAAAATGATATGATTTTTGATTTTTTTATTTGTTGCTTGGTTTGTATTAACTTATTTGGAGTATTGAAAACTCACGGGCATTTTTTTTATTTTACGACAATGGTTGCTAATACGTGTACAGACCGCCTTATTCAAACCAGTTGCCGTAAGCTATAACAGTGTACCACTCACGCGTCGCCTACCCTATAAAAATTAAGAGGCCTTAATCACATTGTAACAAGACATTACCTAGGATTTTTTGTGGTGGCTTAAAAGTTGAGTCGTAAATACCAATTCTCTCTTAAAATAAAGTATACAATTAGTTTCAAGCAAAGAAAAAGTTACATTGAAATAAAATATAAGTTTTCCTTCACTTAAAATATTTTAATACTATCCTTCAGCTGTCCCAAAAATCCCGACTCACATTTATTACACAATAAATCATGATATTTTATAAATTAAAATGTTAGCGAAAACCCGTTTTTTTGTATAATCAAGCTGCGTCACCAACAAGAAAAACTAAATCATCCATATAAATCGTCACAAATAACATTAAAATAACTGGATAAAGGGAAACGGGCAAGCAAATTCAATTTAACGGTTCATCCGCTTCTTCCCAGGTCCATTAAGGGAGTAACTGAAGAAAAACGCCGATAACAGATGTTAATTAATCGTATAAATCTATAAGAGTACTGCTATCTTGAGGTGAGGACAATATAATGGAATGAAATTGTTCGTTTGGGTAATCAAGTTGGAGCGCGCTTTTCTGATGAAACATTTGTGGCTTAATGCCTCATTAGCGAATGGAGTATTTATCTGGTGCAGATAAATACTCCATTTGCTACTGCCGACAAACTGTTATGCAGTTTGGCAGATTGTGTAAATTGTAAGTTTTTGTATTTAGTCAAACAAATTTAAAAAATAAATAAATAAAAAAATAGAAGAACAGGACTGTAGGAAGAAAAGATGAAAAAAAAACTAGACAATAAACTATAGAATAAACAACAGCATATACCCATCTGACAATTATTAGTTATGAATGTTAAGTACTTGAAATATATTTTTTATACAAAGCACGGCAAATGACGCAACACCACTCATTTCACAGCTGTAAGAAAAGTCTTTTTGGGAGAGAGATTTGTTCCTCACGAGATGGACCCATCGATCGGTATCATAATAATAGGATGTTTATTTTCTACATTTTGCAGGTTCTATTCCCGGTACAGGTAAGTGACCTTTAATTAGGCTTTGAATGCAGTTATTGTTATTTCTAAAAATAAAGGAATGTTTCTATTGAGTATAATTTGCTAACTAAAATATTTAGAATACTTTCACTCCAGGTTTGACTTACGTATAGCCATTAACTAAATATGCATTTAGTTAGTTTATGAAAAAAAATTTTTCTATTTTTTGTAAGTGAAGAAGTGTTCTCTAAAAAAATATTTTAAAAGTACTATATAGTTGTTCAGTGCAATGTAACCGAACACCTTATTAATTAATTAAGCAATCATTGTATATTTTATACCTATGAATCACGTTGTTAAGTCAGGCCATAATAAACTATCAATCGCGTCGCGACACAGCAAATTATATCAGTAGCATTTCAATCATTAATCTGTTGTAGTATTAATAATTAAATATTATTATAAAAGGACTCAGTATATCATTTCTAAACATCATTATCAATCACAATCGATCTCGCACTACACCGCACAATAGTAATCCAAGCATACTCAATAAGAACTAAAGATTGTTTTACATAATATCTATCAAAATTTGCGTGTTTGTGTTGTGTTCCGATCAGTATAACTTCACTACTAAGCGTGTATTTAACGATACGTACGCCATGAACGAACGGCTAATAGTCATACAAATGACGTCGATTACCATTTACGCTCTAGAAATAGTGCGCATTATTATTATCTGTATGGAAACTAAGCAGATTTTCAAATTCAAAACCGCGCTTGGTTATCGAGAATTGCTAGTATTAAATGCACTGTACGTAAGTACGTATCTTAAAGTGCAGATTCAGTGGGTTAATCTACATGATGATCATTTCAAGATTTCTTGGTCATCCACATGGTAAAGTGTCAAAAATTGTAGTGAGCTAGATGATGCACGATGAGCAGGAGCAGATCTATGTAAGGACTTGTGGAAGGGCAGCCCTAGGCCCCGTGGATTTAAAGAGCCCCAAACCTAGGGTTGCCAGATGATAATTTGATAAAGGAGGGCAGATAGGTATAAAAAGGAGGATTTTCTGTAAAAAAGGAGGACATTCAGAAATGAAACGATTTTTTTATATTATTTTACTTTATTTTAATCATATTTAGCTGAGCTGCCAATTTTGGAAAGAAGTTCTTGATTTCTTAACAAATAATTATAAAAATCTTCACATGTCATGTTTTTGAAGATGTATTGAGTAAGAATTAAAGATTTAACTGACTGCACACTAAGTCTATTCCTCTCTTTGCTCCACTCAGTAAGTCCCGCCCGATGTTTAGCAAAAAGGAGGACTTACAGTAGGTAACGGAGGACAGGAGGACAAAACATGGAAAAGGAGGACATGTCCACCTTTTGGATACCATCTGGCAACCCTACCCAAACCCCCATTGAAGACAAAGGATAATATTGTGAATATTTAAAAAAACTAAATTTTCGCAAATCCCTATTATAAGGTTGGCAGCACTGAGATGGATTAAAATGTAAGTGCGTGTGAGTTAAAAATATATTTTGTACATTTTTTCAAATGCCTAGTCACTAAAATCATTATCGAAAGCGGTTTTGACAAAGTGGCAATAAGTTGTATTCGGGTAAGCTCAGCGCCCTACAAACTCACGGTCCGCTTCTGATGACAAGATATCCTCGGGTTCGACTGAAAAAGGCACAAAAGATACCGAGATAAGCGTCGCATAAACACGGTCTTAATTCATCGGCCTCTGCAGTAGACTGTTAAAAAATGAGAATTCCAAAATATTTTTCAAATAGTTCGATATTAATATTTAAGCTTCAACTATTTTGGTAGCACGAATTGCTATTTTTGCATATCGGCGTTTTCGCCTTAATTTCCCCTGAGAGCCGTTAATCAAATTGAAAGCTTTCTGTCACTGAACGATATTATTAAATATCCATACGTCTCCCTGTATTAATTACTAGCAGTTATCGTATGTCACCATTGCATTAGTTTCATTAATTTGATTTCGATTTTAATTTTCAGCTCTCTTTGACTGACACTTTTATACTGTAATATTTTTTAACGATTTCACCAGCTATCTAGCCCAAAGTCAGCATGAGATTTTCAGTACACAACCAAGTGATAGCCTCTCGATATTTCATCCAATAGATGATCGCCAAAGCAAAGAGAAGACCTTTCGTTAAGCTTGGTGTTTACTTGAAAATCATGGTTGGTACTTGTATGTAAGAAAATATCCAGTATGTTTGACAGTAAAGGTACACTGTGAAACATTCCGGATATTTTCTTATCGCAAATTAGGTTCTTTAAGCATTTTTGTTTTCTAGCTACAAATAGTTTTATGTTTAGTCTTTGTCAGTAATTGGGGCGCAAGAGTCTATAATTATACTCGATGCAGTTATACACGCAACTACGTCAATATAATTGTTAACAAGATCTAGTATATCAAGCTTTTTCTTAATTTCACTATCAATATAAGTATTAAACACTGAAAACCTCTTTGACGATAAGAAACCGGAACTACGATGTCATTGAAATCACTATTATTAAAAACGGCATTATTATGATTAATGATAATTTATGAGTTAAATGAAAGCAACTGCGCAGTTGTATATGTATAAAGCTCATTAAAAAGTCATCACTTCATTGCTTATACAATGAGAGAATTGCATTATGCGGGAATAGAGAATAGACTGTTTCTTGTTGTATGCAGCAAAAACTAACCCATTTGGATGCTTTAGTAAAGATAATTTGAAAAGTTTCAGAGAAAATTGCTACTAGTTTCCGACTGCGAGCGTATAATGCTGAATCGAAATTCTAAAATTAAATTAAAGTAACAAGTTTTTACCATTTGCCTTCTTTCAAAAACTTTATTATTATGAATATTAAAAATCCTAGTCTTGCTAAATTGTGATGGATTAGTTTCTGAAACTGTTTAGCTCTTAGTTTCAAAATAGACCCAATTTGTTGAATTAGGTGGTTATAGGACTAATATTTTTCTTAGTATATCAGTAAACGGAATAACTCTAACCAAATGAATATATCTCTTCGTTGCAGTTCCTTTCGTGAAATCTACTCTAAATGATTACTCATTAGCATTATACAGTTCTATATTTGTAACTCCATACTTTATGCGGGTAGTTTTTAACTACCTAACACTTTAACATTTGAAAAAATGGAACTAGATTATGAGACCTTTTCCATGAAAGCAGTTTTCATGAGGCGTCCCACGGGTCGCGTGGGGCCGGCACATTACGGACGCGGTGAAATACTGCTCGCCGTATCAGCATGTCACAAAAATTGGACGGCGCCTAGTTTTTATTAGGCCACTTCCAGCCGCTGCTGTTTTAGCGCTGAAATTGCTTGTTTGTACCATTTTGGGAAGTTCCTCTCAATACAGTGTTTGTGATGTTGGGGCTTAATAGCTTTATTACTCAGGCACCGACGCTTTAGCCTGAATTGAAGTGACTTATGTTTATTGACGACTCCACCTGCCGGTTCAATGTTATATTTTTACGCCAATAAATGATAACGTGCAATATAATTATGTAGAAAGGAGATATTGATGTTTCCACACCAAAACTACTTCTACAATGAAATAGGGATGGCTGCATTACATTTTATTAAAGACTTAAATGATTCAATGAAAATGTGGAAAACAGTTTGTTTCATTTCTACATTATTGATAACGCGTAACTTAAGTATCTTGGTGCTACGGAAGTCTAACATTAAAAAAAGTATAATCAGATAAGCAATTCTTTTTGTCACTGAAGTGTATGGAAGATACACCAAAATTATAATAGTCTGAAACAAGGAAAGTATTACATAGGAAATCCGCCAAAACCACCGGACTCAGCACAATTTAGATTCTTTGAGCACTCTAATTTTACTTCGCCAAAGTTTGATGTGAAATAATACTCGCCCAATCTGAACGACTTCGAAAGACGTCGAAGAACAAAGAGAGTCTTACAGACGTAGCTTTAAAGCTTCATAGCAAATAATTAACAACTTTCAAACTATGTCAAGCTCCCGTTATGTTTTAATCTAACAATTGCTACAATTCTTGATGGCAAGCAGTTAATATTACTTAGGAAACAACTGCATACTGCAGTGGGTTTAATGAGATAATTATTCAAGTTTCCCTTTTGTGGTATTTACAGTTGTGTTATGAATTCAATTCCTAAGTAATAGAGTTGTAGTTGCAAGAACTGAAGTGGGCTTTACAATGTCAAAATAGGCTTCAGCTATTAAACGCGCGATTAGCGAGCGCGGGGGCGATTCTCTGTATGAACGGTTAGCCTTTATAAAATTTAAAGGCAGAGAGCTGGATGAGGCGCTTTAATCCTCGATTAGTAAGACTATTCGAATTTTCGTACATGTCACTAGCCTAACTATGTTCAAATGCTGGGCACAGGCCTTCCTACATGCAAGAAACACTTTAGGAGTTTGGGCCACAACACTACCACGCCGGCCAATTGCGGGTTGGTGGGTAACTGAAACCAATGACTTAAAGTGCCTCTGAAATACGGATATCAAAGATATGACTCATAGAGAAGAGTCATATGTGCAGACATAGCTGTCTTCGCATATTACTCTTCTCTGCAGTTTAGACACTGCTCTAGCTGCCTCCACCTTGCTGGTCCAAAAGGGTGCCTTTTCACGCCTCTTTTGAAAGAACCCAAGTTAAAGGAAGGAGGGAACACATGCGCCGACAAGGAATTCCAAGTTTTGGAACACGACAAAGAAAAGATTTACTAAACGTCTTGGTGCGTGATTTTGAGGTGGAGACAGTGATTTGAGATACTGTTGCATGTACCTTGAGATGAATCTGTTTTTCACAATTTTCATTCAGCTTCTTTAAGATTAGAAATCTTCGTCCGTTGTAATGCAGTTTGAAGATTTTACTATGCTTTACTTGTCGGGAACAAACCATGTTTGCGCATGCTAACTGCATCTTTGCAAAGATGCAGTTAGCATGCGCAAATACTTCTTGTCATAGGGGTATAAATTGGTTAGCTAATAACGTGTTGATATCTACAGGATAAGTAAGGACTCAAGAGGGCCTAAACAAGATGCCTTGCAAAAATCGCTATAACTATCGCTAAACGAAAAACGGGATTTGACATAATCCCTCGATCGACTTTCGAATGCAATTGTCAAATTCCCTTATATTTCCTATTTAGCGATAGCCATAGCGATTGTTAAATGGCCAGCAGGAAGATCGCAGCTGTACTTGTAGTGTTGTGTTCTTGCGGTGATTAAGGTCACCAGAGCTCAACACGAAAGCGTTACGCTGGAAGCTGGCGGACTTGTCTCACATGTTTTCAATATAATGGTTTCTCTTGATTTTTTAAAGGGTAGGCAGCTCGTGAGAAGTGCCCAAGTCTATTGGCTACGGTAACGCTTACCATCATTATATAACCACCAATATCGTAAGTATGATGCACGCTTGTTTGACACCCTTGTCGTATAAACCGCCTTCTCTTTAAATAGAGAAAGTTGGTGTAAGCTTATCTTCGGCAGTAGATTTTGAGAATTGGGTGCGACATAAAAATTCTAATCACGGAAAAACACGTATTTAAAAGTATTTTCTTGAAATGTCTTTTATAAACGCGACTGTTTCACTCATTACCACACTTCGGCAATCACAAGAAATTATTATTTTTCAGCTACTTAAAAGGCAATTACCGCGATTTGCTTTGGCAAATGAAGTTATTTTGCGTGACTGTACCACTTTGAACTAAAAACTATAAGCACGATAGAGTGAACAAAGCAATATACTATAATGTATACAGTAGAACAACTTAAAATGCTTATATGGCAAACTGTACAAATTTTAACTTTATTTGCCAGTAATGTTCGTAAGTGGACCAATTTTATAACGAATATACTTTTTTAGACAGAAAAGATTAACTAGTTATTACTTCAAATTTAAAACTGGAGATTGAAGCCATAATTGTCATAATAATATGTGTAAAAGAAATATAATAGTCTTTTCCAACGACCTTATAAAAAACATAACAAAAAATAATATTTATTTAATTACTGCTTTGCATATGGATACTTAAAGGTGCAAAAAAATCGCCCAGAACATTAACCACGTGACACCCTGTGACGGCACTGCAATTTTTTGACAGACACAAGATTTCAATTATAATAAGTCTTTATCTGCAAATACTTCGTAGAATTAGAGAAATATGTTTTGAGATTTTTTATGAATGGCTTTAATTTTTGTATGTCTTTTATTTTAGAGATCCAGTAATAAAAATATATATGAATATGTGTTGTTAGCTGTTAACTGTTGTAATATTAGATGACCTTTATTTCTGCATATGTCGCCGCCATCTGGGTTAATTTCCGCTTTATTGGATGCCTAGCCCGTTGATGAAACGCCGGCATCCAATCAAATGCCTAAGCCGATAGTTAATTGAAGTACCCTCACTTAACGTTTAACGACCTATCGTATTGAAAAGTCTTGTCGTCTTTCAAGGAATTTTTTTTTGACCACTTATAACTGACATCGTTTTTTTTTTTTTTATACAACTAGATGACAAACAAGCCGACGGCCCACCTGATGGTAAGCGGTTACCGCCGCCTATAGACACCTGCAATAACAAGGAAATTTTACTTGATATTGCAGGTGCGTTGTCATCCTGGGGCCTAAGATGAAATGCCGTCCATGCCCAGTAATTGCACTGGCTACCTTTCCCTTCAATCCGAAACACAGCGAACTGTTTCACGGCTGAAATAAGAAAGGCGGTGGTACCTACCCAGACGACCCTACATACGGGTCTACCACCTAGTAATGGTGTTTTGGTTATATGTGGTCATAAAAACATAACCTTGAACCTACCAATCACTCAAAAAGTCACACAAAAGCTCTTTTACTAAAACGACCTACCTAGGCGTCCAATTGAATGGCTAATATAAACCAGACGGCTGACATGACGTTCAGCCATCTGGTTAAACGTTTTGATCAATGACTTGCCTACTTGTCCTTCAGCCGTTTCGTTTGATGCCAGCGTTCAGGGCTAGGCGTCCAGTTAAGCGGATAATTTAACCAGACGGCTGCGACATAATTATATGCTTTTAATAGCATCAAACACTTATTATTACCAAGCTTTGCATAAATCACATTTGAAGAATCTATATATTTTCATCATCATCATTATCATTTCCGCCGAGAGACGCCCACTGATGGGCATAGGCCTTCCCCAAGGATCTCCAAACTGATCGGTCCTGCGTTGTACGCATTCATCGGCTTCCCGCGACCTTCACCAGGTCATCGGTCCACCTTGTGGGAGGCCTACCAACGCTGCGTCTCCCGGTACGCAGCCGCCACTCTAGGAACTTGCCGCCTCAACGGCCGACAGTATATATTTTTAATATAGGTTGTTTGTTGTTGTTAAAAAGCTGTGCTTTGTCACAATAGGGTAACTGGTTCAACGTGCTGTGTTTCAGTGAAATAAAATCGTCAAAGCTGCTTGAGGAAGAAAGGAGTCGATGGCTTTGGCTTGAGTTATGTCCAGTTACGACCAAAAATTTATTCTCTTTGCAATAAGAGTCATTGAATGTTAAAAGTGTATACAATACATCTTATTGCTCGTGACTATCCCTGGTTTTACAGTCGACTCTAAACTACGGTAACGATTTACCATAAAGGAGTGCCCAGTACCTATCAACCGATTTGTGTTATTTCTATTACGTAAGAGTTCGAATGCATGGTTTAACTTTAGTTGTTTGGTCAACAAGATGTGAGCAAACTTGTTTTTGGTGCGACTGCCGATTTTAAATCTCAAACTGACTATGGAACTAGAATTGTATTACAGGCATGGTAATAGATTCTGCAAGAGCAATAAGAAAAGAAAATAATAACCCTCCTTCTGGCGCAGTCAGGTAAAAATAAATGACATTTGACAGCCACATAATTTTACTGCAAGCTCAAATGTCATAGAAAACCATAAAATTGTTTACTGCAGAATCTTTTTTATACTGCAAAACTAGATTAAAAGTTGCCATACTGTTTCTAGCTGTTAACTTAGACTTTCTGTTATGCAAAAACGTTAATGTTGAAAGCCGCTTGAGTGCTGGTTAATTGGTAGGTAGCAAGTTCTTAGATGGCAACGCGCTTACATAGCGCCAAAGCGGTTTTAACTAATAAATAAGAAAGTTAAAAATTTTAATGGGTACAAGTCTTTGCTTGAGATGTTTCAAATTAAAGTTTTGTTTAGAGAATCGGTTATTATGGAAAGCTTCTACTGTTGGCTTAATCCGAGTAGGTAGGTACCTAGAAAACAGAAGTCTTAAATTTATGACACAGAAAATTAAAATTTTGTTGTGTCTATTGAAATTGTTCCCCGGATTCTTGATAATAGTTCGCATTATTTTCTTTTCCGACTCCAAAAAAGTTCTCAATAACGGCTGTATTTTTATCTAAGTTTTAGCGACAACTGTCCAATGTGATCTGATTTGAATATTTATTTTTTCACTATCCCGGTAGAGGCAAATTTTTGTATGATGTGTACAAAAATATCCACTGTTTGTAGTGTAGGCTAATTTGTGGTATGGGTTCCAACCATGAAGCGTGAACTTAGATTTCGGAATTCTGTAACACCCGGTATAGTATCCATAACAGAAGTTCTTAGAGATACTTAATTTGGGCTAGATAATAGGTTTGCGAATATAAAAATTGTTACTAAAATTATTAACGGGGAAAAGAATTAGTTAGTTATTTAGTGTATAAGAGCAACAATGTGAGAGCAATAATGAGCTATGGAGAACCCTAAGATATAGAATCTGAAATGAGTACATCGGTACAGGTCATGAGAATAGCAAAATGGCTGTGACAGGCAAATTGGTTAGGTCGCGGGGCGCTTGTGGAGACAGTCTGTGCAGAACCATTCCGTTTGAAAATCGATGGAGAGAACCGGGATTCAAACCTTGGGCCTTTGATTTTATGGATAAGGATACTGGCCAATCAACCAGACAACACTCGAAATCCAGCTCGAAGGATCAAACACATAATTGTAATCCTTTCAATGTGACTGACAAATATAATTTATGCTGTAGACAAATTTATTATTAAGAACTTTCCAATTTCCTATACGCTTTTTTCACAGAAAAAATATATTGTACAAGAGATAAAACTGTTCTTCCAGGTCGTATACTCGAGCCATTTGCTCCACGGCCCCACGGCTCATGTATTTTTATGTGCCTTTGTCAAGCGAATATCAACTCGAGACATATGTATTAACTGAAGATTTTTTATGGTAATGTCATTTGAAATTTCATTATGAAGTCTTCAAAGGAGGTCCCCGATTTTGGGCCCAACGTTTCACGATCAAATTACCCTTCAAATTCCATGGTTTGGCTATGCTAACCTATACAGATCGTACGTTGTAATGATGCACCGACTTCGCTCTGGCCATTATTTTGATGAATAAAGTTTACTCCCCTAATTGCAATACCTGTGAAGTAGTTGACGATGTCACATACACACACATATTATCCGAGTGTATTAAAAACAACAGACAGCGGCAGACATTGATGACCACACTTAAGCTCCATTGTTTAGATTTGGGCATTTTCCAATATATATTAAGCCAACCCACCTCACTTCCAGCTAGAATGGTCTATGATATGGTGGTCAGTCGATGTGTGTCGCTGTCGAATAATGTATCATAACTATAAAGGTAATACTTGGACTCTGCGCAGTTCATTTCATTTGTTTATATGTATGTTTAAGGTTATAATAGGACTGACATGTCTTAGTTGAGACAAAAGTCCTTAAATTAAAAAAAGAGAAAAAAAAACGATCAAATTAGGTACCAAAAAATGACTGTTTTTTGCTGAACCTAAAAAATATAAGGCAATGGCAATGGCCAAATGGAGAAAATCGCAGCTATCTTTTACACTTGAAAATAAGACTTACTTTGTAAACGCGCCTAAAGTATCTTTTGAAATAAAAACAGTCTATTTGATTGTAACAATTACAAATAAATAAAGAAAACGATAAAATTAATTAGACGCTCCAGGCGGGAACCGAAGCCTTAAAGATCTACAATAATAGAACGTTATTTATTAAATAAGGCGATTATTCAACCAAGTCCAACCTAACCTATAATTATGTTTAGTGTAACATTCTATGTGTTTGGCCATTGCTGTTAGACGTGAAAATTGGGCTGACCAAACCTTTATGGGTGATGTAATTTCACACCAGTTTCCAGTCCTGTAACATCAGGCCCAAAGTTGTATGGAAACCGGCGGTGTCCTTTAGGAACACCATGCACTTTGAGTTTGGTTTACTTTGGAGCTATTTACTTTTTTTTATATAGAAACGCTTCAGTTTATACTTCCGTTTCCGTCCCGTCCCGTGAGACCCCAAATTATTATTTAAAATTACATAGAGCATATTTTTACACCAATTATTATATTATTTTTAAATCTATTTAAAAAAAATCTCTGTCATAGCTCCTCTCTTGAAATTGATATTTGATTTTCATTAACTTTTGCTACAATCACCGAAAACACCCATTACGCCACTGATTTTAAATTTTCCTGATATCTTTAACCTGGTCAAGACGTCAAGATTAAGAAAGTAATTTAAATATCGCGCAGGACTCGTTTTCTTGATATTTAATAGCCATTTTTTGCCTTGACTCAGCTAGTTAATTAAAATCCTTTATATTCTACTCATTGCTATTCACAAAATAAACTTCCCTACTCGTACACAAATCAGCAATCGTCTGTAAATCTTGCGCTTAATTACGCTTTTATGCATGAGAGAGCACAAAGCAAATGCAATCCTATTTGCAGTCCTTTACGTAGCTTATTTAATAGTTTCTTAATTACTGCTAATCCGGCTTTGCTGTATCCACCTTGTAATTTGCTCAGCGCTGCACGCCAGTCGCGAGGAACTGGACGCAGGTAGGAACTTTTAGCTTATGCCGTCTTTATTAAAATTTGATTCTCTCTTTTTGCGGTTCCTTACATGCAACGGAAAAAATATACCGTAGCTTATGGAATCCACAGATATCAATTGATCGTATATGTTATTGCAGCATCACAAAAAGGTTTTATGCCTTTTTGGAGGAAACTGAAGAAAGCTCACGCCAGAAGAGTAGAAGTAAGCTTGTGGTGGCGTTGCGGACCTTGAAACTTGGCTGTAATTTTTTTCCTGAGTAAGATCTGATATTATTTTCTATGCAGTAGGGGACGTGTAATTACTAAGTCTGCCTGTCCACTGGAGCAGAGACGAGCGGAACGTAACTTTCTTAAATCAATAAATATGAACTTTATTGCTAAAGGAATAACGACATTCTTTGCAATACCAGCAAAATTCGAAGCGTAGAGTAGCCGAGATGTGCTATACCTAAAAGAATTATAGTAAATATTGTTCTAAAGCAACGTAATTAGGTTGGTTTTCATTTTCTTAGCAAAGCTCCATTCCGTACGTCTCCGTTTCAGGCAGCCTTACGCCGGCAGGCGCGCAGCCTTAGGCAGACAGCCTTACGCAGATAATTCTGGACGGGGCCGTTTGTATCATAATAGGAACATGGGTTCCTTCAAAAGAGGCGTGAAAAAGCACCTTTCGGGCCGGCAAGGTGGAGGCAGCTAGAGCAGTGTCTGAACTGCACTGGCTGTATTCGCATATGGACTCTTCTTACCGCTTCACCTCAGGTGGTGTTGAGTCATTTGTCGTGCTTTGTATAAAAAAAAATAGGAAGATATACAAAGACCATACCCAGCTTCTGGCCTTGAATATGTTTCCCTCTCAGCCAGCAGAAACAGAGTATTATTATGCTTTTATATCATAATGTACACGGTCTAATTAAAAATTACCCCGCGATCGAAATCGTCCCACTTTCCCATAAATACACACCGGACACAGAAAATATTATTTTCTTGAAAAGACTCCAACGGGCTGGTAAGATGAAAAAGTTCTATCATTTTCCATAGTGCGACAATGTGGTGAAGGTAGCAGGTAGTCGCTGGATGCTGCAGACCAAGATCAATCGTCGTGGAAATGACTAGGGAAGTCCATTGTGCAGAAGTAGACGTCTTTCGGCTGAAATGACGGCCTTACGAAAGACGAAGAGCTCGAGATTATAAATTTTGTTTGACCCATCCCAGGATTGACCATGGTGAAAGTTGATTGGTTTCCGTAATCCAAACCAGAGCGCTTAAACCACTACGCCACCGAGCTCCTCCAACCTCTACTTTTGGAAGTTGGCTCGACAAAGAAACTTTGCTTGTGATGTTGAAATGGAGACTGTAATTTGATAACTCAGAAGACCGGCATGCGTGCGTCTGAGGAAGGAAGGTGGAATGCGGTCAAGAAGTTTGTTATTTGTCTAAAGTTCCTTATCAGTAGGTAATTTTTTTTCATTTTCATATAAATATTGTCAGAAATAAATTTGTTGTTGTTGTACTAGAATTAAGATTTTGAGGGTGTCTTCAGAATCAAATCTATGACATTTCATGTATTCCGATTTTCTGGGAATCATAAACACGAGCCCATAGAAAAGCGTTCTTTTCTTTTTTGTGACTTATGTTCATTTTACTTTCTAAGAATGAACATGAATCATTTTTCCAAGGAATCATGAATCAACTGTCTAGACGCAGATACTAAGCTCTTGTTAAAGCCTGAAGTCTAATTCAATGAAAAAATCAAGAAATGTATATGACTCAACATCACCTAATGAGAAGCGGTAAGAAAAGACCTTAAAACACACTGTTCAACCTGCACGGCCTAAAAGGTGCCTATTACGCCTCTTTTGAAGGAACTCATTTTGTAGATAGGAAGGAACACATGTGCTTTCAAAGAAGACCAAGTTTTGGGGGTACGACTAAGAATTCGAAATGCCTTTGTAGTGATGTTGAGGTGGGGACAGTATATCGATGGTTCTGAAGGCCAACACGTCTACTTCTGAACTGAAAGCGATTATAAAGCACTATCTATTTCTTATATAGCCGACAGAAAGCGCTAAGCGACGCAATGTCGGCATGGATTGAAAAAATAAATGAATATTTTTCGAACGCATTTAGATATTCAACAGAAAAATATTTAAGGCAGGCTTCTAATTAAATATAAATTTAATAAACTAATTCACTGTGCTCGACTAAGCAAATCGCAGTAATTACTTTTTAATTGCATTCTAATGCTTGCCTTGAGCGATCTAATTAGTGCAACGTCAAATAAAGTTGTGCAATGTAAAGGCTTCACAGGCAACTTTGTTGACAGATTCTAGGAAATTACTGAAGAATCAACTTGAGTATTTTGATGACGCAACCAGCAGGACGAGTGGTCGATTTCTGGTGGGTTTTCGTGTGTTTTTTGAAATATAATCATCGTCATCATTTTAGCCTAGATATGCCCACAGCTGGGCAAACGCCGGATCGGTCCTGCGTTGCCCGCATCCATCGCCTTCCCGCGACCCTCACCCGACCGTCCAGAGATCGCGTCAGTCCGCCTAGTGGGGGGCCATCAGTCCGTTAAAATTAATATTTCTTACTATTAAATCGATTCTTATTTTACTTATTTTCAAGTAACTCGGGTGGAAAACAATTTATGGCGGTCACCGTAGCATAGTCTATAGGCGCTCGCAGTACCTTGGTGACTATGTCGCAGCCGTCTAGTTAAATCAGCCGCTTAACTGGACGCCTAGCCCGTTATTAAACGCTGGCATCCAATCGAACGGCTGAAGTACAACTAGCCAAGTCATTGAGCGCAACGTTTAACCAGATGAACGTCATGTCACCCGTCTGGCTTAAATTAGCCATTCAATTGGACGCCTAGGCGGGCAGTTTAAATCGAAGAGCTTTTAAGTGACATTAAAAAAATAACCTTGAACCTACCAATCACTCAAACAGTGATTGGTAGGTTCAAGGTTATTTTTTTAATGACCAATTAAAACCAAATCGATGTGGGATATAACTGGTCGTTAAAAAATAACCTTGAACCTACCAATCACTGTTTGAGTGATTGGTAGGTTCAAGGTTATTTTTTTAATGACCAATTAAAACCAAATCGATGTGGGATATAACTGGTCGTTAAAAAATAACCTTGAACCTACCAATCAAAACAAAACTTTTCAGTACAAGACGATCCATTCAATACGCCAAGTCGTTAAACGTCAATTGAGTCTAGTTCAATTAACCATCGGATTTTGCATTCCATTGGATGCCGGCGTTTAATCAACGGGCTAGGCATCCAATTAAGTGGCGAATTCAACCAGATGGCGGCGACAAGTACACATAGAAGACGACTCTCCTTTTTCTCAACATAACGCTTCCTCAGTGAGCTCTGGCGACCTTACTCACCGTTATTTAGCAGCAATCTTCCATATGGTTGAGATTGGCCTTTTTTTCATCATCATCAGACTGTATACGACTTACTACTGGACACAGGCCTTCCTGCATGGGAAAAACACTTGAGGTGTTTGTGCCATAACAACACCACGCTCTGGCCCAATGCGGGTTGTTTTAACCAGTTGCAGTAACAACCGAGATCAACAGCTTAACTTGCCTAATCACGGAGGCGCTTGAGATAAGAAATTGTTGATTCCCATCCGAGATCGACCATGGCGGAAGTTGCTTGGTTTTCGTAATCGAAACCACCACTACGCCAGTCACCGATCTATTGTAATCCTTCCTACGGTTTAGGAATTTAAATACAGGGACTGTGCCGCAGTTTTAATATTTCACGTTTCAGCGTGTGGCTAAGTGAATTAATTATGTAAAACAGTTCGCGGCACATTGAAAATTAGCAAACATTACACTGTTAATGATGCGTTGGTAACAACATTCTGCTTTGTTTACGACTGACTGTGGCTCCAGAAAATAAATGTCTATTTCCAAATGAATAAGAATGAGAATTTATTGAGGTCCATATTTTATTTCAGCCTTTAAACATTTTCAAGCGATTGACCTGATTCTGATTAGGTTACTGTTTACTTTTTGTGTGAGTAAATAGATAGATGGATCAGCTGTATTTTGCTCTAACAAACATAGGTATTACTACAGCTACAAAAATAATATAGATCTATACGAGAGATAATAAAACGCAGGTGTGCTACAGGAAGAGCTCGATGACGTAGTGGTTCTTTCTCCGCGCTAATCTCAGAAACTACTCATTCAAATTGAAAAAAAAAATGTTGTATAGTCCATTTATCGAGGAATACTATAGGCTTGTATTACATCACGCTACGACTAATAGCTGAACATCAATAAAAAAAGGTGTAAAAACAAGAAAAAATATTCCATTTCAGAGATTTCGTTGCGTGCGCTGCATAAACGGTTAACGCCGGAATGGTTCTCCTTTGAAAGTTCTACAAAAACATCTACGGCCCTATATGTCTTTTAATGTTTACTCACTATAACCTTTTTTTAGTAATCTTTGTTCTAAAATAATTCATTGTCTGTGGTGTTTTTGTAAATATGATAATAATCCTTACCAAAATAAATATTGCAAGTATTCATTACAATTATTTAATTTTAAACAACATTGTTACTGACATGATTTGATTAGGAAAGCAGTACAAATAGTCAGACGTATTTATGGTGGTGATAAACTGCTACAACAAGTAAAGACCTAGGCTCAGTTTGAATTACCTACTGATTTTCAGTCACTATACTTCCAAGTAACGCAAATCGATACACAACTTCGCTGGGTGCAGTCAGCTACTAAACTTATGACCAGCCAGACGCTACCATGTTTAGGGTTATGTTAACCATGTACATTTGTTATAATTTGATGCAAGCATATTAAAAATCATTTCATTAGTTACGTATGTTTCTAGAAGGGTACTAAAAGGGTGAACAAGTACAAATACTCAGACAGAACCTGCTTTAATAGTTCTCCTTGATGTTCTAATTTACGTTGTTTACTAGTGTATTTCGTAAAAAAACATTTTATGACTTGGTCAATTACACGAAAATAATACTTCAAAGCGAAACATTAAAGTTTAAATTTCACAAACGCCAGAACCTCCCTCTGGGTTAGTCGATTTGCATCTGTATTACTGACAAACGCTGTTACCCTGTACTTTAATGTAATGGATAGCGAAGAAACTAGAACTGACAGCTGGAATAAATTCAGTATTTATCGAGAAATTTTATCTCTTGGAAGCTTTAATTACTGAACGATAATTAATACCATCCCGCCAAAAAAGAATTTGTTGGTGAGGATAAAAATTAAATAGACTTTATTGCTGTATCGTATTTATAGTGGCTTTAAGGAATAATTACAGAAGCAGAATTTTCGTTTACATTGTGTAAAAGGTTGATTTAGTGCAAAGATAGGACAAAATACAAAAACAAAACAGCAATGAGATAAGACATAACACATCACTCAGCTTAAGGTCACGGCACCAATGAGGAGCCCTGACGCTGGTTTTTAGTGGCACCATAATAGGGGTAGACAAATAGCATCACCATAGGCTAGAGCTGTCTTTGAGAAACATCATCATCATCAGTTTATATGGGTACGTCCCACTGCTGGGTACTGGCCTATCTACATGGGAGAAACACATGAGGAGTTTAGGCCATAACACCACCATGGTACCAAATGCTTGGTGAGTTGAAGCAGTAGTAGTAAAAACCTGAACCTTCTTTTGTGACCTGAACCAATGGCTTATCCTGCTTTCTAAATCATGGAGAATCTCGAGATTAAAACTTTTTATTCACCCATCCTGGGATCGGCCATGGCGAAAGTTACGTTGTTTTCGTAATCAAAGTCACAGCCCTCAAACCACTACACCATCAAGCTTTTCACACCATACTTTGAGAAACACTTATTCTTATCATATTATAAATTGCACTTTATACATTACATGGTACTCTTCCAGTCAGCCCAATGTGGTAAAAGATTTTGATAGTTAAGTATAGTGAGTGACAAAAAAAGCGTAAACACAAGAAAATAATTATACATATTACATATTTATAATAAATATAAATTCATACAATATTATACTATGAATATAAATATACTGAGATATATATAAATAATCAACATGAAATTGTGTAAAGTAAAAAAAACATATAGGTAGTTACAAACCTTGTGACAGAAAGTGCTCCTTGACTCTTACTTTGAAAGAAGTGATAGAAGGACTATCTTGGATAACTGTTGGAAGCCCATTCAAATTCAAATTCAAAAATTATTTATTATTCCATCACAAAAAGGCACTTCATAAATATTGCTTAATGTGCTTAACAATAGTTATAATCCAATTTTGTGAGGGACTGGTGCCTGAATTAGGTTCCATAAGAGAAACCTGTGCTACAGGTCGCCAGGCCCCACCCTCAGACACAACAGTGAGTATTATGTAAGACAGTTTTTTTTTCCGAATATGCAATATATTTAATAAGGCTGTTTTAGGAACAATGTGTAGTGTGTATGAGTATTTGAGATTGTGTTTGTGAGTGTCACGTGTGTGCTTTTTGTGTCAATGTGCGAGTGTGTGCATTTGAGTTTGTGAGCGAATGGGTATACATATATTTAGGGTGACCTATAGTGTTTTGGGAGTTTAATTTTAGTCGTAGTAGGAAACTACTTTAAGGGACGGGTTAGTTTTTCTGATGCTTCATAGTCTAAGGACTTTAAATATTTAGAGACAACCAGTTTACAGCTAGCTTTGTTTTGAGAGAAAATATGCAGAATGGCGTTAATTTTGTTATATAAGAATGGGCCCAAAAAGCCAAAGAAGTTTTGCGCTAAGGTGGTTTTTAGGCTTGGTAGAATACAAACATTATCCTTCCGACGCTTGTCCCTACGCAGCTCAGGGTTGTAGGGTAGCTGGAAATGTTTTTTCAGTATTGTTTTGAGAACAAAGGTTTGTCTCACTGTGAGCAAGTCCCAATGTCTATGAATGAATGAATGAATATTTATTTGCATAAACATGTGTATAAATAAACTGCAGGTATTACACTAAAAAATAGCTCAACTGTGGGATCTGATTTCCTCACACATCGCGTGATTTAGGCGTCTTCAAGTATACCTACCTTAATATTACTTTGATATTCCCAAGTCTCAATTAGAGTCTCCTCATTATAAAATACTTCCTCGCAACACTGGCACTGCAAAGTTTAATTGCAAGCAACACTTCCAGCGAAACTATATCCATTATTTAAAGTTTAGTGCGAATGGGAACTAGACTCAAATTCACTGCACTTGAGACGCAGTTTAAAAGCTAGCCCAAGGCATTGGCCAGTCAGCAACTATGTCTTTAGCTTCAAATGCTATTCAAGCTACAAGTCGAGGTATAACTGCCTTGGACACTTAGATTGTAGGTCTGCTTTGAAGGCTTTCGCAGGCAGAACGCGAAATGAAAACATATCTTATGCCACAGCTTTTTGCCACAATTTTTTAGCAATGCATGCTATAAAAGGCCACCACACGAGACAAGGTTCCTACACATAGGTCGCACTAAAGATTCTGGAATAGACCTGTGTCGATCGATCATTTCCCGCGACCCGGGTCGATCACGACCTATTAGGTTGGTGATCGACTCACAATGATCCGATCAAATGATCCAATCGCACAACACATGATTCGGTTCTCTATGCTCACGGGTCGTGGATCACGCACGTCACGGGTCGCAACGTGGGTCTCGGGTCTTTTGGGTACTGTGTACGATTCGTGACGCGCGCGCGTTGTTATAGCGTTATATAATAAACACGTAATTATGTTTCGAGGTTATAAATAATAGTGTATTTAAGTATTTTAAAAATAGTACCAATATTTTTTATAAAGTATTTTATAAAAAATAAAATTTGTTCGTTTTGTGTTATTAATTCAAATTCTTAATCACGATGATTAGATTTTATCACTGTGTAAATAGAAAATTTAGTCTTTCGAAACAAAGTGAGTGATCGAGTTAAGCGCGTAAACATCGATCTCAGTGATCGAATCTTTTTGTCGACCAGATCACTCCTGAATGAATAGTGATCCAATCAAAGTGATCCGATCAATCACGATCGACTCAGGTCTATTCTGGAACTGCTTAAATTAAAAATATTTGAAAACTTGTAAATGGAATTATTAGACTATAAAAATAGCTTGTTACATCTATTTGGCACTTGTTTTCACATTTTGGCGCCATTTCAAATCATAGTAAAGCATTCAGAATATGATTTACTATGATTTAAAAAGTAGTTTGTCGCCTCAGCAGAGTGTCGCTCGCCTTCAAACTTACTTTCGACGGTGATGCACCATGTAAGTCTCGTGTCAATCTCAGTGACTAATGTCGAAACGGTCTTTCGTCTACTCCTGTGAACAACGAAAATGTCCATACTGTTACGCCACATGATCAAAACAGACGGACATGTGTACATGACCTACTATGAGATTCGGGCATGAGTCAGATACAATCAATCCTACAAAAACATTTGTTTGTCCTAATGGATCCCTATTACTTATTTAAGAACATTCGATAAGTCGTTCACTCGTCGAAGCATAATTTTACGGAAAAGCTTTTACAGCTATCCACCTGTGTTAAAGGGCCACAGCTCAGCTTTTTATACAAATGACTCAACACCACCTGATACGAAGACCTGATGTGAAGCGCTAAGAAGATTCCATATGCGAAGAATGATAGAGATTCCCAGTAGAACATCAGACTATCCTACCACACCGGGTGACTATGCAAACGATGAGCCTCATTCCATTACCCTCATACGGGCTACGGCAGATGGAGCTTGGTAAAAGCCTTTCTCCTTCGGCCCATATGCCTTCTGCGGGGTGGAGCAGTAAGAAGGTTTATCCCACCTAGCCCACTCCGCGGCCTCCTTCTGGAATTTACTCACAGAAGAAGGCAATCTCCTCTTGGCATGTCGCACTACTAACCATTAAACTAGTCAATATCGGAATGAGACACGGTCCTCATACATTCGACATTTTTTTTTTTTTTTTTTTTTTATACAAAGCACGGCAATTGACCCAACACCACCTGATGTGAAGCGGTAAGGAGAGTCCATATGCGAAGACAGTTAGTGCAGAAACGGACAATGCACTAGCTGCCTCCACCTTACCGGCCCAAAAGGTGCTTTTTCACGCCTCTCTTGAAGGACCCCATGTTATAGGAAGGAGGAAACACATACGCTGGCAAAGAATTCCAAGTTCTGGAAGTACGACAAAGAAACGAAGAACTAAATTTCTTTGTGCGTGATGTTGAGGTGGAGACAGTAAATGGATGACTCCGAAGACCAGCACGCGTGCTCCTGAGCAGAAAGGGGGAAGGTGGGATAAGGTCGAAAAGCTCTTCAGAGCACTCTCCGTGATAAAGCCGATAAAAGGCGCTAAGCGACGTAATGTCTCGACGCAATTGTAGATGCTCAAGTTTGTTCGTGACCTCTACATCGCCAATGATACGGACAGCACGACGCTGCAATCTGTCCAGTGCATCGAGGAGGTACTTGGCGGAGCCATCCCATAAGTGCGAGCAATATTCCACGCAAGACCGGACCTGAGTTTTGTACAGCAGGCATAGCTGGTCAGGCGTGAAAAATCGACGCACCTTGTTCAGGACACCGAGCTTCCGTGAGGCTGTTTTTATCACGGTTTCGATGTAGTTTCTAGAATTGAGATCGCAGCATATCTCCATACCGAGCAAGTTCAAGGAGGCCTGTGCCGAAAGAGTAGTGCCCTGAAGAGAGGGAAGGGGAAGGAACGGCGACATTTTGGCTGTAAACGCACACACCTGTGTTTTCTTAGCATTGAACACAACAAGATTGTTAGATCCCCATTCAGATACGAGGTTCAACACCCTGTTGAGCTCAATAGTAAGATTCTCCCTCTCTTTCTCGGTTTCAGCGCGCCCAGCCCCTGGGCGACCGTAATATCCCCCATGCACTGTACTGTCATCCGCATAACAATGAATGCTTCCTAATGGAAGCATATCATTGATATGAAGAAGAAAGAGTGTGGGGGATAAAACAGAGCCTTGTGGTACACCAGCATTCACAGACATGAACCGCGAAGCGCATCCATCTGCGAGGACGCGTATTCTCCGCTCATGTAGGAAGCCGGCGATCCAGTTGCAGAGCTGATGGGGCAGACCGTATGCCGGGAGCTTGGAGAGAAGAGCCTTGTGCCAGACCCGATCAAAAGCTTTGGCAATGTCAAGGCTAACAGCCAGTGACTCACCACGTTTATCAATAGCTTCACCCCAGACATGCATCAAGTACGCTAGAAGATCACCCGTTGACCGTTTCGGCCGAAACCCGTACTGTCGATCATTAATTAATGAGTGACCTTCTAGGTATCGGATCAGCTGGTTATTTATGATCCGTTCCATGACCTTGCAAAGAACTGAGGTGACAGCTATTGGGCGGTAGTTTGCTGGGTCTGATCGGTCTCCCTTTTTGGGGACCGGTTGCACATTGGCCTCTCTCCAAGATTCCGGCACACACCCAGAAGAGAGAGAAAGACGGTATAGCCGCGTTAAGACAGGAGACAACTCCGCTGCGCATTTATTTAGTACTATCGCTGGGATGCCATCAGGTCCACTAGCTTTCCGGACGTCGATTGACTGCAGCTCCGCACGTACATCACATTGCCTGATACGGATATCAGGCATTGTGTGGCCACAGTGGGAGAGTGTTGGTGGCTGTGAGTTGCAGTCATCGATTCGGGAATGAGCAGCAAAGAGTTTTACCAAAAGATCGGCTTTCTCTTGCGGCTTGTGAGCTAGCGAGCCGTCAGAACATCTCAACGGGGGCAGCGAGGGTTGACAGAAGTTGGACTGCACGGCTTTGGCCAGACGCCAATAGCTACGGCTTCCCGTAGGATGGGTGAGTAGTACTTGGCCAACTCGTGCAACGCGCTGTGCATCCGCTCTGATGAATGCCCTCTTGCAGGACTTGGTGGCGTTGTTATAAACTGCTTTCAGCGAGTCAATGTTAGGATCTCCGCAAGCTCGACCCCTGATCCAAGCGCGGTATGCCGACTGTCTGTTCTCAACAGCTATGGCACACTCCCGGTTGAACCAGAGGTTACGCCTACCCCTACTGATGAGATCGGAGTGAGGGATATAGTACTCCATCCCTAACATGATCTCATCAGCAACAGCAGTAGCGCTAGCGCTCGGGTCCAGCTCACTGAAGCAGCGCTGCCTCCAAGGGACAGATGCGAAGTAATCCCGCATACCATCCCAATCTGCCGACGCATAGTGCCAGATGCGGCGTTTGGCAACCATAGGTACCGGTGGCGACGCCCGTGGCACCCCAGCGGATATCAGGCAGTGATCCGATGTTCCCAAAGGAGCACGAACCTCTAGCCGATATCCGTCCGGACGAGACGTCAGCAGAAGGTCCAACAATGAGGGCGCGTGACCGACAATGTCTGGAATCCTGGTGGGCTGGTTTACCAGTTGTGTCAGGTCGTGCGTGAGAGCGAAAGCGTGGGCAGTTCTACCAGCATGGTCAGTTTTAGGAAACTTAACCACGACTCGTGGTGAGCATTGAAGTCCCCTAAAAACACCAATTCCGCGGTTGGATACTGCTCCAGCGCAACATCTGCCACCCGACTAAGATGTTCGAAAAGTCGAGTTGTCTCCATGTCACCGCTGTGAGATCTATAGAGGCACACGTAGACACGGCTATGTGTGCCCAGGTCCACATGCACCCCAAGAATCGAGTAGGAAGGGTCCTCCAAGCAGCGCAGACGGCGACAGCAAACATCCGCCCGGACAAACAAGCATACCCCGGCCTTCGCTTTGAAGGACTCCTCAAGAGCGTAGCCGGGGTAATCCAAGTAGCTAGTGTCAGCCGGGCGAAGAATTTGCGTCTCCGTCAAAAACAGCATAGCCGGTCGAGCCGTCTCGAGATGTTTGTGGACGGCATTGAGGTTAGCATGGAGCCCACGGATGTTAGTGAGCCCGACCTCAAACAGCGTGGTTGTGGTGGGGGTGTGCACCGCTGATCGACCGTTCATGTTCTTGAGCGCTGCCATAGAAGGTGATGTAAGGAGGAGAGGCGTGAATTGAGGGAACGTTGCCGCGATATAGACGGTCAAAGCGTGAGGCCTGTTTCCCCAGTTAACAGCCGACAGAAGAGAAGCGCTGACCCGCCGAACGGAAGGGCCCCCGAACCCCCCCGGGAATGGCCGCCGGGACCCCACCACCCGGTCACCAACCGGCACGACGGACCACCCCAAGATTATGCGTGGCATGATAGGGCAGCCTCACGAACTGGTTAGGTTCGCTTGGGCCCCTGTACTGTACCACGGGCGGCCAGCGGAACAGCCGTTTCTTCGGGTCTCCCTGGTCGGCGGGTCAACGCAGTCCACCTGGCTCTGGTTAGACGGAAGCCGTCACTGACCGAATCCATCGCCGCAACGTCTCCCCAAGCTCTGGTTGTACGCTGACTGATCCCGGAACGCGACCACAAGTGGTCACTTGGCGGGTTTTACGCCATGCGCACGGTGGTCACTAACCAGACGGGTGTTCAGACCCTACCACCAGTCGAGCAGTTGGTAGCTCGGTAATCCCTTAGTCGCCTCTTACGACACCCACGGGAAGAAATGGGGCGGTGAATTGTATTCTTAATCCGTCACCGCACGGACCTAAGCTGACTTAGCTCTTTACCTAACCAAAATTCTCCCTTTAAAATACTAAATGAGTTTCAAAACACAGAAACAAACACTACGGCTTATCTAGAGCACAGAATACAAACGGGTCCTGCCTACAGGCACTTGTAACTCCTGGGTATTACACGTGTGGTGCTCACTGTGTAAAGATTAGGATTTGTTGTGCATAGGGGATAATCCTGCGCTGCACACACAAAGCTTCCCCGAGGCGATAAGGCCACTTTATTTGCTGTAGAAACGTAATGTTGTAAAAATGGTTAGGACAAAATATTGTAACAGAATTCACATTTAAATGTCGAATTTTATATTATTCCGCTTCAACACCCGAATGAGTATCTTTTCAAATAACTACTATTCTGTTTAGCTGGGTAATACTCTGGAAGGCTTGCTTTTTTCTTATGGCTATCCCAAGTCTTAATAGCACAGACGGCTAGAGCAATCACCCGGATTTTAAAAGATGACGGGTCCGGTTTACGTCGCATTATTCTTTACAGTTTCCATAATCCAATAAATAAATAACCAGTGTTATTCGCAGATAAATTAAGTTCTTTTTATACTTACCGACACACATACGTACGGATTTTTTTACACAACTAGAACGGCATCAAGCATACAGTCTATCTGATAGTGAACTCTTATCGTAGTAAATTAACGCTTATACTAACATGCTACAGTCCGGTCTGAAAATATTTTTCTTATATACAACTACATGACAAGCAAGCTGATGGCATACTTGACCATCTAGTGGTAAGTGGCTACCGTAGTCTATCAAATACCTTGTATATAAAAAAAAACACTTGGCATTATTCAAAACATTTATAATGGGCTCTATTTTAGTAGAGATAAGGTTTTGAAGCATTTTTAAACTGGGTAGCTATTACTCGCGCAGAGGTCACCTAGTGGAAATCAACAGGAGCATTGAATAATGATAGACTGTTTTCTCATATTGCTTTAAACCTGTTATTTTCAGTAAGGTGGAGGGAGGAGCTTGCACAGATGGACTTGCCGGTCTTCGGAGTCATCAATTTACTGCCTCCACCTCAACATCGCGCACTAAGAAGTTTAGTAACTTGTTTCTTTGTCGGACTTCCAAAACTTGGAATTCTTTGCCATCACATGTGTTCCCTCCTTCCTATAACATAGGTTCCTTCAAAAGAGGCGTGAAAGGGCACCTTATGGGTCGGCAAGGTGGAGGCGGCTTGAAATGTGCTGCATCAAGCTGCACTAGCTGTCTCCGCATATATGGACTCTTCTTACTGCTTCACATCAGGTGGTGTTGAGTCATTAGCCAAGCTTTGCATGACCGATCAAATACCTATAAAAATAGCCTTCTTTAGCTTCGCCCTAGTTATATGATAAAAGTTATTTGTTATAGTGTTTGGAGAGTGCAAAGTTCTTTTTTTACCGCGTGCTCAATTTTGATGACCGAGCAAGCGAAGGATTCAAAAATTAGAATTCTGAGGGCTAGCGAGGGAATCAAAAGAGCACGAGGTGAAAAATCTTTGCACTCGAGTGCAACACGTAACTTTTCATCTCACCTCAACGAGGAAATGAGTCAATTCTGTTCGCGTCAAAAAAACTTCTTCGGCACTAGAATCACTCATTTTAGGTTTTTATACTTGTTTTCAAGTTTTTTGTTTTATGCCTATGGTTTTAACAAATATGCCGTGAAAAGAAAATGGCGCTCAAAGCAAATTAAACAAAAAGTACACCAAGAAGGAGCCGAGTCTGGATTTTAACAAGTTAAAAAAGGTTGTATGATAAATTCGGCATCATGGAGGTAGAAGTAAAGAGGTTTAATGATGTTTTGAATTCACTAACTAAGTGCACATGATGTTCTAAATTCAATTTTACTTTATCCTCTAGCGGATAAAAACGGTTTTTCACTCAGATATCGAAGAGCAAAAATACTCTTCCGAGATGGGGGGATGAAAAAGACTATTCTATTATACTTCTATTGCTGGTCCCGGCCAACCCATATCCGGTGCTCGGCCACAAATCAGGCGCACACACAACGCGTAATGGTACCGCTCAGTCTCCGACACACGACGCCCGCTGCGCTTAGTCAAGTCGCGTCGACGCATTTTTTATTGTGCTCTCGTTTGCCAATAATACATGCCTCGTTCTATAAAGCAGTGATGGCGGATTACGTAACATACAATAAGCTGTTTTAGTATTCCTGTTGGTTTCGACTGGTCAATTGTTCTAAATTTATTTTAACATAATTAATGTTCGAAAGAATGATGATTGTCAAAGGTCGCAGGTTCTTTTTCTAGTTTAATAATTAATATTTGAAAGAATGATGATTGTCAAAAGTCGCGGGTTTTTTTTCTAGTTTTTATATTTCATCATAATCATCACCAGCCTATATACTACGTCCCACTGCTGGGCACAAACCTTTCTACTAAACCAGAGCGCTTAAACTACTAAGCCACCGAGATCCTCGTGTTCATTCCTGCGGTGAGTAAGGTGGTCAGATCTTATCGAGGAAGCATTGTTTCATGTCACAAGACATGTCAAAATACGCTTAGGTGCCATCCGTGCTATCATCATCATATAATGCTGAATTACGTACATAATATCCAATTATTATCCATTCATAATTGACTCTTCACCAATACCATTCCGACCAGATAGCTTCACATTAGCAGCTAAATATTTGTAGCATTAATAGCTCGGCATACCGCACTCCGTTAATGCTAGTACAATATGTGGTTACTATCCTAATGTTTTGGAAACCGTATTTTAATACATGCAATTGGATAGGAATCATTGAATCTATTTTAGGCAATGAAATGGTCCAATATATTTTTTCAGGTTACAATTTTAATTAAACCAATTGAATTTAAGTTTGCTTTTTTATATTAAAGTTAAGACTTAAAAAAAATATCAAGGTGGTCCGAATTAAATCCGGTAAATTTGTTTTATTTTAAATGTGTAGTCCTACTCGCTAAAATTTAAGACCTTTGCTAACTTATGTTACATTCATTATATTTTGTAATTTTAAAGTGCAATAAAGAGTACAATAATAATAATAATAAGGTGACATGAAATAAAAATATAAAAGAGGTGTTTATTTTGCAAGCTTCATACAGCGCGATAATAAGCAATCGTAATAGCTATCTAGTCATAGCCTACATTTTTAAACACGTAAATCGAAATTTTCGGATTTAATTCATCATTTCCTTTCTTTATTTCTTTTTCCTACAATAGAGTAGGCTTTATAAGCGCAAAATAAAACATTAAAATGTGATTAAAATGGCTTACTCATCTTTATTGAAAGTTTAAAATTCTTGTAAAAGTTTTCTTTCAGATCACTTGAGATGCAAACTTCATTGAGTGGTGAGATAAGCGTTGCTATAAAAACGTTAAAAAGTAGGAAGCGGTGAAGAAATTGGTAGGATACACATATTGCTCCGGTGGCGTAGCGGCTATCGCCTCTCCCAGGAGACGCGGGTTCGATTCCCGCTTGGACCAAAAAATTTTTTCTTTATTTGTATTTCTTACATCATACTCATTTGACAATTTTATAACATTCCTGTGAAATAAAGCAGCCAATATTATTATCATTTCATAGAAATATTATGAAATTATCAAATGACAGTTTCAAAACATTTCTCTCATGCCAAAACCACTGCACTGGTTTACATGAATTTTATTAGCATGGAGAAAGTTTGAGACCCTGAAAAGAATATAGGATACTTTTTGGACTGATGAATTTTACAAAAATTAAATTCTACACGAAATCAAGACATTAATGACGCAAAAATAATTTAATAAAGTCGGATTGAGAACATTCCCCTACTTTTAATATTTGCATAACAAAAAACTCTTCAAACAGAGATTGAACCACTTCGTTTTTTGAACTAGGTAGGTACACAGAAAGTGAGTACCCTCAAAAAACAAACATTACCACTGAACACCAATACTGTTTGATACACGGTATTCGAAATTCATTCCCCCATTGTCTACACGGAGACGCTAACAAGATATCTGTAACAATTAAACTTGGGCTCGTCAAAAAGTTTTAATGACTGTTCCACTTTGAAAGAAAAAGGCGCCGATTGAAAACAACTCGAAAAAAGTGCTTCACCTGACTTCGCCGCCGTTTTTTGTCCAAATTGCCTTCCTTTTGAAACAGCTTTTCAACCGAAAAGTTTACGTTTTATAATTATAACAAGTTTGGAAGGTCGTGTTAATTTGATCGTGGGCCGAATCTTCGACTCGTTTTTTGTGGACGTCTAAGAGAGTTTCTTAATTCATATTCCACAGTTATTGGAATGCTTCTGAGTTCTCCCATCTCAGTTGAGGTTTTAATGGAGAGATCTTAACAGAGTGTGGTTAATGGAGATAGATCATTCAAGTATTGATTCTATCTTTTTACATTTTCCCGTTGTGCAAGATTATATTGTAATAAGCAGTTTTTAATTTCAACAGTGTATCATTTTGACCATTATAATATTTATACAGGATGGTGACTTGTTTTTTTTAATTTGCAATGATTTTTTATATTTTTTATTTATTGTCCAGTAAGTTAAGTATTGTATATTCTCACCTCTCTTTGTGCTCTGTTTTCTGTGCACGACAGGGTCCATAATGATGTCATAAGTAGTTTTAGGCTTTAAGATCTATTTTGTTACATTATTGTGCATTAAATTTTTGAGTTTTGAGTTTTGACGACAAAACGACATTAAATTAGAACATTGGCTGCATTATTTTATAGAAACGTTAAGAACTTATCTAATGAATGAGATGTATTTGAAAGTTGCTAAACTTTTATATGTCGTATTGTCGTCACTGCTCTGTATATTTAAGGTTCTTTGTATAAATATATTCTTACTCTCACACTCATTATCTAGCCCAAATTAGGCAACGTTAGCAGCTTTGTTGTGGATAACACATAACAGAGATCTAAAGAGAACAAAAATAATATAAACCTACTTTGTATGTAGGAAGTTGAGTACGGCAGCGTAGCGGTTTTGTGCGTGAAAACAAGATAACTTTCGCCATGGCTGATCTCGAGATGGGTCAACCAAAATTTCTTATCTCAATCTCCTCCGTGCTTCGGAAGGCACGTAAAGTCGTTGGTCTCGGCTTTTACCGCAACCGCTTTAACCTATCAACCTGAATTGGGCCAGCGTGGTGGTGTTATGGCCCAAACTCCTATTTTTATGTGTTTTTCAATATTTTTATTAAATACTGTTTGTTTCTCAAAGATTAAAAAGTTATAACCTACCAATAAAAAGTTTTCTATTGAACACTTCAATTTTTGGGCAAATTTTGAAGTCAGTTACTTGATCAGTTTATACAGTTCATTATTATGACTAAAACATTTGAGTGACGAGCAAAGGTGATTTATTTTGGTAGTTCACGCCTAACGAGTCTCCTCATTGTTGATCTCGTTTTGATCTTTTGAAACAGAGTGAAGTCGAGAGCAAACTCATTGAGTACCCACACTAAATGCCGATTATTTACACTGTAGTAACTAAACTACGTCGTTTTGAGCATTTGCAATAGTCTTAGAATAATCAACTATTTGAAGTCATCTATCGGCACCATACCTTAGTTAGCACCAGGAAAATTATAGTTTCGGTTCTTTCGAGACATCTTCTTGACAAGCATGCTTTTTCGTCGCTGCAGTTTGACTTGACCATGGTTAGATTTCAGCCAATCAAAGGAAGGTCCTTTAAGAAAATTTGGTTTTACATAAAAACACTTAATACAGTTCACTCAAATGAGAAACAGCATGCACATAATAAAGGACTTTACAGAATACACATTAGTTTTTATTTTTATTGAACTCTACGTAGCTTGTTACAGTGATTGTACATACTTATGCTTGGAGGCGACTTTTGAAAGCATTGGAACTTTCCAATTGAATAAAATTCTTTGCGTATTTTTTTAAAAGAACATCAAGTTTCTTTCACGAGTACCGTATTGCGATATCTAGTGTAGTGTTTGCGAGACTTTGAGGTTGATATTCATTATAAAGATGTAATAATTTACAGATGTATATTTTACTGAAGAGTAGAAGACACATTTTTATTTTAAAGATATGTCTTCTAGTCTTTTACGTTAGTTAACAAGTAAGTGAAACGTTTCAATCTATATATCTATACGGTGACTCTCAGTCTTTATACTTCTTTGCCATCATCATTGCCTTTGAGTGTGTAATGGCACGTTTATCGGTATGAAAGACCATTTAACCCTATCTTCGGCTAAAATAAACCGATTACGTTATTACACCATGTAAAAATGCAATTTAATAAAACCGTAATTCGTAGTACAAACACAATTAGTTAACGGAGCGAGTAAACCGGGCTTTTTAAATGCCTCTCGACATCGCCCTCAATTTAATATAAAGGTCACACATTTTGTTAATTTACGTAATAGGCCAATAAAGGCTTTTGTGCCGGTATCAGGGGTTGGAGGCTAATAAGGCCTATTTTGTATATGAAACAAATACCCATAGGAGTGATAACTCATGAGAATGCTTTGCATAATTCCAAAAATGTGTAAACTGACCCAACTTCGCTCGTTACAAACAAGTTGGTACGTGAACGACAGTAGCTGGCGGCTTTATGTGGCCACATTTGGCGATAGTTTTTAGGGTTCACTCGCTGGATTTTAGTGTCATTAGCGATAGCGACATGTGGAATCAAACAGCGTTAAGTTAAACAAAGTTGGCATTCAATATAAGTTTCACTAGTGCCAAAGTGACAACTCCCAAAATAATAAAATAAATATTATCAGCTAATAGAGATTACTTGCAGGTATCTTTCTGTATATCGAGGTTTTCCCCTAGTCATCCTCTGTGCTATCTGAGAGGTAGAACTATTTCAATTTCAGTCACCAAGCATGAGCTCTTTAACCTTTTCTTATATTATATTCCCCATTTTACGTTAAGCTGCAGCAAGAAATGTGATATGTTTCCTACCGTTTAAATATATAACCCAACTTCCTTAAAAATTAGAGCAAGCAAATTCTCGATGCGATAGCAACCTCTTTGGACAGACTGAAGACTAAGCTTTCAAAAAAAGAATATCTAATGAGGAACCCGCCATAAAAATGGCCGCTTGCACACAAGTTATTGGCCAGTTTTTTCCGGTTTAATTCAGCTGAACGCTGTTTTCCAAGCACTTTATTACGTCATGAAGTTGAAACTTCACACTGACAAAACTGTCGGCCAACTTTAGTCCTGGAGTTTCAACTGGCATTCTTTTTCGGCCGATTTGTCTGCTATTTTTTTAAATTATTTGACCGAAGAGTTTGTGGAGTTACGATGTGACTAGTCCACCTTGTTCGTAGTAAAGTTTTCATTCTTTGTAAATATTTCTTAGACAGTTTACAATTTTTTTCTTTGTTTTGAAATACCGAAGTTAAAGAAAGTACTGTTATTTATGCAATAGTTTACCACTTGTTCTTGTTAGTGGTGTTTGTAGTTATGAGACAATGAACCACTACGTCGATGTTTTTGTGAAAGTAATAAAGGGATTTCTAGATCAATAAAGCCCTTATGGTATGTCTTAAGTGTCTAGATCTGTTAAAGTAGATTTATAATTTGTTTTGGAATTTTAGTTTCTTAAATGTGGGAACAATATTAATTTATTTTATTTTATGATAATTGTTAAGGGCCCCAGTGCAATTCGTCGTTGCAAATCGATCGCTTAGATTTAATTAAACAAAGACGTGCCAATGCGGACAGAGACCCAAATAATTCAGTACGTGCCCTATTGTTAAATGTAAAACGAACTTCTTTTCATTACCTATATGGCAGTACATTATTTATTACTAAGAGCATCGATACGGGTTCGAAACCTGGCGAGAAAATAAATAAATAGACTTTTTTGTGCAATTATTGTTATATTTACATTTTCTTTAAAAAAAATATACATAGAAGTTTTATTATTCTATTCTATTATTCTATTCTAGGCGACGACCGGCTGGCCGAGTGGTCTGTACCCCAGGCTACTCGGTCAAGAGGTCCCGCGTTCGAATCCCGGTAGGAACAAATGTTTGTATGATGAGTACGAGCATTTGTTTACGAGTCATGGATGTTTATATGTTTATTTAGTATATTTCTAATATTTATATACATATTATTATCATTATTTATCCGTTATCTAGTATTCATAATACAAGCTCTTAATGATGCTTACTTTGGGCTAGATAATAGGTGTGAGTGTATAAATATTATTCTTGTATAAATATTATTATTATTGGAAATAATTACCTGTAGTTTACCGGTTTAGATCAAAAATACAAGAACCACAAGACCAAATTAATGATCGTGTCTTGTGAAGTCAACTTGAACGCTGTGCTTAGGATATCTGGGCAACAGATCGACAGAGTCTCTAAGTACAAGTATTTGGGAACTTAGCTGACTGAAGACTGGGATTGTGACACTAAAATAAAAACCCGTATTGAAGTCGCCCGCAGTGCTTAACACCATGAAAAAAGTACTAACTAACCGAAGTCTGAACATTGCGCTCCGTACTCGACTCCGACATTGTTATATCTGGCCAATACTTCTATACGGATGCGAGTATTGGACAATCAAAATTGAACTCAGGAAACGTATAGAAGCATTCGAAATGTGGGCCTATAGGCGAATGTTAAAAGTTAGTTGGACTCAGAGGGTTAGAAACGAAGATAACCTGCGACGTGTAGGTATGAAATGCGAACTTTGGGATACCATCAGTCTAAGGAAGGTTGCGTATCTGGGGCATGTGATAAGACACGAAAGATACGCCCTCTTGCAACTTATAATTATGGGCAAAGTAATTAGCAAGCGTGGTGTCGGCCGCAGGAAGAATTCTTGGTTGAGAAACCTACGCGAGTGGACCGGAATATCAAGCGCTGCAGAGCTTATCCATTTTGCGAAGGACAAAGAAAAATATGCTGAGCTGACTGCCAACCTTCGTTCATCGGAGAGTCACTAGAAGAAGAAGAAGATCAAAAATAAATAAATAATAAAAGTGTACTCTGTGCACCAGACAGACAAAAATCGAATTGTAGATCGCAAAGAGTACACACGGTCGATTTGTCGTTACAATATGCATGATTGCATGGGTTTTTGTTGCGATCTCCGATATCGTCTTCGTTCAAGTAAATGGACAGATACAGAACGTCGTTTCGATCGGATTGAAACGACTGATCGTTACGACGAATTGCACTGGTTTTGGGTCTCTTTACCGACAAACTGATGATTTTATTTATCATAAAAATACAATATTAAAAATTTTAAGTAACCCTCGGCGTCATTAATCATCTATCTAACACCATCACATTAAGACTATTCAAAGGAGCCCAAGCACGCTATATCTGCGGAAGTTTCTGAAGAATTAAGCATTTCGCAGACTTTTTGATGGTATAAGATCAGCTCAAGGATAGTATGTCATGGGAATGTCACTGAAGTGACAGTACACTAAATTTCAAATCAATCGGATCTGTAAAAGTTAGTAAATCCCTATTATCATGTAGAAAATGAGCTGATAGTCAACTGATCTTCATAAATTATACCTAAGAACCATCGTAGTCACATCAGCTTTCAAACGAAAAAAACCGAATCAAAATCGGTCCATTCGTGTAGGCGCTACGATGCCACAGACAGACACACAGATAATAATATAATAATAACATAATAATATTTATTCACTCACACCTATTACCTAGCCCAAAGTAAGCATCATTAAGAGCTTGTGTTATGGATACTAGATAACGGAGAAATAATGATAATAATATGTACATAAATATTAGAAATATACTAAATAAACATATAAACATCCATGACTCGGAAACAAATGCTCGTACTCATCATACAAACATTTGTTCCTACCGGGATTCGAACCCGGGACCTCTTGACCGAGTAGCCTGGGGTACAGATCACTCGGCGAGCCGGTCGTCAGTCCCCTGTTTTTTCGTCGGGGGTTAAAAATCAATATGTAAAAAAAATGCGAAACAATCAGACAGCCACCATCGAGGGACAGGGATTAGTTTGCTCTTTGTGATGGAGAACAAGGCCCAAGAGAGGTGTACACCTATCATTTATTATGCCGATAGTTACGATATGTAACTGTGACTGTCTGTCGCATCGGGCGAGAATAGAAGCTCGATCAAATTAAAGTAACATTACGGTAACAAATAAACAACCATTGTTGCAACCGCGTATAGGAATTTCTAATTAATCTTCTATTAGTTTCTCATTTAAATAATTGTATGTTGTCTATAAGTATGCATCATTAGTGGCAGTTCATTTTGATAGAAACAATATTCTGTTTTTAAAATGTTAAATCCAGTGAGGGTAGGTCGGTATTCGGTTGACGCCTCTCGCTGGATCGTGCATCAGTTGGGCATTTCGCGGCGCGCGAGCAATACATTTGCCTTGTTGGATTTGTGTCGACACACACTGATAAAGACGCCGATTTTGGTGAGTAGGCTTTATATCGTTATTGACTGCTTTCACTGGGATAAAATTGGTTCTTCAAACATAATCCTTCCCTGACGTCGCAGGGGAGGAAACAACCATATTGGATTAACGAATAGATTGTGATATTTTTTACAACACCGGTAGTACCTATATTAACTCATCAAGCATTAGATTCCAGACACAACTGATTTTACCATTGTCATAAACCTCCAGAGGTATAACACCGCTTGACAGATTAATAGGTTTTTTTTCACATTTATTAAGTAAATGGTATTTTTTGAAGATACCTACCTATTTTGTTTGAAATCACTACAGAATTATAAAAACATTTCTAAATGAGCATGGTTATTTCAATTATTTTTCGAGGAATTAAAAGCACTCACTCAAATGACTCAATCTAAGTATTAACACCGTGAAATAAATTCACCAGCAGTGTATGATTGTAAAAAGAATATTTGTACAAAATCTGGGTAGGAATAGTACTCCGTATGTATATTTTATTCTATATACAAAAAAAAATATAATGTGCAAATTCATTGTTGCTTTATTATTGTATCTTGCTTTGTAATTAATTCTAAAATCATCATCATCACTGTTTCAAGTAATAATTAACAGTCAAAATAAGTTAGTAATGAAGACCTCAGATCAAAAGGCTTTTTTGTCTCTTTTACGCTATTCTGTGCACTCGCTCCTTGCATTCACTTTATCGCATGAAACTTTTCACTTGCTACACGGGATTGATGAGCTCTCGGAAAAATGGATACTCCTCACTTTTCCACTTTACTTCAACTTATCTTAGTTCCAGAAAGTTTATCTCTTCCGGTAAAGAAGGTGGTAGAAGCTTAACTTTAGAGTACTTTGTGGTTTAAGTAAAGTCCGTTTTTTATTCTTAACGGGGTAGGCTATTGGCTTTCATCTCACTTGATGAGTAGCAATGATAATTCCGAAGATGGGACAAATTAGCTATTTTACCTCCAACTGACGGAACACAACAACGCTGTTAACATTATTGTTATGGCAGCAGATTCAGGTAAGATGGTGGTAGCTAGCCAGGTGGACTTAGAAAAGTCATATCACCAACCAAACTGAGCAGAAAATTTCTACCCCACGGGAGTTGAACTCCCGTCCTCAGATCTGAGGTAGGTGGCCTCAACCACTTGACCACAGAGTCAGTTGAAATAAATTTCACTGTTTACTGTATTATTCAGCCGCGATTTTCCTAGAAGAAGAACATACCTCCAAGATAAACAGAACCTGGATAAGGTTCGTTTCAACAGCTTAGGATTCGCAAAAATGCTTTCAGTGATCACTTACTACCTTTTTCTGTCAACTGTAGGTACTATCTATCGTAGTCAATTTAAAAACTTAAAAAAAAACTCTTATCTCCAAAGACAACCATTCACATTGCAACAAGATATTGAAGTTGTTTTGTCACTATGGCGTTGTTTAATCAGTCAAGTGGCGTTCTACCTCTGGAGGTCTATGACAATTGCAAATCCATTCTGTCTGGAATCTGATGCTTGACGGGTGAATAAAAGTGTACACCAGCTAACGGCTGCGGTACGTCCCTGGCACTGGTGGTGTTCAACAGACTACCGTAAGTGTAATAACTGGGCATGGACGGCATTTCATCTTAGGCCCCAGGATGACAACGCACCTGCATTATTAAGTGATTTTTCCTTGTTATTGCAGGTGTCTATAGGCGGCGGTAACCGCTTACCATCAGTTGGGCCGTCAGCTTGTTTGTCATCTAGTTGTATAAAAAAAAATGAATCGCTATACAAAGTAGCATCACTTTTCAAAAGGTGGATCAAACGTTGCGTGTAGTGGACTTGAACTTACTGCCTGCTAATCTGTTCCCAGAATCGAAGCTTTTGAAGGCTTTCATTAAATAGTTACTTTTTGGGTCAACACCAAAGTACCTTTATATGTCAACACGTACAATAGAACAACAAAAATACCACAACTTTTCAAAACTCATAATCTTGCTATTGTAACTTTCAAAGTGTTATTTTAAATTTGTTCATGTATCTAACATCAAGTGATATAGTAATTAAGTCTTGAGTCTGTGAAAGCGTGCACAACCTAAAAGATACCATATAATATTGGGTTTACATCCAACCACAGCACTCTTAAAGTTCTAAATTTTTAAGGAGCCAGTTCATGAATGCTTTCAGCATCCCCGCGAAGCCCTCACTGATTTACATAACACGAGTAATTCGACCTTAACTTTGATTTACTTCGTGCAAACTCGACGTTAACTACTGAAATCTTTTTGTTTCCAGTTTTAGATACTCAGAAATTGTCATAACTTCCCATAGCTATTTTGAAAGCTGTGGCCAGATTATTTTTCATTGTGCACATCTTAGAGTTCAATCGTGTCTCTGCCGTCAAAATATAGACTAAGTAAGTAGTTAGTAGTATGTAGCAAGGTGTAGTTCTAGATTAATTTATTATTGTTAGTTTTCTATACGGCATATTAGCCATCCATACCCCATACCGAATTAGAGTAGGGTATGGACAGAGGAGCTCGGTGTCTGGTTTCGATTATGGTAACAAAGCCACTTTCGTCATGGCCGATCCTGGGATGGGTCAATCAAAGTTTGTTATCTCGAGATCTTCCGTGCTTCGGAAGGCACACTAAGCCGTTGGTCCCGGTTGTTCCTGCAACCGCCTTAACCCACCAACTCGCATTGGGCCAGCGTGGAGGTGTTATGGCCCAAACTCCTCATGTGTTCCCATGCAGGAAGGCCTGTACCCAGCCATGTGACAGGCCTTGATGATGATGATGAGAGGAGATCGGTAGCGTATTGGTTTCAGCGCTCTGGTTTCGATAACGAAAACAAAGCAACTTTCGCCATGGTAGATGGGTCAATCAAATTTATTTATCTTGAGCTCCTCCGTGCTTAGGAAAACACGTTAAGCTATTGGTCCCGGGTATTCCTGCAACCGCTTTAACCCACCAACTCTTAATGGGGTAGCAGGGTAGTGTTATGGTTTAAACTCCTCGTGTATTGCTCCCATGGATGATGGACGGCTAATATGTACATATTTATTACCCGTCTATACCCTGCTCTCATACAATAGCACTGTCAGTTTCAAAAACATAGTCTACCTTATCAAATTTCACAGTTAATAGGTACAGGCTTAACATGATATAAAACCATTTTATCAAATATGATTCGTATAGCGTGAATGAGTCTCCTCGATACTTTACTACAAAGTGATATAAAAGGCACTAAGTGTTATAAATATGATAAAAATTAACAACGCTAAGCTTAAAATCCGATCGCATTACCCGTTAACGCGAGCTCAACAAGCTAATAACAAGATTGTCGCGTAATTACTAACCCTAAATAACGTTACATGGGAGACGTGCAATAAATCCAGTTGAATCCCAAAATAAACTGCGACTAAAAACTGAACTTAAGCACATAAATAAGGTTTACCTCAAAAACCGGAGCCGAAATAGAGTAGGCCACACGTTATCGTGAAGCGGGACCGCCACCTGCTACCGTAACTTGATATTTAATTAACAGTGATTATATTTTGTGCTGGATGCGACAATTTTGAATAGAAAGTCGCCAGATTTTTTAATGCAGTTCAAGAATTTGTGTATCGAATATGCTGTGTTTTTCAAACTGTGTGTTAATGAACAAAGTGGTCTTGATGCTGAATCTAAGAAAGCCATAATGTGACTCACGAGTATATTTGTTAGGTCCTTCGCCGAGTGGGGAAATGTAAGTGCATCCATAATTTTAATATAACATAGCACGCAACATATTAAACAACTTAACATAAGACCTCCAAACGAACGATTTTGAGCGGAAGGCCGCCCTGTTCCGCGAAATCCCGTAAGTGCTCGCCAATTTTATTAGGTTTTTCTGTTTGAAAGCTGTCCAGGCTGGTCCTTAGCTATAAGTTATGAAGATCAGTTCAGGCGTTTGATTAGTACCAGCTCATTTCTTACTTGACAAAAGCGTTTAGCCCAGTTTCACAGATCCCCTTGATTTGATATATTGTTATTGTAAGACATGCTAATCTGGAGCTTATCCTTTCTGTCTACGAGATGCTCAATTCTTCAGAAACTTACAGCAGATATAGCGTTTTTGGGCTCATAAGGCTCTCACATAATTATTGCTAGATAAGTTAGTTCTTAAGTAATTTGTGAAGTGACAAATAAATGATATATTATTATTATTATTATATTATTATAAGAATAGTCACAATGAGATGGTGTTAGATGAATGATTAATAAGGGGGTGGCCTAAAATTTTAAATTTTATAATTATTTATTTATTTGAGATAACAACAGCTTATAACAAACTTATGTACATTATATTTAATAGCCACCTTAAAGCCACATGAAAACATCTATACTACGTAATTTATCAAAATGGTTTTATACGGATTCGAGTGCATATTTATTACTAACTTCTGCCCGCGGCTTCGAGCATGTGGAGCAGTTTTTTTACTATGGATGTTCCTGAAGGTTCATTCTAAATTTCATGAAATAATTTTTTGAATCGGATGATTGGTTTTGAGAAATCCTTCTTTATCCAAACTCATAAATTCAACAAAAATACAAGAACGTTCGAGTTGTGACCTAACCAGGTACATAAATAAAACAAACAAATGTAGATGGGTCTGTAAAGCTAATACGCATCGCAAAACCATAATAATATCTCTTAAGGTGGCAAACAGTCTTACAACCCACCAGTACCTCTAGTACGAACACTTTTAAATTTCGAATCACAATCGTATCGAGTTGTCTGGCTTTTGTTTGAAATTTTAAGCGTGCTTGAACGATATGATTACGATTTGAAATTTAAAAATGTTCGTGCTAGGGGTATTGATTATAAATGGTTACCGTAGCCTATTAAAATAAAGAGAACGTGTTACGTTGACAGCATTGGAGACTTGTCATAATATTCTAAAACGGCGCTTTCATACTGAGCTCTGTTCCCCTAGCACACGGAGTACTTAACCAGTGGAGAGCGCATAGATGCATTCGTCCTTAGAAACACGGGTCACTGCTTAGCGGTGCGGGGGCGACGAGGCATTGGCTTCGCTGATTGGTCAGTTCAATTACACGTGTTTTTGTAGGGAGCAGGGAGACCAAAAATATTATCGACTATCGATAAAAACTATAAGTTAACTTTGGTGCGAGGGAATTTCTAGTGTAATTAAACAACATAATAACTTAGTACGATTTTAATGAATGAACGTAAGAAAGAAAGAAAAAATATTTTATTTAAATAGGCCACAAAGAAACACTTTTAAATCGTCAAAAAAACACATTGTTACAACTATCACAAAAAATATATTAACTAACAACGTCATAGTCTCTGTCTGTCTGTCATGTCTGAATTTACACCGGTTCCAAAAGTTGAACTACCTAGAAGATTCCGGCAACAAACTCATGTAGTCACTCTTTTCAAATATAAAATTACAATGTTTTTTAAAAAATATAACTTTTAGCAGCGCAGTGCCGCCCAGCGAAAAAAAAAAATATTAGAAGAGAATGTATATCAACGTACCAACAAAGTAGGTACCCAATGTCAAAAGTATTATCGTCATTTTCAAGCTCTCTGACAATGCACAATCACAATATAGGTATACAGTGGTTAATAGTCATAATACTGAATTTTAATGTGTACACGCATTCTTATCATCTAAATATTCTTGGACCTTATAGTAGCCTTTTTTCATTAAAGTTTGTTTGACATATAACTTAATTTTGTGAAAAGGCAGTTTAATTACATTTGGTGCGACTTTGTTGTAAATGTGTATACATTTCCCCATGAATGAGCGACTTGTCTTGTGAAGTCTAAAACTTGGAACAGCAAGTTTATTTTTATATCTAGTGTTTAAGTTATGAATATCACTATGTTTTGAAAAGGTATGTTTATATTTGTGAACATAAATTATGTTCTCATATATACAGAATGTAAAAAATCTATGGGCCCTGGAGGGGAACTACTTTAAATCCTTTAGTTATCTCATTTTACTGAAAGAAAGCATTCCTTTATTTTTGAAAAGACACAAAACTGCATTCAAAGATCTTTTAAAACTTGCTAGTCTCACCTGGGAATCGAACCAACTAAAAATTAAAACAGTAAACCCTCGCTATTTTTTTATACGAATCGGTAGGAATATTGTGCAGGATAAAATTTTTCTAGCAAACACACTAATATGTTGTACGTGATACCAATGAAATTGAATATTTATTACAAGTTCTTTATTAACTACCTAGTACCTAGTACTGTAATGTTCATTTGTAACAAGTAAACCATACGTTAATTTTATTATCTCTCTAACATCCAAAGATATTGTATGAAATACAGGTTTGCTAATGTTATTTATGTCTTAGTACCTTATTGAAGACTTCGATAAGAAAATCATTAAATTGTAATAATAAATTTATGCACAATTCGTTATTAAACTAGGCAATCTGAGGAAAAGTTAAAAATGGAACGCATTTTTTAATGCAACGCGGGGAAATTTGAAATTAGAACGACAACTTTCAACATTTTTAAAATCGTTAAAAATGTTGAATGTATTCGATCGTAAATAATTGATGTTACTTTTTACTTTTTTTTATTCCAAATACCAAATGTTTATTAAACAAATTTTATCCTGAACATTAATCCTACCGATTCGTATAAAAAAATAGCGAGGGTTTACTTTTTTAATTTTTAGTTGGTTCGATTCCCGGGTGAGACACGCGACTTTTAGAAGATCTTTAAATGCAGTTTTGTTTCTTTTCAAAAATAAAGGAATGTTTCCTTTCAGTAAAATGAGCTAACTAAAGGATTTAAAGTAGTTCCCTTCCAGGGCCCATAGATTTTTTCTACCCTGTATATATGAGAACATAATTTATGTTCACAAATATAAACATACCTTTTCAAAACATAGTGATATTCATAACTTAAACACTAGATATAAAAATAAACTTGCTGTTCCAAGTTTTAGATATTGAGAAGCAACGGTCAAAATATTAATTTCTTTTAATAAATCCCTTAGTGAATCACATGGCTTGAGTCTGTAAATAGAAATAAAAATTATATTAATCAAATTAGAATTTAGATTTGAATAATACGAAAACAATATAATTAAATCTTACAAAATGATTTTATTATCGATACCAAGAAGAAAGTGCACGTAACAGCACTATCTTGCAAGAAAGAGATAAATGCATAGTACATTAAACCTAGGAAAGAGAGAGAGGGGTAGAAAGACATCAACGCGTGCCAATTTTATATTTATTAAAAATAATTTATTTTTGTGAAAATTATTTTGTACGAATTTCATCTAAATAATACTTACCTGTGGAAGGCTATTCCATCTTTTTTGTAATTTGAAGTAGAACTCGACATCCCACACCATTTAATAGCACAACTGGGCATTTTTACTGTATTTTGACTGTTTAAATAATATTTTACGTCACTGTGTGATACCCGCGGCAGCTAGAAGCACTCTGAAGCCGAAATCGGCACATAAACTCGTTTTAGCATATGCTTAGTGAGAAGATTGCCCCCGCAAGCGCAGTCAATTGGTTATATAGTCTTTGCCCTAGCACGAACACTTTTAAATTTCGAATCACTATCGTATCGAGTAGTTACGTTAGCTTTTGTCTGGCTTTTGTTTGACATTTTGAGCGTGCTTGAACGATACGACTACGGTTCGAAATTTAAAAATGTTCGTGCTAGGTGATCTTGTAAACTGAGTCTTCTAAAATATAAGAAAATTCTTTGGAATTATTTCCTTGAGAGAACAGGTTTTATTACAAGTAAGTAAACAATTTATTTTACTGTTTCTCGCTATTTCTTTAAAATTCTAAGTGTCATATAGTTTCAAAGTCAATAAAGTGTATGATATGTAATTTTGAAGATTAGATCTTTACAAGCAATACGTTTAAATAAGCATAAGCACGTTTTAACATTATTATTAAGTTATATTGTCAGTGGTATACGCACGCCCTCAGCTCACACCTGATATTGAAGTGGGTTCCTATCCAGTCCAGTAGCTTAAAATTATCTTTCAACACAGTGGTAAACAGTTTCGGAGACATTACATCTTCTATCCAGTCCAGTAGCTTAAAATTATCTTTCAACACAGTGGCAAACAGTTTCGGAGACATTACATCTTCTTGTTATAACACTTTTCTTCCTCTCAACAACGACGTCAATTGCGCCTGTTTCGTATCGGTAGGTTGGTTGGGCCAGCTCCTCCAGGAAGTTATCTAGCGCCTTCGCTTCTCCAAAATATTCCTGGAGGCTTCCTGGAGATCTTAGGTATTTAGCCTGGTAATTGGCCACTCCGTTGCATTCCAGCAGAATGCAAGCTCTGTGGGGTGTACTCGCACTAAATATCTGTCCTGATTATTGGTTCTCTAAAAAGTTGTATGTGCGTGCTTTCGACGGTGATGTACATTTTAAGCCTAAGTATTTAAAAAGATTCCCTACATTATAAAGCAGCCATGCCTATTAACTCTATATCTCGAGCCACTTACTCCGCCAAGGCTCCACTCACACAATCTTAGGCCCGCTCCTTAATTGTATTTAGTCAATTAGCATACAAAATTTCATTTACGGGGCTCGGTAATTACTTGCGTTTCGTAGTGCCGTTATTAAGGGTCGAGCTACGCAATCTCAGCTTAGATAATATTGTTCTTTCATTTTACATTATTTTAAAATTACAAGGAGGCCATATAAGGGACATATACGGGAGGAGTTCGCTGACAAGTGGCTTAAGAGTTCTGGTTTGAATCACGAAAATAAAGTTACTTACGCCGTGGTCGATCCCGGGTGAGCCAATCAAAAAATCCTTCTTTCAACCGCTTTTACCCACCAACCCAACTCGTATTGTGGTTGGTGGTGATGGTAGAACCCAAACTATTCACATATTTCTCCCATATAGAAAGTCTTGGGCTCAGGCCTTCAGCCGTCGTCATTAGCTATTGATGTGATACAACATAGCAAAAATGATTTTTAGCGAAAGAAGTATGGTTGCCTATAAGTAACCAAATAAACGCCTTTTTTTTCTCGAGTCATTACTTAAGTTCTATTTGTGCTATGAGCTATAAGCTACAGTAACCGCTTACCATCAGACAGGGCTCATTCCCTTGTATTAAAAGGTTTATATTCATATCACTAGGTGGCAGGTACGTATGTAGGGTCATCTAGTAGGTACCACCGCCTTTCTTATTTCAACCGTGAAACAGTTCGCTGTGTTTCGGATTGAACGGAGGAAGTGTTGCACCTGAGCATGGAATGCATTTATCTTAGGCCTCAGGATGACAACGCACCTGCAATACCAAGTGATATTTTCCTTGTTATTGCAGGTGTCTAAAGGCGGCAGTTACCACTTATCACCAGGTGAGCCGTCAGCTTGTTTGTCATCTAGTTGTATAAAAAAAAGACCGTGGAGACCGACTCGGCAAGCGCGGTTTGGGACATCCTCGCACGCGGTGTGACGATTTTCGCTGTGAGGCCTATGTCGAGTAGTTGACTGCTGTGAGCTGATGTTAATGTTGATGATGATGAGGCATCCGTTTTAATTAGGATTCAGTTTCGTCACTAGTATTCTTCGCTCAAATACACCGATTGATCCATAGAGCAGGTACCTAGGCATTGGACCTCGTCAGGAGGCAGGCGGTGATCGCCCATCTCCGAGCGCCCTAGGCGCGGCCGCGTGCGTGGGTGGCCCCCACGCAGGCATTACACAAGCCGCCACGTCTGGTATTGCCCAAGTGACTCTGGGTAATCTCCATCGCACGGAGGGACACGCTCCATACAAGGGCGGTCATAAATAGTTAAAGTCCTGTTACTATCAATACATTGTATTATTTTAGTGACTTATAGTTGTAAAAGTGTTTTAGGAACATTAAAATGAAAGAAGTACATGTATTTACGGAATAAAAAACGTTTACTTCAGTAAAAAACAAATATAAACAATAACATACTTTTACCTAAATTTATCATGAACAAACACTTAAAAATTGGAATGTAAAACATATATTTTAAATAAAATAAGAGTCAAAACATTGATAACATTATTTAATTATAATAAAATAATAGAAATAAATAAATTAAAATTAATTAAATACAAAAAAAACAAAACAACTAACAAAATACAAATAAATTATTCTTATTCTAACAATATTAAACATGTAACAATTCTATTACACTTTGTGACAGAGTATTTTTCTTTTTAGGGGGAAGTTTCCGAAGACTTGTAATATAAGGATCTGAATGTAATAATAGTCGTTGTATTAAATCTTGATTGGTAACTTCACGTGACATTTTTCGAGTGTGACTTCGTCTATAAATTTTGATATACTTATTTGTCGCTTCAGCAGCTTCTTCGGAAAGTTCTCCTATAGATAACAATGCATAACTTATAATATCTGATCCATGTACGAGCACCTTGTGGACAGAAGCAGGAAGACTATACCACGGATATTCCTCGACCAGGCTGTATGCTGTTTGTAATGCATAGTCTTTAAACTTGCATTCATTAATTTTATGTCCAGAAGATAACGTTTGTAATATTACACAACAACGATCTATGAGATCCTTATTCAAACCTGTAATTTCAGCAGATACAGCTGATTCCAAAAAAAACTTCCTGGCCGTGTTTCCGTCGTTAGACGTCCCGCTTCCACCACTACGCGGCTTGTCAACTATTAAACCTAATCGTTCCCTAAACTGGGACTGTACATATTGTTTTTTATTTGATAACAATTGTTTATCACTATCTAGCCTAACTTGCCATTTTTTTATGTCTAATCTATATGAAAGATGAATAAAATATTCGAAGAAACGTATCCAAGAATGTAGTGGTGATAATCCAAATTGGTATCTACTCTCTATTACAGGTTTTTGTAAACATTCGTCTATTTTATTCATCTCTTTAGGGGTAGCATTACATATATAACATCTACTTGTAGATGTTTCACTTAAAGCACTACAAATTTTACCATCTACCATTGAAAGCTGCAACTTATGAGAAACGACCAATTCACGATTGTCGATCTGAATAAAAGTAGGTTGCAAACTTTCAATTTTATCCTTAAAATAAGCTTCCTCTTGCAAAGACACTGCTGTGCTTTCTTTCAAAAATTGAAATCGAATAGGACGGCAGTACCTAGTGGAAGAGGGTCGAGGATTTTTCCATAAAATTTTACAATTATCTTCAGCTAATTTTACAATAATTTGAAGGGGTACATAAGATGTTACAAACAAACTACTATCTTCTAAAGTTGAATCTGAAAAAAATTGTTTGTATTCACTATGTCCAGTGCTGCCATCGAATCCCCATTTCCCAAGTAAAGAGATATTAGACAAACAATCATCAGGAATCTGATCTAAGACCTCTTTTTGAGATTCAAGGATTCGAGAAGCTGTGTGATCAAAAAGACTTTGTAATTCAACTTCAGCTGAAGACTCGGAAACAGTTATATTAGAAGGGTAACATCTCTGTTTCGCTTTAGTAATTTGTTGGTAACATGGTAATACATTAGGAGAAATCTTACTATTAACAAAGTTTTTAATTAATAAATACTGATGTTTTGTCAACTGAGCATCAGTCACAAGTGACAAGACATCATCAGTGCTAACTCTAGATATACACGAATCGAATGAACAGTCTGAAACATCAAGCAATGCACTCACAGTAGAATCATCAGACTTTGACAAATCAGCTACTCTCCGACGTTTAGTCCTTTTACTACATTGCGTAAAAGGTTTTCGAGGACGACCACGTGAATGACACGGCGACGTTTCAGACGGAGTACATTGCTTATTATTTTTCACAAGTTGAATTTTTTCAATAACATTAAACCAATCGGAATTCTTATATAAAAGCTTGGTTTTATCCCTATTACATTTTTTCCAGAATCGAGCAATAGCTTTACATAAATTATTAACAATTTTCTCTAAATAATGAATATCAATGTTCTCAGCATCGTTCAGAGTAGTCAACAAACTTTGTAGGACTTGACGACACTTTTCCGAGTCATTATCGGTATTGACAGTTAGCCATATTTCAAGAATATGCATTCTTGAAAACGAGCATATATATAAATTACCTAAAACAAAAAAAAAACGGTTAAAATTCAGTCACAAAACCTACACAAAGCACTAAGACTAAATAAACTAATTTCGTAGCAAATGCTACGAGATAATCTGGCAACCGTAGCACCCTTGTCATCGCCAAAAGGGCAGATAAGGGCAGCCAAGTTTTAATTTTCCTAAGATAAGAAAGTCTAAAGATTATGGTGCAATATACCTCCATAGTCGGAGCGAGTGGGAACATATTTAAAAGTTTATTCAAACTTTGAATATTAAAATATAATACTCCAAGAAAAGTCGCCTCGTAGCAATGACATACTAAAGAAAATATATACTAAGATACAATTAAAATAAAAATATTAATTATTACATACCCTGTTCTTGGATATCCATTTCAGAAAAAACTCACACAGCACTCACAGGTCCCGCAATGACAACAAATGACGTCACGCTTTTTAATGACTCACTGATAACAGTATTTACGATTGGCGATGCGCTCTCTTTGAATGCACAATAGATAATGAAGGCGCACTCTAATTACTGACCTATTTATAGTTTCAGAAGGTACCGCAACTATCCAATGTAACGACAAGGAATAAAATGTAAAACAAGAAAGCAGGTTTTTAAGATTTATGACCTATGGATGTCCCACTGTGCATCGGCGCGAAACCTGGCCGTAAGGCTGGGTTGGCTGGGGGTAGGCTAGTGAAATTGCTTCGGCAGAGCCTAGGCTACCCCTGCGAAGGGCAGTGGAGTTACCGGGGAGTTTTAGTAAGTATTCCTAGTGTCTTTATCACTGGGCGACCCCCACACACGCCCGTAGCCTAGCCAGCGGCGGGTAGGTCTGTAAACAGATTTCTCCCCGTCAAAAGAAAAAAAAAGGCATTGGACCTCGTTAGCAAAAGCCACGAACCCTATATTTATACTCACTGAAATCGATGAGACATTTCTCATCGTTAAAATAATATTTTTAGATACCGAACCTTCTTCATTATGTGTATCATAAGTATAACTTATTATCCATGCTGATTATCTTTATTATCACACAAAAATATATATATATACTCTTTATTGCACTTGTAACATAGGTTCAAAATACAAAGGTAATTATAATTAGTTAGCAAGGGTGGACTTATCTCTATAAGAGATCTCTTCCAGCCAACCCACAGATGTGTTGGAAATGTAATGTGGTAAGGTGGCAACACAAAAGCGCACAGTCAGGTATTAATAGAAAGAGGAAAAAAAATACAAAACGAACAATACTTACATATAAATACGTAATAATAATATACTATATATATCTAATAAAATCCTAAATACATACTTACAAATATACATATACTTACATAATACATACATACATATTATATACCTATACATGAAATAATGTGGGTAAAAAGAAAAAAAAAACATGCATTGACTACGGAAAATTTTGCGTTACATAAAGGTACTTAACTCTAGTTTTAAAAGACACAATAGAAGGGCTCTCTTGGATAGCAACCGGAAGACTATTCCACAACTGTGACGCACGAAATGAAAAGGAATGAAGGAGAAAGTTTGTATTACCCTTGGGAAGCTCGAGCATCCTGGTTAAGCACGGCCGCTTAGAGCGTAAAAGAGGTGGTGACAACTGGAAACGTGAACGCAGGTAGGCGGGAGAATTAGGGTCATTCAAGATTTTATAAAGAGCAGAAAGGATGTGCATATTACGGCGATGCCGAATCGGAAGCCATTTCAGCTGAGCACGAAAATGTGATACATGGTCATATTTCCGTAATCCAAAAACGAAACGTATGGCCAGGTTTTGGAGCCGTTCGAGCTTGTCAAGCAGTTCCTCGGTCACATCTAAATGTCAGCGTTGTCGAGAATTGGGAGTAGGAGAGCTTGCGCGAGCATAAGTTTTGTTTTAAAAGGGAGAACATATTGAAGCCGCTTGAGTGAGTGATACGAGAAATGCATACGACGGCTGATTTCATTGATATGAGCTGACCAGTTCATATTGCAATCTAGTACTAGTCCTAGATCCTTCGCCTTGTCACTATAGGTAATGACAACCCCATCATAAACTAGAGGCTGAACCACACTAAAATCTAATTTGCTTCTTAGCCTGCTGCTACCAACAATCATGGCTTGTGATTTCGCCGGATTAACAACTAGCCCGAAAGATCTAGTCCAAGTTAGAACAGCACTCAAATCCCGATTTATTGCATCAATGTTGGCATTGATCTCCAAAAGCCCCGAGTGCCTATAAATCTGTAGATCATCTGCATAAAGATGGAAGGATGAGGAAATAACGGATGATATTTTACTTATAAATAAGGAGAAGAGTAACGGGGAAAGTACACCACCCTGAGGCACACCCGCAGATAGGAAACGCCAACTCGAAGAAGTATCGTCAATTTTCACACACTGTTGGCGGCCAAAAAGGTAGGAGGACCATTCAATAGCTGGGGAAGAGACATTAGCGGAGCGAAGAGTACCAAGGAGTATATCAAAGTCTACAGAGTTGAAGGCGCTACTAAAATCCAAAAGGACAATCGCCGTGAGTTTGGTGTTATCCATAGCACAACGAATGTCCTCCGTTACATTCAGTAGCGCACCAACAGTACTATGGGATGGGCGAAAACCGGACTATAGAGGACATAAAAGGGAATTCGTAGCCAGAAAGGTATACAATTGTTGGTGAACAATGGACTCAAGGACCTTGGATAGAATGGGAAGAATAGAAATAGGACGGTAGTCGGACAAAGCTGAAGGATTATGGATTTTAGGTAAGGGAATTACATAGGCTTTCTTCCACGATGCAGGAAAAACACTGTGCAGCAAAGAGTAATTTATGATGTGAGTGATGACATACACAATGTCCTCCAGCACAGGAAGAACCATGTCCAGGCTGAGCTTATCGCTACCAATGGCCTTTGTAGATATAGCCTTGATACTCTTCGCAACGGTGTCTTCATCAACAGAAGCAAAAGTGAAGGAAGGACAATCTGGTAAAACAAGGTTAGAAAGGTAATTAAGAGAAGAAGATTTTGTAGGTACATCTAAAACGATAGGAGGTAATGAGAAGTGATAGTTAAGAGCATTGAGATCCACTGTAGATTTACAAGCACCCGTGGACTTGCCTATGCCTAAAGTATTTAAAAAACTCCAAATTTGGTTTTTATCAATATTATCTATTTTGTCATGAATGTAGGAACGTTTTGCGTCCCGACATAATCTATTACAGCGGTTACGCAAACATTTATAATTATCTAAATAAGCTTGATTTGAAAATTTCCTATTGCGTATCTTAGCCTTGTCACGCAGCGTCATCGCCCTTCTGATCTCCGGCGATATCCAAGGAGCTGGTACATGCTTGACACGAACAGGGCGCACTGGGGCATGAATGTCAAACACTCTGAGTAGTTCAGCTGTAAAGTGCTCCACCATGCTATCGACGTTGTTAGACATCAGCACCGGAGACCAATCTATCCCTCTAATATCTTCTCTCAAGCGGTCTATGTTCATATGCCGAAAGTTGCGCTGAAGCAGTAATTTACGTTGAGCCTTAGGAGGACGAACTTAGGGACAAAATATAGGGGAGTGTGGGGTTACTTTGGACTCAGGGTAACTCCGGACAAGGTCGTTCACATCATGATATATAACGTAAGTGCCAGGTAGTATGGGTTATCTGAGTGGCCTCATCCCTAAATATCTAGGCAGAATACCAAGTATTATGATTTATCATGATAAAACCACCCCACCCTCCCCTAAGATATATCTAAAATTCATAATGAAATGTAGCGAATGAAACCATTTTTATATCCAAACTGTACAACTTCAATATTATTCCAGAAATACATCCGAATTTGTGTTTTTTGTAACAATAGCGATATTTTCTGAATAAGTGAAAAATAACACCATATTCAAGCGTAGGCGACATCCCTTTTGAATACAGATATAATAAATAAATTTCAATAAAATTGGTGTGAGTGTAGAAAATTATCATTACTTTTTGTGACTAACTTAACAAATATCGTCGCAAGAGATACCCTGAACAATAGCTGAAAAATATGCCATTCTTTATAATATCTTGGCATTGTCTAAGCTGAAATATTGAATCAGATTTCTTTCAGAAATTGAATAGGAGCCTCGAAAAAAGGTAATAGGTACTTTTGACAGTTTCCACGCGCTGATTATATCTGGCTTCGTTCTTGTGTATTGTTATCTCCAGGAATGAGACGTTCGAAGAATCCCAAGGAATGTTTGATAAAATGTACCCTGAAAGCGATAAGGTGAAAGTTTGAGGAAAATGTTATATTTTCCATGTTCACACAACGACATGAGGCTATCAGCTATAGATGCCGCTGTTTTTTGGAAGAAGCTGGAGTCTATCATCTGTTTTATATGGATGCTATTTACTATGTACAACATTGCAAGAGTATTTATAAAATACAAATTCAAGATCATCCACAGAAGACGCGGGTTTTTTTTTAATTTGTATTTCTTACAATAAAGGCGGCGTTATAAATGCACAAAATCAAAAGCTTAAATGTGATTAAAATAGCTTTCTCATCTTTTTCTTTATTTTTTCATCATTTTCTTTATTTGTATTTCTGAGAATAAAGTTCAAAGATATGCAGATTAAGTTTGTCAATTTTACGGGCGGGGGGGGGAGGTCTTATTCGGAGTAGTATAGGCAAGAAGTTCCATTTATCCTCCCTTCTACACGTCATTATAAGTCGTTAAAAAAAATAGAAAATAAATAAAAATAAAAATTGGATAATTTCAAATCCCCGAAGTCAATAAACATCCATCAATGAAAATAAAAACACGTGAGCATTGTGTTTTTTAACATTTTCCATCACAATCAATTATTTAAGCATAGACAATGTAATAACTAATAATTGTTATTTTTATTTTGTGTAGGACATTTTAATTTAATTTTCGATATTGTAATTTTTTTTAAATTGATATTATTATTTGACATAGTTTTAGTGAGTGCTGTTTATTTATATTTATATTTAATTTGTATGTGTAATAATGTGGATAATTTTAATTAATTGCTTATGGAATGACATTCTGAAATAAAATTATTATTATTATTATTATTATTATAACATAGGGTTACATGCAAAGATATCTGAACGTATGAAAAAAAAATGTAATCATAACGCATCCACGCATTCATATAATCAAAATAGTCCTAAAACTTAAAGTAGCTTTTTGTCATTAATGTCAAGAACGATTTTGTAAACAAGGTTTTATATGTTACATTCCTGTACCTATATAGGTACTTATAATGTTTCTACGCATTGAGAATAATCCGCCCAATCATATACGTAGTAACGTATATACATTATACCGCATTCAATTAGATTGCAGAACCTTGTTTATACACATCACTAGCAGCCAATACGACTGCGTTGAGTAAACAAAATAGATAATGATGCCCCACGGACGAAATTGTCAAATCTCCCGTCCTCATACCGCACGATTTTAGACGTGCTGAGATCGGACTTATTGAGTCTGAAATCGGATCTAAATCGAAATAAAAGCTAGTCCTCAAACATAACTACTGATGCGAATATACCGTAGTACTCTAAACATGTTACCTCGGCCTAGTAAGCAATTAGCCGAAATTGTTGCTTATGGCAGAAGCATTTCTTAAGAATTTATTAATGCTAGATTTCTTTAATCTGAAGCCGCGGATCTAGCTTTCAACAAAATTTTTGATAACATAGTATTGGATGCAAAAAAAAACCTAGAGACCATTCACCTTGCTTCCAGGTCTGATTGAGGCTCTCACATTTTCTCATGAACCGCAACTATAGTAAGCTTAATAGAGACAAGAATGATAGTTAGCTTATCAATAATTCCAATCAAGAATTTCGGGCTAAACACGAGCTTTAGCAATGAAGCAAGGGATCAAGAAGATATCGATGACTGCAACTTACAGCCACCAACACTCTCCGTTGGTGGCTATAAGTTGCAGTCATCGATTCGGGAGTGAGCAGCAAAGAGTTTTACCAAGAGATCGGCTTTCTCTTGCGGCTTGTGAGCTAGCGAGCCGTCAGAACATCTCAACGGGGGCAGCGAGGGTTGACAGAAGTTGGATTGCACGGCTTTGGCCAGACGCCAGTAGCTACGGCTTCCCGTAGGATGTGTAAGAAGTTCTTGGCCAACTCATGCAACGCGCTGTGCATCCGCTCTGATGAGGCCCTTATGCAGGACTTGGTGGCGTTGTTATAGACTGCTTTCAGTTATTCAGCACTGCCACTGTATCATGTGGCAGTGTTGAATAAATAAAATAAAATAAAATAGACGTTCGGCGAGCTACCACCTACACCTGTCAAGAAGCAGCTTTGGATAATAAGGAGGTGTGCATTGGTGTCTTTGTAGACATTGAGGGTGCCTTTGATCGCACAACTTTTGAATCCATCAGAATAGCTGCCAAGGAGCATGGAGTTCCCCACACAATTAGAAAGTGGATTAACTGCATGCTTAAAGGCAGAATCATTTACTCTGAATGGAACTCCCACTTGTTTTGAAGGAATTCATTCCTTCAAAACGGGATTAAATAGCCACCTTATGAGAAAGTTCGCTACATCGTTGACACCATCTGACTTCTCTCTGAGCAAAAGCGGGATCAAGAGCGAGCCAATTTTCATGGAAATAAAACCATATCAACCGCACGCTCTCCGAACGCTTGGAACTCACCGCCACTTATGCAGTGGGAACATCTGCATACAGCATCCATTAAGATAAAAAAATAAACAGAAACTATCGCATACCTTTTAAAATGATTATTATTTACTAACACTTAAATTAAGACCAAGCAATGTTACTAACATAATATAATGGATTGAAAATATAATAAACAAGGAAACTATTTAGAACGCCGTAAGTAGTCTATTTTTCCTTTTTAACCAAAATTTGTCTCCATCGCTCCAAAGCCAGTTTCGCAACTATTCAACTCAAACTAAGACCCAGTCATACTAAAATAGCATTTAGCTCCTGTTTGTTTCTAATTGTTATTTGGTACTCTACAGTTAGTTTGCTGTTTAAACAATTGATGTAAATTTTGTTTCTAGCTTGTAACAAAATAAATATGAACCGGTAATGAAAACACTACAAAGAAAAACGTTCAAGCGATTTAAACTGCTTTTTAAAATAAAATGGGTTCACTCATGCTCCTACTCTTGCTCCGAGAGAAAGAAAGAAAGAAAAAAAATATTTTATTTAAATAGGCCACTAAGAAGCACTTTTAAATCGTCAAAAAAACACATTCTTACAACTATCACAAAAAATATATTAACTAAAAACGTCATAGTCTCTGTCTGTCTGTCATGTCTGAATTTACACCGGTTCCAAAAGTTGAACTACCGAGAAGATTCCGGTCACTCTTTTCAAAATAAATATTAAATTACAACGTTTGTAGTTCAAAAAAATATAACTTTTAGCAGTGCAGTGCCGCCCAGCGAAAAAAATAATTAAAATTAGAAGAGAATCTATATCAACGTACCAACAAAGTAGGTACCCAATGTCAAAAGTATTATCGTTATTTTCAAGCTATCTGACAATGCACAATCACAATATAGGTATACAGAGGTTAATAGTCAAAATACTTACTCGTAAATAAACATGTAAACATTTTGGAATTTTAATGTTTCCACGCATTCTTATCATCTAAATATTCTTGGACCTTATAGTAGCCTTTTTTCATTAAAGTTTGTTTCACATATAACTAAAGTTTCTGAAAAGGCAGTTGAGTTACATTTGGTGGGACTTTGTTATAAATGTGTATACATTTCCCCATGAATGAGCGACTTGTCTTGTGAAGTCTAAAACTTGGAACAGCAAGTTTATTTTTATATCTAGTGTTTAAGTTATGAATATCACTATGTTTTGAAAAGGAATGTTTATATTTGTGAACATAAATTATGTTCTCATATATATATTAAGAAGCGATGGTCAAAATATTAATTTCTTTAAATAAATCCCTTAGTGAATCACGTGGCTTGAGTCCGTAAATAGCACGCTCAGCCCTTTTTTGTAAAATAAAAATATCTTCAATGTCGGCTGCTGTGCTGTGTGTGTGTGAGAAGTTAAGAAGATGCGTATTTAATCCAGCTTTGAAGGAATTCAGGTTATATGCGGTAGGGAATACCGAATCCGGTAGAGAGTTCCACTCCCTGGCCGTTATAACTGTGAAGCTACAAGTACATAGCGACCTCGATGTGTTGGTATAATCCGGCCGCCGTAGTCAGAAAGGAACGAGATACGCGAAAGAAAGAGAGGTAAATTCATCGGTAGGTACAATAGTTTTGTGCGAACTGAATTGCACTTTATTGTTTAGTTAAGAGTCGTTATTTATTTAAATTATTCTGCGGAGAACACCTTCTTCTTTATGTATTCTGTGCCAGTGTTTATAACCCGAATTGTGAAAGGTCAGTATTTCGTCTTCGAAATATATTTCAAAGATTACGGAATAAATTATGTAATTATTTGGTCTTTTACTAGTTCCCATCACAGAACCCTGCCAATATATAATGAAATACTATTATAATTATCAGATATCTTCTCAGTAAGCTCGCTACAATGTCCATTGATACATACCTAAATCTGATTGGGAACACTAACTATGTTCGAAATCATAATAATTTGTGTTAAATTGTGTTAATTGTCTATCTTCATAGTACTGAAGGCTAACATTTTGTAAATTTTAGAATTACAGTATTGCTGGAGTTTGTCCAGCAATGTTGTTGCAGTTCACCCATCTCAGATCGAGTAATGGATCTTTGTAAACCAAAGATCAGTACAATGTCCAAAGCCTCTTACCCATTCACTCAACACAGATATGCTTTCGGAATTCAATCTATTTTGTGCAATATCTCCAAAGCCGTTCATGGTATCAATATTTGCGAAGTACAACAGGGCCGCCTTAAAATATTCTCGAAACAAAAGATGTTCCGGTTGAAATGCAACTGAATTTTGTTTGAAGCTCAAAGAGCACATCGCTGGGGCACTACCAAATGCACCGATGGGATATTGGAATAAAGCAAATAAAGGCAAAGCCCCTCTCTATATGCATGTAAATCGGCCCGAGGCCCCGATACCGAATACAGATTGAAACGAACGGTGGCTTAACATTTTTATTGGATACAATGCTCTCGTAGTAGCCTTCGTCGGAGAGGTTAGAACATACGTCATAATTACTACTATTCACATGACACAACACAGAACACGAACGACCATGGACTTCCTGGATATTAATCCCTATTGTGTGGATCTACTGCAGAATAAAGAACTCTCCAATTGTTTTGATCTTTCTTGTGTCCAACTATCGATTCGTACAAAAATGACAGCAGTGCCTTTGTTGTCAGTTATTGGAAACCACTTTTTATAAATGGATTTGACAGTTGACGGCACCACGGCCGAAACATTTTGATTCGATTGAAACTAACACTAGAGGACAGTTCCTCTAGTGTATCCATTGTAGACTGTGGACTAGAGAAATGCCTTGCCTATATATCGCGCAACTAACTATCGTCAACTATTTATTTGCCTGTGGTTCTTATTTTAGTTCTACAAGACGATAAAGTAGTTCTTACGTAAAAGGTTCATGGAACGAGAGTGATCGGCTTCTTCTTTTCTAATTTACATATAGGGTGTATTCTACCTATATGTCTATACAAGGGGAACCCACAGTTCCCCAGGAGGACCTCTACTAACCCCTTATAGTCCTACCCTGGCCACCATATTCTTATAACATTCTACATTCTAAACATTATTCTAATTTCTATGCATTCTCACTCTCCTTCCACGAACCTACATTCTTATTGAGTACCTAATGATAATCTTAACACAATTATTAAGTCACTTACCCAAATATTTGTAGTTCTCATAGTTCACAAAACTCACAATTCACTATTTCTATTTTCTATGTAAAAGTCTCGTCCGTAACTGCCCGCGTCGTCTACCCGCCATCTTAAATATATGTACCTACCTTCTTTTCTACTTCCTCCACTACGGTTGGGAACAAGCAAAGGGTTTTACATATACAGCCGATTGGCTGTATAACGAATCATAACAATTCTTATGTTGATGTTTAGTTTCTACTTATCTTTTTAATGAGGATCGCGTTCTTTCGCGACACTAACAACAGCAAAAACAAAAGATAATAATTCCCCGCCCCAGGACGTAAAATTTTTCTAGTTTAGAAATGTTTCTATGTAGATAATCATTTACCAGAGACATCGTAAGCATACATCAATATTGTAATTTCAAATCGTTCGAATAAGACCTCTTTGTATCAAAACAAAACAACGGAATTGAATCAAACATTCGTGATTGACTTCAATTCATATTTTTGCTGCTTAATAAAAAAATATGGAATGAAGTCAATCACCAATCTAATGTAAAATGTATTTATAAATTGTTGCTTTGGCGAAGTTTAAGTCTTTTTGTGAAGATTTAACTCTTAAAAATGTATCAAAGGAATATACAGTTTGAAACTATTTCTTTACTTGCCATTTCTAGGGAAAGCGTGCCTAATGTTTTACAGAAGCTACGGTTCACGAAATTCCAGTCAACGACATCTGTTGTGACTTAAGGAAATCAACATTAAATTCACATCGACCTGTTGCAAGCAGATACGTCGTAACAAATAAAGCTTTTTAGTTATTCAGTAACAGTGCCTTTTAAATATCTTAGCAGGCTAGACGCTGCTGGTTAGCTAATTATCTAGCGGTTAGTAATACAATTTGCAGAAAATAACTAATTTCTGCACTTTGCTATTCTTGGTTTAGCTTTTGTAACATTAACAATACTCGTGTCTGGTAAGCTGCTTAAGTAGCAAACTCGAAAATAAATACAATATGTCTAACAAAAATAATACAATAAGAATTTAAAAGAGAATATATACATTTAAAACTGATATATGGAAAATACTCTAACATTTTTTTTATACACTCACACCTATTATCTAGCCCAAAGTAAGTATCAGTAAGAGCTTGTGTTATGTATACTAGATAACGGAGAAAAATTTATAATAATATGTATTTAATTATAAGAAATATACTAAATAAAGATATAAACATCCATGTCTCGTGAACAAATTCTCGTACTCATCATACAAACATTTGGTCCCACCGGGATTCGAAACCGGGACCCTCGACAGAGTAGCCTGTATAGCAAGGGGCACAGACAACTCGGCCAGTCAGTCGTCAAACATTAATAAAACAATTTAATGGACAGTTAAAAGAAAGCGAGTAAGATCCGTGGCTTATTGATAGGAACACTTTAGCATGTCATAGGGATGAATAGACAACCATGCTTGATACTGTATTAACAGACACGATGACTATCTTCATAATGCTACTAGACCAAAAAGATATGTCAACTCTCCTGGAATGATCCAATATGCAAATGCTTGCACGATATTCACATAGCTAGATACAAGCGTAGAAGATTCGGTCTCAAGGTCAAACTGTTACGCTTGATGTTCTGTTGACTGTACTTACTAAATTCACGATAGTGAACATCAATGTGACGGTTCATTCGTATGTATAAGATTTGTCTTTTTTTTATGGAAAAGGCACACCAGGAAGCAAGGGCCTTGGACGAAATCTACTTATCAGGAGACAAAATGTTTTTTTTTTAATACAACTAGATGACAAACAAGCTGACGGCCCACCTGCTGGTAAGCGGTTACCGCCGCCTACAGACACCTGCAATAACAAGGAAAAGCACTTGATATTGCAGGTGCGTTGTCATCCTGAGGCCTAAGATGAAATGCCGTCAATGCCCAGTAATTACACTGGCTACCCTTCCGTTCAATCCGAAACACAGCGAACTGTTTCACGGTTGAAATAAGAAAGGTGGTGGTACCTACTAGATGACCCTACATACGTACCTGCCACCTAGTGATATGAATATAAACCTTACCTACCCAGGAGACCCTACATATGGGTCTACCACCTAGTTTAATCCCTTTCTTTCTCTTAGTCAAAGAGGGAGTCAAACTTTTGTCCACTCCACGGGGAGTTTTCCATGCTTCGAGGGCAGGACCAAAACAATGACAAATTATGGCACATTATTTATAAATGTTACCAAATCAATAGTCTCTTATATCCATGCTATAGGTAGTCCTAGTGTAGCTAAAAATAAACGACAGATGTTTAGAACCACTTCCAATTCTGCTTCAAATTCTTACTCCAATTATCGTTGTATTTCACCTCTATAATTAGAATGTCTACTACAACATATTTCAAATTATTTCCAGTCTGTGAACATGTATATTTCAAATTGTGGGCAAATTATTATGTAATAATTTGTTCACAATCTGGAATACGACCTGCGGGTCTAACTACGCTTAGTTAGTTTGACGTGGGGAAAACAACAACCACATCTATTGATCGTCGTAAGTATTATAGGGTAGGTAAGCACTATGTTTAGTTTTAAGCGTAGGCAAGTGAGCCTCAAAATGTATTCCATTTCGAAGAATCCTCTTTGACACAGTCTGAGAGCTAGCTCCCTTCTGTAACTGCTTAAAAATTTCTATGTAACCATATTGCACTACTTACATCTTTTAAAATTCTTAACGGGGCTATTAGTCTTTATCTCACCTGATAGTAGGAGACAACCAACAACATCTGGATTCCTCACCATCTTACTTTCAATATATTATCTTACTTTCAATTTCCGGAACACAACAATGCTGTTAAGATAACTGTTATGGCCGCAGGATTAAGTAAGATTGCGGTTTATACAGGCGAGCTTAGAAAAAGCCTTTTATAGAGAAAATTTTGGCCCCACTGGCAATTGTACCTCGGACATCTAGATCTGAACCACTAGACCACAGATACGGTTAAATTGCTAGTATATGACATTGATGTAGTCATAGTAAAAAAAATTGTTACTCATGACGTAGTTAGAACGTTGACAAATTAATTTAGATTCTGAAAAAATACAGTTTTCTGAAAAGGTAGTAAGTTTCAAACAGTAAATATGCTGATTTTTCTTTTCAAACGCAACCATTAAAATATTTCACGGCATTTAGTAAACAGCGCCATAGGCACTGTAATTCATTCAACAATACCGAACGTAACTAGTTTCAAACTACCGCCCTTGTTTATGCTAATAGATACCTTGCTCAGTATCAAGACAATTAAGTAATTAAACATTCATTAACTTTATTAAAGTTGAATTCCACTAAATCATACAAGTCACCAACACAGTACTAGTACTAAAGGCTATTTAAAACGCAAACACATTAATCAACGTACTTTATTTTAAATGCAGCAAATATACAACACACGAGGAGGTTGGGCCATAACACCACCGCGCTGGCCCAATGCAGGTTGGTGGGATACAGCAGTTGCAGTTATAACAGGAACCAACGGCATAACGTAGGAGCTCGAGATTATAAATTTAGACAGACCCATCACGGGATCGACCATGGAGAAAATTTTAAAGGTAGGAGGAAATTCCCATAAAACTACAAATAAAATGAAAATTAACTCCTCGCCTGACCGTAACAAAATTCTTTACAGCATGATGCATCAGAACTCAGAGCATTCAAGTTACCATTATGTTAACAAGATGAATGAGATGCATTCGAAAATCCAAAATTATTGCCATTTCGGTCGCAGCGCGACATCCAGCGCCATTAGTAGGCAGAGCCATAATTAATTTAACTTCTGCAACAATACCGGGCGTAACTAGTTTTGAACTGCGGGCCGCGGTTTCAAATATGGCCTTCTAGCTTTATCAGATTGTCATATTGTTTTTATCCTAGGAGGATGTTATATTATAATGTGCCGTAATTCCTCACTATGCAAACTTTAGGCGTTTCAGCTTTAAGTATTTTTTTCTTGGGGGTTCACAATCTTCACAATCAATTCTATCTGGGGATAATAATCAAAATAGTCCCATCACGGTATTGGCACGTATAGGTATAGGCTTTATAGAATGCGATGATTGAAGATACAAAGGTATCTCTCGACTGTCTGTTTTCTATTAAAGAGGGCTTTAAGACAGTAAAAACAGTTCGTGATTTGCTTCCAATCAAAACTGAACTATACCAGAACTGTATTTGTTATTTGACTAAGCAATTGGCTAAATAGAAATGGTAAATAGAAAAGTGATGATACAAATTATTTGACTTATTTTATTTTACGTAAAATACTCGTATGCTATAGCAATTGAAACATTTGACTACATTGAAATTGGTAAAAGTACTAGGTAGTTGGTAAGCGAGTTATTGTTTAAACGTTCACTTGCCAAACTTTTGGTTTGCGCTACAATTATTTGTGAAGAGTTAATTTTCTATGTGCCAAATGAAATTATGTGAAAAATTGGGATGTTGCCTAAGTTCGAATATGGCGGTATTTTTCACAAATTCGAAAAATATACGCTCCTGTTACCCATAAAAAAATTCTAACTTTAAAGATATGCAATATTGTTGAAGTTGTTCTGTTTAGAAAATTCATAATTATGGTAATTTTTTTCCAAAATTTGACAAAAATATAAATGAATTTTGAAGGTTGTCATCAAATAAAACAACTATTATTATGACGACTATAAATACATAACACATAGTTATTATTATTTTGTCAGTACCTATGCCCATACATTTCAATAATATAGGAACGTGTGCCGTCACATGTTCCGTAGATTTTCTATGGAGCGTTTTCGGACGATGCGCCGCAACACATCAAACATACCACTGTATCTTTGAAACTATTGATCCTAGGCATATTGTTTCTTTTGCAATATTTCTTCATGAGTTATAAACTTCTTATTTATGAAGTAAAAAAAGTTGTCAACTACCCTTTTGTTTGGGAATAATTTGTTACTTATAATTTGTGATGAAAGAAGGGAAACGAGATTTGGGACTTTTTACTTTTTTTATTATGAGTATCGATGATCGAATAAGAGATGTAACACAAAATTTGATCCCGATATAGCTAAAGCGGTGTAATCTGTTTGTGTGAATAACTTAATAATTTACGATTATTTAACTAGAATTAGGTATTACTCGAGCTTGTAAGTCTTCCTACAAAGCTAAAAGAAACTAAGTTGTTTGTACTTAATCTAAGCGTTTAATTAAATAACTCCGGTGTTCCTGGACAACTGGCGGCGGTATGCGCCGTTGCCTTCAAACTTCCTAGAATTTGCTCGAAAATATCAAACAAAATTAATTAGTTCCAATGAATTTATGGGAATTCCTTAATTACTAAACACTATTTTATGATTTGATTGCATCTGTGTTCCAATGAGACGACTGAATCGGTAATGCAAAGAGAATCGTACATTTAAAAAAGTCCGGGAATCTGAAGAAAATTGTTGCTAAATAACACTTATTTTTGAAATGTCAAAAATGTTATCTTACTTTAGTGTGCGAAGTTTCTAATTGGCAACATCTTTGTCATGCTTTTATTGTAATTAATAATATTTTGACAGATATTACACAAAGCTATTCGATTGATTTGTTAGCTTGACAACCATCCAAAGAATCTTAGCAAACAAGTGAAAAATTTATGTAGGTACTTATAATGTATACTCAAATCAATTTTTTAATACTCGTACTTACAAAAATTTAAGGAGTAACCAACAGAATTGATATAAAATATGAGCATAATAACTGTAATATAAGACAGAGTAATCCGCGAGGTAATGCCAAATTTCGGCATCATCTTTAAAATATTTCGGATCGTATACGTCCCAGTTGTCTTGGCCGATGTAAAATACGCGCCTCAAGGGAAATTTATTTGCGGCAGCGATCCTAAGCTGCTATAATGTGCCTTCGATGTCTTCAGCCAGAGGTATTACACTTCTGGAAGAACTGTTATGGGAGCTGCGTCTGATGACATCGCGATTATAGCTTCGCGTTTTTTTGTCATAAAAAAATGTTTACGACTCCAGCTAGCGTTTGTCTTTTTTATAGTTAACTGAGAGAAAAGGTTGGTGTTTTATAAAGTGTAGTCGAAAATGGATTGGAGCTATTTATTGATGTTAGTTTATTGTTTGGCAAATAAATTTTGGTTCTTGTGCTATAAACCATAAAAAAATAAGGAATGTTTTAGTTTATTTTGAGCTTAGAAAGCAAATTTATCTACAGTGTTAAAACGTTCTTGCAGGAGTAAATTGTTTAAAACTATCGTTCTTTACCTGTATAATGGTTCTAATTCGACTTCTTCTGTTCGGTCCGGGGTCGACATGGTATGTAACAAAAAAGACAAATAAGATATTTGGAGGTTTATAGTATATCTCATTTCCTATTATATGCTAAAACTTCAATCATATATGGTTCTTATTGTAAATTTTATTTTTAAGTACTTATATTTCATCATCATCAGAGTTTGGGCCATAACACCACCACGCTGGCCCAATGCGGGTTGGTGGATCGAACCGGTTGCACTAGCAACCGGACCAAAGGCTTAACGTGGCTTCCGAAGCACGGAGAAGCTCGAGATTAGAAATTTTGGTTGACCCATCCCGGGATCGACCATGGCGATAGTTGCTTTGTTTTCATAATTGTACCAGAGCGTTCAAACCACTACGCCACTGAGTTGCTGAGTTGTCTGAGTTGTTGTTGTAACTTTAAATATATTCCAACTTTATTATATTTTGCAATTACTTTCTTTGTTTCCTTCAATATTATTTCCTGTCACTTCAGGTTGCCTGCAAGAGATTGCTGCTTAGCAATAAGGCCGTCAATTGTATTTATTATTAATATCCTTTAGTGCAATAATGAGTATTTGATTGATTGACTCATTGAGTCATTTAGAAGGAAAAGAACATATTTTTGTGAATCATTCATAAGTCCTAAAACATACAACGATTCCACTATAATAGCAATTGGTAAAAATGAAACTACAGTATAATTCGGCTCGTTGAATTGCAAAGCCAAGCCTCATTTTCAACCAGACCATTCAGACAAATTCAGTAATACGGTCAATAGACCATAATACTAAATTCGTTTACTATTGCCGGGCCACATTACATTCAGTTTCAATTTCTACAACTTTGTTAAAGTAGTTTCATTTGAAATTAAATTTCAGTAAGTATATTGATAAACTTTGTCAGAATTACCAGCATGAAGTCAAGGCTTTAAATTGAGAAGTAAAACTAAAATATTATATTTGAAACTAAAGAAATCTCATAAAAACTATGTATGATGAAATATTACAAAAACTAGATATCTATTTGCATGTCCAACTCTGCACATGCGAAAATATTCGTTTTATTTTTCAGTACCTATAACTTCTGTTTAAATAGCCAAATCCATACAGATAGCCAAACAGCAAATTTTCGTAATAAATCTAAATATTTTCGAAGACTTATCTACATAGCAGTTTTATCCTAAGAATATACGAAGCAGATATTTACTCTTAAACAGAATTAAAGTTAGCACATTGTTTGTTTACTCAAACCGTAGTTACTAATCGCTTACCTTTTCTATGGGGTTCAGTAATGTCTAAAAAGAAGTGTAGGTAGTATTATGTTACTGCTAAAGCTCAAAGTGTAATACTTCTTAAGATTACCGGTAACTCCTAGCATTCACCGGTGGGTTAGGTCATTCCTCTTCCCCCCAGGCAGAGGGAAGATAGGCTGGTAGAGCTTCCACTCAGCGTGAAAAACAAAAAGTTAGTGTTGCTTTAGTTTTACTATACTTTAAAATTTTGCAGTAACATGTACATATAAAATAATGTTAAAATCAAAAATTAAGAGTAACATATACGTGAAAAGCTTCAAAATTAAGTATACGGCACTTTATGCTACTATGACATAGAGTCCATACATAGTTTTTGAAACTTTAAATGTGAACGCCTTTTCAGACGTGACTGTCCTGCCCATTATAAAATGGGAACCTACAAAAATACAGACTAGAGGCAAATTGATACGAAGCTATCGTTCAGGACAGGTGTGACCCCAAGCGCGGTTCACACGGGGGCGATAGAATTGGTCTCCGTTGAAAAAACACCAGTAGTCCCGTTTCAATTGCGAAATTTTCCGAACAATTGCACCAATCTCGTTTACGTTCGATTTTTAACCGGATTTCAGAATTAATCCTGTTTTGATCTACGGATTTGTGTTCAGATTTTGCTTATTCGAGCATAATATTTGTCGATAGAATGTGTGCTTTTTGCACGACACGATTTCACAATTTTGAATAGAAATTTCTAGATGACTCTTTGCTTGATTAAGATTTAAAAACGATCCTGGCGACTTTTTGAAACTAAAATAATGTCCTGTCTTTAGTGAATTTGAGACTTTTAAATACAATGTTCTTAATCAAATGCAAATTGAAAAACAGAGAAAATTTTAATGAAAATGATACAATTCTCAATGGGATTGCCTGCACAGCCAATGGCTTTGATGTATTTTTAAAAACAGCTCGCATTGTCCATCGCTGTGGGAAACTGTAGGCGCACTGTTCCCATACAATCGGCTCGCAATCAGCGTTATAGTCGACTTTTAATGTGAATCGATTTTCCGGAGTGACTCTCAATGTATGTGCTCGTTTTGTTCGAGGACTGTAAAATTGTATTAGAGAGTAGGTATGAAGCTACGCAAACACAAATAACAGTTATTTAGGTAGCTGTTTAGTGGCTATAAAAAGTACGCACTAAAATTAATAGTGCTTTTGAGTAAAGCATTACTATTTTTATAGTTTAAAGATTAGAATTCGACCTACGATAATTCTGAGCGCTTGGCTGGGGTAACACCTCCAGCTTACAGTATATCGCAGCTAAATAACATTACTTTCAGGGTAGGCAAAGCGTGAGTAGTGCCAAAGGTGCAAAGAGCATCCACAGGCTCGGTAACCGCTTACCATCAGGCGGGTCATACGCTTGTTTGACCCAGTTTTCGTATAAAAAGAAATAAGTATTTTTATAACCCGTCTCGCCGGCACACACAATAGAAAAATCATTTATATTGATATGTGCATGCTTTACAGTTTCTTTAGCCAGCTTGCTTAGTATCCTTATGTTAAAGTTCACAGGTGTTAGTCGAAAACCAGCGTTAGACCTGGTAGTCAGGCATATTATTATGCTGAACTGGCACCTCGGTGCAACAGTGACACAGGTTTTTATTTTTGCCTGTACTTTATTATTGAATTTCTTTTTGGGCATTGAATAAATTACATTTAAAGATATAGAAGTGGATGAAATATGTCATAGTTAGACCAAAGATCGAATATTTACTGTCCATTTTTTTGATGGCTTCACTTCCTAATATAAGAGAACAAGTGCAATTGCTGTTTGCAAGACTCCTCAAAGAGAAAAGGCCAGACCAGATAAGAATAGCTTAGAAATACCTCCTAAAATCCAACGTCCTCGTGTGGTTCTCCCACGTAGAAAGGCATGTGCCCAGCATTGGGACGACTCTTAACTATTTTACCAGAGAGTATATAACTGGTGACTCTCTGTTAAAATAGCTGTTGGGATAAAATTCTTATCAATCTGTAAAGTGTGGCTGCATGCGCAATTTCATGTGCGAAAAGGGAAGATCTTCCGCCGCTAAGATGTTCGCACGGGGACCTCGGCCTGAATGTATCGAACGAAGTATCGTTAGATCTTGTATACCGATGTACCTTAAAAATTTTGTAAGCGTGATTCAGGCATTCGCTACGTACTTTGACTTATCTTTGTCGTGTCTCGGCTTTGTGGTCACATTGTACTTTTCGTTTTACAACAGTTTCTCAGTATGTAGCGATCAGAAGCAGCCACTACAAATCAAATTGTCAATTACCTGCATGTTTTTTGTACTAAAGTAAATGTTATGGTGATATTTTTAAAATTGCTTCCACGGCTAAGCTATTTACAAAACACGTAAATAAAACTGATTCCTAAGCCGTAAATCTGTTTACAAAATAAATAGACGTCAAGTTAAACGGGAGCGAACAAATAAGTTGTTTTTCAGTATCGAGTTAGGCCGCGATTTGCTTTCATAATCCATCATGGCGGCTGTTCGGGTAACATCACATATTATTTCTTTGCAATTGTAATTTACTGGAGGGTTAAATTATGTGTTTTAGTATGACGTTCGTCAGCAAGCACTGTTGCTTTCCATTAGTTATAATTATGTGCATTTCACTAACTGTTTGTGTTTCAAAAAACAACTTTAATTATTTTGAGTTGAGAGTTATTTCATGCCTGGCCTGAAATCTGACCATCATTATCAGTGTTTTTTTATACATGCTAAGGGTGGCAGTACGCAACGCTCTGTCGCGGCGCTGGGACGCTTTGACGCCGGGCGTTGTATTTTTTTACAGATTGTATTTAACGCCCGACTGCTCGTTTGCTAAAATATTGCAATTATGACTGAAAAACTAATAGAATTGGTTCGGAAACACCTATGTTTATATAATACGAAGGATAATACTTATAAAAATGTAACAATAAAGGCAAAATTGTGAGTATAAATGAGAAAAGCAATCAATACGAAAGTATGTAAAAAAACGATCTTCATGTGATGAAAGTTCGCGACCCAAACGATGATATTCTCCTAATTCCTTTTTCTTTTTATTAATAAAGTGAACATATACTCTTTTTTCTTGTTAAAGCATATTAAAGTATAATTCTTCCAAATGTGAATCGCTCATCTCAATAGCACACAGACTTTCCAAAGACTGGTAGTGATCTGCACTGCGCTCTGTTGAATGGTACGCTGCGTTGAAGCGTTTCGCTAACTAATCAATCGAGTGTGTGTGATGTCATGAAAGAATGCGACGTTAAAACGCAACGCTATTGACGCTCTAACGCGGCGGTAAGTACGCGTTCTGTCTGGCAAAGCGTTTAAGGAATTAAGCGTATTTCCTGGGTGGTAGACCCGCATGTTTAGTTCATCCACCACCGCCTTTATTATTTCGGTCGTATAACAGTTCCCTGTTTTCCAGATTGAAGAAAAAGGTAGCCAGTGTAATTACTAGCCATAGAAGGCATTTCGTCTTAGGCCTCTGGATGAGAATGCACTGGCGAAACATACCTAATGATTTTCCTTGTCATTGCAGGTGTCCATTGGCGATGGCAGCCACTTACCACCGGGTGGGCCGACAGCTAGCTCATCATCTAGTTTAAGAAAACTTGCTATGATTTTAGTAATTACAAGTTTATCTTAGTCATTTCATAAAGACGCCATTAAAGCCTCTGATAGCCACTGATCAACGAACATATCAAAAGAAATTAAATCAAATCAGATCGCCTTGTTTTCCACCCTTATTACGCGAAAAACAGCTGTGACAAATCAAAAAGGGTAAATTGAAAATGTAATTTACCTTAATTATAACTGTAAATCTGGGAGGCTGTACTTAAATGTATCGTACGGATTTAATTACAAAATAGCGGGCCATAAAAAAACAAATCATGTTTTTTATGAAGATTTTATTCATTTATTTTTCAATTACGACTAGAGACGCAAAAAGTCTTAGAACGTAACGGAATTAAATTATATAAATTAGGTAATTTTAATGACATGTTTACAAACGTATATTTTATTTTAGGTACTGATTTATTGAACACGGTGCGATTTTTATACAATTAGCATCTGTTGGTCGTATCTTTGGTGTGAATTTTTAGGCATCTTAGTCAATCATCATCATCATCATCATCACCAGCCTATATACGTCCCACTGCTGGGCACAGGCCTTCCTACATGGGAGAAACACATGAGGAGTTTGGGCCCTAACACCACCACGCTGGCCCGATGCGGGTTGGTGGGTTAAAGCGGTTGCAGGAACAACCGGGACCAACAGCTTAACGTGCCTTCCGAAGCACGGAGGAGCTCGAGATTATAAATTTGATTGACCCATCCCGGGACCAACCATGGCGAAATTTGCTTTGTTTTCGTAATCGAAATCAGAGCGCTCAAACCACTACGCCACCGAGCTCCGCTCTTAGTCAATAGATAGGTAATATATAATATAATTATATTCATTTAATATTCTGAACAGATTCGTGTTGACGAATGTGATAGTTACCTTTGATATGATATTATAGAAAACCTTATTCTTTCTTTTTACACAAATTTCTGGACAATCATTTACTATGTCCATATTGTCTACTAGACCTGTCATCTATTATCAAAACTAAATGCTTTAAAGTAAAAGCTATCTCTTTAATGTAACAGTTTAACACAAAACTATATTACATAAATAAGTACGTAAACATCTTTGATATTTGTTAACTTATAAGAAGATATATTCATAATGTATTTTACTACCTACCTACTTATTCATTTATCTTTATTATTACAATTCGAGAAATATATTACATTGGCTATCTATAATATTTACACTATCCTTAATATTATTCATTTTCGTTACGTAATTAACAGTCTTAAAATAAGTAATAGTAGACATGTAGCAGTCATTGTCCTGGAGTTTCTGATGGAATAACCTGAAAAAAGAAACAAATTTATTTAAAATAATATGAAAATAATTGAATAAAAAGAGGATAATGACAGCACAAAACCAGTCTTATTAAAAATGTATAAATATGAAATATTAAAGTATATTTTTTTTATCACTTTAAAATGGACAAGTATAATTTAGTCTTCTGTAATAAAAATAATTTTAAAGTGACATTTTGTACCGAACTTGAACCCGGGAAATTCTAAATAAGTCAAAAACTTACTATTATCTGGTTTTGCTTGAGCGTGCGCCGAGTTTGGCGATTCTGGCGTAGTTGGGGGTGGATCTGTAAAAAAATTTTTTATTTAAATAACTGGATGACAAACAAACTGACGACCCACCTGATGGAAAGCGGTTACCGCTGCCTATACCTACAATAACAAGAAAACATCACTTGATATTGCAGGTGCGTTGTCATCCTGAGGCCTAAGGTGAAATGCCGTCCATGCCCAGTAATTACACTGGCTACCTTTCCCTTCAATCCGAAACACAGCAAACTGTTTCACGGCTGAAATAAGAAAGGTCCTACCCAGAGGACCCTACATACGGGCCTACCACCTAGTAAATATACCAAATTGATTTTAAATTTTAATTAAGACGTTGGTCCCGGTTGCAACCGATTTAATCCACCAACCCTCATTGGGACAGCGTGGTGGTTCTATGACCCAAACTCCTCATGTGCTTCTTTCATGTAGGGAGGCCAGTGCCCAGCAGTAGGACGTATGCTGGTGATGTGTGTGTGATTTTGAGTTTGTAGCAATGAAGAATATATTAGTTTAATTTAAATCAAATCAATCCATATCATAATTAATAGTTTTTCAATAATCTTATGACGTATAATGCTGATCTTGAAGAAAACTACTAAGTTTTGCTGATGCATAATATTTTTCTGATGTCTTTTATTCGACGCTTTCTATTTAATTTGTTAAGTAAACTAGACACGATTGGATTTGCATCTCTGAGAAAACGACGTGCCGGCGAGCAAGTAAGCGTTGAAAGTTTTGTGCGAAGCTTTTAAGAAAAATAATGATTTTTCATAAGTTTTCCAAAAAAAGTTACCAGTGTTATGCTTTCTGGGATTTTCTGAAGTTAAATTTAAGCTAATACAAATGTAAAGTAGAAACAGTGTAAACTAAATAAATCCATTAGAGTTTACAACTTAAGATTTTAGATAAATTATGTCTTATTTCAGCCGTGAAACAGTTCGCTATGTTGCGGATGGAAGAGAAAGGTAGCCAGTGTGATTACTAGGCATTTTATCTTAGGCCTTAGGATGACAACGCACCTGCAATATCAAGTGATTTTTCCTTGTTATTGCAGGTGTCTATAGGCGGCGGTAACCACTTACCACCAGGTAGGCCGTCATCTTGTTTGTTGTTGTCTGTTGTGTAAAAAAATCCCACACGTATAATTCAACGCAAATGCAGAGTAGTGATTGTTCGCCGGTAGTGATGCTTTGAGGTACAGGGGTAAAGCAATTTTTAAAGGTATCATAGAATAGTTGTGCGCGCGACTTCGTTCGCGTGGATGTCGGAAAGTAACAACGGTGGGGTAGGTAGGCTAAGGATCTAAATCACGTTATTAAAACAACTTTGCAATTAATGAATTGATCGCCCCACCCGCGCGCGCCCGCCTTTAAAGGTATCATAGAATAGTTGTGCGCGCGACTTCGTTCGCGTGGATGTCGGAAAGTAACAACGGTGGGGTAGGTAGGCTAAGGATCTAAATCACGTTATTAAAACACCTTTGCAATTAATGAATTGATCGCCCCACCCGCGCGCGCCCGCCTTTAAAGGTATCATAGAATAGTTGTGCGCGCGACTTCGTTCGCGTGGATGTCGGAAAGTAACAACGGTGGGGTAGGTAGGCTAAGGATCTAAATCACGTTATTAAAACAACTTTGCAATTAATGAATTGATCGCCCCACCCGCGCGCGCCCGCCTTTAAAGGTATCATAGAATAGTTGTGCGCGCGACTTCGTTCGCGTGGATGTCGGAAAGTAACAACGGTGGGGTAGGTAGGCTAAGGATCTAAATCACGTTATTAAAACACCTTTGCAATTAATGAATTGATCGCCCCACCCGCGCGCGCCCGCCTTTAAAGGTATCATAGAATAGTTGTGCGCGCGACTTCGTTCGCGTGGATGTCGGAAAGTAACAACGGTGGGGTAGGTAGGCTAAGGATCTAAATCACGTTATTAAAACACCTTTGCAATTAATGAATTGATCGCCCCACCCGCGCGCGCCCGCCTTTAAAGGTATCATAGAATAGTTGTGCGCGCGACTTCGTTCGCGTGGATGTCGGAAAGTAACAACGGTGGGGTAGGTAGGCTAAGGATCTAAATCACGTTATTAAAACACCTTTGCAATTAATGAATTGATCGCCCCACCCGCGCGCGCCCGCCTTTAAAATCGTAAATGCGTGCATGATATTTTCAAGAACAATTTTGCTCAAAATTAAACAATTGTGGTGAATAATGTATTTATTTCGATAAGGAATAATATCATGTTTACAAAAACACCTTCTCAGATGGTACATTATTTTAGAACAAATTTGATTACCTATTTACATATGCTGTCGCGGACTGATGTTATATAGCCTATATAATACCTTGATAAATGGACTATCCAACACAAAAAGATTTTTTCAATTTAAATTAGCAGTTCCTGAGATTAGCGCGTTCAACCAACCAAACAAACAAACTCTTCAGCTTTTTAATATTAGAATAGATTACCTCTATAAAATATATCCCTTTTCCTGCTGAAGTAGTTCGCCAGCGGCACTTGCATGTCACACAAGATCTCGACAGTGGAGGGCAGCGCGTCGATCTTCACCACAGCACTCGTCAACGCCATGTATCGATCGTTGATCATGTTGATCGATGATTTTGCGTTTAGTGGCCTGTCGAACAAGAAAAGACAAATTTACTACAGCCGTTCCAAAATTGAAATGACGCAAAAATCAAGATTTCTAAAAAGTTTTGGTAGTAGCTTGTAAGTTTATTCATTGATTCCAAACGTGAAGCGAAATTTGCGCCATAAAGGGCCCTGATGCATGAAGAAGTAAGCTTAACTTCAAACTCCTTACTTCGTAAGACTTCTCTCATACTTCTGCTTCTAAGGGCTAGCAGTTGTTAACTTAATTAGTACTAGGTGGTATGCCCGTATGTAGGGTCGTCTGGGTAGATACCACCGCCTTTCTTATTTCAGCCGTGAAACAGCAATATCAAGTGATATTCCCTTGTTATTGCAGGTGTCTATAGGCGGCGGTAACCGCTTACCATCAGGTGGGCCGTCAGCTTGTTTGTCATCTAGTTGTATAAAAATAGCTTGAATCGAAACGGCAAGCCGTACATTATTTACACTGAAACCGTCACACTTATGGAATCGTTATTTTTAAACATGTAAATTTTTTCAAACTTAGCGTGTTACGGTTGGTATCCTCTACTTTCGAATTAAAACCACTTTATCCAATTTAACTTGCGTGTAATTAGATTTCCCATAATCATTTGGAACCTCAGGTATAAAATAATTATGTAAAATCCAATTAAACGCGAGATGAATCTGGTAACATGGTTCCATTTTTAATGCGTAGCGCTCTCGAAAATATAAGCCAACCTTTATTGTACTGAGAATAAGCGGATTGCCAGTGGCTCGAACTCTACCAAGTTTGTCTAATATTAGTTTACTATTTTCTTCGTCATGTTTTTCATCTCGTCCCAAAATATCATAATAATCCTAAAATATTAAACCCAAAATACCATACATCTGATATCGGGAACATAATGACCTTTTTGTAGTACATACATAATTCTGTTATTGTATGGAAAATGCGTAGGTACAACCCAATATAGATCAACCCGAAATATGAAAGATTGGTCCAGATATCAATCCGGGACGGCCTAGGTTTTAATATATCCTCACAAATTAATCCAAGGGTCGAATCGGTAGTATCAAAAGTAGTATTATAACAGTGAAAGCGAATTTTGCTAGGCCTTCCCATATTTTGTGGTCCGGGATCAGAAATGTATAATATGATTAAAATCGACCTTTGTGTTACTGTTGAATTAGAAGTAAATTTAGTCAAAATAATTAGGTAGGACGATTAAGCAATACTAATACTAGATATTATATCACATGGGGATTATGCTGTTATTCCTAAGACGCTGAACCGATTCCGATAAAATGTGGCATTGAAAAGCCACTATGGAATTTTGAAATTATAAAACGTTGATTTTGCAACACCTCGGCCATTGGTTTAAACAATCAACCGCTATGAGACAAATACAAACAAAATTTTAAATTCTATATAATAACAGCAACTTTGCTATGCAAAATGCAATAAATCGATACATCCAAACAAAGAGACATTTGTAAGTCAACATCAAAACGCTAGGTACGGGAGCTTCTATCGATAAATTATCGATATTCAACACTTATAATTAATAGACGAAATACCTAAGCGACAAAGCTCGGCGGTCGTGCGTTCAGTGTACTTGAAAACCGTCTGGGTTGTTACCCAACTTTAGTGAAGCATCCGAATTATTTAGTCCGAAACTCTGAGGTAAGGCGTACCACAAGTAACAATATTGGAAGCGGAAACGATACTACAGTAATTCACAATAAATCATCAATAGTACATGCATCAAGGCAGTATACAATAAAGAGCTGCTCTTCCCAAGTGGCCCTAAAACGACTTGAAAAATGAAACACGATGAATGGTTACACAGCTTTGTATGATTCCACGAAACAATCCCTAGTCGTGCTGACTCATTTGTAATCGTATTTGACTAGAACGATATGTAGACAATGGCTGATTTAAGGGAAAAATGTAATATAATTAATTATGTATAAATTATAATTAGCCATATATTATCTAACCTAAGAAGCTAGGGCAACTAACCTTACATAGTACTAGAAGTAAGTTAAATAATGATGAAAAAACCGACTTCAAAAAACTGAAAAGGATAAAATAATTAAATTTAAGTAGGTATTCATCCCCTAGAAACATATTTTTGGAGTCGGTGCTTCACTTTCTATTGTTTTTGGAAACCACTTAGCACCAACTCCAAAAATATGTTTCTAGGGGATGAATACCTACTTAAATTTAATTATTTTATCCTTTTCAGTTTTTTGAAGTCGGTTTTAATTTTTGTTTAAAATTTTTTTTTCACAATTTTTAGTGATAACTTTCTCAGGTCAAAGCAAGATGGGTGACCGTCAAATTATATTGTTTCCTACTATCGTATCGTTTCACTAAAAAGTCATTGGAAAAGCAAAAATTCGCAATTACGCATATGTAGACGACTTCATAATTTCAGTTTTTTTATATTTAAAACCAAAGTACCCAACTGTTTTTGAAAAAAAAATTATGGGACCAAATAGCAGCTATTTCGCATCGAACAAAAAAAGAATCAAGTAAATCGAATCAGTAATCTCGGCGTAATCGGTATACATACATAGAAAAAATTCTCCTCGTTTTTGAAGTCGGTTAAAAAAAGATACTAAATTAATAGCAACTAAAGGCAGGAATTCAGATAAACTTTGTTTTTGAAGGATCCTGTATCCGATCTCTCATTATAGACTCTGGCAAAAATGCCACAATCGGACAGCATGCACTCAAAAGACGTAAATTAGGAAATCAGTGGAATGAGGCGGGATCTAAGATAAGAGAAGAGGAGGAACGTAAGTAAGGTGCGATTCAATGCACAGGACCGGATTAAACATGTTGTCAAAATATCGAAGAGCAGTATGCAGGATAGAGTAGATGACCAACAACATTTATACTTATTAGACTGCAAAAAGAATTATAATAATTGCAAAATTAAAAATTTTAAGTAACCCCCGGCGTCATTAATCATCTATCTAACACCATCTCATTGAGACTATTCATAAGAGCCCAAACACGCTATATCTGCTGTAAGTTTTTGAAGAATTAACCAATTTAGCAGACTTTTTGATGGTATAGGATCAGTTCAAGGATAGTATGTCATTGGAATGTCACCGAAGTGACAGTACACGAAATTTCAAATCAATCGGATGTGTAAAAGTTAGTAAAACCCTATTATCATGTACAAAATGAGCTGATAGTCATCAAACGCCTGAACTGATCTTCATAAATTATAGCTAAGAACCATCGTAGGTACATCAGCTTTCAAACAAAAAAAACCGAATCAAAATCGGTCCATTCGTTTAGGCGCTACGATGCCACAGACAGACACACAGATACACAGACAGACACGTCAAACTTATAACACCCCTCTTTTTTCGTCGGGGGTTAAAAATAGATCTTCATTTGTCGGAGATGTAAGCTAATATCACAAAACGAACCTCGGCGATTGAGAACCACCTTCTTGGATGTAATTTGAATGCAACAGGCTGTGTTACAAAGTAGATTCCTTTTTGATCCCTACTACTTTGATTTGTTTATTAAGATCTTTCGAACAGTCGTTGCTTGAAAGCTCCCAATAGACATCCGTATGTTTCGCATAGGAACGCTTAAGCGAGTGTTCGATATTATTCACGACCCGATTCAGAATGCTGCTAGTACATAATACCTCTTCTGACTAATAATCGAGTAATTGTGTTTTGATATTTATTGCCTTATAAATAATAGTGGAACAGGATCTAAGTTCTGTTGACAACAGCCATGGCTTACAGCTTGATATATTTATGTTACTTGTTGTTTTAAATAGTAAACTACATATATTGAGTGCAACACACACTGTGATTTGCATTGGTATGTTTAATCCTAACAGCTTTATTGTGAAATGTAAGGACGCGAACGTTAGTTTATTTTAAAACTAACATTTAAAAGACATGTCTTATATTTATCTGCAACAATGTAAAAGATATCACTTTTTGTGTCTTGGAATCATTTAAGCAATGAGAGACAGATTACTATTGCTATAAATTTAAAAACATGCCTGTATTTAACCACGTATATTTTAGAAAAACACTATTATCAGCTGGCTCACTTAAAAACGCCACAACACTCAACACACTAATTCGATCGTGAAGCGTATTTGCGTAATTTTTTTCTATAGCAATATGAATATATTTATGTACCAATCTTTAAAGCAGTAGTTTATTTGAGTGGCATATTTATAAATATGTAGGTAGGTAAAAATGAGTATTTTCATTGAACCTCCATATTTTATAAGAGTTTTGATGTATTTTTTCAACCATGAAAAACCATGAACTACCATGTTTTGATGTATTTTTTAGGTTGATTAACCTAAACCCTCATCGCATTCTCCATCAAAGTAAAACATACCCATAACACCATCACATTATATTTCTTAGGTTGATTAACCTAAACCCTCATCGCATTCTCCATCAAAGTAAAACATACCCATAACACCATCACATTATATTTCTATCACAGATAAGCTAACGTTATACACAATTGCTACTTATACAGATGAACATGTTTGCCTACTATACAAGGTGTTTGTTATAACAAGCGGGCACTTACCTATGTTAACATACTCATATAAATACTAAGGTATTATCAAAAATTCTAAATTGTAAAAGTAATTTTGAAATTTCTCATACATTTTGTTTTAGTGGCCGACCTTTTTGTATGAATAAATTAGAAATTTATTTTACTATTTCGAATTATTGATAACACCATAGTATTTATAAGACTATGTTAACATGGGTAAGTGCCCGCTTGTTATACTTTGTATCAAACACCCTGTATACAAGTCCCAATGCAGGGCATAGGCCTTGCTACCCATATGGGGGCTGGCGAAAACTGGAAGAAACACATGAGGGGGTTTGGTTCATATAACGCACCATCGAGGACTGGTGGTCTAAAGCAGTTGTAGTAACAACCGGGACGGCTGAACGTGCCTTCTGAAGAACGGAGCAGCTCGAGAATAAAGTTTTTTTATGGATCCATCCAGAATCAGCCATAGCAAAAGCTGCTTTATATACGTAATCGAAGAATAAGCGCTCAAACCACTACGCCAGCGAGCCTTCTCACTGTATCATTGTAACTTTGTAGAAATAATGGGTCGCCAACGAGCTTTCTCATTGTATCATTTTTACCTTGTAGAAATAATAGTTCGAGACAAAATCCCCACAAACCCAATATCATCGACATAACCTCGTTACGTACATCCCTGCTTATCCAATTCTGCATGACATCGTAACTCAAGCCGTGTGTAACATTTGACACGAAATGTTCTGTACTCTAACTATATCAACTGCCTCTCTAAGGTGGAATGGCTTCGAGTTACTGCATAGATTCTCAAAGTACTGAGTTGTGTAAGGAATAAAAATTATTTTAATGATTATCTTATATGACAACCGTTCGGAAGAAGCTTTCAGTAAGCTGTTGCCGTAACATTTGTAAGCCCCTTGAATATTAATATCGCATTTCAAAAAACGCATTTTAATTAATAAGACCTCCAGAGGTCTTCTGCGCCTTGACAAATAAGTCGCGAGTTAAATCTAGTGAACTGTACTCCTAGCACGAACATTTTTAACTTTCGAATCGTAATCGTATCGTTCACGTACGCTTGAAATTTCAAACAAAAGCCCGACAAAAGCTAACGTAACTACTCGATACGATGGCAATTCGAAAGTTAAAAGTTTTCGTACTGGTTTTATTTCAAATGTGTAGTGTTCGCGAAAACATTAAATAGTAGACAGTTATGTGTGTACACTTACCTATTTCCCGCTAATATGACAAGTTCAGGCTTCGGATAAACCCCTTCAACTGAGCAGATGATATTCAGGTAGCCATCGCCAAGACGGTCCAGTATCATGTCGAACCTTTTTTCTGGGTCTGAGAAAAAAAATTGTCTCTTATTTATTTCTGCTTATTTGAAATAAAAATAAAATGAACATTGATTTACGTCTTTATCATGATTACAATATTTTACACCCAGATTTCCCAGCAAGTAATCAAAGATACTAGTGGTGGGAATGACTCGCAACTTCCATAAATTGTTTTTTTTTATCTTAGCGGTGTAATTATTGGCCTTCATCTCACCTGATAGTAAGTGAAGATAAGGCCTGCGATGGAAGTGAGTCACACCCGGATTCCTCAACCACAGAGAAACTGGCTATCTTACCTCTAACTGCCGGAACACAAAAATGCTGCTAACATTAAAAAACAAGAAACGCGTGAGGCGTGCTCAAGGTGCTACAAGCATCTATAGGTTACGGTGACAATGTGTGAAAGTGCCCAAAGTGCTACGAGCGTCTATAGCCTACGGTGACAATGCGTGAGTTGTGCTCAATGTGCTACGAGCGTCTGAAGGCTACGGTGATAAGGCGTGAGTAGTGCTCAAGGTGCTACGAGCGTCTAAAGGCTACGGTGACAATGCGTGAGTAGTGCTCAATGTGCTACGAGCGTCTAAAGGCTACGATGATAAGGCGTGAGTAGTGCTCAATGTGCTACGAGCGTCTATAGCCTACGGTGACAATGCGTGAGTAGTGCTCAAGGTGCTACGAGCGTCTATAGGCTACGGTGACAATGCGTGAGTAGTGCTCAATGTGCTACGAGCATCTAAAGGCTACGATGATAAGGCGTGAGTAGTGCTCAATGTGCTACGAGCGTCTAAAGGCTACGGTGACAATGCGTGAGTAGTGCTCAAGGTGCTACGAGCGTCTATAGGCTACGGTGACAATGCGTGAGTAGTGCTCAAGGTGTTACGAGACTAAGCTACGGTAACCGCATACCTTTCGGCAAACCGAACGCTTGTTTACATCTTTTGTTTTTTTAAAATAGAATTTAAGCACTGTTAAAGATCTAAAGCCTTTTGATGAAAATAACAGCATGAGTTTGTAATTACTTATTAATTTCAATTAATTAAAAATTTTCTTGTTATTGGCCCTGATTTTGCTGTACACTGAAAATTTAATTTAATTCTATTGCTACTTTTTCATTACAATACGAGACGGACCGGTTAGTGATGACGTCATTTGATGTTTCTTAAATGGACATTTTAAAGCATCTAAGACTTACGGGGTTAATTTAACGCTCTTAGTTTCATTCCGATCAAAATAAGTCAAAAATGAGTGGGTTTATAAAAGTTATCCCTTAACGAAGTAAATAACGAAAATATAGAGGCAAATTACTTAATTTTAGTTTTATGGGCTAATAACTACTCTCAAAATAGTAAGTGTAAAAGGATAAAATAGATTCATTGAGAGTTATCACCAGATTTTCCATAAAAAGCAAAGCAAGCATTTTGTGACAGAACAATTAATAAAAGTATTGTTCAGATCAATTTAGATATCCTAAATGAACATGTATAAAAAATATGTACACATTCGTAGTCAAGTAATGTTGTCATCATCTTGTTTATATTCAAACAATGTTTAATTAAAATGCTCGCAATAGATGGCGCTGCACCAGTATGAATCGTGTTGTTAAGATGAATCTATTGACAAAATTAGACGTGTTATATTTACCATACAATGACAAGACAAGAGCGTTGATTCGTTCAAGTACATCGGAACATTCTTAAATTCAACAATCAACATTTTCCACAGAACCGTCTAAGTAAGTATTGATGTAACCAAATTTCAGTATTAGTTAATGTAAAGAAAGCCTCATAAATATGCCCAACAGTTCGCGATCACGCAAACGTTAATGGATGCCGTATCGTTTCAAGCAAAAAAAATAAAACGCTAGAAGGAGTAACATTTTTATCTTCTAAAAATGCAATGAAAATTATTTGATGTTCAATTGTTTGAAACTGACTTTTATCATCCGAAATTCCGAATTCAAATGTGAGGAAACACGATATCTATGACAAAACTAAACCAATTTCGATAATTCTTTTTTGTTTGAGAAAAATATCGAAACTACTTTGTTTTTTAAAAAAAACTTTGGATTAAATTGTTTCATCAGCCTATATACATGGGAGAAGCAAACTAGGAATTAGAGTTTGGTAAATGAAAATGCATTTTAGTGTTATACAAATAAGACACATCCAGTAAGAACTTATAATGATGGACATGCTTCAAATATTGATGGATTCTATGGTATCTTAAGCAATATGCCCATTTGTAGTCCATTAAGTCGCTACCCTTGCCTTTGTTTTACCCAAGCGTGCTGAAGCGCGACCTGATCCAAGTTGCCCATAAAGTTTTAGCGTTCCGGAATAAATGTAAAACCTATATTTTCTTCAAGAATAATATCGCATCAAGTATTGCTACCTGATTCAGGAAGTTTGTTTTGTGTGTTATTAGGATGCCAAAAAACAATATGCTTATACGACTGACTGGTTGCATCGTATATATGAAAATCGCTAGATTACATGACTTTAATATCGTATACAATTATATGGTGTGACAACTAAACGACAATAGATTACAACATGGGCTATATTAAATTATTTGCAATTTTGAAATACATTTAGCCTTTTGATAACTATATCACATTTCTATGAAATAATGCAGGCAATGTTATATTATTTCATATAACGTCACGAAATCATCAAATGAATAACATATATTTTAAAGTTGCAAAACATTTCTAATCACTACATAGTATAAAACGAAGTCGCTATCCGCCGTCTGTCTGTCCCTGTGTATGCTTAGATCTTTAAAACTACGCAACGGATTTTGATGCGGTTTTTTTTAATAGATAGAGTGATTCTTAAGAAAGGTTTATATGTATAATACATGCATAATATTTACATAAGCATTGCACCCGTGCAAAGCCGGGGCGGGTCGCTAGTGTAGAATAGAATAGAATATTATTTATTTGTTAAACATAGGTGGTTTACAAAAAGATGTTACAGCTTATTTACTAGATTCACTATGTTTTGCTGTTAGGCATACAAATATTCATCATAGTTTTAATCAGAGAGCATGTTTTAATTTATTGTCGTATTGCCTTCACGATCCTGCATACTTTAAATCAAAAATTAAGAATAGTTACTATGTAGTTAGAGCAATGTGGCATGCAATAAATTAATTTTGATTAGAATACTCGTTCGAGAAAACCTCTGCAGGGAAAAATCCACAACCTGAGCGTACGCGGGAAAATTGTTTCTGTGAAAGTGCGTCAGTTGGGGAGTTTATAGCTGCTTTACAGCATTAGCTAAAGTAAATGTGTACTGTGCCCATGTGGGTAAGATAACTACTATTAAGCAGGCTTTATTTCAAGTCAGATTTAACAAAATGTACCCAACAAACATACCATTAAGCTCCTTTTTTATTTGGCTTATTGGCGAAGTTTCCCAAATAATTTGCGTCTCTTCTCAGTTCACATATCAAAGAGTGATGTATGTCGCTTACAATTATGCTAGACGACAATACGATATTAAATTAATATTACTTCATAGAAATGATTTGCGAATTTCAAAACCAGTTTGATCGTTTAATAATTTTATGACATTTTTATGAAATAATGTAACATTGGCAGCATTTTCTTATAGAAATGTTATAAAATTATCAAATGGATAAGATGTATTTGAAAGTTGCAATACATTGCACTTCATAGCCCATGTTTTAATTTAATGTCGTAATGACGTCACCAGCCGGTATGTACAATTATTGTATAACACATCACCGGAAACGCATCGAATTCTACTGTGTTAGTTGGTATTATCTTTAGGATAGTACCAGGTGTAAGAAGAACGCTATTGAGAACAAAAGTAACAATGGCAGGACTGGTAACTGGTGACCCTGAACTCGACGAGCTTAAATAAAATTGAAATCCTCAGATTTAAAATTGATTGTTCACAAGTTACATTAGGGATATTCTAGAATAAAAAACTAAAAGTACTAGAATGGCGACCACGTCCCAGAAGGCGCAAAGAAGGACGCCCTCCCACTGTGGACAGACGACCTGGTCAGGGTCGCGGGGAGCCGTTAGTTGCAGGCTGTGCAGAACAGTTCCATTTGGAAATCGATGGTGGAGGCCTTTGTTCAGAGGTGGACATCACAGGCTGGTATAATGATGTTAAGGATGACGAGCACTGCCATCTGGTTTGGTTTCCATGAGCGTTTTTATTTCCTTTATTAGAACATTTATACACTAAGATCACAGTCACACAATACGTGCTCTTAACAATATCTCTTGTGACTGGTTGTGGACACTTCATAGATTAGGTATGGCTTTGGTAGATTCTGATCTTACTTTGATATAGATCTTCAATCACTATGCTGGATATTGGTTACTAGTAATCGTGAATGTGGTCTAATAACCCATTCATCGGGCGTCACAATCAAGGCATTATAATCAATGGGATTACCTACTAATAGACAGGCAGGACAGGACTAAACTGTATTCAATTATTTGAAGAAGACAAAGATGAATGTACAATAGAATAATAAAATGAAACTTAAATTACATACCAATGTTTTAGAAAAGATGTACTGAGAACGATTTTGCACTATATACATGTAGAGCTAAGACTATGCGGGGTTTTATACACCCCATCTAAACCCCCCTACTATTTTCTTTTAGATGCGTTATGTCGACAGCGTAGAATACAAACTCTCTGGTTTCAACAAAAATCCTGCCCTCTAGAGAACTTACTCAACGGAAAATTTTGAAATTAAAATTTATTGTATTATTTCTATATATTTCACCTACTTTAGCAACACTCACCAAATATAGTCATCGACCTCGTCCTTTGGTCTTCAGCCAGGAATGTCGACACAACACACGTGTAGTTCCCAGTCAGGTCAGGAGTTGGGTCCATGATGCGCAGAGCTCGGTACTGAGTGTAGGGGTTGTGCGACACTTTGTAGTTCAGGTCCAACTGGAGGTCAAACATGAATAATTACTTGTCTGGAGGACAATAAGTGATTGGCAAGAATGCTATTAATTAAATTCTTAAAATAGATAGTATCAGAAGGTCCATTTAGGCAAGTATTTAATTTTATTTACCGACAATTGGCCGTAGCACAAGGGTTGGCAACTATGTTCATTACAATATTTAAATATTTTTTTATAAATGTAGATGTTAAGGACATTGACGGCCCGCCTTGTGGTAAGTGGTTATTGTCGCCTATAGACATCTGCAATAACTAGAATTTATCACTTAATACTGAAGATGCGTTATCTTCCTTAGACCTTAGATGAAATGCCTTTCCTGCGTAGTAATTTCACTGACTGCTTTTCGCTTCAATCCGAAAAATAGTGGACTATTTTACGGACGAAATGGGAAAGATGGTAGCACCTACGGAAGCCATCCTACATACTTGCCTTCCAACTAGTAATAATTGTAATATTTGTGATTTATGTAAGGGTCAATTTCTCGTATGTCGTTTTTCGTTTATCCAGATAAAATTATTGAAGATTTTCCACAGACTATAATTGTTTACTCGACAGTGTTATTTGCTATAAATATTATATGAGGATTGGAAAATCAGCCCTGTCAACAAACGAATGATTACGTCTAGCGAAACAAAATAAATGTTGACACTACAGTGTTTGGTCCCATTCATCATCAGCCTATATACGTCCCACTGCTGGGCACAGGCCTTCCTACATGGGAGAAACACATGAGCAGCTTGGGCCATAACACCACCACGCTGGCCCAATGCGGGTTGGTGGGTTAATGCGGTTGCAGTAACAACCGGGACCAACGGCTTAACGTGCCTTCCGAAGCACGGAGGAGCTCGAGATTATAAATTTGATTGACCCATCCCGGGATCGACCATGGCGAAAGTTGCTTTGTTTCGTTATCGAAACCAGAGCGCTCAAACCACTACGCCACCGAGCTCCTCTCTGGTCCTATTTGGAATTAATAATTACGTAATTTATAGATCTGTGCAAATTGTTGAAACATGGTTTTTTGTAGGCTTTTTATACTTCAAAGGAAGGAAAAACTTGGACCAACCCTTTAGCACGTAAATACTTGCTACACCTGAGACAAAATTTGCAAAGAATTGTAATTAAGCGGGCGGCAACCGGGCTACTATTTTTATCGTTATATATAAAATTAACAAAACTTAGGCCCGACTCGCGATTTATGCGCGTGACTATTTAGCATGTTTTACATTATGCAATATATATTTGTCTTTTTGAAGACATACAAAGAAAGAAAGAAAAGACGTTAGAACAAGACGTCAAAACAAGCTTACACAGGATCGTATACGTCAACACCCCTGCCCTGAAAGTTTTTTCAAAACCTTGGCCTTGAACGAAACAACGAAACACAAAGTACGAAGCTTTCTCAACGTTTCTGTGGATTCAGATCCTTTCATAGAGAACAATACAGTATTTTTATACATGAACAAAAGAATTGGGTTTCTCAGTGAACATCTTTTACGGTAAGAAAGGGTTTGACATGACATTTAAGAACACACTTTTTCGGTAGAACCTTTTTGCGTATGAGTGGAAAGTTAAATCTAATTCTGGAGCGCCAAGTTTAGAGTTGGCCTTCTGTGTCTATTTATTTAACAGAACATGCTTAACAAAGTCCATGATTAATGGATAGACACGATAGTAAATGGTTTTACCTCGATTTTGAAATTGACACTTATCAAAGTGTTACATATCGTAAACGAGAGACTTGACTGGGGTATAGTAATTATGATATTAGTAACTGTGATTTTCTTAATTTAAATTTTAGTTTGGCTTTTAGTACTTTCTGAGGCTTACTAGATTCGACTGTAATTTCAAAGCATTCTCATTGTAAAGTCATTATACTTGTCATTTGAGCAGTCTTCTTATATATTTAATTTTGATGACTTCCCAAAAAAAACCATGTAACAAGAAAATGATATTTTTTATGCAGACACCCTTCTTAGTTCAATATGTATGTCTAATCATCCTATTAAAAGGTACTTACTAACCCGTTGATTACTCAAAAAATTTATTAATGTAGGATTGGCTTATGATTCGTGCAACGGAGTAATAAAATACTTAATTTCAATATGGGAGCCATCGTCAAATTGGAAGCTAGCGTTGTTATTTATATCATGAAAGGCATCAATCAAAGAGGCATTGTACTGAATTATTAATAATTTTCAAAGAGGTTGTTCAATACTAGGCTTTTGTTAATTTCTGTATTATTTAACATAGGCTTATTAATAATTCTATTGTTTTCATAGCAATATCTAATTTTATCCAGCTCTATTAGTAAAGTGTTTCAACGAATTACCTAATGCATTTCTGTAGATATGTACAGTCGACAGCACATGAAACGTAACAGTTTAACCTAGAGACATCCCTTACTGCGTTCGTAATAGAAGCGTCTTTCGTAGTGCAACTGTTATACTTGATGTGCTGTCGTCTGTACTATGTTATTACTTATTTATGTTTCTTTCTTTTAATTAAATTCATGTTATCATTACATATAATTCAATTTTGATAACGTTACTAAAAGTTTTTATAAATATTTACACAATCAGGTACTTTATCATTATACCTCACAGGCACCTGAGGCACCTGCTGCAATATCAAAGAAACCTTTTGGTATCGCCACGTGTTATTAATAATAGGTATTTTCCAAATAATTTTGAATTTTACACTTTATATTCAAAGTGCATTATACAAGCAGGATTTAACAAATGGAATTATTGTGTTTTGTTAAAATTTATTACTTGAAATGAGGGTCAATTAGAGCTTTTAGAATTGTTGTAATTATTTAGTTTAGATTTGTTGTGATTTTTTTTTTTTGTAAAAAATTTTTTTCACTGCCTTTACTTAGCAATGACTGTCTTAAATTATCCACAAAAATTCAAAAAAAATAGGTCAAACCAATTTCAATTTAACCCGTCAAATTTTAGATTCCAGATACAATAGAATAATGCCGCTTAAGGGGTTGAATACAAAAAAGATAGTATGGTATAAAGTTCCAGTTTGAACAAAATAATTAAAGAAACCGGCAATTTCATACTTAAAGATAATAATATAAGCCTCACCTTATTTTTCAAATGTCCCAACGCCTGAGGCTTCTGCGGCGGTATCCACTGGTACACTGGCTGAGAATTGTCCATGTAAAACCACTTAACCACCAGACCAGTCACGTTGTCTGTCACATAGTTACAGTCTAGGGTCACTGAATTCATTGTCCCGTACTGCAATACTTCGGGCACGCGCATTTCGATTATCCTCACCGAATGGACACCTGAAGACAAAATGTTCTTGTGAATGAAATGTGTCCCAAAGTGAGTCCAGAAGTATCTAACTTCTTGACTTAATATGACAGTTTGGGATTCAATACAAATTTAAATTAGTTTAAAATTTTATACAAAAAGAACGAGGTTTGAAATTGCAGCTGCTGTAAGCACAGAACATACACAGATTGCGGCTAAATAACACTTAATTGTGGAGCCGTCTTTCTGCGGTGAGTTCATTGAGAAAGCGTTATGTCTGAAGCAGGATTCTTTTTTTTTGGATATAACTTTCATTTTTATACCTATCAAAAAATCGTTATAGCACTAATTTTCACCCTTCTACCACCAACCACCATTTATATGACAAAACTACGTTTACCAGGTATTTTAGGATTCTAATTAGACAGCTATGTCCTAAAATATCAGTCTACTTACGTCCCACTAGTGAGCATGAGAACAAGACATGTTTTCTTTGTGAATTTTTGCTAGCTGTTAATAATTAACATATTTTTTTTTTATAATCTTTTTTATCTATGTATAATAATATTAAACTAAGTAGAAGAGCTAAATTAATCAGCAATCATATATTACATATTATTATCCTATAATATGGGTCTGAAGTTCATTTCCCTCTTTCACTTTCACCCTTCATCGTTATCCTTCGGCTTAGTATCATGTTTATTAATCCGCAGATAAAATATCCCTAAACCAATTTATCATGTCAGCCGTTACCGTAATACATCGAACGGCACATTATATTCGACAATGTCCCCGATGGGAGGGATTCCGGTGGAGGGACAGAAAAAATTAAAACATTCCTGGAATGTACACGATATCAATAATAACGGTCGGTCCCTAATATCGGCTGGTCAGGGCTGATTAACCTGAATCATGTCAGTTTATCTTAATTTATCATTAAATTGTATATTTTTAACTCCCGACGCAAAAAGAGGAACGGTATAAGTTTGACGTGTATGTCTGTGGCATCGTAGTTCCTAAACGAATGGACTGATCTTGATAAGTTTTTTTTTGTTTGAAAGCTGACTTAAACAAAGTGGTTCCTAGCTAAAATTTATGAAGATCTGTTCAGGCGTTTGACTATCAGCTCATTTCCTACTAGACGCTTTTGTCTCACTGACTTTCACAGATCCGATTAATTTGAAGTTTGGTATACTGTAACTTCGAAGGATTAACCCTGCTAAGAACTTCCTATGCTACAATCGTGATAATAGTCTATGGTTCTAGCAGTACTCTTCTTATGCTAATAGTGCTGTCACTGAATATATCCAACTTAATATCATTGTCATGCAATCTATTAACTTTAGTAGCGGCTCGAACTAAGAAACTATTCAGTCTGTACGTAGTTGGTGTGAGTTAAAGGAACGCTAAATTTTCAATTTTATAATATTTTACGTGTTCTATAAGGGTAACTTTCTTAAAATAATTACCAAGTAATTTTATATTTCTGCATTTACCATAGAGAAAGGTATAGCAAAGACATCGCATGCAAAAGTCTTGTTTCATATTAAAATGATACGAACACACACTTCGTGACAGGTTGGCTGGAAGAGATCTTTAATAGGGATTCAGTTCTTTCTTACTGCTTTATATATTTGTTTTGTGATTAGTATTTGGTGCGACAAAGAGCTTCAAACCAGCAAATAGCGCGCTATTACTTTTAGATTACAACTTTACTTTACAAGTTAGATGCCTAGCCCGTTGATTAAACGCCGGCATTCAATCAAATACCTAGGCCGATAGTTAATTGAATTAGACCCACATAACGTTTAATGACTTGGCGTATTGAAAGGATCGACTTGTACCGTTGAGTTTCGGTTTTATGGGTGGGTTCAAGGTTATTTTTTATGAACACTTATAAATGACATCGTTTTGGTTATAACTAAGTATGTAGTCATAAAAAAACCTAGGTACAAGGTTTTTTCACTGAAACAATCACACAAAAGCTTTTCGATTTAAACGACCTGAATGGGCGTCCAATAGAATGGCTAATTTAACCATACGGCTGACATGACGTACATCTAAGTTAAGCGTTGCGCTTAATGACTTGACTAGTTTTCCTTCAGCCGTTTCATTGTATGTCGGCGTTCAGTCAGCGGGCTAGTCGTCCAGTTAGGCGGCAAATTTAACCAGACGCCTGCGACATATACTTAAGTCCAAATTTCAGTGACGAGTGACATTCTTAGACTAAGGTGTACACCATTATAAGTATCTCTCTAAATATCTTATTTAAGTAAGACTTTTTAATGTCCGGAATGAGTATTTTCAATTTTCTGCTTGATACTCTATAATAATAATCGTCTGTATTCTTCCCTGTAGACCTTCAAGGTCCACTGATCACATTCATTTTGTGAACGTTGCGCGTATTGTTCTTTAAGACGAAACATAGATATGTTAGTAACGCCGAAGGTAGGTAGGTACTAAAAAATGAGACTTTCAATCAGAACCTCCTTACTTACACACCAAAATATATAATCATGATTGCATTCTTTGAGCTGTGTTGTAAGTATTTTTAACCGACTTCAAAAAAAGGATTAGGTTATCAATTCGTCTGTATGTTTTTTTATGTTGTTACCTCAGAACTTTTGACTGGATGATCCGATATTAATGATCCTATTTTTTTTCGATGCGGAATAGTTCCCATTTGGTCCCATAAAAATGTTTTGAAAATCCATTGGGTAGTTTGGTTTTTAAATCAAAAAACTGGGGAAAATTAAGTCATCTATGCGAAGTTGCGGATATTTGCTTTCCTATGAATTTTTAGTTAAATGATACGATAGTATAAAACAATATAAACTCACGGTCACCCATCTAGCTTTGACCTTCAAAAGTTATCAGTAATAAAAATTGAGAAAAAAAAATTATACAAAAATACTAAAATTTAATTATTTTATCGGTCGGTATTATGTTGGTTTTAATGTTTGTATAATTTTTTAGATTTGTTGTTAGTATTTTTAGATGTGTTGCTAGTATTTGTAGACGTGTTGTTAGTATTTTGAGACGTGTTGTTAGTATTTTTGTTGGTTAGGTAAAGTAAGTATGTTGTTCAGTTAAATACCACTGCTGGGGACGGGCCTACCTACGTGGGAGCAAGAAATGAAGAGTTACAGAAACAACAGGGACCTTTTATAATAAAAACAAGACCGGTACCAACGGCTTGACGTGCCTTCCGAAGCACGGAGGATATTTTAGTTGAACCATCCGGAAAAGGCCGTGGCGGAAGTTACTTTATTTTCATAATCAAAACCATTACGCCACCGAGATCCTTATTGAAACCAGTTCAGTCAATTAAATCCCAATGCATTTCTAAATTATTTTTTACTCGTAGTCATTGCTTTACTAATTTTAATTTTGAAGTAGAGTTACCGTGATACCGTTTAAAGTACTGGTAATTTTTAAGTTTCATTTTGCTCATTTTTGTTACTATAAAATAAATCGTAAGCTTTCGTTTTATCATCGCCAATATCATTAACTTACTAGACATTGCCAGTTGCCAGGCAGTGCTTTATCTAGTCAGCGGAGGGGCAACAATGTGAACTTGGAATAATTAATTTCAGTTTTACGATCTTGTAAACAAATAATATCAGTATGTTTCGACTCACTCGAGCCTTTTTACTATTATTGAAGACAGTCAATTTTCCCAATAAATCGGTCTTTACTGCATACATCTTATTCTGACATTATTTTCATTTCGAGCAGTGGATGAGACAAACAAGACGGCAACTTCCTATATTTCCAAGAAATCCTAATAAGTTACAAAAGAATTCCGCCGAATCCTTCGCATGACAAAGAAAGTGGGAAGCCAATAAACAACATAAAAAGGGGGGAAATCTCGGTATTGATAGGAAACCACGAAACAATATTCCGGAATCCCTCCACTCCGGTAATATGATGTTTCCGGACGAGCGAATGCCTAATGCGGATGATTCGGTCCGATTCCGTGAGGGATTACTCCTATAAAATCTTTTGTTTCTATTGTCAGACGGTATTATGGTTAATTATTCAGGTTGAAAATTTCAAAGCTTTGTGATTTTTATTTGATATGATTGTTTGAGTTTTTGATTGTACATAGTGCAATGCTACATGAAAAGGAATTTGCTGGAGTAGTTGCGTGAGCACTGTGGTTTCGATTACGGAAACAAAGCAACTTTCGCTATGGTTGATCTCGGATGGGTCAATTAAAAATATTTTATGTAAGTCTATATTATATTTTTGCATCTATATTTATTTATCTATCATGCTGTTGGACAAACATACATATTTAAAAATCAGTTATGACGACGGAATAATAAGATTAAGACGGCGCCCTGTGCTCTATAAGTACATTTCGATGCCCGATATGGTCCAACTTGCATAAATGATGATACTCGAACACTCATAGTTTAGGCATAAGTGGTTGATCATAAAATACAAATCAGTAATTTTGGTGTTCTTATTTTCTAAGTCGGTGTATGAAATCCGTTTGTAACGGCGGCCGATAGTTTGTAAATATAAAGCTACAGATATCTTACCATAACAAAATATTATTATTTTGTGCTGAAAATAATTAGCCTACATTTTTTCATTGTTGATGCAATGGAATTAAGAAAAAGTATACGTTACTAGCTATGATTTAATATTATTTAGACAGATTAACAGCCTGGGAGAATTTAGACTAATAAAGAATAAAATTGAATACTACCAAAATTGAAAACTATATGAAATCCAAATATTCAACATAATTTATCGGCAATAGGTATTTAATAACAGTAGAAGCAATTGAAACACTCCTTACAACTCCCACTTGACAGTTCTGGAAAGCGAATTAAGTAGGTAATGACGATTTAAGTACAGTAAACGTTGCAGAAAGTTTCTCAACACATACTGTAGAGGAAACATTACCTTGTTTAGTTGCCGTGACAATAATGTACATGATCCTCAAACTCATAACGCAACCTGTAGCTCACGGTTCCTTTAGGTTTGGAGCACACCAACACGAGTCGACGCGAAATGGCTACAGAATGACGAAGACACAATCTCGAGGACACCGTTCCCCTTGGCGAATAATTTGCAGCTGGCTTGTGCCCGCATAAATGCCTCTTACCATTTTTCCATGGAGATATCACAATATACAGGGTATAAGGGGAACGCTGTCGAAAACAAAGTCAGATCGCGAAAAAAGCTGTTCCATACAAAGAGGTCGTTTAGGAAACACAATTTAGTATTTATTTATTTATTTTTAGGAAGACCAATAAGTTTATTCAAGGTATACTTACATGTTACAATTAACTACAAATAGTCCTCACCAATAGAAACATTTTTAATTTAATATCACACTGCAACAAATTAGTCATGCATGCCTACAAACTCAATCAGCATATTAACAATAATAATAATAATAATATTCATACACTCACACCTATTATCTAGCCCAAAGTAAGCATCATTAAGAGCAGCCCGTATAGCAAGGGGTACAGACCACTTGACCAGCCGGTCGTCAAATAATAGTTACTTCATGCTCAAAAAAGATCTTGTTCATATGACGTTTCGCCTAAGCACAACAGAATCTATGTCTCTGTGTGAAAAAGCTGTTTTTTTACAATTTCATTTTTTTCAGAAAGTTGTGTTCAGAATCTTTAACAACTGTCATCTGCCTTCATTTTGGAGAGCGCGATCTTCTACACCCGGTATTAGTTTGTGGCATTTAAAAATGATGCAGATTCTTTAGTAAGAATAGAAACAAGCCCGTTGAGGCATTTAAAAATAACGCAGATTCTTTAGTTAGAATAGTAGACAGCACGTTGAAGGCAGCCAAAGGGCATGATAATGTTTCAATATCATGTTTTTTATACTATATTCCTCAACAGAGGTGTAAGCACTTAATTCGTGGTGGCCATGGTTATTAAGGAGTTACGTCTATTCTTGAAATACCATTATATTTTTTACGGTCTGGGGGTAGGCTATTTTTTGTTAAATGACCGGCTGGCCGAATGGTCTGTGCCCTTTGCTATACAGGCTACTCGTTTTGGGTCTTGTGTTCGAATCCCGGTGGGAGCAAATGTTTGTATGATGAGTACGAGCATTTGTATACGAGTCATGGATGTTTATATGTTTATTCCAAATATTTATAAACATTTTATTAACATTCTTTCTGCGTTTTCTAGTATCGATAACACAAGCTTTTAATGATGCTTACATTAGGCTGGATAACAGGTGTGAGTGTATGATTATTTTTATAATGTTGTTGGTAGATCATTTAAAAAAAGTAGCGTCGCTTAAAGTATGTTGCAGCCTAATAAAATCAGCTTTTCTGTTTCGCCATGCTAGACGAGCATCCATCACATCTTTGATGACTAGCGGCCGCTTGCGACTCCGCCCGCTGTCGGTTATCACGCCAATAGATAGCCTGTATTCTTTCTCAGAATGACACCTGTTTCCAAATTTCGTCTAAATTAGTGAAGCAGTTTATGGTTGTTTACAATAATATTTATCAAACCTTACAATACACTTACTGTGACTACTGCTCTTTTACAAGACTACGCCTACTGAGGGAGTTTTTCTACATAAAATAATAAAATAATTATTAGTTAAGTTTCTCTACTAAATTATACACCGCCTTTCCTGTATATTGCGTTCGTTTTATCTCTGTACTGTTTATGAAAATGTGCAAAATGAAGAATTTCTATCTATTATTATATTATCCTAATACTAGTATCGCCAGCCTATATACGTCCCACTGTTAACTTAAACGTACTTTTCCCATAAAAGAAGGCCCGTTCCTTCTTTTACGGCTTAAAATGCCTTCCGAACACGGAGGAGCTCAAGGTTGCAGAATTTAATTGACCCATCCCGAGATCGACCATGGCGAAAGATGCTTTGATTTCGTAATCGGAACCACGTGAGCGTTTAAACCACTACGCCACCGAGCTCCTCTCTATAAAATATCATCAGTTTTCTTTTTACAAATATATTTTCCAAAAACCAACGGTTTACCAGGTTACTACAAATACCTATATTAGGCTTACTTTATTGCGGTATCAGTCGGTCACCCATCCAGTTCCAAAACATAGCAAACGTTGCCAACTATTTCGATAGTTACCTGAACGCGCAAGTTTGTGCTCTCATATACAAAATGTTGTATGCTCACACTATTGTTTCTCCTTTTTGTTCACACTTGACTGAGTTTGCACCTGTTGTTTCATAATTAACTAGTAAAAATACTGCCGAGCATGCTTTGCTCGCGCCTGGTTAATAAAGACCCTCAGAATTTGAGTGCTCTTAATTTTTAACATAAAGCACTGCTACAGCTGAACGTGTTTTTTCTTATTTGAACGTACTGTCTACAGCACGATAATAGCACTTTGGACTTTATTCTGTGGAAGAAAGAGCCCTTTTTACAATGCTACTACCAGACAAAGATTTGATGTGGTCTGTACTTGCAATGATTCGCTATTTTTATTAGCGTGTTACCTTTAGAATATAAATAAGCATAGAATATGATCAGGAAATGTTATTAATTACTAAATTTTACATTTGCGATGCGGGTTGTTTCTGCATTGTGGAGGAATAAGCGTAAGAGTATAATTGAATTAAACATTAAGCTTTACTGTATTCTATTAAACAGAGTTTTTGGTAAACAAGCACACAGCCCACCTGATAGTAAGGAGATACCGTATCCAATAGAAAGAGGATTGTGAAGCCAAGGGTATTATTTTCACAATGTTGACCCTCAATACTCAATATTTTTATTGCAAACAATAATATACAGTAAAGTGGTAAAGTAACATATTTTACAAGATCATTATGGACGCATTTCTAGAGGGATTATTACTATTAAAAACAAGATTATTACAAATAAGATGAGAATAAGTTAACATATTACAATATAATAATGGCAATTCTCGGAGGAGCTCGGTGGCGTAGTGGTTTGAGCGCTCTCGTTTCGATAACGAAAACAAAGCAACTTTCACCATGGTTAATCCCGGGATGGGTCGACCCAGTAGAAATCTAGGAGAAGCATTAGGTTGACAGCATAGGAGACAAGTCCCCTTTCTCTCAACACAACAAAATCTCGCTTTACCAACACATGTTTGGCTTCGATCTTCTGTAGGCTGGAATATAAATTTAGCGAGAAACATTTGCTCATATTTCACTAATCATTTGCTTCCAAAATAGACCTTGTAACACTCGTACAAGTATGTTTAATGTTTTGTTAAATTAACATTTCAGCATCGTGCATCATAAATAACATGCAAAGGTCAAGGTTCACAAAATTTGCACACTTGAACGATATTTGCGATAATTTCTTTTTTTGACCTCGCCTGTTTTTCTATTATGCTTCGGTTATAAGGAAAGAAGAAATAAAAGTAGGATATTATTAATAATAATCAACAATATCCTTGTTTTTGTTGTATTCTTGCATATGTACGCATACGCCGTGACTGAGGGTGCGCAGTGGGGCGAGACTGCGCCCGCGCCGCCGTGCGATATCGTTCCGCATCCTGCTTGCATTCTTGCGATTGTTGCCAACTACAGCTTGAGTTTTTATTGTTAGTTCTTTGTTGGTTATAAAACTTGTATTTCTAACCGAATATAACTGAAGAACATCAGACTTCAGAAACTTATTATCATAATTATTCTCCAAAAATAGTGCCTAGAATGATAATGCTTCTATCTAAAGAGTTTCTTTTTTGAATATCAACTTTAATAATCCTCTTGGGTAAAGGAGTTCAGGTAAAATCATAACGTGCTTCTTCTTTGATAGAAAACCTTCGGTCTACATGTTTTGTTTACATTTACGTTTACCAATCTCTGAGTATTATGATGATATCCTTGAAACTGTGCTTAACAAGCTAAATAAAATAAAATAAAATTAAATTAAATATCTGGCCACATATATGTACACAATGTCAAAAAACCAGGAATAATCTCCAAAATCCTGGAAAAATACTATTAATTGGTTATCATGCATAGCTTGTTTGCACATAAGTTGAGATTTTTCGTCGATTTCACATGTTATTCAATATGGCAATACGGCGGGCGAGATAGAAGTCAACTAAACGTCAACAAAGTAATATAGGCGCCATGATGAATTATTGGATGTGTTGCAGTTTTTTCTATCAAAATTCTTATTCTGTACCACGCATCAAATAAAAAGAAAATTGACAATTGAACACTGTTCTGAATATTTTTACCTAATTATCATTATAGTGTACATAGACCTAGCCGGGTGTCCGTATTACAAATATACGGCTTTAATAATAATTTAATAATAAACATCTTTATTTAATATTATATTTTTCAAATAATGATAAAATTCTGAAAGCCGATTTAAAATTACCATAAACGTCACATCTGACTTTAAAACCAACTAACCTTCTTATTACTTATAATTATAATTAGGAGCACGCAAAAGACTTCCTGGCACGTGTCTCTAGTTTTGACTGACAAGGTGTAAAGAGCGAGACAAAACATCCTTGGTTAATAACAGAAAAAGACAAAGAAAGATGTGTGTATCGGAAGCAGCCGTGCGTGACTGCGCGCGCGCCGATCTTGATAGTCTTATGTTACCAACGCCATATTGTTTTGTTTTTTATGTGGACACCGGCGGACGTCCGTGAGTTCAACTTTACCATCCCGTCAATCTTAAGGAATTTTGCGAAACCCCTTAAGGCTGCTTATGAAAATAGTATATCCTATATCATTTTTCAAGGAACTTCTCGCTTTGTTATCATACATTTTATGTCTCTTTTTGTTTACAATAATATTTTTTATTCTGATCTATATTGTTGGAATAATTATATTTCATTCGATCCCTTGACTTGAAATCCCTCTTTAAGACACAAGAGACTTCAAACTTTGAAATAAAATAATAAATAATAAAATTTTTCCTTTTATGCCATAATCATACGTACAAAAAATACAAATTATTCTTTCGAATACTTACTTTATTAATGACAATAAGCACTTATTACCTTGATTTCTTAAGCTATCTAAAGGATATGTGCCAATTGACATGATTTAATAAACCAAGAGCAAATACAAGCCCTTCCAAAATTAACCTTATCAAAGTCTCAGCAAAGAATATTACCAGTAATCGCTTCAATCACGGCAAGCATTGGTCTCGACGCCCTTACACCTTTATAAGCAGCTAATCTAGATTACCACGCACGCGACCAAGACGTGTCGTTCACGGTCTAATACCCAAAGACTTACGTGTTTAAAAAACAGGAATCCCGCTCTCGTGGGCACGCGCCACGTATTGTGAGGTGCTTCACCTTATGCGGCCGGCATTTTGCAACGTACCGCAAACGTTGAGAGTAAAACAGTAATAAGAAAACAATAATTAAAATTGGAGAGAGTAGCACAGCAGTAAGAAAATAGTAATTAAAATATAACATTATAACATAAAGGCACAAACAATGAACGAAACGAACAGAAAAAGGCACAAAATAACTAATTTAATTTTAAATGATTTTTGGAGTCGGTGTCTCGCTAGCTATTGTTTCTAGAAACAGTCAAGCATCAACTATGGAGTTGAATAGAAAATGAAGACCTGACACCAAAAATATGTTTCTGAGTAATTTTTAAGGTAAATCTTTTATAATTTCATAACTTAAAGTCTACTAATGAAATCAGCTTGTAAAGTAAGTGGACCTACAAAAACAGGGTTGATATTGTTTGTTAGGGGCTACCAAGTCTCTTGGGACTGTGATCTATAGATGAAACATTAAATGGAAGGTAGTATGTTGTAAGCAACAAAACTAGTCCCTATGGAGTTTGTATTATCCCTCAAATCTATACATGATCTGCAAAACTCAATTAGGTAATACCTAATTACGTTTTCCCTAATGGTGAAGGTATGTTAAAAGAGAACTCAGGACCCAGCTAATAATCAGATCTTAAATTATATTATAAATGCGAAAGTGGGTTTGTTTGTTTGTTATGCGTTGACCCCTAAACCACTTAACCGATTTGGAGCGATAACTAATAAAGCTAGTACTTGAATACATTTATAAATCTGCTTGGTTTCCTTGTTATGAAAATTTGAAATTATCGCATTTCTTGCTGCAGGTATTTTAAGAGAGATAAGACAAAGAAACAAAAGTATTAAGTTTCGTAATAAACATCTATAATTTACGAAACATGCTTAATTTTAATATGAAACTTGAGTAGGTATGAAAAACGAGGCTACCGTGAATTTTGAGCCTTTTGTTTTGGAATAACATTCGTGAGGTAAACTCTATGATTGGGATTTGTAATAAACTTCTATGGGGACTCAAAGCGCGATTTATTTCGGTCCGAATCTTCGGAAGTTCTGAACGCCTTTCACAGTAGGTGTGCAGATGACAATCCTAAAAGAAACCCAACAATGATAAAACACGACGTCTCAGAATACATAAAAGCCACACTTACTTAAAACTCATATCGAACTCACAAGTGTCATATTACCATAAACCGAAAAGTACTTTGAAGAGAGTGATCTCGAAAGTGACTTGCTAATGTTAATAAGGAGTCGGTACTACCCCCGATCTCACTTTTACTTCTGAATTTTTAAAGTCACTGCGACGTCTAAGTTAAAACTTCGCTACAAGTTAGGGTGGCCATGATTTGGGAGTGGTGGAAGTTTCTAACTTCAAAGTTTGAAAGCAGACGCTTTTAAAAAATTCAACGCGCGCCTTTAGCTGGGGCGCGGGACAATTGTTGAAATTTAGCTTAGACAATTTTAGAGTTAGATCTTTTATTTCTAGTAGGTAGTGCGCGATCGACCACAGGAGTAGTTGAACGCTTTAGAATCATATCAAATCAATATTTATTTAAAGACAAAACGGAATACAAAAATAATGTTTCACACATAAATCTATGCTGACGATTTTACACCCATCACGAACTTAGATTAGGCAGCGTTATCTATACTAATCTTATAAAGCTGAAGAGTTTGTTTGTTTGTTTGGTTGGTTGAACGCGCTAATCTCAGGAACTACTGATTCAAATTGAAAAAATATTTTTGTGTTGGATAGTCCATTTATCGAGGTAATATTAATAGGCTATATAACATCACGCTACCACCAATAGGAGCTGAGCATTAATTAAAAGTGTTGCAAAAACGAGGAAAAAATATTCCTTTTCAGAGCTTTCATTGCATGCGCTGCGTAAACGGTTAAACTTACGTATAAATCACGTAAACACGAATTGTTCTCCTTTAAAGTTCTAAAGTTTAAAAGTTCTAAAGTTTAAAGTTTAAATTATTTGAAATTGACTTTCTAGAACCAGTTTTTGGTAATCAAATTTGTTCTAAAATAATGTACAATCTTCGAAGGTGTTTTTGTAAACATGATATTATTCCTTATCGAAATCAATACATTATTCACCACAAGCATTTAATTTTGAGCAAAATTGTACTCGACATCATTTGATTTCAATGAATATCTTAAGAGATATCGTAGTTTAAAAATAACATGCACGCATTGACGATTTTTAAGGCGGGCGGGCGCGGGTGGGGCGATTAATGCATTAATTGCAAAGGTGTCTTATACACATGATTTAAATCCTTAGCCTACCTACCCCACCGTTGTTATTTTCCGACATCCACGCGAACGAAGTCGCGGGCACAGCTAGTTTGATATAAAACGGCTAAATTAAATTCTTAAAATGACTTCACAACAAGGTGACGGTACATGCTACTAAGTCACATTCAAGGACTTAGAAATGCTCTTGTGTCAAGAATTTCGTTCAGTGCGTAAATAAAAAATGAATTTATATTCAAAACTTTGTGTTTTGGTTACCCTATCAAATAAGGTTCAAACGGTCGGTGACGCAAGCTTCTGAACCCCTCTCGCTTTGCATACCACGTGACATTCGCCTTTGAAGTGCTGTTCTTGTGGTTTTCAAATGAATTTTTGTTTTTCGCTCAGGAATCCGCGGGAAAATATGACGTGTATACAGTGACTTTTTATATTAATAAAATTCAATTTTGTTGGGACTCTTTAAGGCTCAGAAATAACCAATAGTTTTAAATCACTAATTCACGACATAATTTACGTCATAATTATAATTTTATTAAATGTTTACTCTTATGTTACGATGAACATTTGATATAAATTTAGAAAGACAATCATCTGGCTTACAAAACCATGTCCAGGGGTGGGCTGGCACGGCTACCATCACAATGCCGAAATTACTATCAGCAATAATAATAATAATAATAATAATATTTATACACTCACACCTATTATCTAGCCCAAAGTAAGCATCATTAAGAGCTTGTATTATGGATACTAGATAACGGATAAATAATGATAATAATATGTATATAAATATTAGAAATATACTAAATAAACATCCATGACTCGTAAAAAAATGCTCGTACTCATCATACAAACATTTGTTCCTACCGGGATTCGAACCCGGGACCTATTGCGCGAGTAGCCTGGGGTACAGACCACTCGGCCAGCCGGTCGTCTACAACTATTATTACTACTATAACAAAACGTCTACAACTATAACAATTATTATTCATCAATTTGTTACTATTGACATAATCATCATCATCATCATCACCAGCCTATACCTATACGTCCCACTGCTGGGCACAGGCCTTCCTACATGGAGAAACACATGAGGAGCTTGGGCCATAACACTACTACGCTGGCCCAATGCGGGTTGGTAGGTTAAACAAACGGGACCAACGGCTTAGCGTGCCTTCCGAAGCACGGAGGAGCTCGAGACAACAAACTTTGATTGACCCATCCCAGGATCAACCATGGCGAAAGTCGCTTTGTTTTTCGTATCGAAACCAGACCGCTCAAACCAATACGCCACCGAGGTCCTTAATTGACATAAGCTTACAACGAAATACTAGAAAAAAAACAACGGGTGCTCCCAAATCCTCAGTAGCTGAGAGGTAAGCGGTAAGAGTAGCCAACTGGATTGCGGGTTCACATTCCGCAACAGGACACGGCTCTTTTTCAAGTCTATATGTCTTTTCACTATGTACAGATTGAGGGGCAATTTCATTCTCTTACTAACCTAAAACCGTTGGAAATGAGTTCAGAATCATAAAACAATTTTGTCTTGATTTTTATCTTATGACTCTACTTCAGAATATGTGACTGAAACAAGCATAAAGTACTTATGCGGCCATAATCTTATTTGCTTAGTAAACTTATGAAAGTATAGAATATGTTATTAACATGTTTTGTTTTTTTTTACTATACATAGACGAGTCTTTACCTCGATTTAATGATTAGGGGGATTCCCCACTCGTTTTCTAAATTATTTAATAATTTATTTTTCTATGCCATTCGTATTTCGTTTTCTCTCCTCCAATACTTGTCTTCAAAATATTTTAGGGCGTTCATTATATTCTAGAAAACTTTCCTTCAGCAGTTTGTGTAACATGAAATTTTAGGTTCCGAAAGCACGGTTAAGTAGGTCAAATGTCCAATATCACAGCTGCCGCCACAGTCCCCTGAAACGGTCGGAAATCAGGTAACAGCACTGGAAATATATAATTAGGTTGGATTTCGAAAAAATCACGTGACTCAGGAGGGTCTTATGACTTTTCATTGTGATTGTAACACGCAAGCGGTGTTGACTAGTTGGTTTTGTTAATACGATGATCGAATTGTTGACTGTTGAATTATTGCGATTCCAGTCAAACTCAGTGGACATAACATTTAGAATCATATATTTTTTGTAAAAAGCATAGTAAATTATTCAAAACTACATAATGTGAAGCGATAAGATGAAGATATGAAGTTATGTAGTTCATCATGAAGACGTCATGAACACACTGTTCTGGCCGCCTCCACCTAGCTGGTTTAAAACGTACTTTTTCACGCCTTCCTTCGAACCTATATACAGGATGGTGGCGTCAATACGACAATAAATTAAAACATGGTCTCTATTAGTTCTTAGAAATGGTTTGCCGATTTCAAAAATGTCGTATTCATTTGATAATTTCATGACATTTCTATGAAATAATGTAGCCAATGTTATATTACTTCATACAAATGTCATGAAATTATCAAATTAACCAAATGTTTTTGAAACTGGCAAACCATTTCTTTGAAGTATATAGCCCATGTTTCAATTTACTGTCGTACTGACGGCACCAACCTGAATGAAGATAGGAAGTGCATCATGAACACACTGCTCCAGCCACCTCCACCCAGCTGGCTCATAACGTTCCTTTTCAGGCCTCTTTTGAAGGAACCCATAAGAATACATGCTGGCGAAGAATTCCAAGTTTTGGAAGTACGACAAACAAACGAATTACTAAAGGAGGGTGCTAATCTTAGTATGAAGCCTTGCCCCACCTAAAAACTGACACGTCCAAAAGCAATTTAGGGCGCTATTAGATATTATTAAGACAAAGTATATTTACATACCAATACATTTTTGTTTAACGATGCGATTTCAGATATATACGTAAAAGAAAACTGAATTGTAATAACAATCAACACTAGCAATGTTTGTCATCTGTCAAAGTGCGTTTTGTTATTTTCTTCCTAGATAATAAACTTGTTCAATCCAATTAACTGTATTTAATTATTACTCATCTTTATTGTAATAAAATAATAATAATAATTTGAAAAAATAATGATAAATACATTAAAATACCTTTTATGGTTTTCAAAAGATAAAAAAGTATTTGTTTTCTATGAAACAAAACGCTCCGGTCAATGGTTTTCATTGACACAATATTACAATTCCGGAATGAAAGAATTTTGAAGATTTTATTTATGTTGGCAACATAACCTTAGCCTTATATTAACTCAAACTATTTCCAAAAATAATCTTTCTATTTATGAGGCATTATTGGAAATATTGTTTTGTTGGACATTAAACTTGGGTTGGGGCAAAAATTGTCATCCTCCTTTCTTTGTGCGCGATATTGAAACTTGCACACAAATTGATGATTAGAAATTAAATTTTATATTATCTACCTAAAATAAAAACTGCGCTAAATAAAATAGACATTACACTAGGGGGTTATATATTGCTAATATTGTCGGTTGGTGCTCGCTTTTGCAGCGATACATTTTCTTCCATGTAATGTTGTGCTAAGCTTCGCTTTATATTGCAGAGAATTAGGGGAATGCCATTGCCCTCATTGCTTCGTGAAGTTATTTGTTTACTCGACATACAAATAAGCTAAAAAGCTAAAATATTTTTAGTAGTCGAAGTAGAATTTTAAAATGCAAAAATAGTGTATTACAGAATACCCCTATTGCTTTCATATGAAAACTCATCAACTGTCAAAAGCAAACATTTACATTTTAATACGGATTTTTTGGGCTTACCGAGCATTAGGGCGTTCACCCACGACCTACAATCGGTGAACGATTATTTTGCTGTCGAAAAAAAATATTTACAAAGTTCTTCTGTTTTTTTACAAAACGTAGGTAATAAATAATAAAATGAAAATAGCCACCAAGAAAGTGACAGACGTGTGCGTTGAGTCGATCACAAAATTGGTATAAAAAGTTAGTGATAAAATATGGGCGATCATCGGACCCAAAGAGTACATTTTTGATGGGACCCTCTAAAAGTAGATCGTGGGCGGGCGAAGGTATCATCAATCATCATCAAGACGTGTTGACAACACCACTCACCTAGTTATCTTTCAAGGAAGAGAGCAAGTCATGTAGATGCCCAAGGCAAGGTATGTCTTCCTTCAAGTGATTGCTGCCTGTTCCTGATCTGATTCCCTCTGTCTGGAGGTGAGCTGGTAAAATTGCTTTTCAGAGCCTTTTTTTACGTCAGAAAACCCTTTATGGGTACCCATAGGACTTGGGGACTTGCCCCTGGGTTATGTAGGAGTCTCCAGCTGAAGGACGGCATACCCAATAAAAACTGACGGTACCCATCACGCCACATGTGCGCGGGGAAGCTCATAGCAAACATCTCAGGTCGCGCACAGTGATTATCCTTTCGGGCTGGACTTTGGTGAAAAGTGCCAAAGGTACTCGACACTTTGCGACCGACTGCGTTTTTTTTATTGTTTTCAATTTATTACTTCTGCTCATCATGTATGGTTCATTTGTGCAGTATAGCGTATTTGTTTGTTTGTTCGTTTGTATTATGCCCTATTTTTCCACTGACAATCTAATGACATACTACGAGTATATCGTGTCCAACATTATACACTTTCATTTCTTCCTAAACAGAAGCGAACAGAAAATTATTTCTGGAAATTTCTTCTGAGCAAGCATGACAAAAGAGATATGAAACGAAATGATAAATTATTGTCATACCCTTGAAAGGTGTTCGGAGATTTGTCATTGTCTTCCGAGAAGTATATCACGTGCTTACACCATTCAGACATGAGGCTTTACAAAAATGACGTACAGGGAAAGGGACGTTACCTTTTGTAATCAAATCAGGACTCCATACATTTATGGAAGAAGCGTAAATGGGTATTTCAGTATGAACAAATTTTTAATAATGCCATCGTTGTTTCTTAGGCATTCATTACTCAGAAATATCTTTCGAAGATATGGAACTTATTAGGTCAAATATAGAGCGTGAGTCTGGTATACTCCCTAAACTCCTGGTTACTACGTGGTCCGTATGTAGGGTCGTCTGGGTAGGTACCACCACCTTTCTTATTTCAGCCGTGAAATAGTTAGCTGTGTTTCGGATTGAAGGGAAAGGTAGCCAGTGTAATTACTGGGCATGAACGGCATTTCATCTTAAGCCTCAGGATGACAACGTACCAGCAATATCAAGTGATTTCCCTTGTTATTGCAGGTGTTTATAGGCGGCGGTTACGGCTTACCATCAGGTGGGCCGTCAGCTTGTTTGTCATCTAGTTGTATAAAAAAAACCTAAAGAAGAAAGGCAATTTTAGTAACATTTTGTTTTTAATTATTTATCTTTGAATATTTGTTATAAAAATACCCATTTCTATAGTGTAAGAAAAAATATTTTATTTAAGTAGGCAATCAAGAGGCACTTTCAAATCGCCGAAAACACACATTTTTATAACTATCACTAAAAATAATATTAACTAACAACGTCATAGTGTCTGTTTGTCTGTCATATCTGAATTTAGTTCCAAAAGTTGAACTACCGAGAAGAGCAAATTTCATCCAATAAACATGAAAAAAAATACACAAAGTGAAAAGAAACTTATTTTTCTATCAAATATGCGAAAATCGTCCCTAAAGTCATAGAACAAGATAGTAAATAAAACAAAATGAAAAGCAGAAGATATTGACACTTCGCCGTCAAATCTTTTGTCTAGACTCAATCTTCTGCATTGTGTGTAATAAATAATAGAAATCAATAAGAAGTTTTGCTTAGTGTATATTCTTTCGTTTAGATGCGATCGCCGTCACAGTCACAGTCAAGGGTTGCTTAACACTTTTTTTTCTTGCACACTCAGCTATTATGTAGTCCAAATCAAGCATCATTAAGAGCTTGTGCCATGGATACTAGATAATGGAGAAACGTGGATAGTAAAAATGTTAAATGGTGAGTTTTAAAAAAGTACACACTAAAAAACATTTAAACATCTTTGCCTCGTAAAGAAATGTTTCTACTCATCATACCAATATCTACCCCTGCCGGGAATTGAACTTGATAATAATTATAATACGTATGTTTTTATACTTAGCAGGAAAGACCCTGAGATGTAAAATATATAAGAACATAATAATTATAATAATAATCATACACACAAAGTTAGCATCATTAAAAGCTTGTGTTATAGATGCTGGATAACTGAGAAATAATGATAATAATATGTAGTTAAAATTTAAATATTAAAAATATGCTAAATAAATATATAAACATCCATGACTCGTGAACAAATGCTCGTACTCATCATACAAACATTTGTTCCTACCGGGATTCGAACCCGGGACCCCGACCGAGTACCCTGTATAGCAAGGGGCACAGACCACTCGGCCAGCCGGTCGTCAATATTATAACAATTAAGCTTTGAAGTTGTAACAGTCATTATTGAAAACGAGCCTTTATCCGCAGAGAGTACTGTAGGATCCCCTGAATAAGCAGTTAAGTCTTCAAAGGATTAACGGCATTCTTTCAAAGATCCGTAGTGCTATAATTACAGTCTCACACGCATCTTACAGCTATATTAATTAAGACTCAGCTCTTTGTTTCAGTTCCGCTCTAAATAAGTACTCCTCTATGGATGCTTTGTCACGCCTGTTTATTATCTCTTTGTCTGTACGAGCGTAATTATTATCTGTGCTAATGTGACCTAGTTTAAGGACTACGTTTCTAAGAGCACTACATTAATTAGGAAAATTCTAAGAAGGAACTAAGCGATGTTAAGCTCTATAAGCAATCCTAACAGGTCCCAAGTTTGTAAATAATAAATGTAAACTGGTAAACCGTATTCCGTAGGATACGGCATGTGTTTTCTTACCCAGATAGTGTTGTGGTTGTGAAAACTGTGGAAGTTGAAACAATGGTTTTTTTGCTAACTATTTTATTCTTAGATCTTAGTAGATAATAATTTTGGAACTTAATCATTCATCACCAGCCTATATACGTCCCACATCTGGGCACAGGCCTCCCTACATGAGAGAAGCACGTCAGGAGCTTGGGCCATAACACCACCACGCTGACCCAATCCGGATCGTTGGGTTAAAGCGGTTGCAGTTACAACCGGGAGCTCAAGTCAACTAATTCTTGGTCGGTCCAAGGCGAAAATTGCTTTCACCAGTCACCCTGCTTTCAACATGCCGCTTTCTCAATGAGTCCTGGCAACCTTACTCACCACATAAATACAACACTATAAAACAGCTAAATAAAATTCCAGTGGGATATACGACTATGTCCTCCCTCCCTGAAGTATCCCAGCAATCGCAACTTCCAAACTTACGATATCAATGCTTTAGTTTTCTAATAAAAGTGTATTTTGAGTAAACTTACCGGGAAAGTTTGAAAATTTAAAAGATATTGTTACCATATAAAACGCTACTTCGCCAATTTTCAGGGGTTAACTTCAAACTTCATACATATTGCAGTTTGTGCTAGTCTAAAACTGTTGTTCATTTTGGTCTCCTAGAACTATCCCAAAAGGCTTACGCTGAAATTTCTAGATTTATATTTTTTTCTGTGATATTTTTTAAGAACGCGGCGTAATTATGAACGGGACCATGTGCAATCACGGTTTAAAAATATTTGCTACCTTAAGGCTTATAATTGCATTCATATATTTGTGTCATAGGGTCGATGATGTAATTTGATTAAAAAAAACTTTTTTTTTTTTATACAAAGCCGACAAATGATTCAACACCACCTGATGTGAAGCAGGAAGAAGAGTCCATATGCGAAGACAGCTAGTGCAGGTTAGACACTCTCTAGCCGCCTCCACCTTGCTGGCCCAAAAGGTGCTTTTTCACGCCTCTTTTAAAGGAACCCTTGTTATAGGAAGGAGGGAACACATGTGCTGGCAAAGAATTCTAATTGTATTTCATTCTTAGTCTTATTATAACTTTAAAAATATTATTATAATCCTTCGAACAGTAAAAGGATTTTTACATCTAGTAATCATACTTTCCGCTTCACTCCTAACTTTTGCGTAGGTTCTAATGAATGTTTCCAATTCACAGAATGTACCTACTTTGAAGTATTGCTGTCTTGGAGTGTACAAAGTAACTAAGGCTCCTTGATGAAGTTTACACAACTTAGTGCATATTTAGATGAAAACAGTATTCTAGTTCGCTTGAGCTATCGAATCTTGAGGCCAGATGCAGACCACAAAGGAATAGTTTGTCTGACAAGAATTGGAGCAAGGTGCTCGTATAAACTTATGTAGGATCAACTATTATGTCTGCTGTGCCTCTAAATCAGGCCTTATATGTTAATAGTCATATCGTAGTAGTTTACGTGAGTGGGCAGATTCTCAGCAATAATATTCCACCATCTTCATCTTCATCTAACATCAGCACGCGTAGAATAAGGAACAAGAGAAGCTCGAGAAACGGTTTTGTCTACACCGTAATGTCATTTATGTCGGGCTAAGGTAAGGTAAGGCCCGACAAAAATGACATTACGATGTAGACAAAACCGTTTCTCGAGCTTCTCTTGTTCCTTGAGCTACGCGTGCAGGTAATATTACACTAGATCATCATCATCATCATCATATCAGCCGAGAGACGCCCACTGCTGGGCATAGGCCTCCCCCAAGGATCTCCAAACCGATCGGTCCTGCGCTGCCCTCATCCAACGACTTCCCGCGACCCTTACCAGATCATCGGTCCACCTTGTATGGGGCCTACTAACGCAGCGTTTCCCGGTACGCGGCCGCCATTATAGGATTACACTAGATATGTGCATTGATTCTTCGTAAATCTCACTTAAAAACTTTGCAATAGTATCCTCTTTTCGTAATCCGTTATTTATTCCTGATGCACGGACACGCCTACTAAATTAGAAGTGATGCTGGTTACTACTGCCACCATTAAATAATTTCTAAACCTTAACGGCTGCTTTCTGAGTTCCTGATTGAAATTAAGTACTTATAAATCTATACTCATCTAAAATTTTGTATAAAAAGTATTAATTCAGAAATTAAATTTCTAAATTGTATGCCTAATGAATTTACATAGTTAAGTAGACGTCAGTGTGTACATGAGTTATTATGTACATTTTAGAATGTTGTAAAGTATGAAGGGCAATTTTGTTTACCGAGGCCCTAGCAAATCAATAAATATATTCATGATTGCCATTAATTGTCTTCAAAGCTCGTCAGTTTTTTTGTATTATTGATTTTCTGTAACCGAACTAGTTTACTGAGTAAAATCAATTTAGCATTTTTTTAAATCTGTTATGTTATTTTGCTTTTTAATAACGATAATAAGTACCCGAAAATTTAGATATTGAATAAACCATCATTCAAAGAATATTATAAAATTTATGGGCTGTTCGTAATAACGGTTCTTACATTTTTAGATCGGGTACCCGTCTTTTAAAACGGTTTTACACGTAATGTTGACAGCTTGCGCTATCGGTATCCGATTAAAAACAAATACCCTAATCTTTAAGGTACATACCCGTTTGGAGTTTTGTTATAACGGTCGCGTATAACCGCTACCGTAAATTTAAGATATCTGATGATTCACTAAATTTGGATACCCCAATCCAAATTAATAATGATACCCCAATTTTGTGTTACATAAAGCAGTTTTTCAGTCCCCGCCCGGAAGTCTTGTCAGAATTAAAAACCTTATGTGGTTGGAACTTTTTTTTTTTTTTTTTTTTATACAAAGCACGACAAATGACTCAACACCACCTGATGTGAAGCGGTAAGAAAAGTCCATATGCGAAGACAGCTAGTGCAGTTTAGACACTGCTCTAGCCGCCTCCACCTTGCCGGCCTGAAAAATGCTTTTTCACGCCTCTTTTGAAGGAACCCATGTTATAGGAAGGAGGGAACACATGTGCTGGCAAAGAATTCCAAGTTCTGGAAGTACGACAAAGAAACGAGGTACTAAATTTCTTTGTGCGTGATGTTGAAGTGGAGACGGTAAATTGATGACTCCGAAGACCAGCACGCGTGGTCCTGAGTAGGAAGGGAGAAGGTGGGATAAGGTCAAAAAGCTCTTCAGAGCACTCTCCGTGATAAAGCCGATAAAAGGCGCTAAGCGACGCAATGTCACGCCGCAATTGCAGAGGCTCGAGGTTGTTCGTGACCTCTACATCGCCAACGATACGGACAGCACGACGCTGCAATCTGTCCAGGGCATCGAGTAGGTACTTTGCGGAGCCATCCCACAAGTGCGAGCAATATTCAACGCAAGACCGGACCTGAGTTTTGTAAAGCAGGCATAATTGGTCAGGCGTGAAAAATCGACGCACCTTGTTCAGGACACCGAGCTTCCGTGAGGCTGTTTTGATCACGGTTTCGATGTAGTTCCTAGAATTCAGATCACAACATATCTCCATGCCGAGCAGGTGTAAGGAGCCCTGTGCCGAAAGAGTGGTGCCCTGAAGAGAGGGAAGAGGAAGGAACGGCGAGATTTTGGCTGTGAACGCGCATACCTGTGTTTTCTTAGCATTGAACTGAACAAGATTGTTAGATCCCCATTCCGATATAAGGTTCAACACCCCGTTGAGCTCAATGGTAAGATTTTCTCTCTCTCTCCCGGTTTCAGCGCGCCCAGCTCCTGGGCGACCGAAATATCCCCCATGCACTGTACTGTCATCCGCATAGCAATGAATGTTTCCTAACGAAAGCATATCATTGATATGAAGAAGAAAGAGTGTAGGGGATAGAACAGAGCCTTGTGGTACACCGGCATTCACTGACATGAACCGCGAAGCGCATCCATCTGCGAGGACACGAATTCTTCGCTCATGCAGGAAGCCGGCAATCCAGTTGCAGAGCTGAGCGGGCAGACCGTATGCCGGGAGCTTGGAGAGAAGAGCCCTGTGCCAGACCCGATCAAACGCTTTGGCAATGTCAAGGCTAACAGCCACTGACTCACCACGTTTGTCAATAGCTTCACCCCAGACATGCATTAAATACGCTAGAAGATCACCCGTTGACCGTTTCGGCCGAAACCCGTACTGTCGATCATTAATTAATGAGTGATCTTCTAGGTATCGGATCAGCTGTTTATTTATGATCCGTTCCATGACCTTGCAAAGAACTGAGGTGACAGCTATTGGGCGGTAGTTAGCTGGGTCTGAACGGTCTCCCTTTTTGGGGACCGGTTGCACATTGGCCCCTCTCCAAGATTCCGGCACACACCCAGAAGAGAGAGAAAGACGGTATAGCCGCGTTAAGACGGGAGACAACTCCGCTGCGCAGTTTTTCAGTACTATCGCTGGGATGCCATCAGGTCCACTAGCTTTCCGGACGTCGATTGACTGAAGCTCCGCACGTACATCACATTGCCTGATACGGATATCAGGCATTGTGTGGCCACAGTGGGAGAGTGTTGGTGGCTGTGAGTTGCAGTCATCGATTCGGGAGTGAGCAGCAAAGAGTTTTACCAGGAGATCGGCTTTCTCTTGCGGCTTGTGAGCTAGCGAGCCGTCAGAACATCTCAACGGGGGCAGCGAGGGTTCACAGAAGTTAGACTGCACGGCTTTGGCCAGACGCCAGTAGCTACGGCTTCCCGTAGGGTGCGTAAGAAGTTCATGGCCAACTCGTGCAATGCGCTGTGCATCCGCTCTGATGAATGCCCTTTTGCAGGACTTGGTGGCGTTGTTATAGGCTGCTTTCAGTGAGTCAATGTTGGGATCCCCGCAAGCTCGGCCCCTGATCCAAGCGCGATATGCCGACTGTCTGTTCTCAACAGCTAAGGCACACTCGCGGTTGAACCAGAGGTTACGCCTACCCCTACTGATGAGATCGGAGTGAGGGATATAGTACTCCATCCCTAACATGATCTCATCAGCAACACCAGTAGCGCTTGCGTTCGGGTCCAGCTCACTGAAACAGCGCTGCCTCCAAGAGACAGATGCGAAGTAATCCCGCATACCGTCCCAATCTGCTGACGCATAGTGCCAGATGCGGCGTTTTGCAACCATAGGTACCGGTGGCGACGCCCGTGGCACCCCAGCGGATACCAGGCAGTGATCCGATGTTCCCAAAGGAGCACGAACCTCTAGCCGATATCCATCCGGGCGAGTCGTCAGCAGAAGGTCCAACAATGAGGGCGCGTGACCGACAATGTCTGGAATCCTGGTGGGCTGGTTTACCAGTTGTGTCAGGTCGTGTGTGAGAGCGAAAGCGTGGGCAGTTCTACCAGCATGGTCAGTTTTAGAGGAACTTAACCACGACTCGTGGTGAGCATTGAAGTCCCCTAAAAACACCAATTCCGCGGTTGGAAACTGCTCCTGCGCAACATCTGCGACCCGACTAAGGTGTTCAAAGAGTCGAGTTGTCTCCATATCACCGCTGTGGGATCTGTAGAGGCACACGTAGACACGGCAATGTGTGCCCAGGTCCACATGCACCCCAAGAATAGAGTAGGAAGGGTCCTCCAAGCAGCGCAGACGGCGACAACAAACATCCGCCCGGACAAACAAGCATACCCCGGCCTTCGCTATGAAGGACTCTTCAAGAGCGTAGCCGGGATAGTCCAGATAGCTTGTGTCAGCCGGGCGGAGTATTTGCGTCTCCGTCAAAAACAGCATTGCAGGTCGAGCCGTCTCGAGATGTTGGTGGACGGCATTGAGGTTAGCATGGAGCCCACGGATGTTAGTGAGCCCGACCTCAAACAGCGTGGTTTTGGTGGGGGCGTGCACCGCTGATCGACTGTAAGTGTTTCTGAGCGCTGGCATAGTGGGTGATGGAAGAAAGAGAGGCGTGAATTGGGTGGACGTTGTAGCGATATAGACGGTCAAAGCGTGAGGCCTGTTTCCCCAGGTAACAGCCGACAGCAGAGAAGCGCTGACCCGCCGAACGGAAGGGCCCCCGAACCCCCCCGGGAATGGCCGCCGGGACCCCACCACCCGGTCACCAACCGGCACGACGGACCACCCCAAGATTATGCGTGGCATGATAGGGCAGCCTCACGAACTGGTTAGGTTCGCTTGGGCCCCTGTACTGTGCCACGGGCGGCCAGCGGAACAGCCGTTTCTTCGGGTCTCCCTGGTCGGCGGGTCAATGCAGTCCACCTGGCTCTGGTTAGACGGAAGCCGTCACTGACCGAATCCATCGCCGCAACGTCCCCCCAAGCTCTGGTTGTACGCTGACTGATCCCGGAACGCGACCACAAGTGGTCACTTGGCGGGTTTTACGCCATGCGTACGGTGGTCACTAACCAGACGGGTGTTCAGACCCTACCACCAGTGGAGCAGTTGGTAGCTCAGTAATCCCTTAGTCGCCTCTTACGACACCCACGGGAAGAAATGGGGCGGTGAATTGTATTCTAAATCCGTCACCGCACGGACAAAACGATGATTGATAGGTTAATTCGATACTAAATGATCATAAGTACATGTTTTGTATGTGTTTGAAGCTTCAAAATCTCGACTCAGAAATCTGTACTACGAATAGAAATTGTGGCACTAACTGCCGTCTTTGCCTCGCTATATAGATAACACAATCTTCAAAACAACGTTCGACGAAATGATATTCGCCAAAGAGAAAATACACTTTGCTTTGCATAAAGCAAGTACAGAAATTGCAATTTCGCAATGCATTCTGTTGTGATTGTTTGGAGTGCATGAACGATGCTGCATTTTTCATGCTTATAACATTTAACTCCGCTATATTGTGAAATATTGCTTTGGGTGTTGGCATCGAATGATAAATAGCTCATAACTGGGCTTACGCAATTTTATTTTCGGATGTAGATTTACGGAAAAAATTCAAAAGCAATTTCATATTGGTGAAACAGTTAAAATTCAAATTACGCTAACGAAAATAGGTTTAATTACATACAACAACGGTTTAGAACATTTCGACATTGTAGGGTGGACGTTAGCTCATAACGCAAATACAGATAGACTAGAAGAATTTCACAGGGATATTCCAAATCCAGCATCCTGAGGAGCTCGGTGGCGTATTGGTTTGAGCGCTCTGGTTTCGATACGAAAAACAAAGCAACTTTCGCCATGGTCGATCCTGGGATGGGTCAATCAAAGTTTGTTATCTCGAGCTCCTCCGTGCTTCGGAAGGCACGTTAAGCCGTTGGTCCCGGTTGTTTCTGCAACCGCTTTAACCCACCAACCCGCATTGGGCCAGCGTGGTGGTGTTATGGCCCAAAACTCCTCATGTGTTTCTCCCATGTAGGAAGGCCTGTGCCCAGCAGTGGGACGTATATATAGGCTGGTAATGATGATGATTCCAAATCCTGGGTAGCTTAGATAGTTAGAGCAGTCGTCCGGATTGCGAAAGGCCGCGGGTTCGATCCCGCCTCAGGACGTGAAATTTTTCTAGTTTAGATATATTTTAATTAGGTTTAATTACTTTAAGAAAAAGCATCAAACTTTTTAAGCAATCCCTAAATTTATCATACTTTTCAACAAGTCGTGATTCTGCGATTCTGTTCACCAGCACCAAATAATATATTATTATACAGTAATGCCAGCACTGCCGTCTCTGCCTTTATTACGAGAACGTAATACCCTATTTAGATTTAGAAGACAACAATGAAAGACAAAAAGAATATGATAATGAAAAAATTTAAAAATATTATTAAAAGGTGCATGTGACCGGTTTGTTGACATGTAACCATCTCGGAAGGGTGTTTTTTATGTTGCTCTATCTTTACAGTATGTAACAAAAGCCCGAAATAAAATTAAGGGAATGGTGGTGTTCCTTATCAAAAGTTTGACACCGTTCTAAATACTTATGTTTTTTTTTTTTTTTTTTTATACAACTAGATGACAAACAAGCTGACGGCCCACCTGGTGGTAAGCGGTTACCGCCGCCTATAGACACCTGCAATAACAAGGAAAAGCACTTGATATTGCAGGTGCGTTGTCATCCTGAGGCCTAAGATGAAATGCCGTCCATGCCCAGTAATTACACTGGCTACCTTTCCCTTCAATCCGAAACACAGCGAACTGTTTCACGGCTGAAATAAGAAAGGCGGTGGTACCTACCCAGGCGACCCTACATATGGGTCTACCACCTAGTTTCCCGATAAATTAATAAAAATATAAAATTTTAAGTAACGCCCGGCTTTATTAATCATCTATCTAACACATCTCATTGAGCCTATTCCTATGAGACCAAACACGCTATATCTGCTGTAAGTTTCTGAAGAATAAAGGATCCCGCAGACTTTTGATGGTATGGGATCAGGTCAAGGTTAGTATGTCATAGGATTATCACCGAAGTGACAGTGCACCAAATTTCAAATCAATCGGATCTGTGAAGGTTAGTAAAACCCTTTTAACTTGTAGAAAATGAGTTGATAGTCATCAAACGCCTAAACTAGTCACGTAAGCTTTTAATAAAAATTAATTAAATCAAATCGGTCCATTCATATAGGAGCAACGATGCCACAGACAGATACACAGATACACAGACAGACACGTCAAACTTATAACACCTCTCTTTTTTGTCGGGGGTAAAATCATTGTCACACCAGCTCTTGCCAACCCCAAAAATGCGTACTATCGCTTATCATACGACACACTACAGGTATAGCACACACACATATTATACAACCTGCGCACATAGTACGATATCAACCACATAGCCCCAGGATTCTGAAATCAAATTTGGCAACCTGTAACACCCAGTATAAATAAAAATCAAAGTTTTGTATGTTTGTACCCTATGCGCTCCGAACCCATTGATCGGATTCTGATCTCATTTTTAATTCTAGTCTAGTCACACTATTAGCCAAACTAATAACACTATTTACACTTGATATTTTTATACCTAACTACCTACTACCTACTTTGTTTGTTTACCTAATTTTTATATTTTAATTTGTATCCGGTAATTTAATAGTGACATTTAATTTTATTGTGACATTTAACATTTAATTTTATTTTTATTAATTTTAATTTAATTTCAAATGAAAAATGTGTTGCAGTGCCTGACTAGGCTCCATAATGATACCTAAGTGTTATTTAAGATCTAAATGTAAACAATATGTGATGCAATAAATGAATATGAATATGAATATACACAATGCTTATGCAATATTAGGCTTTGGAACTTTTTTTTTTTTTTTTAAACAAGTGGTGTATAAATATTTCCTCACTCTCTGATCCTACTTCTTCCTTTCTAATTTCCTCCAATCACTTTGTTTACCTAAATTTCCTTCAAATCTGAATATATATTTATGTATTATTATTATTACTATTTAATATACATTTATTTATGTATATGTATAATTTTAAATTGATTTTCACTTTTTTCCACTTTTTCGTACCTATCATTATTGTTTAGTAAGTAAACTCCCTACCACAAGGTTGTCTGGTAGAGGTCGCTTCTAGCGATAAGACCGCCTATTTTGGCATATTGTGGTTTTTATCTCTGAGTTGTTTATGTAAATGTGCAAAATAAAGAATTTCTATCTATCTATCTATACACAATAAACACGCGTGCTGCCCGCTTAATGGCAAGCTGTTACCGTAGCCTATAAATGCTCGTAGCACCTTGGGCACTACTCACGCATCGCTCCCAATCAATAGAAAACTTTATGTTTACATATTTGGAGACGAGTCCCTCTGATTCCAACGTAATGCTTTCTCAATAAGCTCTAGCGACCTTACTCACAGGAGGAACACAACAATACAAAAGTAATGTCATTTAGATATTTGAGTGGTAAATACCACGACGCCCTAACACCTTTTAAACTGATTTGAGAAAAGCTTGTGTAGGCATACTCGTGGACGCCCGCGGCTCTGCCTGCGTGGATAGGTTGTTACGCCAAAAGATAGCTTCTACCCTTACTGAGGATGTAATCTTTCTCCATGGCAAATTTTATCTCAAACGGTTCAGCGGTTCAAAAGTGACAACGTAACTAACAGACAGGTAGATATACATTTACGTGATTAGGAACTATAAAACACTAACTTTGAATATTATTGATCCATATAGTTACTTGTCGCTTTAAAGGCTACGGTCTTAATTCGAACGCAATAAGGTTCAACTTACATTGCAATAATATCGATACCATTTGTAGTCTCCACATCTCAACAGGTGTCTGTTTACAATCCAAAATGGTCACTTCACTTCACTGTAAACACTTTTGCATTAAAACCTATACGCACAAATAGGTGTAAGTCACAAAATTCCAAAAAAAAAACTCAAATTTTTTTTTGTTGTTCATAAGACACGTTAGTCGCAAGCGCATGTATAGTAAAAAGTGTAAGTTGAGAATGCGTCCCCGCGTGTGTGGGGTTCGAACCCGAGCCGGTAACTAACCGACGAACAACTGGCGTCCGGTAGCAACCAACCATATCGGAAGCACTCGCCGTATTGTGTAGTTATTGAGTAATTTATTCTAATACTTCACTTGGTGTACACACTGTCTCCGACTTTAGATAGCTATCAAACTGACTGAGAAAAAACAAAAAAAAAACTCAAGTAGAGGTATTAAAAAAACATCTAAGATAACCTTCGGAATAGCAATTCTATGTTTTTGCACATTTTCAATTGTGTTATTCAAAATGTAAGAGAACAAAACATCAACAGAATTTCCGGGGATGACATATGATGCATTTTTTATTATTAAGTATTAGGGCTGAAAAAGTTAATGACAATTTTAACTTAACCTTTTTAATTAAGAAAATATTTTCTCTTATTATTTTATCGCCCTTATTGCTTTTGTATCCTTGTGTACGCTCCGTTGTTATATTTCGAAAATTGCGGTTCTCTCGAATTTGAATCGATACTCGAAATAAATTTACCATTCACCGGAACCGTATGTATCGGATAGCTCAACAAGCAAGCGTCTACTTGGCAGCTTCTTCCGGGCGATATCGCTTAGCGGCGATTAACTATACTCGAACTCCGCTAATTTGCATCGCACCACTTTCGTATGCGAATATTGTACTCTGGATCCGTTTTTTACAATTCATTTAACTTTGAACCCTATTCCGTGGATGAGAAGGGAGAAAGCGTTAGGCTGCTCATACATTAACACGTCTATTTAAATTCTGAAACGCTTAGCGATAAGAGTCAAAAATGTTGGTGGTACGTAGCCGAGTTAAATATGCCAAAAGCTCGCAATCATTACAGCGGAATAACATTTTGTGTCTATTTTGTATTTTGAATAGTTTGTAGTTGAGAATTATGGTACGCGTATTAAAGTATCACCCAGAATAGGCACATAATTTTCTTCAATAAATTCTTGGCATTATATAAATGTTTAACATGTATTAAGAAAAAAAAATGCAGAAACTGATAGAAGAAATTTACATGGTGAATGCTCTTAGCAGCAGCGGTGAGAGCATGTGGTGAAGGCCAGGAATCGATGGAACATCTTCTGTGTCAATGCGATGCCCTGGCGAGGATCCGAATGAGTCTTCTGGAAGTGGCGTATCCAAAGCCAGTAGACTATAGACTCTTTCACGCCAAAGATATAGTGAAGCTTATGGCAGCTATATTTAGGACGTGGGAGAGTGAAGGCAGGGGTGGCACAAAAGATCCCGAAGGGTCGAAGTGCATCGTGGCAAAGTCACGGCCCCATGATAAGATAAGATAAGATAAGCGATGAGAGCAGTATAGGAATGAAGAGCAAGCATTGTGTTGACATCTTGGACACGAGTTTTCCAGCTCCAAACGTTATGCCATCAAAAAATTAGCTCTGGAGACCTTAACCCTTGCGTGGAATATTGCTCGCACCTGTGGGAAGGCTCCGCCAAGTAGGTACCTCCTCGATGCACTGGACAGATTGCAGCGTCGTGCTGCCAGTATCATTGGCGATGTAGAGGTCATGAGCTGCCTAGAGCCTCTACAATTGTGTAGTGACATTGCGTCGCTTAGCGCCTTCTATCGGCTTTATCATGGAGAGTGCTCTGAAGAGCTTTTCGACCTTATCCCACTTTCCCCCTTCCTACTCAGGAGCACGCGTGCTTGTCTTCAGAGTAATTAATTCACTGTTTCTACCTCAACATTACGTACAAATAACTTTTAAAATTTGGAACTCTCAACCACCACATGTCATTTTATTACATGGGTTTTTCCAAAATAGGCGTGAAAAGGCACATATTTTTCCACCTCGATCTTGCTGGCAAGCTTCAAGCTGTACTGTCTTTGCATATGGACTTTTTCTTAGCGCTTCACATCAGACAGTATATAAAAGAAACAATAAGTAGTGTTTTCTGGCTGCGATCTTATGTATGTTGCATTTTAAACAATTATTGTCCTAATTCGGGTCGCTCCGTTCCCTATAATACGGTTGAGCGGAGCGATGGCTGGGTTATGCGTCATCTTGTGAACAGGTGCCACTAGTGGAAATGGACATCTCTAAGCTTCCTTGATTTTGTAATAATTTACTTACCTATTCACCAATAGTTATCATTTTTGAGGGATGTAGGTATATGGCATTATAGAATTATAAAAAACAAAACAATTATTATTGTAATGACGTGGTCAGGCTAGTGTTTGGCTTTATCAGGCCTTTGTATATTAACTGTTAACCTTTGTGTTATAATATGTATCTTATGATGGTGCATTGTCGGACAGCCTTTCAATAAAGTAAATAATCTTGTCATTAGGTACTTCTTGGTACGTTAATATACCTATTTTTTATACTCTGTGTGACACTGCACTGCTAAATACTACTACTATGTAACTAAACATTGTAACTGAATATTTGAAAAGAGTGACTACACGAGTTTGTTGCCGGAATCTTCTCGGTAGTTCAACTTTTAGAACTGGTGTAAATTCAGACAGACTGACAGACACAGACTGTCTGTCTGACAGACGGACCGATAGACAGATCGACCGACAGATCAATAGACAGACTGACATTATAACATTGTTAGCTTTCGTAGACGCAGACTAGACAGAGAGACCAACATTATGACATTGTTAGTTAATATTATTTTATGTGATAGACATAAGGATTTTTTGACAAATCGAAAGTGCTTCTTGGGGGGCCTAATTGAATAAAGATATTTTCATTTTTATTAATTTTAATAAACCCTTGTATTGAATTTACACCATATAAATACGATTACTCTAAGCAATATAAAAACCAAATCAATTATTTTTAAACAAAGTTAATCGTTTGATTATTTGTCAGCTTTTTTGGTGACCTCTTTAATATACAACTTTGATTATCCAAAATGATTCTCACAATTCACTGGCACTCAGAAAAAGCGTCCTCCTAATAATAGAATCGAACAGCATATTATAGCAATCAAGTAATCGTTGTCCATTTAAGGACTTGATTCAATATACAGCACGAGACGGGAAGCGGCAAGCGGCCACCATAAATATTAATTGACTCCTCCAAATGTTATTTAGAGTTATTGAGACACTGTTCTTTTCTCATGTCATTTTTTAATTTGATTTTAGAACGTTGGAACGCTTTGCGTTGGTTTTTGTAATAGTGTGATAGTCTTTTGAGAGAATGGTTTAGTGTCTTAGTTAATTAGGAAATAATTTTTAAAAATCGGCATATTTTATTTTATTTATTTATTTGGAAACAGACCGTCGTACAGGCTACTTATTTATGTCTAGAATGTATTGGTAACATATATAAATGGAATGAAATCAAAATATCTTAATTCAATTAGGCTCCCAAGTGGTAAATAATATTAACTAACAATGTCATAATGTTTGTCTCTCTGTATTGTCTGGTAGTAGAAAGAGACAAGTAGGTTGACTGCCATACGGCATTTATGAAACTGAAAAATGTACACTTGTTAGTTTTACTCGCTTTAAACTAAGATCACAGAGCTAAGTGGCACAAGAAAGTCCATTGAAATTAATTATGTCATTTTTTTATTCTTTTTTATACAACTAGATGACAAACAAGCTGTCGGCCTACCTGGTGGTAAGCGGCTACCGCCGCCTATAGACACCTGCAATAACAAGGAAAACCACTTGATATAGAGGGTGCGTTGTCATCCTGCAGCAGTCACCCGTATTGTAGAGGCAGTGGGTTCGCATCATATTCTTCATGATAATTGTTCTTTTTTCAACCTTTACTTTTTTTTAAACTTGAGTTTTTAAACCTCAACATTTTTCATTTTAATAGCATAGATGGCTTTTAGTTATTTAACAATTTGGGTGGCAGCTTAAAAAAACCAGTTTCATAATATGGGGTTGTTACGTTAGCAATGACGTTATATTTATACAGCAGTAGATCTGTTTGCTTGGATTTTCTTTTTTTCGTATTTTTTTTTGGCGGGGTATCAATCAGTATCCTACTCAAACAAGCTTAACGAGAATCCGTGTGAAGAACATTACCCTCTATCTGACTCAATCGAACAAACACGACCCCATAAAAAGCTCGAGTGACCCGACGCCGGATGCGCCGTGTGCCGGACGTCCGGACCGCTCGTCCGGAACGCGTCCCATACATACCGCCGCTAACTTATCAGTAGGATAACACTTCGAATAGCACGTATAAGACGGTACTTAATCATTTTTTTTTTGGAAATTGCCAAAGGATTACAATACCAATTGTCAATTTTAGTTCAAAAATTGAAAGTTAAAATAAAAAAAATACATAATTTACAAAAAAAAATACGATAAATTATTTTCACCTTTTATTATACACATTTCAAGTAATAATAAAATTTGTCGAATATTCTAAAAACCTAACTTTTTTGTTGTTTAATTTTAACATTAAAATAAAGCTTTAAAAGATATTTAGAAAAATATGTAAACTATAAAAAATCATTCCCTCGAACGAAACCGTATTCGCAAATAGTTTTGACATTGCGAGAACAGACGTTCGCATAGAATGTAAAAGTTCACAGATAAATTAAATACGAATTCTATTTTGAATTTTTCACTTAGTTTTATTTAAACTTTATTATATAATATTATAATATATGTGTGAAAAATTTATTTACGTAGAAAAATATCTAAATTAGATTTTTTTTGAGAAAAAAATTACGAAATAAGTCAGCTGTTCCATGCAAACTGGTTGTGTAAGATTACACATTAGTAGGAAACCGATTTTTTTTTTTGCTATTTTTAAGTCTTTTTCAACAAGTAGCCAGCACTGCCGTCTGCCTTCATTTTCGAGAGCGTTCCCTTCCGCCTTATATATTATATGAGAATAAATAACCTACTGCTTCTGATACACTGTGACGATATGAGTGGTGCTTTCAACTAATCTGTGGTTTTATGGCCCTTTAAAAACACATAACCATGTCGGAACCCGAGACTTTTGCTCTTCTCGCTAAGTTTTATTGATGATTATTGTTTTTATTTCAAACAATACAAACCTAGACAAACAAAACAAAGCTAGATAAGTATCTACTTATTGATTTCACCAAATAAAAATAGTTAGTTGTCCACGAAAATTATTGTTTTTTTATATGACAAATGTGGCGAACAAGCGTGCGACCCACCTGATGTAAAGTGGCGTCCGTAGCACCTTATGTACTACTCACACGCTACAAATTTCTTAAAAATAAATAATAATAATAAAATCGTTTATTCACTCTATACTTAAATACAAGATTAATTATGCTGCTTAATAAGTTTGTGATAGTCTGATGCCTGAAATAGGTTTCAGAACAAACCTGTGACACAGGACATCAGGCCCCCCTCGTTATTAATACATATCCATAAGCGCGCGCGTGTGTGTGTGTGTGTGTGTGTGTGTGCGTGCGTGCGTGCGTGCGTGCGTGCGTGCGTGCGTGCGTTCGTGAGTGCGTGCGTTCGTGCGTTCGTGCGTGCGTGCGTGCGTGCGTACGTGCGTGCGTGCGTGCGTGCGTGCGTGCGTGTGTGTGTGTAGAAGAGAGATGAATGAATATGAATATAGAAAAAGCATTGTAAAACAGCATAGGTGATGAGTCTCCCTGCTCCCAACAAAACGCTTTCTCGCTGAGCTCTAGCGACCTTACACACCGCAGCAACACAACACTACAATGTACTGATATTTAGATGCGATCTTCTGTAAAGTGAAGGTAATACCTGAGATGGACGCTATAAATTCGAACTTAAAAACTTCTATGCCCTACCATGCGCATGGGATGCGAACCTAACGTAAGCCGTGGTTTTTCAATCTCAACCTCATTCTATGCTAATTAATGTCTTTGAATTGAAATTGCGTTAAATCATTATATCTGTGCTGTGCTAGTCAGGGTTTAGGCTTTCCTATGTGATTTCTTCCACCATAAAACAATAGGAGAAATATTTTATTATCTTCGTAATATTTTACGCATAAAATTTTATAATCTGTGCATCAAGTTTTAATGTGCTTGGTCATATTTTACCTCACTAGACATTAGTAAAGCTTTTTGTTATGAGAGTAAAACAAACACCAACAGTAGATCTAGGGTAAGTTGTCATAAGTTCTGTCAACAGTTAGACACAAGCTTGACATAGCCAGCTCGCAGTCAGCGATGTAACTTTGACTTTTTATTTCCTTGAAATTCAACAGCGCAACCGTTATTTGAAGATATCACGCGAATGGTATTTAACAAAAAGTTTAAGATGACTTTTTGTGACGTAGATATTGAGATAGAACTTTTGTAAGCTGTTTAAAAAGTTACTTATAAAATAATGTTTACTTTTTTAGTTGGCATAAATCCACGGCACTTCGTTAATTTAGTACATTAAGATTATGTATAATGCCAATAATTTTAACGGATTCACGTTATGTAAAGCAAATGATACTCACAGACTCGTTTTTGTGTATGTGTGGATTTGTTAATACCAACAGTGTTTATTATGATACTCGTAAATATATTCCAAATAAACGATTGACTTAACAATCTTAAAAGGAAAGAAGTAAGCCGTCTGAGCTGCTGTGCCGGCCAACCGCGTGCGGGAAACACACGGGAAACATTACCGTGTAGGGTTGTCGCTTTTAGGTTATTCAATTCGTATGGAGGACTAGTCTCTGTGCATAAAATTATGCCTATTTCCCTTGCAGGGTCGGCAGAGCATCAGGCTTTCAAAGTAGAAAGTTTATTGTTGATATTACGTTGTGTACACCGGGAACTGATTACAGTTTTTGTTTCAACCTTGTCATGTTCTTAGTTTCGCGGTTTGTGAAGATGCTGTCTATATAATAGATTCAATTTAAACATAACTATTTATTAAATTAGCCAAGTAGATATTAAGTGGCTTTTTTTCAAACAGAAGTTAAAACATGGTTAGATGAAAACAGCTTTTGTTCAATAGCTAAGGGACCTAAGAGAATATTGTTTGCCTATAAGTGAGTGGAATTATGACAATAATAAAGTAATGACGCTATTATTGTACTTAAGACGACGAATAATGCAATATTTTGCATTAAAATTAGTATTGAACTCACATTATATAAAAATAATTTAGCTTGACAGTTTCTGGTGGACTATCTGGATTAAAAACCTTTAGTAATATTGAAATTCGTATACGATTTGAAGCTAAATAAATTACCAAGTACGTAAATAAAATGCAACGGTGGTGGGTCGGCGACGAACAAGCTGATGGCCCATCTGGTGCTAAGTGTTTACTGCCGCCTATAGAAACCTGCAATAACAAGGAAAAATCAGTTGGTATTGCAAGTGCGTTATCATCCTGAGGCATAAGATGAAATGTCGTCCATGCCCCGTAATTTAACTGGCTACCTCAATCCAAAATACAGCGAACTGTTACATGGTTGAAATAAGAAAGGCAGTGATACCTACCCAGACGATCCAACGGGACTACCACCTTTTTTTTTGTTTCGCTGGGAAAAAATGCCTTACGCGGAACGGTTCCTGGGTCTACCCACTAAAACGACTAAGCGGCACTCCCTCATCGCCTTATGTAGTGGGAGGACTGGGAAACCGGCAGAACCTCTACTTCCAGCCCCCCACCGGCAATTGCCCGCCTAGGCGGCGGGCCCTTCCCGATCGTTCATAAACAACTTTCTTCGCTTCTTTCCAAGCCCCATCAGTCTGTTTATCAGGCCCTATCAATCTGGTTTTCAACAGGGGCACAGCACTGTCACTGGCTTGGGCAATGAAGCATAAGCTTCTTACTGTTCTTGTTCTTCTGGATTTTATTAGTCCTTTCAATTTTCGACTTTAACATCCTTATGGCATACTAAAGTCTACTTATATCTCTCCTTCAGTTTTAGCCTGGCTTAATTGGTTTCTGCGGGGCAGCGGGTGAGCCTGGAGGAGTCTTTCTCCGACTCGTGCGGACTATCTGCGTCCTTTCCCTCTTATTTACATTAACTCTGTCAATACCGTGATTTCTTCCAGCTTCCATCGCTACGCAGTCGTTTTGCAGGTTTACAGATACTTTATTTGATTTGAAGCTCACATCACGCAGCGGATCGATTTGCACTGGTATTATTTTCAAACGGATTTGAACGAGAGTTCATCAGCCTACACAATGATGGTCCAACGATACACTAATTATTGTTCAACTGTATTTAAACTAGTTTTGTTACGCTTTCCTTACATAGTACACTATGTGGTTGCTGCTCTTAATGGGTGTACAATGGCGGACAAAATGAATAAACACAAACAATTTTAATGATAAATGATAAATAATGTTTATTCGTTATTATCACAGGTATAGTGTGGTTTTACAGTGACGCTTACCGACCGCGCGGGTGGTAAGCGCGGCCCGTAAGCGCGCGGATGACCCGCTCGCAACTATAAAACGAGTTTAAGAGTCGCACGGTTTGCTGTCTCGTACGGTCGTGATCGGCTTTGCCGCCTCATATAGTCGTGATGGGACTTTTCGTATTTATTATACTATATTACATATGGAAAAAAAGGCAACGAAGACGATGACCTATACAAGTATATCCTTACAATGCCCTAATTCTGGAGAACACATGCTAAGTCTAAATTTTAGTTCAGTGCATTTCTTTCTCTCAAAATGAATACGAAAAGGATGGCTGTCATGTCATATAATTTGACATTTAGAAACGTGAGTTCAATTTTCGACCTTATTGAACGTGATAAAACGAAGTGTCTAGGAGGTACCTCCGTACATGTCGTCTAAATTTCTCTTTGGTTTCTTTGAAATCTATCTTACTTTAATTGACAGCTCTAAACCTATTCTTGCTATGTTTTTCCTAGTATATATTGCGAGAAGGAGATAATACTGTAATTAAATTTAGAATTAGAGTGTGTCTTCAGAATTAGGCCCACTAGATTGCTGAGAGGCGCGTTCTCTACATGGCTTTCGGATTAAAGAGAACATAGTGACAAGTTCATTGAACATTTTCGTTTGCATGTAACAACATTTGATGAATTACTTTGCAAAATAAAACATCAAACTTCGACAGCGAACTTATTCAATAAATCGACCCGTATCAATGTAATTCGCATTCATTTTGGACGATGAAAGTACACACGTCCGCGTTCGACCAGCGAGACTTTGCAACGCACACTGAACACAATGACTCCTCGCCCGCGCGCGGTTGAAAAGCGCGGCTGAATTGTCGTCAGCGCGGGCCATCCGCGCGTGTTTCCGTTTGTATAATTCCGTTATACAAACGGTAGAACACACACAAGGTATCTGTAGATCTGCCATCGTGAAAGAATAGATAATGTGTAAACTAAAAAAATAAAATTTTTTTCACACGCTACAAAAAAAAACATTAATAGCGTGATTTTATTTCCATCTCTTTAGATAAAATTTGAAAGTTTGACTTACTATACCAAGATCCGGCATTAAAATTTATAATAGCTTTTATAAATCTTAATGCGTATCGCATAAGCAAGGCTAATAACAATCGCAGAAATTGTGATAAAATAATAGTTATCATATTTCTTCGGCCGCAAGTGTACACACGAGTGTTGTCAGATAGCGTGACTCTTCAGTTGTGCCCTGATTCAAACTTTTTGTTTCCCCACTACGAACTCATAAGGCTTTTTATAAAGAATTCTGTTACAAAGGACTTTTCGAGAGATTATAAAAGTGGTAATATTAGAATTTCCACTTTTGATGGAGAACCTTTTGTATGCTAACAGCTGTTTTGGTGAACTTCTCTGAATGTGCTTTTAGACGAGTTCGCCCTCTAATTTACGTAACTCAATTAGTCGACGACTTGGATTTGGACTTGGTTTATTTAAAAAAGAATACCACGATTTTTTTTTTGCAATAACTTGGTAAATACGTAGTTGGTTTTATAAAGATATACTTAATTCCCACAAAACACACTTTCCCCAAAATAAACATTCAAAAATTGACGGTACAATTCGTCGTTTCAGACCGATCGAAACGACGAATCGACAGTTTATGTCAATTTACTTGATCGAAGACGATATCGGTTATCGCAAGAAAAACCCATGCATTTATGCATATTGTAATTTGTCGGACATACTTGTAGAATTTGTTGGACTCAGTGCTATTATGAATCTCATTCACAGTACGATTCGTCGTTTCAGACTCGACAGTGTATGTCAATTTTCTTGATCGAAGACTATATCGGTTATCACAACAAAAACCCATGCAATTATGCAAATTGTAATTTGTCGGACGTAGGTACTCATACAATTTGTCGGACGTACTCATACAATTTGTCAGACGTACTCATACAACTTGTCGGACTAAGTGCTATTAAGGGCCCCATTCTCAGTACATTTCGTCGTTTCAGACCGATCAAAACGACGAATCGAGAGTGTATTACTTGATCGAAGACGATATCGATTATCGCAACAAAAACCGTTACCGTTACCGTTACAGAGACCGTTAAGAATTTGGGTGTCATTTTCGACGGTAATCTTTTATGGACCCGCACGTTAATGACGTAAGTAGGAAAGTTACTCCATTACTCTTTTCATTTTCTAAAATGTCCTCAAAGCTATCTTCCTTGCAAACTAAAATTTTCCTATCCCAAACTCTCATTCAGTATTTTTTCGACTGCGCTGATTGATGAAGTGCTAGATAAAATGGAACGCTGTCAGAATACTTTGTATTTGATTCATTTTCCGATTAAAAAGTATGATAATTTTTCCTAATATCGCATTAGGCTCAAGTGGCTTCCATTTCGTTTTTGTCGGAATGTTTGCATTCTTTGTCTCCTCTACAATGTCCTATATAACTCGTCCTATAATCCGTATCTCGTTTAACCATTCTTGTGACGCTCTATAAGCTCCCATCTCCGTACAATTTTCCTTCCCATAAAACCGATTTCTATTCCTTCTGCTTTTACATACCTATATTATATTTTTGTATTTATATATTAGTTTAAGTCAATTTGCACACACCGATTCTGCTTTTTCATTCTTATTTCTCTGTACTGGGACTGCTGGAAGATATTTCATTTATAAATAAGCAGTTCACATTTTTCCATAAATGTCTTTTTCGTTATTTTCGTTATGTAACATCTAGATAACGCGAGTTAAGTCCGGTAAAGTCGTATTATTTCAATTGGTTCTCTTTTCAGCCAGTATAAAGAGATTATCAACTATCTCTGTATAGCATGGTTAACATCACGTTCAAAGTTGGCCTGCGTTGGACAATACCACACTTTTACTAGATTTTTATTCTTAACATAACAGTAATTCCATATCGTTGGACATCTGGAAAAAATATCAGAACAATGCCATATCTGTATCATAAAATATTGTCGCACGGAATGTTATCTGAGATTCCCCATAAAATCCATTACATATGGGTTCCTTTTAAAATTCACGTTTTACTGGTGAACTTGTAGAATATTCAGTTGGATTTTATTTAAGTGGAAAGCAGGTGAATGTACGGGTGACTAAATCGTTTGTCGATGTCGATGCACTGATGCCATGCGGGCTCTATTGGAGATACAGAGCAGAATACTCAGCATATAAGTAAAACTGCTGCTTATAGTAATAAAAAGATGTAACTTAAAAAACATAGGAACATTTTACTACAACGCTAAATTTTTGACTGCGAAAACAATTGACAGAGATGGACAAGAGTCAAATTAAAGCACCGTGAACCGCTTAACGGCATAGGATAGGCGATGCTAGCTAAGTAAATAAAACGGAGTTAAATACTAAAATATTGATTGAACCCACTGTTCCTAATTTAGTCTGTGATAGTCGTACAGAAATGTACAACATTCGTACAGACTTTGACTTTTCAAATGAGATTCCAAATCGACTGTTGCTTTACAATTTATGGACTATTTCTTGAAAAAAGTTTGATATCATTACGGTATAAACATAGATCATTTCTGATGATAAAATAGTGTGTACAATGTGTGCATCCCTCCTTCCTGTAATATGGGTTCCTTCAAAAGAGGCGTGAAAAAGCACTATTTGAGAGCCAGCAAGGTGGAGGCGGCTAGAGCGGTGTCTTAACTTCGCATATTTCTTGATTCGTTGAGTCATTTTCCGTGTTTTGTAAAACAATACAATATTCTAACATTATTATATTATCTTCATTGCCCCAATTTTATCTCACTTAAGCTTTTAATTCCGATTACATATCTTTAAATTTTAAGTAAAACAATATCAATATATCCACCATATACCCAAAAACCTTCAAAGGATTTCTCACCTGTTCCAATTCCATTTCACTTGAATTCCGTTTCAAAAGTGTTACAAGTGGATGCGTTTTTTCCTCGCCTGCTGTTCGTGAGTGCTCGGATGAGCTCCCGCTTACTTATTCATGGAGATCCCTGGTTTGAGAGTATTTTTCCATACAAAGCTTGCTGTATTGTTTCGGAGGGAACTGCGTTGCGTAAAAGCGATAATAAAATTAAAAGTATACACACAATATTCATAATTTGGAAAACGAAAGTGACCACGAACCAAAGGATTATATTACTCGTACAACTTAACGAGAAAAGGAGCGAGCGGAGTTTCTAATTAATTAGAAAATAATTAAAAGCAACTTAATTATGACTGATGGTAATCTGATTCTGTAAATTTTGTGTAGCAAAACACAAAAAATACCTTTTTTTGGAAGATTGTAAAAGTAGGCACCAGCTGCACGAATACTAGTCATTCAAGATACATGCCTTTTGCCAGTGATTTATAAGCCCACAAATAATAATTGTATTCCTAATATTTGATGTGATTAAATACCGCGTATTGAAATCTTGTTTTGGATGATTACATAAATTATATATTTTTCTAAGGCGCTATCCACTCTATCCAGCTATGCGATTCTGTTAGTCAGCAGCCATGGATTCTTGGCTGTCGGCAGCGCTGTCATACCTTTTGGCGTTTGTTTGACAACTGTTGGCGACACCAACGTTCCGACGACGAGCACGGCATGAATCGGAACTAAAAAGTTGTTGATTTTTATTACCTTTATGTCAGAATCAATCAAATATTAATTGAAGTTATGGCGATACAATTTTAACACAACAAAAACGAAATCGAAAAATATCGATTGTACTTCATGTCGTATAACCAAAACAGAGACAATCATACACAGCCATGAGACCGACGTGGAGATTAGTGAATACGCTTTACGCAGCGCAGTGCGCAAACGTCAAAACCAATGGCAACTCGTCGCCTTTGTCAGGCGTCAAGCTCGATGTCGAAAATATTTGTTTGTGAATCACACTGCAGTTTATCTTTATCATCGAGTATATCGCGGTGACATATTTTGTTCCGAGACATCAAATTTACTAGATCAATTTATGACTACCGTTTATTATGTAATAGAAATAATATTTATATCTTTATTTAAAATTCTATCAACAGCAAAAGTGAATAATCCTGTCGGAATCATCTAACTCAATTATCAAATGAACATCAAAAATGTTTTATAAATATAAATATAGCCCTCGTTCGACGGTACCTACCTGTCATAATTTAAACGGCAACAAATCATGTAACGTGGAGCGCAGAAAGCACCGACTCACTGTCTATTCCCAGTATAATTTCACACTGTCAGCTAAATTCACAGGAGTTGGCAGGTCATGAACTGGAATCCTATTTGCGTCGTCATTTTTGCGCTACGTTCCAGCAAAATTTCTAATACCTATTAGATATATTTTGTGAGGATCAGCTCGGTGACGTAGTGGTTTGATTGAGCCCTTTCTATTACAAAACAAAGCAACTTTCGCCATGGTGGATCTCAGATGGGTCAACCAAAATCTGGAAGTTCGAGCTCCTCCGTGCCCCGGAAGGCAAGTTAAGCCGTTGGTCCTGGTTGTTACCACTTACCCGTTCTTTTAACCCACCAACACAGATTGGGCCAGCGTGGTGGTGCTATGGCCTAAGCTTCTAGTGTGTTTCTCCATGTAGTAACGTCTGTGCCCAGCAGTGGGAAGTATATGGGCTGGTAATGATGATTATATTGTGTGATTATTTTCGAATTTCGACAGCATTCAATTTCTGAATGTGAACCGTTTTAGTAGCAGAAGGTTGTTCAACTCATTGAGTTAATTTTATTGTCCAAATGCTTAATTTAAAAGTTGAAAATATTTAAAGGTAAAAAGATTTGACGTTGTGAAGTCAAACAGAACACAACATTATAATAAATTCATTACCTTCACTATTGTAGAGTTACCTTTATAGAAGATTGGCAATTCAATAGAAGATTACAATAAAATTGAAATCAATTTGAAAATTATTTGCTGATTGTGTTTATTTACTCCATTCTTATATGAGTATTCGTTTAAAACCTTTTTTAAGTGCCTGAACAGCGCCAATTAGCTTTTATAGCATAGCCGTTCCCGAGCAAAGCCTTAATCGAGTCAGTCTACCGTTTTTATATACAACTAACCCTAATTAAGGTATTGGCAAATAAACTGCCGGATAATTGGAAGTGAAGAACCGTTGCATAATGAATTCGGGTCGAAATGGAAGTGGGTCGGTGGGACGTCAATTGTCATTGCTTTCAGGGCCTATTTTAATGGGACAGCCGGCGCTGGGACGGACGTTACAGTGAATTTAGGTTTGCTATCTGACACTGATGGTGAAATATTTTATGACGTGAAATAGAGATAAGCTTGACAAAATTAGTTCTGGATAATTAGGCGATCTGAAGAGACTTAAAATTTAGAGAAAGCCCGAGCAAATAGGCCTTGAAATGATAAAATATGTTCTTTCATCATTTTTTCCATTTGTGTTTGACATATTTAGGGGTTTTTATGAAAACAATTATCTCAGGTTTAGTCAGTATTCTTTAAAATAAAAACTTATACATTTACGGACTTTTTTTGGTCAGTATTTTTTTGATTTAAGTTGAATGTTTATCAATAAATAATTTTAATGCGGTTCGCGTTTGCGCTCACTCTACATAGACATCGTCTTAATTAATTGCTTAGGTTAGTTTTTATGCGTTTTAAAGCAGTACTTTAACGTTCTACTTTATCTTATCAATTTAAATCCCTACCACTGAAATTAGTTACTTTACATTCTTTTCATTAAAACTTGGATGGATAGCCGTTCCCGTTTTAAAAATAGATACAGATTATGGCATTTCACATCAGTAAGTATAAAAACAAGAAGGATCCATGGCTCAGCAATGTACTGCATGTTCACCGAATGGAACCCTAAAAATGAGCTTAAAGATTTTTAACAGACATCAATATCAGGGGTATGTCTAATAATGATTTCAACTACATAAATCCATCGTTGGTTATCGTGGGGTCAAAATCGACCCCAGGGAACAGTAATCTTCTAGCGTACTTAATGCATGTCTGGGGTGAAGCTATTGACAAACGTGGTGAGTCACTGGCAGTTAGCCTTGACATTGCCAAAGCGTTCGATCGGGTCTGGCACAGGGCTCTTCTCTCCAAGCTCCCGGCATACAGTCTGCCCGCTCAGCTCTGTAACTGGATTGCCGGCTTCCTGCATGAGCGAAGAATCCGTGTCCTCGCAGATGGATGCGCTTCGCGGTTCATGTCAGTGAATGCTGTTGTACCACAAGGCTCTGTTCTATCACCCACACTCTTTCTTCTTCATATCAATGACATGATTCCGTTAGGAAACATTAATTGCTATGCAGATGACAGTACAGTGCATGGGGGATATTACGGTCGCCCAGAGGCTGGGCGCGCTGAAACCGAGAGGGAGAGAGAGAATCTTACCATTGAGCTCGACAGGGTGTTGAACCTTGTATCTGAATGGGGATCTAACAATCTTGTTGAGTTCAATGCTAAGAAAACACAGGTGTGCGCGTTTACAGCTAAAATGTCGCCGTTACTTCCCCTGCCGTCTCTTCAGGGCACGACTCTTTCGGCACAGGGCTCCCTAAACTTGCTAGGCATGGAGATATGTTGCGATCTGAATTCCAGGAACTACATCGAATCCGTGATCAAAACAGCCTCACGGAAGCTCGGTGTCCTGAACAAGGTGCGTCGATTTTTCACGCCTGACCAATTATGCCTGCTGTATAAAACTCAGGTCCGGTCTTGCGTGGTTTTTTTTTTATACAACTGGATGACAAACAAGCTGACGGCCCACCTGATGGAAAGCGGTAACCGCCGCCTATAGACACCTGCAATAACAAGGAAAAATTACTTGATATTGCCGTCCATGCCCAGTAATTACTCGCACTTGTGATATGGCTCCGCCAAGTACCTCCTCGATGCCCTGGACAGATTGCAGCGTCGTGCTGTCCGTATCGTTGCGGTCACCAACGATGTAGAGGTCACCAACAACCTTGAGCTTCTGCAATCGCGTCGAGACATTGCGTCGCTTAGCGCCTTCTATCGGCTATATCACGGAGAGTGTTCTGAGGAGCTGTTTAACCTTATCCCACCTCCCCCCTTTCTACTCAGGTGCACGCGTGCCGGTCTTCGGAGTCATCAATTCACTGTCTCCACCTCAACATCACGTACAAAGAAATTTTGTAGCTCTTTTATTTGTCGAACTTCCAGAACTTGGAATGCTTTGCCAGCACATGTGTTTCCTCCTTCCTATAACATGGGTTCCTTCAAAAGAGGCGTGAAAAAGCACCTTTCGGGCCGGCAAGGTGGAGGCGGCTAGAGCAGTGTCTGAACTGCACTAGCTGTCTTCGCATATGGACTCTTCTTACCGCTTCACATCAGGTGGTGTTGAGTCATTTGTCGTGCTTTGTATAAATAATAAAAAAAAACTATTTTTTTTCACGAACTAATTATTGTACTGACGTGATATTTTACACTGTTGTAGCGTTTATACATACGGAGATAGACAGGTGCTGGGGGCAAAAGTGACCCCTTGATGCCAGTTGTAAACTTTAATAAAGATTGTGAATGTAATATCAATTTTTGTGATGACGAAGTTATTTATTGACTGTAAAATTGCTTTTAACAAAGATTTAGATAGTGAAAAAGAAGATTAAGAATGATCATCATCTTCTCACGATCTGAAGAGTCTGGTCATGCATATTATGAAAACAAAGACAATTCAAACGCTATGCCACCATAATATTGTGGGATAAAATACTTACCTATAAAAAAAATTCAGAATATCATGAAATTCCCATTGTTGACTCACAAAATATATTATTTTTCTATACTTTAGTGTATTCATAGAGCAATGAAAACTTTCAAACTTATTATTTCAATATTTATGATGTTATACCTATTAGGAAAACATTGTTTTTTTGTTATTAGATAGCACTTCTGACATGTATGTTCCTTTTCTTTGCAAATTTGTATTGATTAATTTCTATAAAAGAAATTACAAGTATGTTCTTTATATGTTTTGTTAAATTCACTTTGGGGTCGAAATTGACCCCACGATGCCAGCTATGTTTGTTGAATTCACGATGCTAGCAGAGGGTTAGTATCATTTATTCACACAGCAACCAAAACAAACAACAAAATGCTACACAAAAACTGTACAATAGTGCAGGCTTATCGAATTGCCGACTATTTTTTTGCAGAGCAACAGTGATTTTAAGTAGAAATCATAACTTCTTTTTCTATTTTACAGAAGTTGTGAGTTCGGAAAGTTGTTAAATTTTTACTACTGTAATATCTTAGGTAAGGAGTATTGTTTATGCAAACGTTTGGGAATAAAGCATTACTAACAATGCTATGAGAGAAAAAGTCTATTAGTTTTATATTCATTTTCTATTCTAGAAATCATCTGTAAATGCCAATTCTTTTCCAAAAGTATTTTCGGATATATTGATATAAAAGCAAAAGGAGAAAAGATTTCAAGATATTTCCCCGTAGTACTCCTTCGTTTATTCATATGCTATTTACAGGCGTTGTAAATATAACTCTCATTGATTCATTATGGGATGTAGACGACGATGTACCCATAGTAGATACATGTGATTTTTTCCCTGTTTGTGCAGATGTGCCATTATGCGACGGTAACCACTTAACACCAGTGGACCGTCAGCTTGATTGTCTTCTAGTTATACGAATAAAGTCTTGCTTGGCTAGACTAGGTCCTCTCAAAATGTTTAATCTGAAAACAAAAAGATATTGACAGGTTTCTCTGTAACTACTAAAAACTTTCCAGCTTTAAAATAATTCCAGATATTGACTTCGTTAAAAACTCCTGGCAGTCTTAATCACGAAAATGTCTTTGCTGCTTGAATATCCGAATGTTTAGTAAGTCAACTAAAATCCACGGATATAAAAACCCACATCCATACCAATCATTTACCGATTCAAGGCAAATCATTTAATTTTACTGCCGTAAATACTTTCCTAATACTGCGTGGCGGCATGCAAGCTAATATCGCTCGCTGACTTTGTTCACCGAATGCGGTTAACTACGATGGAGCACGCTAGTTAGATGTGCTTAATTATTGGATCGGTAGAAGGGTAGAATTTACTAGCCAATGACCATTTTGATGATGCCCGTTGCTTGCTTAGACAACATACTGCCCATCAGTCCAGTCGGCGAATCTCTGTGTGAGTGTCATCAGAACATAATGTGCAAATAAAGCATAATTGATTTGATGCAATTAAGGAATTCTGTGACGCGTAAGGAGCTCGGTGACGTAGGAGCTCGGTGACGTGAGGAGCTCGGTGACGCAATGAGTTCGGTGACGAAGTGGTGTGAGCGCTCTGGTTTCGATTACGAAAATAAAGCAAATTTCGCCATGGTCTATCCTGGGAAAGGTCAATCAAATTTGTTATCTCGAGCTCCTCCGTGCTTCGGAAGGCACGTTAAGCCGTTGGCCCCGGTTGTTACTGCAACAGCTTTAACCCACCAACCCACATTGGGCCAGCGTGGTGGTGTTATGGCCCAAGCTCCTCATGTGCTACTCCCATGTAGGAAGGCCTGTGCCCAGCAGTAGAATGTATAAGGGCTGGTGATGAAGATGATGATGAATAATGCATATTTGATGTCCTATTGTACTGACTACAAAAGCCGCTATTACGAACACAGTTATGGCGGTCTCAAGGTCAAACCAATACGCTTGATGTGCTGTCGACTGTACACAATAAAGCAAGCACAAAAAGTTACATACACAGACAGCAAAAACAAACTAGAAACAAAGCAATAGGCGGCCTTATTGCTCAGCAGCTATTTTCGTGGAACCATACCATACCGCCGTAGTGCTGTGCACTATATGTTTACAGGTTTTGTTTTTCCAAATATTACGAACCTGGTGTTAATATCATAATTCTTTTTTTTATTATTTTATAATTGTTTCTAATTAAACTCAACCGACAATGCGTCAAAGAGAAAGGTAATTCAGTGCGTTGATTGATTTGATCCGTTGACACTTAATAAATGTATATTTCCAATCTGAAGTACCAGTCTACCATAAGTATATCAGAGGTTAATTATTGTACCCCCTACGATTATTATATAAATAAAATTAACAGTATTCTAAACATATCCTACATAGATATGGTAGCCTGGTACTTCAGGGGATGATCCAGCTACATACATACGATATTTTGGTTGAGTTATCCTCACTTCTAAATATAATGACAATATTGACAATTTCTAGTATCTGTTTTTTTTCTATTTTTCCATTAAATCCCAGCACCCAGCACTACTAACGGTGGTATGGTTCAGTCCCACCCTACCCCCAGGGGTAGGACTAGTGGTATGGTGGGTCCGCAGCGGCTATTTTAAGGTAACCTGAAGTGAGAGGAAATATAACAGAAGAAAATAAAGAAAGTGCTGCAAAAAAGATAATATTATAATAATTAATAAATAGATACACTTCGCAATAAAAGTTTTATCTAGCTAATAAGCTAGGACAAGATTTCAAGCAGTGTATGTTCACAACTCCAATGATCGGTCTTTCCTGATATCCTTAAATAGTGAGTCCCACAACCGAACAGCATGCACAGCGAAAGCGTTCCAATTTGTTTGCAGTCTATTTTAAAATCTTTGTTGCCTACATCTTGGGCAAACCAAAGTGCAAAAAATATTGCCACACCTATATCATAATTACAATATACTGATTTTAGTTCCCTATCTTCACATGACTCTTTTTTATTTCCTCGGTACAAAATACTTGACCATTAATTAGTAACCCTAAACCGCTCGCTATCAATTACGCTGATATTATTTCGAGCATGCCAAAATCTGAACCCAGCCCTAACGCAGGGATCCATGATTTTTTACGGCTTGAAATTTAATCAAGGGTCGATTTCATATCCCATGAAAAGGGCGCGCGTTTAAACTTAAGGGGTTTACATACATGTCGTTCGGTACACAGACGTGATTATGTTTTGCTTTATTTTCATATTTTTAAATAGCTACTTGATAGTAAGAAGGTTTATTTCATACACAAAAGGCCTTGTTCTTCTTTCGGCCGTGTGGTGGAGTATTCAGTTACTGTGTGAACTAAATTTCAGATCTAGGGTTAGAGTCCTGGTAGGCAGCATATGTAGGGAACTTTGTTCTCAAATATTAGTTTATTCCAAATATTTTCATACTACATTTTCTTCGTACTAGACGAAAACAATGGGACGTTTTTTTAAATGATTCTAGAACCCTGTGAACGTTTTAGTTTTACCAAACGCATAGTTAATATATTAATAAAAAAAAACTCCAACAAAGATTTTGACGTGAATAAGTCTAAATAATTCTTAATAAAATAAATACCAACCGTATTTCTGCAAACCTTCTTGTAGTTCAGTTTAAATTTACTCAATCGGTGGCAGGAGTTATGACACTTATTCCATTCAGCATAAAGACGTTAACTGTATAACATTTGGCGCATGGCCCAAATGAAACGCAAGAAGGGTCTGTTGATCGTTACCCAAATATTATGCCAAGTTCTACATTTAATTTGTCGATACGTCGCGAGCAATAACTCGCTACATGACAATCAATCAACTCGGTGTGTACGTCGCTTTACTCGTAATCTCGATTATAAACACATGTTGCGGATGTGACGCGACGTGACATATTTCCGATATCATGTTCTAATAATCGACGATTACTTTCCGAAACCTCGCAACGCTGTATTTCCATGATGCTCGTGCGATATTAAAAAAGATGGAGGAATCCGCCTGAAATACGTATAAACTCTCTAACTACTAGTACTGGTTACACTGACTGAATGAATTAATGAATGAAAATATTTATATTCAAATAGACCGTTAGGAAGCATCTTTAAATAGTCAAAAAACCTATTAGTTTTTACTATCACAAAAAATATACTACCTAACAAAGTCATAGAGTCTCTCTGTTAAATCTTGTCTTAACTTACACCGATACCAAAAGTTCAACTACCGAGAAGATTTCGATATTACATTATAATGTTTGTAGCTACAAAACTCTAAGAAAGTGTTTAAGTATAGAGACTTTGAAATATAAGTAAAGGATATCCCTTTCTATCAATACGAATAGAAAATGAGAAGAAAGTATTAAGAACTATTAAGAGCAAGAACAATAAAATAAGAAAAAAATAATGGAAGTTGTTGTCAATATAACGGTTTTTCATGATTTTTTTAGTGCTAATAGTACTGCTTGGGTCTATAGGCTACGGTCACCGCTTATCAGGTGGGCCGTACGTTTGTTTACCAACCCTGTACTATAAAAAAAACCGCTAAAATGGCAAGCGAGATTTGGCTCGACTGATAGTAACTAGTTACCGAAGCTAACACAAGCGTTACCCATCCTGTAAAAGTCAAGAAGAAGGCATATCTGACAACATAGGATATAAGATAGAAATTATTTATAAATTCTTCATAACTTACCTTTGCATTTAATTAGGTACTTGACAAATCCGCAAAATCTTCCGAAAATATTAATAAACGTGAAAATACAAAACAACAATTATATTTCTGTGTTTCCCAATCATCCAAAAGGTGATTCAGAATTTATAAGTCAGCACGATATCACACTACGCCCTCCTAATATAGATTCACAATGTCCATCCAGACGAAGTAGCGTGTAAAGTTAAATTACACTCTAAAAGGAATAAATATCCGTGGAAAACCTGAAATCAATCCTATTACTGCTACTAAAGACCTACTTCCCAATAGCACACCCCTTCTCGCATTTCTTGGCATTACCTTCAAGAAACAGTGTAAAGAAAGAACAAAAATTCCGAATAATCTTTGTTTAGTAATCAGCTAAAAGCTAAACGCAAACATTTTACGATAATACAACGTCTGTTCAAAGTTTGTCGACTTGCAGCCATTTGGATGCAAGTACATTTGTATAGGGCTAAGCAACTTCAATGACTGGAGTGCATTTTAGATTGGAGTCACGGTAAATTTTAATACGACTGAATAAGTGGCTACAAAGTTGAGTTGATACATCAGTATTCCGGTACTGCAAAACCTTTGGTTTCATGTACAAAATAAAATCAGACAAAAGCGTATCACTGGACTGTACCTTTTAAAGTACAGTCGACAGCACATCAAGCGAAACAGTTTGAACTTAAGATCGCCCTTATTGCGTTTGTAATAGAGTCGCTTTCGTAGTGCACCTATTACACTTGACATGCTGTCGTGTGTACAATACAGTTTATGGCTCATTACATTTTTCATCTTTGTTGAAAATACAACGTATTCAGATTGCCAATACCGTAGTATAATGATTTTCTTTTATTTTCTTTTCTTTTTTTCTCTTGCTCTCGAAAATAAATTCTTAGAGATAATATTGCTACTATTAATACTTTTAACAAAATTTAACATTACACTTGCCAACAATATAATAGCACCGTTTATTTAGAGACCGTTTATTAGTGCATTATGCTATCGATTTATCTTATTATACTTTGTTTTTATAGGAAGATTAAATTATTGCACTATAATACTACTTTTATTGTAAAATAATTATTGTGTTACGTTTCTGTAAATATATATAACGTCACGAGTCAAGCGCATGTATAGTTCGATGCAGATCCGAAACTCTACAACACATTAAATTTTCCAGAATATAACCATAGCCCCACAGCGGCTGCGAGTGTCACAATTGTTGACACTATACAGGTGAGCGCTGCCACCTCTCTAAATTGCACACAGTTGCCTGGACTCTTGAATAACAGTTTAGTTTCCTGCGAAATTTCAACACTCTCCAAGTTTGGTACAGCCACTGATTGAATTCTATTCAAAGGAGTTAGTTCATCACAATCTTGTCACGTAGACGTTGTTGATCAAGATTCATACTTACACTTGTAACTTCAAAGTATCAATTAGCATACATACAGCTTGACAATCTATTTACACCTAGAAATGCCGTCGAGCGGCAAATCTATGTAAATTTGATTGGCTTGTCAAGATAAATACAGTATTGGGTGTATTCGCACGTCTAAAGTTGTGGGAGTTGATTTGTATTCTGTAGGATATAGAATCTGTCTACATTGCTGAATATATATAATAATATATTTTATAAAAACATAATGATCTGTAACACCAAATTTTAATGATAGCGTTGATGACATTCTGAAAAGTAACAATTACAAAAAAAGGAAGAAAACGATGAAAACATATTAGGCGTTTTAACTCATCAAAAACATTAAAATGAGATTCTGAAAAAGATTCCAAAAAAACCTACATAATTATATGTTTCAGTAGTTTTTTTAACATAAACTCAAGTTGATAAATAGAAAAACTTAAAACAGTTAAGATGCTTAGTGTAACAACCTCCCCCTCACCGCTACCTAATTAAAATATAAATAAATTATATCATAAATCTTATGCTAACACCAGACTGAGTTTTTTTTTTTTTGATAATGTAAATTATTAAATTGGCCAATAAGTGATCATATAGTAACGGCAGGACACTAGTTGTGATGTAGATAAACCCAACTTCTTTTTATGAGGCATGTGAAAGATACTTTGTACCTGGACAGGGCATATTACTAAAAGCTTAAATTACTTTATGTCAGAATAAATAAAGGAAAAGTAAGATTGAAGATAACTATATGGTATAGAATAATAATAGAAAAGTTAAGTAGTGAATAGGAATTTAAAGAGGTCAATAACGGGAAGATCTAACTAGATCTATTGTTAACTCTGGATCCCTGTAAGGGTATTATAGGTATGCACAAACTGGAGTTATTGCATTATTGGAATATCATTTATTTTAAATGGATGTAGATATATATTATAAGTATAACTTCTGATGGTAAATTTCAGAGTTGATAATATTTTATTATTTACATTAAAAAATATAGAGAAAGTGTTAGGCTCCATCCTCGCCCCACACGGTGAGTGCCAAGCCACGCCGTTGCACTCCCCCCTTCCAAAACCACATGAAGTTCCTCTTCGCAAATAAGAGATCACAAGTATAAAAATATATTTATTAACATTTTCCCATGGAATGTGTGGTGTGGTGTGTTTTTATACCAAAATGTTAGAATGTGAAGATAAGCTTGAAATCTCCAAACTTCTGACATCCTAAGTGTGAATGAAATTAATTCTCACAAGGAAATCCAGATTCTGTAAGGAAACTTAGTTGCGAGTTAAGTCAGCGCTAGTCGCAATATATTGTCAACGTGAGCACCTAGTACCAATGCAATACTATATTGTCATTGGAGCTGCAATATATCCCTTCCTTAACCTGGAGTATCCCCTTTTCCGTTTGAACAATAATCATTCTGTGCACAGTAACATCTCGTCCAGAGGCTTCACACAAAATAATCACCTTCGACATTTCGGAGTATGTGGAGTGTGCGTAAATTTGAGCTTTCCTCACTGTAGAGTATTGAGTTTATTTTGGTTTTGCAAAAGTCTATCATATTGTGACTTATTTAACCTATACCTAAATAAACTCAGGTGTAAAACTCCATGATGAAATGTCAATAACATACTCACACACTTTTATGTAAAATATGCTAAATTAAGTCTATTAACCAATATATTACAACTATTTATTTGTCAGTAAAATAATTTCCAATAAAACAGATATTTAGTTTCCGATTAGAGGTTCCGCTATAGAACCAGGGTGGGTTATTTTAACTGGAACTGTAAAATCCTAAGATAGGATAAATATTTCTGTAGTTCGTTAATAGAACCAGAATGGGCAAGTATTTATGTTTTATCTGGTATTTGTAGAATCCGTAGGTATGATAGATAAGATATGTAACCATATCTAAGTAAGTTCACTAATAGAACCAGAGGGTTTGTAAGTATTATAACATTTTGTAGAATCCATGATATAGAGAGATATATCAAGGAACCATGGTAGTTGTGGTTTATCATAGGATAAACTCAGGTGATTAAACTGTAGGTAGGATATTACGAGGACATAACTTTTATAATTTTAAGTTATGAAATTCTCAGTAGGATGATCTGTAGTGTCAGATGGTATTTATTGGCTAGCGACCAATGATTCGTAGAAATAACTAATAGATACAGAAATAAAATGTTATCAAGGTTAAGTGGGTAGAAGTGAAATAATTATAAATGTTATTTGTATTAAACAATTAGATGACCTGTAATAGATGGGTTAAGGTACATTGAAGATTGTAAGAGAAATCGCCTCAACGAAGCTTAAGTTCTTTCACGACTGCTTATATGAACAACATATTAAAGCACACAATCAATATGGGTAATAATCAGGGTAAAGCCGCAACAAACCACATAACTTAGTAGGTAGGTAAAACAACAACGAAATAAATCATATAATCCGTAAAATAGCTAAAGCCGAGACAATGTACGTAATACAAGTAAACCTACGTAGGTAATACAACCTCTCCCATCAGTCAGTAGAATAACCTAAAGCTGTAATGAAATAACTCATAAGTATTATCATATTATAAATATAGACGTAAGCACATGATTTCGAGCGCTCTAGTTTCGATCACGAAACAAAGCAACCCTCGCCATGGTCAATCTCTGGATGGGTCAATCAAAATCTGTAATCTCGCGCCCCTCCGTGCTTCGGAAGGCACGTTAAGCCATTGGTCCCGGTTGTTACGGCAACCGCTTCAACCCACCAACCCGCATTGGCCAGTGTAGTGGTGTTATGATGGCCATGTAAGAAGGCCTGTGCCCGGCAGCGGGACACACATAGGCTGATGATGATGATGATGCACATGATGTACAACTATCATGTCATTTAGGCACATATTCGGAAATGATGGGGAAAAAGCTGCAAGGATGAATTAAACACACGATCCGTCTAATTAGAATATCCACATAATAGGTGTCACTGTACCGCAATTACCTAAATAAACACATAATCAGTAAAATAGAACTAAAGCGGTAACAAAGTAACCACACATTATCATATACTATAAATAGGGGTACACACATGATGTAGGTAGTATCAAGGTAGCACGACCATGCTAGTAAATCTCGCATAGTCGGTAGAATAACCTAAAGCTGTAATGAAATATTTAAATTACACAACATATTAAATAAAATGACACGTAAAATAAAATAACGGGCGATAACATTATTTAGATCCAATACGTAAGGTAGCTGTAAAACACATTTGAAAATCAAACATATTAAATAAAATGACACATAAAATAAAATAACTTGCGATAAAATTATTCAAATACAACATGTAAGGTAGCTGTAAAAGAATATTTAAAAATCACAACATATTAAATAAAATTGCACATAATTTCCACTATTATAACAACACCAGTAGGTAGGTTAATAAAATGTAGCACCTTCAATTCAAGTCCTACCTAACCATACACATTTTATATTCCTAGGAAAATAAGCAGCAACATACGTGATCGGAAAGACGATCCGTATTGTAGAAACCGACCAACAACATAATTCAAATCCAACGCAAGTACATAAGATAGCCGTAAAACATATCAGAACCATATTAAATATCAAATCCAACGCAAGTACATAAGATAGCCGTAAAACATATCAGAACCATAATAAATATCAAATCCAACGCAAGTACATAAGATAGCTGTAAAACATATCAAAACCATATTAAATAAAACACACAAAATTCCGCAATGTAAATAAAAACCACGTAAATCAACAAAGGACATAATAACACCTACCTTCAAGCACATACCTTATATCTAGCTAGATCACGTCGGGCAGAGTCTCCTCCTTGGACTTCTGCAACTCTTCAAGAGCAGGGCGAAAAAAAAAAAAAGTCCCGAATGATCCTGATCAGCCTCTTTTATAGCCTAAAATCCCCACCAATTTACCAGACAGAAACCATTTGCAGTTAGCCAACCATTCCGACCAATCTAATTCCATTTTCTTCATCTCAGCATCCTCATTGGTTCCCGCCTAAAATACTTCGGTAAATTTTATGTTGGCAAGCCTAAAGTTCTCGATTCCTATTCGTCGATCTTTCCCTCCAGTTTTCCTACAACGCATGGATATAATACGACCAAACACCAAAACCCACAAAACTCAAGCACTGTGTTAATATTGACCATCCTCTTAAATTTGGTCGAGTTATCCTAAAGAGTTTAAAGAACAATTTTAAAAAAGTTTATATTTTTACATTTTATTTTGTATTTTATTTTCATTATTTTAATATAAATCAGATGAAATAATTTCATCCACGAATAAATTAAATAATTCCTATAAACTTCCTTTGTTTTATTTTTATACATAGTTCCTTTGCCTACCACTAGACAGCCAAACGATGCTTTATGAAAGCGTGCTTTTAGAACACTTTTATTGGTAGTTAGTTAGTATACTCGATGCTAGGTGGAGTTTTCGTTATAACTCTCGCCATGGGCAATTGAATCAATGTATTATATATTTAATTGAAGACTAAATCCGCAAATGAACTAGACAAACATCAATTGCAAAATTAAATAATATATCTCTTCCTTAGAGGCAGACCTCGGTTCCGTCACATTAGGAAGGCTTCACCTTTTTATTACGACATTAACAAGTGTACGTGCTTCTCGTTAACACAAAAACGTATAAAATATGCAAAAATTATCCTACCATTTTCCAAAGAGTTTTTAGCTACAGCAATAATGATACAATTTCGCTGCCTAAACTGTTCCTTCAAGAAGCCGTTACTTGAAGTTCCCCATTTCAACGACGCTAAGAGGCCTGAAAGACGTTCCAACGAAATATGAAGGCTCATTATTACAGCAACTCTGCTAGGGCAATAATGTTGCAGTCCCGGGGAACTGAACCCGCCGCCCAGGGGCAGCTGTAAACAACTTTGTTAATGGCCACTTAAACTTTGCGAAATCGCCACACTTCGAACAGAAGTCGGTTTCTGTGAAAAAAAATTTTCTTCCTGGGACGTGGCTCACTAAAAAGACAGCTTCTTGTAAGTAAATTTCTATTGTGATTTAGTTTTTCCAAGATGTGGCATAATATCCGCTGAGATAGTTCCTTTATACCACAAATCAATCAAAACTTACAGTTAATTGGTCCTCCTTAGATATTGACAACAGGTATAACGTAATTATGAACTAACATATCATTACATTTAGTTTGGTAATCAAATTTGTTTTAAAATAATGCATTATCTGCGAAAGTGTTTTTGTTAACATGATATTATTACTATAAAATAAATACATTATCACAAGTATATAATTTAAAAAAAAAATCTTCTTGACGTCATTAGATTTCAATGAATATCTTAAGAGATATCATAGTTTTTAAAATAACTTCGCAACAAAGCAATGATCAAGTAAGCACACATTTATGATATCCAAGGCGGGCGGGCGCGGACGGTATGAGCATGAGGGCGCTTGCTGGCCGCTCTGGTAGCTCTACAAGGTACTGGGGCCAACGCCGGGATCGTCCTAGGGTCAGCTCCTATAACTTCTGAATAAAACTCACGAGGACTTAGATATTTTCTCCATTCAAGTAATAATACAGGAATGCAGTTTGCGCGACGAAGTTTGTCAAATGCTATTCTTTGACGTCCCCCCGCGAATCGCGTGCCTAGCTTAAAATATTTATTTAATTCCTACAAACGACAAAATCAATGTGCCAGTGGCGAATGAGTACCTACGTGCGACATGTTGTTATTTTCCAACATCCATTTGGACGAAGTCGCGAACCCAGCTTGTACGAAAATCAAGATGGTTAATTGACAGTATTTATATACCTACTGCGGAAACTTGCAATCGATCTAAAACAATCACGTATCAACTTTTACCCTCGTCACTCTGAAGCCTATAATATCTGTTGCACAAAGCTTTTTTTTTCATTTATTTTGGTTAAAAACAGTGAAGGTACACAATCACTACATAGTATAAAACAAAGTCGCTATCCGCCGTCTGTCTGTCCTTATGTGTGCTTAGATCTTTAAAACTACGCAACGCGTTTTAATGCGGTTTTTTTTTATAGATAGAGTGATTCTTAAGGAAGGTTTATATGTATGATACATGCATAATATTTACATAAGCATTGCACCCGTGCAAAGCCGGGGCGGGTCGCTAGTAAAGTATAAATCATAGATTATTTACAACAGGTAAAGTAATTGTGGAACCCACAACATTAACCACAACAGTAGTTTATAAATAATAATAGTTTAAGAGTTGTCGCTATCGATTAACAATAAATTTTCTTCTTTTTTTAAACAAATAATACAATCTTCACAGTATAATATAACCTTATCGGAATGCAACTGCAACACTATTATGAAAATTGCATAAACCGTTATTATTTATGACGAGAGATTAATTTACTTAAGAAATCCGACTGTGTGTTTTGCAATATTCTTTTTTTTTTTTTTTTATACCACTAAGGTGGCAATCAAGCATACGGCTCACCTGATGGTAAGCGGGTTACCGTAGCCTATGGACGCTTGCAACACCAGGGGTATCACTTGCGCGTTGCCGACCCTGTAAAAACCTTTTCACGCCTTTTTTGAAGAACCCCATGCTGTACTCATTCGAGAAAACCTCTGCAGGGAGCTCATTCCACAACTTGAGCGTACGCGGGAGAAAGTTTCTCTGAAACCGTACAGTACTCGACCACTTTGGTTCCAATTTGTGAGAATGAACTCCCTGCCGATGGCGAGCGGTGCGATAATAGAAAGAAGCCGTGGACATCATGTCAAATAATTCCTCAGTACACGCCCCATTATACAAACGGTAGAACACACACAAGGAGGCAAAATCTCTCCTTAGGCTTAAAGGTTTAATACCGTTTGTGAGCTCAGGATCGTCGACAATTCTCATAGCGCGTCTTTGGAGCACGTCAAATGGTCCAAGCTGGTATCTAGGTGCTCCCGCCCATAAATGGCAGCAGTACTCAATATGGGGCCTGACTTGAGACTTATACAGTAACAGTCTTTGCCCCGAAGTGAAATACCGCCGCGCTCTATTGAGCACACCAAGCTTCTTGGATGCCAGCTTGACTTTATCCTCCAAATGACTGCGGAACTGCACGTCGCTAGAGATATCAATACCAAGGATCCCGATACTCGTTGAGATGGAAAGCGGTGTGTCGAGGAATTGTGGAGCTACAGAGAATGGGGTTTTTTTAGCGGTGAACGCGCAGACTTGTGTCTTAGTGGGGTTGAATTGGACTAAGTTTAGTCGTCCCCAATCGGAGACTCTGATTAGAGACCTCTCGATTTCAGACACAAGTCGACTGCGACTTTCCTCCACTGTAGACCGAGGGGTATTAGCACGACTCGTATAGTAAGCGTCACCAGTACTGTCATCTGCATAACAATACAGTCCGTCAATAGACAGCATATCATTGATATGCAGCAGGAACAATGTTGGAGCACTGCACGTCGCTAGAGATATCAACACCAAGGATCCCGATACTCGTTGAGATGGAAAGCGGTGTGTCGAGGAATTGTGGAGCTACAGAGAATGGGGTTTTTTTTAGCGGTGAACGCGCAGACTTGTGTCTTAGTGGGGTTGAATTGGACTAAGTTTAGTCGTCCCCAATCGGAGACTCTGATTAGAGACCTCTCGATTTCAGACACAAGTCGACTGCGACTTTCCTCCACTGTAGACCGAGGGGTATTAGCACGACTCGTATAGTAAGCGTCACCAGTACTGTCATCTGCATAACAATACAGTCCGTCAATAGACAGCATATCATTGATATGCAGCAGGAACAATGTTGGAGCACTGCACGTCGCTAGAGATATCAACACCAAGGATCCCGATACTCGTTGAGATGGAAAGCGGTGTGTCGAGGAATTGTGGAGCTACAGAGAATGGGGTTTTTTTAGCGGTGAACGCGCAGACTTGTGTCTTAGTGGGGTTGAATTGGACTAAGTTTAGTCGTCCCCAATCGGAGACTCTGATTAGAGACCTCTCGATTTCAGACACAAGTCGACTGCGACTTTCCTCCACTGTAGACCGAGGGGTATTAGCACGACTCGTATAGTAAGCGTCACCAGTACTGTCATCTGCATAACAATACAGTCCGTCAATAGACAGCATATCATTGATATGCAGCAGGAACAATGTTGGAGACAGCACCGAGCCTTGCGGTACGCCAGCGTTAATGTCCATGCTATCCGAGCAACTGCCGTCAACGACGGCTCTTATGCATCTGCTGGACAAAAAGCTAGCGACCCATTTGCACAACCCCTCAGGCAGCCCGTAAGATGGTAACTTCGAAAGAAGACCCCTGTGCCAGACCCGATCGAACGCCTTCGCTACATCTAGGCTAACTGCCAATGCCTCACCATGACTCTCAATGGCAAGAGACCAACGGTGCGTGAGATACACTAGGAGATCACCCGTCGAGCGACTGTGGCGAAAGCCGTATTGACGGTCGCTAATAAGGTCGTGATCCTCTAGGTACCTGAGGAGTTGCGTATTTATAACGCGCTCCATCACCTTTGAGAGAACGGAGGTTATAGCGATTGGCCTGTAATTCGATGGGTCTGATCTATCGCCCTTTTTGGGCACCGGGTGCACATGGGCAGTCTTCCATGAAGACGGAACTTGCCTGGTGGAGTATGAAAGCGCGAAAAGACGCGTCAGAACAGTACACAACTGAGGAGCACACTGCTTCAGCACCACTGCCGGTATACCATCTGGCCCGCTCGACTTATGAATATCCAGAGATAACAACTCATGCCGTACCTCCCGTTGCGTAATGGAGATCTCCGGCATAGAGTTGCCGCACCAGGGGATGGTGGGTGGTACAGCACCTCCGTCATTCAAAGTCGAGTTCGAGGCAAAAAGAGCACCCAGTAAATCGGCTTTCTCTTTAGCGCTGTGGGCCAAGTTTCCTTCAGGCTTACGTAGTGGTGGCAAGGACGACCTACAAAAAATTCCCTCGGCAGCTTTGGCGAGCGACCAGAAAGCGCGACTCCCGGAGGGGTGTCTTGCAAGTTGATCGCCAATCCTGCCGACAAAATCGAATTTCGCTCTGGCAATCGCTCTTTTACAGGACCTCGAAGCAGCGTTTAACTTCCGCTTCACGTCAGAGATGTTGGGATGCTGATTGATTTGGGCCGTGGTCCAAGCCTTAAACGCAGCCTGCTTGCTTTCGCGAGCTTCCCTGCATGGCCGATTAAACCACGGTCGCCTCTTAACGCCTGCGGCCACTAGCAGGTTAGGAATGTAACATTCCATACCCGCTAGTATCGTCTCAGAGACTGCAGCCGCACAGGTGTCGGGATTATCTGACGTGAAGCAGAGCTGCTTCCACGGGTACGATGTGTAAAACTCACGCAACCCATCCCAGTCTGCTGACTTGTAGTGCCACACTCGACGCCACCCAGCTGGCCGGGGGGCATCAGGCTGCGTACTGTGCACTTGGGTCCGGACGAGGCAGTGGTCTGATGAGCCTAGAGGCGCATCCACTGAGATGATATATCCGTCCGGACGCGTAGTCAGCAGAAGGTCCAGTAAAGAGCTCGTATGGCTCTCGATATCTGGTATTCTCGTAGGAGAATCAACCAGTTGCGAGAATCCATAGGTCAGGGCGAATTTGTGAGCAGACCTTCCCGCGTAGTCAGTGGCTGACTTTAATGCCCCACCATCTCGAGTGGCTCAGTTCTCGGTCCACTAACTCCGCGGTAGGGTACTGCTCAATAACTTTGTCAGTCGTCGATTGCAGGTGCTCAAAGAGTCGAGTCGTGTCTGAGTCACCGCTATGGGACCTGTAAAGGCACGCGTAGATGCGGGTGTGACCGCCGTGATCGATGCGAACCCACAAAATCGACAGGTCCCTGTCTTCTAGGCCATGAAGACGGCGACAGCAAACATCCTCCCGGATGTACATGCATACCCCGGCACGACGCACAAATTTGTGCTCGAACTTATACCCGGGGTAGAGTAAGTACGATGAGTCGGCCGGGCAGGAGATTTTAGGTCTCCGTTAGGAAAAGTAGGGTCGGCTGCGCAGTCTCAAGGTGATGGTGGACTGCGTTGATGTTACTGTGAAGTCCCCTGATGTTGCAAAAATCCACTTTCAATGTGGATAGGGAAGCCGCTGAAAGAACGTTTCTCTTTTTTCGTTTCGTGGTCATGTGAAGGTTGAAAAAAGGCTTTTTAGAAGGAGTCTCTGTATCGGCAGCATGATAGACAAAAAAGCAGTCATATACCGCCAAGGTACTGCGCGGGGATTGCTGCCTGCTGGCGCGGCGGGCGGAAGGGCCCCCAGTCCCCCCCCCCCCCTGTGGCAGAAGCCGGGTCCACTCCGGTCTCCTTCTCCGGCACGGCAACTACCACAGGGATTTTTCACAAACTGGCGGTTCAGCCTCCCAGGGCGAAGATTAGGTAATCCCTGGGTTCGGGAACCCGTTCAGCCTGCGGGCGGCCAGCGGACAGCCGTTTCACTGGGTCTCCCTGACCGCCGCGCCAACAGGATGCACCCACACGAGTAAATGGCAGTGCTTAAAGCACCACAGGTCCACCAGCTGCCAATACGGGGACTCCTTGAGGAGCTCTGGCAACCTTAATCACCGCAGGAACACGACACTACAAAAGCAGCGTCATTTAGCTGCGAACTTCTGTAAGGTGGAGGTATTTCACCAGTCGGGCTGCTCGCAGTTCGAGCGAATTAACGCTATGCCCTACCTCTCTTAAAAATTCTCATTAACCCACCGCAAATCAGATCCGGTCAAATCCGAGCGATCAATTATATTTTTCCTACAAAAACCTGGATTTCATACCTTAAGCTTGGACTGCAGTAAGTGCGCTAGTAATCGACAGCTACTCTCAAAGTCAAAGTCTAGTAAAAACGATGAAAGATATGTTGGGCCATGCTATCAAGGGTTAAGCTGTTCAACATCGAGGCTAGCGTAAAAAATGTTTATATGCGTTATTTCCCGAACTATTATTCAATATAAATATGAATTACTCTCGAAAAAATCCTATTATATCATTTTTTATGATTGTTCTAATATTGAGCTCAGGGGAATCCTTCCATGTAATTTTAAGGTTTTAACAAGGTAACTTCTTCAATGATAATAACGAAGGACTGAGTAAAATTATTTAAATCTGTACCTAGAAAATGTTCGAGACATTAATCTTAATAGCGTCTAAAAGTGAATGTGGCTAACGGATAGATACACAATCGATAGTAAGAGCCACCGCACATGTACAATTTCAAGTTGGCCAACTAAATCGCAGAATGTCTAATAGGCATAGAATCTTATGATAGCCCGCACATTATATCAACTAAGTCGTTCGACTAAATAGTTTGCCAACTATCGGCCGAAAGCCCGCACACTATAACAACTTAGTTGGTCAGTCGCACGGTAAGATGCAGTGTGACCAGACCCGTGCACGTGAATTCCCCACGCTTGGATTTTTACGATCAGCCAGTCGATCTCTACATTCTCGTCTTGTAACAAATGAAAAAATAGAACTGCTGATCGACGAAGTCCAAAAAAGGCAAGCCCATAAAAAACTTATCTGGGTAACATCTCAGTTTAGCATGTAAGGTATGGTGTTTCCCACGCTCTAATCTGTCACTTAATATCGGATGCACCCTAAATGTTTTGTTCTGTTTTCGTCTTATTTTTATCAAGTTAAGAAGTGTTTTATTTTTCAGCATTTTATCGCAGACTTCACCGCGCTAGCAACACTGTCCACCAACTAAGTCGACGAAATGTGCAGCCTATGAAAGCACACAATTTAGTTGTTCGATAGTTGGCCAACTTGAAATTGTATATGTGCGGTGTCTCTAAAGCAATACAACAAACAGACCTTCATACGGCCTGGCGACAAGTCAATAGAGGGATTTTGAACGCAGGGCTTTTTAAAACGTAGCCGTGTACATCATGACAGAAAAGGATAGTTGATAAATCTTCTTCTCGTCTCCTTTGTCAACAGAGGTTTGTTTCATGATGAACGCCCCTTCAGGGTGACCTCGCGTTCGTAATTACTTTTCTCCTACACGAGTCTAATTTTATTATCTCGTTCTTGTCATGATACCGCCTCAGTTCTATTTTCATTACAAGTACTATGATTTAGAAAAATATAGGTATTATTATAAGAGAATGGGGTTATTACATAAATAATGACTCTTGCAATATTTAGTAGGTATAAGATTCCCTGAATCTAGTCTCAAACGAAGACTTAGCACTTGCATACGCTGCAGATACAAGCCCCCACTGTGAAGTCCTTTACACTCGCTTTGTTCCTTTGAGACGTATGAATTATTTGTAAGCTATGGCTCCGAACCATGTACCAACATTAGAATAGACTATAGAAGATTTATGAACATACAAAGTTCCTTATTCTAGCTGGATAGCACAATAATGTTTAAGTAGGTATGAGCTGCCAGATATTTTTTGCTGTTGATGTATAATTTTATATTTTCAGAAGCCACACAAATTATATTTACGTTAAAGGCGACACATCAAAAAAAATCGCACTGTTTCAGGTGATTTCATAGGTCGCTGAAAAATCTTACAGTTCTTAAAATCAGATATATACATCCTTACTTAGAAACGTGTATAACAAAAAATGGCGAAAGGATTTTCCCTCGATCCATTTTATTTACGAAAAGACATCTTAACAAAAAAAAAAGTTGAAAGTTTTAAGTAACCCCGGGCCTCATTAATCACCTATCTAAGAGCATCATATTGAGATTATTCATAAGATCCCAAACAGGCTATATCTGCGGTAAGTTTCTGAAGAATTAAGCATTCCGTAGACTTTTTGATGGTATAGGATCAGCTCAAGGTTATTATGTCATAGAAATGTCACCGAAGTGTCAGTACACCAAATTTCAAATCAATCTGTCCTGTGAAAGTTAGTAAACCCCTTTTATCATGTAGAAAATGAGCTGATAGTCATCAAACGCCTAAACTGATCTTCATAATTTATAGCTATAAACCATCCTAATCACGACAGCTTACAAAAAAAAAAGCTCTAACACAAGATGTACAGATACACAGCAGACACGTCAAACTTATAACATCCCTTTTTTTCGTCGGGGGCTAAAAACATCCTCCTGTTTGTAAGGGCCAGCGCTCACTGCCGGTGTGGGACGGCACGGCATGGCACGCACGGCAGGTTGTGCTGCGGCATCCCGCGGTGTTCCGTGGCATGCCCCCTTGCCCCCGCGCACCGACCGGACTGCGCCCATTGACCGAAAAACCCGCTGCACAAGTTTCAACCTTATTTCAACTGGCATAGCAATCATAATTCCTCGACACAAACTCTGTACATATCGCGGGATGCAATGGCGCGCCGCGGCAAAATCGTTGTATCGAAATAAAGTAACATGAATTCTAAACTTATTGAAATAAGTATCAAAATAACTTGATTAGTAATAAAATCCTTTGCCATGACACGACGTGCCGTGCCGGCAGTGGGCGCCGGCCCTAACAGCCTGAAAAAATGTGTACTATCGCGTATCGTACTACACACTACAGTTATACCACATACACACACACAACCTGCACACATACTGCGATATCAAATGACAATGTGACGTCATAACCATGATAATGTATGGCTTATGACGTCACACAATAATATGTTGGGATAACAGAGATACTACTGCAAACCAAAAGGGTCAGTAATTGTTAGAGATAATTAGTTAAAACATTCAAGTAGGTAGGATTTTACTAATATATTTTACCTTTTTAGGAACAAAATTATTTAGTGTGTAGCAACTAACATTTTGATTTTTTTTACTGATTGGAGTCAGAGATAATTTACTTTTCCGTTTTTTTACTACTGATAGTATTTTCTGATCGTTCTTGAAGGAGAAAGACAAAGCGTTTTTTATGTCTAGTAGGTACCTACATACTTTCGATTGACAAATCTAGGATCGACCATAGAGAAAGTTACTTTCGTAATCGAGCCAGAGCGCACAAACCACTACGCCCACTTCATCGTTATCATCAGCCTATTATACGTCCCACTGCTGGGCACAGGCCTTCCTACATGGGAGAAACACATGAGGAGTTTGGGTCATAACACAACAACGCTGGCCCAATGCGGGTTGGCGGGTTGAAGCGGTTGCAGAAACAACGACTTCCGAAGCACGGAGGAGCTCGCGATAACAAACTTTGATTGACCCATCTCGGGATCGACCATGGCGAAAGTTTCTTTGTTTTTCGTATCGAAACCAGAGCGCTCAAACCAATATGCCACCGAGCTCCTTAATAATAAAATGATTGATTTGCAATAATTTTCAGAGTTTACCTTGTTACCCATAACCTCCTCGAAGACATAACAATACTTTCACACTTACAAACCCATCAATTATACCTATCAATTCAGTTAATCATGTCACTAGCATTTATCAAGTAAAATCTACTTGTATCTCTAAGGATATATCTAAGAGGCTATATTAAGGCGCCATTTATTAGCGACTATTAGCCCAACTGAATTTATTGCTCCCTCTGAGAGGAGAATCATGTTTCGTACGAAAGTAGTCCCGTGGGTGAAACAGGGAGAAATTAGTCAACAGGTCAATGTCTTCCTTCGCTTTGTTTTATAAAGTAATAAGGATTATTTAAAAACTAGATGATTTTCAATTGTAAAGACTATGTAAAAAAGGAATTAAAATAACAATGAAAACCTTTTTAGTTTTATAATTGAATTGAAATCTATTCTTATTAGACAATAGACCAGTGATTAGAGAACTGTTAAGTGATAATACAGCCTAAGGTAGTCCATGCTTGCTAATGAGGTGTCTTCACAATCTGGCTTTGAAATGGTCTAAATTATTGTTACTTATTGGGAAACAGATGGGCAGGTTCAAAGTACTGCTCTACAGCTGAATGCATGTAGACGAATATTCACGTTATATTTATGTGAACAGTAGGAATATGAAAATAATTATATAATAACACAACACAGTTACAGTTGTGGTATATATATACCACAACTGGCAAACGCAGTGGATTATGATTCAGCTTTTAATTTTCTATGCAAATTCTAATATGTCAACCCCAGCTAGCTTTTCAGGAGTCCTAAGATAATTATTAGTATATCTGGAATCTGAGCCTTGCCTGTCAAGGCTTCGTGACCGTGGAAAGTAACTTTTATATAAATATTACATAAATACAACTTCTTTCTAACTCTAGAGTAGTGAAAGTGTAATGACTAATTACTGTAGCAGCAAACATGACATAGGTATAACATATTATAACCTTCAACGCTAAAAAAGGGATGTTATAATTTTGATGTGTCTGTATGTGTATCTGTGTGTATGTCTGTGGCATCGTAACTCCTAAACGGATAGACCGATTTTGATTCGGTTATTTTACATATTTTTTTAAACAAAATAAGAACCGACTTCAAAACATAAAAAAGATAAAATAATTATTCTAGGTATCTTACCCCCTAAAAACATTTTTTTTGTAGTCTGTGTTTGACTTTCTATTGTTTCTGGAGACAACTTAGCACCACCACTTACCAACCCAACAAAATATGTTTCTAGGGGAATAAATTAAACTACCTAGTAACTAACCAACTATTTTTATTTTAAATTTCTTTCTTTCCTATTTTTGTTTTATCATTTTTTTCACAACTTTTTAGTAATTACTGTCTGAGGTTATAGCTCGATGAGTAAGCGTCAGCATATATTATTTTCTACTATCATCGTATAGTTTCACTAAAAAGTCATAGGAAAAATACCTAATCGATTTTAAATATTTATGTATGGACAAAAATAACAACTATTTCGCATCGAACATTTTGTCTGTAAAATAACACGTTTTTATGTTTTTTTAAGCATTGCTAAAGCTTTGTCATTATTTTATTATAAGTAACTACCATGGTTCAAAAAAACCAACTGTATAATATTTTTGATACGTGGCTTTTTCTTTTTTATCTAAATTATGTCGATATTAGAGGAGGATCGATTATGAGAGGACCTCGGTGGCGCAGTGGTTGGAGCGCTCTGGTTTCGATCACGAAAACAAAGCAACTTGCGCCATGGTCGACCCGGGGGTGGGTCAATCAAATTTATACTCTCGAGCTCCTTAGTACTTCGGAAGGCGCGTTAAGACGTTGGTCCCGGTTGTTACTGCAACCCCTGCACTGAAAAAAATGACAACTGAACTTTCTGCTATCTGTAGCTTTAAAAGTGACTGCATAACTAAGGGTAACACCAGCTAAAAATAAAGTTGCATAGAGATGGAGTGTTAAATCAGATGAAATGTAATCCTAACTCGCTATATTTTAGTTATAACCTATGTAACCGAAGTAGGTAGTATGGCTAAATATTATTTTCAGTGTGGTGTTGTTATAGTCCAAGCTATTTATGTCTTTAACCCATGTAGGAAGACCTGTGCCCAGCAGTGGGGCGTTTATGAGAATGGCTGGTGATGGTGATGACGTCACTACGTGGTAACTATAATGTCACTGGTATTCCGTGAGTAGCATAACGTGATACTCGGACAGAAACTTGCGTGAAAAGTAAAAAAAACGATTATTATGTAAAACAGGGTATTGTATACTATAATAAAAAGCTCATAGAATATATTTTTAAGTAGCGGAATGCTTAAAAATATATTTTCCAAGTCAGCGAACGATAAACCGTTAAATGCGACAGGTCGCGTTAAAAAGCCGTTACTTTAAAAATCGTACATTTAATTTCATTTATTTTTACGCTCGAAATCATTTAAACCACGAACACGAATGGCAGGAACGACCTGCGGGGCTTAATCGAGCGTTATTAAGCCGTGTGCCTGAAAAATCGAAATCTCTTCATCGTGCCCATATTATGCGGCTAAATAGCGACCATGCCACGCAAGGCACATGTTTTACCTCTTTACTGGAGTAAGGTGCAAGTTACAGAAGGCTTACCCGGACTTGATGGTGTGATTTATATCTATGTTTACTAATAACACAAATGCGTGTTCGATATAACGCTATTTTCACATACCAACCAAACTGAGCAGAAATCTCCTGCTCCCACGGGAATTGAACCCCGAACCTCTAGATTTGAAATAGTTCATCTCAACCACTAGACTACAGAGGCGGATTAAAATATGCCTATCAATATTTGAGGCGATCCACAGACGAAATTTATACACAAAATTACTGACATTTTAATGTTTTTGATGCGTTTAAACGCCTACTTTATTGTAATAATTACTCGAATCGAACCCGCGCCTCCTGATGTCCGGCTAGACGCGATTACCACTAAAACCACTTTAATTTTTTCATCATTTTCTTAATTTCATTGTAATTGTCACAAAATTACTGGTCGCAATTTTTCACGTTTCAATCGTTGTTAGGTGTTCTTGTTTGGAAATTCAACATACGTATTTATTTACTCGTTTTATCATCATAGAAAAAACATTGCTTAAGAGTTATTGAAAAAAACCAAACTTAAACTCAATAAGCAAAGTAAGTCTATTCGCCTGCATCGTGGGTTACGGTAGGCTGAGCCTGTGGTCTCTGCCGACGACGGTGAATGTTTTCCGGCCAACCCGTTGTGTCGGTAGGAAGCAGAAAAGAGGAGAATCGCTGAGGGGCTCAGTGGGTGAGAACCCCAAAGACCCCTCCCCAAAGATTCCCCCCGGGCAGAGGGAGGATAGGCTGGTAGAGCTTCCCCTCAGCGTCACAAAAAAAAATACTGAGCCTGTAGTAGCCGAAATAACGAAAGCAGTGACCGTCACAAAGATGTTACAAATAAAATATTACTAAGTCGCTCCCGCTCGTGATTTAGATCTCACTATTTTTTCTGCTGAGTAATACGGTATTAAAAATGTCCCCAGCAGAACATAACCGCCCACTCCTTTAGGGAAACACCATGAAAAATGAATTATTGTTTTTCATCAGCACTGTTGGTTTAATTTCTGCAATTTACTATAAGCGTCTTGAATATATATTTTTTTGAATTTTCTGCGGTTTCTTTACTTCTTCGTCATTGATATGTGTTGAAATAAAAACTTTCTATCCATACCAGTTTAGTCATAACCTTCTTGTTTATAATAATACTAGCTGTGCCCGCGACTTCGTTCGCGTGGACGTCGGAAAATAGCAACGGTGGGGTAGGTAGGCTAAGGATTTAAATCATGTTTACAAAACACCCTTGCAATTAATGCATTGATCGCCCCGCCCGCGCCCGCCCGCCTTGAAAATAATAAATGCGTGCATGATATTTTAATACCATGATATCTCTTAAGATATTCATTGAAATCAAATGATGTCAAGAATAATTATGCTTAAAATTAAATACTTGTGGTGAATAATGTATTTATTTCGATGAGGAATAATATCATGTTTACAAAAACACCTTCGCACATAGTACATTTTAGAACAAATTTGATTACCAAACAATGGTTTTAGAGAGTCAATTTTACAGAATAGACATATGCTGTCGCGGATTTTTTTATAGAACTTTTAAAGGAGTACAATTCCTGCATACCTGGTTTATACGTAACTTTAACCATTTACGCAGCGCACGCAATGCAAGCTCTGAAAAGGTTTATTTTTAACCCGTTTGTGCAACACTTTGATTTAATGCTCAGCTCCTATTATATAGCCTGATGTTATATAGCCTATATAATAAATACTTCAATAAATGGATTATCAAACACAAAAAGAATTGTGAGATTAGCGCGTTCAACCAAACAAACAAACTCTTCAGCTTTATAATATTTTTATAGATACCTACTCAGATATACCCAACTCTGTCTTTCTATTTGTCTGTTACGTTTTTTTGCGCCTAAGCTGCTGAACCGACTAAGATGAAATTCGACATCAAGATAGAATACACCCTGAGAAAGGACATCCTATTGAGACATAGATAAATGATACCAAAGTACCTTGCAAATCGAGCGTCTTATCTTTTATTTTAAGAATTACCAGCGATCAGAATACCCCGAGTAAAAGATTCGTTGGAATAGAATTTCAGATTTCAGGTATTTTTTTTATAGCTTAAACACTTTTCAGATATTTACTTGTGGTAAATTCTATAAGATTCTATTAACCCTTTCTTATACACAAAGTGTGGTAAAAATCTTCCTTTAATCTTCCTTTATTTAGGGTCGCGAGGGTAGGTACCACCGCCTTTCTTATTTCAGCCGCGAAACGGTTCGTTTTGTTTTTGATTGAAGGAAAAGGTAGCCAGTGTAATTACTGGGCATGGACGGCATTTCATCTTAGGCCTCAGGATGACAACGCACCTGCAATATCAAGTGATTTTTCCTTGTTATTGCAGGTGTCTATAGGCGGCGGTAACCGCTTACCACGGGGTGGGCCGTCAGCTTGTTTGTCGTCTATAAAAAAATCTGTGAAGTACCAAAATGTCTGACACAATCGATTTTCTATTGCGTGTGAGTTCCGGCGGAGAATTACGAGAAAGTTTATTACAAAATTCATTCAAACACTTTGTTCCACCTACCACTAAGGAAGATGAAGGCTATGCTACCCCGTGAAGAATTTAAAAAAACTCATTTTTCCCAATTATATTAGAAAAGTTGGCGTACACTTCAGTCGCGAACCACAATTTATTCATATTCAAAGGCTATTCCAGTTTCGCAATTAACTCCGAGCAAGAAGCTCCTCAGGGAGAGCTTCTCCTCGAAACTCTATTAATTTTGTACACTTTTTGTTATATTTATTCGGCTATTGCCGGCTCATTTCAGTTGTTTACATTCAATTAAATTGTGGTCGTTTCATTTGTTTTGATCAACAATCAACTCTGACGTGTCAGTGCCGAAGTTTGTTTAAGAAACAAAAACTCGGTGAAGAAACAAGAAATGGTTTTGAATTATAATTTAAGACGTAGCACGTAACTGAAGGTATACTTACTTATAATAACGACCAGCCCCCTTATTCTGAACTGTCGGAAAGAATTCGAATTTCGGAAACTCTATACCTGTCACTTTTTATCGCGCTGCGTCAAAGCGGGACGGCATGTGACTTTTCGAATCGAATCCGTGATCCGACAGTTGAGAATAAGGGGGCTGGCCACGGGAAATTTGCCGCGGCGAATATTCGCGCTTCTATTCGCCCGAATGGAAACAAATGTATGGCAATGTACTAACTAAGCAGGCCACGCGTAGCGACGACCGGCGACCTCGCCGCCGCAGCCGCCGCCGCCCATTCCCGTGGTCAAGTGTAACTACGAAACAGAGTAAAGGTGGTCTTAAAGTCAAACTGTTGCGTTTGATTTGCTGACAACTATACGTGACTTTGTAACTCATGTGACCCTTTCGACCGACTTCAAAAAGTTAGGTTCTGAATTTGACTTTACTTTGTGATTTAGATTCAATGTATCTCCGTCAAATTTTCAAACAAAAAAGATTTCCATTATTATTTTTTCTTTGTAACGATATAGGTACATACAACTAGATTATATTGGCAACACTAAGAAATTGTATATATTAAATGAATGACGTAGTGTATCTAGTTAGTGTATTTGGCAGTGATCTAATGAATAAAGATCTTCGGAGACAAAGAACAGTTAGTCAAGCGAAAACAAAAACATACTCGTATTGCGCACGGCCAGGGAGTGGAATGCTCGGCAGAGCATCGGTATGGAGCAACGAAGCCGGCAGGCATATAACCTGAAGTTGGATGAAACAGGTACCTTCTGGGCAAGCTCGCTACCTCGCTGGTCCCAGAAAACTCAGTCACTGTTGGTCCCAGAAGTCAAGAAGAGGCTCTTGACTTTTCTTTTACCAACAGTGAGTGAGTGATTTCCACTAGGACTGACAGACAGACAATGATTATAATACAGATAGTCATAGCTTTAACCTTGGAAATTCATGCTTATTATAATAATGAACAAAAGTGAAAAAGAAATAAACAAAACTATTAACTGTCTTAAAAACTACAAAGGCAAGAAAATAATCAAATTCATGAACTGATCGATTCCATAAGTAATTTTTGGTAACTGTTTCCAGAAACAATAAAAAGTGAAGCACCGTGCACCGCCTCGAAAAATTACATTTAAATTAGATAACCACTGAAAATTAATTAATAATTATTAGCCTCTTACTTATATATTCGTTCAATAAGCTGGTGGGCTCTTAATCACACGAAAATAAAAAAGATCAATTTTATATTTTGTAGAAGAAAAAATGGATCTCCCAAGTTCTTACAAGTGAAAATTTGTATGTTAGTGTAATTTAAGTTTGGATATTTTCTCGACTCAAATTTTCAGAACTGAATAATTACAAAGAGATATCTTTGTGGAGCTAGCTTTTGATTATGGTTTCTGATCTTTGGGTTTTTATTATAAAAACCTTAGAAATGATTGCTACTTGATGTTTTAACAAAATGTTCTCGAGCCTTTCCTGCCCCGAAAATAACACTATGCAATTGGTCCCGATTATTACTGCTACCGTTTTGACAGAGCACATTAGTCCAGCGCTTTGATGTTACAGTTCCAACTCCTTAATATGCTTCTCCCATGCAGACAAGCCTAAACAAGAAAGGCGATGGTACATACCAGAAGGCCCTAAGTGCGGGCCCATCACCTAGCATGCACCTAATATTCTAGCCGCCTCCACCTCGCTGACTAGTGCCTTTAGTAGATGAAGGAACCAGAATTGCCAAGCCTTTGAGCTATCTCATCAAAGATGTTCAGGAACTAGTTCTTCTATTTCCCTATATTTCCATTCAAAAAGTGTAATTTCTTCAATTTAAATGCATACTATCGTTATAGGGATGCAAATCGTTGCCATTCCGTTAGAGAGATCCATTTAATCCCCCCAAATATACTGCAAATAAGGCGAGATACCAACTATTGGAGTCGGGAATAATGACCTGTATGGAGGGAGGGCTCCAGAAATGACTTAGAATGTGTGCAATAAAACCCGGGTTTTATTGTGTGTTTTATGCTGAGGAACGCAAAATTCTTTATGTATTACAAAGGTACTTAGAATACCTTGTTTGAATATTTTTATCAAGATGAATCGTGGAAAAAAATCGTAAGTCATAATAATATATAGTATATTATTATGACTTACGATTTTAACATAGAATGTTATATCAATTGCTATAGCTGAATATGTCTTTCAGGGCATAGAAATATTTTTTGATCAAACTATGATCTTCTATGCCTACTGTATATTGAAGGTGTGTAACACTATTCTTATATTGTCGAGAACTTCTTTCTATTTTTGTTGACTAAAAGCATCGCAATCTAAATATGAGTAAACTAGGGGCCGATTCTTCCTCCGATAACAACGCAAAACAAAACGCTTGAAAACTCGCGAATATTCCTGGAATAATCTTTCTCTAAGCATCATAATATACCTCTTTCTGTAGGGTTGTTTGTCGGATTAAGCGAATCGCCGAGCAAGGTACTAAAGACGATTTGCCTCATCATAAAGGATTATTTAAATTCCTTCTTAGTATTTGCTATTTTAGGCTTTTACATTGCTTACAAATAGGAGGAAGATTGAAATAAACAATACATTCCTGGGTAAGTATGTAGATGAGCTTGGTGGCGTAGTCGTTGGAGCGTTCTGGTTTCGATTACGAAAACAAAACAATTTTCGTCGGGGTGATCCCGGGATGGGTCAATCAAAACTAATCCACGTTTCTCCATGCTTCAGAAGGCACGTTAAGCCGTTGGTCCCAGTTGTTACTGCAACCATTTTAACCCACAAACCCGCATTGGGCCAGCGTGGTGGTGCTATGTGCCAAACTCCCCATGTGTTTCTCTCAAGTAGGAAGGCATGTGCCAAGCAGTAGGACCTATAATAGGCTGGTGAAGATGATAAAGTACGTAGATTATTCTAGATAGACAAAATATGTTTTATTACTTTACTTATAAATGTAAGGGAAAAAAGACATACCTCTCGATAGGGCAAAATGGTATATTCCACTGAAAAATACAACAGTCGTCTGGAGCTCTAACAGAAGGTCACAGCCAAGTAACTTAACCTTTGTGGTGTCTCTTACAAACGTCTCTCTGTTCGTCGACGTAACGATGTGTTACCAGAAGGAGAACTTGTATATTATGTGAAACAAGGGCATTACTCATTAGGTCCTAGATATGCCATCCTCCTATTTACATCCAAAACTATACGTCACCAAAATGTCCTTCTTAATCAACTTATTTTTGTTAAAGAAGTTTTAGGAGTTTTAACTTGCAAATAAGGATGTTGCTTACGTTTGAGTATATGGCAATATTTTTACACAAATTTTGTATAAACCTACGCTGTTCTTTTATATAAAAACAACTTATAAGTATTTTATTTCCAAGGCTTGGAAAATTTATAAACATTTTTTTTTTCTAAATTTATCAAAAATGTCAAAAATTATGATTATTAATTTTGTCATTATGCCCATACATTTTCTAGTAATATACGAATATGTGACGTAACCTGTTCTGTAGATTTTCTATAGAGCTTTTTTGGACTATGTGCCGCTGCACATCAAACATACCACTGTAAGTATCTGTGAAACTATTTATCTGAAACATACTTTTTTTTGCAATATTTCTTTATGAGTTATGAACTTCTTATTTATTAAAAGAAAAATTGTTGTCAACAATTTATATTTTTTTTAATTTTTCGGAAAACCGTGCGATCCGTTTACCAAAGGCTCTATTTTGCAATTACCAAGATTAAATGCTACGTTTCGGCAAATCCGAAACGCATTTTTCCATGTAAATGCGATGCATGTAAATTACAACAAATGTTTTGGTGGAATTAACTTATTTTCTGCGGATTTATTTGCGGACTTTTGGCACGCAGTCGTTGGACACTTTTATGTAAACGAATTACGCTTATTTTGAAGCGAGCTACGGCTTAAAACGTTGGTAATTTTCTACGCAAATGGCTGACCAGGCGTTTAAAACTTTTATGGTCAATAAATAAACAATTCTTTAGACTTCACTAGTATAAAGGCCCGCCAATCTCATAGCAATCACAAAAAACAATACTTTTTTGAATACAAGTTTGTTCCACCGGTTACAAATCAAATGTATCCCTCTTTGATTCAATTCTGAGTCGTGACTCAGAACTAGACGCAGATAACCATGGTTACAAAATTAAGATACCATAAATTTACAATTAAGATTTAAGTTCCCTTTATCGATGTCTTAAATGCACTTCGTGTTGCCTACATTTCAACAGTTTGTCACTTTGTCTCACACATTTATGGGTTGGCTGGAAGAGATCTCTTATAGAAATAAATCTCTTCAAATTTGGTTATAAAATATGTATTTGTATTTTTTTAAAAGTGCAATAAAGAGTATTATATGGTTGGTGATGCAACTATCTTCATGAAGCGCTTTTAAAACATTTATAAAATTATTAATTTTTGATTTTAACATTATTATAAATGTTTGAAAAATTACTTAGTAATTAAAATGTAATAAAACTAGAAAAATTTCACGTCCTGAGGCAGGAATCGAACCCGCGACCTTTCGCAATCCGGGCGACTGCTCTGACCACTGAGCCACCCAGGACTTGGGATATCCCTGTGAAATTCTTCTAGTCTATCTGTATTTGCGTTTATGAGCTAACGTCCACCCTACAATGTCGAAATATTCTATTTCAACATCCGAAACGAGTATTTTTTACAAATACCGACAATTCGGTTAAGTTGGGGCAGTGCTTTCAAATATTCTTAATTTTTAAAATTGTTGATTCTATACAGCCCACTCCGACGTTGTTATTACATATTTCTATCACCATACTTCAAACATAGATTCGAAAAGGAAATGGTGTACACATACAGCATAACAAAATATTATACAATAACACAGCTTACAAATTCGTGCGTTTTGCTAGGATGGATGTTTTCATATTACGTAATATGTATTATGAAAACATAGGTATAGCTGAATCTTACTGAACCTTAAAAATAAATTTAACATGAAATTCAAGTACAGAATTAATCAACCGAGTTCAATATTTGAAAATGTTGTAGGTACTTACCTCTGATTTAGTATAGAAAGTTAATTACAATTCAAGATACGTTATTCAAGATCGTATTTGTCCAAGTCCAACGTCTATAATAAAATAACAGGCACCCTCCGATAGCTTAAGCAAATAAATAAATTCGTATTGTGGCAGCAAAGAAATAGGAAAAAGTGTTTTATCACCCACAAGGATAGCTCTGTGGAGTTTGCCACGAATTTATATGTCTTCAAATCATTTGAATGAGGGATTTTTTTAGTAAGCAATCTGCAAAAGTAATTACGAATAGTAAATGTTCTTGTTCACTTGCGAATTGTGTGAAGAACATAAGGTTATGAGTCGAATTTTTGTGGGTAGTGAGGTATTTTTTTAAGGGAGATCTACCTCTCTTAAAAAAATGACCGGCCTGAACCTGACTGGGGTCCTCCAGCTTGTAGTGCTGTGTTACTGTAGTGAGCAAGATCGCCGAATGAAAGCATTGAGTTGGCGGCGGGCCTCAGATCATAGAAATAAGGGACAGGCAGACTGGCTGTACGCTTGCTCTCCACCCTTGTCATATGAAAAAAATAATAGCTTCTGTATTACGGTGTCAGATCGTAAACTGCTTTCATTCGACATGCTGCTTATATCAAATCAACTAAATCGGCTCACGGAGTCACACCTCTTTAAGGAAGCATTCAAAGCATTTTCCTGTTTTACAGGAAACTTTAAAGATACTGTAGGCACAGATGTAGAACATCTCGCCTCATATCTACTTAACAAAACTATCTCTACTACAGTAAAATATTACTGGCTTTACTAGGCCATAGGTAAATTTATTTATTTATTGAATTTATTAAGTAAATTTACTCTAACCATCAATTTTAACAATTGATTGATTAACAGATTGCGATTTATACAGCAGAGAAAATCTACCGCCTGATCTAGACCGCGGGAAACATTGTTTTGAGAACTGAAATTTTTATATGACATATATTTTCTTTACAATTCCGAATACGATCTGAAGATAGCATTGGGATGAAATTTTTAAGCTAAAAATGGGGCTGACACTCGCACAGACTGACTGTTGGTAAACCGTTTCCTACCCTACAAAAGTCAGGAGAAGGCGTTATCTTGACAGCATTGAAGACAATGCCGATACTATGACATTAAGAGCAGTATGGGAGATAAGTCCTCCATCTCGCAATACAATGCTTTTTTGATAAGTTTCCCTTCAACTATTTAGAAGAAAATGGTATTTCAAAAGCCTTTAATTCGACAGAAAAATTCACTACGCCCTGCTCTACATTCTTTGGTATGATATCTTTTTGAACTCTTGGTTTATGTCGCCACATATTCGCCTGCGCTACCTGATCAGAAAGTAAACAATACCTAGCCAATGGTATAATTTACAGCAAAACTTTTGAGGAACAACAAAAGATTCCAATCTAATTTATAGCAGCCATCGGAAAAGTTCGGCACTGGTTTACCGATTACAAAAAACTCAGAAGGGACAATATAAATAAAATATCCCGGGAAAACATGTCGGGTACAAAAATCATAAATATTTTACGTAAACTTCCCTCTCGCGAGACAGTTTCGGGACATTGTGGTCATTAGAAAAGTTTTAGTGGCCATTAAGGCCGTTTTATATTTCCAACGTAAGGCTGCGTAGATTTAGGTGGGAGAACCGGTTGCAGGATTCTGTGGGCTGTTTTTCGCCGCGAATGCTTGGAACCGCATTAAATCTTTTTCGGGTTTTACTGAGTTTGAGCTGCGGAATACTTTATAATATACTAAGTGTTACTTAATTTTTTTTTATATTTTATTTTTATATAACTAGATGACACCGCCTAAATACACCTGTAATTACAAGGGAAAATCACTTGGTATTGCAGGTGCGTTGTCATCCTGAGGCCTAAGATGAAATGCATTCCATGACCAGTAGTTTCACTGGCTACCTTTCCCTTCAATCCGAAACAGAGCGACTGTTTCAATTGTATCAAATGTCATTCAAATTGAATATTGACTGCAATCAAAATGGCTAAACATAATTTCGTATAACTTTTGTTGTGTCGACTTTTATGCCATTTTTTTTTCGAATCCTAATTTGTGCTTAGTTGCTGTGTATCTTTGGATGTTTGTTTTGTTCGATACCATTTTAAATAGTATTGTGTTATATTTTCGCGAGCACTACACATTTTGCCCAAAATATTATGCTAGATTATTGAAATCAACACTGTGCAGGTATGCCCGGAATAGGCTACAGAAAGAGTATTAGAGGCGACTTATCACTGCCTTCACTGATGAGGATACTAGTCGACGGAGATAAAGACTCCCAGAGGACTTAATACACCTCCTGTGAGGTGGTGATCGGCAGAAAGGAAACTGAGGAGAGGTCCCGTCAGAAGTATCCCTCATTGAATCCGATCAGAAACAGACGAGCATGACCGCAGAACATACGCGCTTGCCCCATAAAAAACCAACAGGCTTGTCAGATGGTAAACCTGGCATTCAATATTGCTCTGGATAGTGTTGCGGAGGTAAGTGTATACTGTTACACGATATCTCTGCGTAACATCTTAATGTATACCTAAGTTTGACGTGAGTCCAACGCGGAAAGGTGCAGCGGCAAAACCATTTGGATAAGGAAACCATTATTATGGTATCCGCCACATGCAGGAGTACGGAGTTGTTTTAGTGGGTAGTCTCGGTCTATACCATCTTTGACCGTGGAGTCCTACATACCTCTGCACTTGTTATTTCTCGTAGTATAGGGGAGATGTAAATGTCTTCTTCCCCGACAAAAAAAGGTTATTAAAGTCAAAAACGTACTAAGTGATTGAAGTGTACCACTGGCTTGGGATCTTATCATGTGAATTATAGTGACAAGTATAACGCAAAGTATGGCATTAGTCAACTCATAACCTTAACAAAGAAAATTGACATCTTCAGTCTCCCCGCGACATTGCTGTACAGTAATCTGTGAAGCACGGATCAAAGATCACGGGTTAGGCTAGGCTAATGATACTTACTTTGGGGTGGATAGGTGTGAGTGTATAAAAATAAATATAAATAAATTGTATTATTTCTGCTGCTTTGTTTTTTTCCTCATTTAACGTTAAATAAGTCAAATCACCAAAGCGGTTATTATGTTTAAATACTAAATTCCAAAATACCTAAAATATGCAAAATAAAAAGTTCAAGTCGTAACAGGCTATATTAATCTCTAATAAACACGACCCAATAACCTTTTTTTTACAATTAAATTATCAAAATGAAATAAGAGCTTCCTTTTTCTTTATCATTATCAGACCTGTACCAAAAATCTTATTTCAAAAAGGGCCATTGCTTTTTGAGCCTCGGTTAACTTTCCATTACTATGATTACGACAAATAACGCAATTTCAATAAAAAAACTATTCATTTTATTGTAACAATTACAAATAAAGAAAGAAAACGATGAAAAAATATATGCTCCAGGCGGGATATATTTTTTCATCGTTTTTATTCTTTATTTGTAATTGTTAGAATAAAGTAGGCGTTTAAGCGCCTGTACACGTCCGTCAGTGCCAATGCATCAAGGTCCCAGGGCAGACTTCCAGCAATCAGGCACGCAGCCTCATACAATACGGTGCAGTAGCCGCGTATGACCCTGACCGCCATGAACTGCTGCGAATGGGTTCGGTCCCCGCCTCAGAACATGATTTTTTTCTAGTTTAGATATGTTTATAAGTATTTTTCAAACGAAGCTGGTCCCGCTGTTACTGCAATCGCTTTGACCCACCAACCTGCATTAGGCCAGCGTGGTGGTGTTATGGCCAAAACTCCTCATGTGTTTCTGCTTTGTAGAAAGGCCTGAGCCCACCAGTGGGACGTATATGGGCTGGTAATGATGATGATTATCTTTCGAACATTAAAAATACTACATTTTCAAACTCTTAGTTAGACAGTAAACCGGGTAGAAAACAATCCGTAACTACTAACAAAGCTCGGAAGCTGACACCTAGCAAACGTTAATGGAACTAAGTTATCTGGCAGACACCTTAACGAGGAACTGGATATTTTTAGATAAACTTTATGCTACTCGCTCAGACAGTCGGCAGGAGCAATGTCTTTGCCATCTAATAATTAAACACCTGGGATAGTAATCAAATATCTGTTTTTAGAAAGCTGGAGAAGTAGTTGCTAGCCAATATTTTTAGACTAATTGAAGCATTGAATAGGGAAGAGTGGAGTGATCTCGAACGTGGGATGATAAAATTTTGAACGAGGCCGTATACACATCTGGTTAATTCAGCCACACTTGATTAGATGCCTATTTTGAAATTAATTGCCCAGGCCGATAGTTATTTGACTTACACAACGTTTAACAACTTGGCGTATTAAAAGTTGACTTAGGTGGCTCGTCTTGAGGTTGGGCGCCGGCTGAGCAGCCTCACCTTCCGCATGGTGCAGGTACTGACCGGACATGGTTGCTTCGGTTACTACCTGCACCGTATCGCCCGTCGGGAGGAGACACCGCGGTGTCATCACTGCGATTCCTCCGACGATACAGCCAAACACACCCTTGAGGAGTGCCCGGTCTGGCGACACGAGCGCCAAGAACTTCGGGTGGGGCTCGGCGGCGGTCACCTCTCACTGCCAACCTTGGTAAGAGCCATAGTTGGTAGCGAGAGGGTTTGGAAGGCTGTCGCCTCCTTCTGCGAGACGGTGCTCACGCAGAAGGATGCAGCGGAGAGGGAGCGGGAGGAGGATCCTCTAGCCGCTCCTCTCCGGCGTAGACAGGTGGGCGCGAGAAGGCAGGCGGCGGCGATCGCCCGACTTCCTGCGCCCTAGGCGCGGCCGCGTGCGTGGGTGGCCCCCCACGCATGCATTGCACATGCCGCTACGTCTGGGATTACCCAAGTGACTCTGGATAATCCCCATCGGCGCGAAACTTGGCCGCAAGGTTGGGTTGTCTGGGGGTGGGCTGGTGGAATTGCTTCGGCAGAGCCCAGGCTACCCCCGCGAAGCGCAGTGAAGCTACCGAGGAGTTTTAGTGGGTATCTCCAGTGCTGCTAACGCTGGATGACCCCCACAGACTCCCGTCGCTTAGCCAGCGGCGGGTAGGTCTGTTAACGGGTTTCTCCTCGTAAAAAAAGGATAGCTCGTCTTGAACTAAAGATGTTTGGTTATACCAAAACGATTTCGGTTATAAGCGGTCATAAAAATAACCTTGAGCCTACCAATTACACAAACAGTCACACAAAAGCTCCATGAACTGGCTAATTTAATTATAGGGGTTTACCGCTCCAAAAAGTATCCTATGTCCTTTACACAGAAAACTTTTTCAAACGATAACCAGCATTTACCTACGCGGTTGGAGCCGGGGGCGGCTATCAATAAATAATAAATAAATTCAATTTGTTAAGCCGCGTAACTCGCATTTTCAGGAGTCTATGACCATTAGAAACCAATTAAATTCTGAAATTTGTACTTTGACATTAAGGGCCTGCGCAGACGACGGACTTTTGTCCGCGGCGGAGAAAAAAGTTCCGCGAATAAAAATCCGCCGCGGATTTACCACGAACTCAACGCACACGGTGTGCGATCATTTGTTGCCCGGAAATACGTTGTGCTGTTGCTTACGTTGTGTTGCAATTTACATGAAGTTTAAGAAAAATAGAAGACATATTAAAAGAAAATACTGGGCACGCACAACGCGGACTAAAGTCCGCCATGTGGGTTGCTATGCCTAGTCACACGAGTTCCATTTTTTTCGGGAACTCCCCCTTACTTTTGTCCGGTCCGCTCTCTGCGTGTCCTCGGTTATTCGGGGGACTTTTTGTACGCGGTACTTTTAATCTCTCATTTGCGTTACTCGATACAGTTGTAAGCGATCTATTTTAGCGGACAATAAAGTCCGCGGACAAAAATCTCTTGTCTGCACAAGCTCTTAAAGATCTCTCTTTTCTATAGAAAGAAGTAAAAATAACTTAATGCACGACACAGCGCACCGAATAATGAATGTTAACTACCTCCATTTGAGTTCGCAACTCAAAACAGAGCTTCCTCTTTGTGCAAGTTGCTGCCGAGACATTCCCTCTGACAGCGCTGTGAGTGCATTTAGCCAAATCGAATTTGAGTCGGACTGTACCTTCTAATTAGGAAGCAATTTCCTTTGCATATTGTACAGAGCTCAGTGACTTCTAGTTGGGACCACTGCTAAATGTCATTGTGAAGTTGGTGGATAGTTATGCAGTGACTTTATGTAATTATTCACGGGGGGCGAATACAACATAGTAATGTACTGATGACCCACATATGCACTTTCCTCCGTGTATGTCGCCATATACTATATAGCCTCGACATTTTTCGAATGAAAAAGTGTGGACTGTTTATTGACAAAGACCATTTTTTCATGGGCCAATTATAGTATTGGTTGTATCTATCTATCTTATTTACTACCATAAATTTTTAGCTGTAATTTTACAATAGTTAAAAAATACAGCAATCATTAAGATTTGTACGTATGTACAAAGTTGCGCCTACTAAATGGGAAGTGCAACCATGTTCACAATTATGTCACGAGAACAAAATATATTCGTGTATATTACACGAATCCGGACATCAATCGTCGACCATGACGAGATTATTTTTGTTTCTTTTTGGAAACTCCAAAATTTTTTGAATTCCAACAATAGGATTTTTCAAAATGACAGAGTGGCAAACGCTTGATAGTAAGTTACATTACAGTAGCCTATAAACGTTTGAAGCAGATTTGGCACTACTCACGCGTTGTTACCTTAGCCTATAGACGCTCGTAGCACCTTTGGCACTACTCACGCGTTGTTACCTTAGCCTATAGATGCTCGTAGCACCTTTAGCACTACTCACGCGTTGTTACCTTAGCTTAGCCTATAGACGCTCGTAGCACCTTTGACAGCTGAAATTTTTCTAGTTTTATTCTATTTTAATTACTAAGTAATTTTTCAAACATTTATAATAATGTTAAAATCAAAAATTAAGAATATTTGAAAGCACTGCCCCAACTTAACCGAATCGTCGGTATATGTAAAAATACTCGTTTCGGATGTTGAAATAGAATATTTCGACATTGTAGGGTGGACGTTAGCTCATAAACGCAAATACAAGATAGACTAGAAGAATTTCACAGGGATATCCCAAGTCCTGGGTGGCTCAGTGGTCAGAGCAGTCGCCCGGATTGCGAAAGGTCGCGGGTTCGATTCCTGCCTCAGGACGTGAAATTTTTCTAGTTTTATTCTATTTTAATTACTAAGTAATTTTTCAAACATTTATAATAATGTTAAAATCAAAAATTAAGAATATTTGAAAGCACTGCCCTAACTTAACCGAATCGTCGGTATTTGTAAAAATACTCGTTTCGGATGTTGAAATAGAATATTTCGACATTGTAGGGTGGACGTTAGCTCATAAACGCAAATACAAGATAGACTAGAAGAATTTCACAGGGATATCCCAAGTCCTGGGTGGCTCAGTGGTCAGAGCAGTCGCCCGGATTGCGAAAGGTCGCGGGTTCGATTCCTGCCTCAGGACGTGAATTTTTTCTAGTTTTATTCTATTTTAATTACTAAGTAATTTTTCAAACATTTATAATAATGTTAAAATCAAAAATTAAGAATATTTGAAAGCACTGCCCCAACTTAACCGAATCGTCGGTATTTGTAAAAATACTCGTTTCGGATGTTGAAATAGAATATTTCGACATTGTAGGGTGGACGTTAGCTCATAAACGCAAATACAAGATAGACTAAAAGAATTTCACAGGGATATCCCAAGTCCTGGGTGGCTCAGTGGTCAGAGCAGTCGCCCGGATTGCGAAAGGTCGCGGGTTCGATTCCTGCCTCAGGACGTGAAATTTTTCTAGTTTTATTCTATTTTAATTACCTTTGACACTACTCACGCGTTGTTACCTTAGCCTATAGACGCTCGTAGCACCTTTAGCACTACTCACTTATTATTACCTTAGCCTTTAGACGCTCGTAGCACCTTGGGCACTACGTGCTGCCTACCCTATAAATTTTCTCGATGTACTGAAGAGGTAAAAGTGACGCTTTTTAAAGGATACTTTCAAACTATGTACACGGGATTTCTGTGAGTCAGGGGCATCAAAAATTGCTGGAAACCCTACCAATCCAGTACCGTAATGTCTTTAGGATGATGTTGGGTCGGCTGCATTATTGCAGTGCAACAGCGGAGTACCAAATTAATGGCTTCTGCAGAGTGAGCAATAGTTTTAATAGCATCTTAGGGACATTAGCGGATCGAATGTCATCGCCACTTTGGAGTTGCTTTGTGCGCATAGTGACGATTACGGGGACTCACTCTTTCTCCTTATGGTCACTATTAAGAAGTAGTAGCATATTGTAATTTTTGTGATCCAATACTTTCTAAGTAATTTAATATAATTAATTGCTAACGTAGTACATAACTCATGTAAAACTAATCCATTTTGTATTTTGAAGTTGTCCGAATTTAACCATATTTTTATACAAATCAGACGAAAGCGTTATTTTGGCAGCATTGGAGATTTTTTATTTAAATTTATTTATTCAAAAGATACAAAGTTTTCTTATAAATATATCTGCCAAACTGCATTACAGTTTGTCGGCAGTAGTTCTCGCCATAGTACTAATCATTTGTTTAATAACCTAACTTATATAATTTAACGTAACTTAAATTATTAAGTACAATAATAGTAACTTTCTCCCACGTTCGCTCGGATTGTGGATTGAGCTCCCTGCAGAGGGTTTTCTCAAACAAGTACAGCATGGTGTTCTTCAACAAAGGCGTGACAAAATTTTTACAGAATCAAGTGATACCCCTGGCGTTGCAAGCGTCCATAGGCTACGGTAACCGCTCACCATCAGGTGGGCCGCAAGCCTGATTGCCACCTTAATAGTATTTAAAAAAGAAAATCACAATAATATTTCAGATCTACTCCCCTTTGGACATTGTGACCAGTAAAGTTTCTTCAGAATACTTTTTAGATGAGTCCCCCTGTTCGAAACATTACATAAAGAGTATTTATATTAACTTCAAAGAATGGTATTACGAAATACATGGTCCGTTCTAATTGATAAAATTGCGAGATTTCAATACTCATGGGAAAATTTCACACAATAGACAATTGGAATAAAAATAATATAATTCGAAGTTTCACTTAATTTAGATTGCAAAATGAAATAAAACAATTCCATTGGTTTCTGTAACAGTATGTTGTTCATAATAAATTTCACAGCAATAAACGAAAAAACCAACGGGCTTATGCACGACACAAGATCAAGTGTAACAACTCCATCACGAAAGCCGCCACTATTACGAACGCAGTAAGGGCGGTGTTAAGGTCAAAATGTTACGATTGATGTTCTGTCGACGGTACAATCACCATTACTACTAGTTTAAACCCCTCTCGGGCATATTTTTAAATATAATTTTTAGTGTAATCAATTAAACTATCTGCGCGTACAACACATCCAATGTAGCGTCCTGGCGTCGAAGCTAACATATATAAGTAGTTGTATCGGAACGGAATACGATTAGTGATGGAACCAGATCCATGAATCAAATCCAGTAATATTGGATGATACATTATACGGTAGCTGAAAACATAGAGGCGCAGAAGGGCCATTCCTCACACCTATATTTCTTCGGTTAATACGTAAAACATGGGGTCCTTCAAGAGAGGCGTTAAACAACACCTAGTAACCAACCTTCCCATGAGTATTTACTAGGTGGTAGACCCATATGTAGGGTCGCCTAGGTAGGTACCACCGCCTTTCTTATTTCAGCCGTGAAACAGTTCGCTGTGTTTCGGATTGAAGGGAAAGGTAGCCAGTGTAATTACTGGACATGGACGGCATTTCATCTTAGGCCTCAGGATGACAACGCACCTGCAATATCAAGTGCTTTTCCTTGTTATTGCAGGTGTCTATAGGCGGCGGCAGCCGCTTACCACCAGGTGGGCCGTCAGCTTGTTTGTCATCTAGTTGTATAAAAAAAAACCTATAGGGCCAGCAAGGTGGAGCCGGCTAGAGCAGCATCAATTCTGCACTAGCTGTCTTCGCAGTCTCCTTACCGCTTTACATCAGGTGGTGTTGGGTCAAATGCCGTGCTTCGTATTATATCCTTCAAATCTATTTCCAAGCGATGCATAAATGACTACCTATGCATGCATAGTCAGCATCAGAAACCAATCACAGATTAAACCTAGCAGAAAATTTCTCAGAAAAGGTCTGAAGTACTTAGGTGGTCTCAACCACCAGACCACAAAGGCGGCACTACCAAGTAGCTTTATTTGGTGGCAACCTTCTGTAAGATGGAGGCACTACGCTAGGGTCTTAAGCTTCGAGCCCTTCTTATCACTCATCATCCTCATATCAGCCGAGAGACGCCCACTGCTGGGCATAGGCCTCGCCCAAGGATCTCCCTTACCAGAGCGTCAGTCCACCTTGTACCTCTCTCTATGTAAATAAAATACAACAGACACCAGAGTTTCTGTGCCTTCCTATTTTGTGCCGTAGCGAGGATCCCGGTTGAATACTGAATATCAATAGCTTTCATATATTAAGTTGTGCTTCAATGCAGCTATTCGGGCCGAGTGGTTATTTCCCTTCGCTATAGATTATCCTGAAACTATGATAGAACGATGGGTCTGTCAACTTAAATTGTTAACGACATGCATACGAATAATTATCTAAACTTGTACACATTGCTTGAAGAATATCACAAAAAGTAAAATTAAGAAATCAAATTATAGAAAAATATTTAGGAAGTATTGTAAGGACGTCCGGATCGGTATCACCGCCTTTCTTATTTCAGCCGTGAAACAGTTCGCTGTGCTTCGGATCGAACGGTAGCCACTGTAATTACTGGGTATGGAAGGCAGTTCTTCTTACGCCTCAGGATGACAACGCACCAGGAATACCAAGTGATTTTTCTTGTTTTTGCAGGTGTCTATGAGCGACGGTGGTCACTTGCCTCAGGGTGGGCCGTCAGCTTGTTTGGCATCTAGTTGTTTAAAAAAATCTGTAAAATCCCGATATCCATATATCCATAGGCGCGGATAATTTGCAAAATACTATAAGTAGGTAATTGCAAGTATGTAGGTACTGTTGTGACCCGGCTTGCGCCACAATCAAACGTCGGAAATCTTTTGAATCGCTTGTATTTCTTTGCAAATAATACAGATGGCTTTATAAAATTATATTATTAAATTGTTGACTAACCGACCGTCGCTCGTGGCTCCTCGGCCTCATTCTCTATATCTCTCTCCCTAAATGTAGAACAATTCTGACGGCAAGAATATTCCTTTTCAACGTCGTCAGTGAACGTGCTACTAAGAAGGCCGCTTACCGATTCTAGGTATCCGTAAGCGGCCTTCTTAGTAGCAAGTGAACAGAGTAAATCACAGTGAAACACAAACATTAATTTTTCCCTTATATCTTTCCTTATATACCCTTAAGGAATAGGTAACCTCTAACTAAAATCGAACGTGTGATGAATAAGGTGAAATAAATTTGAGGATTTAAATAAAATTAAGCAGGAGATTTCTTACGTACAAAAAGTATAAAGTATTAAAATCAGTGCGCGTCTTCCCTAGTAACCAAGCTTAAGAAAGACGACAGGTAAGGATTATAAACATAACAAACATCTATGACCGGTGAATAAATTTTCCTAAGTAAGGTATTCTTATTACATTAATCTCACCCAATGAAGATTTGAAATGGAACATCAGGTTTAGTAACAATATAAAATTGAAAATTTCAAGTTAACCCTGGCCTCACCAATCATCTATATAGCACCATTTCATTGAAAATAAATTATTCTTACGAGCCCAAACACCCTATATCGGCTGTTACTTTCGAAGAATTGAGCGTCCCGCAGACTATTTGATGGTACAGGATCAACTCAAGGTTAGCATGTCTTGGAAATACCCCCGAAGTAATAGTAAATCAAATCAATCGGATCTCTGAAAGTTAAAAACTTTTTGTAAAGTACGAAAATAGGTATTAGTCATCAAACCCCTGAACAGATCTTTATAAATTATAGCTAAGAACCATCTTGATCACGATAGCTTTTTAACGAAAGAAACCGAATTAAAATCGGTCCACTCGTTTAGGAGCTGCGATGCCACAGACATACAGACAGACAGATACACAGACACACATATACACAGACACACAGATGCACAGACAGACACGTCAAGCTCATAACACCCCTCTTTTTTGTCGGGAGTTTAAAATTGAAATTTTAAGTTACCCCAGCCCACATTAATCATCTATCTAACACCATCTCATTAAAAATATTCTTATAAGCCCAACCACGCTATATCTGCTGTAGGTTTCTGAACAATTGACACCCAGTTGCACAAAAGTTATTTAAAATTTAATTAAGGGAAAATCTCTCATTATCTCATAGTGATAATGTGACATTAGCGCTTAATGTCTACATTAAACTTTAATGGACGTTTCTGCAACTGGGTGTGAGCATCCCGCATTTAAAAGTATATATTATATATCCTGCAATTCCTGCATATTCGATGGTACAAGATAAGCTCAAAGTTATCATGTCTTGTAATTACCACCGAAGTAACATTTAAAAGTTAGTAATACCCTTTCGTGAAGCGGGAAATCAGTTGATAGTCCTCAAACCAACCACCATCTTAATTACGTTAGCTTTCAAACAACAAAACCATATCAAAATCGGTCCATTTGTTTAGGAGCTACGATGCTACAGACAGACACACATACACAACAGTCGGGGGTGAAAGAGGTACTATTTCTTTTGTATGGAAGTAAAAGCAACACTATGCAAGTACATATTCTTTCCCATGACACCATATTTTATACCTCTTAACTTGCAGAACTTTACGAATTTTTCATGTTTTCGGACTTGTATCTTTTGTACGTACTTACTTACCTATAATACCTACTTACAATTTATTCTGTGTTAAAACTTAACCTGAAGCTTTCTCCTAGAAACGACCCAGAAATTCAGCAGAGGCTATATTTTGTCTACCTTATAGCATGCATTAATATAACTTGATTTATGGAAGCATGCTTAAGGTCCATAATATTACGAAAATGATGCCGAGATACAATACATTTTAAATGAACATACGAGGCCAAGTGATTAAAGTAGAAGATTCTTCTGAAAAGGTTTTTAGAGAATAAAAATTGATTCTTTGTAGAAAGAAAACTATTTCTATTCAACTATTTCGAAGCATAATATTTTTCTCGAGTTGTGCCGTGGTTCCTCCTACTAAAGGAAAGCAATGGGTCAAGCCCATAAAGCCATGTTTAATGTAATTTGTTGTTATTGCATTTTCGTGTAGTATTTCAATTTAATGCATAATCAGAGAGTTAGGCGCTAAATATATGAAGAGGATGACAGATCAGACAGATCTCCATGATGATAACTTGATGAGGTGGACGTGGACAGTGCCATTATGCATGGCTGGACCCGCGTCTTTCTCGTCAATGACACCAAAAAAAAAATTTAAACAAAAATTAAAACCGACTTCAAAAAACTGAAAAGGATGAAATAATTAAATTTAAGTAGGTATTCATCCCCTAAAACCTATTTTTGGAGTCGGTGCCTTACTTTCTATTGTTTTTGGAAACCACTTAGCACCAACTCCAAAAATAGGTTTTAGGGGATGAATACCTACTTAAATTTAATTATTTCATCCTTTTCAGTTTTTTGAAGTCGGTTTTAATTTTTGTTTAAAAATTTTTTTTCACAATTTTTAGTGATAACTTTCTACGGTCGAAGCTAGATGGGTGACCGTCAACTTATATTGTTTCCCACTATCGTATCGTTTCACTAAAAAGTCATTGGAAAAGCAAAAATTCGCAATTTCGCTTATGTAGACGATTTCATAATTTCAGTTTTTTTTAATTTAAAACCCAACTGTTTTTGAAAAAATTTTTATGGGACCAAATGGCAGCAATTCCGCATCGAACAAAAAAAGAATCACGTAAATCGGATCAGTAATCTCGGCGTAATCGGTGTACATACATAGAAAAAAAAAAACATACCGGCCGAATTGAGAACCTCCTCGTTTTTGTAGTCGGTTAATAAAATGCAACGCTTATTGTTCTATTTACAAACATAATTTCAACCCGTCAAGCATCAGATTTCCGACACAATTGATTTTTCAACACAGACCTCCAGAGGTATAACGCCGCTTGACAGATTGCGTCAATTATTGTATCTAACTGCAGCGACTGAATCAAGCTAGGATTGAATACGCTTGACAGAGTTAATTGGCGTTTGTATGCAGAGGCCTGAAGATAGTTGTGGACTGGTAATGATGATGATTCTTACTAGTGTTACTAGCACTATGGACTCAGGTCTGAAATAGTTCCTTTTATTAGTTCTTATACTTATCGAACACTACCGGCTCAGCAATATTTCGTTGTTATACAGGATGTTAGGGGTACACTCTCGTAAACGAAGGCAGGTGGCAGTGCTGGTCACCCTAAACACGATTTGTTAGAAAATAAATTTGAAATCACGAAAAAAAATCAACTGTTCCTTACAAACAGGTCGTGAAAATATTACAATTTGTATAAAACAGCTGATTTAATTTTCGCGATTACAAATTTATTTTCTAACAAGTCGAGTTTAGGGTGACCAACACTGCTACCTGCCTACGTTTATGAGAACGTCCTCCTAACACCCTGTACGAACAAGTAATAATTGAAATGTTTTAAAGGTCTATTTTATGTCGCATGCAGCTGTAACACTAGCCTACACTCCCGTTATAAAATTCTTCTCAAACATTTCTGGAATACAGCAGACGTAGCTTCGAGCCTTTTATTTTGTACACCGACTGTCGCCAGCAATACTATAAGGAGCTATTACCCGACTGAATAGGAAAGGCTTTGTTCCTACATCTCCGGGCAATAAAGAAGGTACCATAGGCATTATATAGTTAATATAAAACACAGACTCTCAGTTGCCTTTTATTACTTTCGTAATGTTGCTTCTGAAAATGCTTCTCTACATTTGTTCTGTTTGTGAGGGAGTATAAGGCGTGAAATTTCTGTGATATTTTCGCATTGTAATTAAAATAGAATTTTTTTTCGCATTGTATTTGTAGGTGTTGAATTTTAATGATACAACTTAATTACTTTAAATTACTCTTTTTATGGAAGTACCCACAACCTAGACAAAATATATTCTAGTCTTGAGTGGATTTCTAATATTACGAATTTTAATTAGAAATTCAATGAATTTTCCTACCAGTACATCCATAACATGTTTCTCTGCGAGATAGAATCAGAATCAGAATAATTTATTTGCTAATATGTGAGCAGGTACAAAATTGGTGTTAGATAAAATATGAGGTCATTCACATTTTATCCATATCGGATGTGTAATAAATAATGTTAATACAGTACCATTATTACAATTATTAGAATAACATTACAAATTTAAATAAACAATTTAAATAGAGCAACAGTTGACTTATATAATATATTACATTGATAGCAACTAAAATAAATAAAATATAAACGTAATAAAACCAAACTCACCGATATAGCTCATAAGATTAGCAAGTTAAAGTGGCAGTGGAGGGGCCACATACAACGCAGGACTGGCAGCCGGTTGGGCGTTAAAGTTCTAGCATGGCCAGCACGTACCGAAAAGCGCAAAGTTGGACGGTATCCCACTAGATGGACAGACGACTTGGTCACGATCGCGGGGGGCCGTTGGATGCAGGCTGCGCAGAACAATTCCATTTAGAAATCGATGGAGAGGCCCTTGTTCAGCAGTGGACATTATAGACAGGTATGATTCCTGCCTCAGGACGTAAAATTTTTCTAGTTTTAATCAATTTTAATTACTAAGTTATTTTTCAAACATTTATAATAATGTTAAAATCAAAATTAAGAATATTTGAAAGCACTGCCCCAACTTAACCGAATCGTAGGTATTTGTAAAAATACTCGTTTCGGATGTTGAAATAGATTATTTCGACATTGTAGGGTGGACGTTAGCTCATAAACGCAAAAACAGATAGACTAGAAGAATTTCACAGGGATATCCCAAGTCCTGGGTGTCGACTGGATTGCGAAAGGTCACGGGTTCGTTTCCTGCCTCAGGACGTGAAATTTTTCTAGTTTTATTCTATTTTAATTACTAAGTAATTTTTCAAACATTTATAATAATGTTAAAATCAAAATTAAGAAGGTATGATAATGATGATGATGTTAACATCCATAGCATTAGAAAAAATGATGCTTACTTTGAACTGGATATTTGATGTAATGTAACAATATTTATTTAATTGACAATAAGACTAGTAATGCCAGTCTTTATTTTAGAGAGGGCTAAGACAGGCATCTCCGAAACCGATTACCACTGCGTTAAAAGATGTTTTCAAACTACTGAACTGGACAGGTGAGAGGACTCGGCATCAACATCAACGGCAAGTACATCACTCATCTTCGATTTGCCGACGATAAAGTGGTCATGGCAGAATCCCTGGAGGAGTTGAGCATAATGCTCGGTGACCTAGACAGCACTTCTCGATAGGTGGGTCTAATAATGAACATGCACAAGATAAAGATTGTCGAATAACCATGTCGTACCCTTCGAAATTTTTGACGATTAATACGTCTTTGAAATAAAACCAATTTACCGGATTTAACTCGCGTTTAATTAGATGTTACATTATTATTATTCACCCGACGTTTCGATTACTTTACAGCGATCGTGGTCACGGGAAGACTGAAGATGTCAGTTGTCTTTGATAAGTTTTAAGTTAACTACCGTCACTTTGTGTTATATTTTGAGCGGTCCGAATCACGCACACGGAGCTCACGGTGTCAGTTTTTTGGGCAGTGTGAGGACGGGCTTGGGACTTTATTATTCGCATGATGGGATCCCAAGCTGGTGGTACACTCCAACCATCTTCTCTATTGAAATTAGGATGTTTTTTGATTTCAATAGCCTCATGTAACATTCTAGGAATGAAACGGTGTTCTTTGGCGAGGATCTGGGGCTTATCAAATCTGATATAGTGATTGGGTCCGTCAAGAGCGTGTTCACACACTGCCGACTTCGTTTCGCGCCTGTGTTTTACGTCAGCTATATGTTCTTTTACCCGGGTGCTTATGCTTCTCTTTGTTTGACCTATGTATGAGAGGCCGCAGTCACAATCTAACTTGTATATGCCTGCATCTTGTAAGGGGATATTGCACTTGACAGGTGGTAGGAATTGGTTAATCTTCTTCGGCCGCTTAAAATAAGTTTTAATTGAAGCACGCTTCAAGATGTTGCCAATCTTGTCAGTAACACCTTTCATATATGGTAATACAGCAGGTTGACGTTCGACTCTGTCAAGTTTCGCTCGGCTTCTATGACTTTGGCGTGGTATTTGCAGTTTGTTGTCCCGCAATACATGCTTGACATGCTGTAGCTCAGCTGTCAGGTGTTGGTTGTCACAGATGCCGCGCGCTCTCTGAAATAAAGATTTCCCTACGGTAGACAACTGACTGGGGTGGTGATGCGAGTCACCACAGAGGTACCAGTACGGAAGTATCAGTACGCGAGTTAAATCCGGTAAATTGGTTTTATTTCAAATGTGTAGTGCTCGCGAAAATGTAAGACGATTAATACGTCTACCTCCAACTTTGAGAAAAAACTAGGAATCGTAGTAGTGGTCCGAATCTAGCCCGTTCCACTGATTCACCATTTCCGAGCTATAGTATGCGTGGGGCGGCTTAAACGATATTGCACGCAGGCGTTCAAAAGCCAGCGGCGGGCCTGACTGGTAAAGATATATTTCGAACAAAGAATAAGCAAGAATAATCACTCTGACACTCCACCTGAAACTCACTTAGACACTCGATAGAGAATTACTCTGGCCGTCAAACTGAAATTTACTCTGACACTCCATTCGAAACTCACTTCTCACATTGCAACTCGATCTTCCACTCGACCTTTTTTCGGTTGAGATATTTCTCTACTCGACTTGAAATTTACTTTGACTCTGAATTGAAAACCACTCTCACACTCAACCTTAAACTTAGACTTAGACATAAAAATTAAGTATTGTAAATTTTTGTAAGGCAACATTTTTTCTAGTTTATTCATTTTTCCACTTGATTTAAAATTTACTTTGACTGAATAGAAACTCACTCCAACACTCGACCTGAAACATTCTCTGACACTCCTGAAACTTTAATTTCTAATGCTCTAATCATAAGTTTACAGGGTGCGAAAAATCTTGGTATTAAATGTGATTAGGTATACTCTTAGGGAGGAGCTCGATGGCGTAATGGTTTGAGCGCTCTGGTTTCGATCACGAAAACAAAGCAACTTTCGCCATGGTTGGTCCCGGGATGGGTCAATCAAATTTATAATCTCGAGCTCCTTCGTGCTTCGGAAGGCACGTTAAGCCGTTGGTCCCGGTTGTTACTGCAACCGTCTTAACCCACCAACCCGCATTGGGCCAGCGTGGTGGTGTTATGGCCCAATCTCCTCATGTGTGTTTCTCCCATGTAGGAAGGCCTGTGCCCAGCAGTGGGACGTATATAGGCTGATGATGATGATGATGATACTCTTAGGTAACGGTATCCGCTTACCATTAATGTCATGGCACATTATACCGGCACCGCAACGGCACGGCCCCAACCCAGCCTTTATTAACTTGCCATTCAAATTAGAGCATTGAGTTGTGAGTCGTACAATATATTTTGCAATATTAATATGAAAAAGCCAACGGCGAGCAGTCGGCGCGCTTACCGCTGCTATACAATTACAACTCAACTCGCAGCTCGCGTCCTTACAGCGCGCTAACGGCGTGCTTACAGCGAGCCGGCTGCGTGCTTACTACGCGCCGACTCCTAGTCGCCAGAAAAACAACAACCTGCAAGTCCTAGGCGTGTTCAATCACAAATGTCATACTGTATAGCAAGCTTGCACCTCGCGGCCGGCGCGCGGGCTATGAGCTGGTACCTTCCGGATGACACGTAGCTAGCGCGCTGGCGGCTAGCCGTAGCCTTAATTCGAGGCGACGCCGTGCTGCAGCCGTGCTGTTGGGGGGGCCGGTATAGTGTGCGATGATAACAAAGATTTTATATATTATGCTGGCTGTCCCTACTAAGCTATTATTGCAAATATAAGAAAAACAGCTTTACCATGACGGATGAGTACTGTTGTCTACACTACCAGTCAAACAGTCATAGTGCCAAAACGCTTTTGTTACCAGTAAATAAGATAGGTCAAATGTTGCAGTGCTTGCAGTTACAGCCTACCATTTAAAATGGGTTAAATTCCACTGTGACGGATGTCTTTACCACTTCAGGGGTTGGCATCCTCGACTCAACCGTAAACTATGAGTCACGTGAACTTTGTAACAACTGTGTATGGTATTTTAAAATATGTTCTGCGTATATTTAAAGATCTTTTTGCTATAATATTATTTGTGCATAACAGGAAAATACAATTACTTATTGAAAACAATGTGTGTAGTGTACAATGTTTAGATAATATACTATTATCTAATGATTTTTAAGTTTAAGTTTCGTAAATTTAGGAGTCTTTCAGTTTATTTGGGTTACTGCAAACGCTTTGACCCACCAACCCGCGTTGGTGGTGTTATGGCTCAAACTTCTTATGTGCATCTCCCATATAGGGAGGCCTGTGCCCAGCAGTGGGGCCTATATACGCTGGTGATGTGATGATGAAATAAGTTTTTTGATATTTTGTTTCTACTTTCTTCTGTTATTTTCAAATAGATTCAGACTCTCAGGGGGTGAATTTTAAAAAATCTTTTCTTAGAGCACCCTCAGACCTCATTAGGAATCTACAAGCCAAATTCGGGATCCCTTGACCTAGTGGTTTGGGCTGTGAGTTTGTATCTCAGTCAGTCACTCAGTCGGTTTGTTCTTTTTTATATTGAAGAATATAGTTAGATTATGACTTCTTTTCAGCTCGGACAGAAAATACTCTCCCGTGTATTTCCACTAAGAGGCTTTGTATGATTTAAAACGTCGTAAGTAACTCTGGAAAGCTTTCTTTGTGTTGTTCTTACGGGAATTTTTCACTTAAAACTTCGAAATGCAATATCAAAGTTTAATTTAAGTCTTAGTTTCCTATTGTGTAAGTGATAGACGCTATGTTCTTGTAGAACCCGCTTTGTGGAGGCAGCTTTTTCAATCTACATTGTCTCGGTGCGTGAAGAATATTAATGTGAACTTTGAAGAGAAAGTTGGTGATAAAATTTAAAATGTCGTAAGTTTGGTATTATTTAGTTTCCGCAGAAACTAGTTAGATGGAACACGTTCTATACATACTTACATACCTACGCGGGGTGCACTAAAAGCTTATGAAATTTGAAAAAAAAAATTACGGTGAAATATAAATTTATTATTCTTTAATTTTGATTTTTACTTTATTAAAAATTATTGACTAATAAAAATCTAAACTAGAAAAATTCCCCCCGCCTCAGGACGAAAAATTTTTCTAGTTTAGATTTTTATTTATAAATTTATTGTTTATCAAAATAATCGCCCAAAGTTTTATTAGGCCATTTCATACAAAAAAAAATTGTACCAACTCCGTGGTATCCATGCTTTTTATTCAACAGCCTGCTCTGGTGGTATAAATTGTTGACCGCGTAAATATTTCTCGATTTTTGGAAATAGGAAGAAGTCGCATGGTGCCCGGTCGGGGCTCTACGCAGGATGACCCATAATATTTACGTTTTGCCCCTTTCGAAAATACTTAGTCTAGCGTGTGAGATCTGCCATTATCACAAATCAAGATGATACGCCATTTTGGTTATTTTTACGGAGTTCGTCTATAATATCCGGTAAGCAATTGGTCGTATGACACATATAATAGTATGTATAGTTTGGTACCTTGGTGCAGGACGGCATGAAGCATTTAATCCTCCACTGGGCACTTAACACAGCTCATAATTGGCGAACCTATTGTTTGAAAAATAGAAGTCATTGTTTATTTAGTATATCGATATTTGGGTGTTTTCTTATGTGTTTATATATAAACAGCGTTTAAAAACCGCTGTACAGAACTAAAACGCTATAACATTAAAAACAAGCTTATTGATGAAATGTTTCTTTATCTAACCATAACTTTTTTTATACAGCAATTTGAGATTTCCCGCTTAAAAAAAACCGATAAAAAAACTTTTCCAATGATATTGTCGTTTTTGGTTCCTAGGCCAGAGTTTATACAAATCCATCCATTCTGCTTTAAGTTCTCTTTTATATAAGTGTTTCGAACACAGGATTTTAATATTATGAGGCGTAGAATTTTTTTTGGTATTATACTGGCATGGATGGATAGGCCAGCGCAGCTCAGACAAATATAAGTAAATATGTTCTAAAAACCTTAATAATCCTCCTGGTTTTACTTTATACTCAAGAAAGCAAACCCAATAAATTATAGTATTAACTTGCGCTAAACCAAAATCCGCATTGTTCAGGAACATATTAAATTTTAACACTTCATTTTACAGCGCACCTTTTTACTAAACTTCGACCCCAACAAAAGTCAGGTTTTATACACTGAAAAGGTATAAACCTTTATCTGTGTATAAATTAGGAAGGTTGAACAAAAAGGCCCACCTCACAATTGCTATTCGGTCCTCGCCTCAGTATGTAGTAATCGTAAATAAATCTTAAGAGCGTAGCGAGGCAATAAATTGGACGCGTGACCCGGCCACGCTGCAGCGCTAAATGTTGCTTAATAAACTAAATTAGAGGGAAATAAAAATGGGCCTCGTAACTGAGCTGGAGGAGCTGTTCCAATTTTAATGTGCAGTCTTGGAGTAGAGACAGATAACATGCCTCAAGTATAACGTCTTATTCTCTATCACGTTTTGTAAAGTTTAGTTAGGTTTTTACAAAAGCAGACAGGAGTGGAATAAAGAACCAAGAACCTTTGCGTTACCAGAGGCATTAATTTCATGCTCCTAATAATTAAGGCAGCATAAGCAAAAAATGTCTGCTTTTGGCGGCCTGACAGAGGAGCAGAAAGACTATATCTACAAAACTAAACATTTTCAAGTTGTTGTCGTTGCTATTAAGTATATCAAATCTAAATAAGGTGGAGAACGGCGCTCGTTTAAATAGAAAAGACTCTATCTTTTCTATTTAAATTTAGATCTCCATCTTATTATTATTTGACACAATACCAGCGGCCTCATTCTCAAACCCATATGGCGGTGGAGTTCATTCTCACACGTTGGAACCAAAGTGGTCACGTACTGTATGGTTTCAGATAAACGTTCTCCTGTGTAAGGTCAGGTTATGAATTGGGCTCCATACTGTTGTTTTCTCGAACGAGTACAGCACGGGGTTCTGTAAAAAGGGCGTGGAAAGTTTTGTACATGGTCAGCAAAGCATAAGTGTTACCCTGGCTTTTCAGGCTTGATTCCCCCCTTAGCGGTATAATAAGATATGTACTATGACTTACAGATGATTACAGCTAAAGTATGACTACTTTGCACTAGTGAAATCCCACGGCTGTGTTAGAAACAGGAGCACTTTTCTTCTATGCAGTCAACATATATTTTTTTACTACAAGCCTCTAGGATAAGATTTTGCAAGTAACGGCCTAGCTACGGGAATACGGCGGCGCCGGCGGCCGAAGCGCCGGTCGCCACTACGCGTGAGTTGCTTAGTACATTTCCATACATTTATTTTCATTCGGGCGAATAAAAGCGCGAATATTCGCCGCGGCGAATTTCCCGTGGCCAGGCCGTGACGTGCGTAGTTCCGTAGGTAGGTACACCATCACCATCGAGCGTGTATAGGCGCACCATTACCTGAGGCGCTTACCACGAGGCGGGCCATATCCTTGTTTCCCACTTCTATAGCTATGTATATATTTTTTATTTATATTGTTTTGTGATGAAACGTGCGAAAGGCCTAAGCACTGTTAAACAATCAGATGTGTAGTTTTATTTTACGTTTAATAAAGGTTACGAATGGTGCGATAAACGTAAATGTTTATGTTGGGACCGATGGGCAAGTCCTTTGTTATGTATTCCTGTAACTGATTCATGAGTGTTCTCCGCTGGGTGTTAGAAGGTTTCATGGCGCTTTGAAAATTCTATTCCTTACTATATTTTTGGTTTATATCTTTGTAAGTGGCTTAAAAAAAGTTTGCGGAACTTTATTTCAATGTATTAATGTGATCAGGGGGATCTGCTCTAAATTCTTCAACTTCGTGACTTTACAATGAACAAAACTATTAATATAGATTGAATTAATCTGTGAAGCACTCAGCCATATACTGCCAATAAGCCATAAACCTAGTGATATCTTTTTTAAGTCATTTTAATTTAGCTCCGACCTCCGCAAAATGGCGCGCTTAGGTCATACTTAAACATTTAAAAGCCACCTCAACGACTCTTCATTTTTGACTCTACCTAACCTATTTTTATTTTATTTTTAACCTACAAACCTATTTTATGTCTTTAACATATTAATACAAACCTCAAAAAAAAGAAATTCGCTCGCCATATTTAGTAAATATATTATCTACCACTGAGAAATGCATGCAGCGCATGACCGGTCGTCGTGAAAACAAGGGAGGCATTTGTCCAGCTGTGGACCTATTTAGGCTGAAATGAGGTTACCTATTCAAACGCATAACGTTTTTCGCCATAAACTGACAATTCATAATATTACTTGCGATAAGCCCTTATAGCATAACTTCATGACGCATAATATCATATGGCTGAAACCTGTAAGGCATAATCATAGAAAGCCATAATTTTGATAAGCATAAGTAATGAAAGGCATAATTTTTGTTGGCCATATTATTCAAAAGACATAATCACAAAGCATATATTTAATAAGAATAAATGGCAAAATCCCTAAACTCCCTATACTACTGCAAATAACATGCAAGCAAGCAAGCAGCATGGAAGATAGCAAGCATGTAAGCATAATACCTAAACTCTTCTGCATGCATACAAGCAGGCATGCATGCATGCAAGCAGGCATGCAGCGTGCAATAGGTTCTGCTCTTCTTCGGCTTTTAAATTACACTCTAGTATTGGGCACACTAGTACCACGGCAAAGGACCACGGCCAGTCGGGTTTAATATAATTTATTTCTTATTAATATTGATTTCTTTATTTTTAATTCAAAATTTATCCACAATTTTAGCATTAAAAATACTTCATTGTGTCGAATAAAAAAAATACGTAGGTATAAGTAAATATGCATAGTAAAAGTAAACAATAAATTTATGGATATTAATAGATATCTTTTATAAAAGTATGGCTTTACTGAGTTATGCTTTATAAAAGTATGTCAAACAAAATTATGAATATGGTCATTTATGCATAATTAAAATCTGCGTTTTAATGTACGCTTTCTAAAAATATGGCAAATGAAAATATAGACTTATACGATTATGGGGTTTATTATTATGTCTTTCAACATTGTTATGTTTATGCGTAATTATAACTTTGCTAAAAACTATTATGCTTTTTAATTTGTATGCCATATTATGATGTATGTCAATTGAAATTATGACAATAAAGATTAAGTATGTGTTTCAAAGTGTCACCCTGAAATGATGATGATGATGATGAATAAAAATAAACTTTTAAAGTCAATTTAGTAATGTGTCTTCTATTTATTTTAAGTAAGCGATTGATTTACCTACCTATCAGATTTCTAAGCACACAAGACATCGATCTCGCTTTTGCGACTAAGTACGAACTGTTTTAAATTACTTTAAACTGTGACAATTCAATTTGTTAATCCGCGTGACAGAACCCTATTGTGTCTTAAATGTGCGGGTTGACAGGTTGGTATGTCTGTTTTGAGCATTTTCTCTAGATCATTTCAACCTAAGCAAAACGTCAAACATCCAGATAAATAGACTTCCTTGTTTGGTAATGAACAATAATAATGTTAGTCCCTAAAAGCCACTCAACAAATCAAGAACAAATACAACACCTCCAAGAGTAAATCAGGCGGCCAACGAGAGTGATCAGTCAATTTCCCCCGGCATCCGTGCCCCATCATTTGCGGAAATAAAGACATCGACCAACGGGCGGCGCGTGACCGCACTCGCTGATCTAGCCACTCAAGATACCATTGGGAACGTAATGAATTTCTTTCATAGATGCTTATCTTGTTTGGTTACACAAAATAGAAACCACTCCTGAAAAATTGGTATTGTCAATGACTATTAATAGTTTACTGCACTATTTTCTTAAATTACATTAGATCGACTGTTAGATAGAGATATAGATAGGTTGATTGTATTGTATTGTACTAAAATAGAAAATAAATAACAATAAACAACCATTTAGTCACATAGTATAATATTGCGAATGTCAAAACTTAGTTAAAAAGGACCACTTATTGACGTTGGAGAGCTGGTTTCTATTGTGCGAGGAAATTATAAGATTATCAAGAGTTTAGCCATTTATTTACCAAGTGACATTGACAACAGTGACACACGCTATCTTTTTAATTACATCGTTAACACAAAGAATATTTTGACCTAAGAATCTAGTAGATTAGCAGCCGAGAAACTGGTATTCTATAAATTTGATTTGAATTATTATGATGCTTTCTCAATTGTTTGGTATTGGTTTTCTTTGTCTTTAGTCATCATAATCGTTTCAACCGCAAGACGTCCACTGCTGGACATGTGCCTCCTATTATAGATTCACATCTTACTTAAAAATTCGTTGATGCAAAATATACACATAGAGAACGAAAAATAGAACAGTCATTACAAAATTATAGTAAAATTATTTTAACAGACTAGCCGATAAACATATTTAAGCTATTAAAATCTATAGACACAGTTTTAATTAATGTGGCGAAAACACCGAAACAGAATCCAAAACCACCCAACTCAGCAATATCATATTTGAAATAGCAATACTGAAAACAAACAATATTCCACCATTTTCTTCTTACCCTATGTGCTCCGTTGGTCATTAGTTGACATGAAGACGTCAATTGTGAGCGGCGATTACGTGACTCACATATATGAGGATAGCAAAAAGATATTTTACTGAGAAATTCTCTTTTAAGATTAGATATAAACAGAAAAGCTTTTCAAGCTAAACTTTGATCTGGCTATTTGGTGGACGAATAAGAGCATTGCCTGTCTTTAGAAAAACAAGATTAGGTTATCTTTGTGCGGTTCTATTTACAAGTTCCGACCATGTACGAATATAAAAATTTTGGTATAAATAACTGTGATTAGACAAGGTCGGAAGCGTAAATCTACTACCTTTTTAAAGATAAACGGAGAGTCGGAGAGGCATAACTTTAAGGGGTTATGTTAGGCTTCGATGTATAGATGTTTTCCTAGAAAATCAAGGTGCTTCAAACACTTCAGTCATTGTGGTGGCTGTTTTGCATCAGAACTGGCAGCTCTAATTACAGACACTGCTGAATTCTGAACCGCAATTGCTACGATCACAATTGTTAATTCACAATCAGGCGCCATTCAATAGAGACGGGGTTACTTAGAGTATTTTTATTTATGTTCTTTTATGGCTCCAAATAAAAAAGAAGCTGCATATGGTGTATTTGTATGCCTGTATCCATCTGACTGTCAATACGTCTCAGTCATTTTACACAGAGACTGTTGAGATGACAGTTATGTATAAATCGAATCTCAGACGTCCAAGAAAAGAAACAAGTTGAAATGTGATCGCTATCCTACAAACAAAGAAGGCTACAATTGGTGACGTACACTTTTGGCATATCGTGTGTCTTATTCTTTTATTTTCAAAAATATAAAAAAATATATATATTTGACATGTTAATAAATAAATGTTATTACAGAGTTTCGGAATTTCTAAATGATAAGTGTATATATATACTCTTTATTGCACTTTAAAATTACAAATAACAATTACTTAAACAGTAAGTTAGCAAGGGTGGACTTATCTCTATAAGAGATCTCTTCCAGCCAACCCATAAATGTGTGAGACATCACTTTGTGGAAGCAGGCAGCACCGAGTGCATCGAAAATATTAATTAAACAATATAGATTTTATTTGAATACTAATACATATTAAAAATAATAAACATATTACATATACATATCCTAGATATATATATATATATAAATAAATATTATAAAATATATAAATATATATATATATTTGAACTATAGTAAATAGAAACATACATAGATGACATTTGACAGTAAGATGTATGATAAAACTTGTAATGATTAAGCAGTGACTTGTGCTAAGTAGTGATTCTTTAACCTAATTTTAAATGTTGTGATGGAAGGACTCTCTTGGATTACAGTTGGAAGACTGTTCCACAATAGTGCAGCGCGAAAACTAAAAGAGTTAAGGAGAAAGTTAGTGTTACATCGGGGAAGCTCGAGCATCTTAGTGATACTACACGGCCGCCTAGGGCGAGAAGGAGGTGAAATTAACTGGAACCGGGAACGAAGGTAGGAAGGAGAATTAGAATCATTTAGAATTTTGTACAAAGCAGAAAGTATGTGCAACTTACGGCGTTCACGAATTGGAAGCCATTTCAGCTCCGCACGAAAAATCGAAACGTGGTCATACTTTCTTAAACCAAATATGAATCGTATAGCCAAATTTTGGAGCCGCTCGAGCTTATTAAGCAGATCCTCGGTCACATCCAAGTAGCAAACATCGGCGTAGTCAAGAATGGGAAGTAGAAGAGTTTGCGCAAGCATAATTTTGGTTTTAATTGGAAGAAAATATTGAAGCCGCTTGAGAGAGTGGAAGGAGTAATGCATACGTCTACTTATTTCACTAATTTGACATGTCCAGGACATAGTGCAATCGAAAGCTAAGCCAAGATTTTTTGCTTTGTCTGTGTAAGCTATGGGAATCCCATCATAAACTATTGGAGGTATCAAGCTCAAATTTAGTCTGCTTCTCAACCTGCTGCTACCTACAATCATGGCCTGCGATTTGGCTGGATTTACGATGAGTCCAAAAGACTTGGACCAAGCGAGGACAGCAGAGAGGTCCCGATTTAAGGCAGTGATAGCTACATTGATATCAGACAACTCAAAATGCCTATAAACCTGAAGATCGTCAGCGTAGAGGTGAAACGAGGAGAAAATGACTGAAGAAATTTTGTTAATAAAAATTGAAAAAAGCAAGGGAGACAGAACCCCACCTTGAGGCACACCAGCAGTTAGGCTACACCAGTCAGACGAGGCATTATCAATTTTAACCTGCTGTTGGCGGCCAAAAAGGTAGGAATGGAGCCATAGAATTACAGAGGACGAAATATTAGCCGTACGAAGAATACCAAGGAGTATATCGAAGTCAACAGAGTTGAAAGCGCTACTGAAGTCCAAAAGGACTAGAGCCGTAAGTTGGGTGTTATCCATTGCCCAGCGAATGTCCTCAGTCACATTCAGCAGCGCTCCAACAGTACTGTAGGAAGGACGGAAACCAGATTGGAAGGGACACAATAGAGTATTGGTGGTGAGGAAGGAATACAGTTGCTGGTGTACGATGGATTCGAGAACTTTTGACAGAATTGGTAGAATGGATATAGGGCGGTAATCGGATAGAGAAGACGGATTATGGGTTTTAGGCAAGGGTATAACATAAGCCTTTCTCCATGATGCTGGAAAAACACTGCGCGTTAGTGAGAAATTAATAATGTGGGTGAGAGTAACTGCAATTTCATCCAGCACAGGTAAAACCATATCGAGACTAAGGTTATCGCTACCAATGGCTTTGCTAGATATAGCCTTGATATTCTTCGTGACGGCATCTACAGTAACAGGACTAAATGAAAAGGAAGGACAGTCTGGTAGCGGAAGATTGGCAAGGTAAGAAAGAGTTGAAGATTTAGACAGGGAATCTATAATGATAGGAGGAGAAGAGAAGTGATTATTGAGGGCATTTAGATCCACGGTACACTTACTTGTATTAGTAGGCTTGCCCACACCAATAGATTTTAAAAAACTCCAGACGTGATTACTGTCAATGCTGTTAATTTTATGATGGATGTAGGCACGTTTAGCGTCCCTACACATTCTATTGCACCGATTACGAAGACTTTTGTAAGTTTCCAAGTTCCGCTGACTAGGATTTTTTTTATTTCGACATTTAGCCCTATCACGCAATACCATATACTTCCTAATATCTGGTGACATCCAAGGAGCCGGCACATGCCTGACACGCACAGGACGCACCGGAGCATGAATGTCGTAGATTCTAGTCAATTCAGCTGTAAAGAATTCCACCATGCTATCGATTCCGTCTGATGCTAACACCGGTGACCAGTCTATGCCCCTCACGTCCACTTTCAAGCGGTCTATGTCCATATGCCGAAAATTGCGCTGAAGAAGAACTTTGCGTTGAGCTTTAGGGGGACGCACTTTAAAAGTGAGAAAAATTAAATCATGGTGGGAGAAAGGAGCTGCAATTTGCCCATGAGAGACAACAAGGTTATGATTAGAAACTATCATGAGGTCAATAAGAGAAGGCTTACAGTTGGGAAAGTAATGAGTGGGGGACGTCATTGGAAGCACGTGTAAGTTCAGAGAGGTTAAGATATTGGTTAATTTATTAGCTCTGGAGTCATTCTTTAGTAAACAAGTATTTAAATCACCCATTAATATAATATGGTCAAAGATAGGAGTCAAATTCTCCAGTACATTCTCAAAGTCACTGAAATAGTCAATTTTATCATTCGGACTATATAACGCACCCAATAGGATTTTTTTATGATGAATACGAATATCTAAAAATATATATTCCAGCGACCCAGAGTCTCTCGAAGTTGAGCATTTGACAACACTAGCAGGGATATGGCCCCGAAGGTAAATACCCACACCACCACCCCCCATGCCAGTGCGATCATTGCGAAAGAGTTTATAACCGGGAAGTGAGCATCCAGTAGATGGAAGAGAAGGTTTTAACCATGTTTCAGAGACAAGAATACAATCGACCACGCCGCTGCCAAAGGATGTGACAAGATCATCGTAATGGGCTAGAATGCTCTGGGCGTTAATGTGCACCAGTGAAAGGAATTTAGATTGTTTGTTGAATATATTCATAAGTTTGCTATCCAAAAGATCACAATCAGATAAAGATGTGTCGGTGTCTTGAGCACTTTCATATTCGTCGGAGGAACAGGAGAAAAAATCATCATTTACAAGCATGTTGTATATCAATAGATAATAAAAAATATAAATATATAAAATAACTATAATATACTTAAAATATAATAATGATAAAAATAACCAATTTTTTTTCCTAAATATTCACAATCTACATGCATAGGTTGGCTTCGAGAAATCAACATGACACAAATATGTAAACTCAATAAAAAAAAAAACATAATGGGACATTATTAGAATTAACAGCATTCCAGATAAACAGTAATACAAACAAAAAGACCTACCACAGAAAAAAAAGCAACAATAATATTGGATGTATATTGGCTGTACGGTTCATACCTTTGCCTGGCCGAACGGACATAATAATACACACTACACTGACACTGACAGACACATTTTAGTGATCTGTGGACAGTTGGTAAATTGTTTTATAATACAAAACGGGTAGAATTTATAATAAAACGTAGGTTGTAATCGTAGTTTTTAACAAAAAGAGAGAATAATGATAATAAGTAAAATACGTCACTGAAACTAATTGATTGAAAAACATCCAAATTAAAAAGCACCTTACGATAATGTTCATTTCGTCTTCACACCAGTCTCTCCTGTCGTACGTGAAGGATACTTAGCAATCACCTTGCCCAGTTCCACCAATGAGAAGATCTTCAGACGACTCCTGTCCGGCAAAAGCACAATTATAGTGCCCTCAGCCGACCAACAGTTCTTAACACCGAAGTGCTTGCGAGCCGCTACAAATACATCCTGACGGGCCTTCGTTAAAAACTCTGTGACAGTGAGCTTGGAACCCTTGAGAGCAGTTTTAGAATTCCACACTGAAGAACGATGATGCATAGAAGTAAAGCGGACCAACACTGGACGAGCTTTGTCCTTCTTTACGCCCAATCTATGGCAAGATTCAAATGCTTCAATGTTTATTGTTGGAACTCGCATTTGTTCGGATAATATGGCCAGCATTTTCTTTTTAATATCTTCATCTCTGTCCTCTCCCACCCCATGGAAAAGGAGAACCTTTCTACGAGAATGGGTGTCCAGCCGGTCCAAACTCAACACAAGAAGTTCAACTTGAGATTTAAGAATGCCAAGGGACTTCCACACAAAGTTTTTAAAAACAGAGAATTCTGCAGACAGGGACTTCACCGTAGTATTTGACTCTTTGCTGGATGGTTGCGGTAGATTCTTCTCAAATTCTGTCATCCTACTACAAAACATTGCAGAAAGCTCCTCCATGCTTTTCATAATCTTTTCAGCAGAGGAATCCATGGTGTGTAGTGATGAGAAATAGTGTGAAAGTGAAGTGATTGCCAACCTAAGCACAGGTGATATTTATTTTAATACATATACACTGTTAATGTAATAAATTATTTAAATTATTTAAGAGCTTTAAATTTTATGTCTATTCACTTCAATGCCTACCCACCCAAAAAAAGTGTATAATATAATTTAGATATTAGATAAAATAATTTACTTTGCGCATTGACTTTTTTAATTTATGATAATTGATATTTTCATTTCATAGCATGCAAAATATTATAAATTTTACTAATCAATATATTGACATTACTAATGACTCTTTTCTATTATGACATGTTTATAATAACGACCATTTATCTATCAATTAGTTAAAGTAGAGTCAGACAGAGTTTGTACGCCTGTTCGGGCAGGACACATATTGTACCTACTTAATATAATCATTGTGTAACATTCCATTGGTTATTAATAAATGGTTATGATTATGAATCATAGCAAAAGAGTCACTAACTGCAAAAGTGAGGAACACGGTATAACAAGCGGACACCTAACCCTAACATAGTCATACAAATACTAAGGTTTTATCAAAAGTTTGAAATTGTAAAATTGATTTTTGAATTTCACATAGTAATACATAGTATTCGTATGAAGAAATTTTAAAATTGTATTTTAATATTTTGGTTTCGTTACAGGAAAAGAAAACAAAAACCTTGGCTGTTGATGGTCGCAAAATAAAACTTTCCCTATCGTCCATCATGGTAACTAGTATTCATAACCAGTTTTCTAGGGAAAGCTACTAATCGATGATGGAATTCTTTGGGTATTTCTTATTTTATTTTAAAGGTTCGAGTGAAGGGCTTGATTCTGCTTTTGATATACAACTCTTCAAACAGTTTTTTCAATCAATATCTTAGTTTAATGAGGTCGACTCGTATTCTATTCCTGGCACAGACGAGGAATATTACCGATAAAACCGTCTGCCCTTGACTAGACTAGGCAACCTTTACAAATAGGAGATTATTTGCTCAATACCAATTACTCTAGTTTTTTTTATCTACTGGAGTCATAAAAGTGAAGTGCTGGAATCCAATACGACCTGAACACGTACAACTAGTCACGTAGAGCTGTGGAGGATTCGGAATTCAGCCGTCGAGAATCTTCATCCGTACCATGCTAAAATAAATTGAATGTTTTATTCCAAAAACACCTTTACGTAATGGTCGTTAGTCAGTGTAATTGGTTGGCAAGGAAGGCATTTCGCCGTAGGCATTAGTATGACCAGACCACTCCCTAGGTAACCTGGCCTTACGGCGCGATTGAATTTGCTACCCGAACACAGATCAGCTCCGCGAAAGGCATAGGACTTATTCAGAAGTTTCAGGCTAAGCTGGGTGACCCCCGCGTACGCCGGCTGCTTCGCTGGCAGCGGGTTGGTCCGTCAATGGGTTTCTCTTGGTTAAACAATTACAAAATTAAAAATTTTAAGTAACCCCCGGCGTCATTAATAATCTATCTAACACCATCTCATTAAGACTATACATAAGAGCCCAAACACGCTATATCTCCTGTAAGTTTCTGAAGAATTAACAATTTCGCAGACTTTTTGATGGTATAGGATCAGCTCAAAGTTATTATGTCATGGGAATGTCACCGAAGTAACAGTACACCAAATTTGAAATCAATCGGATATGTAAAAGTTAGTCAAGTCCTATTATCAAGTAAAAAATGAGCTGATAGTCTTCAAACGCCTGAACTGATCTTCATAAATTATAGCTAAGAACTATCGTAGTCACATCAGCTTTCAAACAAAAAAAACCGAATCAAAATCGGTCCATTCGTTTAGGCGCTACGATGCCACAGACAGACACACAGATACACCGATACACAGATACACAGACAGACACGTCAAACTTATAACACCCCTCTTTTTTCGTCGGGGGTTAAAAAAGGCATCAGGATGACGTGTCTGCAATACAAAGTGATCTTGCTTTGTTACTGCAGATGTCTTTATTGTATAAAGACATCTTATAGTGGTAAGTACACCAGGTGGGTTCAGTCTGTCGTCAGCTTGCTTGTCAAATAGTTCGATGTTATTAAAATCTTTATTAATATATAGTATAAAACAATTTTGGCAGACATTGAATAATTTATCTAACATAAAAATACAATAATCTGAAAGCAGCGACAGGAAAGGTTTGACACTCAAAACAGTAAAATTATATAAACGAATTGTCGTTTTAACATTTTTTTATACAACAATGGTGGCAGGCTGTCAAAGGGTTACTGTAGCCTATCAATTAATCCTTTTTCTACTCATGCTTCCTATTATACTTCATATTTTATCTGACGTGACGTCACCAAGAAAGAAAGAAAGAAAAAAAAAATTTATTTAAATAGGCCACAAAGAAGCACTGATAAATCGTCAAAAAAAACACATTCTTACAACTATCACAAAAAATATATTAACAAAAACGTCATAGTCTCTGTCTGTCTGTCATGTCTGAATTTACACCGGTTCCAAAAGTTGAACTACCGAGAAGATTCCGGCAACAAACTCGTGTAGTCACTCTTTTCAAAATAAATATAAAATTACAATGTTTGTAGTTAAAAAAAAAATATAAATTTTAGCAGTGCAGTGCCGCCCAGCGAAAAAAATAATTAAAATTAGAAGAGAATCTATATCACCGTACCAACAAAGTAGGTACCCAATGTCAAAAGTATTATCGTTATTTTCAAGCTATCTGACAATGCACAATCACAATATAGGTATACAGAGGTTAATAGTCATAATACATACTCGTTAATAAACATATAAACATTTTGTAATTTTAATGTTTCCACGCATTCTTATCATCTAAATATTCTTGGACCTTATAGTAGCGTTTTTTCATTAAAGTTTGACATATAACTTAAGTTTGTGAAAAGGCAGTTCAGTTACATTTGGTGGGACTTTGTTATAAATGTGCATATATTTCCCCATGAATGAGCGACTTGTCTTGTGAAGCCTAAAACTTGGAACGCAAGTTTATTTTTACATCTTGTGTTTAAGTTATGAATATGACTATGTTTTGAAAAGGTATGTTTATATTTGTAAACATAAATTATGTTCTCATATATTTATTGAGAAGCAATGGTCAAAATATTAATTTCTTGAAATAAATCCCTTAGTGAATCACGTGGCTTGAGTCCGTGAATAGCACGCACAGCCCTTTTTTGTAAAATAAAAATATCTTCAATGTCGGCTGCTGTGCCCCACAATAACGAGCCATGTGACATGACACTGTGGCAGTAACCAAAGTAAACAAGTCTTGCTGTTTCAACATCACACAAAGACCTAATTTTTTTAACAGCATAAGCAGCTGAACTAAGTCTCTTAGATAGGGACGAGATATGTAAACGAGAATCTAACTTAATTCCCAAAATTACTGTAGAGTCAACACATTCAATAGTTTCTTCATTGATTTCAATATGAGTACTAACCTGCCTTACATTTGGTAAAGTAAATTTAATACACTAAGTTCTCTTTGAATTTAACAATAAATTATTATTTTCAAACCAGGATACCACTTTTGAAATGGCATTATTTACATCCTCAAAGTCAGTTTTAGTTCGGTCTATTTTAAAAATTAGTGAGGTGTCATCTGCAAACAATACCGTCTTACACAATTTTTTTGAAAAGTAAGGGAGGTCGTTGATATAAATTTAAAAAAGCAATGGTCCTAATATTGAACCCTGAGGCACGCCCATATGCACAGGCGCACCAGAAGACTCAGTTTTGTTTTTAACAACTTTTTGAATTCTGTTGGTCAAATAGGATTCAATAAATTTTAATGAGTTTATTGATACACCATAATGCTTTAATTTACCCAATAATGTTTGATGATCAACACAGTCAAACGCCTTGGACAAGTCGCAGAAGATACCTAGAGCATCCTGCCGATTTTCCCAAGTATCAAATATGTGTTTTATAAGTGCAATTCCCGCGTCTGTAGTATTTTTTCCTTTAGTAAATCCGAACTGTCTATTGTGAAGCAATTCATTTCTCGTAAAATGAGAAAGCGATTGGTAATGAATAATTTTTTCAAAAATTTTGCTAAGAGTCGGCAAAATAGAAATGGGTCGGAAATTTGCGGGGTCAGTGCTATCTCCCGCCTTAAACAAAGGTATTATTTTACTTAATTTCATTTGATTGGGAAATACAATATCATCAATACATTTATTAAATATAAACGATATTTGAGGAGATATAACATTTATTATAGAATTTATAACACTAACAGAAAAGCCCCATAAATCCTCAGTCTTTTTCATATTCAAAGATTTGAAAGCTTCTATGATCGTATTAACGTTAATTTCATGGAAATTGAAAGGAATATTGCACTTATGAACATTCGTCTCTATGAGAGCAAGTGCGCGCTTAGTACACGAATTCAATTCTTTTGTAATTTTCATAGGTATATTGGAAAAAAAGTCTCGAAGGTATTTGCAACTCCATCATCTGTTTCTATAGTTTTGCCATTGACATTAATTTTAAAACACCTATTAGTAACTTTTGATTTACCACTTTCTTGATTTATAACTTTCCAAGTGGCTTTTATTTTATTATCAGATTTCTTAATTTTATTACTCAAAAAGTTCGCTTTGGCAGTATTACAAACCTTTTTAAAGATTTTGGAGTACTTTCTGACATAATCAATAACAAATGTATCAGTGGAAGTCGACTTCTGATAGTATAGTTCAAATAATTTTAAAGAGGAAGCAATATGACGTTAGCAGCATATAGGACAAGTTATCTTGATCTCAATTCCAATTTATTCCTCCATGAAGTTCTGATGAGTTTAAATAACACCACTGCACAGTTATTTTAATTAGCTGCATTCTTCTGTGACGTGGCAGTGCACTCTTTCTAGTCACAACTATGCCGATAGTCTCCTTTTTGATTTAAATTAAGTTATGCATTCGTTGCGGAACCGATTCTGATTGAATATATATTAGATTATAGGATATTTTTTTATACAATATATATATATATATATATATTATTCACAAAGTCTATACTAGGTGGTGCCGTGAGTACGACAGTAAATTAAAACATGAATAGAATAGAATAGAATATAATTTATTTCGCTAGAATATGGTTACATTACAGTTCTTAATACAAACAATAAAGTTCAAGACACATTCACCTGGTTGGGCATGAGTTATATAAGTTCATAGAAATGGTTTGCCACTTTCAAAAACATCTTATTCATTTGATAATTTCATAATGTGCATGGGCAGCATTTCATCATAGGCCCCAGGATGATGAGACGTAGAACCCCACCGGGGCTCGAAGTCCGAGTGGAGAGAGTTCGGATCCCCGTCGAGGTTCACCTTAAGTACCTCGGCCTGGTTCTGGACTCTCGGTGGAAATTCGAGGAGCACTTTAAGCTCCTCGCACCCCGGCTGTGCGCCGCCGCAGCCGCACTCGGACGGGTCCTCCCGAATGTAGGGGGGCCCAGCTCGTCATGCCGTCGGCTTTATCACGGGGTGATAAGGTCGATGGCACTGTACGGAGCCCCGGTGTGGGCAGAGTGCCTCTCCCTCCACACACGGGCCCTCTTGCGGCAGCCGCAGAGGGTCATCGCGACCCGGGCCGTGCGGGCTTACCGTACGGTCAGTCACGGAGCTGCCTGCGTTTTAGCAGGCACGCTCCCGTGGGAGGTTGATGCCCTGGTACTGGCCAGGGTGCATCAACACCGGGTCGCGGCAAGAGAGCGGGGGCAACGACTCGACCTGGACGAGGTGAGGCGGGTTCGTACCCTGGCGCAGAGGGAGGCTATGCGCCAATGGGGTGAGGCACTCGCCACCCCAGCAGCCGGCCACCGGACGATCGAAGCGATCCGTCCGGTGTTGGAGGAGTGGGTTGGGCGCCGGCTGGGCAGCCTCACCTTCCGCATGGTGCAGGTACTGACCAATGGTTGCTTCGGTCACTACCTGCACCGTGTCGCCCGTCGGGAGGAGACACCGCGGTGTCATCACTGCGACTGCTCCAACGACACAGCCGAGCACACCCTTGAGGAGTGCCCGGCCTGGCGACACGAGCGCCACGAACTTCATGTGGTGCTCGGCGGCGGTCACCTCTCGCTGCCAACCTTGATTAGAGCCATGGTTGGTAGCGAGAGGGTTTGGGAAGCTGTCACCTCCTTCTGCGAGACGGTGCTCACGCAGAAGGAGGCAGCGGAGAGGGAGCGGGAGGAGGATGCTTTAGCCGCTCCTATCCGGCGTAGACCCCCACACACGCCCGTCGCTTAGCCAGCGGCGGGTGCAGGCCGCTGGCTAAGCGGTAAACGGTAAACGGATTTCCCCCCTTAAAAAAAAAAATAAAGGTCCCAGGATGACAACGCACCTGCAATATCAAGTGATTTTTCCTTGCTATTGCAGGTGTCTATAGGCGGCGGTAACCGCTTACCATCAGGTAGGCCGTCAGCTTGTTTGTCGTCTAGTTGTATAAAAAGAAATGTTTCTATGAAATAATGCAGCAAATGTTATTTATATTATTTCATACAAATACATGAAATTATTAAATGAATAAGATGTTTTTTAAAGTGGCAAACCAATTCTCTGAACAAATATAGGCCACGTTTTAAATTTATAGTCGTATTGACGGCACCATCCTGTATATTTGTCCAAAAAGGAAATACTTTATAACAGTTTTAACATCATTATTCCGCGCGTTCTATCATTCAAAATAAAACAATGTACCTCTGTGCATTTTCGTGAGCACCTCTTTGGAAGTCGAGACGCAAATCTTGACCCTCGTTAAGGTACAAAGAACGACACGTCAAGTTTTACTATTGTTACACAAAAGTTAAGCTTACCACAAAGGAATAAGGTTGGTGTTAATTTGAAGGTATTATTCTGCAAAATATAAAAGAACTCTTCCTTTGGTGCATCAAGACACCACCTTCACTAATTCACACCTTTGACGGTGTCTTCGTGATTAAAGATCGGGTGACGCTGACAATAGTGATTAAAGCGGTCTTAAGTCTTTAAATTTGTAAAAAAAAGTCCCTAACGTAAGATGAAAGACGGTTCTGAAAAACAAAATTCTCTCTTAGGATCATTTGAAGGGTAAGAATTTCATTGTAAGAAATCCTACAATACAAAGTATTGTAGTTTCTACTTGTTGTTCTTTTGTAGTCTAAACCTGTGAACTGCCGCGTGTCTCTATTATACAGAATGAATCAAACTAATTCCCCCTGGACGGAAAGTATCCTACTTGGATATTGAAGTTAGCAAAACTTCCTTTATTTTTATAAATAACAATAGTGTGCATTCAAAAATTTATTAAAAGTCACTTACCTGAGCCGGGAATCGAACTCGCCAGATGTAGAAAATGAACATCATGTATAATTAGGATACCGATCGATAAAGCCCATCATAAGGATCAAATATCTCTAATAAACATTACCTATCTGTAATTTTTTGGGAATACCACAAAATTTTATAATTTTAAATTACAAATTCTCATGAAACCTTAGGTAGGTTAGCACTAAATTAGTGCTTCGTCATGTCTGTCTGCCACTAATTGTTGGAACTACTCAAGGGTTCTCATTTTAGATTGGCGACGAATAACTGGTCGAGTTTATTCCTGTATTAATTAGCAATTTAATTGCTTCTAACATAATTTGTCTAACTTAGATTAGAGACCAACATTTTTTACTTAGCGCGTATGTGTAGAAAAATTAATGAAGTAGGTACGTACTATTATCTCTATTTATTTTTGCTATTTTCTTCTCGTTTTAAGGGGTTCCGTACTTAAAGGGTAAAATGGGAGCCTATTACTAAGAGGGAGTCTTAGTCAGGCTGTATCTCATGACCCGTGATGATGAATTTCTGTTGCCGCTATAACAACATATACTCTTAATTTTTGATTTTAACATTATTATAAATGTTTGAAAAATTACTTAGTAATTAAAATATAATAAAACTAGAAAAATTTCACGTCCTGAGGCAGGAATCGAACCCGCGACCTTTCGCAATCCGGGCGACTGCTCTGACCACTGAGCCACCCAGGACTTGGGATATCCCTGTGAAATTCTTCTAGTCTATCTGTATTTGCGTTTATGAGCTAACGTCCACCCTACAATGTCGAAATATTCTATTTCAACATCCGAAACGAGTATTTTTACAAATACCGACGATTGTTAAAATCAAAAATTAAGAATATTTGAAAGCACTGCCCCAACTTAACCGAACCGACCACGATCGCTGTAAAGTAATAGAAACGTTCGTAATATAATAATAATGTAGCATCTCATCATCATCATCATCACCAGCCTATATGCGTCCAGTGGGTACAGTCCTTCCTACGTGGGAGAAACACATGACCACCACGCTGGTCTAATGCGGGTTGGTTGGTGGGTTAAAGCGGTTGCAGGAACAACGGGGACCGACGGCTTAACGTGCCTTCCGAAGCACGAGATAACAAACTTTGATTGACCCATCCCAGGATCGACCATGGCGAAATTTACTTTGTTTTCCGTATCGAAACCATAGCGCTCAAACCAATACGCCACCGAGCTCCTCTATGTAACATCTAATTAAAGTTAAATACAGTAAATTGCTTTTATTTCAAATGTTTTTACTTAAGTATTCATTTCTCATCTTTCAAGCACGCCTTTCACAACCAAATCGGCTGTTGCTTTCGATAATCCCATAAACGGCGCAAATATATAAGCCTGAACGGGGACAGGAGAGCTCGGTGCGTTATCGGTTTCGATTACTAGAACAAAGCCAATGTTCGCCATGCTCGATCCCGAATGCTTCGATCTAGAACTTCTTCCGTGCTTCGGAAGGCACGTTGAGCCATTTTTACGGTTTGCACAACCCTTTAGTGATATAGATATGATAAATCGAGAAAGAGAAATTAAAGTCTTGTTATGATAAATTGATATTGTAATCTTGATACGAAAATTATAAGTAAAATGATATTAATGATTATGTGAGAACGCGCGGCTTTATTGATGACCGAAAACGAACTGAATGTGAAACAATATAATAATGACCGCGTGACGTAAAGTGCTTAAGTATATGACAAAACTGTACGAGCTGGCTCGTACACCATTGGTCCCGGTTTGAGCTGCTACTTGCCTTAGACTGGTGTGGTGGTGTTATGACACAAACTCCTCATGTGTTTCTCCCATGTTTCTCCCATGTTTCTCCCATGTAGGAAGGCCTGTGACCATCAGTGGGACGTTCGTATAACAGCTGGTGATCATCACCAGATTATGGAGGCTACGTAGTTCGGTATCGAGAAGTTGTGACTGGGATGCTAGAGCACACATATTGCAGATTAATTACGTAAAGCTCTAAGTGATATTTAATTTAATTTTTAATAATATATTATTTTGACTGATTTTTTTTTCATACAATCACACCTATTATCTTGCCCAAAGTAAGCCTCATTAAGAGATTGTATTATGGATACTAGATAACGGAGAAATAATGTTAATATGTTTAAAAATATTAGAAATATACTAAATAAACTCATAAACATCCATGACTCGTAAACAAATGCTCGTAATCATCATATACACATTTGCTTCTACCGGGATTCGAACCCGGGACCTCTTGACCAAGTAGCCTGTATAGTAAGGGGTACAGACCACTTGGCCAGCCGGTCGGTGATAATCAGCCTCCACTTTGGGCTCATTCCTAAGATCAATTGTATTTTATCGTATCTTATCTTATCTTATCTTATAATAAGACTGGCTTGGGTATATTTCGCAAGAAGAACTATCCTCGCTAGTGTAATTATGCTTCCAAGTTTAGTAGACTTTTACTCCTTCTCAAGATTAAGGTGGAAATTTTTATTTTAAAGTAAATAGGTACACAAATAACTTAATTTTGAAGACAGTAGGTATTAATAATATAGTACACAAAAGCACGTTCCGACAGTATGTTTGCAGTGCATGAAGTCTTATTTTATAGTTTATAGTTACTTGACAAGTGGCGTTATACCTCTGCAGGGCTATGATAATTGAAAAATCAATTGTGTCTGGAATGCTTGACGGGTTAATGAGAGAATTGCACAAGACTTTTCAAAGTAACATTTCTTTGGGCAATTAAAACGCCTCACTTTGACACAAGGGCTAGAAATAATATTATTACGAAATTACGAAAGGGATTTCAGAGTTCGCGAATTGCTGGGTCGTCTTATTTATACCCGAGTTAGGCGAAGATTCGCTTAGCGAATTTTAATTCTGTAATGCAAAAGTAGACGAAATTCCGTCGCGGCCCTATTCTGTTGAAGCGACTAATATTAGTATTAAATTATGTATCGCTAATATGCTTGTATAATACGCAAAACATTTCTAACGGGTTGAATAAGACAACATTCACAAAGAATGTCTACTGGGTAGGTACCGCCGCCTTTCTTATTTCAACCGTGAAACAGTTCGCTGTGTTTCGGATTGAAGGGAAAGGAATGCTGTGTAATTACTGGGCATGGACGGCATTTCATCTTAGACCTCAGGATGACAACGCACCTGCAATACCAAGTTACCAAGCGGCTATCACTTATCACCAGGATACCGCCGCCGCGATATAAAAAAATGTGCTGACCTTCACAATCCAGCCGACTTCCCTGAACACAGAGTACCGATTTTTATTCAATACAACTAGATGACAAACAAGCTGACGGCCCACCTGGTGGAGAGCGGTCACCGTCGCATAAGGATACCTGAGATAATCATCATCCACACCAGCCTATTAAAGGTTCTATTGCTGGGCGCAGGCTTTATTACATGGGAGAAATATATGAGGAGCTAGGGCCATAAAACCACCACGCTGGCTGGGACCAACGGCTTAAAGTGCCTTCCGAAGCACGGAGGAGCTCGAAATTATAAATTTTCGCAAGATCGACTTGGCGGAAGTTGCTATATTTTCATAGCCGAAACCAGCAATGCTATTCTGTAACAAAACTCGCATCTCACTTCGCAAGTCACTTCGATTTCATCTGTCAAAATGTATGTAGATTTGCTTTATTTGACAGTTAAATTCGAAGTGACTTGCGAGGTGAGATGCGAGTTTCATTACAGAATAGCACAGCAGATCGCTCCAACAACTACGCCACTGAGCTCCTCCCATCTTTGTCATTTTTCATTTTTCTTGATTTGTACATATTATTATAAAATAACAAGGAAAAACACTTAGTATGTTTCTTTGGTATAGATCGTATGACTAACAACAGATGAAAACAAACTGTTTCTAACCGACTTCAAAAAAAGGAGGAGGTTATCAATTCGTCTGTATGTTTTTTTTTATGTTTGTTACCTCAGAACTTTTGACTGGGTGAACCGATATTGATGATTCTTTTTTTGTTCGATGCGGAATAGTTCCCATAAAAAATTTTTGGTAATCCATTGGGTAGTTTGGTTTTTAAATAAAAAAAACTGGAAAAATTAAGTCGTCTACATATGCGAAGTTGCGGATATTTGCTTTCCTATGAATTTTTAGTGAAATTATACGATAGTAGAAAACAATATAAGCTCACGGTCACCCATCTAGCTTTGATCTTCAAGTGTTATCACTAAAAATTCTGAAAAAAAAAATTTTAACTAAAAATAAAACCGACTCCAAAAAACTTAAAAGGTTATAATAATTAAATTTTAGTAAGTAGGCACTCATTCCCTAGGAACATATTTTTGGAGTTGGTGCTAAGTTGTTTCCAGAAACCATAGATAGTGAAGCACCGTCTCCAAAAATATGTTCCTAGGGGATGAGTGCCTACTTACTAAAATTTAATTATTTTATCATTTTCAGTTTTTTGGAGTCGTTTTTAGTTTTTGTTTAAATTTTTTTTTTAATTGGTTAAAAGACTGAATTATTAAGGTACAGCAAATTTTCTGAACACCTTAGTGGTATAAAAAAAAAAACCTTTTTAGTCTAATTATGGCATGAAGTCTTTGCGATTTTCATTATCACCAAAACATTCCTATTTCAACAAATCATCATGAATCCACAGTTTGTTTTCCTACAGATATCCTATCTTTGATATTGGCCGAGCGTGGGTGAGGTAAACATGTTTTTCTACCTGTTCATTATTTATTGAGATTCAATATTATGTTGTTGTTCGTAGTAATTGTTATTTCATTAGTATTGTGTATAGATATTGATTATTATGTAATGACTCGAGCGAAGTAGCGAGCTCCTGCAAACTTAAAAAGGAAGTTCAGAATCCTGTAACTACAACCTGTCTACGCCTACTGTGTTCCTTTGTACTCTGTTCTTGTTTGTGCTTTCATTGTTGCTTTTTTGTGTACATAAATTGTTAAGTATATAAATACAACATGGAGAAACAATATTATAGGAACAAAGCTAAGGTTTTTTGGATCAATAAATTCTGAGCCGTTCCCTCTTCTTGTTGCACTTGATGTGCTGTCGTGTGTACCATGTAGGTACAGTAGGTACTATAATAATTTGAATAAAAATATCCTACCAGAATAACGCCTCCGAGACAATCGTAGAATCTTCAACATAATTCAAAAGTAGTATGCTCCAACAAGATAGCCGTGATCTTTTCATTTCATAGCCGAACAGAACTTTTCTCATTTTAACTTATTCTTTTTTTATCAGGGCCGCGGGGCGCTTCCCCAAAAATTTACTACTTTGTGATCTGGCCTTTAGTGTCTTCTTATAAAGTGCCAGTTACCTTGAAGAGTAGTTTTATTAGGGCCTGGTTATGGAGTGCCAATTGTCGAGATGTAGTTCGAGTACGGTCGGGAGTTTTGAAGCCTCGTGTGCAGATAGCAATGAAAGACAAAAATAGATATTTTATCACAATATTTGATTTTTATGTTTGAATAGGTACGATCTGACCGGAAAAGGGCAGATGACCATTGGAATTACTTGATGTTTCTGAAATTGAATCTTGAATTGAATCATGAACCTTTGGATCTAAAGACCTGGACCTTTGGAAAAAAAGATAATAGAAGATCATTAGTTATGCAGTTGGAAAGTTATGCATAAAGTTTCGTTATCTTATTAGGTATTACCTACCACAGCAACGATGCGTCATTTATCACAACATACCAATCTCGTGACAAAATCTAGCCTTGTCGAAATCAATAACAAAGTGTATCAGACACTCGTCTCAATATCCACAGCAATTTCCAATACGCTTTGAAGGAAATTCGGCTCTGTTTCCTAAGGCATAAGATATACTCCATGGTAAAATAAACTTCGTCTTGCATCAGGGATAATTGAGTCATCCATCATAACTTGGTGGAACTGAACTCACCTGGCACCCGAAGGATTGATAAGCGACAGATGTACTCTAGCAAATTGCACCAAATTTATTGAGCGGAATAATTTTGTGCGACCGAAAGCATTCTAAAGTAGTCTTGTAAATTTGGGTATTGAGTGGTTTCATAAAAAGTAAAATATATTATATTCCATTATAATTATTATTTTTAACTATTGATTTGGAGTAATGGAGTAGATAGATTACCCATAACTAAAGAAACAATGGATTTATGTTTCGTAGCAAAACTGCATAATAGCATAGCATTGCACAAGCGTTCACACACGGCGTTATTATACTTGACAAGGGATAGCCCACATATGTGGCTTGATGGGTACCGTCAGTTTTTAGTGGATATGCCGGCTTTCATCCGGAGACTTCCACATAACCCAGGGGGCAAGCCCCCGTTTCTCTCTGGGTACCCATAAAGGGTTTTCTGGCGAAAAAAAAAAGTTTGGTTACAACCGGATTGTGAAAGGTCGCGGTTTCGATCCCAGCCCCAGGGCGTGAATTTTTTCTAGTTAGGTTATTTTTTTCTATGTAAATAATAATATTTTTGTAAAAGTAGCTTGATGTTGTGTGTGTGTTTCTTGAGTAACGTGTTTTGTGAGCATGGATGTGAGAGCGTTTCTGTGTGTGCCTACGTGAGCAAATATTTAATTTAAATTACGTGTCTAGTCATATGGTAAAGTGAAATTAATGTTAGCTTACATGGCGCAGCCGAGAATAATTAAATTATCTATAAATTACAAATAACCGGAAAATAATCTGGTTGAAAGTGAATGCTTGACCCAGATGATCATGTTCGTTTCATTCTATATTCGTCATGTTCCTCAGTTATGAGGTCTTTGGCAGAGTACAGAGCGTTTTGTAATATCAAGAGTAGGACGAATCGGTCAACTTTCGCCATGGTCGATCCTGGGATGGGTCAACCAAAACGTCTAATCTCGAGCTCCTCCGTGCTTCGGAAGGCACGTTAAGCCGTTGCTCCTGGTTGTTACTGCAACCGCTTTAACCCACCGACCCGCATTGGGCCAGCACGGTGGTGTTATGGCCCAATCTCCTCATATGTTTATCCTACGTAGGAAGACCTGTGCCTAGCAGTGGGACGTATATAGGCTGGTGATGATGATGACGCAAGAACTCTGCAGAGGCAGATGGTAGATCCTTAGAAATCAATGAAATTGAGGCTTAGGATGCCAGTTGTCTGGCATTCTAAGCTTAGATTCCATTGATAACTAGTCTGGTGTAGCGGTATATTACCATGAGCTTGGTCCTATGGCACTTGTCTTTTTTTAATTAATAGAAATTCCAACCTCACAACTGAAGTGCTGAATTCTGTTAAACAGAAACTTATTACTTCAGCTTCATTTACAGTTCATTTACATATAAACTTTTCTGAGTTTTGATAATAAAACCGTTCAGTCTACATCATTTGTACGATAAACATTAAACTTCTTATACTAGTGTTATCATAGGACTTTCTCGCCTCCGAGAGCTATAGCGACACATTTTTTATTCCCTTTCCCTAAAGTTTTCGTTTCTAATCTTCTGTCATTTAAATTCCCTTTTAAAACGTATACTTATTTGGGCTTACTTCTGAAGTATGCCCTGTACGATAGCAAAATAAATCTTAATTTTAGAACAGTGAATCTCATGTGTGTAAGGAGGATAGTTGCTGTTCATAACTAATTTGACATTAAGAAAGGTTTTCGACCTTAACGAACGTAATAAAATGTAAGTTTTAGGAAGCACTAAACCACCCTATACGCCTTCTAAAATAGTCTAGAGTTGGTATTAAATTTAAACGTTGTGTTATATTCTCTTTTATTAACTTTAAGTTACTTGACAACTCTACTTGTTGCTATCCTCTTTATATAATAAACACACTTAACTTTAGGTACATATTGACAAAAAATATTTTTACCTAATAACATGTTTATGTTTACAATGTCTTCATAATCAAGCCTTTTTTCATTTATTTTCCAGCACTGACATTTATTGTGGTACATAAAACATCAAAAGTATTATTTCCCATGTCCTATACGTAAACACGTTTTTGTCACAAAGAGAAAACATTTAGGAGAGGGTCGATTTTGACCCCGTGCTTTTCTACGTCGTTCAGATTTATAACCCTACTAAGCAGCTTTCTGGGGACCGAAGGGAATTATTTACGACGCGATATTATAAAAAGCTATACATACTTTTACGTATAAACATGACAAAGAGTTGAGTATTGCAAAGGTTAAAACGATCAAGCACCTTACCTTACAATCAAACACAGTAACATATTTTTGATTGTATCAGAGGTTTTGATGCTATGCTTTTATATGTAACCCCCAGCTAACACCACCTCATTGAGATGAATTGTTCTTATATGTGAGAGTAGCGTATGTTTTCTGATTTTTTGAAAAATAGCGCTTTATTCAAACTTAGGCAACATCCCAATTCAATAGATATAGAACGGGTGGTAGGCCCGTATGTAGAGTCGTCTGGGTAGGTAGCCACCGCCTTTCTTATTTCAGCCGTGACACAGTTCGCTGTGTTTCATATTGAAGGGAAAGGTAGCCAGTGTAATTACTGGGCATGGACGGGATTTCATCTTAGGTGAATGACATGCCTAGGCGTCCAACTGAATGGCTAATTTAACCAGACGGCTGACATGACTTTCAACCACCTGGTTAAACGTTGCGCTCAATGACTTGGCTAGGTGTCCTTCAACCGATTCATTGGATGCCGGCGTTCCATCAACAGGCTAGGCGTTAGGCGAACAGGAATATGTGTGAACTACTGACATTCAAATCTTTAGTCTAGCCTGGTGAAGGGGGCTAGAACAGTGTGTTTTTCTAGCTGCACTAGCTGTCTTCGCATATAGACTCTGTTTACCGCTTCACATCAGGTGGTGTTGAGTCATCTGCCGTACTTTGTATAAAAAAAGCCGGCCAAGTGCAAGTCGGAGTCGCGCACGAGAGTTTCATACAATCTATAAACAAGCGTCTACCTGTTGCCGTTATCAAAATCGAGCAAAAACAATAAAAAAAAATCACGTTTATTGTATGGGAGCCCCCTTAAATATATCTTTTATTCTGTTTTTTAGTATTTTTTGTAATAGCAGCAACAGAAATATATCATCTGTGAAAATTTCAACTGTCTAACTATCATGGTTCATGAGATACAGCCTGGTGACAGACGGACGGACAGCGGAGTATTAATAGTAGTGTCCCGTTTTACCATTTGGGTACGGAACCCTAAAAACAGCCTTAGAAATAATAGAAAATATGTATGTAAACTTGTGTACTGTGTGTAAACTTATAACGCAAATAATGATAGACTAGAAGAATATCGCAGGGTTATCCTAAATCCTTGGTAGCTCATGTGAGCACAGGGTTATCCAAGGACTTAGGATAACCCTGTGCCTTTTTCACAATCCGGTAATCTAACCATCTGGTTACCGGATTATGAAAAGTTGCGGGTTCGACGATAAAATTTTAACTTCAAATATATTTTTAAAGCATTTATTATAATGTTAAAAATAAATATAGGAAAACATTAAGAGGGTGACATTCATGTTTACAAAAACCATGTTACTAACTAATAGATCCCATAGTTTTTTTTTTTTCACTTTTATAATTATCATCGAATGAACTGTAGACCAATGCACGTTTGACCAAAAAAGAAAAACAAAATAACCACGAAATCTAGGTAGGTAGGTACCAGGCGACCGGCCCGGGGTGAGGCCTGGTGCCCCGCCCTAGGACTGGCTCTGGTCGGTTCTAGGGTCGGGCTGCCCGGAGGCGGCTCGGTGAAATGCTTCGGTGAACCCCGGGTCGTTTCCATTATGGGCATGGGGAAACCGGAGTGGTTTAGCAGGTATTCCCAGTGCCGCTATGATCAGGCGCTGGGCGGCCCCTGCACAAGCCCACGTCTAGCCGACGGTCCGCTGGTCCACCTAACCAGCGGTTTAGGGTATCGTCCGTAAGCGGATTCCACTCCAAAAAAAAAAAAAAAGGTAGGTAGCCGAAGCCCGATACGGCAGTGGTAGGTTTCTAAATCTAAGGCGATCGCTTTGCGCTCGTCTTTGTTTCCGTGGTTATTTTTTTTCTTTTTTGGTCAAACTTGCATTGGTCTACAGTTCATTCGATGAAAAATAATATAAGCATGGATTATAAGTGAAAAAAATCTATCGAATCTATTAGTTGGTAAATGGTTTTTGGAAACATGTTCGGGCCTCCATTAACATATTCCATTAAATATTTTTTGAAACACTGATCATATTGGAACATATTTAACGTACCTGATTTCTTTGTGCAGTTGGTTCACCAGCCATCTTTGTATGTGATCGTCTGATCAATTAATAGTGCACCTTAGAAGCTCGATAAAACAAAGCCTAGTTCAATTACAACTCATGAATCGGATTGCTCGCTATTCATGTCGCGGTATCAATAGAGGTTGAACTCGGAGACCATTTACAACATTCAATGTAATGATTCGACAGAATCTGACGAGCCTTTTGGTATAAGCCATTCGAGCTCGGGTACGAGGGTCAATCTTTTAAGGGCGGCTCACATTAGCCCCGTGACCCTTAAAGGATGCCACGATCTCAACTAATGGTCCCATTGATTTTCGGGAATCAAACTTACGCCCCTAATTCGACTTGACAGCTGAATTGTTTGGTGAAAAGATTTTCACGCTGTTTTTTTGGGTTAAGATAATCATCTGAAATATAATCATCCGAAAATACAGTTAAGATCAAAGTGGTGTAAGATATCGATTTATTAGTATTCATCATCATCATCTTCACCAGCCTATATACGTCCCACTGTTGGGCACAGGCCTTTCTACATAGGAGAATCACATGAGAAGTTTGGGCCATAACACCACCACGCTGGCCCAATACGGGTTAGGGTTAAGCCAGTTGGATGGCTTAGCGTGCCTTCCGACCGAAGCACGGAGGAGCTTTAGATTGCAAATGTTGGTTGACCCATCCGAGATCGACCATAGCAAAAGTTGCTTTGTTTTCGTAATCGAAACCAGATCGCTAATATCTAATTGGTATTAGTATTAAGTATTATCTAATAATTTGTATATTAAATAAATTAAATGTGAATACAATGTGCGTCACTGGTATTGATCTAATTTATGATTCAGAGGTCAAAGAGATATTCCAAACATATGATTACAGAGGAATAGAATTGAAAAAGTGGATTGAGTCAGCAATATTTTTAGCTCTTCCTTAGATCTTCCTGACTGGAAACCTTCGTATAATATTAAATCGCAGCAAAATCCAATACGTTGATGTGGTTTTCTTGGAAGAGTTATTATGATCATAGCTGTTTGGGGTCTTGTTTCGTTCGTCGTGTTTATCGTTATGCTTTCACTATTAATCTGCGAGTCCTAATCACGAGTAACATCGCCAATGTACTCAGTTTAGCATGCTTACTAGCATGATTACTCATAGAACTAAGTTTATTCGAAAATATTAGTGAAGAATAAAGATATATATTTTTATATTGATCAATCAAGACCAATACAAAACTTTACAAAGCCTGATTAGTTTTGTACACATTTAATGATTTGCTTCGGAGTTGTTCAATTAATATTTTTTTCCAGGTTGATTTGGCGTAAATAAACTGAGTCGTTTCTCAATATTATTTTTAGCTTCATTGAATTATTTTCATTGGAAATCTTCAAAACATTTAATTAAGTCTGATGTAAAGATCTGTCAAAATTAAAATTGACATTGCCATTTCATTGCTGATTTGTCGATGCAAATAGCCCCCATTGCTTCATGAATTCTACAATGCTCCGGCAGTCTTTGACGACCCCTCTGCAAACCAGCAAACAAGCGACCAGGTGTCTATTTGACCACTTTGATGAGTCGATTGTCAGGGGACGAACACCAATTACCCCGCAGTTGACTCAGCGACCGCTCTGATTAATTTGCCAGGAACCTGCCTGAGCCAGCGTTTGCTAACCCAAGGTAATTATGCAACTACCAACGGTGAGGAATTGCAGGATTAACAAGAGGCCTAATGCGTGTTTGCAGTTAGGTACGGTGAAGCTGAGCTGATTGTAATAGTTTTATCCAATTATAGTATTCGATATGTTATGAAATCTATGCTTAAAACTTTTTGATATTTCTAGATCCTATCTACCAACAGTGTCTGTCTAACTCTGTCTGTGTCTGTTTGTTAATTTTTCGCTCCTAAATGGCTTAGAAGATGGATTAAACTTCAATGGAAAAAAGCTCAAAAAAATGATAAGAAGAAAAAAATTTCTGAAACAATAAATAAAATTATTCCTCCTATAAGATAAGGCATTTTTGCCGCTATTTGGCGTTTCAAGTATTTCTGTATTTATTTAATATGTATTTGTTATTTATGTATTTATTATATATGTATATATTAATTGCGTATTTATCCATAATTATTCATCTTACAATTTTTATTTTTATTGTTATGCAGTGTATCCGCTGTTATTGTATATTTTAATTTTTCAAACAGTTGTTTCTGCACTACCTATTTAATCATTTTGGACTCATCTTTTCGGTTGACTGGTAGAGAATGCCTAATGGCATTAAGTCCGCCAAATTGTTACTCATTTTGTGCAATTAAAGTTTAAATAAATAAATAAATAGACAAAATTGTTTTGGGCTCGTCGGCTGTCGGTCTGTTTTTCTACTGACAAGACCCTCTTTCTGAGAAACGGGTTGTGATATAGAGTTGAAATTTCGCAGAGTTGCGGAAACATACATTATAAAGATGATATTACAGAAATTTCAATTTTAAATGTAAAGATTTAAAAGGGGTTTTCGGTTGTACGTATTATATTGCTCAGTCGAGAGATTTTGTCCATATTCAAAGTGAACTAATTAAAGAAAATATCACATATATATAAGTAATATAAGCTAAAGATACGTACATAGTAAAGAATTGTTGAAGTAGGTGATGAGGATAGTTATATTAATTGGATTAAGGAGGAGACTCCAGAAAAAGACTGCGCACTGACCGCTTGAAAGCCAGTTTGTTTTAGGCCTCTTGAATATGGGGAGGTAGTGCGTTCCAGAGCCGTATTGCTTGACATTGAAAGGAATTGGACATGAAGCCAGTGCGGTGAGAAGGAAAAGTTAGAGTAACTTTGCCGCTTGAACGAAGGACACGATTATGAAAAGCACCCAGATACTGAAATTTACATTTCAGATATTCAGGAGCATATGGATCATTTAGTATAGAAAAAAGAGTGGACAGGATTCTAAGATCCCTTCTTTGACGAATCGTCAGCCAATATAGTACCTTACGGAATGAAGAAATGTGGTCGCCCTTACGAAGATTGAAAATGAAACGTATACAATTGTTAAGTTAGCGATCCAATTTGTTTAGAAGTTCTTCAGTAATATCAGCACAACACACATCAGCATAATCAAGGATTGGAAGAATTGTTGTTTGAACAAGAAGAATCTTAGTTGGAATGGGAAGGAAAGTTTTAAAATGGTAGAATGATCTTAATATGCCAACGACTTTGTGACTGATAGAATCTACATAAGGAATCCAACTCAACGTGTTATCTATGACCAAACCCAGATTCTATTCAATTTAAAGACCAGAAAAGAATACTTTTTGTATGGAAAACCAACCATGTTCTTATGGAAACAGATAATATGTATGATAGCTGATAGAATTTTAAGTATGCAAGGAGGTCTGATTTGCGGGACGCAAGTGAGGGTCGCAGGAAGCCGATGCATGCGGACAGCGCATGAACAATCAGTTTGGAGATTGGGGGAGGCCTATGCCCAGCAGTGGGCGTCACTCGGCTGAAATGATGATGATAGTGAAAATGTACTAATCGAATCTATTGTTCTCCGTAAAGGAACTGATTTATTATATTTAGAATGTATATGAGTGTGCTAGTAAGCCAAGCATGGGCATAGGTCACAAAACAACGCCATTGCTTTCGTCATCATTATTTATCCCAATCGTTTAAATTCACAAAAAAAGTCTTTAGTTTTTTTTCTTAGCTTGACAGCCCGCCGCTGCTCATATGAAATAAAAAATCTACTGTCTTATATTACGTACTCCACAGACTAAACCGAAAGTTCTCGAAATGGTTAAGTATTAAGTAAAGAAAAAGGTTATTCAGTAAAGATAAAGGTTATTCAGTAAAGAAGTAGTTACCTGTTTCAAATGAAAGGACCTCGTTACTTTATGCTTTTCCTCTAAACAAACAAACATAAAGAAAAGTCCATTTGGAAATGAATTATCTTGCGAATGACATCGCGAACTGGCGGTATACGAACTACGAACTATTTTGTTAAGTGTACGCGCTACGTTTCTTATATTCAATCAAATTGTTTTGTCTTTGTAAGAAAGAATACTAATTTAAATATGTAGGATATAGTTACCTATGTCAACTAAATAGTAATAAAATCCGATGTCATTAATTGGTGTTTTACCCCCGAAGAAAAAAGAGGGGTGTTATAAGTTTCATTTGTCTGTCTGTGTATCTGTGTGTCTGACTGTGGCATCGTAGCTCCTAAACGAATGGACCGATTTTGATTTGTTTTTTGTTTGTTTCAAAACTGACGTAATTAGGATAATTCTTAGCTATAATTTGTGAAGATAAAATTTAGCCGTTCAAAGACTATCAGCTCATTTTCTACATGATAAAAGTGTTTTACTAACTTTTACAGATCCAATTGAATTGAACTTTGTTCTACTGTCACTTCGGTGACATTCCCATGATACACACACCTTGAGCTGATCTTATACCATCAAAAGTGTTCGAGAAGCTTAATTCTTCAGAAACTTGCTGTAGATATAGCATGTTAGGGCTTATAAGAATAGTCTCTATGAGATTGTGTTAGATAGATGTTTAATAACGCCGGGGGCTACCTCAAATTTACATTTTTATATTTTCATCAATCCTCATCGTTACGTTCTCAAACCGAATTAGAAGCTTAGTAAGCTAGCAAAAAATAATAACAATAATATTCATACACTAACACCTATTATCTTGCCCAAAGTAAGCATCATTAAGAGCTGTTTAAGTTTTTATTTTACGTACTTGTTGGCAACATAATAAACTCAAACATATTTGATTGTTTTTGCTCGCGGCAACCCCAAAAAACTTCACTCTCTCTCAGTGTAACTGCGGTGCTTTATAAGTACACGTTGTTATTTATTAATTTTTGTTTAAGTTCGAATCAGCGCCTGTTTCATTGGAGAAGCTACAACACCATTAACTCCCACAGTACTAAACGTCATTATTTCTCTTGTAAGTGAGTTTAACTCTTTTGGAGAAATAAAGACTTAGCTTTATGATGTTTTAATCTGACGAGAAAGATGTTTTAATCTGACCGTAAAGCGCAAAGAAGGACGGCCTCCCACTAGATGGACAGACGACCTGGTCAGGGTCGCGGGGAGCCGTTGGATGCAGGCTGCGCAGAACCGTTTTATTTGGAGATCGATGGGGGAGGCCTTTGTTTAGCAGTGGACATCATAGGCTGGTATGATGATGATGATGATGAATCTGACGAGCGGGTATGTAAACATTGTATTTTATAATTATATACTCACACCCACTATCTAGCTTAAAGTAAGCATAATATTATGGCTTCCGTGGCTCCGTACACATGGATGTAGGTTATCACTCAAAAAGATAACCTGTCCTTTCTCGGCAAAATAGGTAATCTATCTCAGTGCGAAATTTTATCTAGAATGTATCTTATATACTTTCCTGGGTCTTAAATTTATTTCCATATCAAATTTCAACAGAATCGGTTCATCGGTGAAAAAGTACCAGGCAAACATAAAGACAGAAATACTCTCGAATTTATAATATTAGAATACCTAGATATGCATTATCGAAATAGTTCTTTATTGCAAGAACGTAAGGTGGATTTATGAAGATCCCAACTTTAGTAGTTCACTGTTTGCCACATCGCCCTGCACACAAATACTTTTTTTTTATACAACTAAATGACAAACAAGCTGACGGCCCACCTGATGGTAAGCGGCTACCGCCGCCTGTAGACACCTGCAATAATAAGGAAAAACACTTGATATTGCAGGGGCGTTGTCATTCTGAGGCCTAAGATGAAATGCCGTCCATGCCCAGTAATTACACTTACCTTCATATTCCCCTTCCTTTTCTTTCTTTACTTTTCCAGCTGAAACTGAGCCAACAGCTTCACAGCCGATCCTGTTAGTAGACCTGCCGCCAGCTAAAACAATAGTTGTTTGCCGCCCTTACAGTTATAAAAATTAACGCATCTTTCAATGATAGAGGAAATATACAATGAATTTATAGCAATATAGATTTCCGTAGCGGTTATGCTGCGGGGAGCATAGCCCTCACTAATGGCGGTTTCGTGTTGCGGTCCACAATTTTAATCGTCCCCGACGAGATTTTTTCGACATCATTCCTGGTTATAATCGAAATCAAATAATTAGAGCGGAATTCAAAGCGAGGAAAATTTCGAAATCTGTTTCAGGTTTTACATTGTTTGTAACTTTTGAAATACTCAGGCTTTCTGTAGTTGTCCATTGAAATAGGCCTCAAAAAAAAACACTTTCAAATCGTCAAAAAATACATTCTAATGACTATCATTAAAAATATATCAACTAACAATGTCAGTGTCGGTCCGTCTGTCCATCATGTCTAATTATGTCATAAGTAATGTCTGTCTGTTTCTTGCGTCTGAATTCACACCGGTTGCAAAAAATGAACTGCCGTGAAGATTCCGGCAACAAACTCATGTAGTCGATCTTTTCAAATAATAAGTTACAATGTTTGTAGTTACAAAATTTTAAGTTTAGCAGTGCAGTGCCACACAGAGAACAAAAATAGAAGAGAAGGTGTATTAATGTACCAATAAAGTAGGTACCGATTACCGAATGACAAAAGTATTTCTAAAAAGATTGGATCACTATTCACATGACGCTTTTTAAACGAGGCAGACGCCGCGCGTTTGTCCGCGGTACAAATTTAATTGTATCGCGCTGATATTCGTATCGCGACAATATCAATACGATCGCAAACAACCTATCAACACGCTTAGACGACGCGCATATCAAAAATGCTCTCGCCTCCTTTTTGGTAAAACATCGCGTGGATGGGCCCTAAAGCGTTTTCCTTGGCCCAACTTGGGCGACTTGTCGTCTATACTACCAACTCGATTTCCATAAGGTACGCAACGCACTGGTTTTACCGTTCATAGCTAAATCATACAAAAATATCTACGCAATCACTTCCTTACCTGGTTAATATACAAAACCTGACTTACCACCTTGCAATTCTCAGGGGCATATAAAAATATGGTCCCGAAATATTGAAAAGGAAACAGACTGGAAAAATAGGTATTACAAACCTCTCGTCCCTCTTATCGGGGTCTACAGGAAAATGTAGTGGCAAGAAATACTCGATCAGTGATTTATCTCGCAAGTCATAGAGCTGTTACTTAGAAAAAATATCGGTAAAGGTTTCGTGGTGAGAATTGGGTGCGAACAAATCTGAGCTTTGTGCTAGCTATACTTAAGGTTTGATTTCAATGACAGTTGGAGATTATGGCAGCTTTTAATTTCGTGTTTTCATGATTTTTTTATATTACTTTGGAGTGGATTTCTAATGCAAAGGTGCTTAATGCGTTGTAAGTTAAATCTGGACTGCGCGAGATTAGAATCAATATCAATGTATTTACAAGTATCTTTTTAAAATTTATATTCTTCATCGGACACAGCACATAAACAGTACAATTAGGCAGCGTTATTGCAAAAAAACAGTTTCGTCTAGTCAACCTAAGGTAATTTAAATGTAACAAAGGAAGAAGACGCAGAAGAGGCGCAAGAATTTAAAGATTTTTGTATAATTCTAGTATATAATATACTACTTACATAGTTTCCTGTATTTTTCTATCAAAAGTACACACACTTAAATACACTCGTAGTACTCATTTTTGTTCATAGGTGAAACCTTGATTTTTGTAGTTTTCATCGACATGCATATTTTTCAGTAATTATTTTTTTGTTTATAGCAGTCTGTGATTACTACAATAACTGTCAAAATACGAATAACCCCACTGGGAATCTTCTAGATTGTAAAAGATAACCTGTCTCACTTTTTTTGTTCCTTCCTTTCTATGAGATGGATTCCTTCCCGAAAAGGCACCTTTTGGGCCGACAAGTTGGAGGCGGGTAGAACAGTGTGTTTAGACCCTACTATAGCTGTCCCCATATTATGGACTCTTCTTACCCTTCTCATCAGGTGGTGTAGATTTGTTGCAGAAGTAGATTACTATCTTTATCACCAGCCAATATAGTACACCACATCACACTGCTTGGCATAGGCCTTCCTATACAATAGAAACACCTATTACTACGCTGCTTTTTTCAGTAAATACTGGAGCATGAGTTAATACTCCGCCATCATCCTTTCTGCTGAAGTAGCCTATTGACTAGAATTCTAGCCTATTGACTAGAATTGAAAATATTTTGGTCATAGGTCTTCCTTCTCACGTTTCACATAATATTTTTTTTTATATTAGAAAGCACGACAAATGACTCAACACCACCTGATGTGAAGCGGAAGAAGAGTACCTATGCGAAGACAGCTATTGCAGTTTAGACACTGCTCTAGCCACCTCCATCTTGCCCAAAAGATGATTTTCACGTCTCTTTTGAAGGAACCCATGTTATAGGAAGGAGGGAACACAAGTGCGTGCTAAAAATTTCAAGTTCTGGAAGTACGACAAATGGTGTTAAATTTCTTTGTGCGTGATGTTGAGGTGGCGACAGTGAATTGATGACTCCAAAGACCGGCACTCGTGCGCCTGGGTAGGAAGGGGGAAGGTGGTATAAGGTCAAAAAGCTCTTCAGAGCACTCTTGAATACTCTGATAAGTAAGGCTATACTTATCATAGAATATAAGTAAACGTATAAAAGAAATACAAACGAGTCTATATGATGAAGAGAATAATGAATCATCATCAGCAACCACACACTCATTATCGTAATCAAGATAGTCTACAATATAAGACTCTATGGCTTCACTTGAAGACAAACCATCACATGATCTGTCTCTAGGTGGCTGCACATCTTCCATACGGACCAATGGTCCACTATCCAGGTCTTCATTCTCCAATTTTGAGGACATAATTACACACGAATAAAATAGAATACCATTAGTTATTCGCTCACCATTTTCAAAATAAAATCCGATATCATTTAACACTATTCTAACACAAGAAAACAACGCACATAGATGTGCATCAGTATTCTGAGAGCTGTCACGCCCAAATACGTATCTCCCCACACGTAACCACAGTACGATGTAAACGTTCCATAATATCTCTTATTCTTTATCGAAACATTCTATTTGTATTTTTTCCTTGTCCATGATTTCCTCGGATGTTTGTTATGAAAACATAAAACATATTTTCTTTTGCAAATACCAATAGAATATTCACCCGGCGTCGTACGTTCGATGTAACGAGCCGAACCTAAATAAATGCTAATAACCAGAGCAATCATGCTAATACAATACGGTTATTTCGTGTGTGGTCCAAAGTGGAAGCGTACAGCCTTATTTAAATATACCACGGATTTATTCGTTAAGCCGCGTAAGACTCCTGGTAGCATTTGACCATTAAACCTATTATTTTTGGAATATGTTGTTCGACAGGTACATGGGGTGTGTTTTTGAATAAACTAATAGAAACAAAGAATCTGTGGCTCTTTATCAATGTAAAGAAATGTAGATCCAGACATTATTTACTATTAATTGCAAAGTTATAATGAATCCCTATTTTATTGTTCCTACACCATAAAAAGAACATTAAAGATATTGACAGTACAAGTGTTAATTCTATATAACTGGTATTGGATTTTCCGTTGCTATATAGTCGCTTAATGGTCGTAAGATATCTTGCTTGTTTGTAGCTAACCAACAATTTGAAAATATTTTACGAAATTTCTTGCGAATTATTTTTTTATGTATATTTTATTTATTTAACAATTTACGTGCACACAACAAAAGTTAAATATTAATAAATGGATTTAAAAACATTCTGCGCTTTTTATCACACGTACCACAGCACAAGAGTACACTAAAGGCCACGTGTGCGGGGTTCAATTAGTATTCATCGCTAGAGGACCGCGTCTTCAGCGCAACTGCACCGCATAATTAATATTCAACGGATCCCCTGAAAGTTCTGCATTCGAAAAGAGCAACACAAGAGAAGGTTTATGATATGAAATCAAAATTACAGTTGTATGCAGCCATGTTTCGTTAGTGTGTCGATTCTTTGGCTATACTATGTATCATTCTTTTATTTGAGCTGACATTAGCTAGATGCTTACTTATATGTACTACTTTTTATTGATATATTTATTTTATTTATTTATTTTAATAATTAAACAGGTTGTCCCAATTACATAATACAAAATGTAAAAAAAGTGTAGTGTAAATCAAAATCTGTAAAATTCTCTACTCACAAATTTAGTTACCATACTCCTCTCAAACGGTCTGACTGCTTTTCATGAAATTTTATATGTACTACTATGTACTATGACCTACTGAATGTACATTCAGTAGGTCTGACAATCAGCTACTATCTATTTTATTTTTATTACTTGGACATTTTTTTTATGGCTATTAACGTTTGCGGTGACAGCTAGTAAATATATACATATATTAATTTTGATTCACATGTACGTACAAGCTCATTTCTATTTGATGTTTTGCTCTTTGTAATAGCACTTAACTATTGTTAATTATATCATAGTTTAATTATACTTATATTTTATTGTTATTTTTGTGATTTAACAAATAATATGGCAATAAATCGAAAATAAATTCATTTTATACTAAGAAATCATTACGATAATATTGTACTATGTAAAAATAATTCAATTTTAATTTTACTGTTTTGCTAACAACAGTATTTTGTGTCCGAAACGTCAGTAACACAACTACAGGTTAAAAGCAAGACGCTAATAGAAATGAGAACTCTATTGGTTATCAGGCCAATAAATAAATCCCATTATTTCGGTTACACATATAATATTTTATTTTAGTTAATATCCGTTTCAATAATAAATACAAACTCAATATTATCTGTCATATAGGTTCATCAATATTAACATCAGAAGCAGTATCTCGGAGCGACTTTATACTAAATACATCCCGTAAACATGAAGCGAATTTCATGCATAAAATTATAGAAGGCGCCTGCACAAGACACACAACTACCTGTCAAAGAGACTTTATAGCCAGCGTTGGGCATAATACAGGAGCGGAAGCGAGTACATTTTATTTTATTATACAGATCAAAAACATTTTGTTATCTCTTCAGTTTGGTCACTAGCTAAGGCTAGATAATGACATGATGGCCACGGCCTCTTTTTAACATCGCACCGCTCGCCACCGGCAGGGAGTTCATGCTCACAAATTGGAACCAAAGTGGTCGCGTACGGTACGGTTTCAGAGAAACTTTCTCTCACGTATCCTTAGATTGTGGAATGAGTTCCCTGCAGAGGTTTTCTTAAATGAGTACAGCATGTGGTTCTTCAAAAAAGGCGTGATAAGGTTTTTACAGGGACGGCAACGCACAAGTGATACCCCTGGTGTTGCAAGCGTCCATAGGCTATGGTAACCGGCTACCATCAGGTGGGCCGTATGCTTGATTGCCACCTTAGAAGTATTAAAAAAAGATAATATACATAGGAGAGTAGGGTAGTTTAGTACGCGGGTAAACTCCAAACAAGAGTTTTAATCATATTAAAATAGAAAAAATAACCAGTCGCCTTGTTCCCTTTCCTTCTTTTTTAATAGAAGACACCCATCGGGCAATAAAGTGTTAAATAAATAAATAATAAATAACCTATCTGCCAGTTTAAAGAAACTATCAACTATCATTACACAATATGTAAAAATAAATAGCACAAATTTTCACTGTCAGTTATCTAAATAAAAAATATAAACTAGAAAAAATAGGCATGCAGAAGCGCCAAACGTAAGACTTTTGTTGTGAAAATATGGACGCTTTTTTTTCATAATCCAATTTTGTGCGCACAAATAAAGCCAATGGAGGTGCACCTTCACCTTAAAGAATATCGTATCTAGGTAACACTACTGTTGTCTTGTTTTCTGTAGAGTATAGGGCCGCTAGAACTCTTATAGAAAATGTTATATTAAGCGCAGGGAGACCTTTTTGAGGTGAAAGCGTTATGTCGAAAGTATATACTTTCAACATAACGCTTTAACCTCATTTTTACGAGGAGGGCAACGCGTGAGTAGGGCCCAAGGTGCTACGAGCGTCTATATGATGCAGTAACCACCTACCATTAGGTAGACTGTACGCTTGTTTGCCACCCTTGTCATATAAATAACGTCAATTTGAAAATTATATCTCTAAAAGCCCGTAATAATTATTTGATAATATTTATGAGATCGTAGGCCCGCTTCGCTTAGTTGTTTGTGCCACAACCCACAGGCGGGGGTTCGCAACCGCGCATACTACACGCCTGTTCGAACCGACTGGTTGATATTGAAATGAACTCCGAAATTAATACGTGTGCTGTGACGCGAAACAATCAAGTGCCAATGTTTGCTCAAAGTTTTGACAAAGGCACGCTCAGACCTGTCACTACGCGGCGATCGTGTATTATTATTTTTAAAGTTTTTTATTTCATAATTAATGCACATACAAAAAACAAGCAGCAAAGAATATGTAAGTGAGTTTAGCACATCAAAGGACTGAAACACGTGCTTAGTAAATTTCAAAGTGACAAGCTACATTATTAATATGCTGTTGACTGTACGGTCAACAATATATCAAGCATTAAACTTTCGACATAACTTGGCTGATAGTAAAATATTTTTTTTACATACATTTTTTGTATATATTTTCAAAAAAGTTTTATTTTTCTTATTTTATATACATTACCTTTATTATTGGAAAGAAAGAACCAACCTTACAGCATTAGCTTCTACATTACGTATAGTCTATTATATTTTTATCAATTATTTTAACCCGTCAAGCATCAGATTACAAACACAATAGATTTTGCAATTGTCATAGCCCTCCGGTGGGATAACGCCGCTTGAGGTATAAATTTGATATTTATTTATATGAAATTTTAATTAACAGAATTTAGGTAGATGCCTGACCGCTAGCGTTATCGACTGTATGTTGCTGGTTGGAAATTGTTTTTCTCCATGGCTTCGTTCTCGATCATCGAGTCACAATCAAACTTATATGAATCTAAACTGGTAACATACCATGTTCAAACATAATATAATCGAAATTTCGTTGACGTTTTGAATCGGTAGAGAGTGTAACGTACTGCGTCTACGTTAATAGTCTTCGTCAAATCGGAACCGTTTTTGATTACAAAATTTTTGAACATGGTACGTGCATTCATATTATTATAATGTAACATACGAGAAAAGAAATATGTGTATCTAAATTTGAAATTAAAACACTTTTTGAAGTCGGTTAAAACAATTTGGTTTTGGAGATCTGGACATTCCCTTAAACGCGCTAGGCCGCCCCGCTTATAGCTCACAGGGAAAATTAAAAATTCACAACGAAAGTATGCGATCTGTCAATATTTATTAATATTCGGGTTCACTCGTTGTTCCATTTTTAGCTTTAATAAAAATTTACATCAAAGGTTTCAGTTATTCATGTAACGTGATTAAGTTTAGGATGTACACACGACAGAACATCAAGTGTAACAGTTGCACTACGAAAGCCGCCTCTATTACGAACGCAGTAAGGATGGTCTCAAGGTCAAACTGTTACGCTTGATGTGATGTCGACTGTACTTACTCATAGTGATTGCGATATGTGCAGTTATAAATCTATGAAATATTGTATATTTCTGAAATAACCAATGAAACATTTTCGCGTAGAAATATTTCCCAAAACTCCTTCCCGGAAACCTGTCTACTGGTTAATACCAGTGTTGTGTATTCGAAACATTGGGACAGTAACCTGAGTGACAGGTGTGCGTGATGTCGCGCAAAGCTGTCCGCAGAAGTTTTCAATCTCGGCTAAAAGCTCATAGGTACATCGGTTCTAGTGAAACACGTTTGGTTTTCAGTGAGTATGCAAAAGACTAGAGCTACGATTAGAAGCTAGAAGCAGCCCGAGTCGCTCTGGCTAGCTATAAAAGCTTTGTATGACCATAAAGAAAGGTTGTCTTTGACATGCCTAAAATAATTGGTAGCCATTTTATTTAAACCCTCATTGACTTAACTTCTTACGAACTACAAATTGTCTAGACTAACCGATATTTCCGCACTATTATGGTTTCGCCTAAAAATATTTACTTAAGTGATTGAAATGACTTGATTCTCTCTCTCCGTACATCAATCTGCGAAGTCAATCACGGATGTTATTTAATTTTATTATTTCCTTGTAAATTATGCATACATTTGCTTACGTCAGTCATCAATCTATCCTGCTTGGATTTGTATTCCGCCATAGAAAATGTTTTTGTTTTTTAGTCTGCACATTTATCCAGATAACTTTACATAAAATTATGTCATAGGTGCAAGCATTACAAGAATATGGAGTAAAGACGGTTCACAAAAGAGTTGGGTACAAATGTTTCCACTTTGTTGCTATTATGAATTTTATCATTAAAAAGCAAAGATTCCAACTGCCAACAGTGTTCCTATTAACCTCAGCCAGTCAACTACAAATTCACTTAAAGTCGACTTGGGCGAGCACAAAATCACATCACAATTTAATCGTGCCTGTAAACTCTGGATTTAATAGAATTTGAAACGTGAAGTTAGAAACACTGCAGGAAGAATTAATTATGAAATAATTGTCGGGATATTAAATTGTCGCGAGATTTACTTCGTGAAGAGAATGTAATATTCATCCTTCACTCTCGCTGCTTGGGTGAGGCGACTTTGTTCCATTCAAGGCTCTGTGGAGGTAATTTAGATCTGTTGTGTCTTTGACGACTAAAGGAAAATGAGCATGTACGAACGGGAGGTACGTTAATAATAAATTATTAATCAGTACTAGTACATTAAGTTGTTGGCCTTTACCTAATATTCTACTGTTGATTCTGTACCTTCATAAAAACCTTGCATCTGTAAGATTATGGTGAGGAATAATTATGTATTAACATCCATTTATATTTTTCGTCCATCCATTTATTTATTTATTTTTATTTATATATATATTTTTTTTTCGTATTGGTTTGAGCGCTCTAGTTTCGATAAGAAAAACAAAGCAACTTTCGCCATGGTCGATCCTGGGATGGGTCAATCAAAGTTTGTTATCTCGAGTTCCTCCGTGCTTCGGAAGGCACGTTAAGCCGTTGGTCCCGGTTGTTACTGCAACTGCTTCAACCCACCAACCCGCATTGGGCCAGCGTGGTGGTGTTATGGCCCAAACTCCTGTGTTTCTCCCATGGAAAACCTGAGGGAAGGCCTGTGCCCAGCAGTGGGACGTATATAGGCTGGAGATGATCCATTTATAAGAATCAATTTAAAACTATTTTTTGTATTTTTCAGTCATTTGAACGAATCACATATGCAATCTCATATAATTGAAGGACTGACTCCACACTAAGTTTCCTAGAAGGCTAACTTAGGTGGCGAACGCGGAGCGGTTGTATAGTCTAATACCCCAGTATTTTCAACCAAAGATCCCTGGTTCGAATTTCTGCAGGGACATGATTCTATGATAAGATGGTACATTTGTTGACAAGACATGCAAATTTATATATATATATTTCTGCATCTGTAAGATATAGTGTCCGTAAGTAGTTCAAATTTTGGAACCGGTGTAAATTTAGACATGATAGACAGATTTACAATAAGACATTGTGAGACCAATTCTTAAATAGATATACATAATTTGTGATTTTTGACGATTCGAAAGAGCTTCTTAGGAGCCTACTTGAATAAATATATTTTTGATTTTGATTTTGATTTTGTAAGATATATACAATCTCTCAATGATGGTTAATTGGGTTAAATTATTATGTACTCGAATTTCAGTTTTCAAGTTAAAGATAAATATTCTTGCCATATTCTTCAAAAATATTTTTTGTCAACCGCTAAGTATATATCGCACGACTGTCACCTCCTTAAGCCAATTGCACGGTTAAGGGGCTTCGATTCATAGCCGGATATTGAGGAGTGACAGGTTTTTGAAGATGTGGAAATCAAGCTCTAGTCAAGTACCGTGATACGTGTAATACGATTGAGTCGTGGGAAATGACCGAGGAAATGTGTTGCTTCGACGTTTGCTCCGCAAATAGATTTTTAGGTGCTTAAATTTCCTTATTAGGTAATTCAAATTTCGCGGATGACTACCAGACATGCTCTAAGTGGGTTGTGTGGGACTCCCTCATTGAATTTTGAGTCGTTTCGCGTAGGAAGTTCTCTTTTTAAGGTTCAATTTTGTACCTAATTTTAAGGGCAGCTTTATTCTTTTGTAAATTAATTATTGTCGATTGCTATTTCGCTCCTTAAAGTGGCTGTAATAACTGTAATTAAAATTTTAGAACACTCGACACTGACGTAACAAACGAGGGTCAACTGGTTCAGTAGTCATCCTAAAAAATAAAGAAACTCTACACCCTTATTCACAACTGTTGGAAAAAATAACATAAAACTCTATTCCTGACACTTTCAATCGCGGCGGCTCTAAGATCAGCAGCCTTGGATTCGCTATTGTGGCAGCGCTGTCATACATTTTAGCGTTTGTTTGTCAACCATTACACAACCGTTGGCGACACAAGCATTTCGACGACGAGCACGGCGTGAGCCAAAACTAAAAAGATTGTTAATTTTTATTTATTTATGTAAAAGTGAATTAAATATTGAAAGAAGTCATTATCACATGTTTGATTTTGTACTTTTATAACGCTTACTTTTATAGTAACAATTACAAATAAAGAAAGAAAACGATGAAAAAATTATACGCTCCAGGCGGAAATTGAATCCGCGTCTCCTGGGGGCTCAGGCCTGGGGCAGGAATTGTTACAATAGAAGTCATTATGATACATTTTAAACACAAGAAAAATTGAATCGACAAATATCGATTGCTCTTTATGTAGTATCTCTAAAACAGCGACAAACAGACACAGCCAAAAGCCAAAATCAATGGGGGCTCGCCGTATTATCAGTGGTTGAGCTAGATGTCGAATATTTCTGTTAGTGAATCTCACTGCCTGAACTGGACGTAACCACTATCGTGACGTTTTGATTCACTTGAAACTGACACTTACTGTACTGAACACAAATTCACAAACATTAATAAAGATAAGTCGCATCCATATCGTATAACAGGCCGTATTACAATCTGCTTAGGCATTTAGTATAGTACTGAAGAGCTTTTTTTATGATAGGTAAGGTTTAAGGTTATTTTTGATTAACACCTAAAACTAAATGATTTAGATTTTATGTGATTAAAAAAAATAACTTACCAATCACACAAACAGACAAAACTCTTCAGAACTTCACGTTCTGCCTAGGCAGGTTGTAATACGGCGTGTTATGCGATATGGCTGCGAGAGATACACAGTTAAAAAATATTTATTTTCCACGTAATTATATTTGGAAATCACCTATTTACTTGTTTAATTTCCTTACCATCGCAAACCGCAGAGTTTTGCGCTAAAATTTTTAATTTGATCCCGGGAACTTGTTAAAAAGTTAGACAGAATTAAATTTCTTCGATTAACCGGTCTTATTAAATACCTCGCAGGCGAAATTGCGTTGAGGCCTTTTTTGTCTGCACCGTTTTTCATTAGGCGCCATTGAATTAACAAGTAAACTCCATTACAGGGGCATCAAATATGCGAGGCTGAGGAGTGTCTGATAGAATGAAACGTGGCCTTACTCAAATACTAAAGTCCACGGAACAAATATTCACAGGAGGAATATTTTTACTTCTTTGTTTTTTATTTGGCAGTGATAAATGACTTTTAACAACACAGAGTAGCGCTTGAATATCAGAAAGAAATTCTAAGCTGTAAATATAAGTAGGTACCTAGCTAGTTCATTTGTAATGAAAAACTAATTGCCTTATCAAATAAAGAGTTCTTTTAAAACTTCTTTCGGCGAACAAGGGTACTTAAAAACACAGTCTGCTTCGTAGTTTTATTGGTTTTGCAGATTCCTCTCATCAATTATTTTTAAAGTAATATTAAAGTTCATGTAAGGCTCGCTCTAAAACATAGAATTGTCAATTGCTTTAGTCCACTCCTACTCTCAACGCTCTTCCACGCACTGCAGAATGGAATCTCGTAAATTTACAGGAGCCATAAATGAAATTCTACAACACTCAGCGATATCTTTTATATTAGTATTTTTTTAACTCATTATGAAATGGCGTAAACGCTGTCAAGTCCTGTCTTAGGAACACTTCGGTAGCGAGCGGCATCAATAAACATCCTAAGGGCCTGGCCACGAACTCACCGCACGCGCGTCCTGCGACTCGCGTCTCGGCAACCACTGCGCGCTGTCTAGATGTCGGCCTCGCAGCGCGTCGTCGTGACCGCGCAGTGGTTGCCGAGTCGCCGCCGACGTCGCCGTCGCCGCCCGTTCCCGTGGCCAGGCCGTAAGTAGTGAATCGATAATAATTTTTACAGTAGAGGCATCGAATCATCATCATCATCACCAGCCTATATACGTCCCACTGCTGGGCACAGGCCTTCCTACATGGGAGAAACACATGAGAAGCTTGGGCCATAACACCACCACGCTGGCCCAATGCGGGTTGGTGGGTTAAAGCGATTGCAAGAACAACCGGGACCAACGGCCTAACGTGCCTTCCGAAGCACGGAGGAGCTCGAGATTAGAAATTTTGGTTGACCCATCCCGGGACCGACCATGGCGAAAGTTGCTTTGTTTTCGTAAAGGAAACCAGAGCGCTCAAACTGTTACGCCACCGAGCTCCTCGAGAGGCATCGAATAATTTTCATTAAATTGAAGTTCAAAATTTACTTAATTACGAAATTTTACTGTCTTGAATCTCCATAAAGACACATTTATCTTAATATAGCTAAATAGCACTGCGCGTAAAAGGTTTGATCACCCTTTCTTGGTTTTAGATATGTATAAGTATGCATTCTACCTTAGAAAACCCATCAAAGCCCGATAAACCAGAGACAATGAAATTTTAATTGTTATGTCATACATTGATGACGTCTGGGCATTAAAGGATCAAGATTTGACAACCCGCCTTACGTCCAGGTTTCACACCGATAAAGATTACCCAGAGTCATTTGGGCACTCACGTCGCGGCTTTTGCGATGCATGTGTGAGAGCCGTTAGAGCGAGCCAAAGACGCACTAACAAAAAAATTACAAATTCGATTTATCGTAGTATTTTTTCTACCATAAAATAATTAAGAATGCATGTTCACAACGATCACAACAAAGTGTGCCTCTGAATAACGCGATAGCATATTCTATCTGCCAATGAGTCTTCATCAGTCGGAGTTATCCAAGTAAAAAGCAAGGAAGTTTCAGAGCAGCCAACAAGCGGAGTAGCAAGTTTGACCGACGCTGCGGCGGCGTTGAAAGTTTTGCACTATTATAAGAATTGCTTGGCACAGATATCTTTAACAATGGTGAAAACTTTATACTACAATCTCTAAACGAGTTTAAAGTTATCAATTTACTGCCTCCACCTCAACATCACGCATGAAGTTTAGTAGCTCTATTCTTTATCGGATATCCAAAACTTGGAATATCTTGGTAGACAGCACCCCTTGCGCTAACATTTTTAGAGGTACAGTTAACCAAATATGACAGCTATACAGAGGAGCTCGTAGGCTTAGTGGTTTGAGCGCTCTGGTGTCAATTACGAAAACAAAGCCTTGCCTTGGATGATCCCAGGATGGGTCAAACGCATTGGGCCAGCGTGGTGGTATTATAGTCCAAACTCCTCATGTGCTTTTTCCAAGTAAAAGGGCCTTTTCTCAGCAGTGGGATTGAATTGATAACTTTAAATTGTACCTCCATTACTGGCTCCACCTCAACATCACGCATGAAGTTTAGTAGCTCTTTTCTTTGTCGGATATCCAAAACTTGGAATATCTTTGTAGACAGCACATGTGTTCCGTCTTTTCTTCGAGGCACAGACCGTGACGTTGTCATGGCCCCGTCCTTCTTCTATCATTCTTCTTCTTCTTTCTTTCAGCGAGTAGTTAAAATCACCTAATGGCCCGGCAAAGTAAGGAGTAGGTACCTAGAATGGCTAGGATAGCACGTACATGCTGCTTTAGCCGTCACCGCATATAAACAATTCTTACAGTTTATCATCACGTGCTGTGTAGTCATTTTCCGGGTTACTTAAAATATAAAGTTTTTTCATCATTATCATCACCAGCCATATACGTCAGGTTTTTTTACTTAGAAAAAACACATGAGAAACACTTGGAAAATTTCAAACGTTTATAGTAATGTTAAAATGAAAATTAAGAATATTTGAAAGCAATGCCCCAACTTAACCGAATCTTAGGTGTTTGTAAAAATACGCGTTTCGGATGTTGAAATAAAACATTTCGACATTGTAGGGTAGACGTTAGCTTATAACGCAAATACAGGTAGACTAGAAGAATTTCACAGGGATATCCCAAGTCCTGGGTGGCTCAGTGGTCAGAGCAGTCGCCCGGATTGCGAAAGGTCGCGGGTTCGATTCCTGCCTCAGGACGTGAAATTTTTCTAGTTTTATTATATTTTAATTACACATTTATGATAATGTTGAAATGAAAATTAAGAATATAGAAAAGGTGGTAATACCAAACGTAACGTACCCTCCACGAAGGAATACCACCACCATCTACCATTTCCAAAAAACTTTTTCGAAGAAACTTTAGCAATCCTTAGTTGCTACCCAATTACGTAAGCTAATAGCGCTTATTTCACTCAACAAACAATGAACCTTAAAAAACATACGGCGAAGCTCATAAACCAAAATTGCAGAGCTGTCACGCCCCTAACCATGATCGTTCCACTTCAACAACTTAAAGCGTTTACAAGCCATAGAAATGTATCCCTTATGTGGATGATGTTGAGGAGATATGAAGTGCATGTTAAGTTTGCTCACTTATTTACCGAAGAGCCTTGTTTTCGAGTTGAAAATTGATTGAAATGCCGACGACTGATAATTGCTAATAGTTTTCTTGTTAGTTCGGAGTGGGAAGTTGCAGACTACTTGATTTCTTTGCGAGTTCCACTGTCTTTGAAGAATTAAGTGGTTGTTTGCCGTGATCCGTTTCGTAGATAGTTTGAGGGTTTTCCTTTTTGTCTAACCTTTTTAATTCTTCTGCTTTTACTGGCTTTCTATAAATGGTTTTATCATCGTAAGGAAATCGATGAATTGGATTTAAATAACATCTCGGTTACGAATGTCAATGTAACACAATGTATTCTAAAATAGGTTTAAGTTAAAATAATCAAGTGGTAATTTTTGGCGCCCAACTGGGTAACACCTTCACTTTACAGAAGATCGCAGATGTTTTTGGCGGGATTTTGTGGTGTAAGTCAAGATTTTTATTACAATAATTAATACTTGTGTCGGAGCGAACTATGTTTTATAAAATTGGTGCAGTTTTATAAATCATGTGTTGACGTGCAACTAAAAGATTATTAGAATAAAAGTGATTATGGAGTGAAATACGATGAGAATTTTTTATAAAGTAGCATCAATGGAGACTGTCATCATACATTTCGCGTCAAATACTCCAAAGGTGCATTAAAATGTGTTACGCCAGCATTTTAATGCAATAAATGAAGAAAAAGAAAAAGAAATACTGAAGACATGGATGTATGGGCATTAGTACCCTTTGCCTTCCCTTCTTAGGGAGAATTTAACAACAAAAAAAACAGAAGATCGCAGCTAAGTAACACTGCTTTGTAGTGTTGCGTTCCTGCGGTGAGTAAGGTCGCCAGAGCTTATTGAAGCTGTGTTGTGTTGGTAGAAAGGGGATTGGTGTCTAATATTGTCAATATTACGCTATCCCTTGATTTTCATAGGTAGCACTTGAGGGCAGTGACACTTTGAAACGCATACCATAATTTAGTGGCATAAAAATCAAAAAGCATAATATTTTTTGGCATAACATATTAAAAGGCCTAAATATTCTGCTGCAGAATTGTTGAAAGGAATAATAGTAAAAATCACAATCATTAAATTCATAATTTGGTTTGTCATAATTTTATTTAGCAAAATTTAAAACGCATAATCTTACAACGCATTACTGTTAATAGCCTTAATTTTGTTTGACAAAATTTAACTGTACATAACTCAATTCAGTTTTATATAGCATAAATATATAACTGTAAATGTCCGTAAATCTTATTTGACATAATCTGAAAGGGTGCGTGACGGTTCATATAACTTTATATGTTATAATATAATTTTATTTTGATATCATTCATAAGAAATATAAATTATTACAAAACTCCACGCAGTGATGTCTGCCTACCCCTAGAGTGTAATTGAGAGGCGTGTACTGAAAAACATGTGAAAGAAAAAAAAACAACTAAATAAAATCAAACTAAATACTACGTTCAAACGTTTCCATTAAGCAAACACAATTTGAAGGAAAGCTTCAAAATATTTGAATATCTAAATCAACTTTTAATTTTGGTGTACTCTTTCATTCCTCCGGAGTCAATCCCGGGTGAGTGCAAAATAAACTAGTGAAAGGACTCAGTAACTGTTTTGAAAGTTATGACAGTATGACATCTTTGATTAATTTCATTTATACGTGCTTTTTTGCGCTAGATAAATCAATGTTTTAAATTTAATACGACTTCTCAGTAGGTGTACGGATAAAAGTCAAGAATTAAGAAACAAAATTACAAATAACTATGGGTTATTAGAGCGAAACAGCAGCACGTTACTATCTTCGGGCTAGTTGGATGACTAACAAGCTCTGCGTAACACGTGACTGAACTTCACACTGCAAAACGTCATGCCAGCTAAATGCAGCGCGTGTACTTACAATTTAGTTAAGCGGTAGATACTAGACGAATTTCATTAATTAACTCACGCTTATAAATATTACATTCGTCAAATTAAAGTGGGAATCTAGTAGAAAACATAACAATTATAATGATAATTCGTAGCGCTATCACGAGTCCTCGGTAGCTCAGTCGTAAGATCAGTCAGCCGGGTTGCCACGCGGGTTCGGTTTCCGCCCTAGGACATAATTTTTTCAAGACTGATTTAAAATCATAAATATTACTTTCAATGACAATCCTAGTCCAGTAACCGTAATCCCAGCAGAAAATGTGTTACTACCAGTTTTCGTTTTTTAGCCGTGCAAAATAGTGTGGTGTGTTTCGGTTTGATAGGAAAGGTAGCCAGTGTAATTACGAAACTAAATCTTAGGTCTCAAGATGTCAACGCACCTGCAAGACCAATTGATTTTTTCCCCCATTATTGCAGGTGTCGGTAGGCAAAGATAGCCACTTAGCACCAGGCGGACCGTCAGCTATCTGTTCGTATGAAAAAATCTAGTCTTAGGTGAAACTAGTTAAAACCGAATGACTTCGCTAGTTAAATATAAATCATAATTTTTAAGATAATGTAAATGACATAGTTCATACTGAATATTATTTGTCTTCGCCACAGCACTCAACTTGAAATACACTTTAGGAGAGTTGAAATTAGCTTTGTGTCTAGCCTACTGGACTTTATTGTCGTCACTTCGACTTCAACTTTGACTTTATTTGTATATAAAAATGTACAATACGACTGGTTAAGAAAATTGTCTCGGGGAATAAGTGATACGCTTAAGAAAACATAGTCTATTGACATTGTTAATAATAGCACCAAGTAACAGAGAGGCAGAGTATATAGCGATATGCTACATTGTTAGTACAAGATAAACTTACCTAGAGCTAGTGGTATTCACACCTCCACCTCTCGGAAGATCGCAGTCAAATAATACGTTTGTAGTGTTGCATCGCTTGGGTGAACAAGGTTGCCAGAGCTGAATGGGAAAATGTTACAGTTACAATGCGTGCGTCATGCTTAAGATGCTATTTATTTATTTTTAAGAAGGTTTAGGATTGTATTCGTTCGTATTGGTTTGAGCGTTTGTTTTCGATATGAAAAACAAAGCAACTTTCGCCATGGTCGATCCTAGGATGGGTCAATCAAAGTTTGTTATCTCGAGCTCCCCCGTGCTTCGGAAGGCACGTTAAACTGTTGGTCCCGGTTGTTCCTGCAACCGCTTTAACCCACCAACCCGCATTGGGCCAGCGTGGTGATGTCATGGCCCAAACTCCTCATGTGTTTCTCCCATGTAGGAAGGCCTGTGCCCAGCAGTGGGACGTAATTAGGCTGGTGATGATGAAGAAGGTTTACAGCTTTTAATAAAAAAATAAAACATTGACTATGTAACGCCTTAGAGCTAATTACACACCTCCACATAAGTATTATAACAAAAATACGAATTATAAAACTTATAAAACTTAGCCAGTGTACCAAGATAAGAGTACCAGTGCTATATGTCGAAAAAGAAAAAGTAAATACTTAGGATAATTATTGTCGCCCAAAATATTTATGACATATAGTTTTCCTAATTGTACTTGTAGAAACAAATCAAAATCGTGTTTAGTGCTGTATCTGTTATATGTATCACAACTGCGTATTACGAAGGTGTTTTGCCGGTAGTTTGTATGAAAAAGTGGTACGTTATGTAGTGGACGCCGCCGAAAAGATTAGGTGTTTGTATTGTACGAAGACCAATGTGTGATAATAATTCCGGACAGTCAATATAGCCGTTAGCTAGTTTAGAAACAAAACAAGCGTCATTCACTTCGCGTTGAATATGAAGAGGTCAAAAGTGATATTTTTTACAACGATAGTCATAGTCGAAAGACCACACTTTGGCTTTAAAGTCAAGATATCGTAGAAATCTCTTTCGTATCATCTCCAAACGTGTAATATAAATGTTATACTGCTATACTGCAGTCTGTATAAACGTATTTATGCTATGATAAGCACGTGAGTAGTGCCCAAGGTGCTACGAGTATCTGTATGCTATGGTAATAACGCCTGCTAATGCTACGAGCATCTATTATGCTATAGCGATAACACGTGAGTAGTGAGTATGGTGCTACGAGCATCTATTTTGTACGGTTACAAGGCGTGAGTAGTGCACAAAGTGCTACGAGCGTCTATATGCTACGGTTACAACGCGTGAGTAGTGTCCAAGGTGCTACGAGCGTCTATATGCTAAGGTTACAACGCGTAAGTAGTGCGCTAAGTGCAACAAGCGTCTATTATGCTAAAATTAAACGCGTTAGTAGTGCCCTAGGTGCTACAAGCGTCTATATGCGTTGGTAACATCGCGTGAGTAGGGCTCAAGGTGCTACGATCGTCTATATGCTACGGTAACAATGCGTGAGTAGTGCCCCAAGTGCAACAAGCGTCTGTTATGCTAAAATTAAACGCGTTAGTAGTGCCCAAGGTGCTAAGAGCATCTATATGCTACGGTTACAACGCATGAGCGTCTGTTATGCTAAAATTAAACGAGTTAGTAGTGCCCAAGGTGCTACGAGCATCTATATGCTACGGTTACAACGCGTGAGCGTCTGTTATGCTTAAATTAAACGCGTTAGTAGTGCCCAAGGTGTTACGAGCATTTATATGCTACGGTTACAACGCGTGAGTAGTGCGCAAAGTGCTTCCCGAGCGTCTATATGATATGGTAATAACGCGTGAATAGTGCCCAAATTGCTACAAGCGTCTATATGCTACGGTTACAACGCGTGAGTAGTGCCCTAAGTGCAACAAGCGTAATCATGCTAAAATTAAGCGCGTGAGTAGTGCCCAAGGTGCTACGAGCGTCTATATGCTACGGTTACAACGCGTGAGTGGTGCCCAAGGTACTACGATCGTCTATATGCTATGGTAATAACGCGTGAATAGTGCCCAAGGTGCTGAGAGCGTCTATATGCTACGGTAACCGCTTACCATCAGGCGGACCATACGCTTGTATGCTAACCTTGTCGTATTAAGAGAAATGTCTACCAGAAAAGTCTTTTTTGCCCTGTAATTACATTATTGGCTACCTTTCCTTTCAAACACAGCGAGCTGTTTCACGACCAAAACAGTCTCCGAAGCAGTCTCCTGGAGGCACGCTACCACTACCTTATAGTAAAATTATTAGTTATAACTTATATAGACAAACATATGAGTCATAACTATACCTAATTACTTAAAATAAAAAATGCGTCTTATAAAAATTCGTAGTTTTTATTTTCAAATTTTATTTCATATGTTAATAATAAATGTTTGTAAATGTAAGAAAAATAAACCAGAAAAAAATCATGTCTGCAGGCATTGAACCTGCTACCTTTCACAATCCGGGTAACTGCTCTAAGCTAACTGCTACTTGATGTTGACCCCGTGATATTCCTTCAGTCCATCTGTTAATAGAATATTTCGTCAATATGAGGGTAAGCACCTAAACGTTACCTTCTAACGCAATAGATAAACTAGAGAAAATTACCGTCTGTCACAAACAGACACTGAATTAACTACAAGCCTTCTTCCATTTTTAACAGGCAAAGTTGCTGACACGAACCGATTAGGAAACATACGGATCGCTTATTAATTCCTTGAACATTGTAGTACCACTTTGGGTTGTTCCCATGAGACCCAACATTAAATAGTAAAACAAATAACATGAGAAATATCGCAAGGGCATTAGGATTAAAACAACCAAACAAACGAAGTAAATTAACCTGTCAAGCCAAATATTCCAGGTAAAATAAGGTTTTTTCATAATCTCCTGGGAGTCTTATGCGGCTTAACTCATCGAGCATCAGATTTCAGACAATTCATTTTTTAATTGTCATAGACCTTCAGAGGTATAGCGCCGCTTGACAGATTACGTAACTAACTAAAATGAAATTGCTAGATCAATTACAGCTGTCTTGTTAACCGGAGCAGTGAACACTTGTGTGATTTAGATTCTCAGTCTCTAAATTCAAAAGTAGCTATGTACTGAGTATAGCAAGTATATGAATACAACACTACAAATTAGTGAGATTTATTTGCTACCTTCTGCTAGAAGAAACAGCTGCTTTACCATACGGGAGCTAAAAAAGTCACGTGGAAAATACATACTACTATGCCGAACTTTCCCAGTTTGTACAAATTTTGTTTTGAACTTTACCTTTGTTTTGCACTTGGGAACAAATTTCAAGGCCTCTCGGGAATAAACCTTCACTTCGGCTAATTGGGACCGTTCAAGTCGCGTCTGCAGGTTAATTACTAAGGTGTCGCGGTTTCAACGTACAAACAAACAGATTGATCCGCTGAACTGTATTATTTATAACGTGATTTGTAAACTGTACAATACAGGGGTATTGTTTCTGTTTATGTTACTAATGGTTTTCTGGGACTATTTTAGACATGTAACTTTATTTACTTTCGTAAGTAAAGTTACATGCCTAAATAAGTCCTTTCCTCCTCAAAAAAAAAATAGTAAAAAAAATCTAAAAAAAAAAGTTTAAAAGTCCTAAAATAGTTCTTTGTCGTGTCCTTTCGGACACGGTCTCTTTTGGACTTTTATTCCGAATAATATTGAACAGCAATGTGATTTACGTCTTTACAAAGCTAATTTAATAAGCTACTCGATTTTAAATCCATCAGATTTTTTAAGCTGCCCGTTTGTATAAAAATGAAAAAATAATGATCCAGCAGAAACTAAACGCAGCTTTGTTTTTACCCCTCATTTTGTTGCATTGTCTATTAAATATTTAAAGTTTTTACTGTAATTTTAGCTGCAGCGCCACTGCGCCATATTTTAAAAGTAAAAGTAATAGTTGATATTAATGTAATAATAAAAAACAACTACGTCATCATGTTCGCCTTAAAAATAAACGGGAGCTATAGGTAGGTATACTATTTTACATGCACTAAATATTCTAAATAATTACATATGCCTTTTCACTGTCTAAAGGTAGGATCGCTGTTCAAAATTCAAATTATTTTAAGCCGAGGCTTCATACATTTTGTGGTTCTCTCATTTTCATAAAATCAGACCATGTTTTTATTCACATATACAAACACCAGTCATTATAGGTGAATATACTTATAGACATACAGGGTTACCTCGGAGACAGTGCGCATTTTTATTCCACGTAATCAGTATCATTAACATGACAAGCCAGTGGATGAAGCGACATCTTTTTTTTTCATGGGAAATTTTTATTTTATTGCTATTTTGTTTCGAATAGTCCAAACTATTTGGTCAGAGTGTCGTCATCATAGAAGCTACAGTCAAATTAATAAAATACTTACATTTGATTGTTTTTAAGCCATAATGTTCATTTTTCATAGGTAATAAACATTAATGTAACAATTTACATATATATCTGTTATATTCAATCGTGCGTGACTAATGGAAACGAAATGAGAGCTAAGTACATAAACTAACGAGATTTCTCACAATTTGGGACACAACACTTTTATAAACTTTGCACTAGACATCACAATCAAAATCTAAATCTAAAGTCGGTTTCCATCAACAAAACTTTCTTGTTTTAAAATTAAATTACTGAAATAGTTTTGTAACAAGAACAAGGAAAAGTCGTTAAGGCGATACCTCGTTGGAACTAGCGACACCACTTGATTTATATTAATTGTGGTGAATATAGAACATAATAAACAAAAACGCTTTAGTGAATGACTAAAGAATGGTATTTGTAATTTTTTGAGATGTGCTCGCTATAAGATATTCCTCTACATGTAACCTATTTTTTCATTATTACCGAAAGTGGCCACTTTTAACAATAATTTTGTTACATATAGGTAGACACTTTATACAAGATACATCTTTAAAAATTACAAATACCGTTTTTTAGCAATTCTCTAAAGCGTTTTTGTTTATTATGTTCTAAATTCACCATAATTAATAACAATCAATTGGTGTCGCTAGTGTGCACGAGGTAGCCCCTTAAGTACCAAACTGGGTGACTATGAGTACCGCTGTGCTGTGGATATTTTTGAGTGAAACTTGTATGATAATAATAATATAAACCTACGTTTGAAACATGGTAAAATGAAAAATACGTGTCTTTTTTTTAGGGAACCTCATATACGTAAAATTTGCGCACTGTCTACAAAGTAGCCCAGAAGCCGTTGATCGACCTTAACTGGCAGATAGACGGGGCGATCTGACAAATATCTCTATAAAGAAGGCCTCACTCGAGATATGGTATTTTTGTGTTTTTGAGTAAAATGCCTTATTGAATAATAATGCAGCATAGTTCCATTTTATCCACATAATTTGACTATACTGCAATGCATACAGTTTCTTCACATCTCCAAATATTAATTTAATATTCCGTCTTCAAAAACTTCCACCACATCAACTAGAAACATAATTTAAAGTTTATTTTAAGTCGTATCGCAACGTACGATCTCATTTCCGTTTCTTTACGTGTTGCCAGCAACAAATGCGTTGCCTCGGAACGTTGCCAGCTACAAACGAAACTATCGGCTGTGTCAAAGACAAATCTGTGTTTGTCGCCACTTGATTTACAAGTGCATTGGCACCCAATCGTTTTTGTACATACTGCACATATCTGTTGAATGGGCATATTTGGAAAACTGGTCTGTCTTTGTGGATAATATAATAGTAATAATAATATAGTAATATTCATACACTCACGCCTATTATCTAGCCCAAAGTAAGCATCATTAAGAGCTTATGGATACTAGATAACGATAAAATTGATAATAAAATGTACCCGTCGCTGAATTAATAATTTTAAGTAATGGCATTGAAATGCTAATGAAAAAGAAAATATTCATAATTTTAATTTATTTTTCCTAATATGTATTTATTAATTGTGTATTTGTCGATATTAATATATTTTAAAATATTTATTTGAATTTTTATGTATATGTGTATTTGTATGTTATTGTATATTTATATTTTTAAAACAGTTGTTTTCGCACTAGCGAATTAATCATTATGGACTCGACTTTCCGGTTGACTAGTAGAGAATGCCTAATGACATTAAATTGTAACTTATTTTGTGCAACCAAAGATTAAATAAATAATTATTTCAGTTGAACTGAATTGCGTGACGTCATTTAACTTACGTCACTCCCTCACCTTATTTACTAGAGGTGTTCTTACACTTACGGCGGAATACTAAAATCTAGAAAATTTCGTAAAAAGTTTATAGTTTGTTGTTTGTTGTCTAACCTTCTATTCTATTCAAATTATTTTACTAGCCGCTTTAGCGTAATCTAATGTAACCTTAAAAAACATAGCTTGGCTCAGTTCACTTAACTCTCAAACAGCTATTCAGTGAAGTGTTTGTAAACTGAATGCAACCAATTCGGCGTGAGAGCGTTTAGGCATTCGAGCCCCGCTCTGAACCGACTCTGAATGGCTCGGCTCAGAGCTGAAGGAATGTGAAGACGATACGGATGCAGTTTTGGAACTGAAGGGGGTAGTTAAACAGAAACTTTGTGTATCTTATTGCATAGTTGATGATCGGTTTTGGAACGATAACTGCTTTACTTGCTTTGCCAATTTGTCTAGTATACAATTGATTCACAGTCGAAAATACTATTTCTAATAAAGTAAATGTCAATGGAAAATAGTGTCAAAAGAAATGAAACTAAAAATGCTAATGCATGATGCTATTGGTCGCGACCAATAACAGTATGTCAGTGTATTGCAAAATGTAGAGCATGAAAAAAATTAAAGTTAAAACCATGCACATGTCCGCAGCCATCTGGTTAAATCAGCCGCTTACCTGGACGCCTAGCCCGTTGATTGAACGCCGGCATCCAATAAAACGGCTGAAGTACAACTAGCCAAGTCATTGAGCGCAATGTTTGACAAGATGGCTGGACGTTATGTCAGCCGTCAATTGGATGCCTAGGCAGGTCCTTCTAATCAGCTTAGCTTAGTTTTAGTCACATTTTGTGTAACTGTTTGAGTGATTATAGCTGAAACCGTTTTGGTCAAAAAATAACCTTGAACCTACCAATCGCACCAAAACTCTTCAATACAATATGATCTGTCTAGGCTTCTCATGGAGCGGATTTTAATAAAATTTTTTAAACGTTGAGTGACTCTAGTTCAATTACCTATCGACCTAGACAATTAATTGGATGCCGGCGTTTAATCAACGGGCTAGGCATCCAATTAAGTGGCGAATTTAATCAGATGGTGTTGACATTATAAATTGTATAAACATCGAAATGTATAAACATTTATTTAGTCTATTAATAAGAATCTTTATTAAAAGTAATAGATAAAAACCCTTAAAGTTATAATCTATCACCGCAATCTTTAATAAATAGTAGATAATACTCGTATAGTAAATAGGTACAAAATTAGAGATGGCGATTGAAGGACAAAATTCAGCCCTCAGGCTGGAATCAACTTTGCTAGCGTTATATTTCATATTATTACTAGCTGACCACGCAAACACTGTTTTGCCATAGAAAAATGACCAAACAATAAATTAAATAGATAGTAGCCGATTCTCAGACCTACTGAGTATACATATAAAATTAGCGTTATATTTCATTTTATTACTAGCTGACCCCGCAAACATTGTTTTGCCTTAAAAAAATGACCAAACAATAAAAAAAAAATTAGCCGATTCTCAGACCTACTGAATATACATATAAAATTAGCGTTATATTTCATATTATTACTAGCTGACCCCGCAAACATTCTTTTGCCATAAAAAAAAATAACCAAACAATGAATAAAAATAGATAGTAGCCAATTCTCAGACCTACTGAATATACATATAAAATTTCATAAAAGTCGGTCAAGCCGCTTCGGAGGAGAATGGTAACTAAATTTGTGGCACGAGAATTTTATAGATTTAAAATTTGAGTATGTATTTGAACTCAAGAGACCAATTAACAAAGCAAAGTTAAATACCCAAAATAGTAACTCGGCTGATCCCAAAAAAAAAACAAAAAAAAAATTCGTAGTTTTTTTTAAAAAAAATACTGATATATTTAAAAAATGTTTAGACTAGTCGTGGGGCGGGATGCCAACCCGTGTCCTTTCAGAATACGACTGACTACTCTAGCCATAAAAAACCGAATCGGTCTATTCGTTTAAAAGCTATGATGCCTCAGACAGACACACAGATACACAGACAGACATGTCAAACTTATAAAAGGAGGGTCCTTCTGCGTCGGTAGTTGAAAAAGAGACTTTATATTATGGACTATTCGTGTTTTTTTTCTATTATAATAATGAAAATTTGGTATTAGTTAATATACCTAAACGCTAGAAATCAAACGGTATGTAAATATTTCTAATTAGCTAATTACGTTTTCCTTATTGTAAAGAGAGACTTAATTAACATCCTAACTCGTTTCATTACAATGAAAGTGCGCAATTTCCGCAGTAGCTACCGTAATAAAGAACCTTATTACACCTTCCTATGACGGCTTTTTGTGTACAGACAAAAGGTAACGTCGGCAGCTGCTTTTTCCTTACAAAGCAACATTCTGTTGTTTGTTGTTTCTATACGCAATAGGAACCAGAGTAGTACAGTCTACAAAGCCGTGTGTATACTTTTGTATGAAGTCGTACAAAAGTGTTGATGTATTTCTTTGGTAAACTGTACACTTTTGATGAGGGGCCTGTTCTCAATGTGCAGTGCTAATTACTGCAAATCATTCTCATAGGGGCATCCTTCTAAATTAATTTGATTTGGTCCTTGGGAGACTTAATTCATGAGAGAACGCGATTTTGGTGTAATCAATTAAAACTGAAAGTTTTTTTAGAAATAAAAAACACAAACGTATTTGAATAGAAATTTACAAGACGATGCTCATAAACGGTCATAAATAGTTATGTACAGACGACAGCACATCAAGTGTAATAGTTGCGCTACGAAAGCCGCCTCTATTACGAACGCAGTAAGGGTGGTCTCAAGGTCGAACTGTTACGCTTGATGTGCTGTCGACTGTACCTAAATTTGTATGTGTTTTCAATTTTTTTTATGCAAAGCATGACAAATGACTCAATACTACTTGATGTAAAGCGGTAAGAGGAGTCCATTTGCGAAGACAGCTAGTGCAAGCTGAACACACTGTTCTTGTCTCTTCCACTTTATGAAGGAACCCACTTCACAGGAAAGAGTGAACACTTGTGTTGTAATGTCTATGTATCTATGAATTACCACACATCAGACACAATAGATTTTTTATTCTGTATGAGCGCCTGAACGGGCTGGTAAGGGATGAACGGTTGATTTAGTATGTGTAATTGTTCAGCTTGGAGTTGTCGCTTAGCCCTTTTTCTCTTTTTCTATTCATTATTTCTCCAAGACAAGCTATGACTTTGTATAAGAACCATTTTATCTACATTTAACATAACCAAAACACTCTAGCTTTTTCACTCTATAAGGTTTGTTGTCTACACATTTTACTAAGAAAGGGCGAGGCGCAGGGTGCGGGAGGAGGTCTTTATGATGATAAAATATAAAAGATGTAGATAGAAGTATAATAATAATAGTAAAAAATAAAAGTTACTTAAAAAATAAAAAAGCCACCCAAGAAGCTGCTCGAAAAAAATTTATGTTGGTTATTTCGTTTCCATTTTAGTTCAACTTTCATACACCATAATATTTTTTCATAATAACGCCTGACTATCTTTTATTGAGAGGTCCAAAAAAATGAATTATCAATGTTTCAGTCAATTCAACTGTTAATAATGACCTTCTCTTATTTAATTTATATCCAGTCGTTCACTTATCACTTGGACCATCTAACCATACAAACTTAATCATGTGTCGATAATATTATGCATTAACCATAATATTAAAGACAGTACTATTGGCAGTATATTAGACAGAACAATTAGGGTGTCTTACGTAAAGGCTATAAGGTTGAATATCGCTGACAGACAATACCGTTGAGTATCGCTGTATTTCGTGGGTACTAAAATCTTAATACGTGATGGATTACCACAAAACACGTTAGACTATCTACTATTGAAATTAAATGGTAATAGATTGGCGTCAAGTGATTTGGATTCGCTAAGCTAGTGCTTATCACGCATTCATCAGTACCCCAAGCACGAAACACTATCGTTCTCGTTATAGTAATGGTAATCGTATTATTTTGTATGAAAACTAGAGCAGCGCCACTACGGTCGTTTACGGAACTAAAATTCACTAGCACGAATAAACTAGTCTCGTAATCGTAATCGTAATGGTATAGTAACCGAAGGTCAAAGTATGGGGATCGGCAGCACGAACTCATTTTTGACGGATCGTATCGTTTTTGTCGACAGCTAGCTATCGTATTTCCTCTCACCGAGTATTTTGCAGTGAGAGAACTATCGTTACGATTGTTGTGAAATTAAAAATTGATGTTTTATTGCTATAAAGCAATTTTAGTGATTGAAAATTATGTGTATTATGTGTGGGAAGGCATTCTTTACGTGCACTGGCGTTTAGTAAATACTCTTAGAGTAGAAGACGATGAAATCAGAAGGTATGGTGATTGTGTTAAATTATTGAATTTATGCATACTCTTGCTAAATAACTAGGTATCTTTTTATAAACAACAATGTATCCAAGTTATAGTTTTATTTTTTTTGTTTAAACAGAGAAATTCAACAAAGAATTTTACTGATGAAATATGGATGAAATGTTGAATATGTGATGTTGCTATTCAAATGAAAGAGAGTTTATAAATAGATACCGCCTCAGTAAATGCTAATTAAATCAACAGCACTAAAATAAATAACAAATATTGAGCTACAATGAAAAATAAGTATATGATAATATGTATTTAATTTTTTTTTTTTTGTAGGCGATTCTGGATATTCAGAAAGACCATAATTGATGTCGCCTACTTCCCATGCCCTGGAAAGCCCTGGAGGAGGCCTTTGTTGAAAGACAAACTGTTGGCTAAGGTTGCTGTTGAATTTAATGTACTTTATTTAAAAAAATGTAATGCTAACAGTAAATAAAAGGCTTTATTATTATTATTATTATTACTTCCCATGCATGATAATTAATAGTCCTATGGCAGGCATAAATAAATCTCCTATGGAAGGAACATGGAAGGACAAGGATGGTGATTGAAAACTCCTTTGAACGATTAAAAAACTGCTGGAGGTGTCTTAGCAAGGATCAAACATAACATAAATTGCATTGCATCATAAGATTATAATAAGAATAATGCTAGTTATAATTGGAAGAAAAAAAAAATTTAGAAAACTTTATTATAGGTTCACAAAATAATTGATTGCCACTATATAACCTATTTTTAAAGTATTCAATATTGAACATTAATCTAGTTTAACAAATTTAATTTTAATTTTCACCTATTTACCTTAAATTAATAATAAATGTAAAAATATATTTTTGTTTTCATCACTTCTAATCCTTTATCCGTACTTTTATTATACATAAATTTCTTGAATAGCTACACTCAAAGTTTCACTAATGAATGCAAACCATTTTCATTTGCAGTTCTAGTTCAAAATATATTTGCGATATTCTCTTTTTTTATTTTAACATTCATTTTATCCTCATCTCATTCAGCTTTTAAAAATCCATCCTTCATATATTCACTCCTTGCATCGCGAGTCATTTTAGCTATACATAGTATAGTAGGATCCATTTCCTAGCTGGTGCTGGAGTTAGTTCTTGAGGTGGTTGATATTGTCTGGTGCCAGGAAGGTTTGATTCTTCATGCCCAATCAGGACTAGGAGTGGGTTCCATCCCCAAATCTGTCTCTTCTCCAGGAAATTCAATGGCTAGAGTCAACATCTAGATAAACCAACTTCACTTCTTTTTCATCTGTAAATATGAAAAAAAATAATAATATCACATCTACCTATGTATTCAGTATTTATTGATCTACAAGAATCTATCTATATCCATAGATTTTACACCTAAACTTTTATTCATATCACAAGTGAAATTATTTATTTATCAACTAGCAACCGCTCACGGCTTCATCCACATGGATGTCGGTTATCGCTCCAAAAAGTAAAGTTTTTCCATACCAAGTTTCATCTAAATCAGTTTAGTGGTTTAGGCGTGAAACTGTAATGATTGAACAAAGAAATTCACTTTCCCATTTATAATAATAGTTAGGATTAAAGTCAAATACGGCCAGCTCGCGGGTCCGCTCGCGTGGATGTAGGTTATTGTTCCCAAAATATCCTATGTCCTGTCACTCCATCCATTTCATTTTTTTTTCACTTTAATTAGTTCACCGGTTTCAAGGGTGAAATGGTAACAGACAGACAGAGTTACTCTCGCATTTATGAATGATATTAGTATGGATTTCAATATGTAACCCAATATTATTGAAGCAAATTTTATTAAAATGTTTGGCTTACAGCAATTTTACATAAAAAATACTTATCTACAGAATAAATAAGGGGTTATTCAAAGCTAACCTTTCGTCACTTTTCTTGCGTTCACATAATACAAGAATAAGTTTTGATAGTCACACACAATTGGAAGTATTTAGAGAGTAATATACAAATAAAATGAACTCACCTCTTCATGAAATCCATCATATTACCTACAAACTGTTGGACTATATCGTGACAAAGTTTACAAACAATAAATATTGTGTCTCCTAACTTATTTCTTCATGAAAAATTTATATACGTTTCTTTTATCTTCGACCATAATTGAATTGTTTGCACATGTATGCACATTAAAACCAATAAATAACACTTCTTTTTCAACTAATAAGGTCGAAATATTCCACTTGACTCGACGAGATTTGTTTTGAGAGGTTTTGTTTACATAAACATGGCATTGAGGAATTGGTACGTTCAGAAACTGTTTCTAAGTCTGTAGCAAATAAAACAAGAAACCTTATTATTATGCCTTAATTATAAATTTAACTGGAAGATTTGTTTTGTATTAGTAGAAAAGTTAATAAGTTGTCATTTTTTCAATAAATATCAAAAAGATTGAGTAGGTTTTTCATTGATTTGTAACACACAATGTTGCTGCAGTGATTTTTGAACGCACTTCGTGTCTACTTTGTACGGTTGTGGGCGGCCTAAGTTTACCTATTGTATCGTATTACTATCGTGTTGACGATAGTTACGGAGCATTGTTTCATGCTGTCACCTTAGTATCGTGATCGTTATCGAATAGTAAGAAAATACGATTACTATACGATTACGAGAATGTTTCGTGCTTGGGGTACAGAACTCATATTATAATTATTATAGTATTGTTATCATAGTAAGTGTAACCTTCCACCGTGCTTGGTGTTCGATTCTGGAGCGCGTTTTTATCCCAAAACCGCTGAATTGATTTACATGAAATTCGGCGTGCCGACAAAGGTAAATTTTTGGCGCGATAGCCGACATAAATGCTTAATATGTAATTAAATATTTAGTATTGATATGGATAGATATTATACTATTACTAATATTTTGTATGTAATCATGGGTTGTTTAAAATATATTTAAACATTAATTTACAATTGAGATTCCAGTTCCCTCGACTGATGTCTTAAATGCACTTCGTGTTGCCTGCATTTCATTGGTATGTCCCACACATTTATGGGTTAGCTGGAAGAGATCTCTTATAGAGATAAGTCCACCTTTACTAACTAATGTTACCTACATGCATTTTTATCCCTCAAGCGGCGTTATCCCTCCGGAGGGCAATGACAATTGAACAATTAATTATGTCTGGAATCGGATATTTTTGTAATTCATTTGAAGTACAATAAAAAGTATATATTAAGTCACGAGTAATAATATGGACCTACTATTGACAGTTGGTAACTCTTTTGTCGAAAATATTATGGAAGCTGAAATGTGACGCGCTGAGCCACTAGTCTGAAATAGAGATAAAACTATTCAGATTCGTTTTTAACTTTTTTTTTACTAGGTGGTAGACCCATATGTAGGGTCACCTGGGTAGGTACCACCGCCTTTCTTATTTCAGCCGTGAAACAGTTCGCTGTGTTTCGGATTGAAGGGAAAGGTAGCCAGTGTAATTACTGGGCATGGACGGCATTTCATCTTAGGCCTCAGGATGACAACGCACCTGCAATATCAAGTGCTTTTCCTTGTTATTGCAGGTGTCTATAGGCGGCGGTAACCGCTTACCACCAGGTGGGCCGTCTGCTTGTTTGTAATCTAGTCGTATAAAAAAAAAAAAAAAAAAACTTTTTTTGTTAGTAAAAAAACCACAAATTCCATTACCCTTAATACTTCCTAAATTTCCTAAATATTTCCTAAACCTAAATTTAACCAACTATAGCAGCTATTGTTCTGTGGATGATGCATGCCCGCTATCAGTCTCTAACATAAGCCACGGCTAATACGAAAGGATTAAGCAACCACGTCGATATAATGGATATGGAATTATGTATCTGTGACCGACTTTGGGGATATTCAGTACTGCTTAGATTCTGCTATTATTTTGTATAACATATGGTATTTTTGATATTTATTCGATTACACAAGAGAAGAACATTATAAAGCTAGATTTTAAAAGCTAACTAAACCTTTTGTTTATTTATTTAATTGGGTACTTTAAAATCTATAACTGTACTGATTTTTTATACTGACAGCCAAATAAGGATGGTGCGTTCACAGTAGGGTACCTACATCAATATACTATTTACTAATCAGTAGAATAATATTCTTGCTCCTCGCTTAGGTTCGTGTGTTTTGCAACTATGTTTAGCCATTAGCTTACATGGGTCCAGGGTGATGGTGCTATGTATAATACAACCTTCTCGTGTGTTTCTTTCTTGCAGGAACACCTGTACTCAACCCCTTAAGCATGGGTGCATTTTTAAGTGATGCATTTTTCATTAATATTCAAGTACCACGTACAAAAAAAATCATACCAATTTGAGTAGTCCACTTATTTACATTCTGTAAAAAGCTTATTGTTTCTGATTACTTTTTCTGTTTTTAAGTAGAAATTTTTTTATGTAACTAGATGTAACAATATCAAATTTTTCGGTTTTATTTTGACTTTTCTTCATATCTGCTTCGTAAGATAATTATGAGTGTCGTGTCACGTCTGTGATAAGTGTTTTGGCAAAGAAACTGGGGTGTAGGTCCCTACAAACATTTTAACAAATTTTACGGAATTCTAAAAATGAAACGTGCACAGTTGAAATATGTAGTACAAAACCTTAACTGCGAGGTTTCTGTGAAGCTGCTCGGGACGTTGGCCGGGACAATGGCGCATCTTTTTATGATCTTCAGAAATGTGGCATACTTAATACTCTTGTCTATGACTAAAACTTGCTTAGATATAAGTCAACTCTAATAATTATGTCATACAGTTTCGAACTACCGGATCCCGCCATACCGCCGGGGGACGAACCCTTGACTGTTAAACAGTTAAATATCCCACCGCTGGCTCACTGCAGTGAACTGCGTTGAAATGGACAGAACCAATCTTATCGCCTTTTCCATTCGTTCCTTTCATCATTTTCATTCATTCCATCTGCCTTTTTAATACGTTACTTTCATCATTTTTATTGTTTCCTTTTGCCTTTTTCATTTGTTCATTTTATCTTTTTTCTTCTTATTAAAAAACTAGATGACAAACAAGCTGAAGACCCACCTGGTGGTAAGCGGTTACCTCCAACGCGCGGTTACCCATTACAAGCAATCACCTAAGATGAAATGCCGTCCGTGCCCAGTAATTTCACTGGCTACCTTGCCCTTAAATCCGTAACACGAGCTGTTTATAAAAAAGGCGGTGGTACCTACCTAAGCAACCCTACATGTGGGCCTGACCACCTAGTCATTCGATCCTTTCGCCTTTCCAAATACGTTAATGTTAAAGTTAAGTTAGAAATCGCAGCGCTAGCAAGACGCTTGTAACTTGGTCCACAGATTAATACGGCGGGATTAAGAGGCTCTATTAATACATGTATTGTGCTGAGCGAGCCTCTTCAATTCAAATGTGTGCTGTGCTTAATTTGATACAAACGCTTAAATCATGCTAATCTTCAGTATGTGCGTCGGGACTAAATGGTGGAAAAACATACGAACGGATTAGCAAATTAATGCCCCTGTAGTATAATGTGTTGATGTTATTTATTTAACATATTTTTGCTCTAGATAGGGTGGGTACAGTCGACAGCACATCAAGCGTAACAGTTTGACCTTGAGATCGCCCTTACTCCGTTTGTAATAAGACGGCTTTCGTAGTGCCACTGCTAGACTTGATGTTCTGTCGTCTGTACATTACTGCTAGAGTGGATGATAGGTAAGGAGAGTGGACTGTTATAATGGTGGTTCGAGCCGGATCGAAAGACCAATAGCTTACGAGAGTTGACTGATAAGATGCAAGGAACACGTATATTACAATTTAAACAATAGGTATATAAAATTTAAATATGAGTAATACCACAGAGCAGTAATACCGTGACAGATAGCAAAGTAACAACTGACTTGACATCCTAAACCAAAAAGCAAGGGCATTTTAAAAGCTAGAATGGTACAGATAAAAAATATGACATATAAGCAAATACCTTGGAGAAGGGTGGCGTTGTGGTTTAAGGGTTCTGGTTTAGGTTACGAAAAAAATCAACTTTCGCCATGGTCGACACAGAAATTAATCAATCGAAATTTGTAATCTCCAGCTCTTTCGTGCTCCAAAAGGCATGTTAAGCCTGATACTGGTTGTTACTTCAACCGCTTTAACCTACCAACCCACGTTGGGCCAGCGTGATGGTGCTATGGCCCAATCTTATGTGTTTCTCCCATGTATGTAGGCTTGTGCCCAGCAGTGGAACGTATAAAGACTAGTGATGATAATATCTTATCTTATCTTACTATGGGGCCGTTTACTCTTCCTGTGTCCAGAATATTGTAGTCGCCTTACCTATGCCTTATTTAGGCAGAAAGAGCCTGTAGTCTTCTGGTTTTGGATATGCCACTTCCAGAAGGCTCATTCTGGTGCTAGCCAGAGCATCACAATGACACAAGAGATGCGTCATTGATTCCTGACTATCACCACATGCTCAAGAAAGTTGTTGCGGAGAGTTGCATTTTGTGTAGCATGTGGCTAATAGCAAAATGCCCTGTGAGCGCCCCAATTAAGAAGCGAGTATGTGTTCTTGTGTATTTTATGCCATTCCGCCTTGTCTGTATTTGATAATGATAGGTATTGGTGTTTTGTATTCACGTTTCTATCGTTTTAATAACCCTTTGTTTAACAACATATTTCCAATTAACTTTATCTAGTATAAATAAAACTTCAATAATTAGAGACGTGTCGAAACTCAAAAGTTTTTCTTCCAAATCCTTGTACAAATGATTCCTCGCACGTACGGCAGCCGTTTGCTATCCCACAGGTGTACGATAAATCCCGAGCATGGGGCACGAGTCCATTGCTCAGGCCAAGTGCTTTATAAGCCCAATAGATCCCCGCTTATCTGTTCGCAGTGGACCTTATTTACGACCCTCTAGACTATTCATTTGGTAAGACGTTATGGTGCTGTTTGGTCCATTGATGACTTTTATGAGCGTTTAGATAAACTGGGCTTGGGGTTTGTTACAAAAATACTAGGGAAGTTTGAGAACAGCTTATTTGAAAGCCGCCTCTATTACGAACGCAGTAAGGGCGGTCTCAAGGTCAAACTGTTACGCTTCATGTGCTGTCGACTGTACCTTATGATGCTGATTTTTACAAACAGTATAATTAATTATTATTAAATTTTAAATTTCATACTAGTTAGGGTTTTGAAGTAGAATATGGCGACATTTTAAGGGTAGACGCAGAAGAAACCCTTGGTAACTTAGTGGTCAGAGCAGTTACCCGGATTGTGAAAGGTTTTGCATTTTAGATTGTTCACCCTGGAATTGGTGGTTTTTTTTTATTTGTTATTTCAACAGTACATTTACAATTATTTACGTACCTACCTCATAAAGGTTTAAGCCATGGGTTGGTTTAGGAAGCATCTATGGAGCCACTTCCTTACTACTCGTAAAATATAAAATTGATCATCCTAAAGTACCCACTTCAAATATAAAAAATCTAATGAAAATAAATATTTAAACTTAGCTCTCTGGTTAATACCTTTATATTAACCATGAGCTAGTTTAGGAGGCATAACGAGCTGAAATAAAAAGAAAAGATGAAATTTCTCATCTTGAAAACCTATGGAATAAAAAGATATATCAAGAAAATCATACTTTGACCCTATAGGGCAGAGCTCTTCCCTATAGTGTCAAAGTATAATTTTCTTGATATATCCAATAAAACTTTTGATAGCTAAAATTTAAAGGAACGTAACAAAATACTTATTTCAACGCACTTCGTAAAATTCGAACATATTAAAATTTTGATGTTTATTCCGACCTAATTTTGGTGTCATATTAAATTTACGCCGGTATTATGACTCCAGGGTAAGGTTTAGGGGCCTGTAACTGCCGCTTTACAGCACCCAGGGTGCTCGTTGGTCTCTAGGTTATAACACTGTTTATTAACATCTAATTTGGGGTGGCATCTTGCGTTTAATATTATATCGAAACTAGCTAAACCCGCAAACGTTGTTTTGCCATTAAAAAAAAATACCAAAAAATAAAATGATACTAGCTGATTCTCAGACCTGATTATACCTACATATAAAATGTCATGAAAATCGTTCAAGAAAAAAAAATTGACCAAAAAATTTAAAAAAGTAGATAGCAGCCGATTCTCAGACCTACTGAATATACATGTAAAATTTCATAAAAATCGGTCAAGCCATTTCGGAGAAGTAGGTAACTAAATTTGCGAGTCGAGAATTTTATATAAGTTTAAGATACAAATCCAATTAATTGTGTATGTCGGCTACTTAAAGTCAACCAACTTTAAGTAGGTATCCGAAGTATAAGAAGGACTCATTAGCAAAATGACCTTGCGGTATTAACGACATGATAGTAAAACGAACTACTAGTACCTAAAACGTGTATGATCTGAAATTGTCATATTAGTAGAACGTCTACAAAGTCAAACATTAATACCTAGAGAATGTCCGTTTTCACTAACGATTCCCTAGGCCCTAGGCTTAGGATGACCCCTAACGACATTGGTCTTCTTCTATCTTCTTTAGATAGACTGAGATAAAAATCGCTAAGAGACTCTTAATGTTAAGCAAAGGTTAGTGAAAACGAGCATGTTTTGAAAGTTTGGTTTTGGTTCTGCAATGAATTATCATAATATTTTTAAAGTTGTTGACGTTCAGCTGTAGATTACAAAAATGGTATTATTCAGAATAGCTGATAATATTTCATTCTTGGAAACTACAACAAAAGTATTATGAAGTGTAAATAGGCTGTTATAAATGTATCTGTAAAAACGGTAGAACACAGGCTCACTTCCTGACTGGAGCACTAACAGGACATTTTGCCATTAACAACATGCTCCTCAAAATGCAAATTTCCCCTGCACAACCTTGTCGGGCATGTGGTGAAGGCCAGGAATTGATGGAACATCTTTTGTGTCATTGCGATACCCTGGGTAGGATCAGAATTAGTCTTCTAGAAGTGGCGTATTCAAGGGCAGAAAACTATAGGCTCTTTCATCCCAAAGATATATTATAAGAAAATACCCCAAATTATACACTCCAATCAATATGAACAGACGAAATGACCGGTACTTAAATAAATTTAATGTTCCCTTTTCAAAACTAAAAATATTTTCCTCGGGTCCCCATGTAATGGTAGTGAAAATCTATAACCATCTACCACTCTATATAAGAAGTATAGAGAAGGAAACGTTATTTATTGACCGACTGAAGAACCTCTTGATAGATAAAAGCTATTATAGTATTGAAGAATTCTTCAACGATAAATTTGAATCTGCCAATGTACCTAAATAATAACAATGTAATTGATGTGTCTTTCGTAATTTATATTATAATATTTTAAAATATGAATGATTTGTAATGTAGATAGTAATTTAAAAAAACCTGCCATAGCTGCCCTCCTAATGTTGCGGTGCCCTGACAGGGTGTCACATATCGGTCTAATTTCATTTAATGTAATAACATCATTGTAACGTGTGACTTGCAATAAACATATTGATATTGATATTGAAGCTTATGGCAGCTATATTCAGGACGTGGGAGGAGTGAAGGCAGGGGAGGCACAAAAGATCCCGAAGGGTCGAAGTGCATCGTGGCGTAGTCAAGGCCCCATGATAAGATAATATTAGAATAATGACCAAAAAATGAATTGCTCAGGCAAATAAAATATTGAAGCAGTTAATATAAAATAATTATATTTATTTATTTATTTGGAAATGAATGGCTAAAATTATAGTGATAATAACTGTTGAAAAAAGAAACCGGTTTATGCTAGCTACACAACAATAACTTTAAATGCAAATAAATTAACAATGGTCGATCTCGACAAAATGAAGTTTCCGGTAAGTAAACAGATACGCAAGGCCGCAAGCGCTTCCAAGATCATCATAAAGTTCCTATTGAAATAAACCACAGGAGCAAAATACAAGCAACGTCCTTTCAAACTGTTAATTCTGACAGTAAACTATAAATTTGCATTGCAGCGTCGCTGAAGGCCTCATAACAAAAGATTTGTACAACGCACGCACTTGAAAGGGTTATAATTAATATAAACAGACTTCTCGTTCTGATACTGATAAGGACTAGAAGTCTACCAAACTGAATATTCAAACTTTACCGGAAGTCTACTGAAGCGAAACGGACCTTTGCTGAGAAAACAAAAAGACGTGTGGCACTCGGGGACTGCCGCGGTAAAGCTATTGCATAGCATTTTGTATCAACTTATGCAATTATAATTTTATTTATTTATTTTATTCATGCAGTATTTCTTTTTCTTTGATATTAATTCAAGTTACACTTCTTGAGCGTGGTGACCGATAAGAAAACAAATTTTTCTATTATTAAATAAATAAAAATAAATAAAAAGTTTCGTAGAGTCGTACAATACGTCTAATCGCACGCACACAACGCCGTGTCGAAGACTGCCGAACTGAAACGACGTTAGACGATGCACGGCCTTCAAGCCACACCTCCTTGCGCATCGGAGTGGGGAGCGTGAGGTTTTTTCGTTACGAAATTTCTGGATTCGGTCCCCGCGCTCAAGGCCCGCGATAGAAGCTATGCAATAGCTTAAAAATCAACGTAGTCACGTTGCATTAGAACCCAATTCACTTTGACTCTTTCACGGATGGCACCTCTCCACCACTTGACTCTACACTTGGAATGACGATAGAGTTGGAAAGAATGTCGTTAATCTTTTAGCAATAAAGTACATATTGATTTGTTCAAGAGAGCTCCCTCCGTTCGTCTACTCTTCTGTGGACAGGCAACTAAAAACTGATTTTGACACAGCTCGACTGTGTATTTCAGTTATTTTCATAGTGTCATGTCTTACGGTATTTTGCTATGGGGCAAAGCAACCGATAATCAAACTATCTTTGCCCTACAAAAACGTGCAATAAGATCTATTTACAAGTTAGTCTCTAGAGATTCACTTCGGGAATTGTTTAAAGAAATAAAAATACTTATGTACTGTACCGACCCAATACATTTTTTACAACTGTATAATTAATATTCATCAGAACAAATAGACTTAAAAAAAGCAGTGACTCTCAATATATATATATATATATATATATATATATATATATATATATATATATATATATATATATATATATATATATATATATATATATATATATTGTACAACTAGATGACACACAAGCTGACGGCCCACCTGATGGTAAGTGGTTACCGCCGCCTATAGACACCTGCGATAACAAGGAAAAATCACTTGATATTGCAGGTGCGTTGTCATCCTGGGGCCTAAGATGAAATGCCGTCCATGCCCAGTAGTTACACTGGCTACCTTTCACTTCAATCCGAAACACAGGGAACTGTTTCACGGCTGAAATAAGAAAGGCGGTGGTACCTACCCAGACGACCCTACATACGGGCCTACCACCTAGTAAAAATACTAGAAATAAGAATAAGTTAGCGATTTTAAGTTATAGACTAAGAAAAGACGCAATTATTTTTTGGCGGCACCACCCTGTATATAAAAACAAGTGTGCACAAATAATGTTCAGGACGCTCCATGATGAATATTCGTATAAGAATCATACAATGCCACAATGAACTGTTAACCTCCGAAAGAAAAATTATTACGAATACATATAGGTATGTATTCTATATTATGATAAAAAGAGGATCTCATATTTCATCTTTACCCAGAAATCCTAAATCATACGCTACAAAAATTAAATCATTAATACTTATAAAACGAAATGGAAATGAAACGACCTACCGATGCGTGGCGAAAATTTAATTCAACTAATTGAAATTTCAAAGCTGAGAGCTCTCCGAAGGGGTACATACAATTTTTCCAATATTAATCAATAGGTGGGTACTACCCTCGCTTAATTTGAAACTTTTACGAATTTTTAATTAAGTGACTCGCACACCTCAGTGGTTCAGAAAATGAAATGACTGCTTTGCAAAAAATGGATCTCTATAATTTTCAATAACGGAAATGTAAATTTTGATCAGTATATTCTTTGCTATTTGATATCTTCCATCATTTGAAAGTCTTCAATATGTTTTTTGTGGATAATTTAACGTTTTGCCTTTTTAACCCCCGGTTATCGGTTGTCACATTTTTAGCCCCCGTTTTTGTTGTAACATTTTTAACGCCCAACGCAGAAAGATTTGAAAGTTTGACGTGTCTGAATCTGTGTGTTCGTCTATGCCATCAGTGCTTTTAAACGATTCAACCGATTTTATTTCAGTTTTTTTTCTAACTTAAGGTGATCGAAATGATTCTTAGCTATAATTTATGAAAATCTGTTCAGAAGTTTAAACTGTCAGCTCATTTACTACTTAACAAAAGGGGCTTACTAACTTTTACAGATCCTATTGATTTGAAATTTGGTTTACTGTTACTTCGGTGGTATTTCGAAGATATGCAAATCAACCATGAGCTGATCTTGTACCATTTAATAGTATGCGAGATGCTCAGTTCTTCAGAAATATTCAACGGATATAGGGTGCTTGCGCTCTGAAGAATTAATAGACTCAATGAGATGGTGTTAGATAGATAAATAATGAGGCCGGGGGTTACATAACTTTTTAGTTAAATATCATCAAAATATTCTCAAACAAACCTTTTATTCAAGATAATGAGGCCGGGGGTTACATAATTTTTTTATTAAATATCATCAAAATATTCTCAGACAACCTTTAAGTCAAAGGTTATTCACCTTATATAATAATTAAGTTTTACATTTGTTTAATTTGCAGACATTTCTGATTAGATCACGCAGAGAAACCCCAAGCATAGCCCTCTCCATCGCCCTATGGGAGACTTTGAACCTTCTTATGAGGCCCATTGTAAGCGGCCACGTCTCGGTTCCGTATGTTATCACAGATTGAACTTCTACATAAGACATATGGAGTATTTTTGTGTAAGACAAGGTTGAAAATGAAAATGAAAATGAAAAATGAAAATGAAAATATCTTTATTCAATTAGGCCCCCCAAGAAGCACTTTCGAATCGTCAACAAAAAAACCTTATGTCGATCACATAAAAATAATATTTACTAACTAACAATTACATTATGTTTGTCTCTCTGTCTTATCTGAATCTACGTAAGCTAAGAATGTTATGATGTCTGTCTATCGGTCTGTCTGTCGGTCTGTCTGTCGGTCCGTCTGTCCGTCAGTCAGTCTGGCTGGCTGTCTGTCTGTCTGTCTGTCTGTCTGTCTGTCAGTCAGTCAGTCTGTCTGAATTTACACCGGTTCCAAAAGTTGAACTACCGTGAAGATTCCGGCAACAAACTCGTGTAGTCACTCTTTTCAATTATTAAGTTACAATGTTTAATTACACAGTAATGGTATTTAGCAGTGCAGTGTCGCACAGAGTATAAAAAAGGTATATTAACGTACCAATAAGTACCTAATGACAAGAATATTTACTGTATTTAAAGGCTGTCCGACAATGCACCATCACAATATAGGTATTACAATACACAAAGGTCAACAATTAATATACAAAAACCTAATAAAGCCAATCATCTTCCATTAATTTTAAACACTGGTCTGACGACGTCATTACAATAATACTCAATACTCAATACTCAATAATAATTGTATTGTTTTATATATAATATCATATAATGCCATATACCTCAAAAATCCCTCAAAAATGATACTCTTGATGAATATGTAGGTAAATTATTACAAAATCAAGGAAGCTTAGAGATGACCATTTCCACTAGTGGCACCTGTTCACAAGTATGACGCATGTGCCAGCCATCGCTTCGCTCAACCATATTATAGGGAACGGAGCGATTAACGAGCGGTTAACAAGCAAGGCCGCCTGATCTGAAGTGCTCGTAGCACCTTCAGCTTACGCGTTGCCTCATGTAAACATCTAACAGCATTGGAGACAAGCGGATAGTTCAAGGATGTGAATGTAGAATATACACGGTCAGGATTAGAATGGGGCCTGGACATTCACACCGTTGGCTGAAGCTCATGTGGAATGTATGTGACGTGGTGGCTACATTCGCTGTGTGTAAGACACCTATCTTATGTAGTGTTATAACAATAGCGACGACCGGCTGGCCGAGTGGTCTGTACCCCGGGCTACTCGGACAAGAGGTCCCGGGTTCGAAGCCCGGTAGGACCAAATGTTTGTATGATGAGTACGAGCATTTTTGTTTACGAGTCATCGACGTTTATATGTTCATTTAGTATACTTATTTCTAATATTTATATACATATGATTATCATTATTTCTCCGTTATCTAGTATCCATAACACAAGCTCTTATGATGCTTAACTTGGGCTAGATAATAGGTGTGAGTGTATAAATATTATTATTATTATTATGATAATGTCAAAGATGATAATTTTAAGGTCATATATTTAACTAGGTAAAGTAACCTTTGATTTATTCTCTGAAATCCAAATTTTCAATTATCAGACTTTCTTCTTCTTCTTTTCTATGTGGCAATGAGTTACCTTGCAAAATTATAACAATTCTGCCAGCACAGCGCTTTGACCGAGCATGTGACAATGTGTAAGTAGTAGGTACAGATGTATTTATCTTGGGAATAATTTTCACATTTGACATAATTTTCTTTAGAAAAACTGTCAACTTGTCAAAATTATCCTTGGTTTGGACAAATGTTATATGAGTATTAGAAAATCGGGTCTTGAGTATATGAGATGTGATGCAAAAGTCTACAACAAGCAGTTTCCTTTTTAAATAGAAGTGTAATTAAAAAACACCTCAAATGGTTAATGTCACCTACAAAAAAAAGACAATCCCGTTGAGATTAATCTTAGGTGGAACAAAGATCGACGCCTTAAGTGGCTCGCTCTACGTATTGTTGGTCCTCGTTTCATTGCTATTTTTTTTTTTCTTATTTTTATATGACAAATTATTAATATCAAATTTTATTATTGTGATAATGGGGCTATTACGGAGAACACATGCTAAGTCTTACTTTAAGTTCAATGCATCTCTTCCTCTCAATATGAATACGAAAAGGAAGAATCTATCTATTATAGAATTAGATATTAAAGAAAACGTGCATTTAATATCTAAATTTAGTTGAAAGCTTTTAACAAATTCTTGCTTTTTTCCTAATAATATTGCGAGAAAGATATATGCTGTACCTAAATTTTGACTAAGTGTGTCTTCAGAATTAGGCCAAGTGAGTGACAAATAAGTAGTAGTATTTAGGATACTTCTAATTTTGCTGTACAAATAATTATTAGTTTGCTGTGTTTCGGATTGAAGGGAAAGGTAGCCAGTGTAAGGGCATGAACGGCATTTCATCTTAGGCCTCAGGATGACGACACACCTGCAATATGAAGTGATTTCCCGTTGTTATTGCAGGTGTCCATAGGCGGCGGTGACCGCTTACCATCAGGTGGGCCGTCAGCTTGTTTGTCATTTAGTTTTATAAAAAAAGTATCTCACATTTACAATGTTAAACGTAAAATGCTGTGAGCCGCTTTCGGAAGTCAGCGATCAAGTGCTAAAGTAATAAAGTAAATTAACTGGTAAATTACAATTTTCGGTAAAACAGTTGTCGATAATTTTTTCACCATAATATGAGGAACCTTGTTTAGGGGGTTGACCTTGAACTGTATGGATTGGAGATATTAATAGGGTTGAAAATGAAACTACTATGTACCTTGCTCTTTTACTGGTGCAGACAAAAATTTGTTATATTTAATACAAAACCTACGCATTTCAATCCATATCTTCGATAGCGTGATACAGAGGACTAGAGGCGCCATCTAGTATAAAACATTTGAACTAATATTCTAATATGCAAATATGTAGTTGCATCTTTAACAAACCTCTAAAACCATTTTTTAAGCAACATGGGTGGAAAACAAGCGTACGGCCCACCACATGGTAAGCGGTTACCGTAGCCTATGATATTTAGCTGCGATGTTCTGTTAATTAATACTTAAATGAAAAAAATAAAACTATTATTTTGACGTCAAACCTCATTTACACTACAAATTAATACTTTTCAATGCTCATAACATTTATTGCTTTCGTAATAACTGTCAAAACTTCTCCCGTCTAGCAGGTAATAAAACTTCAATGAACATTTTGCCATAGCAAAAACAAATAGCAGATGTGGAAAATTCTCGAACAATAACGAATTCAATCAAAACGAACATTTGTCTATTACATACAATAAAGCAATCAGATTCTCAAACAGTGCGTTAGTTACAACGCGCGGACGATTGCGGCTCGAATCGCCGTTTTATCTTTATTTTATTTGCTCCGTATTCGCTGGCTGCATTGTTTCTGTGTCAATAATGGTGCATACAGAACTAGGTGACGCACAGATTAGGAGTAGCACAGTGCACTAAATAAAATTTCGAGGAATAGAAATATATTTTCTAAGCTGGCACACTGCCCAACTGTAAGGAAGTGGCTACAGTGGTTTGTTTACTTTGGTATTATGTAGACAAACCTACTAGGAGGCACAGCACTATCTCATGTTTTGGCAGTTACCTATAGGCTCGGTTATTTAATTTTTAATTACTTTTAGTTCGAGACTAACTGCGTGCAGACATCGAAATAATGTACATAATGGCATGCTGTTAAGCCAACGACAAGAATTCTTAGTGACGTAACTTTCTATTTTAAAAAACTACTTAACTTATTTTGAAACTTGTACGATTCCTTCATTTGGACTATAATGTATAGTCCAACAAAAAAAGATTTTTTCAATCCAACTTATAGTTACAAACAAACATATGTGGGTATATATACAGGGTGGTGCTGTCAATGCGACAATAAATTGAAACATGGGCATTATTTCATAGAAATGTCCTGAAATTATCAAACGAATAAGATGTTTTTGAAAGTGGGAAACCATTTCTATGAACTAATATAGCCATGTGTTAATTTATTGTAGTATTGACGGCACCACCCTGTATACCTACACTTATGAAATTTCGCACCTACATTCTAAATCTGGTATAGACATACAAAAACTGTGACATTCTGACAATATTACATATGGGTAGAATTAATAGCCTCCTTTTTTAAGTCGCCTAAAACACCCATAGTCAATCAAATGAAAAGTTCTATAATAATTATAGCGTCTGTTGCATAAAGCTTTTACACAACATTCATTTGTCTTTTAAAGAACTAATGGACTAAACTCCTAAAATGTTTGATCAATCACTATACTGTGGCAGTACAGACCCACAAACGGACAATACACCTACAAATTGCGATGTTATTTTTACGTGCGAACTCAGCAAACTCTAAATTGATTTGTGAGTTACTCGCTCCGTTTTTCTACAACCCACATCGTTTTGGAAAATCACAAATCAATGTAACACGTATAGAAAGGTATTTCACAGATATACGAAAAATATTTTTTTTGGAATTACATCACTTTTGATGTGGCGGTGCTTTTGTATGAAGCCTTTAATTCACAATCTGCATTTCAAGATACATTGCTACAAAAAATATTTACTTAAAATGATTAACCAATATTAAATGCGAAAGTTTCTTAGGAATTAGATGAAATTTGGTATGGAGATTGAAAACCTGGGAAGATAAAATAATATTTTTTTGAGCGATAACCGACATCCACGAGGGTGGAACAGCAGGGAAAAGCTACTTACTTAAAATTTGCGATATTCAGCATTTTCGATGAAGATTTAAGTTTTCCTATTTTCCTACCTACTAATATTGTTTTTGTTGTCAAGTACCTAAGTTGAAAACCAATGAACTAAATATTTTCGTTGCAATATGGTATTGCTGACTCGTCAATGATTGTCAAAATCTCAACAAACATAATATATTAATTTAAATTTGTTTTTAGTTTAGGTTACGATGGGACTGACATAAAAGTCCCTAAACGAAGTAAAAGAGGAAAAAAAGCTTAAGCATGTGTGGAATCTTTTTACTCGATGCAACCTACAAAAAATCCATCTCATTCCCTTTTTTCCATTTTACAAGCAAACGGAAGAATATTTCAAACTCAAACTGAGTTTAGGGCAATAAACTATTGGAAATATTTTCACATGCGTATTTTTTAAAGTCAATATTTTTTTTATTTAACAAATTATTTCCAATGTATGGCTTGTGGCCTGAGGAGCTCGGTGGCGTATTAGTTTGAGAGCTCCTGTGTCGATTACGGCAGCAAACCCACTTTCGCCATGGTCTTCCGTGCTTCGGAAGGCACGTTAAGCCGTTGGTCCCGGTTATTGCTGCAACCACTTAAACTCACCAATCCGAGTCCCGAACATGTTTCCTGAAACCATTTTACCAACTAATAGATCCCATAGATTTTTTTCACTTTTATAATTCTTATCGAATGAACTGTAGACCAATGCACGTTTGACCAACGCATCGATTGAGTTTCCTGCAGTTAGGTAATGGCTCTTCAGTTTCTAATGCAAGTTATTAGTAGATAGGTATCGATTTAGCCGTAGGTACGTAGGTACCACGTATGAAGCGGGAGTCGTGTAAAAAAAAGAAAAAAAAAATAGCCACGAAATATAAGATTCTAGATTTCTAACTAACCACGGCCGTGTCGGGCTTTCGCGGACAGCTCTGATCTCGTATACTCCTGAGGCGAGGATCGAACCCGCCGAGTAAGTGGAGTAGAAAATTGTGCAAAATGTCAATGGTTTTACGGTCTAATATTCATTCGGTTGCAGGAAACTTAAACGATGCGTTGGTCAAACGTGCATTGGTCTACAGTTCATTCAATGAAAATTATAATAGTGAAAAAAATCTATGGGATCTATTAGTTAGTAAAATGATTTTCGGAAACATGTTCGGGACTGCACCAATCCGCACTGGACCAGCGTGGTGGTGTGTGCCCAAGTTTCTCATGTGTTTCTCCAATTTATGAAGGTCCGTGCTCAGCAGAGGGACGTATATAGGCTGGTGATGATGATGTATGGCGAGCGCTATTGACTTTATTTCGCGCTGAGAAGTCGTGTCTCTTTCCCTCTCGGCCCAAATTAGTTTACGAGGCAGTACAGGGTAGGCGGTGATGACAATACGTCAATAAATTAAAACATGGGCTATATTAGGTCAAAGAAATGTTTTGCTACTTTCAATACATCATATTCATTTGATAATTTTGTAACATTTCTATGAAATAATGCAGCCAATGTTGAATTATTTTATGTACAAATGTCATGAAATCATCAAATGAATAATGTATTTAAAGGCTGCACAACATTTCAATAACTAAAATAGCCCATGTTTTAATTTATTGACGTATTGTCGTCACCAAACTGTAAGAATTAAATTGTACAGTGACTTATAAATTATAGTTTCTAATTATACTACAATAGCAATAAACATGCACATGTTAAAGTGTTAACTTCCTCACTGTCCAATATCACTTTCTATATCCGCAAAGTTGATACTGAAGGGTGAAAGTTGCGACGAAACGAAGTCTCCAAACGTCAACATCTTGAACAATGCACAAACTAAATTGAATCTTAATGCGGTACCAGAAAATGTAATATGCCCTGTCGATATTTTCCTCAGTATATTATTTAGCGTTAGGAGGAAGCAGGGGTGACGTGGCACGTCGTTTATTTAAACAACACCCTAAGGGGCCGTGTCCAGCGGTCCCCGCAGTCCTCTCGTATGGTCAGCAAGATAATATTTTATGTGAATTCTATTATTATAGAAAAATGTATTTCACTATACAGCGTTTGTGTCCGCTGAGTATTAACGAAATAGATTTTAACTTAGAGGAGTTTATTTGCGAAATGGTCTAATCAAACACTAGTATTTGATTTTTATTTTATTTTCACGGCAAACTTAATTGGATGTAGATGCTAAGTATATAATTTTATTATGCATTAAGATAAAATAGGTTTATTTTAAGCTAACCATTTCCCAACGGCAATAAGGTATTAAAAAATTAACCACGTATTATTTCAAAATTTCAACCCTTTCCACAAATAAAAACTAATTTCTATTTTCCATAACTTTGAAATAGAGTTTTGATGCTAACCATAGAGAAATGTTGAACAAGCATAGACTAGAATGAGTTTACCGCCAACTTCCAAGATTCCAAACACAAAGCAAATTTATTAATCAAATAAACTTTATTTTCTAAAAATATTTTTTACAATTTTTCTTAACTATTCCTCTTTCATATATAGTTAACATAAATAAGTAGTTACAGAATATCAGTAAAAAAAAACGTTTTATTTGAATAAATTAGCTATGGTTTCATTGAGAACAAAATTTAATAGTAATGTTTATTGATTTTAGACTATTTTACAAGTAATGAGTATTCCTTAATGGATGTCTACGCAATCAATTATTCCCGTTTTGTATTCCCATAGTGTGGCAATCAAGCATACGTCCTACCTACCTGTCGGTAAGCGGAAACAATTAAGAATAAATTCATAAATATTAATTTTCTAAGACGAATATTTTTTAAAGAATTTTAAAAATATACCTACTCTCGATAACATTTATTTTTTAATGACCTTCAAAAGTAAAATTTTAATATTTCAATTTATTAGAATAAATTGTTACAAACATACGAAAACGCAAGGTAGCTTAAGTCAGAAGGTTACTGTTAGGTAAATATCATCTTTTTTTAAAGCGAACAAGTCACACATTGGCTTGTTTCTACAAATTCTTAGACAATGGAGCTTGTGTGAATAATGTTTTTATTTACACATGAATGTTTACATACTAGACTGTTTTTTGTTCTGGCACAGTAGCAACTACCTTATAAATTTAAATTAAAAGAAGATCTGCCTAAACGTGTCTGTAGAACAGACCATGGTGCTGATACGGCCTCAATCCTTGGTATTGCTTCACAGGTTCATGCTGCTGATGATAAACTGGTTCATGTTCTATTGGCTTAGGCTTAGGCACGTAGGGGTTCTTTAGTGGGTCAGCGTTTAATCTGTAATTAGAAAATAAGAAGAATGAGTACTTCTGGCCTAAAGTGGCGTTTTTTGCATTGCTACTTCTTTATGCAACAATGGTAGCGAGCGCGCATACGACCGCTTACCATGAAACTGGCTTTTTTGTAAAAATAAAAAAGGGTTGCATAAATTAAGTTTTCTTATTCCGAACGGCGTAGTAGGCCTTCATATCACCTGATGAACGAAGGATGCTAAGGCTGAAGATGGAAGCGAGCTACACCTAAATTCCTAAATTCTGCCTCGCCTCCACGAGGAACTCAACCCTGGTCCTCTAGATCTGAGGTTCTGAGCATCTCTGGAAGGTAGCCTCAACCACTGAACCGCTGATGTGGCATGGAGAAGTTCCCTGACCACGCCTTGATATGGTATGTAAAAAGCCACCTGAGTTCCTTGCTGGCTCTTCTCAAAGAAGACGCAAAATTTCTTAACTAACTTTAGAGGTTTCAGTTTGATTTAGATAGAATAAGTATTTTACTTGTAGTGTTCAATAGCTTGGGAGCAGTCCACGTTGTACCACCAGTCGCAGGTGAACTTCTCCTGGTTGAATAGTGTGCCATTGGTGCAGAGCAGCGCCGCTCCTTGATGGCCCTCGCGACCATCGTGGCAGATGTGGTATGCCTGCAGAACAGAAGTCATTTTCAACATAAACAGAACACTTGCTGTAAGTTTTTGAGACAGTGGGAATTTCCTCCAAAAATTTTCAGTTTGTTTTTATGTTCATTGACAGTTCCAAATTTAAAATAAATTGGTTTTAATTTTTAAAATTATTGTTTCTCCATTTTGGAAAATAGGTTCGGGATACGATATCTCACCCAACACGTGGGATTATGTAAACTGGTCACATTTTATTCATGTTAGAAGGCAAGCAAGTATCCATATTAGTCTAAAAGACAATTTCTATGACGTGCTAAAGACGTGCGTGAATGGCCAACTTGAACCAGCTCGCCCCTATGCTTGCCCATATTATTAAAAATTCATACATTACAAAATATCAATTACTTTTTTTTCAAACCATTGTATTTTAAAGTCACATGTGTCCAACCAGCTACGCATAACATTTGGCCCTTCGAGCCAGATACAAGTTTTATAAAAAAATATAATTTTCAATAAAAAAAGTATCTCTCACGCAATCTCTTTGTAACTTCTGTATTTACTTACAGATACAAATACCAGTGATCCAATCATTATCAAAAGTATTCATTTCACGGTATATAACGTGATTGAAATAATAACTTTGGATTACGGACAGTCGGGACCTTTGAGCCTGGTGGCCGCGACCAAGTCCTCAAACTTATTCAATTTGCTGGAATTGGTCGACCATAACAATTTCGTTGCGTGGAAATTTGGTCCAACGTAATTATTTGGAGCATGAGTCGGACTAGTGATGTTAGCTGCACGTGGTAAGAGTTAGCGAGGGCATAGGTATAAATAAAATACGTAGTAATATTTTAATTGTAAAAGTGAATAATAATAACGAAAAAACCATTAAGCATGCGGCCCATCTGATGGTAAGCGGTTACCGCTATAGACGCTTGCAACACCAGGGATATCACTTACGCGTTGCCGACCCTGTAAAACGCTTTTGACGCCTTTTTTGAATAACCCCATGCTGTACTCATTTGAGAAAATTTCAGCAGGGAGCTCATTCCACAATCTGAGCGTACGCGGGAGAAAGTTTCTCTGAAACTGTACGCGACCGCTTTGGTTCCAATTTGTGAGGGTGAACTCCCTGCCAGTGGCGAACGGTGCGATGATAGAAAGGAGCCGTGGGCATCATGTCAAATAATTCCTCAGAACACACCCCGTTATAAAAATGGTAGAACACACACAAGAGGGCAAAATCTTTCCTTAGGCTTAAAGGTTCAATACCGCTTGTGAGCTCAGGATCGTCGACAATTCTCATAGCGTGTCTTTGGAGCACGTCAATCGAAGCGATTTTGCAGTTCGAGCTGAAAGAGTTCGGGGTTTTGGATCTGGATAGCTGCAGGGCGGAGCGTAGACTTCATGTATATAAATATTAGATACTAAATAAACATAAAAACATCCATGACTCGTAAACAAATGCTCGTACTCATCATACAAACATTTGCTCCTACCGGGATTCGAGCCCGGACCTCTTGACTGAGCAGCCTGTATAGCTAGGGGTACAGACCACTCGGCCAGCCGGTGGTCAATATTTCCAGGCAATATTGTTTAGATGAGATCCTCAGTAAGGTATCAAAACTGAAGCGGTAAATAACACTGTCCACCTCTCTAAAATATTAATTTAGAATTTAAACTAAAAAAATCGACGTTATTTATTCAATCACAACAATGTTCAATTTTTAAAGGGCAAAATGGAACAACCCGAAGCAGCCAACATCACTACCCCGGGTGCACCGATTGAAAGGACTCGCAAACAGATTTTGATCTCGGGCAAATTGAGTTCGTGTTTAGTGCTGATAGCGCTGGCAAGAGTTGTGCAGTTTATTGGGCAAGTCTAACAAATCAGAGATTGCGAGGGGTCGACAAAAATACAACAAAGCGGGTATTTGGATGTCTGTTTGAAATACTCTAATCCAAATATTAGTTCTTAGTTTGTAAAATATCACTTCTTGTATCTACTTTATTTTTGTAGCTATCAAGCTAGAAGATCACTTCACGGTCCATACGTAACGCAAAGTTCGTACAGACGACAGCACATCAAGTGTAACAATTACACTACGAAAGCCTCTATTGCGAACGTAGTAAGGGCGGGCTTAAGCTCTAACTGTTACTGTACAACGTTGGGTTCAAAATTTTCTACACTATAAAAAAAAATATTGGATAACGTATATCCAATATTTTTTATAGTGTAGAAAATTCGTCAACTATAACAACAAACAACGTACCACTTTTTTTTTACTTTATTTACTTCAGGCAAATTAAACCCATATGTTTACAATTCCAATGTTATTCTAATAATTAAAGTTAAAATTAAAAATAAATTAAAAATCAAAATTAGATTCAAATAAGTCTAGCACAAATAACATAATAATATATAATAAGTACTAATAATTTTCATGGTAATTAGTAGCCTTAAATCAATATTACATTGACATTTTAAATGATTATAATTTTCAAAATATTATTTTAACATTTCTCACTAGGTAAACCATGTTGCAATGTTTCAGGTACTGACAGTCAAACCTTTCCGCGAATACCTTCAGGATACCGTTGTAGCTAGCCCTCACAGTCACCAGTACCTATACTTTCATGGTTATTAACATTTAAATTAGAATCATGTTCAGGATATGTAATTTCTTTGTAAGCAGTGACACTGAGTCTAATAAAAGGGGCATCGATCAAAGCAAGCGCCAACGAAAAAGGATAGAGCGATATATCTGCCCACAATAAAATTGATTTCTACCCGCAGCTTCAGCAGTCTACCCGTGATCATGGCGCATGCAACTGCGCCGAAATATCGGGAACTCTTTACAAACAAATTACACGGTAAATACACCAAACATAATTCTAATTCAAACAAACAACATTTCTGGCAACTAGTCAGTTGTCGAGAATCCCGGACAAAGCCAGTGAATCATCAATTTCGCAGGGATCCAGAGATTATGTCGTAATAAATTAATCTCGCTTTAAAGAGATGACAGATTGAGATCGCGCCCCAGTCACGACTGCATTGCACAATGAAACCTTAATAATTTCGTTACGTTCATTTGCCATTTGTACATTGTAATTTAGTTAATTGGACTTCTCCAATTAATTCTTACATCGGATGAATGTTGAAGAATAATCTACGAACTAGAAAGGCATTTATTTTCAACCGAATTCGAAAAAGGAGGTGGTACTATAGGAGTGGTATCGTATATCTCCTTCAAATGTAAATCTACTCCGTTCATATTCGAGTAAAAATACTTAATACCAGGCCGCTCCTATATAAGTTTTGTCTGAATCTGATGGAAATCTTCAGAGCTAGGGAACGGAACTCCCCAATAAACGACAGTCAAATGAGAAGTCAAAAGATAGTTGTATGTAAGCAATAAGTACTTAAAATATGTATTACAAGCAGAGACTGAGAGACAGACAAGTCGATAATGCCGTCGCGTCGGTCACCCATCGGTTTTAGTTTTCGTTATTATTTATATTAAAAATATAGTTTTTATATACTTACAAAATACTTTAAAAATTATTAGACACTGTTATTATTTTATTGTAGAGTCGCAGGCGTTAAAGTGGCGAAATGTTTATAACAATAAGTAAAAATACATAGCAATACATAAATAAAAGAGAAGTGAAAGTTAAGATGGATGTAAGTTTGTCACTCAATTACACCAGTAAGCACACACGACAGCACATTAAGTGCAATAGTTACACTACGAAAGCCGCCTCTATTACGAACGCAGTAAGGGCAGTCTCAAGGTCAATCTGTTACGCTTGATGTGCAGTCGACAGTACCTCTAGGACGAACACTTTTGAATCAAATTTCGAATTGCTATCGTATCGAATAGTTACGTTAGCTTTTGTTTGGCTTTTGTTACAATTCGAAATTTAAAATTAGTCATGCTAGGGGTACGTATAAACCAAAATAAACGGATCTAAATGAAAATGGACTGAATTAAAATAAAAGGTACTTTTTCTTCCGAGATTGCGCTCCTGTGGGATAACGCGAATGAAGTCGCGGGCGCCAGCCAGTATGGATACGTTTACATTTATAATCTATGCAACGTATGGCGAAACACCCTTCGGAACTGCGTAACACTCTCAATGAAGTCTCGGAATGATTAATACACAAAGTGTCGGAGTTCTGAACAGCCACAGGCTTGGCTTTACATGAGATATAGAATTTGATGCTAAATAATATATCATTCCGCTGAGACACGTATTTTTGTTGGTAGGAAATGACGCCGGTATATTATCTGTTTATATTTACTTTGTTAGGTTTCTCCACCTCCGAAGATCTATAACAGATCTGGTGGTGATATCCTTCCAAAGTAGGTGGTAATAAACATAAGAAATACAAACAGACCACCATAGAACCTCGTCCTTATTTGAAGTCAGTTAAAAAAGCAATTACTTCAGGCCACGGTTACCAGTAAGGCGGACTGGGTCTTGAGTTTTAGACTGGCCTCTGAATAACAAAGCTCAAATCATAATGGGGATGGGCTGCATTTAAAGCTTATTGGAAATCGACTGGTGCTTTACTCCTTTACCTATTATGGTATAAATGTTGTATATTATGATTGTAGCAGAGCAACAGATATGCACTAACCCCGGTATTATGATGTCGCAGGTACTTACGTGATTAGGGGACTTTTTTAATACAAAACACGGTAAGCAGCTTAACATCACCTGATGAAAAGCGATAACCAGAGATCATACGCAAAGACAGCATGTGCATCATGAATACTCTATTTTAGCAACTTAATGCCAGCTCGACCTTAGCGGCCTATAAGGTACCTTTTAAAGGCTTGAACTGGCTTAAAAATTGCGGTTAATGAATAAAAATAGTTGATGTAGTTTATAATTACTTTTGCATAAAAGCAAAAACAGTTAGACATTTCATTTTAGATTCGTATACTGAATTATAAGATATTTTCTCTAGCAATAATTTATTTCACATTTTATGGTCTTTACAGAAGAAAATTAGCAAAATTTAAGTAGTTCCGTGTTGCATTGATAAGAAGAAGACTTAGTAAAGAAAGAATGAAAGATAATAGTTTAATCGCCACCAAAAAATAATAATTATAATGACATGATCAACTTATACAGTTACCAATTAGTATATCAAAAAGGTATCCGCTCAACACAATAAAAGGGATATTAGTAGATGAAAAATAGCATACACAAAAGAAGTCTTTATGACAAAGGGATTACGGCTAAACAGCTAGATAAATAAGTCCAAAGCCTCTATAATCAACTATACACAGATAAAATACATTCCCAAGCTCATTATTACCGGTTAGTTAAAATGAAACCACATTTAAACAGAAACTTCACGAGCAGTCATCGCGACACTAATCCCGGTATTACAGTGGGTAGTGTTGGCTAGCTGCCCGAACACCAAACATTTTACGCTTAAAATTTAATAGCAGTAATTGGATGTATCTCTGCGTTCACGTAACGCAGATTAAAGAAATCGGTACAACAGTTTAGATGAAACGTCTAGTTTACAGGTTAATAGTGGATACTTTAAATTGTTTAGCGCCTAAGACTCATAAGGATCATCATCGTCATCATGACCAGCCTATATACGTCCCACTGCTGGCACAGCCTTTCTACATGGGAGAAACACATGAGGAGTTTGGGACATAACTCCAACACGCTGGCCTTATGCGGGTTGGTGGGTCAAAGCGGTTGCAGCAACAACCGGGACCAACGGCTTAACGTGCCTTCCGATGCTCGGAGGAGCTCGAGATAACAAACTTTATTGACCCATCCCAGGATCGACCATGGCGAAAGTTGCTTTGTTTTTCGTATCGAAATCAGAGCGCTCGAACAATACGCCGCCGAGCTCCTCCTAGGGATCATGTGAAAATTAAAAACAATTTTTGTCCTGTACTTGTGGCTTATTAACAAAAGAAAAGCAATTCCGTAAGATGAGGAATAAGGACTTATGAACAAGATTCAGGATCAGCTCACAACGCAGTATTAGACTTAGCCTCTAGCTCAGGAAGGTAGATCCCGAAGGATTTAAATTGGTTGGCGCGTAACACTCCTAGGGATCATATGAAAATAAAAAACACATATCGTCCTGTACATCTTGACTTGTGTACTTAGTAAAAGATGAAAAGCAATTACGTAAGATGAGGACAAAGGAACATTGCTAAGGACTTATGGATAAGGTTCAGAGTCAGTACGCAACGCTGTTCTAGACTTCTGCTTCTAGCTGAGGTAGATCCCGATGGATCTAAAGTAGTCACGGCCATATTCTACATTAAAATAGACGTCATGTATCAGGCTTCACATACCGCCATTAACAGAAGCTAAAAGCTTCCATATCCCATAAATGCATCTACAGATATGAGTTTTGGGTGGGAGCTAATCCTCATTCCTGAGTGAAGAGATAATATGGTAAGCTTCTCTGTCATTGAAAAAAATCACAATCTACATCTCATTAATTTCTATAACAATGCAAGCTTAAAGTTTTTAAATTCATGCGGCCATAAGAAACCGTACATTAATTATTATCAGAGACTATTCATTGTAGAATTAGTCACGCCGCGATGGGAGTGGGAGTTTAAGAAATAAACACGCCTCCTTAGTTAATGGTTTTAATAAGTCGTAAAAACCAATCAAAAGAATCCTTAATGTAACTGTCTACCAGTAAATTATTATTGTCAATCCAAATTCCGTTTATAATCATTATGATTTTCTTACACTTACTGTTATCTAGCCCAAAGTAAGCATCATTCAGAGTTTATGTTATGGATACTTGATTACAATGATGAAGCCTTGATCTTCAAGCTCTATTTCTTTCTTTTATTAAAAATAGTTAATTTAATTTTAAAAATTCTGAAATTTTGATAGAAGCCATGTTAACCAACGCTCATTTTTACTGAATAACTAGCAAGCGGAAAACTTTGTGAATTTCCGGAGAAGCTTCAACATAAACTTTCTTATCTATGGATTTTTCTGTTCCATGTCTTACTTATCTACCAGTTCATTACTAGAACTTTGAGTTTTAGTTTTTTTATATATGCTTGGTTGCAATGCAAGAATCAGAATTCAGTAAACTTTAATATTATTTTCCTAAAGAAATACTTTATTTAACTTACATTTACGAATACAATTAAATTATTTGCTTTAAGTTAAAATAAACCATACAATCAACGCAATAAAGTTTAAATTATATGAAATTAGACAGAATTATTTATTGGAAAAGAAATATCTAGAGCCTGAAAGTGTTTTTTTTTTCAAATCATTAGAAATAACACATTTTCTGCAGTTTTCAAAACATCACGAGTATTGTAAGCTTACTTTTAATACTTTTTAATTTGCGATTTGCTGAAAAATTCAAAAAATATATTTTGTCCACCAAGATATTTTTCGAATATTTAATTGGAAAGCTCATAATTTTACTTGTTATCTGTTGGGGACTGTTACTCCCTATGTCAAATGTAAAAAAAATATTATCCAACATCCAAAAAGATAAAACCATGCGACTCTTAAGTTTTTTGAGCTGGTATTTAAACAAGAAATTATCATCAGAATTATCTGATGTGATGATCTCAAATCACCACACATTAATACTAGAAGGTAAAACCTAAACACATAGGCAAGAGAGTCATCATCATCATGACCAGCCTATATACGTCCCAATGCTGGGCATAGGCCTTCCTGTACGAGGAGTGTAAGAGAGTACCCACTAATTAAGAAAATTTTACCTGTGACCGTTACACTAATCCAGATTGTTGGCAGAGAGCCCAAAGGTCCAGTATTTCACCGTTAATTTAAAATGCAGATTGCCACTCATTGGCTAAATTAAACTTATCTTCCCGGAGAGGGCAATTCGGAATATATTCTGATTTTAAAATATTATTACATTTATCATAACGCATTTGTTTTAGGAGTTATTCAACGAGTTCATAATCCTTCAAGCGGCGTTATCCCACCGGAGGGCTATTACAATTGAAAAATGAATTGTGTCTCGGATCTTATGCTTGACAAGTAATAGAGCTATCGTATCAAAGTGGTTTTAAATATTGTACCGCAGAGGCGCTTCTTTATTTGTCAGATAAAAGCATATTAATATTATAAATGCGAGAAAAGTCTGTCTGTCCAAATACGCTGAACTGATTTAGATGAAATTTGGATTGAAGATTATACCTTAAGAAACGACATATAGGCTAACTTTAGCGCGGTGTACGATAAACACGCGGCTGGAGCATCAGGGAGCCACTTGTAACAAGTATTATAAATACAAAATTAACCCTGTCTGTAGGTCTTCTGTCTTTTACATTTTCTCGCCGAAACCATTAAACTGCTAAACCGATTTAGATGAAATTTAGCAAAGATATAGATTATTATATTCTCAGAAAGGACTATGGCTAGCTTTTGAAGCGAAACTAACACGCGGGCGAATTCGCAGGTGGCGACATAAAACACACAAATTCCTTGTCTTGGTAAAGCAATTTTTTTGGCTTCAGTCCAGTTCATCGAATCGAATCAGAATTAATCTAGTCACTTTTTATATGGTTACCTATGAAAGAGAAGTTCTATCGAGATTTTCAATGCAATAATTTTTATCAATCCATTTACGGATGAGATTTCTTAATAAGCACGCAAGCATCTTATATTGACTGCACCACGCATGACACATGATTTTTGAGATATTTTCTTAATTAGGTATATATTTTTAAATTAAATAATTGATTTTGTGCGTTTATAGCGCCTACTTTATGTAACAATTACAAATAAAGAAAGAAAATATTGAAAAAATTGTACGCTCTAGGCGGGAACCGAACCCGCGACTCCTGGAGTCCGGCCAGAGCGTACAATTTTTTCATCGTTTTCTTTCTTTATTGCTCTACCCGAGGGCAGATAGGCTGGATATTTACCCTCTTCCTGGGTCGAGGGAGGACTGTGTGGGGGGACCCACTAAAGCCCTCAGCGATGCACCTCTTTCCTGCCTACTGTCGACCGTGTGGGTAGATATGTATAGACTGCAGACAGTACGTCCGCTTGTCGACAGAGCAGTGTGACCTAATAAAGTCCTATCATATGGAGAAGGCTCTGAAAATGGCTTCCAATGACGTTCTTTAAAGTCGGCGAGCTGGTGCATTGACTCGCCAATTGGGCTACGCTAGAAAAAATTGTTGTTATCGCAATATGCCTAGCTCTCTTAAGATAAGTACTGACCTGACAACCAGTCTCGACATTGGCGTACATGCCCGGCCTCACCGGCACATGATTACAAGAGAAACTCGTCTCAGGGACTTCATGGTAGATGGGGAAGTCGATGCCGGGTTCTCCTGGTACGTTGCGAAGGTCCTGAGGCTTCTCGTGCTCCCGGAGAGGCTTGCGGTACACGTGCTCTTGTTCATGATCGTGTGCGTACAGCTGGTAGCGCTGAAAAGAAGGGGTTTATCAATAACGCCAAAATAGAAAATTGGTTTTCGTAAACTAAGAAAACTTGGGCACTTTTATCTCAATGTCAAATAGTTTTTCAAGGCCATTCGACCCGTTTTACACTTTGGCATATGGTTTCAGCTTTTTTAATACTATAATTATTATAATGATGACAAACAAGCATATCCCGCCTGATGGTAAGCAGTTACCGTATGTTATCTAATAGTGGGGCCATGACTAAGTCACAGTGCACTTCGACCCATTGGGATATTTTGTGCCTCCCCCGAGTTTACTCTTCCTGTGTCCAGAATATAGATGCCGTTAGCCTTACTATAGCTTTAGACAGAAAGAGCCTGTAGTCTTCTGGCTTTGGATATTCCACTTCCAGAAGGCTCATTCTGGTTCTAGCCAGGGCATCACAATGACACAAGAGATGCATCATTGATTCCTGGCATTCACCACATGCTCCACAAAGTTGTGTTGGGGAGAGTTGCATTTTATGTAGCATGTGGTTAGTAGCGAAATGCCCTGTGAGCGCCCCAATCAAGAAGCGAGCTTTTAAGCAGTTACCGTAACCTATGGATGCTTTATAACACTAAAGTACTATTCACGCGTTGTTCACTATTTGAAATTTAAGAGATACGCTGTCAAAAAGCCTGGCTTAACGGGCGGTATCCCTTATCTACTAAGATAAGGAATCCCACTCGCTAAATCAGGCTTTTTCATTGAGCTATAGCGACCTTATTTACTATAAAAGGGATCTTCTGTACCCCTAGCACGAACATTTTTTAATTTCGAATCATCTACGTATCATTTCCGCACTCATTCAATACGATGGCGATTCGAAATTTGAAAGTGTTCGCGCGAAAATGTCGCCTAAATTTGGGTCAAAAATTCCAATGGTCTCTTAATTGTTACCTCCTCAACTTAAAATACGAAATCTTTAGCATTGAATAAACTGATAAAACAATACAGGCTTCTCAGCCCCGCGGATAAAACCATTTTCTTAACTTCGAACAAATGAGTTCTTATTCCAAATCTAAAGTGGCTGTACAAGTGGGTTCATTACCGCTCACACTTGACCCAGTTCCAGTTTTTTCTTACAACACATCATGTGCAGGTGTGTCCAGCTCTTTATGTAACGTAAGTGGTCATAGTCTCAAGTTAAGAACGCGTAATGGCCTACGGCATTCATAGTTTTGTAAACTATAAAGTATTTACTAAAATTAGCATGAAATTATCATTATATTGGTAAGTGTGTAGCATTATCTACGTGCAAATTGGTTTTAGCATTTGTTACATTGCCTATGTCTTTACGGCTGTACTTATTTAGTTATTTATCTACAGATAAGCCTGTATGTTTATTAAGCTTGCCTTTTTGTTGCTTGGTGGGTTGAAATGGCAGCAGTTACAATCGGGACTACAAATTCGAGATTTTTATTGAAATCTGCTTTGTCTAATTAAAAGCAGAGCGCTCAAACCACTACGTCACGGAACTCCCCGAATACATAATAATATGTCATTCATTTATTAGGGATGCCATAAAATTAAGTAATGTTCTACGTATCTAGCAAATAGGTATTGTAACGGGAAAATATTCGTATTTGCGCTGGATCTAAAACACGTAGAATCGTGTCGCAGGTCACTCAAATATTTCCGCATGTGACCCTCGGGCCGTGCTTTGAACAGCCATACCGGCTAGCCGAGTAGTCAGTACACCTAGCTACAGGGGTCCTGGGTTCGAGTTCCGCACGGGCTCAATATTATATTATGCTCTAGATTGATGAGGAGTAATGGTGATATGGCTGGTAGCTGTTAGCTACTTAATTATTTTTAGCTTTTAGATTTCTGCAAATTTATTACGCACTTACAATAATCCCGCATATAGGGTCGTCTGGGTAGGCACCACCGCCTTTGTAATTGCAGTTTTCATTTTTAAATCAGTTCGCTGTGTTTCGGATTGAAGGGAAAGGTAGCCAGTGTAATTACGGGGCATGGACGGCATTTCATATTAGGCCTCTGGATGACAACGCACCTGCAATATCAAGTGGTTATTCCTTGTTATTGCAAGTGTCTATAGGCGGCGGTAACCGCTTACCATCAAGTGGGCCGTCAGCTTGTTTGTCATCTATGTAGTTGTATAAAAAATTACTAACCGCCCAGTAATTGAATATTCAATAAAAAAATCTAGGCAAGAACCTAGGTTCGACGCTAAACGACAATCCACATATCGCCTGGTCCTAAGCTCGTATGCCACACGATACAGATAGTGAGAGGGGCAGGGGCAACGTCCGCGCAAGTCACGGCCGCCCAGTTGCGCAAACGCAGCGGAAAGTGCAAGTTCCGATCCGCGCTAGGGCACGCGGAGGATATTATGCTAACGCGTTTAGTTTTGTAACGAATCTTGTTAATACGTATGTATTAATTTAAACGAGAAGTTTTTTATGGTATTTAAGAGAGCTCTATGTTATAAGCATTTATCAAGCAGCTTGGGAAAAGACGGAGAAATCCAAATTATTTACTATTAGAATAAACCATTCTTAACAAATTTTCTTCTGATAAAATTAACACATTCACACTGAAACAGAAAAAAATACTGTAAAGGTTCAATCAGATACACATTTAATTTGGTATGGAATATAATTAGTATAATTAGTGGTAATAAGAATATATCCAAAACATAAATTTCACAATTTTTAGTAAAGTATATCATCTAGAAAAAAATAATAAAACTAATAAACATATAGACGCTGAAACAGAAAAAAAACTCGAAAGGGTCAATCAGATACACATTTTTTGGTATTGATTTGATATTAGTGGGTATCAAGGATATCCAAAACATAAAGTTCAAAATTGAACTTAGATTATGAAAAGTGTCTAAGCTAGAACAAACTGGAACTTAGGTAATATCAGCAATAACATATTTTTAACCCCCGACGAAAAAGAGGGGTGTTATAAGTTTGACGTGTCTGTCTGTGTATTTGTGTGTCTGTCTGTGGCATCGTAGCGCCTAAACGAATGGACCGATTTTGATTCGGTTTTTTTGTTTGAAAGCTGATGTGCCTACGATGGTTCTTAGCTATAATTTATGAAGATCAGTTCAGGCGTTTGATGACTATCAGCTCATTTTCTACATGATAATAGGGTTTTACTAACTTTTACCCATCCGATTGATTTGAAATTTGAGCTGATCCTATACTATCAAAAAGTCTGCGAAATGCCTAATTCTTCAGAAACTTACAGCAGGTATAGCGTGTTTGGGCTTTTATGAATAGTCTCAATGGGATAGTGTTCGATAGATTATTAATGACGCCGGGGGTTACTTAAAATTTTAAATTTTGTATGTTTTAAGTAAGTGTGAGTATATTTAACTTGTCAAATTTCGAATCGTGGTCGTATCATATATCTTTCACGAACGCCTTAAATTTCAAACAAAAGACAGACGAAAGCTAACGTAACTACTCGATACCATGGCTATTCGAAATTTAAAAGTGTTCGTGCTAGAGGTACACTGTAGTGTGTACATGATAAAGGAAGGTACTTGGCATGACTAGAAAGAACAAATGTTGGAATAAAACTTTCGACATCCTGAGGCTTGACCTTAGCTTTTAGTGCAAAATGTAGATAGAGTAGAAGAAATTCACAGGGTTATCCCAAGACCTTAGCAGTTCAGTAGGTAGTTAGAGCATTGGGATTGGATCCGCTGCAGGACATGACGTATTTTCTAGTAAATTGAAATTGTATTCGATTTAAATCAAAATAGATTCTATTACACTGGAATTGCAGAGGAATGCAATTTGTGGAGATATCATTAGTGGGTCCCTTTGTCTCTACAAAAATTGCAATAAAACTTTTATGTTATTTAGGTATATTATGCTTTAGTAATACTAACTTCGTGTATTAGTCCCGTCTTGTATTCCCGTACTGGACGGTACACCGTCTGATGCTGGTACTGAGTTTGCTGTAACAAAAATATGTAATATAAATACTGGTCAAATTATAAGTACACTTTTTTTTGTTAAATTCTCCCTATAAAGGGAAGGCAAAGGGTACTAATGCCCATACAGCCATATCTTCAGTATTTCTTTTTTTCTTCATTTATTGCATTACTAGGGGGATCGTGTTGTACTGAAAAGATTTTGTGCGATTCAAGGTTTAAGGTTATGTTTTATCACTTATTATTACCGAACCGGTTACAGTTATAAGTGGTCATAAAAAACAGACACACAAAAGCTTATCGATTTAAATTGAATGGTTAATTTAACCAGACGGCTAACATAACGTTCAGCCATTTGGTAAGGCGCTCAATGACTTGGCTAGTTGTCCTTCAGCCGTTTTATTGGATGCCGCCGTTCAGCGGCCTAGGCGTCCAGTTAAGTGGCTAATTTAACCAAACGTCTGCGGTATATCTACTAACTACAGATATTTTTATAATAAACTAAAGATAAAACAATATTCAAATTTGAAACATTTACCTACACTTATAAAACGTTAGAAGCGGAATCTATCTGTTCGTTTTGCTGGGGGTCTAAAGGTGGCTTTCCACCAGAGGGGCGAGACGAGACGAGGCAAGACGAGATTTAAAATTTGTATGCCAAATTTTCAATTCTCTCCTAGCGCATCTTTAGTGGAAACCGTGTGGATTGACGAGAATATGCGAGGCGAGTGAACTTAAATATTTGTCTGTGTAAAAATGAACCGTATTGCTTCCGAAATAGAGTATAAATTAACTCTGCAACAAAAACACGCTTATCGCGATAAGTTTATTGTTGTGCGATTTCAATTCTCATTAATTAAAATATAATAAAACTAGAAAAATTTTTTTTTTCACGTCCTGAGGCAGGAATCTAAGCAGTTGAAATAGAATATTTCGACATTGTAGGGTGGACGTTAGCTCATAAACGCAAAATACAGATAGACTAGAAGAATTTCACAGGGATATGTCAAGTCCTGGGTGGCTCAGTGGTCAGAGCAGTCGCCCGGATTGCGAAAGGTCGCGGGTTCGATTCCTGCCTCAGGACGTGAAATTTTTCTAGTTTTATTATATTTTAATTACTAAGTAATTTTTCAAACATTTATAATAATGTTAAAATCAAAGAAAAAAAAAACAATTCTCATCTCGCCACTCTGGTGGAAAATCACCTCGCGCGAGCTCGCGCGGACAATTTTTAGTGGAAAAGGGTCAGTGCGATTTCAATTCTCGCCTCGCCTCGTTTCGCCCCTTTTTTTATACAAAGCACGGCAACTGACCCAACACCACCTGATGTGAAGCGGTAAGGAGAGTCCATATGCGAAGACAGCTAGTGCAGAATGGACATTGCACTAGCTGCCTCCACCTTGCCGGTCCAAAAGGTGCTTTTTCACGCCGCTCTTAAAAGACCCCATGTGATAGGAAGGAGGAAACACATGCGCTGGCAAAGAATTCTAAGTTCTGGAAGCACTACAAAGAAACTAGGAACTAAATTTCTTTGTGCGCGATGTTGAGGTGGAGACAGTAAATGGATGACTCCGAAGACCGGCACGCGAGCTCCTGAACAGAAAAGGGGAAGGTGGGATAAGGTCGAAAAGCTCTTCAGAGCACTCTTCGTGATAAAGCCGATAAAAGGCGCTAAGCGACGCAATGTCTAGACGCAATTGTAGAGGCTCAAGGTTGTTCGTGGCCTCTACATCGCCAATGATACGGACAGCACGACGCTGCAATCTGTCCAGTGCATCGAGGAGATACTTGGCGGAGCCATCCCACAAGTGCGAGCAATGTTCCACGCAAGACCGGACCTGAGTTTTGTAGAGCAGGCATAGCTGGTCAGGCGTGAAAATTCGACGCACCTTGTTTAGGACACCGCGCTTTCGTGAGGCTGTTTTGATCACGGTTTCGATGTAGTTTCTGGAATTGAGATCACAGCATATCTCCATACCGAGCAAGTTCAAGGAGGCCTGTGCCGAAAGAGTAGTGCCTTGAAGACACCCTGTGGTTTCTTAGCATTGAACTCAACAAGATTGTTAGATCCCCATTCAGAAATAACGTTCAACATCCTGTTGAGCTCAATAGTAAGATTCTCACTCTCTTTCACTGTTTCAGCGCGACCAGCCCCTGGGCGACCGTAATATCCCCCATGCACTGTACTGTCATCCGCATAACAATGAATGTTTCCTAATGGAAGCATGTCATTGATATGAAGAAGAAAGAGTGTGGGGGATAGAACAGAACCTGTGACCTCTGGTGGAAAACCATCTTTATTCTGAGATGAACAGACAAAGCTCACCTAACTAGGCGACCCTACATACCGGCCTACCAGGCCCGTATGTAGGGTCGCCTGGGTAGGTGCCACCGCCTTTCTTATTTCAGCCGTGAAACAGTTCGCTGTGTTTCGGATTGAAGAAAAAGTTATCCAGTGTACCTAATTACTGGGCATGGACGGCATTTCATCTTAGGCCTCAGGATGACAACGCACCTGCAATATCAAGTGATTTTTCCTTGTTATTGCAGGTGTCTAATATAGACGGCGTTAACCGCTAACCGGTGGGCCGTCAGCTAATAACTATCGTCAATAAAATTAATAATTATCTTTGTTTACTATAATTAGACTACCAGAAGTTAGAATTAAGCTTAAGCTTAGGTACAGACGACAGCACATCAAGTGTAACAGTTGCACTGCGAAAGCCGTCTCTATTACGAACACGGTAAGGGCGGTGTTATTTTACGCTTGATGTACTGTCGACAGTACTTACATAATAAGGTTATTATTAACTACTCTTATTATTACTACATATCATGTGTGTCTGTCACAGCCGTGAGCTAAACTGGTGTGTACCACTTGATTAAAACTAACCAAGTTAGTATAGTACCGTGAATAGCAGGAGAGCGGTCCCAAGGCGCCTAACTTTATTACCTAACCATTATCTAATCTGCCGCAGGGAATACAAACTGCCTTCACTACAATGCTTATAATCCACGCTTGTGGAGCAAGGAAGTCAAGTTACTTAGATAACAAAACACTATTTGAAAAAAAAATCTTATTAGGTCGCCACCATTGACGGTCATCATATTCTATGCTGTACTTTCAGTCTTCGCCCCCTTGGTAGGTAGGTATATCATCTTTCCACCTCATATAAAGTATTTTGTTGAGCCGCGCAAGACTCCCGGGATCATAATATAACAATTAAAAACCCATTGTGTCTGCAACATGTGGCCTTACAGGTTATTAAATTGGTATTCAAATTAAAAAGTGTTGAACGGAAATTAAAAAGAAAAAGGATTAGCAGGACGGCTCACGCTTGTCTAGCTTTTTAAAAATATTCTCCGTTCTACGTTTAATAAAAAAGTTTTACTCGGAAGAAACAGCAAAGTTTCAACTTAAGGATTTTATTAGTTAGTGCTAGGGCTAAAGTTTTTTTCTTATGATTTTTCATAACTGATCCTCCGTGGTAGCTTTTCCTAGCATAAATAATCTTAAAAAAAAAACAATTATTCATAGGTTTCATTTAAGGAAATATCTAAACTAAAAAAATCCGCCATCTTTTACAATCCAGGCAACAGCTTTGAGCACTGTCTGCCGGCTTGGGATACCTATGAGTTTCTTGAAGCACATCATCATAATCATCAGCCTATATACGTCCCACTGCTGGGCACAGGCCTTCCTACATGGGAGAAACACATGAGGAGATTGGGCCATAGCACCGTATAAATATATAAAGTGGGTTAACAACCGGAACCAACGGCATAATGTGCCTCAAGAAGCACAGAGGAGCTCGAAATTATAAATTTTGATTGACCCGTCCCGGGACCGACCACGGCGAAAGTTGCTTTGATTTCGTAATCGAAACCAGAGCGAACGAGCCACTACGCCACCGAGCTCCTCAGCGAAACGTTACTTTTAACCTCTATATTCTTTAATTAACAAACAGCCGTCATCTGGCTTCTCGAGGCAACTTTGCGTAACTCCCAATGAAACTGGTCTGCAGTGCTCAAACAAATTTATACATCACAAGCAACTCAATAAAGGAACCGCGCCGAAAGACGGCCGGTCCGCGAGGTGAGAATTTGTGAAATTACTGTTGAATACCAATTTGGTGGCAGAGTGAAGTTTGTAACAATTTTCACTTTGATGAGCTTGATCAAAGAAATGAAACTAAAAAACAGGCGTCTACAACCGGCCGGCGAAAATGAGAGTAAATTTAACCAACAGTAATTCGCCTTTGACGGGCTCTAGGGAGTACGGAGAAAGGAAAATTGCTAAAGTTACTGTTCCCTTATGAGGCCGAGTTATCGCTACTAAAATATCTATTTTGAGGCCGCGATTGACCCGCCCTTTTAACAACCTATACTTAGTAATTAAAATAGAATAAAACTAGAATTTTTAAAAAAAAAAAAAAAAAAATCTAAATTTTTCTAGTTTTATTCTATTTTAATTACTAAGTAATTTTTCTAACATTTATAATAATGTTAAAATAAAAAATTAAGAACCTATACTTAGTTCGAATACGTAACTAAAGTTTAGTTAATTTTATAATTGCCTATTAGGGTCCAAAAACACTAAAATACTCGCTCAAAATGGTTAGATTCTAATTTTTTTTATGATTCAAGAATAAATGTAAAAAATATAAAATAATGGAAAATAAATATAAGGAAGATTTGTCAAAATATTGATTGTTTTTTGTGTGCTTATTCATTTGCGTTGCGTTCATTTTCTCTTTCCATTGGGTATTTCTCTTATTTCAAAGTATTGATGAGTATTGATCTTATTTCAAAGTATTCTGCTTCAAAAACGATACACTTACGGCAACGAATAATCCAATCATCAAAACATTTTTAATCGCTGTTTCCGGAATTGAGTTTAGTTCGCGCCGCGAATTCTCTTTTATGTCTTCTACCGATTGAAAACGGGTGCCCGGAGTGGTAATTTAAAGAAAAAAAAAGAAAAGAAAAAGAAAGAAGTCGGCTGGAGCCATATCTGGTCAAAATGGTGTTTGATCGATGGTATTTGTTGAGTGTTTTATCAAAAATTCGTTCACAATGATGGCCTTGTGCGAAAGCGCATTATAGTGGTGTAAAATCCAAGAATTTTCTTTCCACATATCTAGCCTTTTTCGTCGAATTTGCTCTCTTAAACGCCGCATAACGCTCAAATAATATTATACGGCAAGAATTCCAAGTGCACAACACCGCGAGAGTCAAAGAAAATAGTTAACATTACTTTGACTTTTGATCGACTTTGGCGTGTTTTTTTCGGTTTCGGTTCAGTTGGAAAGCGCCACTCCGAAGCTTGTTGACTAGTTTCCATGTCAAACTCCTAAACCCACGTCTCATCACCAGTAACAATGCGTTCCATGAATGTTGGGTCGGAATTGACTCGTTCTAGCATGTCCTTAGCGACTCTCATGCATTTGAGTTTTTGGAGAAATTCAGGTCTTTTGAGACTAGCCGAGCGGCAAGATGTTTCATACCCAAGTGATTATTTAAATGGTACGGATCGACTGGTGAAATACAGAAAGTTAGCCGGCTATCTCTCTCAAAGTTGAATAAGGATTTTCAGTCACTATTTCCCTCACTTTTGTGACGTTAACTTCAGTTGCAGACGTTGATGGCCTACCAGGGGCAAATGTTCCATCACATCTCAACCGCTTTTGAACGCTTTGTACCACTCATAAGCACGTGTTTTTGATATAGTCGATTCACCTTAAGCTTTCTGTAACATTTTCAATTACTCCGAACACGAAATTCCATTGGCGATGCAAAATTTAAGACAAACTCTTGTTCGATGTTCTTGTCCATCATGAAATTCGCAATACTAGTGTAGATATGATTTAACTAAAAACAGCACTGTATTTGATATAAATGACAGATGCAACTCAAACTCCGCGCCAAAATGGAAAACAGTTGTGCCAATCTAACAACCAAAAAAATCAAAAAATTAATTTGGAACCATAAACAAATCATCCATTCCCGATACTTTTTTCACTGAATGTATATTACAAGTTGTTAAATTTAATTTGCTCTGTGGCGTATTGGTTTGAGCGCTCTGGTTTCGATACGAAAAACAAAGCAACTTTCGAGATGGTCGATCCTGGGATGGGTCAATCAAAGTTTGGTATCTCGAGCTCCCAGTGCTTCGGAAGGCACGTTAAGCCGTTGGTCCCGGTTGCTCCTGCAACCGCTGTAGCCCACCAACCCACATTGGGCCAGCGTGGTGGTGTTATGGCCCAAACTCCTCATGTGTTTTCCCATGTAGGAAGGCCTGTGCCCAGCAGTGGGGCGTATATAAGCTGGTGATGATGATGATGACATTTTATTTGTCATCATCATCATCACCACATGATTGACATATACAAATAAATGTTGGAATGTTTTCTTCCAAATTTTCGATAAAATTTCTATGCCACATAAAATTTATATCATCATACACAATGATATTATAAACTATAAATACTTTGCCAAGCTTTTTATAAATTGAATAACTCACATTTTCATAATATGTGTGAAAAGCCTACTTTTTTAACTGCAGTCAATTCCCTATTACTGCAATGAATGATAAAACGTCAGATATCATTTCGGAAATGTTGAATCATACAAGCAGTCGATTGAATAAGCCGCTTCAGCTCTTTGCACCCGATGCATCATCGATCGCACAAATGAGCTTTCATAACGCTTCTATCAAAGACTGATAGGTAGTCTGTGTGCAGTCAAAAGCATATACGCGGAACATGTTGTTGGATTTGACATTAAATTCAATTGGCAAAAATCAATCTATTTAAACTAATTATTTGTGTAGATGTTACAAGAAACGGAACGTTCGTGTCATTCGATCCCCACTCGAGGTTCTTTCACTTCTTATATCTCGTCTCGTTCAAATCACTGTTATTGCTTTGTCAGCTCTTCTTTCTACTGTGCTATGAATCAGTCGTAATAACTTCCTAGTGAAAATAATTAAACTGAATATAACTATCTTTCGTCTTTCGTTAATTCCGTATATTTATTCAGCAACAGACAGAAAGGTAGAAAGAGATGAAATATAATTTCTCATAGAGAAAAATAATTTCATCTCTTTCTACCTTTCTGTCTGTTGCGTCTCCAACGGGCAGTTAAGAGTGTTGCTGTTTGTACAGTCACTTCTGGAAAATGTACACACTCAAAGCTTCAAAATTTGACAATATGGACATTATTGTAGTAGCATTTTTTTATATAACCACCCGACAAAGAAGTGTTTACCGTCGCCCATAGACACCTGCAATAACAAGGGAATCATCACTTGGTATTGCAGGTGCGTCGTCATCCTGCAGCCTAAGGTGAATGCCTTCCATGCCCAGTGATTACACTAGCTGCCTTTCCCTTCAATCCGAAGCACAGTGAACTGCTTTACGGCTGAAATAAGAAAGGTGGTGGTACCTACCCAAATGACCCTACATACGGGCCTACCACCTAGTGTATAGAATCACGTGCGTGCAAAAAAAAATGTAAATTAAACACATTCGACGGTTGGTGTTACTTATTGCAAAGAGAATGTGCCTTATTAGATCTTATTTCTCGTCACTGTACATAATTTTTGAAGCCTTAAATGTATACATCTTTTTAGACGTATCTGTAGATACTAAAGCACCCTCAAATTTCGCCGTGTATAGACATAGTACCTAGTGTTATTTAGCTGCGATCTTATATAAGTAGGAATGTTTACTTTTAACGTTCCGTTAGAAAGAAAGAAAAATTATGATGTAATTACAGCCGCTATGACTTTGACCCTAATGATCTAATCTCTAAAACACTTTCACTTACAAAACGTTCATATAGACCATAACAATAGGTGGAAGCATTATTAAATAACTGGCAATGAACTAAAATATACATAACAATGGCTTCAAATAACAATTCTTTGAATCGACATTCCCACAATTGTTCCGTCATGTGATATTTTTATGGAGGAAATCATAAAAATATCGTATGACTGTAACAAGCGAAACGCCTAAACAAACAAAGAGGTTCCAACCTGACAAATATCACATTATTGAGCGGCGACCATTTGACCTGCGATATTTGTTTGTTCAACCCTTGTTGAAGCGTAATTCGTGTCTATTATAAGTTAGCTGTCTGTTTATTTCAATTTGTTGTTTTGTAGCTAGTAGGTACCTTCATAAAGAAGAAAGGCAGATTAAGTGTTTTTTTTAATCTGTCAAGCGGCGCTATACCTCTGGAAGTCTATGATTATTTACGGGTTATATATTAAGCGTTAGTCAATGAAACTGTACTCATTATACTAGCAAAACATGGTTATTACTTTTTTTTTGTAAAACGAGAATAAAAGTAAAAATGGAAAAATAAAAAGCAGAAAACAGTTTGCAGCAACGAAACTCAACTGGGCCGTCATTCGGCCAATGGATCAAGTATGTTTATGATGTTTGGTAAAAAAAAATGTCATCTGTCAATTCTGTCTGTTATTCGATTCGGCGTTTTGGTTGTGATTCTACAAGTGACAATAATTCCAATTTCAACGGCGGCATGTGATTTAATGATTCCGCGTTCAGTTGACCATTGAGTTCCTGATATACTTAATGTGTTGTCGTCGGTACCTATTTTCTGAATTATGACTAAGCAATAATAAATGTCAAACTATACATTATGTCATTGGCCTTTTATTTAATTAGGTACTTAAATGTTCCATGTAATCGAATCATTTTTGAATTAGCATAGGACCTATACGAGGTCGTTGACATTTGTAGGTTTTAATTCTGTTTATCTTAGAAACCCCGTTTTTAAAAATGAGCTATTTTTAATTAGACTTTGGCCCTAATTCTGGTGAACACACGCTTAATCTTAATTAAGTTTAGTGCATCTTTTTCTCTCAGTATTAAAAAAAAGGATGGTTGTCATGTAATTTGACGTTTAAAAACGTGCGTTCAATTTTTGACCCTGTTGAACGTGATAAAATTTATTTATTCTTTTTTGGACTCAATAGCAACATATCACAATTTTTACAAAATAAAACATAATGTACACAGGCGATCTTAACACAATACTGTGTTTTCTACCAGCAAACCTTTGAGTTCAGTGATTTCGATAGGAAGGTTTAATTGTTGTAATTGTGGTTTAACTTAAGTGTGCATTATTATTACGTAAAATCAATTGTGGTGTGTTAAAAAAAAATACTTCTATTCTATTTTTATTATAATGCAGTTTGTACTTCATTTTAAAAATAGAATAGACAATATAACTCATATTTTAAACCTTATTCAGTTAACCACAAATAGATTAACTAGAATCACCTCACCTGCAAATAAGCGTCCGACGCAAGTCCACAGAGTAGAGCTCCAGTGAGAGCGCGCAGAACAGCTTTTCCCATATCCCCGCACATTTTGCCTACACTTTTAGTCACTTTCGGAGGAATCGGTGAACGCTCAGCGAGTCTAGTACAAACTGAAATGTATGCGGCGGCGCCGGCGCCCCTCTAGTCGTGGTGGGTGCTGGCGAAACGCAAGGAAGGAGGTATGACCTAGGCTGGGTAAGAGTTACAATTTAATTTTACGTCAATTACCTCGATGCAGTTAAGGGTCATATTTGCCCGGCTAATGACTATCGACTATCTTCCGTTGACTCTTGTAATTAGTTTATGTAATGATATACGCCGGCCCTTTTATTTTTTGGTAGCGTAACTTGTTTCTCATATTGCAAGACACTTTATTCCAACTTTCAGACACAAATATTTTCTAAACGCAGGCAACTCGGTTCATTGAAAATCCAACCTAATTCTAATATGGTATTGATTGAATTTTAATACTATAATAAATGTTTGTATCCTACATCCTAACTTTGTATCCTACCTGTATCCTACAAACATTAATTTGAAAAATATCTAGACTATGGCGTGGGGCAAGATCTGAACCCGCTACTTTTCACAATCCTGGTGACTCAGGCCAGGTTAGGACAATGCAGAAATTAACTGGCTCAAGATTAGAGAGAAAAATAACATTCAATATCAAATTATATCCTTATTATATATACTTTGCAGGAACAGAACAATCTATTACAAAGAAAATAAAGCTTTCCGCAACCTTTTGTAGCCCGTTATGGAAGTATCGTACAAGTAATTCCGAAGTATAACAATTATATAAGCTTGAGTAACTTAAAAGCCGTTTGCTTGTTTTGTTTAGCTAAACTACTACGTAACAGATAGCTTAGTTTTAAATTGTGAAGATTGGAAAACCGTTCATACGACAGACAATAAGTACCTATTTGTCTAGTCACAGGTTACAAGACCTCTACAAAAATTTATTAGCATTTTTTCTTTGACGACACCGCTTTTACGTAAGTTGGCGGTGTGGAGCAACACAATGCAGACTCCTATACATTTATGTGCCAACACTTTTTACGGCTGGCTTATTTTTGATCCCCTGACACTAAAACGCTTCCTAGAGCCAGAGCACTAAGACGGTTTCTATCTACATAAAAAATGCAAGAAACAATATGCTATTTGGTTTAGATCTTCTGTCTTCTGTCGCATTTACACAATGCAAGTTTGTTATCAATGATACGACATCATCGTCACCAGCCTATATACGTCCCACTGCTGGGCACAGGCCTTCCTACGTGGGAGAAATACATGAGGAGTTTGGGCCATAACACCACCACGCTGGCCCAATGCGGATTGGTGGGCTAAAGCGGTTGCAGTAACAACCGGGACCAACGGCTTATCGTGCCTGCCGAAGCACGGAGGAGAACGAGATTAGAAATATTGGTTGACCCATCCCAGGATCGACCATGGCTAAAGTTGCTTTGTTTTCGTAATCGAAACCAGAGCGTTTCAGTTTGACCTTGAGGCCGCCCTTACTGTGTTCGTAATAGAGGCGACTTTCGTAGTGCGACTGTTACACTTGATGTGGTGTTGTGCGTACAAAAATATCTCATAAGGACAATATCGAAGCAGCTCATCAAAAGATAGAACAGTCATTAACAAAACGAAGTGATTGGTTTGGAAGTTTATGGCGCCATTTACTAAAGTAAAAAAGATTTTTAAAAAAGTGCTTAAAGAACGCAAGCTCTGGAAAAATAGCCTTTCAGTAGGTAGGTAAATACGTACCTAACTATTTATACTTATATACCTAGGTATATTTCTTAATGCCAATTTGTGTTGTATCTTTTGTAGTGTTTGTTTCAACTATCAACATTTGTCAAGCGGCTTTGTCCTTACGGAGGGCTATAGGAGTTGAAAAATCAATTGTGTCTGGAATCTGATGCTTGACGGGCTAGTTGATCTGTAGTTAATCGATGTGAGTGACTACTGTTCTACATTGTGGCTTCTTATAATACTGTCTTATGTACACATACTATACATAATAACAAGGCAATGAATCTATAGAACACGCATCTTTTAGTAAGGGTCACCAAAACTTGGAACAATTATCATTCTCATACGCTTTTACTTACCTACTTTAAAATCTTGAAGTGATTGATGTTATTGATCGGCGTTCATTATTTCATGATATTTTATTTCCGAATTTTTGATCACAATTAGTGAGTACCTATGCATTTAATTTTAAGTATCTCAGACTTAAGGAGAAGTACTCAACTTCAATTCTGAAAATGTCAAACGACTCGTATGAATTTTTTCTTATCAAAGCTTTTTATACTTAGTTGGTTACATTTTAAATACTCTCGAAACATCAATGGCGTTTCATAAATCAATAAACCCATCAATAGTCCTTTTGTTTCAGTGATTTTACCCACAAAGCTCCAAAGGAATAGGTTCACATAGTTTCGAAAAATAGTTTTTAAAAAATCTCCATAACAGTTCGGCGGATGAACGCGCTCAAAAGTGGTTTGTTAAACTTTTAAACATGCTACGTAGCTATAGGTTCGTTAAAATAAAATCACTTTACCGGATTTAACTAAGAATCCAACGCGTGTCAAATGGATACACTTTGATTTGACTACAGTGCTGGCGAACGAATATGAGACAGTACACTGTGTCACGTATCTTTTTTAAAAGCTTTTATTTAACTTGCTTATGTTCGGGTGGAATCTTGCGACTCGATTTTGAAGCAGATATCTTCAACCGATTGAGCTGAAATTTTCTGAAAAAAAAACATCTGACTATGTGTTAATTAAATTAATGATAAAAAATAATCAATCACAAATACTGAGAAAGCCAAAATAGTTGATCACGGTTAAGTGAGTAAATAAAAATAAAAATAAATAAAATAAAATATATAACAATAAAAATGACAGACAAAGTTTATATTGTTTAATTTATCAAATATCTTATTTTTAACTCACAACAGACGCAATTCGAGGTACTGACACTGTTAAACATATATCAGCTTAAATAATTTATGAATGTCGCTGCTCCTCTAGATTGATATAGTTTGGAGTATGTTTTTAGTACTCTGACTAAATTGAAATCGAAAAAAAATAAAGGCCATTTGAAAAGAAATTTTGTCAGAATGTGTTGGAAAATAGCTGAATCCCGCTTTTATGGATTTTTTCTTAGTTATGTTGGTACTTTCATTTATGCTAGTGAGATGCACGAGGTCTGTTTTTTAAAAAAAATTAATACACAAATAAGGAGGTACTCTACCTTGACTTAAAAAAAGTTATAGAACTATCTATGAAATAGAAACTTCTTAGTCATTGAAATTAAAACTCTATGGTAATATTAATAACGACCATACACTTGCGCCAGGAACATACATTAGGTGTTCCGCTGAGCTGCTCTTGCGCAACGTCGCAGACCGGTAATTGTTGCCTACCGGCTAAATATCCAAAGTTGGCGAACGTACTGTCAATCGCAGAAACTTATAATTTTGATTACTAACTGGTTTATTGGTTTCATTTAACTTTCAAAGTAATGATTTCTGAGATATCATGACCCTTTTTCTCGGATATTAACTTATTACTTCAATGTAATGTTTTCTTAATTTTCTTAGTGGTACTCCTGGTTGTTTTTGATTCCAATTACGAAAACTAAGCAACTTTCGACATGGTCGATTCCAGACGGTGCAACCAAAATGTGTAATTTCGATCTCCTCTGTGGTTCAGAAGTTGTTGCTGCATCCGTTTTAACATACCAACCCATGGTGGAGTTATGTTATATACGAAGGCCTGTGCCCAGCAGTGGGACTTATATAGGCTGGTGATGATGATGATGATGTACTGTGCCTACCTGGTCACCGACATCTTTGATATATTTTTGAATTTCCTTATTCTTTTGTTTATTATCTGTCACTGTTTCTTCTATACCTTTCCTTCGAGTAAACGATATTTTTTAGTACTTACCTACTTTTTTTATAAATAACCTTGACTCGAGAACCAATATATTATGTATATTTTTATCATACAAATGTCTGTCTCAGCTGGGATTCAAACTCGGGACTCCTGACTGAGTACCCTGCTGCTTAAGTACTGACCACTCGTCGCGTGTCGTTGACATTTATATGGGCAACTAACATACACTTTTCACATTAATAGTGCAATGAATAACACTTTAATAATGGCTTGTTAAGCAGCTGTTATTAACATATCTTTACACCGGGAGGTAGAGAACACTTACGCGCACGATAGGAACTCAAATGTGAAGGTTCCAATCATCTAGAAATTTTGGATAATGATGCTTCTCCGCAGTTTCTATTTTTATCTATGTAGGGTCCCTAGGGCTGTCATTAAAACATAATTTCCAAGTAATAACATTTTATTTTAATGTAGTAGTCATGCTTTGATCATTATCATCATCATCACCAGCCTATATACGTCCCACTGCTGGGCACAGGCCTTCCTACATGGGAGAAACACATGAGGAGTTTGGGCCATAACGCCACCACGCGCGGGCCGAATGCGAGTTGGTGAAATAAAAAGTAAAAAGATAAGAAGTTAGGTGAATCATCTCTGAGTCACCTTCTCCTTTTACAAAATCGGTACTGATAATGGTAGCTTATGTATGGAGTCTGTAAAAGGAATCAATTGAGAACTAACAAATGTGCATGGTTTTAAGAAGCTGCATTGGCTTTTGCTTAAACTTTCTTATTTTTGTTGTAAGAAAATACCAACATTTTTAAACCTTTCGTATTTTAATCAATTCTCGTAATATATTGAGATTTCAACACGTTTGTAAAAGGTGTTTGGTTATAAAGAGCAAAAATCCAATAAATTCCCAGAAAGACGGTTTGAAGGTCTGATATAAAATTACTGTTCGCTTCCGGGAATCTCAATTTTCTATTGAATAATTTATTTAATCTCTTTCGACGTCTCAATCTTGAACATGATTACTGTTGATTTATACAACATAATTAGGCAAACTGCTTCGGTTACATTAGTTACAACCAAAATTTATCGAGATATAATTACAGTTTATTTTATTATTAACAGTTTATTTAACAAAACAGTGCATCTCTATGCAACTTTTTTTTTGGCTAGCTGTTACCCGAAGTTATATAGTCAATTTTTTGAGCTGCAAGTAGTCAAAAGTTCAGTTGCATTTTTTCAGTGTAATAAAAAAAATATTATATGTATTCTCTCCTCTCAAAACTTTGCCTAAAAAGGTTTGATTTTTGTTATAAAGCGAAGTTTTTCCCAAATAAATTGCAACTACCTAACAGTTATACTGATATTTATAGAAGAAACTGCTTTTTTATGTCGGTTCAAATATACAACCATATACCGGCAATGTTAAAGTCACTACCCCTAAACAGATTTAGATGTCGTTTAAAGAGATGGCTACTTGATATGTGTTTTTATTCGGTCAAAGAATTTTTAGCATATAAGATTGACAATAAACATTTATAATCCGTATCTTTATAGTAATGCTTGTGAAATTTAATAATACTTAATAATAAACTAACATAAATATTTTTTGGCAATTTAATGTTGGATTTGGAAATATGTATTCTCTTAAAGTTCTTGTCCTAAATATTGCATGCTGTATAACAGTGAAATATGTGAGACTATTTTAAATAAGTATGAAGAACCATTTATGTACCATATTTTTAGCAATAAATAATTTTTGAATTTTGAATTTTGAAGTATCAAGTGGCAACCCTTGCTGTGCCATATCTATCAAAGATTATGAAATACTATTAAAAACTAATGTTTCATACGCTATTATGCTAGGAAGGAACAATGTAATGGTCTAATAGAATTTACGCAATTTCGTATAAAAACATTGTTTCCTTAACGAACGTACCGACACTTAAATACGTTGGAATTTTATTCGTACTTAAAATCTTTATTTGCTTGCTTTATTCTTTGATGATCATGCTATTATTTAGCTTTGAAATTATGACTTTAATCCGTTATTATTTTTGCGTATTTTATATTTAGATTTTGCCTCTATACATTTTATTTTTAATAACTATAGCAGGTATTCAATAGGAAATTGGTTACTTTAAATACTAGATCTCATTATTCTTCACAATCTGGCAGAAGCATTTTTTTGTCTAGTTAGTATTTTTTTAGTAAAATACATGCGCGATCGCTATTCAGTGCTGATTTAGTGATATCTTACTCTATATGTCTCTGTCGAAACAACATTTCGATATAACGCCTTAATATATAAATCCATACTGATTAGGTATATTAAATGATATTTTAAATGCAAAAGTAACTCTATGTGTCTGTCTGTTACGTTTTTACACTAAGCCGCTGAACCGCTTTATATGAAACTGGTCATGAAGATAGCCAACATCAATATCCAAGTGGGCATTATCTATATATATAAAAGAAAGTCGTGTTAGTTACGCTATTTATAACTGAAGAACGGCTCAACCGATTTGGCTGAAAATTGTTGGAGAGATAGCTTAGAACTAGGAGACGGACATAGGATACTTTTTATCCTATTCCCGTGGGACGTCACGTGAATAGGATAAAAACGTGGTATAACAAAACGCAACTGACATGGAATAACAAAACGCAACTGACAGCAAATCAAAAAATTTATCAGTCAAAACATTAATCTGGCCGTTCATTTCTTAAAAAATTTACAACACGCAACTGACAGCTAAACGTAATGTTGTCTATGGTTAAGTATGGTTGAAAATTTTTAATTTTGAAGTCGACCGGTTGATGTGTTTGTTTCGAGTTTCTATTTAATAAATAACAATCATTGCCAATTTAAATAAAAAGTGAAGTGAACTATAAAAGGTGGTAAACCAAAAACGCATCAGACTTGGAACAACAAAACGCGCATCTAGAACCCCCTTATTCTCAACTGTCGGATGACGGATTCGATTCGAAAAGTCACATGCCGTCTCGCTTTGACGTATAGCGATAAAATGTGACAGGTATAGAGTTTCCGAAATTCGAATATTTTCCGACAGTTGAGAATAAAGGGGCAGCTAAGTAATTTTGTCATAACAACAATGTATTTAGAAACATTATTTCTAACTAAAAAATAATGAATAAGTAGTTGAGTGAGCGAGCAATTTTAGCGGCTAAGAATAAAGATGTAGATGACCTGAACTACATAATTCAAAATAAGATCATTGGAACAATGCATTCATTCAAATCTATTGACTGCGTCACAAATGAAGATGAAGCTACCAACTATCCAATTGAATCTTTTAACTCCTTGGATGTGCCTGGCTTAGCACCGCACAATTTACGCCTAAAGGTTGGCTCCGTAGTAATCATGCTTCGAAACATAAACCAACCAAAACTGTGCAACGGTACGCGTTTGGTGGTTAGAAAATTGATGAACAATGTAATTTACGTGACGATACTGAAAGGAAAATTCAAAAGTGAGGAAGTTCTCATTCCGAGGATACCGATGATCCCAACCGATATGCCGTTTGAATTTAAAAGACTTCAATTTCCGATCCGTCTTGCATTTGCCATGACCATCAACAAATCACAAGGCCAATCCTTAAAAGTTTGTGGTTTGAATCTAGAACATCCATGTTTTTTCCATGGTCAATTATATGTGGCATGTTCACGGGTCAGAAAACCATCTGCGTTGTTTGTTTTTGCGCCTAATAATAAAACGAAAAATGTTGTGTATCACAAGGTACTTAAGTGAAGAGCAACCTATGTACTGAAATACAGACATAATAATGAATGATTAATGTAGGTACTTAATTTATTTTTGTATTTTTTCTAATAAAAAAACAAATTCCAAAATCTGCTTATTTGTTGCCTTTAAGGCGGAACAGAGTTCGCCGGGTCAGCTAGTATTATATAAAAATCATAATTACTTTAAATACCTCACATCACTAAGTGGTAGACCCATATGTAGGGTCGCCTGGGTAGGTACCACCGCCTTTCTTATTTCAGCCGTGAAACAGTTCGCTGTGCTTCGGATTGAAGGGAAAGGTAGCCAGTGTAATTACTGGGCATGGACGGCATTGCATCTTAGGCCTCAGGATGACAACGCACCTGCAATATCAAGTGCTTTTCCTTGTTATTGCAGGTGTCTATAGGCGGCGGTAACCGCTTCCCACCAGGTGGGCCGTCAGCTTGTTTGTCATCTAGTTGTATAAAAAAAAAAATAAAAAAAAAAATCACACATCACCAGCCTATATACGTCCCACTGCTGGACACGGCCTTCCTACATGGAAGAAACATGTGAGGAGTTTGGGCCATATCAACACCACGCTGGCCCAATACGGGTTGGTTGGTTAAAGCGGTTGCAGTAACAACCGGGACCAACGGCTTATCGTGCCTTCCGAAGCACGGAGCGAGATTATAAATTTGGGCTGACCCATCCCGGGGCAGACCACGGCGAAAGTTGCTTTGTTTTTGTATTCGAAACCGCTATGCTCAAACCAATAAGCCACCGAGCTCCTCATTTTACATTTTCATTATTTATATATGTATTTTTAAAATTGAAACACCTACGACGCATTATTAGCCCATATAAAAACTATTTGCTTTCTTGACTGCTCCGAGGCAACCTTCATCAGTACAGTCGACATCACATCAAGCGTAACTCACTCCGTTCGCTGGAGGCGGCTTTCGTGGTTCATCTGTTACACTTGATGTGCTGTCGTCTATACAATGTACAGTGATATAATACTGTTAACACAAAGCAATAATTGCTGCAGTAATCGTTACGAGATAGCAACACTTTCAATTAACATGCTTCTGTGGGTACGCACACATAATCATTACGTATAAATAGTGGTGATAGATATAGATATATGTATATACGTCCCGATCCTGAGCACAGGCCTTCCAATATGGCAGGAATACATGCCCAAGTGCCAAAGCCCTATGCGACCCTCATGTGGCCCAATGCGGGTAAGCGGATCAAAGCGGTTGCGGTTGCATGCCTTCCGAATGGCGAAGGAAGGCACCTCGGATTGAACCTGCGAAGTATTCTGAGCACTAACCGAAGTTAGTGCTCAGAATACTTTGCAGGTTCAAGTCCAGCCCCTAGATATGGATTTTTCTAGATTACGTTATTTTCTAGTTAAGTAAGATTTAAAATATGCTCGTCTTTTATATTCTTATAATTTTGTATTTACAATAACACTAGCTTTTGCTCACAACTTCGTCCGCGTGGAGTTGGTAATTTAGGTAGCCCTATCACCTCTTTAAAGAAAGATATCTGGAATAAAAACTATACTATCCCGGGACTATCTCTAAACCAAATTTCATATAAATCAATTCAACGGTTTAAGCATGAAGAGGTAACAGACAGACAGACACACTTTCTTATCTATAATATTACTATGGGTGGATTAGTTGACAATGTAATTTGTCTATGATTTTTGTAAGAATGTCATGAAATTATCAAATATATAAGACGTATTCGAAAGTTGCTAAACATTTCTATGAACTAATACAACCCATGTTTTAATTTATTGTCGTATTGTCGCCACGACCCTGTAGATGCAAAGACAGCTAGTACAGCTTGAACTAACTCTTCTAGACGCTTCACACCTATTTGTAAGGAACCCATTTTATAGCCGGGACTGTAAGGTGGGTACACAATTTGAAAGGGTTTTATGTTCCTGTAACTGTTTTTATTTTTTTAACCGCCTCTCTGGTCTAAGTAGTGGTTGAGACCACCGAACTCAGATCTAGAGGTCTGGGATTCGATTCCCGTGGGGGTAGAAATTTTCTGCTAGGTTTGGTTTGTGGAAGGGCTTTTCTAAGTCCGCCTGGCTAGCTACTACCATCTTACCTAAGTCTGCCGCCATAGCAATAATGTTAACGGCATTGTTGTGTTCCGGCAGTTAGAGGTAAGATAGCCAGTTCCTCTGTGGTTGACGAATCCGGGTGTAGCTCGCTTCCATCGTCGGCCTTATCTTCACTTACCATCAGGTGAGATGAAGGTCAAGATCACTATTGATAAGATAAAAAAATAATGTGTGCAAGTAAAGCATTTTATTAGGTTGAAGCAGTTGTCCTACATATAGTCAAACTATTGTGCTAAACTTGGTGTCAACGATCTCGGTAAACAGGTTGGTTTCGAAACCAATTCCTCCGCAGACCTTCCGTAGACTTGTTCCTTTCTACACTAGCGGCCGAAGCAAGTGGGCAAAAACGAACAATTTGATTTCTAGAACAAAAAAAATGTATGTTCAACTTCGATTATTTATACTATCGCATTATATTCTTATTCTATATCAGTGTTCAATTGGTTGATAGATATATTACTCTGTATCTTACATTGGAAATACAGATTTCCTAATTTTATTAATTTTTTTATTCATTTCTCAAGAATAGGTGCATCAAAAAATTTAGAAATGTTTTTTTAAAATGAAAACATTTTGCTATGTCATTAGATCACTTATGATTTCTTCTTTATAATTGTTTTTTGTTTAAGCTAAATATGCCACAAAACACCAGTGAGATAAAATTATTTTCTACCATTTTATTTACTATTTTTGCAGAATTTCAGTTGGAAACACAGTATTGACGTGGTAATAAATAAAATATATAGAGTTCTGAAGTAAACGGTGTATATTGATAAACAACAAAAAGGGATGTGACACACAGATGGGCGGGCGAAGGGTGTTGTCAAGATAACGCATAGTAAGACGTGTTGAGAACATCACTCGCCTAGCTTATCCTTCTGTCCCGACTGATAAACTGGCGAATGGCTTTGGGGGAGAGCGCAAGTCGTGAGGATCCCCAAGGCAAGTCTGACCGTCATCCTTCACGTGGTTGCTGCCTGTTCTTTGTCTGATTCCTTCTGAAACAGACGTAACAGAAACGGTCAGACGCACCCTTTACCTTTTCCTCTTAATCCTTATCCTTCCTTTCACATTTTTCCCTTCTCTCCTAAGGCTGACCCTACAAAGGCCTTCGGTTTCGGTGGGAGTTGGAGGGTGACTCACCGGACTACACAGCCCTCCCTGCGTTAAGACCTACGCAGTTGAGCGCCGTACGGGAGGATGAGGGAGTCCTGGGAGGTTGAGCGGCGTGAGGGTCGGTGGTTAGAACCCTCACAACGCAACACGCCCCTTTGGTCCTGATTTCTGCCTAAACGGTTGCCTTCCATACCAGCCATGTGGAGGGAAACGGTCACGCGTCAACCGTCAGAGGGACGCAGGCTAGTTGCGGGGAGGTACGGCAATGGTCATGCTGACGGAGCGAGGGTGTGTAGGCAGTTCACCTACACACCTCGAGCACCCGATGTCGCGCCCTCTTGTTAACTCCTCACTACTATATCTGTCCAGTAATCCTAGTGTACCAGCAATGGACACTCCCAAATGTGCGGGCTCCGTGGAGGGTGGGAAACTGGATAGACGAATTTTTATAACACGAACTATGGCACAACAAAGTTCGAACACAACCATCACTACTCCCGAAGGGAAACCGGAGGGATACTGCAGTGATCTCGGGCGGAAGGGGAAACCCAGAAACCCGATCGATCTGGCACTAACAGCGGGCAGCAGTGCTCTCGATGGAACGAGGAAACCTGTGAACCCGATCGAGCTTAGGCCTACGGTGGGTAGTGCTCCTGGGGAAACGGGGAAACCCGCGAAACCGGTGCAGCTGACACCCACTGTGGACAACAGTGCTCTTGGGGGAACGGGGGAACCTGGGAAACCGATCGAGCTGGAACCCACAGGGAAAACATCTGGAGGGAAACCGAAAGATGCATCCCACTTCGCAGTTCCGCAGCCTAACACTTCTGCCGCGGAACTAAACAGGGAGCTGGACTCTACCTGGTCTGTGGTGGGGAAACCGAAGAAGAAGACCAGCAGACCCCTTGCAAAAGGGGAAAGCAGGTCGACCGACTCGGGGAACACGCCTGGACATGGTGGGGAACAGCCCGCTACCAAACAGAAGAAGAACCGGCGGAGGGAGTTGAGGAAGCCCACCGGTACTTCTTTCCCGAAGGAGACGCCTCGGAGCAGCGCGGCGAAGGAGACACCAGTGGGGGAAAGGACGGACACACGGGGCAACCCGCCGCCCAAGAAGCCACAGGTGAAACCGGGTCCGAGCGGCACCAAGGCCGTCTCGGCGGTAACAGGGCAGGCAGGGAAAGGGGAAGCCAGAGCCAAAAGGGCCAGACTCGATGAGACATCGTCACCTCGAGAGCCCAAAAAGCAAAAGCTGAACCGCTCCCACGGCCCACGACCCGCCACCTACGCGGCTGCAGCCAGCACCGACAGCTGCCCTGAGACACAGATCGCGATTACCTCGCCGAAATGTGGGTTTATCTCACGGACGGCGGCCGATCAAATCCAGGAGTATCTGTCGGACCGCATTGACGACCTGGCAATGAGCGATACCCCGGTTATCCAGGGGCCAGCTTTTTGCGGAAGGCCTACCTTTCTCGATGGGAGCCTGCGTCTCATTTGCGCGGACCAGGCCACCGTCGACTGGGTCAAAAACACCCTCGCAGGTTACACACCTCCGGATACGGATGGACTCACCGTACTGAGGCCTGAGGACATCCCCAAACGAATCCGTTGCGGAATCTTGTTGCCGAAGCTGGAGAGTGACCGGACAATGATCGGTCGACGCCTCAGGCTTTCGAACCCGTGGGCGCAGGTAGGGAGGTGGCTGCTCCACGCGGTACATAAACAGGAAAAGGCGGGGACGACGTTCATCGTGGTAAGTCTACCAGAGGACGTCGTTCCCCATATACTGCAAAGGGGTCGTAGACTGAGCTACCAACTCGGGTCGGTCTACATGAAGTTCCAAGACGCCGGGGGCAAATTCGTAAGCACACTGCAGACGAGCGTGCCCACCGCGGGGGACTCCAAGACCGAACCGAGCCCTTCTGCTGAGACGGTGACAGACGAGGTGCCTACCAGCGCCAAAGCTGGACCGTCTCAAGAGACCGTCCTTACGGACGCGGAGGGCGAGCTCCTCCAACTGGAGGAACTTGCGCTTGGAGGGGACGTTAGCCAAGATGGCTTCCCCCTCTAAAGCAAAAGTTCTCCAGTGCAACCTCCACCACAGCATCGCGGCAACGGCTCAATTACGTAGGTGGTTGGAGGTCAACAACACGGCCGTCGCCCTGATCCAGGAGCCGTGGATCAGGAGTGGTACAGTTCGAGGGCTCTCTAGTTTAAGAGGTAAGCTCATGTGTGCCACAGTAAATGACATAAGGGCCTGTATTTACATCTCTGATAATATCAAAACACAGCTGCTAATGGATTTCTGTTCCAGAGATCTCTGCGCCGTAAGGCTGTTACCTAACCAAGCAAACAACAACCTTGATATGGTCATTGCATCAGCTTATATGCCGGACAGCGAGCAAGCCCCGACAGAGGAAGTGGCTCGACTGGCAAATTTCTGCGAGAGACGTGGACTTGAGCTGATCATCTGCACAGACTCCAACGCCCACCATCCGTTGTGGGGAATGGATCAAGCCAACAACAGAGGTAACCAACTTGTTGAATTCCTTCTAACAACTAACCTAGAAATAATGAACAAGGGCAACGAACCTACTTTTGTCGGAAGACGATGCAGGACTATCATTGACCTAACTTTAGCATCACCGAAAGCAGCGGACCAAATTCTAGACTGGCACGTCTCGGATGAGGCCTCCTGCTCAGATCACCGGTGGATTCGCTTCGAAATACAGGTACCTCTCATAACAGTCATACCCCGGAGATATCCCCGAAAAACTGACAAGAAGAGGTACGCTCAACACCTTGGGGCCTGTCTGAGTACAAGTATCACCAGGGTCAAGTGTACCGACACAACGCAAATCGAAAAACAGGTAACGGAACTTAACGATGCCTTAATAAACAGCTTCTATGCAGCCTGTCCACTCAGACAGCCGCAGTTGACCAGGCCAAGTAAAAACCATTGGTGGGGACCAGAACTGGAAAAGCTGCGTGCTACTGTAAGGAAGAGGTTCAATAGAGCAATGAACACCAGGGATGACGAGGACTGGGACAACTACAAGGCAGCTAAAGCTAAGTATAAAAAACGTATCAGATACTGGAGGAATGCATCATGGAGAAATTTCAGCAATGAAATAGAATCCAACGTGCAGGCAAACCGGATAAGGAAAATCATGGCTAAGCAGGGGACCTGTGAGATCGGTAACCTGCGTAGACCTGATGGATCCATGACACTCAGCCCAGATGAGTCCATGGACATTCTCCTACAAACACACTTTCCGGACTGCCAAACCATGAAACAGGTAAACTGGCAGGACATCCCTGTCACAGCAACGGAGGACAGCTGGGAACTAGCCCGTGTAATTGTAACAACACAAAAGGTAAGATGGGCTATAAACAGCTTCTCACCGTACAAAGCAGCAGGTACCGACAACATTTTTCCTGCATTATTACAATGGGGCGGAGAAGAAATCACTCATGTGCTCACGAACATACTTCAGGCTTGTCTGGCGTATCAGTATGTCCCTCTTCCATGGAGAGAAGTCAAGGTAATATTTATACCCAAACCAGGCAAATCTGACTATACAGATCCAAAATCTTTCAGGCCTATCAGCCTGACCTCGTTCCTGTTGAAAACACTTGAAAGATTATGCGATAGAGAACTACGTAGCGGACCACTACGGAACGCTCCAATTCATAAACATCAACACGCCTACAGTGCTGGCAAATCTACCGAATCCGCACTACATCAGGTGGTAAGTAGAATTGAACAGGCACTACAGGAAAAAGAAATCTGTCTAGGTGCCTTCATAGACATTGAGGGTGCTTTTGACAAAACAAACTTCACCAGCATTGAGACTGCCCTACAGAAACACGGTGTAGCACAAGTTCTCACTGGCTGGATTGTCAACATGCTGCGCAACAGGTATGTCAGAGTAAATGGGGAAAACACCCAGGGAGCAGTCGTGGTGAGGGGATGCCCACAAGGCGGAGTCCTATCACCACTTCTGTGGAACTTGGTGGTAAATGAACTCATTACTCACCTCAACGCCAGGCATTTCTTCACGATAGGATATGCTGACGACATCACCATCCTTACAATAGGACGTCGTGCCAATGTGGCATGCGACACTATGCAAGCAGCACTCCGTATAGTTGGAAAATGGTGCAAGGAACACGACCTGGCCGTAAACCCTAATAAAACGGAACTGGTAATGTACACGAACAAGCGTAATCTAGGCAACTATTGCCTACCCAGCATGTTTGGAACAACACTTTCACTGTCAAAAGAGGTAAAGTACTTAGGTATAATCTTAGACAGCAAGCTGAACTGGGGTAGTCACCTTGAGCGCAAACTGAAATCAGCAAGCATCGTCCTCTGGCAATGCCGTAGGATGGTAGGTAAGCGCTGGGGTCTGGCTCCAAAAATCTTCAAGTGGCTGTATGACATAGTCATAAGGCCGATGGTAAGTTACGGAGCTGTAGTGTGGTGGCCGAGAACGAAACTCTCTACTTGTGCCATAAAACTCGAAAGCTTCCAGAGACTAGCATGTTGTGCTATCACAGGGTGCATGAAAACCACCCCAACAGCAGCAATGGAGGCGATGCTCAACATTCCACCACTACACCTGCATATACAGCAAACAGCCGCGGAATCTGCACTACGGCTTAAACACCTGAGACTAGTAAGATCTGATAAGGTAAAACATTTCAACAAGCTCATACAGGACTGGATTGACACCCCGCTGGCAGAGGCGATCTGTGACAAGATAGCACCTACCTTTATCTTTGACAAGAAATATAAAATACAACTGTCAGAGGTCACCAGCCCAAGTACAATCCATAAGGCACTCACCATCTTTACGGACGGCTCCAAAACGAGTTCAGGTACGGGGACGGGTGTCTTTTCGGAGGACCTAAACATCCACATAAGCATCCCGCTGGGAATCCACAACACAGTGTTCCAAGCGGAATGTATGGGTATTCTACTAGCCACGAAAGCATTAATAACGAGAGAGGTAACAAATCAAAATATACTAATACTCTCTGACAGCAAATCAGTCTTACAAGCCCTGAATAGCTACGTGATAACATCGAGCCTCATTCACGAATGTCATTCGGGCCTGAACATGGTAGGAACACTAAATTCTATTACCCTTCACTGGATAAAGGGACACAGCGGAGCAAGAGGCAACGACGCTGCGGATGAACTGGCTAGGAGAGGATCAGGCATGCGGCCCATAGGGCCCGAGCCGATCATTCCTATACCTCCAAGCTGGTTCAAAGGTAGATTTAGTCAACATACCAAACACTTACATGAACAACACTGGAACAATTTGGAGAGTTGCAGACAGGCTAGACTTGCACTACCCCGAATCAAGCCTAAACTCTCCAAAACCCTGCTACAGCTAAGTAGACCTAGTCTCCGTCAAATAACGGGCGCACTAACCGGTCATAGCAACTTTAACAGGCATCTTTTCAACCTAGGTGTCACGGACAGTCCTTTGTGCAGAGCATGCATGGAGGTCGAGGAAACAGCCGCTCACGTCCTGCTGGAGTGCAGGGGAGTGGCAAATTACCGGGCTACCTACCTGGGATCTCCGGGTAGCCTCCAGGAGGTGTTTGGCGACATCAAGGCGCTGGGCGCCTTCCTGGGGGAGCTGGGATGGCTGGAGTGAACCAGCCAACACCCTCCGACGCAAAACAGGCGCAATAGTCGTCGATTTGCGGAAACCGCCCGTACGAAAGAAGAAGAAGAAGAAGAAGACACACAGATGACTCACGTCATATTTAAATTAGTATAGCGTCAGGGTGTTCTTATTATATAAAAACCAAGAAGGTTTAACGCCTCTAACATTGAGATTTGAGCTATTGTGAATCCGACGCCGAAGTCGTCAATCGAATCCTACAGGGACTCACTCCTGTACTGGGCCCATAACCTTTTGCAGAATTTCAGTTGGAAACACAGTATTGACGTGGTAATAAATAAAATATATAGAGTTCTGAAGTAAACGGTGTATATTGATAAACAACAAAAAGGGATGTGACACACAGATGACTCACGTCATATTTAAATTAGTATAGCGTCAGGGTGTTCTTATTATATAAAAACCAAGAAGGTTTAACAACTATGATAATAATATGACTTAGAATGCACAATAATTGCCATTTTGATATTAATACGAGCCTTTATTTAGAAAAAAATGTAAGCATAAAAATATGTTAAAAACATAAAATAACATCAAATTACCCAATTAATTGAACAAGCAATGTACAGTCGAAGGCTGACAGAAGTGACAGATAACTTGCGTAACACCAACATTTGGAACTGATACTTAAACAAGTATACCTACTTTTTAATACACATTTCATCATAATTGACCAATGCACATATTTGACAAAGTATTGTGTTATCAAAATATTTGACGTACCTACAACTACATATGTGTTTGACACAATAGAGTTTCTATTATGTGTGAGCGCCGCAAGCGGGTGGGTAAGAGATTTTTTTTATTTAAATGGGTTCTCTCATATATATACAATATAGCGAGCTTACCCAGAAGGTGCCTATTCAGTATTTCAGTTTAGGAATTAGGAGATTTTTGTGTGTATTTTTCATATTTTAGTTGTCTCTCTAGTGGGTCAGCTGCTCGTGTGACAACTGAAACACAACATTTTTAAGCACTAATCAAGTGCTGAGCAGAATATCACTGTGTTGACATTGGGAATACATTGTAACAACCTCACGGAAGCTTGCAGCAAGATGCGTCAATTTTTCACGTCTGACCAATTATGCTTGCTTTACAAAACTCAGTCCGGTCCTGCGTGGAATATTGCTCGCATTTGTGCTAGCTAGCATCTCCTTGTTACACTGGATAGATTATAGTTTCGTGCTGTCCACATCATTGGCGATGTTAGAGATTACGACCAAACTCGAGCCTCTGCAATTGCGTTGAGATATTGCGCCACTTAGCGCTTTCTGTCGACTATATCATGGAGAATGCTCGGAAGAGCTTTTTGACCTTATCCTACTGTCCCCCTTCCTATTAAGGACCACGCGTCTTCGGAGTCATCAAAATTTGTAAAAAAGGAGGATATTATCAATGGCTTGTATTTAACTGAGCATTATCATTATCATTATCATCAGCATCAATGCACCTGCAATATCAAGTGATTTTCCCTTGTTATTGCAGGTGTCTATAGGCGGCGGTAACCGCTTACCATCAGGTGGGCCGTCAGCTTGTTTGTCATCTAGTTGTATAAAAAAAAATATACTTACCTAACCTAAGCAACGAAAATAGTAAGTAGGCTTTTAAAAAATCCGATTCGGGCATCTATTCAATGATTAGATGCCACTTCGCGACTTTTATTTATTCTATTCGCGTTGGAATATTATATCAGGTTGGTCCACGATCTGTCTTCGACCTTCGAAATTAATCACTAAAAAATTTTAAACGACTTCAAAACACTAAAAAGGAAAAAATGAATTATTTTTTAAATAATTACTTTACGATTACTGAAATTCAATTATTTTTTAGACGCACACACGCACACACGCACATAGAAGAGTAACTCGTTTCTTTCTTGAACAATGCTGGTACTTGTGATACAAACATTTGTCCCTACCGGGATGCGAACCCGGGACAGACTACTCGCCCAGCCGGTCGTAATACCTACGTTTGTTAGGATTTTTAATTGGTATTTTAGTGTTATTTCTAAATTTTTAAGCTATTTCTGTTTCTTAAATAAAATCACGGGGAAATAGTATTCTGCCTTTTTCTAAAAGCCTGTTGAAAAAGCTTTTAGAATATCAATTTCAATAACTAACTCTTACTTTGTTACTTTCTCATAAAACAATAAGAGAAAACATTATTGGATAGCCTCTTTTGTTACTTGATAAACTTGATACCTAAATTTACTTAATTAAAACGAAATGCCGTGGTGATTAATTAAAACTTTGAATTTACTAAGCAATGCTTATAATATTGTTATTGTGGCGCATTGGACCACGTTTTCTTAATAAACTATACTTTTTGCTATTAATATTCTTTATACTGATTGTCATTTTTGATACTAATATTTAAAATAAACAGTTGTCAGTTGACCAATTCACCGTAAGGACGCCTTTGCTTTATTGTATGAAAAAGCCCCTCTAATTTCGCTCTCCACAAGAGCTATCGGTAATTGTTATGTTGTCCTAAGCAACATAAACTTTAGTTAAAGTCACGGGAGACTTCAATTGTGTTTTATGATGAAAAATGAAATTAAAGAGAAGTAACATAATAAACCTCTCCATTCCTGTTCCTATTCTGTGATTTTTTGTCTTTTTGTTGCAGGTATCACGGCACTTCGAAACACGATTCATAGAGGTGTGATGAGATTCTTATGGAAAGAAAAATTAGAATTTTAAAAGATTAATCAAAAGACAACAAATAAAATTCATTTCACAAAGTAAAATAAACAAAAGCATGACGAACTGGCATCTAGTATGGCATGTCAGACGCTGCAAAGGCACGTGGCGAGGCTAACGATGGGCATGCAGCGGGCGTGCTTTCGGCATACAGCTGGCGTTTTTTCGACATACAGCGGGCGTGCTTTCGGCATACAGCCGGCGTGCTTTCGGCATACAGCGGGCGTACTTTCGGCATACAGCGGGCTTGCTTTCGGCATACAGCAGACGCACAGTATGCGTGCTGTTGCGCGTAGTATACACGCCACGCGACTCACCTGAGCCAAGGTCCGAGCCTTTAGAGGCACCCTGAGGTTTGTGGCTCTCTCATAGCTCGAGCGTCCTGGAGGCTCTAAGAGTCAGCGGGACACCTCCCCTGGAGGTGATGCCTGGCGATTAGAAATCCTCCAGAGGCGAATTCGTCCCTCATGGCTTAAGGGCTCACCAAGGTTCTCGCCTCCTTAAAACCCCGGTTACCTACGCTTTAAAGGCCATCTGCGGCCAACAGCAATAGACCATCAAAAAATAAAGTATACACGCAGTGGCGCGCAGTACTCATCTTAGCACCACCAACGTGCCTACATCCGTCGGCGCTCCGATACCCCGTTTTTCATCCCTGGCCCTCCATAATAAATTTTTTAGTGATTTGTCATTTCAGTTGCCTTTAAATAAATCTTTTAAAATTCTTAAGAGTTTTTTTATACAACTAAATAACAAATAAGCTGCCGGCCAACCCGATGGCAAGTGGTTACCACCGCCTATAGATACGTGCAATAACAAGGAAAAAACACTTGGTATTGCAGGTGCGTTGTCATCCTGAGGCCTAAGATGAAATACCGTCCATGCCCAGTAATTACACTGTCTATCTTTCCCTGCAATCCGAAACACAGCGAACTACCCAGACGACCCTACATACGGGCCTACCACCTAGTACAGTAATAGTTTGCTAGAAGGGTCGCTCAGTGTTCTGCAGCACCTACCCAACACAGAACACCGGGCGTTCTTCCTAACTCATGAAAGCTTTGCATCATTTAGAATTGAGTAGAGTTACATTTAATCAGCATTACTATTTTGGAAAGCCTGAAAAAGTGGCTAAGCCCAAAATTTTAATACGACGAGGCTGGATAAAAAACGTCGGCCTGATATTGACAGCTTATGAAACGCATCCCCTTGCTCAGAACTCAGCGCTTTCTTGATTATCTCTAGCAACTCACAATTCCCAGCTTCAAGAACAAAACAATATTATGCTACCTATAAGTCTACAAGTATCATACACACACAGGCGCGCACACATACACACACACACTCTCTCTCTCTCTTTCTCTCTCTCACACACACACACACACACACACACGCACACATACATCATCTCTTGCTTTTTCCGTTATTTTTATAGTATTATTTCATTATTAATATTATAACTGTATACTGGCCTATATTATTATTATATTTTCATACTGTCTGGTAACAAAGTGAGAATCCGTAATTGACTGATGTTTTGTATACTTATCTTACTAAACAAGAGGGTTAGCACTGTAAGCTGTGCATTTTTGTTAAGTAAATAAATAAAAATAAATTCCACAATGCCCTACTCCTCTTAACTTTGTTCAGAATACCATAAAGCTATTGAACTAGCAAATTAATATCGTTCGATGACTTGTAGCGAACTTACGTAACGACCTTCCCGCCACTTCCTGTGTTAACTACTAAACTGAAACAGAGAGCACACATCCTCTACCGGGGACTAGAGCTACTAGAACTCATACTAAATAATATTAACGATATCATCGATGTTTTCTGAACTAATATACCTACTATGATGATCTGAACGATGCCTACTAAAATATCAAAATTAGTATTTTTTTATTTGAAAAACGTATACCTACTATAGACTAACGTACCTATACTATATAAACGTATACTATAGTAAATAATAGTACGTATACTATTATTTACGTACTATACCATTAATTAAGTAATTTTAAAAAAAACTATACAGGGTGGTACTGTCAATACGACAGAAATGAATGGCCTATATTAGTTTATAGCAATGGTTTGCCACTTACAAAAACATCTTATTCGTTTGATAATTTTATGACATTTGTATGAAATTATATAAAATTGGCTGCATCGCTTTATAGAAAGGTAAATGTGTACAGTGTTCTAAAAGCTATAAGGTAACTTTCGGAACACTGTAGGTATAATTTTGAGTAGTTTTTAAGCGCTTATTCAAAGCTAGTACTTACTTATATTATTACCTGAGAATTTACCATTAGACGTAAATTTTTTAAACGTAGTTTTTAATTATTTTGTGTTTAAATTTTATACAAAGACACAAAGCTTCCGTTGTCAAGCCGAGAGAGAGATTGTATGTCGTATGCAATTGTCAGTTAAGTTATAAGTTCACGTAAAGGCTGATTTACATTTCGATAAGTACAGTAACGAGTTTAGTAACCGGACAGTTAAGCAGTAAGTCATAGGTAGTAAGTATCGTCCAAACGTTGGCTTAGCGAGTTAAGTTATAAGTGTCAGTTCCGCGACTAAGATTACAGATATGGTTCAGTTTTGTTATTCAAACAAAAGTCGTTGCAACCTGTCAACTTATGAACTGTACTAAACTCGCCCGTCTACACGCACGGCGACACGGCGAGTTTAGCTGGCGGGGTGAGGAAGACGCACGGGCGGGGTGCACTTGCACTTAACTTGCCGAAAAAATAGAACATCATTCTATTCTTTGTACTTAATTGTTAAGTTACAACTTAACTAGCAAATTCCTGTCCAAACAATGTTAAGAACTTAACTCGCCTAGACCGCAAGTTAACTCGCTACTGTACTAATGCAAGTGTAAATCAGCCATAAGGCGGCATATGGCGTGGAGGCATAGAAGATAAAATTTGCCATAGAAAATGTAGAATTTTTATTTATGGACTTAGATTTGAGTCCGTCTTTGCATAAAGAGTCAGCAAAATTTCTTAAAATTTTAAAGAGAATATTCTGGTTGGAATATTCTGCTGTCATCAAATGTTTTTTGAAGATTCGGACCAAAGTTAAGGGTATGACTTTGTAGATGTTTATCATGGAGTCCTATTTTTGGTTTCCCTCACAAATGTATTTTTTATGTAACTATATGACTAGCTTGATGTGCTCGGTGGCGTAGTAGTTTGAGCGCTCTGGTTTTGATTACGAACACAAAGCAACTTTCACCATGGTCGGTCCCGGGGTGGGTCAATTAAATTTATAATCTCGAGATCCTTCGTGCTTCGGAAGGCACGTTAAGCCGTTAGTCTCGGTTGTTACTGCAACCGCTTTAACCCACCAACCCGCATTGGGCCAGCGTGGTGTTGCTATGGCCCAATTTCCTCATGTGTTTTTTCCATGTAGGCAGGTCTGTGCCCAGCAGTGGGACGTATATAGGCTGGTGATGATGATGATGACTTCAAATATAATAACCTCGTGTCAGCTCAGTGTTATGTATTTATTTATTCATATATACACACAAAAGATTTTTAAAAAAAAAACATAAAACACGGTTGAGTTCAAATGCACTGCTTATTTCTAAAGAAATCGCTACCAGCGGACCTACGACAGAAATAAGGGAAAATAAAAGTGGACCCAGTGTATAATTAATTACATACATATAGCTAATAAGAAAATGTAGATGAACAATAAATAATGCAAATATTATTATACTTAACAAATTATAAATGTTAAATTATCAATTCACTATTTCGTTCACATCCGAAGTTTTGTGTTTTTTTTATGTTACTCTGATCTCTGGCCCCTCTGATGAGACCTGTGAAGTTAGAATGCTTTTCCGATTTCCTATGAATTCTAGTAATAGCGTCAATAGATACTTAGTAAGACCGTACGGCCTCTTATAGAAGCTGTAGGGGAATTTCATGAAATGGTCCCCTGAACATGTAAATTTAAAAAAAAAAGATTTTATATAAAGTGTTCGGGCCCGGTTGTCTTCTCCTGGTTGACGTCACTGGGGCCCCGGTTCTTGCTGGTGTTGTAAGGTGAAGGTGAGAGTGCTGGAGGTCAGTCTTGGTGGAAAAGTGCTAGATTTCGAAGTATTAATTTTAATAGCGGCAAGCGTAGTTTTTATTTTTAGCTACGTATCCGACTGCGTAACGGTACTAGATGGCAGCACTTGTAAAAAGTAAGTTAAGGATATCGTGAACCAATACACTCATGAAGTTTGAAATGTGATTTGAAATTAGATGAGAAATATGAAATATATGTCTTAGGTTTGTGCTAGTTAATGGATATAAGTATGCTAAAACAAAGTAATATTAAAGTACGGAACAGAAGCAAAAGAGGAGAATATTGTTCAGTCTTTTGTGGCCATTCTGTTGCTTTATATCCTTGCTACAGGAACTAAGATAAGAGTGTGCAGAAGTTATTCGAAAGGGCAATCCGGCTCGTCTAATAGCCACTAACGATATCGGACGAGCGCGGAAGTGCGCGAACGCGCGGATGTCTGCAAAACTTCAGGACTGTATCGTGCTGCAGCCTTAATGACCGGGAACTAACTTTGCTCGTTGATAATACGGTTGATTCTGTTACAAGTAGGTGTGGTCGCATCTCAGCAGTCCACGGAGTAGATAAGATAACAGTGAAGTTGTGTGTTGACGTAGTGTTGGCGGGCTGAAAGTTATTACTATGGTGAAAAACATAACACGAAGCTACCGTTAGGTTTATGTCGATTATGAACCTTTGAGGACATTTATAAAATGTAAACGAAATGACTCCCTAATAAACGTTTATGACGTCACTAAACTCGCTTAATTTTAGTACAAATCATTTCATTGTACGCTGAAATTATAAGGAATTGGGAATAACGTAGGTACATCAAATTTTAATAACATCATAGAATTTTGAATTTCGAACGCAGTTTATATTCTTTGTTTTCGGACGCTTTAAAATATACAAAGCCTTGTTCTTCTTAATAATTGCAAGTGGAGTGTAATTTTGTTGCGCCATGTGAAATTTCGAGATTATATTTAGTTCTAACCTCTTAAATGTTTTATTTTTTTCGAGACAACCTATAATATTCTCCTATCGCCAACTTTTTATTATTATAAAATAATTTAAATATCAAAATAAATCTATGGCTTCCATAATGCGCAGATCTCGGGAGATCTCGAATGGAAAGACAATCTTGACTGTCCCCTTCGTATGCATTGGACTGCGATGCATGTGCGGACAACTCAAGTTTCTAAATCATTATTCTTTTATTTTGTATCACCTTATATTATTTTATTTACTAACATAGAATTAAGGTTTTAAATTTTTTTTCAAATTTAAATGGATTTTGTGAATCTGAAATAAAAATGATTATTATTATTGTTACAGTTCGTGTCTCACTGAAAATTGGTTCATAAGTAAACTGTTCGAAGCGAGATTGGACTCGTTAAAGAACTCATTAAAATGCAAGCGTTGCATGTCGACGACGCACTCCAGTCAATTGCATCATTGTAACTAATTACTGTACGGATGCGCCATACGCCATATTTCTGGCGTCACATCCATATTAAATGACGAGTCGTTTCCTACCGCATTGCTTATCGTTTTCTAGATATTTGCCGCTTGCATTGCTTTGCATTGACTTCATTGATACACGTAGATCTGAAACTGTAACATTGGATGCACCTCGTTTCCGCTTCCAAATTTCTTGGCAATATTTAAGGCAACTTATAAAAGCAAAAGGGGAGCTCGGTGGCGTATGAGGAGCTCGGTGGCGTATTGGTTTGAGCGCTCTGGTTTCGATTCGAAAACAAAGCAACTTTCGCCATGGTCGATCCTGGGATGGGTCAATCAAAGTTTGTTATCTCGAGCTCCTCCGTGCTTCGGAAGGCACGTTAAGCCGTTGGTCCCGGTTGTTCCTGCAACCGCTTTAACCCACCAACCCGCATTGGGCCAGCGTGGTGGTGTTATGGCCCAATCTCCTCATGTGTTTCTCCCATGTAGGAAGGCCTGTGCCCAGCAGTGGGACGTATATATGCTGGTAATGATGATGATGATTTATAGCAACATAAATTCAAAAGTCAAATTCATACTTTGGCGTTTATGTGCCTTATTTTCCTACCTTTACTTTTCAATTTTAATATACCATAAGTGATGTGTTCCGGTGCTTCATTTCTTTTAGGACCCTCCCAACCTTACCACCAAACATCACAACCTAATTAGCACAAAAAATGTTTCAACTCCACCCTATGAAAAGTGGTAAGAAGAGTCTTTATTACGAAGACTGCAATTTCAACACACTATTCTAGCCGCCATCACCTTTCTGACCCATACGGTGTCTTTTGACGGTTTTGTAGAAACCCATGTTCTATGTATGATCAAAACACAAAAAGTTGTTAAAATTCTATTATGTTTATTTTTTGGTTTCTTTCTCACATGAGATTCTTGGCCTTGAAGCTATGTCAGCCTAAATGAATAATCAAGACATTGTATCTGTCAATAATTTTACCATAACGGTTTTATCATACTTGTGAAATGCTTTGTATGATGGCTTAAAATCGAATGATGGTGTGGGTTTCTCTCAATGATCTCTCAAATATTTGATAACGTCTGGAAACCAAATATAAGCTAAGTGTGGACTGTTTGTTGTTCCGTGCTAAATTAAAATAAGCATGTCTCATTTTATTTTAATAAAAACAGCTAAACAAAAACGTCCTAAACTAAGATCTTATTTGAGATCAAATTTTTGGATCAGATAGATTTAGTCTTTGTTGAGTTGATAGTTGTGTGGATACATAATATAATTTTTAAAAACCTGTGTAATCCGACTGAAACTCCTGGCACGGTAGTTCTGGAGAGCCGGCAGAATAGGCATAGGGTGACAATGTTGACATGATATAACAAAAACCAATTCTTATTGGTGTTTCCAGCAATGTGTATTTTTTTCTGGCGTCACCGCACATTTTAGATAATTTCTACTTAAAAAATGATTTTTTTAATATTTATTTATTTAGTAATTAAAATATAATAGAACTAAAAAATTTCACGTCCTGAGGCAGGAATCGAACCCGCAACCTTTCGCAATCCGGGCGACTGCTCTGACCACTGAGCCACCCAGGACTTGGGATATCCCTGTGAATTTTTTCTAGTCTATCTGTATTTTCGTTTATTTATTTATCATTTTTTTACAATTGATAATTTTAAGTAACTCCCGGCCTCATTATTTATCATCTATCTCATACGATGTCATTGAGACTATCCTTATGAGCCCAAACACGCTATATCTGCTGTAGGTTTCTGAAGAATTGAACATCCCGCAGACTATTTGATGGTACAGGAATCAGGATTAGCTCAAGGTTATCACGTCTTGGAAATACTACCGAAGTAACAGTAAACCAAATTTCAAATCAATTTGATCTGTCAAAGTTAGTAAGACCCTTTTGTCAAGTAGAAAATGAGCTGATGGTCATCCAAAGCCTTAACAATTTTCATAAATTATAGCTAGGAACCATCTTGATCACGTCAGCTTTCCAACAAAAAAAACGAACAAAATAAGTTATTTTGTTTAGGAACTATGATGCCAAGGACATCAGACAGACGTACAGATACATATAAAAACACAGACAGGCACCTCAAACTTACAACATCCCTCGTTTTGCGTCGGGGTAAAAAAGGCATTTAAAGAAGACTATTTATTATGGTCCCGAGACTCAGAAATCTGAATATTAAATATTATAGTTTATCTCTGAGGAGTTACTCTTGATTAAATTTAAAAAAGGTTCATTCATAATTTAATAATCTAATTTAGGAAGTTAGGTAAGTAGCGCATATGTTTAGCTTGATTTTACTTCTATATACTTTCTAGTAATGTGTAAAAGCATTTTTTCTAACTTAATGAAAGTTGCCAAGAGGCGTTATATCTCTGGAGATCTATGACAATTTAAAAAAATTGTCTGGTTTATTATGCTTGACGGGTTAATAATAAAATTCCCGGTAACGAAAGCTCATACGCAAACCCCTTAGTTCCATGAGTTCCATCATCACGTCACACAATTCGTGATATTGATACCAAAATTATACGAGAACGGTTTAAAATATTAGCATTTAGGAAATCGACGCTCTTCCCCTGGTGAATGCTTAAACGGGGAACCTTTAATAAAACAAGTCTTATGCGATGCCATATGTTCAGGGCGTAATATCGAATACGCGTGTTTACATGGGGAATATGTAATGAATCCGAGCTTCTGATGGATACGTACAGATAGCAAAAGGACGTAGGTATTTTGCGAATTGGAATTTAAAAAATAAATAAATAAAAACAGTGCAAACTCAATGAATGTAGCCAGTTTGAATTAAATTTAAAAATAATATAGAACACTGTTACTATTTATAAATACGACAAAAATTATAGCATATAAGCACGGCTGGTATTATAGAGGAGCTCGGTAGCGGATTGGTTTGAGGGCTCTGGTTTCGATACGAAAAACAAAAGCAACTTTCGCCATTGTCGATCCTGGTGTGGGTCAATCAAAGTTTGTGATCTCGAGCTCCTCCGTGCTTCGAAAGGCACGTTAAGCCGTTGAACCCGGTTGTTCCTGCAACTGCTTTGACCCCCCAATCCGCATTGGGCCAGCGTGGTGGTGTTATGGCTAAACTCCTCATGTGTGTCTCCCATGTATGAAGGCCTGTGCCCAGCAGTGGGACGTATATAGGCTGGTGATGATGATGTTGATGATAGTAATCTTACGGGTTTTTATTTAGCCAAAAATGTTGTGAAAAAAGTAAAAAGAAGAAGAATAAAAAAAAACATACCAAAAAATACAAGTTGCAGTTAGACGATTTTGAGTTATAATGGAGTATGCGAGTGTTAAATAACCCTGAATTACCTAATACCTCTACACTGGTTTGAGTTTTAAGCAAAAAAATATATTATTTTTACTAGGTGGTATGCCCGTATGCCCGTATGTAGGTTCGTCTGGGTAGGTATCACCGCCTTTCTTATTTCAACCGTGAAACAGTGAGCTATGTTTCGGATTGAAGGGAAAGGACAAGGCACCTGCTACACCATTTGATGTTTTCCTTGTTATTGTAGGTATCTATAGGCGATGGTTACCAAATACCACTAGGTGGGCCGTCAGCTTGTGTGTTATCTAGTTGTAAAAATGTAGCTACAGTTAAAAACACTATAAGTGAGTACTTTATGTAATAAAAACTGATGACAACATAATTATTGAATCTATGAGAGAGCACAAAGAAAAAACGTAGTTATTCAAGGTTTACCTTACCCACATTCAGCCTCTACAATTACCAATGAAAGACAGTAGACACATTAAAAATTACAAAACGCTATATAGAAACGAATCAATTTAATTCAGGGATAAATCACTTTTTTCAATTCTCTATGGTCAAATGATAAATTCGATATCTCTGATATCTTTTATTTAAGCTTAGACTTATCTACTTTTGTTGCTGACCGTAACTACTAACTCTTCAATTGTTTTAATTAATTACTGGGCATGGACGGCATTTCATCTTAAGCCTCAGGATGACAACGCACCTGCAATATCAAGTGATTTTACCTTGTTATTGCAGGTGTCTATAGGCGGCGGTAACCGCTTACCATCAGGTCGTCAGCTTGTTATCTAGTTGTATAAAATAAAATATTGACCCTAATGTTACAGAAATGCAAGCTAAAGTTCAAACCAAGCGCTTCTGGATTCTGATCATTAATTGCTGGAAAAATATGCCATTACCATATTTTTAGGTAATTTATTTTAATATGTGCATAAAACACTCTCTGTCCACACGAGATTGTCCAAGGGTTTACTGGGGGATTAATTTTAGGAATAACAAAGGTAGGGTGCCTCAAGAATTTGCATAGCAACTTTATTATACAGTAAATTGCCGCACGATCTACGTGGGCATTTATTAATATTTTATGTAACAAGGTTATGTTTATATTTCGGGGGTTTGAAATAAATTAAAATACAGTTTAAAAATTTATAAAATGTTTAGGTTCTTACTAAATTTTGAAAAATTCTCAAGCCATTTTTTTTAAATGTTGGCACGGGAGTTAACGGAGAAGACGTAGGAAAGTTTTTTAAGTTCTTTTTTTCTTGCAAAAAAAGTTGATTTCTATAAGATATCATTCAGAATTACTGGACCAACGATAAACACTGATGATCGATCACTATCAAGCTGGTGGTAACAATGGAGTACGCATTGGCCCCACTAACACGAATTAGGCCAGCCTCAACTCTTGATATTGATGGGATGGTATTGAGGTATTGAGACATTTGCCGTACTTAGTATAAAAAAGTTTTCCCGATGCTTAAAAACAAACATACAGTCGCTATCAAATCATTTCATATTGAAAAAAAACATATGCCACTACTTTTGGGGGAATGCCATTCAACTAACAAAATTAATTGTATGCTTGTGTGCGCGTGAATTAATTTTCATGCCTACTTACATGAATCAGTTTTCAACTTCTATTTTGTCATCAAATAACAACAATAATTTTAAGGTATTATTGTCTGGATTAAGGAGAAGTGATCAGGTCTATTTATTCCTACAATTGCCATCAGAAATGTCTTCATGCTACAAACTGTACCACCCGCACAGACTTAGGGGAAAACTCGCCCAGTGTCAAAAAGTGACCTGTGTGTTTTTTTTCAGGTTACAGTTTTAACCCCTAAGATTTTTTTTAAAATCGTAACATTTTTTTAAATTTTAATCTAATCCCATTGGTTAGGCTAAATTAGGACTGACTTAAAAAATAAAAAACGAGTTCAAAACTACTTACGCGAGTTTCCCACTAAGCCCCGCAGCGGGTTTCGGGGCATCCCCTTATAACACAAAAATCATAGCTAAGAACAAAAATATTAATAACTCCATGTGATTATGACCTTTTTCTCTTACACCATACGTAATATCCACTTTAAGCAAGCCCCGAGCTACAAATAACAAAGGGAAAGACCTTCTAAGCTTAAATTTGCATACTTTGATACAGTAATTACGGTGCCGCCGTTTAGGCTTCTTATGATTTAAATTCACCATCTTAAAAGCGAATTTGTACAGTCATGTCTAAAATGAAGTATACTCCTTGTTGCTATTACAATAGAGTCCAAAGTATATAATTGACTGTTTTGAAACTTTATGTGTGTAGGTACTTCTTTTCTGATGTTGTATACTCAATAGCAAAATTATGTAATAGCTTTTGTCAGTTCATAGCTCTTACTACCAAAGCAATAAGAGCTTAACAATCAGTCATCTGTTCAGGGTTCAGAACGTTACCAATGGGTTAGCTGGAGGAAACCATAAAAGTCCTCTCTGAGTATTGCTACTTACCAGCACAAGTAGATTCCTTCAAAAGTACCGTGAAAGGCACCTTTTTTAGGCCTGCAAGGTGGAGAGAACAATCTGTTCACGTTGTACTTAGATATCAGGGCTCCTCTTATCGCTTCTCATCAGGTGATGTTGAGTCATTTGCAGTGCTTTTATAAAAACATGTGCTTTCCGAACCACGGGGGAGCTCGAGATTACAAATTTTTGACTGGCCTGTTGTTATTGTCAACTGTCGGAAAGAATTCGAATTTCGGAAACTGTATACCTGTCACTTTTTATCGCGCGGCGTCAAAGCAAGACGGCATGTGACTTTATGAATCGAATCCGTGATCCGACAGTTGAGAATAAGGGGGCAGATCGGGATCAACCGTGGCGACAGTTAACATTAATTTGACTGATTTTTAATCATACCTATAAATATTTTTTGACAAGTATTTACACCAATCTATAATGATTTTAAAAAAACTAATCAAGAGACTACAACGTACGGCTACTGCTACCCATCAACCATGGTACAACCAACCATAAAACATGCGAAGGCCCAGTGAATCAATGCATTCTTCTTCGTAAAAATATTGAAATTGGTAAATGATTCAAGTGGAAATAGTGTGGTTTTCGAACAAAATCCTCTCAGAACCATTTAAATTTAATTCGTAAATTATATATGCAAATTACTATATCAAACATTGCATATATTGTAAATTATAATGGTCACATTGTCACTTCCTGGCCATAGTCTACACAGCAGTTTCAGCTTTAGCTTATTAGTATACAGCTTATACGAAGAAGCAGTTAGCTTGGGAGCTGATGTTGCTAATTAAGTAATTAGAAGAGATACATAAACAAGCACAAAATTTATAAAATAAATATTTTATTACGTAAGTGTTGCATAAAGTTACATTAGCTATGTGTTACCAACAAAAAAATTAAACAGTTATTTTCTTTTTGCAATTTCGTAACCTATTGTCAAAACCTTGAGTAAGAGATTTTTAAAACGCAAATTTTAAGATTGTTTTTGTATTTTTCATCACGAAAGAACCACTGCATCTGGATCGCAAATACATACATCAAGATTTAGGTTATTGTTTTGGAAGAAACTGTGTGAATTTCTGTACTTTTAATGGTAAAACAATAGTAATACTTTAAGTACAATCCCACACACAATAATTATTTTGAATTGAAGATAGATTAAAATCACGTCATTCTAATAATATTCGCTTACCTATTCCCCAAAGTTTGACAACATCATAAATGAATGAATACCTATCCAAAGTGTTGGAATCACCTCTCCTGACATTTCCACACAAGGGGGAGCTGATAATAGTGATTCTGAATACCCTTTAATCACGTGCCACGAACATTTACGCTCTTACGATCTAAATAAGTACATTGAATGTCATTCCCCTATCGTACTTTGATTTGCCGTTAAACGTCACCCCTTTCCCTAGCTCGTTGATACGGTGATCAATAAGAACGTTTATGAATTTTAAATAGTATTAGAAGTCGATGGTCAAGTGAATAAATCCATGTTTTATATTATTTAAAATAAATAAATATTATCGTGTGAAAATCCCGTGGTGCACCCAAGTAAATAATGCGGATGCGGTGGATCACGGACTAAATATTTTATAGTAATAGCCAATATGATCATTTTTTATTTATTTTAAACTGTATATTTATAAAAAGTAATTATTGTAAAAAAATAGTCTTCAACCTGCACTACACCTTCGGTTTCATTGGGTTCCAAGTCATTGAAGCCCAGACAAGTCTGGTTTATTTTCTTCGTACGGCGTATCTTGATGCACCTATTCTAAAATAATTTTATCGTTTTTATTCATAATAACACTAAAACAAGAAAAATAAATCAATCCAAAAATATCACACATCCACCTACGTGCGGCCACGCAGACAGCTGGCGAAAAACGTTGATTAGCCCAGCTCAGACTCACGCACTGGAACACTAGCCGAGCGCAATACTAGTAACTCCTCAAATATGTTTACATGGTAGTAACATATTGTTCCATAACACTACCACGCTAGCCCAATCCGGGTAGGTGGGTCAAAGTAGTTGCAGTTAAAATGCCTTACGAACAAATTTTACTGACCCTTCCGGAATCATCCACGCCTAATTTTGCTTTGTTTCCGTCATCATCATCATCATAACCATCACATGCGACATGAGCGCCACGAACTTCGTGTGGTGCTCGGCGGCGGTCATCTCTCGCTGCCAACCATGGTAAGAGCCATGGTTGGTAGCGTGAGGGTTTGGGCGGCTGTCGCCTCTTTCTGCGAGACTGTGCTCACGCAGAAGGAGGCAGCGGAGAGGGAGCGGGAGGAGGATGCTCTAGCCGCTCCTATCCGGCGTAGACGGGTGGGTGCGAGAAGACGGGCGGCGGCGATCGCTCGACTTCCTGCGCCCTAGGCGCGACCGCGTGCGTGGGCGGCCCCCACGCATGCATTGCATATGCCGCCACGTCTGGGATTGCCCAAGTGACTCTGGGTAATCCCCATCGGCGCGAAACCTGGCCGTAAGGTCGGGTTGCCTGGGGGTGGGCTGGTGAAATTGCTTCGGCAGAGCCCAGGCTACCCTACCATGGTAAGAGCCATGGTTGGTAGCGTGAGGGTTTGGGCGGCTGTCGCCTCTTTCTGCGAGACTGTGCTCACGCAGAAGGAGGCAGCGGAGAGGGAGCGGGAGGAGGATGCTCTAGCCGCTCCTATCCGGCGTAGACGGGTGGGTGCGAGAAGACGGGCGGCGGCGATCGCTCGACTTCCTGCGCCCTAGGCGCGACCGCGTGCGTGGGCGGCCCCCACGCATGCATTGCATATGCCGCCAAGTCTGGGATTGCCCAAGTGACTCTGGGTAATCCCCATCGGCGCGAAACCTGGCCGTAAGGTCGGGTTGCCTGGGGGTGGGCTGGTGAAATTGCTTCGGCAGAGCCCAGGCTACCCCCGCGAAGGGCAGTGGAGTTACCGGGGAAAAAAAGGCCTTCCTACATGGGAGAAACACGAGACGAGTTTGGGCCAGAACACCACCACGCTGGCCCAATGCGGGTGGGTCAGTTAAAGCGGTTGCAGGAACAACCGGGACCAACGGCTTAACGTGCCTTCCGAAGCACGGAGGAGCTCGAGATAACAAATTTGATTGACCATTCCCAGGATCGACTATGGCGAAAGTTGCTTTGTTTTTCGTATCGAAACCAAAGCGCTCAAACTAGCGAGCTCGTTATTGCGTCTTGATAAATAATATGACGCTCAACTAGGTGTCATATAAGAAAATATCTAGAAAACGTTGTGTAACATCTTATCATCATGTCCTAAGTATTTACGGCTATGTAATCTAATATCAGTTTTCGTTCCCAGCTCCCGTACTATAATAGGGTTGTGCTAATGTGACCATAACAGTAACGCGGTGCGATAGTGCTGCGCGTCTCCTAATGGCCTATTATATTTTATGTTTAATTCAAACCCCATCCAAGACTACACAGCACCTCGGGCTAATTTCATTGTGGTCACCTTTTACGTGAAGATTATAGATTTTGTCAATTTTACTTCGCAGAAATTAAACGAATTATTATTATAAAACCTGTTCTGATATCATAGGTAATTTAAGTATTTGCTGCCATTGCTTTTTGGTATTATCTCCATCTCCCGTAGCACGGGCCGTTTATAAAATCTCTCTCCACCACTTATGTCCACTTATTAGGAGACAAAATGTGTTTTATCTCTTTCTTTCTCTAGAATGAAGAGATAGACAACCTTTTCTCCAGCTGCTAAGTGTTGTTCAAATAAGATTTTTTTTGGTTTTGCTGGGTGGGCAACGTGTAAGTTGAGTGATCAGGGGAGTGACTTATGTTTGCTAAAGAAGCATAAGTCACTTACTTCGCTTAGTCACGTCGGTACACTAGTTAAAAAAATAACATCATCAAAGACAACATATTACAATGATTAAGAGCTATTTCGTTATCCAATAAGGGTCAAACTAACCCGAAGCCTCTTTTATTGCGCACATTCCAAATATCTAAACCGTTTGGCAAATTCTTATTTTCGTATTAATGGAAAATGTTTGATCCATCGTAACGCCGCAAATTACTCGTCGGAATATTTAAAAAATTTAATTATGAAAAATTCCATCGGGTCCGAGTTACTGAAGGGCTTACCGTTCTGATTATATTGAAGCCCGAGCACCAATTGTTTTATTGTTTTATTGCCAAAGTCAAAGCTAGATGGGTGACCGTAAGCATTATCAACTTGTCTGTCTGCGGGCTGCTATTTCTTGGATTTATTGGACATGGGAGGTATTTCATCTTAGGACCACCCATGGTGCCCACTTACCACCAGGTGGTCCGTCAGCTCGCTTGTCATCTATTTAAAAATATAAGCCTAATTGAGAATCTCCCTTTTTTAAAGTCCGTTGAAAAGAATCAAATATATATTTTGATCCCTATCACATTGACATTAAGATCATAAACAACATATCATTTTGCTACTAACTGTACACCAAAAAAAAAGTGCAAAGCTTCTTGTTTAACGCGTTTTTGTATTTCACCTACATATTTATTTATTTATTTTATCTTTTTTTTTATTTTTATTTTTTCATAAAGAATTACAATGGGCAGACTTAATGCTAAAGACATTCTCTACCAGTCCTCGGGTAAAAGGTATTATTTTTTTATTTTTTTATTTTATACAACTAAATGACAAACAAGCTGGCGGCCCACCTGGTGGTAAGCGGTTACCGCCGCCTATAGACTCCTGCAATAACAAGGAAAAGCACTTGATATTGCAGGTGCATTGTCATCCTGAGGCCTAAGATGAAATGCCGTCCATGCCCAGTAATTACACACAGGTGTTAGAGAAAATAAAATAATTATACTCATTAAGTATAGGTACCTACTATATACTTGTTAAGTATACATAGGTACATATAACGTGAACATTTTACCAATTTCTATAAGAATTTCAGCATGTTTTACATTCCACCTGTGTCCCAGAACGTTCAAACTGAGAGCCAGTTATTTCTTACATTTTGTTCTAAATTCACTGTTACGAAATTGAATTTTTCGAATTCTCCACTCAAGATGCCATCGCCAGTTAAGCCTGAGCTCCCGCTGCATTAGGACGAGTACACACCATTGAGTTCGAAGAACGCTAACACAAACATTAATCAGGAATTTTAGAGCAGTTCCCGTGAATGCCAGAGTCTGGGAAAGTGATTTTCTGTTTGGGTTTTTCTTATTGATAAGCTTATAGGGTTTAGTTTTGATTATTTCTTGTAAAGTTGTCTTTTGTACAGTTTGAAAATGACTGGCATACTCAATTTCGATGATCGAAATTACAATGCACTAAAATGTGACGCAAGTTAGTGCGCAAGTATATCACACCGCTGCGCGTTAGTGCTAAAGCACAGAAAAACGACGAATATTAAGCAAAGGCATACTTTTATCAATAAACGTCATTTCGAATGTTCCACATAGCGATGTTACGCATGTTTTAATACATTGAGTGACTAATCTAAATAAATAATAACTAAATCCCTCAATTCACGCCTCTCCTCCTTACATCACCTTCTATGGCAGCGCTCAAGAACATGAACGGTCGATCAGCGGTGCACACCCCCACCACAACCACGCTGTTTGAGGTCGGGCTCACTAACATCCGTGGGCTCCATGCTAACCTCAATGCCGTCCACCAACATCTCGAGACGGCTCGACCGGCTATGCTGTTTTTGACGGAGACGCAAATTCTTCGCCCGGCTGACACTAGCTACTTGGATTACCCCGGCTACGCTCTTGAGGAGTCCTTCAAAGCGAAGGCCGGGGTATGCTTGTTTGTCCGGGCGGATGTTTGCTGTCGCCGTCTGCGCTGCTTGGAGGACCCTTCCTACTCGATTCTTGGGGTGCATGTGGACCTGGGCACACATAGCCGTGTCTACGTGTGCCTCTATAGATCTCACAGCGGTGACATGGAGACAACTCGACTTTTCGAACATCTTAGTCGGGTGGCAGATGTTGCGCTGGAGCAGTATCCAGACTTCAATGCTCACCACGAGTCGTGGTTAAGTTCCTCTAAAACTGACCATGCTGGTAGAACTGCCGACGCTTTCGCTCTCACGCACGACCTGACACAACTGGTAAACCAGCCCACCAGGATTCCAGACATTGTCGGTCACGCGCCCTCATTGTTGGACCTTCTGCTGACGTCTCGTCCGGACGGATATCGGCTAGAGGTTCGTGCTCCTTTGGGAACATCGGATCACTGCCTGATATCCGCTGGGGTGCCACGGGCGACGCCACCGGTACCTATGGTTGCCAAACGCCACATCTGGCACTATGCGTCGGCAGATTGGGATGGTATGCGGGATTACTTCGCATCTGTCCCTTGGAGGCAGCGCTGCTTCAGTGAGCTGGACCCGAGCGCTAGCGCTACTGCTGTTGCTGATGAGATCATGTTAGGGATGGAGTACTATATCCCTCACTCCGATCTCGTCAGTAGGGGTAGGCGTAACCTCTGGTTCAACCGGGAGTGTGCCATAGCTGTTGAGAACAGACAGTCGGCATACCGCGCTTGGATCAGGGGTCGAGCTTGCGGAGATCCTAACATTGACTCGCTGAAAGCAGCTTATAACAACGCCACCAAGTCCTGCAAGAGGGCATTCATCAGAGCGGATGCACAGCGCGTTGCACGAGTTGGCCAAGAACTACTCACGCATCCTACGGGAAGCCGTAGCTATTGGCGTCTGGCCAAAGCCGTGCAGTCCAACTTCTGTCAACCCTCGCTGCCCCCGTTGAGATGTTCTGACGGCTCGCTAGCTCACAAGCCGCAAGAGAAAGCCGATCTTTTGGTAAAACTCTTTGCTGCTCATTCCCGAATCGATGACTGCAACTCACAGCTACCAACACTCTCCCACTGTGGCCACACAATGCCTAATATCCGTATCAGGCAATGTGATGTACGTGCGGAGCTGCAGTCAATCGACGTCCGGAAAGCTAGTGGACCTGATGGCATCCCAGCGATAGTACTAAATAAATGCGCAGCGGAGTTGTCTCCCATCTTAACCCGGCTATACCGCCTTTCTCTCTCTTCTGGGTGTGTGCCTGAATCTTGGAGAGAGGCCAATGTGCAACCGGTCCCCAAAAAGGGAGACCGATCAGACCCAGCAAACTACCGCCCAATAGCTGTCACCTCAGTTCTTTGCAAGGTCATGGAGCGGATCATAAATAACCAGCTGATCCGATACCTAGAAGGTCACTCATTAATTAATGATCGACAGTACGGGTTTCGGCCGAAACGGTCAACGGGTGATCTTCTAGCGTACTTAATGCATGTCTGGGGTGAAGCTATTGATAAACGTGGTGAGTCACTGGCTGTTAGCCTTGACATTGCCAAAGCTTTTGATCGGGTCTGGCACAAGGCTCTTCTCTTCAAGCTCCCGGCATACGGTCTGCCCGATCAGCTCTGCAACTGGATCGCTGGCTTCCTACATGAGCGGAGAATACGCGTCCTCGCAGATGGATGCGCTTCGCGGTTCATGTCTGTGAATGCTGGTGTACCACAAGGCTCTGTTTTATCCCCCACACTCTTTCTTCTTCATATCAATGATATGCTTCCATTAGGAAGCATTCATTGTTATGCGGATGACAGTACAGTGCATGGGGGATATTACGGTCGCCCAGGGGCTGGGCGCGCTGAAACCGAGAAAGAGAGGGAGAATCTTACTATTGAGCTCAACAGGGTGTTGAACCTCGTATCTGAATGGGGATCTAACAATCTTGTTGAGTTCAATGCTAAGAAAACACAGGTGTGTGCGTTTACAGCCAAAATGTCGCCGTTCCTTCCCCTTCCCTCTCTTCAGGGCACTACTCTTTCGGCACAAGCCTCCTTGAACTTGCTCGGTATGGAGATATGCTGCGATCTCAATTCTAGAAACTACATCGAAACCGTGATAAAAACAGCCTCACGGAAGCTCGGTGTCCTGAACAAGGTGCGTCGATTTTTCACGCCTGACCAGCTATGCCTGCTGTACAAAACTCAGATCCGGTCTTGCGTGGAATATTGCTCGCACTTATGGGATGGCTCCGCCAAGTACCTCCTCGATGCACTGGACAGATTGCAGCGTCATGCTGTCCGTATCATTGGCGATGTAGAGGTCACGAACAAACTTGAGCCTCTACAATTGCGTCGAGACATTGCGTCGCTTAGCGCCTTTTATCGGCTTTATCACGGAGAGTGCTCTGAAGAGCTTTTCGACCTTATCCCACCTTCCCCCTTTCTGCTCAGGAGCACGCGTGCTGGTCTTCGGAGTCATCCATTTACTGTCACCACCTCAACATCACGCACAAAGAAATTTAGTAGCTCTTTTCTTTGTCGTACTTCCAGAACTTGGAATTCTTTGCCAGCGCATGTGTTTCCTCCTTCCTATAACATGGGGTCCTTCAAGAGAGGCGTGAAAAAGCACCTTTTGGGCCGGCAAGGTGGAGGCAGCTAGTGCATTGTCCGTTTCTGCACTAGCTGTCTTCGCATATGGACTCTCCTTACCGCTTCACATCAGGTGGTGTTGGGTCAATTGCCGTGCTTTGTATAAAAAAAAAAAAAAAAAAAAAAAAAATTTAACCTAGAAAAATTTAACGGCCTGAGGCGGGGATCGAACCCGCGACCTTTCGCAATCCGGGCGACTGCTCTAACCATCTTAGCTACCCAGGACTTGTGATATCCATGGGGATATCAAATTCTAGTTTAATAACGTGATTTTTTTCTAATTTAGATAGATTTTTATTAATAAATATTTTTTCAAACATTTATTATAATGTTAAAATCAGAATTAAGAATATTGAGTGACTCTCTTCTCAGATTCTTCTCAAATGGACGAGCAAGGGCATTCCACTTCAAAGAACAATCCTAACTATTTTTATGATGGCGCCCCAGCCACTAAACCAATTTTGATGAAGTTTTGGTGTAAGTAGGGATTATTTATCCCGTTTCTGTAAATAGTCCCCGTGAGCTTATCGGGTGAAAAATAGACATGAAATAAGACGACGAAAAATAAAAAAAAACACTAACTTTCAAAACACAACACTACAAAAATATATAAAAAAAAACAAAAAGTCCTGGTTCAGAGTACACAAATCAGCAACAAAAACTATTTTGACATTATCATCTACATATATCAATCTCAGAAGTTAATTAAACCTTCATTGAAACTAAATAAACCACACATATAAAATAGCGCATGGAAACCAAAATATAGATAACATTGTGATCTCTTACTTTCTTTGCTTGGTTTGAGGTACTCACTTCTTTGTCTTTTTTAATATTTGCAGATATGCCAATTGTGGACAGAGGTGTAGGCGAAATGGAGTTTGTCGATGTAGGTTATAGTATGCGTTTGTGTTAATATTTGTCGTTTTTCTGTGCATTCGCACTGACGTGCATCGATGCGGCATACTTTCGCACTCACGTGCGTCGCATTTAAGTACTTTAGGGCTACAGTCAATCGTAATTTTTAATAACAAAATTCTTTGAAAGACTATAGTTTTAGGCTTAAGGGGCTACCTCGTGCACACTAGCGACACCAATTGATTGTTATTAATTATGGTGAATTTAGAACATAATAAACAAAAACGCTTTAGAGAATTGCTAAAGAACGGTATTTGTAATTTTTAAAGATGTATCTTGTATAAAGTGGCCCTAATTCTGGTAAACACATGCTAAGTCTAAATTTAAGTTCAGTGCATTTCTTTCTATCAAAAGGAATACGATAAGGATGGCTGTCATATAATTTGACATTTAGAAACTTGCGTTCAATTTTCGACCTTATTGAACGTTATAAAATGCGTGTTTAGGAGGCACCTCCGTACATGCCGTCTAAAATTGTCTATAGTTTCTTATTTATATTAAATTTATCTAAATTTAAGTGACAGCTCTAAACAGATTCTTGCTATCTTTTTCCTATTACTTATTGCGAGAGAGAGATATACTGTACTTAAATTTAGAATTAAAGTGTGTTCCGAGAATTAGGCCCAGTGTCTACCTATAAGTAACTAAATTTTTTATTATTGTTAAAAGTGGCCACTTTCGGCAATAATGAAAATATAGGTTACATGTAGAGGAATATCTTATAGCGAGCACATCTCAAAAAATTACAAATACCATTCTTTAGTCATCCACTAAAGCGTTTTTGTTTATTATGTTCTATATTCACCACAATTAATATAAATCAAGTGGTGTCGCTAGTGTCGACGAGGTATCGCCTTAACTAACTGACAGACTAAAATACTGTAATCGTTCGTATAATCTAGAAGATCAGCCAAGAACAGTTGAAAAGTCAAGCAAACTGACGGCCCATCTGGTGGTAAGTAGCTACCATCGCCTACAGACACGTGCAACAACAAGTGCGTTGTCATCTTAAAGTCTAAGATGAAATGCCTTCCATGCCCAGTAATCCCACTGCCCACCTTTCCCTTCGATCCAAAGCACAGCGAACTGTTTTACGGCCAGATAGAAAAGGCGGTAAATTCACATTTCAAAATGAAATATATCAAATTGGATACTTACTCTTTATTTTTATTTCTAACATCATTTTAGTAAACTAATGGCTGCCGGATGTAAGGTTTCTATCATATCATTATATATCAAGTGTGTACTGATATACCTATATGTATAATCGTTGAATAAGTGCCAATTAGATTTCGTAGTTAGCTAATTATGATTTTTGTTGGTAACGATAGAATGATGCTCAGCAAAATAAATTTCAAATAAAAAAGTGCGCCTATGTGCTCCTTCCTTTAATACTGCACCCTTTAGGTGTCAATAAGTAAAATGCCAGAGGTCATTTTATAGTGGTGAAGCATCGATAGATGTTCAGTGAGTTCTTCATGCGTGTCTTTGTTTATTTTCAACTGAATCACTTAGCTGCGGTATACTATTAACGTATATGGCAGGTAAACGTTGAATTACATTTTCAGGATGAAATTATTGATTATGATTTGACGACCGGCTGGTCGAGCGGTCTGTTCCCCTTGCTATGCAGGCTGCTCGGTCAAGAGGTCCCTGGTTCGAATCCCGGTAGAAGCAAATGTACAAACATGATGAGTACGAGCATTTGTTTACGAGTCATGGATGTTTATTTGTTTATTTAGTATATTCTGTATATTTGTAATATTTATATACATATTATTATCAATATTTATCCGTTTTCTAGTATCCATAACACAAACTCTTAATAATGCTTACTTTGGGCTTGATAATAGGTGTGAGTGTATGAATATTCTTATTATTATTTCGCAGTAAATGCCTAAAAAAATGCCTAGATTGTCATTTTTTCACCTAAAGACGTTTTTGGACAGAAAGTCTAGTATTCTAAAATAAGCTACCACTGGTTTTTCTATTTCATCCGTAAAACCGACTTTGTGTTTCGGATTGAAGGGAAAGGTAGCCAGTGTAATTACTGGGCATGGAAGGCATTTCATGTTAGGCTTTAGGCACAGCCAGACCTCAGGATGACAATACACCTGTCGTAACAGGTTATTTACCTTGTTACTGTAGGAGTACCGGGTTTTACTGAATTTCGAAATAAATATCTTATGACATGCCTACCAATTTCATTTTGGAATTCCGTCATCATCATCATCATCATCACCAGTCTATATACGTCCCACTGCTGGGGACAGGCCTTCCTACATGGGAGAAACATTTGGAATTCAGTAGCACCCGGTAATGGGCGACGGTAACCACTCACTACCAGGAGGACAGTCAGCTTGGTTCTAGTAGTAACAAACAAAACTGTAATATCTTAAATTAATTGTGTCAATATTGAATGTAATGAATATTGCGCAGTACCTTTCGTAATCATTGAAAGCAAATACGAAGCGTAATATTAAAAATAAACATGGAATTTGTTTATTTCAAACAAAGGGCTTTGTAATTTTCACTGTAATGTGAGGCTTGCAACGATCAAAAGAAATCCAGCTGTAAGTTACGACATTTATAATCGGAATTTGGCAAAATACGGTACATATTTTACTGAGAATCCATTATTGTATGTCAAATAGAGCCGCTAATAACAGAGTATTAAAATTGATGTGAGGATGTCCGCCGGCAAGTATTTTTAATGTGTGAAACTGTGAAAACGTACAACGAGATTCAGCTTAGAATGAAATTTGGCAAGTAAATAGATTTAATCTTGAGACAGAGATACAATGTCTTATGACGACCGGCTGGCCGAGTGGTCTGTACACCAGGCTAAACGATCAAGAGGTCCCGGGTTCGAATCCAGGTAGGAGCAATGTTTGTATGATGAGTACAAGCATTTGTTTACGAGTCATGGATGTTTATATATTTATTTAGTATATTTCTAATATTTATATACATTTTATTATCATTATTTATTTCTCCGTTATCTAGTATTCATAACACAAGCTCTTAACTATGCTTACATTGGGCTAGATAATAGGCGCGAGTGTATGAATATTATTATTACTAGTATTATTAGTAGTAAATGTGATTTTTTTATGTTACATAGTATCTATAATTATATTAAAAGCGTCTTAATTACAAGAACAGCAAGATACAGACAAACAGACGAAAACAGATTGCGAAATTATACGGGACCCGTTTATATCACTTTGGCTACGGAACGCTAAAAGTAAAATGCAGATAAAATTAACTCCAAGTTAAATTTCCACTCAGTTCATAATTTAAACATCCGTAATTGTTTCAGTTAACTATGAAAGAGATTAATGACTTTTATATGGTAAAGATAAAACATTTATGCTTGCTCATTTGCAATATAATAAGTTTGCACACGCTATCAATAAATCAATATATTTTAATGTTACCAGCACTGTAAGTAATCTTTCCTGTCTGTGGGTGCGTTTTACCATTCACTAAAGTGGCGATGAGAAAAACGGTTCTTTTTGGTATTAATGAAATAGTACTTATTAAATAAATAACTTATTAATTAGCATTATGACATAATTTACAATATTAACGAAATTATCATAAGCGTTTCTTTTTTCTTCGTCTTCTCTTTTCGTTATTATTATTATTATAGTAGTCCGCTTTTCCGCTAAAAAAGACATTTGCTGTGGCTCCACAATTCCTTGACACACCCCTTTCCATCTCTAAGAGTATGGGGAGCCTTGGTGTTGATATCTCTACTGACGAGCAATTCCGCAGTCATTTAGAAGATAGAGTCAAGCTGGCATCCAAGAAGGTTGGTGTGGTCCATGGAGCGCGGTGGAACTTGCTTCGGGGCAAAAACTGTTACCGACTGTAGAAGTTTCAAGTCAGGTCCCGTATGGAGTACCCCTGCCACTAATGGGACCACTCATAATCGTTCAAAGACGGGCTATGAGAATCTCGACGCTCCCGAGCAAACGGTATCGAATCGGTATCGAACCTTTAAGGAGAGATTTTGCCACCTCGTGTGGGTTCTACGGTCACTGCGTACTTCGTGGGTTCACGCGTTTCCTAAGAATCTTTCTCCCTTATACGCTGAGGCTGCGGAATAAGCTCCTGTAGAGGTTTTCTCGAACGAGTACAGTATGGGGTTCTTTAAAAAGGGCATGAAATGGTTTTTACAGGATCGGCAAGTAATGCAAGTGATAACCCTATTGTTGAACCATCCATAGGCTACGGTAGCCGCTTCGGGTGCGTTGTATGCTTGATGGACACTTTAGTAGTATTAAAAAATTCGAAGCGAAAAGTTGACGGAGATGTGCCAAGTGAAACAAATAAATATGTAGGTACTTTATAAAATATTACGACATCTGCAACATTAGCGAAATTTGAAATGGACAGTGACGGATATTATACAGGGTGGTGACAACAATAAAGTAAAAGATGTTTCATAGAAATAGTTTTCAAATTTCAAAAACATCTTTCATTCATTTGACAATTTCATGACAATATTATGAACTGATATAGCCCATGTTTTAATTTATTGTCGTCACGGCCAGCCGTTACAGAGTAATAAAGTAGTCTACATAGTGTTTAAAAAACTAAACTCAATTGATTTGGTCAGATTAGACTGTGACCTGAACTGAAAAATTTTAAATAGAAGTAGCGTTTACCTTAGGCTACCGAGAACTTGAAAAATTCAAATATTTAAACTTAATGAAAAAAATCAAATTTTAAATCATCATATTGTTAAAATGTTACAGTATTATTTAAGAAAATGTTTTACATTGATTTCGATGTTGTGAGGGTGGACGTTAGTTTATAAATTAAAAATAAACAGACTGTAAGGAATTTACAGAGCTATCCTAAGTCCTCGGTACGTCAGAAGTTAGAGTGTTACCTACTGAACAATATTAATTAAAATGAAATGTAATTACCTAGCTACCACATAAATTAGACTACTTTCTAATTAACGTTTAGACCATTAATCTTTAACACCTACTAAGTCAGCTAGATACTCTTAGGAGAACAGTAGCTTATTTGGGCTAATTATCTGAAAGTACGACTTTGTCCTAATATTTGTTCTCGCGTTTACACTTATTACGCTACAAAGACGTGAGAAGCTAAAATAAATGTGTATCGACTTTGTAGTAAACAGGTTGAACAAAGAGTCTTTAACACAGACAAATATTACGCAGCCGCGAGGTCTAAATACACGTAAAATTATATGCTACAAGCGTCTATAGGCTACGGTACCCTTTTTTTAAAAAAAATAATGAGGTGTTTTATATCCGGCCGGCTACATGTACACTTACTTAAAAAATCCAGAAAAATCTCCAGAATCCGGGAAAAATGACAGTAATTCGTTTCCATGCTCACTTTTCACAAAATTCAAAATGATTCGTCGATTTCACCATTATTTAATATGGCGGGCGATTGTTGTAATCTTCATTTCCATAATGCTATCGTCTCCTACAACAACGTTAAGTAAATTACTAAAAATAGTTCCAATTCCAATACCGCTTGCCAGGTGCGCTGCTCAATACAAGACGACACGAAAATTTGAAATTTTCATCGTCGGCGTACTGCTTGTTAGGCAGGTGTCACTGTCAGCAGCTTGACTGATCAATTATTAACGTAAATGCATTTTAAATGGATGCCAGTCTGCCTCAGTTGCGAATGTGGCGGGGAAATTGTTTCCCGACAGCTTTTTATTCTTGTGCAAAATGGCGGAAATTAAAAGCAAGTCTAGTTGAATTAATACAGGAAGACAAGAAGAAAACCTTGAAGATAATGTCCGTTGTATAGTTATGTTAACTCATTGCCACACATTTGTTTTTTAATTTCGGTTACTGACAGTACTAAGTTTTCTGAATAGACCAGGTCAGGAAAGGTGAAGCACAGTTCAGCGGCTTAAGCGTAAACAGACAGGCAGTCACACGTTATAATTTACAATTATAGAATGGATTAGCACAGATATTATAAAACAGCACGTAAGTAATGCCCAAGGTGCTACGAGCGTCTACAGGCTACGGTAACCGATACGACCGACGGTAAAATCATGCGGCAGGAAAGCCACTTAAGTCGTTCGACACGAGAATTGTGCTTTCATGTGTTTACAACAGACATGGGACTAGACAAACGTATACACAATATTTGTGTGATACCTCAACAGACAGACAAACACACTTTCTTATTTATCGCTCGCAGCTCTGTCTACATGGATGTCGGCTATCGCTCAAAAAAGTATTCGATGCCTTTCGGAGGGTCTTAAATTATCTCTACACTAAATTTCATCGAAATTGGTTTAGCAATTTCTGCGTGAAGAGGCAACAGACAGACACCATTTCGCATTTATATTTTTTTTATACAACTAGATGGCAAACAAGCTGACGGCCCACCTGATGGTAAGTGGTTACCGCCGCCTATAGACACCTTTTTTTTTTTTTTTTTTTTTCGGGGAGAAATCTGTTTACAGACCTACCCGTCGCTGGCGAAGCGACGGGCGTGTGTGGGGGTCGCCCAGCGCTAAATGACACTGGGAATACCCACTAAAACTCCCCGGTAACTCCACTGCCCTTCGCGGGGGCGGCCCAGGCTCTGCCGAAGCAATTTCACTAGTCCACCCCCAGGCAACCCGGCCTTACGTCCAGGTTTCGCGCCAATGGAGATTACCCAGAGTCACATGGGTAATCCCAGACGTGGCGGCCTATGCAATGCATGCGTGGGGGCCACCCACGCATGCGGCCGCGCCTAGGGCGCAGGAAAACGGGCGATCACCGCCCGCCTCCTTACACCCACCCGTCTACGCCGGATTGGGGCGGCCAGAGGATCCTCTTCCCGCTCCCTCTCCGCTGCGCCTATAGACACCTGCAATACCAAGGAAAAATCACTTGATATTGCAGGTGCGTTGTCATCCTGAGGCCTAAGATGAAATGCCGTCCATGCCCAGTAATTACACTGGCTACCTTGCCCTTCAATCCGAAACAGCGACCTGTTTCACGGCTGAAATAAGAAAGGCGGTGGTACCTACCCAGACGACCCTACATACAGGCCTACCACCTAGTGAATATTAGAATGATAGAATAAAATAGCACAGATATCATTGGGTAGCGCGTGAGGAGTGCCCAAAGTGCTACGAGCGTCTACTGGCTACGATAACCGCTACGACGCGTCGTAGTGGTTATCGTAGCCTGTAAAAATAACTGTAAAACTAGCGACGGTAAAATCATCTCGCAGGAAAGTCACTCGACATAAGAATTGTGCTTTCATGTGTTTGCATGGTTCTAGTCAAACGTTTACACAATATTTATGGCAAACAACATCGCATTAAGGACAACGAGCGACGTTCGTTAAATTTTAATCAGTTTTGTTGACAGGCTTTGTTACATCATAAACTTTAAAGTTTAATTTTGAAAGCTTAATTATATTAACAAAGTAGGTAGGACCCAAAAGACAATTACTTTCAAAGGGAAATGGGTATTATCGTTCAAGTACAGGAAATGATATTCAATAATAACACTGATGAACGCTTTCTGGTGCTTACAGTCGAAACTAAAAAAATAATAGTTATTTGTTATACAAGAGTGCAAAGTTGCTATTTAACCGCGTGCTAAATTTTGATGACCAAGCAAGCGAAGGATTCTAAAATTGAATCACGAGCGCAGCGAGTGAAACAAAAGAGCACGAGGTGAAAAATCTTTGCACTTGAGTGCAACACCTAACTTTTTATCCCACCTCAACGAGGAAATGACTAAATGCAAAAAAAAACATTTGCGCATTATTAACAGTTTCAGTCAATCCTGTTGGCGTCAAATAAACTTATTCGTCGTTAGAATCACTCATTTTTACTTTTTTACAAGTTTTTTTACTTGTTTTCAAGTTTCTTGTTATAAACCTATGGTTTTAACAAGTACCTATGTCGTGAAAAGAAAATAAAACGGTTTCATTGTAAAAAAGCGCGGGGTGCTTTTAATATCATATTTCTATACTAACTCTATGTTTACAAATAACTACGAATTATACATTTACAACAATCGATATCGAGCTCTATTCTGATTTTTAGTTTGATTTGCTATTAAAGCGTGTTTTTTTAGTTTTTTTAAACTATATTTTATTTTTCACTTTTTAGTTCGATTTGCTATAAAACCGTCTTTAATATTTACAGATGTGTTAACAGTTGCATCTCGATAGAAAACATATTCAAGGATTTCTATGTTGCCAACATCGTTTGCTCTCACGTAAAGGACCTGTATTAAAATCACTAATCCTGGCAATCCTAATCAGGATAATGAGATAAGCTTATCAAAATATTGTATTGTCGGTGGTCGTTCATAAGTCTCCAACATTTGAAGTAAATCTGATCGCTTAAAGTGGGGCAAAATTGAGCCCCAACGAGTCAGTTACATACATACAAACAAACAAACATACAGGTGAAACTAATAAAAGCGTGTTAAAAAGGTTGTATGATAAATTCGGCACCATGGAGGTAGAAGTATAAAAAGGTTTAATGATGTTTCGAATTCACAAACTTAGTGCACACGATGTTCTAAATTCAATTTTACTTTATCCTCTAGCGGATAAAACTCAGACTTTGTACTCAGATATCGAAGAGCAAAAATACTCTTTCCGGGATGGGGGGATGAAAACTTTTATTTTCTTTAAAACCAACCGTAGTTCGTAGTGATAGGGACTGTTTTTGCGGTGTAACTGTCACATTTAATGTCCTTCGGTCTGTACCGATCAGTGTAAAAACTTTTTTCTATACATCTGGATGACAAACAAACTGACGGCTCACCTGGTGGTAAGTGGCTGCCGTCGCCAACACCTGCAATAACAAGGCATTTTTTTTTTAATAGAAAGCACAGTAATTGACCCAACACCACTTGATGTGAAGCGGTAAGAAGAGTCCATATGCCAAGACAGTTACTACAGTTTAGACACTGCTCTAGCCGCCTCCACCTTGCCGGACCCATCTTGGTATTGCAAAGGTGCGTTGCCATCGTGAGGCCTAAAATGAAATGTCTTCTATACCCAGTAATTATATTAGCTACCTTTCCCTTCAATCCGAAACTCAGCGAACCGTCTGCAAAACTTCCCGGTATTAATAAAGCCAGTCGCGACAATGTCTCACCGGAGTGACAATCCACACACAGACACAATGACGCGACGGGCATAGTTCGCTCAAAGACACACAGTGACGGCACCCGTCCTACTTTCTTACCAGCAATAAGTGTCAAAGGCAATTACCACATCCACTCTCATATTACAGGGCGACCAACTTGCTCTTGGTTGAACTGTAGGTGATAGGACGAGTGCACACGAGCACAATATTGTCCCGAGGAGAATCTATACCCAATAATATTTTTAATGCAATTCGTCTGTCTGTGCTACTGTGCTGCTGTAAGCCGCTGAAGCGATTAAGAGGAAATTTGGCATGAAGATAGATTACATTTTCAGAAAAGGCATAGGCTATGGTAATCAATATAATTATAAAAAATTGTCAGAAAAATCCTGGTAATGTGTGCAACGAACAGTATGATAATCGAACAAACCGACTCTTACAAATCATGCCATGCAGCAAGCAGACTCGTCTAAAAAGTTATCAGTTGATTTTTCCTAAAGTCTAATAACAAAGAATTTATTGGCGATTTTTGGTTTGAATCAAAAGCTAAAAATTGCTCTGTACTTAGCTATAACGGCCTGGCCACGGAAACGGGCGGCGGCGGCGGCGCGACTGGCGACTGGCGAGGTTGCCGGTCGCCACTACGCATGGCGTGCTTAGTATATGCCATACATTTGTTTTTATTCGGGCGAATAGAAGCACGAATATTCGCCGCGGCAAATTTCCCTCGGCCAGGCCGTTAGTCTGTTTTTCGAAAAATCCTCTGATAACTATCTAGACTATCCTGACTTGCTCAGGAAGTCTAATTAGGAATCAGTTTCTTCGCGTCCATTATTTACAGCTTGAAAGTTTGTAAGAAAAGTCGGCGGCGTAAACACTCAATTGAGGCGTTTAGTCTCTTACGGCCTGGCCACGGGAAAGGCGGCGGCGGCGGCGGCGGCGGTGGCGCGACTGTCGAGGTCGCCGGTCACTGCTAGGAGTGGCCTGCTTAGTATATTTCCATACATTTGTTTTACCGGCAAAAAGAAGCGAGAATATTCGCTGCAGCGCATTTCCCGTGGCCAAGCCATCAGTTGTCATTGCAATCTAAAAAGAACTAGGTATTGTATGGTGGCGACCTCAACAGCAAGAGCTCAACTCTTCAAAGTAGTCCTATCTAGCCGCGACGCTCGAACTTGAAATGGAATACACCGCTATTCAATTTGTGACTCGTCAAGTCCTTGATTCTTGATTAGGTCACTTTCCATTTTCAGGAATTATCCAGTTTTCTTTCCTAGGCTGCCTCTTCCTCTGCGCGGTGTATCCAGAACTGTTCTCTCAACCAGGCAACTCCCATTATACAGCTATTATCATCACCAGCCTAATACATCTCACTGCAAGGCACAGGTCTTCCATGGGTGAAATACATGAGGAGTTTGGGCCATTGGACCACCACGCTGTACCGATCCCGGTTGGTGGGTTGAAGCAGTTACAGGAGCAACAGGAGGAGCTCGAGATTAAAAAGGAGATGTTTAATATCCGGCCAGGTATGTGTACACTATGTCAAAAAATCAGAAAAAAACGTTCGTTTTATGTTTTATTACTAATAATATATTTTATGTTTCATGCATGGTTTGTTTGTACAAAAGATGAAATTTTTCATCGATTTCACCTTTATTCAATAGGCAATATGGCGGGTGACATAGAAGTCAATTAAGTGTTACCAAAGTGACAAAGGCGTCATGATGAATATTTGGCTGTTACAGTTTTTTCTATAAAAATCCTGTTTTATACCACACAACAAAGCCACGCAAAAAGAAAGCGGACAATTGAACACTCTTCTGCACATTTTAAAATATTTTTCAGTATAGTGTACATAGACCTGGCCGGGTCTTCATCCCGGGATCGACTATGGCGAAAGGGGCTTGGTTTTCGTAATGGAATCCAGAGTGCCCAAACCACTACGTCACCGGGATTCTCCTATCATACACCCAGCCTTATTCTAATGTGGCAACTCCAGTGCAGTCAACTTCTAACATTACCACTGTCACAATGGCTCGCTGCGTTTAATATACGTTTGGAGCGCTCGAGCGTCGATTACGACTGGCAGTTTGATATCAGACCACTATTATCATAGTTTGAGCGTACATATTAATTAGAACTTCAAAATTCAACTTTATTACTTTCTCTGCTTATTGCTGTAAGAATTGCAAAAGTATATTAATTTAAACCTCTAGGGTGCTTAATGTTGCAGAACTGAGCTATAAGTTTGCTAAGTTTGATAATATATTTAATTTATGCGCTGCAGTATATCATACAAATGAAACAGTATTTAGATATGTAAAAAATGAAAATTTTGCAGCTGTGTACAATATTTTGAGCAGTATTAAAGAAGATAATTTATTGACAGGGGTTCTTAAGTTGACTTCGAGGGCCACATTAGAAACTATTAACTATCTAGCGGTTCTTAAGATAGTACATGAAATAGGTTGTAACAAAGATTTCATGTCAAATTTATCGTATCAAAATATTTCTTAATTTTCGAACCCAAATTAAAATTTACGCGCGCCATCTTCCGGACCTAAATGTCAAGTGGATACTTAGCTGGGGTCCGGGAAATAATCGAGGCACAAAAAATAAAGCTGTATGGACTTAGATCCCTTTCCCTTTCTGCTCTGAACGAGAAATCGAATCTTCTTAGTGTCAATCAAAATTTTTATTTGTAATAAAAATGTCTCAGAACGAACGTTGTGTTACAAAATTGGTGTCGTTTTGTGAAGCAAGTGTTTGTGTTGACGTGCAATTTGGAGGATCATTTTAATAGAAGCAAATAACATGTGAAGGAGAGATGTTGAGGATTTTATCATGGTTATCCCCCGCATCCACGGACTTATCCACGGCGCCAAACTCTTCCACGATGCATTAAAATATTTGCACATTAAGAAAATACTTATGACATGACATTACATTAGTTCCCCTTGCCTTCTCTGCAATCGAGGGAACTTAAAAAAACAACAACCAAAAAAAATAAACCTTTTTACTATGTGTGTCAATAATATTCTTCATTCAAAAGTGCAATGGTTTGAATAACAGCGTTGTTATTTTTGGAACAATTCTTAGGGGCGATGCCTAGCCCAGAAAAAAATCCAGAGCTCAGACTATGTAAAAAGGCGTTTTAGCACGAGACGAGATTTTAGGGGGCGAATTGTTGATGGCCGGCCGCACGTCACGCACTCTTCGTAGTTTTCATTTCTCGAGACAGCTGTGACGTTAGCGCTATGCCACAGTATAAAATATGTCAGTAGATTAACTATGATCCACTGCGTCAAATATAATAACAATATTCTCACAGTCACACATATTATATCCCATATAAGCATCATTTCTTAATGATGCTTGTTTGGTTTGTGTAAAGAGTAATATAGACAGCAATATTATATAGGTTGGAAATATAAAATATATACTAAATAAACGTTCTAATATCCATGACTCGCAAACAAATGCTTGTACTGATCATACAAACATCCATCCCATCTAAAATTCGAACCCGGGACCTCTGGCTTAACAGAAAAGTAACAGACCACTTGACCGAGTCCCGAATATGTTTCCGAAAACCATTTTACCAACTAATAGATTCCATAGATTTTTTTCACTTTTATAATTTTCATCGAATGAACTGTAGACTAATGCACGTTTGACCAAAAAAGAAAACAAAAATAACCACGAAATCTAAGGCAATCGCCTTAGATTTCTAACCTACCACGGCCGTGTCGGGCTTCCACGGACAGCTCTGTCTGATCTCGTAGATTTCGTGGTTATTTTCATTTTCTTTTTTGGTCAAACATGCATTGGTCTACAGTTCATTCGATGTAAATAAAAAAATCTATTAGTTGGTAAAATAGTTTTCGGAAACATGAATGTCACCCGCGCAGGAGAACTAAGATCGCCGACGTAGCCCAAAGAATTATCGTTTTTCTCTTGCTCGCCCACCTAATAATAAGCTTTGTAGTTCCCACTTAGTTACTCTCCACAAAATACCCTCCCACAATCTCCCATACCTTCTCGCCATCCTTCTACTTTCATGCTGTCAAGTTATGGAACTCGCTGCCATCGGACTTTCGTGCTTGCATTAACATCACATAGAATTCCTTGACTTTTTATTTTAAACTAGTGATCTTTTTTAAAAAAAAGAGTCACGAAATTATATCTCTCCTCGCTTTTAACTTTCTGCTGATTTATGTTTATAGATTACTACTTATCTATTTATCTTATTTTGCTTTTCTCTTCTATTATGTTATTCCGGTTGTTATTTTCGTTGCATGCAGTTTGTTTAGTGTATATATATTTTCCTTCTTCGTTTTTCTATATGTATAACCTTACATTGCGTACACACAATCTGCCTTTTTGTGTTCCTTTTCCGGGTCGGTACGAAATAAGGAGATCCTTTGTGCACTAATAATAAGAATAAATAAATAACTTTGTTACCAGCCAGCTGCCCCAATAAGAAACTTCCACGTTCAAAGTAAAAAGGAAAGAAGATGAGTAAGTACAATCAAATACCAGTCTCATTAGAAAATAAAATATTATTAATAAACTTAATGGATTATTTACCGTACACGTTTCAATAGACCGCCAAAATGTCAGTAAAGTTAAAATGGTAACGAACATTTGTTAAATAATAACCAAGTTTCCAAGAAAATCACTCAACAGAGTCAACTCCTCAATTCCGCTATAGAAATCCAGCGGTTTCCAAATTCTAAACCTGTCCAAGTTTCCACGGGCCAGATGTTTTCAAATGGTTGAAGATTTAATTAAACAAACTTCGAGCTCATAACAAAGTTGTAGCTTAAATATTTCGTTTGTTACAAACGCCGTTATCTAAATTTGATTTGTGTGACAGTTATGATTTTGAATCGCGATTCATGCTATTGTTAGAAGTTTACGTAACGAGCTTTGGTGCTAATAAAAAGTAACAGCTATAATTATCAATGAATTAATATTCAACTTTATTTATTCAATAGACATCGTTTTCATTTTGGCAAAGTTGCGTAGCTTTTGCTCTCCCAATCAATTAACGATTCAGGCCAAAAATATACGATATTGACAAAATAAACTTGTAATCAGTTAAGTCCTCAGCGTATGAGAGCCGTTGATAATCTCAGTCACCTGGTACAAAGCCTAGAGCCGCCGCAATACAATGAGCTGTAATTAGAGCCACGGACAGCCCTTGTGTTTGTGGTGTGGTCCAAAATTTAATACTATTATAATCGAATTCCTTGTTTCAAAGGGGATGCCTCTAAAATCGATGGAGACTCGTCCCGGTTTATGTAGACTATACTAAAAATATCATCAACAGCCTATATACGTCCCACTGCTTGTCACAGACCTTCTTACATAGAAACAAATTGCGGCTTGATGGGTTAAAATGTTTGCAGTAACAACCGGCACCAAAGCCTTATCGTACCTTCCAAACCACGGAGGAGCTCGAAATATCAAATTCGGATTGACCCATCCCGGATCGAGTTTGGCGAAAGTTGATTTGTTTCCGTAATACAAACCCACGCCAACGTACAAAAATACTCAGAAAAGTTTTTTCTCGTCTGTACATCTTCTCTATAGTTGCGTAGTTTCGTCATTGAAAAACTGCAATACGGCCAAATATTATTCTTATTTTATCCGGATTTTATCTGACACATAATAGTCTGTGATAGGTCTGTGAATCGGCTACTATCCTTTTTTTATTATATAGTTTTGTTTTTGGAAAATTGTTGTTATTTCTTGATGGCAAAACAACGTGTGCGGGGTCAGATATTATTATGTAATATTATTCATACTACCATAATAACTTTAGGTGGTGTTTATTATTTGTAAGTTCTTTTTTTTAATGTTACGTTTTGAGCTTTGTAAATATTAGGTTAGTGTTATTATTCCCTATTTCCCTTATGCAAATAAAGACCATTTAATATAATAATAATAACCGATAAAATAATAATGATGTCAATTCTAACAAAATATAATTATAATGACATTATAAAATTAATAACTTATAATACATAATACTCACGATAAATTAAGTACTTTTGGCTGGCTTATAGTAAACAGTAGGTACTAAAACTAAAGTTAAAAAGTAGCTTGGAATTCTTTGCCCGAACATGCCGTGCTCTGTCAGCTTCTAACTTGCACACATAACACATGACAAAGCTGCCCGGGGCGCGGAAGTCATCCCTCATCAAGGGACGAAGGTCAACAGACCCACGATGGACTGATTAAGCCCCAATCGTGGTCGGTCCACCCTTTCCTCTTACTTTTTAATTACGCAGTAGGATATTAAGAATTTCGGACGAAATTACTTTCCGTGAGGAACTATGTTTCTTTTTCAAGATTTTCCCTTCTATGAAGTAACTTTCGCGATCATGTTTAGGACCTGTAGCCAAAATGGCAAACAATCTTAGGCTGCCTGTCTACTAGAGCAGAGGCGAACGAGACGCAGCTTTTTTGAACAAATAAATATGTACCTACTTTATTACTAAAATAATTACTACATTTGAGGCGTAGAGTGGCGGAGAATCCACTCCGAGCCATCCGTAAAAGAGTTTAAGTAAATAGTGTTCTAAAGCAACGTAATTAGGTTGTTTTTCGTTTTCTCAGCAAAGTTCCGTTTCGCTCGTCTTCGCTTCAGTGGACAGACAGCGTTAGACTTCGCAATTTTAGTTCACCAAGATAAAATTATGTATTATCTATGCCGATTTAAATAGTGAACTAGAAATAGTGAAAAACAACAAATAAATTATTCGACTACGGCAACCGCTTACCCTCAGGCGAGTTTTCATCATCATCAGCCTATGTCTCACTGCTGGGCACAGGCCTTCCTACATGGGAGGATCACACGAGAAGCTTGGCCATAACACCACTACGCTGGCCCATTGCCGGTCGCAGTAACAACCGGGACCAACGGCTTATCGTGCCTTTTGAAGTACAGAGGAGTTCGAGATCACAAATTTAATAGACCCATCCCGGGCGACCATGGCACAAGTTGCTTTGTTTTTATAATCGGAACTAGAGCGATCAAACAACTACGCCACCGAGCTCCTCTTCAAAATCTATCTCTAATCGTTAGCAAAAATCATGAAGGGACATGGTAGACTCTAAGTAACTAATCTTACAACTAATGTAAATGCTTTACAGTAAGTATTAAATCGCGACAGAGCCAACAGACTATCGAATTCATAATTTACCAGCTTAGATACAATTCACAGATTTTAGTGCAAATAACTGCATTGTAGTATGTAAATGTAGTATTAGCATGCCACAAGCTGCAGATTTGTGGCTTCCCAGTAGCTCTTGTTCCGAGTTATGATAGCCGCGCTCAGGGAATATTAATCCCGCGGTCCCGGTATGACGCGTTAATCCCAATGCTTTCTTGGGATTGTAGTCTCAACGTGAGTAGTTTGACGTCCCATGGCGGAACATTAATAAGTCATATAACAGTCGCATAACTACGCTTCCTATATGTATATGTAAGAAGACAGTCTAACTCAGGTCAGTTTTTTCATAACTTATTGCGCTTTTCTTCGAGCGACAGTCGCATAACTACGCTTCCTATATAGTATGTAAGAAGACAGTCTAAATCAGGTCAGTTTTTAACCGAGTTCAAAAACAGGAGAAGGTTATCAATTCGTCTGTATGTTTTTTTTTCATAACTTATTGCGCTTTTCTTCGCCTGGTTCTTCGGTAGCAAAAAATCAAAATCAAAAATATATTTATTCAAGTAGGCTTAGTACTATTGTGACAACAGCTGTCATCTGTAAATGACATCTGACAAGAGCTATCCAAATAACATGTGGTATGAAGCTCCAGTTTCTCCGGAACCGTTCTGTGAATAGGTATCTACTAAAACGGACAATAGTTATCAAACAAAGACGGCCTTAAGTAACCGAGACAAACAAATCTGTTACAGGGTTATATTGTCTAACGAACTAGTTCCGTGTATCGATGTGTCGATGATATTCGGAGCATTGAATTTACTAGATATTGGTCTTCAACATGCAAGATGAATGATGTGTCAAGGTACGGTCACCCATTTTAGCAGTTACAGGACGTAAAAGATAGAAACATCAGGTCTCTAGATCTCTTACATTGCAATATCATGAGTATATTTTGATATTGCAGAGACTCTAATATGAGTTTAACATGCATATTATGATGTAGTTTCCAATACTTCTTAATTAAGGTACTGCTACAGGCAATGGTTATCACTTACTATCAGGTGGAACAATTGAATGTTAGCCATCCTTGGCATTGATATAAAAACGATGCCACATATTAGCTATATCAAAAACTTCTCGTTTCAAATTTATCTTCAAGCAAAGAATACACGACTTCTTCGACATTACTGAGACGCCAAATCTTTATCAAAATTTTCATTATACCGCGTGGTCTTGAAAGCATTTTATTTTTAAAAATTTTAATACAATGCGTAAGCAGAAACAATGAATTGAAGGAAGTTCATCGCCAGAATTTGCTATATACTAAACTGATCGATTGCGATCTAAATTTCCCAAGACTACTCTGTTGTCATAACTTGGCGTTTACAATAGCGACCAGTCTTCCGGCACAGCTAATATTTGCTAATGAAATTATAGACCTTGTGGTGGTTCCATTAACGCCTAATTTAGCATTAAAGCCACTTGGGAAATAAGTGATGAACTTAGACATGGGGAGGAATTCAAGTCATAATAAGATTAGATTATTACATTTTCAATGGAGGTATCCGTATCTCGAACTTATGTAATAGACATAAACCTATCAAACAGGCAAACATACAAGCAAAATGCCTAATTGCACGATCAGTCTTCGACAAACACATTAATTTACGATGCGTATTGAAATGGCAACTGTGATGGATCGCGGTCACACGTCGTCGCCCTCGAGCCTACCTCCGAAGTAATTAATCGACGTAATTGGTCCCAGTGTGACCTATTTAGTGCACTTAACCAATGATATCAAAGTTAAAGCAAACACCTTATTTTAATTTTAGCATATGACGGCACATCTAATAAACATGCCCAATAAAATAAGACAAAAGAGTATTATGTTGGTTGTCCCAGGGAAATGAGTAAAACGATAAATTTAAGCCTTAAAGATGTGTTCAAATCTCACACATCTTTAAGGTAGAATGATAAATATTAATCATATATTTATCATTCTATCTGATACCTATCTAGCAAAAAGTAAGGATCATTAAGGCGATGCATTGAAAAAATCTACGAAATAAATATACAAACATCCATGACTCGCGAACAAATGCTCGTACCCATCATACAAACATCTGTCCCCACCGGGATTCGAATCCGAGACCCTTGACCGATTAGCCTGTATAGTGAGGGTTCAAACCACTCGGCGAGTCGTCATTGATCAAATCATCATGATCTTCCGGGATTTTACAAAATTCTTGGTTCCAATAATCTGCGTTTCATTGAATTGCTGGTAAATAAATTGATGCATGGTTTACTAAATACTTTTAATTTATCTAAGCAATAGGATTTCATCTTTTCACTAAAACAGTTGAAATGAAATGAAAATAAAATGAAAAGTTAATGGGTTTTGCCAAATTACATACATTCTTTAGGGAAATCACCCCACAGAGTACTAATTTTGACATCTTCCGTGTATTGGTATAATATACCTTTAAAGATCTGTTCAAATCTTCATTTTTAGCTTCGCTCTGCAACATATGGATCGTCTAAGTGTCAATTGATGCCTTGCTTATTGAAGTAAAATGAAAGAGATTGTTAACTTAAATTTAGTTATAATGAACGAAAGCATAATTGACACTAATAATAACAAAATAATCAGACCAAGTAATAAATTGTGTAGCACTAATAGCGCGGTCGCTCCAGCGCCGGCTGCTAACGGCCGCCGTGATGGATCGCTGGCGACCAACTGTAACCTGTAATAAGCCACTGTAATTAGTTAACCTGTGACCTCAATTATTAGTTACTCTGTGATTTCGGTGGCGATTAAAGCTCAGTCGGTACCTGCATCTGCGAAAATCGACTAAATAGTTATCATCATTGAATTTATTACAAAGGAACATTTCATAAGCTAGGCATGGCAAATGATTTCACCCCACTCATTTTTTTATATCATTAGGGTGACAATCAAGCATGCGGCACCTGGTAAGAGGTTACCGAAGCCTATGGACGCTTGCTACACCAGGGGTATCACTTGTCCTGGGGGTGGTCTGGTGAATTTGCTTCGCAGACCCCAGACCACCTCCGCGAAAGGCACGGGAGTTATCCAGGAGTTTTATCGGGTATTCCCAGGGTCAATTTAGACGCCAGACGAGCCCTGCACACGCTCACTACTTCTCTAGTAGCTATGTCCGTCAATGGATTAAAAAAGGGTATCACTTGCGCGTTTTGATCCTGTACAACTCTTTTCATGGCTTTTTTGAAGAACCCTATGCTGTATTCATTCGAGAATACCTCCGCAGGGAGCTCATTCCACAACCTAAGCGTGCGCGGGAGAAAGTATCTCTGATGTCACTTTGGTTCCAGTTTGTGAGGATGGTAAGTGGAAGGTGGAATTAAAATAGGATTTTTTTTATTACACCATGAATTTTGTCTTCCTAGTCGTATTCGCCCTAAATTCTGCGTCTTAAGGTAACCATATTATCGTATGGAGAAATACGTGTGCAGATAGATCAGCGCTTTGAAAGGGAATCTCCAGTTTTTTCATGCGTAAAGTGAAAGCGGAGATAAGTATATGAATGACTTCAGAGAACACTGTTCTCCAGTAAACGTAGGGCAAAGACGGCTTGTAGTCGAAAATCTTTTCAGAATAGATTTTATGGTTCAGTCGTAAGCGACATAAGCCCACTTTTGGCAATTTGTGACTCTTATTTCAAGGGTAATAAGGATGTTGAAATATCAACAGTGGCTACAAATCGGCTCGTGACTATACAGTCGCTTAAATAATCTCATAGGCATTTTATTTATTTATTTTAGATAGGTACACTTACAGATAATTGTCATAACATGGTTATAGGTGTAATAAATACAAAGACTTAAGCTAGACAGTTATCCTATTTTAGTGTACACAACAAGTTTAATTATGCTTACGGGACGTAGAAAAAGGAAAAAAGTTGTTAAACAGTAACTAGTTGATTATTAATATATAGCTTCACAACATTGTAATGGCTCTAGGGTGTTTGAGACCTAAATCATAAAGATAAAAGATAAAGATATATTTATTTGTGAAACATGTGTAAGTAGTAGGTATATTACAGTAAAATGTTTTGTTTCAACATGTTCTGCCTCATTAGGCGTACAAATTAAAATAACTAGGTACTACATTCATTTAATCCTTCACGTACATAATTATTTCGGTATTCGTAAACATAAACTATGGTATTGACGAATAAAAATTCAAAATCATACACTAACTAACAATAAAATATATAGGTAATGAATTAAAATAAATTATCATAACCATTAATTAAAATGTCAAATGTGTTAAAATAAAGATATTAGAAGCATATTAATTAAAATTATACATTAGTCAAAAATTCAACATTTTGTCATTAACAAACTCATTTACGTCGTAATAACACTTGTCAATTAATTTTCTTTTTAATTTTTCCTTAAACATATTCACACTTAAGTCTTTATACATATTTGGAATTTTATTATAAATTTTTGTGCTCATACCAAAAATACTTTTCCTTGGAAGACATGTCTTAGCAGTTTGAGTCTGTAGTCTATTAATATCACGTCTATTGCGTATGCGTATTGCTATCATATTTGACATGTATGCGATTTAGATCTCAAACTGCATATCCAGAGCCTCAAAGATGCGAGCAGTTTCCTCTTAAGACCTTAATTTTGTACAGCATGCGTAACTGGTTGTAATTGTTATACATTGTCAAATAAGTGTTGTTCGCACAACGCTGTGCCACCGTTGGCGCTGCACATTGACATTGTCGAATAAAAAATGGTAATAAAAAGTATTTCTCTCTGAATAAGTTTGGCACCAGCTTTAGGAAGACCACATCTTCCTACGATACCTTCAAAGTTTCCTTATTTTTTTATTATAAACTAAGTGCCCGAGAGTGCCAAATGAGCATAATTGAACAGCAATTACGCTCAGTTGGCACTGGTGGTATTCTTACTTAAAACAGAACTGAGATTATTTCTAGACTTTAAGTATGGCTAGATGCAGGCTTTCACATTTATTTATTTATTTTGTAAATATATTTACTTTAATCCAAAATAGTATTGAGCACATTAGACCATATAATCTGTATGATCTAATCTGTAATCAATACTAATTTGGATCCTATGTAGGTACTCCACAAATTAAAAAGAATGATTATTCAAATCCTAATCAGTTCAGTCACTCAGTTCAGGCCCTTAAAATCGTTATTTTATTCTATCTTCTTTATATTTTCATCTTGCATTATTGGCTTGAGACTTACTTCGTTAAAGGTAGGAGCCAAATGTTTTTAGAACTTCTTTATTCATCTCTATTGAAAAGATTATGTAAAATGACAATTTACTCTATAATTAAACCAAAGAGTTAACGCTATGTCCAAAGTCCCTTGGGCATCATTAAAAAACCAACCCAAACCGGAGTTCTATCGAAAACATAATTGTTTGCCGCCCAGTGATTAGTACAATGACAACAAAACTCGATTAAAGACGCCCAGTTAGCAGTCTAATCGAGGAAAAATTACAGCACTAGAATTCAATTAGACACAATCGACATTCATTTGAATCGATTAATGTGCTTGAGAATTGTAGCACTGCTTTCTAATGTGATTACTTTGATGTATTTAAATCGATTAACGATATTCTAGTGAGCTTGTAGACTCTAAAATGAATTTATTAATAGAATTTTATTATTTCCTATATAATATGGTATTCGCATCATCTTATTTGAAACTAGAACTATAATTAGAATTTTTAAGGTATAAATTATGATTAATGGTCTAACTATACTGAATGGTGCATTATTCAACATGAATTCATTAATTAGTTATATCAAATAATCACTATATTAACACGTGAAGCAAAAACTTTGTACCCCTTTTTACGAAAATTGCGTGGACGGAGGAGTATGAAATTTCGCACACTTATAGATTATATAGAAGAGTGCAGAATGCTATTTTTTTTAAATAAGAATAATAACTACATTAAATCTATAATAAAAAAAAATACAAACACTATCATTTATTTGACACGCATATAGAACCTATGTCAAATTGAGAATAGATTAATATTGTTTGTTATTTGTCTATAGTATTACTGAATGTCAAACATAACTATATTAAAAAAATATGTGATTATAGAATATTTATAGTCTTTGACAATAGAACCCTAATAATGTTCAAACTTATAATTTTAATTAATTAACCCACGGGTATAAATAAATACTCAAATGTTTATTTTGTAATACGCACGGCCAGAGAGTGAAATGCACTACCGGCTTCAGTATTCCTTATTGTAGAACCTAAATTCGGTTACACCAGGATTAAATAGGCAGCTTCTAGGTAAGCTTGCTACATCGTCGACCCCCATGGGATCAAGCTCTTGATCCCTTAAATTCTAAACATCTACATCAATCACTAATCTATGACATAGCACTGACGATGAGACGCGCTGTGTCGTTTAGCAATTTAAATATATTATTTGTTACACAAAACAGTTACAGTTTTAATGTGTTTCCACACATTAAAACTGTTGTAGCAGTTTTTGACTCGACATTACAAGTAACCTTAGCTGCAGTCTGGAACTACACTAATAAAACAGTCGTGTGTAAACTTTTTTATAAAACTAGATGACAAGATAATAGATAGATAAAAATAATAATAATAGATAGATAGATAATAGGCGATAATATAAAAACCACAGCATCTAAAATGCTAGGATTTATTATTAGAAACTGTAAATCCTTTTATAACACTAAAGCTAAAATCTTACTTTACAATAGTCTGATTCGAGATATATTAGAATTTTGTAGTGCAGTATTGAGGCCACACTATGCAACACACTCACTGCGACTCGAACGTGTACAAAAAAGATTTCTCTGGCACTTCTTATTCTCCTTGGACAGGTCTAAAAAAAAATCTTACAAAGATAGACTATTTTACTTCAAAATGAGTTCACTATCTAAGAGAAGATGTCTCAGTGATGCTAAATTCATTAGTAAACTTCTTAATTATAAGTTAGATTGTCCACAGCTGTTAAGTCTTCTTGACCTGCGTGTTCCTTCTAGAATTCCGCGCAAACCCATGACACCACTTTGTCCGCCACATCTTAGGAGTAAACTCTCCATTTATGTAATATTTTGCAGAATCGTAAATGGTGTTAGTGATCTAATTGACCTTCATTTTGACACGCCAGGGAAACTGACTTCATCAATTTATAAAAACTTGTCAGACTAAAATTTCAAGTATTAAGGATTTTTTACCATTAATTTATTACTATTTGTACAACTAATTGAAGTTAAGATTATGTTAAAAGCCACTCCACATAACTACTTAATTAATAAATATTTAATTATGAGTTTTTTTTTCTCGCATGTGGTGTTTACCTAAAAGTAATTGTTGCACTTATCTATGTAATTATGAAATGTGTGTGTGTTTTTTTATTAAAGTGGGCACAATTGTTGGTGAACCAAATAAATAAAATAAAATAAACAAGCAAGCTGGTAATCCACCTGGTGGTTAGTGGCTACCATCACCTATAGACACCAGCAATAACAAGAAAAAGAAACACTTAGTATTGCAGACCTGAAATGAAATGCCTTGGCTGGCTACCTTTCCCTTCAACCCGAAATAGCAAAATATATTACGATCGAAATAGGAAAGGCGGTGGTATACCTACCCAGACCACCTATACATGGATCACGTAGTGCTGCTCTGCACTTTCATTCAAATATCATTCAACATTGAGACTGACGCGACGCACAACAACAAAATATTTTAATGATTCCAATGTTATGGCACAACATAACTAACAGTTTAAATCTACCTGTTTATACATATAAGAATATTACTTTCATTTCCACCTAGGATTTATTGATTACACGTAGTCCCCTTGTTATGAAATTACCAATTACTATAACTATGGATAAAAGGTTTTTGTTATCAACAAAACAAAACTTTATTATGAAGTCCTAATATACTTACTTACTTCAGGAAAACACTATTATTCAACTAGGTTACCTGGCATCGATCCCTAATTAATTTTAGATACTTTCCTGGGAAATATACGAGGAAATATACCGTAGCCTGAAGTATTTGTCTTAATAAGATCATAATCTAAAAAGAAATCGCTTTTGAATAAAAAGACTTCTACTTAAACTGAATTTTATACAGTAAGATATTAAGACGCTACTAAATTATATGCGTCCATAAACATTATACGCGACCCGGGGAATTATCTCATAACAAAATATGTATAGCGGAAAATACCCGAGTGGCTTTTGAAAGTTAATTTTAACGGGAGAAAAATCCAGAGAGAATTTCCTGAGCAGTTAATTGAAATTGTCGACTTTAACGGCCTTCTTTATGATCAGATTTAACGATGTTTAGCTCATCATGATCTTACGTGTCATGCGGTGCTAAGTCTTCACTATGAGTGTAACCTAACGACTGTATTAAAGTTTAATAAAAGAGCTTCGCTGTCGAAGCTCTTATAAGCTTAGATAAATACTGTTATTCATCTGATTTAGAAAAGAAATTGGACTCACACGTAGAAGTCAGTAAAAATCCAAAAGTTCCTCATCATCATGAAATATATCCTCCGGATCGTTCGCAGATTTTTAACTCGGAGAGTTAAAAAATCTGCTTAGATTATTCATCATCATCATCATTTCAGCCGAAAGACGCCCACTGCTAGGCATAGGCCTCCCCCAAAGATCTCCACACCGATCGGTTCTGCGCTGTCCGCATCCATCGGCTTCCCGCAGCCCTCACCAGATCGTCGGTCCACCTTGTAGGAGGCCTACCAACGCTGCGTCTCCCGGTACGCGGCCGCCACTCGAGGACTTTTCCGCCCCAACGGCCGTCAGTCCTCCTTGCAATGTGGCCTGCCCACTGCCACTTGAGGCTCGCAATTCTTCGGGCTATGTCGGCGACCTTAGTTCTCCTGCGGATCTCATTATTTCTGATTCGATCACACAGAGAAACCCCGAGCTTAGATTATTAATTCCCCTTAAAACAACATTTTAATTTCTTCTAAAGATGTATGCACCTAACTTACCCTAGCTTAAATAAACAGATTAACAAACAATAGAACGCCCCCTAAGCATTGAGATTGCGATAAATTGAATCCGAACGGTGTCCCCAGCAGACATAACTCGCGCCTTTATACGGATTTCTTTAACCAACTTTAAAATGTAACTCTCGTTTGTATAAAAGTTCTCGCCCGCATTATTTCTCGGTCCCGAGTAGATTAAGCAAGGTTTTGCTGCTGACAGTTTATTTGTTAGTGTGAGATGTGTATTTAATAACCGGCCCGTTTTCCGTCTTGTTGCGTTGCAAAATAAAAAGGGGCTTGCCATCCTTTTTCGTCAATTTTATACCACCTTAAAAAAGAAAGGGTCCATAATTCGACAATGTTTATTTTCTGGTATATGGCCCCGTATATCTTCTCCGTCAAATCCGAACTGATTTTGATAATTCTTTTTGTTAGTTGATAAATGCTATCAGTTGGTACCATTCCTATGTGATAGTGATCTTATGAATATATTCGAAGTAATAGAACGGAACTCCTAAGCAAACTACAGTCAAGCGACGGTAAGAAACAATATTTTCTATGTATTTCAATCAGCGAACGACAGGTAACAGATAAGTCAATTTTGGAAATTTATAAAATTAAAGAAATATTTAGAGTAGATGAATTTTACATAAGGTATAAAAGCATTTATCCAAAAAAATAACTAACAGCTTATTTTCAGCAATGTCTTGTCGGTATTTGATATTAGAAGTATCAAATTGCTACTGCTTACTTATTAATACAATTTTAATTAGAGACTCCTATAACTTTTATTTACCACTAGTTTCGCTGTCATTGTTGTTGTAAGCTTACTAATAGATGATAAACAAAGATAAGTGGTAACCGCCGCCCGTAGACACCTGCAATAACAAGGAATAAATCACTTGGTATTGGATAAAATGCGTTCCGTGCCCAGTTGAAGCATTTTCATGTATTAATAAACTCATTAAAGCTAATTGAATCATACTTGAGCACCAGAATACAAAAAGTTGTCATAAAACTGAGTCTTCAGATGGGAATATCCGTATGGACGTGCCTTAGGGATCGATATTAGGGCCATTGTTTTTCATATTTATATTAACGCTTTCCCTCACTATTAAAAAAAATTGTGTGAGACGGTATTGTTTGCAGATGACACCTCATTAATTTTAAAAATAGATCGAATTAAAACTGACGTTGAGGACGTTAATTCAAAAGTACTATGCTGATTTTAAAAGTATAATTTATTGTAAAATTCAAAGAAAATTATGTGTATTCAATTAACTTTTCCAAATTGAAATTGAAATTGAAATAATTTATTCAGTAACACATAATTATGACTACAGAAGCCAAATACAACACATTTGAACAAAAAAAAACAATATAAATATGTCACTGAAAAGGAATCCACTCAGCATAAGCCGAAGCATCCTTGGATACTACGACGCTGGTCTTCCGTGGATACCTATTCGAAGGCCACCACTATGCGCAAAACGTATTGTACATAATAATTATATACTTAGTAATAATCATATAATATATAAGGTAAAAATAATAATAAATCATAAAATAAAAATAATATATAGAGCTATTTAAAAGGTGAAATAGGTATTAAAATACAAACAGCTTAATCGCCGCGTCACCAAAACTATAGAAAAACTGTTAAGGTTTGTTTAAGTACGTCACAAACTATAGGCGATAGAGACAATACAAAAATCAGGCCGTCTATAAAGGTCAACAATTACCCTTTTGTAAATTTAATAGAAACTTCTTAAATGTAAGGCAAGTTAGTGCACATTTTAAAATTAACGATGAATACATTCAGTATTGACTCTATGGTATTCTTAGGAATAATAATAATAATATTTATACACTCACACCTATTATCTAGCCCAAAGTAAGCATCATTGAGAGCTTGTGTTATGGATACTAGATAACAGATAAATATTGATAATAATATGTATATAAATATTAGAAATATACTAAATAAACATATAAACATCCATGACTCGTAAACAAACGCTCGTACTCATCATACAAACATTTGCTCCTACCGGGATTCGAAGCCAGGACCGAGGACCGAGTAGCCTGCATAGCAAGGGCTACAGACCGCTCGACCAGCTGGTCGTCTAAGTCGATGGAGTAAGTTTACAATGGTATTGTCATCTTTCGTTCCTATCTGGAAGACTTAGTGTTAAGCTGTTAAAAAATTTCGTTTCGTTTCATTTAATTTTATTACATTACTCCGACTGCGAACTTTAATACTATTTGTAATTCATTAAGGATAATTGTGAAAGTTTTATTGAAATCTCATTAGTTGAAAGCAAAACTCAGTGAATTTAAATTAACTGTTGGAGCTTCCGAATAATTCATTTGGATTTTCGATTTTGATTATTTCGATTTCGAGCCGCCGAGATTGCGAAAGGTCGCGGGTTCGATCCCCGCCTCAGGACGTGAAATTTTTCTAGTTTAGATATATTTTAATTACCTAAGATTATATCATTCACTCATTAATTTGAAACAAAAAGGATGCCATCTTGGATTTACTTCTACAGAAGTAGCAGCGATATCAAGTTACTGAGTACAGCGGAAAACGCCTGGAGCATTTAATTTTGTCTTATCATGTAATTCATGGTGATAAAACACGTTCGCTTCAAGCTGCGTGTTGTTTACCCGCCGATTACACTAGCAACACGTAAATTCTGTTCATAAAAAAATGCTGTGAAAAAAAATGTCTATGTGAAAAAAACACGATAAGCTTGCATGTCAGTGACACATAAGCCAGCCAAGCGTACGGGTGATGACGTACGAACACTGGGTTCTCTGTTTACATTGTAATGGTTCATAGTTTATACACGCCACACATTTTAGATACTTGTGGCCGCCTGCGGCTCCGCCCTATATTGCGGTTATCGCGCCAAGAGGTACCAAATCTCCTTTCTTAGGATGTAATGTATCTCCATACAAAATTTCTCTAACATCGGATCAGCGGTTAAGAAGTGATAATTTATCAGGCAAAAAGTTACTTTCGCATTTTCACAGGGCCATCAATAGGCGTATTTCGGCTAAAATGATGATGATAATGAATAGTATATTCAGTTATCATAACCATTTATCCTTATCCTGTAACTAAGATCTTCTTAACTTAATCCTTAACCTGTATTATGAAGTCTTTTTGTTAACTTTTTACAGACAGCAGTTTGACTATTTTCAAAGATCCAATTGCTGTCAGAGTTTACATGGATACTGACTTGACTGTTTATCTAAAATCATCGCGCAAGAGCAACTAGAACCAATACTTTAATGTGGCTTCCAAAGCAAAGATTATTTCGACCGTTCATTCTGATCCAACCGTAAAGTTGCTTCACTTAAAAATTAATAACAAAGGCAAGTCTAAAACAAACGACTATGTGTCTCACCAATAATTTGTCTACGGCGCAAAGCAGCACACAAAACAAAGACTTTCTACCTTTTATTTAAAAGTTTAAATCGCTAACGACGTCCGCAATAAATCAACCTTTTTGTGACCCCCTCCCCTCCTCTCACCGTATCTCAATGATGGATTATCGAGCGAATATGGTGCAATCATGAGTTAAAAATTTACTGACGATTTTCATTTTGTCACAACGCTTTTGTTTGGACAGAATTGCAGACTTGATTTACGATTTCGTGTTTACACCGTACGTCGGTACGTTCACCATTTGTATGGTTTTTATGAAAACAATGCTGTGTAATGGCGCGAAAATATATAACGGGTAAATAAAGTCACGTAGAGTGACACGCACTTCCAACCACCATTTCACGTGGTTTACTGTTCAAATTTAAATTAAGGGCCACAATTGCCTTTAATAATGTTGAATATTGGGAATGTTAGTATTTTGATCGTCGAAGTCCAAATATAGCATAACACTGTAATGTTGGTGCTATAAAAAAAAAGCGTTTATTTCAGACCTGAGTCTAAAGTATTAGTAACAATAATTAACTTAAAATTATGTTAGTAATGAGCACACAAAGTATTAAAATTTATTTTGGTATCTTGGACGAGGGTCCAGTGTTGCATAATGGCACTGTCCACGTCCAATCTCGTCGCCACCGTCTTCAAGAGGCTATTGGAGCCGCCTCGAACCCGATGCAGCCGGGACTCCATGCGGTTTCTAATGATAGCTGAGAGGCTATCAAGCTCTGCAGTATCAAGGCAGCCCCATCAACCCCCTGAAGGCGTTGTTTTATTGGGTGCGCAGGGCCTTAAATGCTCCTTGTGTATAATTCATCCACAGATTGCATGTGTACAGTGAGTGACAAAAAGAGTGTATTTTTTTAACGTGATCAGTTTCAGTAGCTATACAGCTGAGACTTTAAAACGTTATATACTTTTCAATGTGCATTTTTTGTTCTGGCTTGACTGACTCTGAGCCACATTTCCCAGAATTCTCAAATCATTAGGGATATCTTCTTTTTAGACATAACGACCCAATCTAATAAAACCGGATCACTCAGGATTTCGATTCACAAAATTTACCAGATACCCAAAACCTTTCACTTTTCAAAAATATAAGACAAACTAAGATTTATATAAGTTTTGGTCAATTGTTAAATCCAAGTACCAGCTTTCAATATTATCAGGTTTGTATCGAATTCCATCCACTATATTCCAACCGTTATTGCAGACAGAGTTTTTCATTGTTTTTCTTTTCTTTTTTCTTTCTTTTTGATCAGTCCTATCTTCAGAGAGAGAGCTGAAACTATTTGCATACAAGAAGATGGGGCAGTGAATTATTTAAAATATCTCTTTAAAACTAATAGCGCGCAGTGTCGGCCGATCGCACTAAGTTGAAAGAATAAGCTCCATCCACAAGCCAAGTTGCCCGTTGCAAGATTTTTAAACTTTCGTCATAAAGGATTTTGTAACACTTTATGAATATGAAAATGTTATCCGCGAAATTTATTCAACGATTTCAAGAGGCGATAAAAACTTTTAAGCTGAGATCAACAACGAAAGTGGATACTAACTCTTGACAAAGCCGAATGAAATTATTTATTCTTGCACTCGCTATGCAACGTTGGAGATTGTCATGTGGGTTTGGAGACGTTTTGTCTAGAGATATGGCTGACTTTATGTGCGAATAGCATATTTTATATTTTTCTGATATTTAGATTTCGACTAGAAAAAAATCCAAGTTCTAGCTTTTCTGTTTATTCATTATTAGCTAGTCTGTTTTTATTCACAGTGCCGAAATTATTATATTTTATTAATACTCAACCGAGTAAATACTATACTCGTAAAAATTCTTGATGTAATTTGTAAAAGTTTACAAATTAACAAAGTTAAGTAACGCAGTGCTTTTTAAAAATCTATTAAAAACGTATCATAATGTTACAAAAAATTAAGAAAATAGTAACTAAAATGAATCTACAAATTACGCAAACCCTATACTTAAAAGATAGAAGTTCTATAAAGTAGTGAAATAAATTTCACAGATAAAAAAACATGCGCAGTTTCAAAAATGAGTAAAACACTAATAAGTCTTTTGAATAAAAAACCTGCGTAAGATTGAGTTACGCAGGTTTTTTAATCTGTGAAATCGGTCAAGATTAATTAAAAAATAATTAACGCATGGGAAAAGAACGCAAAGGTATCCATTTTCATTCTTTATTCAGATGCTACTTAGTTTGAATGTAAAATGCAAGTTCCCGGGAGCGTAGTTGAACGCTGAGAAGGTGACGCGATCGGAGCGCTAAGATGGCAACTCTGTGTGATTGGTTACGTTAGCAGCTGGACGCTTGTTTAACTTGCTGCTCGCCTCCGCTAGCCGCCTGACAATGTTTGCAGCTACACACTGTGTGGACATGAGACAATTTGTCAAATAATAAGAGCTAAGATAATCTGAAAAGCTTTAGAATACAAGCTGACGGTTCTGGTGGTAAGTGCACACCAATGTGTGCGACGGTAGACACCTGCAATACCAAGGAAAATTTACTTGGTATTTCAGGTAGGTTGTCATCCTGAGGCCTTTTTTTTTAACGGGGAGAAATCCGTTTACAGACCTACCCGCTGCCGGTAACTCCACTGCCCTTCGCGGGGGTAGCCTGGGCTCTGCCGAAGCAATTTCACCAGCCCACCCCCAGGCAACCCGACCTTACGGCCAGGTTTCGCGGTCATCCTGAGGCCTAAGATGAAAATGCCTTCCAAGCCCAGTAATTACACAGTATTCCCTTCAATCTGAAACATAGCGAAGTGTTTTACGGCCGAAATAAGAAAGGCGATGGAACCTATCCAGACCACCCTACATACGGACCTGCCACCTAATAAAACAACTCCTATAAATTAGACGATTGCGGTCACTCTGCTGCCGCGCAGCAGCAGTGCTCTTGCAGATATCATGCTGTGCATGGAAGGTTGTTCTTTCCCGACATACGAACAACCTGACGCCCGGTGAAGGTACTTGTTATTTTCGTTGTATGTACGAGTATCTAGTCGTCCTGCTCCAGGAAGGGCAAATTACATAGAAAACTAACCGTCGGCACTGTTTTCGTGCGGCACTAGTACGACCGTTACCGATTAATTTGTAAGCGCCTGTATGGGCTAACCGCACATAATTGTTACATCATTTAATGTGACCTAGATTAATTTAGCGTGTCTTGCGTGACGTCGCGCGCTGTACTTTAATTATTGAGCAACATTGGTGGAAACAATAAATCGTTGTAAAATCGTCACTCATCTGGTTCGGTTATTTACCGCTCTTCGAAGCCACCCTGTTCAGCGTCCCTTAGCGTTACTGTTAACATCCTGAGTGTGTGGTGGATTATACGCGTTGGCGTTGAGTCTTTTCGCCGTCACCTAACCACACCGCGTCGAGCCGAATAAATAAACTCTTCCAATTCAAGTCTTTATATCTCAAAAATATACAGAAATGCTAGTGACTTTAAAGTCTTCAGTCTAAAGTTTACTCAGTGCCGCATCAGGAGGTCCGGCAGTGGCGCGTGCCGCGACTGCGACGCGAATCTAATTTCCTAGCATTGTCTCCACTATCATGCCACCTGGGAACACTTTTAAACCAGTACTTCATCCTGGAAAAGATTCCACTCTGTTACAAATCGACTTACGATCCAACGGTGTTGTTTCTATTGGAGTTACCTTTGAAATGCTGGATCATTTTAAGTCTACACAGTTTCACTAGCTTTTAACATTTGTTGAACTATAGATTATTAAAGCTTCTTCAGCTTATATTGGTTTTGCTTTTTCATAAAATAGAGTGGCCATGTAATGATTTTTATTTACGATTAAAACGCTACGCAATATCCATTACTATTTTAGCAATGTGAGCAATTAAAATAAAATTATCTGTAAAAATCCTTTTTGTTTCGTAATGTAATGTGTGTTACATTACATTTTTGACTAATTTCGTAAGATAGAAAGGATTCCTAATTAAGATAAAGATAAAAAAGATAAAAGATATTTATTTGCATGAAACATGTGTCGGTTTACATGGATGGTACATGAATAAAATATGGTTCAACATGTCCTGCCTAATTAGGCGTACAAATTATGATATTAGCACTTAAATATTCTTTAAATAAAATTGTTGAAAAAATTTGAAATAGAATTGAAATAGTAATAATATGTCAAAATAATAAAAAATTCAGTTGTATAAATTAAGCATGCTTAAAACAGTCAATAGAAAAAATCAAAATGATAAATTATTATAGTATTATACAATATATAATCATAAGGCAAAGTCAACAGTATAACAAACAGGTAAAACAATAATTAAAAACAAATATTACAATAATTAAAATTTGTCATTAAAAAAGTCGTTAATATTATAATAACATTTGTCAATAAGGAGCTCTTTGACTTTTTTCTTAAAAGTATTAAAATTCAGATCTTTGAATGTCACAGGAATTTTATTATATAATTTTGGTCCAATACAATAAATACTTTTCCTCATAAGTACTGTTTTAGCCGTTTGTGTCCGTAGCTTATATATGTCACGTCTATTTCTAATAACGTAATCCGAAAGTAAGGGAAACAAATGAGGGTTCTTTTTTACAAACATGAGCACCTCAAAAATGTAAAGAGACGGAAGTGAAAGTAGTCTATGTTTTATAAAATAAGGTCTGCAACTATCAGTTGTTTGTAAACCAAACATGGCTCTAATACAACGTTTTTGCATTTTAAATGCTATATCTTTGTCTGTGGAGTTGCCCCAGAATACAATGCCATATCTTAAAACTGATGCTACCATACCATGATAAGCGGTAAGTAACCCATCAGTATTTAATATCGGTGCTATTTTAAAAAGAGCATATGCAGAACTGCTAATTTTTTTTGATATATAGTCAATATGTGCTTTCCAGTTTAGTTTACTGTCTATTTGTAGTCCAAGAAATTTAGTAACGTCAACTTCGCTTATAACCCCATTAAGGTCCTTAAATTTAGTAATCAATTGTCGTTGATGAAATTGCATTATCTGAGTCTTTTTTAAATTTATTTTTAAATTATTATTATTTAACCATGTCATTATCAATGTCAAAGATTTGGTAATGTCAGATTCGTACATTTTTGGGTCCTTACATGCTACAGTTACTGTACTGTCGTCGGCAAACTAATTAAATAACACTTTTTTGAACCTTTCATTATCTGTCAACCATGTAAGCTCTGGTGGCTTACACACAATATTCATATTCAATAGAAAGCTATTTTATCTGTTAAGTAAATATTTCATGGAGTAAACTTTACCCGCATACACAGTAGCTACTATAAAAGGAGCTTATTTTCTGACGATATTTCTTGTTTGTTTACTGTTTACTATTCTATCTGTACATTAAACAAAGCTATAAAATAGTGCACTAATGCTTAATGAAGTAAGTAAATCTCTCGCAAGACATTTCAATAAAGCGCCGATTCTAAAACATTTTGTGCACTCAGGAAACTTCTCGCTTCAAATATTTGCGCTAGTTTGATTCGGGAGAACCTTTTTTCTTGCTCGCGGTAAATTCATAAAGAATGAAATATTTGCAAGTGAAATGAATGCTGCAGGAGAAAAATAAAGGAGGGCCGGAAGAGGGAATCCCATTGTTACAACAGTCGAATGGGGCCCATTTATGCATACGAAAACTTATTACGATCTCAACTTGAGACGGAAAATCGTGATTTCATTGTTAAACTGTTATTTGCGGACTTGGACGCCTTTATTTTCTCCTTTATTCGATGGTTATAAAGAGGCTTCGAGGAGTTTGTTAGGGGACAATCAAAATGGATTTGAGGCGAGTTGGGCTAATGAAGCGTAACAGGTTGTTGAGATGCTCTTCTGTGGAACTAATTCTATTGCTGGTTTATGGATAATGGTTTATCAAAGAGTAATTGTTACGGTTACAAAAGGTTAGCTTTCACTAATAAGTTCGTAGAACCTCGCTTATACAGAGGCTTGAAAGCTCTGGTTTCGAATACGCAAACAAAACAACTTGCACCATCGCTGATCCCAGATTAGATTGAATCATCAAATATGTGTAATTTTGAGCTTCTCTTCGAGTCTTAATGTGACCTAGATTAATTTAGCGTGTCTTGCGTGACGTCACGCGCTGTACTTTAATTATTATTGAGCATCATTGGTGGAAAAAATAAATGAGTGTAAAATCGGCACTCATCGGGTTCGGTTATTTAGCGCTCTTCGAAGTCACTCTCTTCAGCGTCCCTTAGCATTAGCGTGAACATCCCGAGTGTGTGGTTGACCAGCGCCCTTGTTGTTCAATGGTTTATCAAAGAGTGATTGTTACTGTTACAAAAGGTTACCTTGCACTAATTAGTGATTGAGAAGCTCGCTTATATAGAGGTTTGAACGCTCTGCTTTCGAATACGCAAACGAAACAACTTGCACCATCGCTGATCCCAGATTAGATTGAATCATCGATTACTTATGTGTAATTTTGAATTTCTCCTTGCTTTGGAAAGTAGGTTAGGCTCGGTTATTGCTGCAATCGCTATGACCTACCAAACTGCAGGAAATCAGTAATTTTAAACAGTATAATAAATTTCTTGACTTTATATATTATCACATTCCTAAGTCCAATGAATTGTCCATTAATTAAACGTATTATAGTTTTGTTGTTAATATATAAATAACTAGCTGTTAATTACGCTTCGCAGTGGCACATTGTGATCGTTAAAAAAACTGTTTTCTCGCGGTCGCAGATATGTGACTGATGCAAAAAATAGATAAAAACAATCCTTGATGCGGATTTTATATCATGTTAAAATTTTGACTCAATCGGTGCAGAACTTTTTGAGTTTTTGAAGCGTACACAAACCAACATAACATTTTTATATATATAGATTATAAATGTGCATGCCAGTAATGGTAGATCGTACAGGAAACCTCATATTTATATTAAACAACATAAATGCATTGTATCTACATTCTTAGTAAATAAAAGTTTTGACTTTGTGACTTTGACTTTGCAATTAACCAAAGTGCTTGTTGTGTGCACAAAACTCTTCATGTGTTTTCCCCCAATCTTATGTAAGAAAGCTTACGTCAGCTGTGGGGCGTATGTAGGCTGTTAATGCTTTTATCTCTTCTGCTTATCGTGGAAAGATCGTGTTATCTAGCAACTGGATGGGAGAAGTAGGCAGGAATTTGTTTTTGTAGTGACCCCGTGGTTAAGAGGTGAGAGGTTTCAAAGTATTGTAAGCGAAGATGCGGACGTAATGCTTAAGTTCTGTTTATATCTATCGAAAAAACTATATTTTGCGTTGTCCACTTTATAACGTTTTATTTGCCACTATTATTGCTTATAGTAGTAAAATTTAGACATTTCACGTCTGAAGCTAAACAAAATAAAAACGTAATAATCCTGTGAATTAAGGACCTCATTTGAAAAGGAGAAAACTGCAGTGTTCCGGCTTCAAGTGAAAGGCGTACGTAATTCCGTCGGACTTTTGAATCGCATATTCTTGTATAATCACGGGTTCGTTAGTACTGTGTAAGCAGCATTAGTCGGGACTTGAAAAGATAATCTCTGTACACGGTAACGAGTTGCCCGTACGCTGAATGATTCAGTTGGAGCTGACCGAATGTATGCTCTGATTTAAATTATAGATGTTATTCTGTGTAGCCTTGTTACTACTGTTATACTCTTAATCTGCTTGTTTGCCGAAAAATTTTAACTGAATTCAAATGTAACATTTAAGATTGATAATAATTCTTACGTCAATTGCAGGATAGATATAATGTACTATTATATCTTTTTTGCGAAAAAACCTACATATTTATACATGAATAACACAATAGGACATTGTGATATTTAAATAATGTAGTATTTAGATATTTAAACACTACCTACATCTAAATACCACATTGCCATATTTTGGTATTTATATATAAATATGTAGATTTCTTCTCTAAAAAGACATACTACATTATCACTTCTATTCATTAAAATATAATTGAAAAGTTTAAAATTATTAGTGGTAACATAGGCAAGATCAATGTTTTGTGCGTTTAGAAGTCATATAAAAAGGTAAATTAATTACTTGTTAAATAGAAAAAAGTCAACGCACTATTAAATTGACTGAGTTATTCGTCAGTAATAATATACTGAGAAAGTTCTTTACAATTAGCGCTCTCTACTGGCAAAGCAGCGGGCGTGTGCTAGGCTCTCCCATCGTCTAAATTGACCCTGGTAGAACCCGCTAGAACTCCTGGATAACTCCCGTGCCTTTCGCGGTGGTCGTAGGGAGAGTCCATATGCGAATAGCTAATTCAGAATAGACATTGCACTAGCCGCCTCTACCTTGCCGGTCCAAAAGGTGCTTTCACGCCTCTCTTGAAGGACTCCATGTTATAGGAAGGAAGCAACACGTGTGCTGGCAAATAATTCTAATACCATATCACTACAATATAAAAATATGACTACTTTGGAGTGTTGTGCTCCTACTGTGGATAAGGTAGCCAGAGCTCATTTAATAGGCGTTTTGGTGGGATCAGGGAGTCTTATCTCCTACGCAGTCAACATAGGAAATGCTTTCTCTTGACATTTACAGGCTTGGCAATACGTGAGTGTCCAAGGTGCTACGAGCGCCTGTTGGCTACGGTAGCTTATCGTAAGGCGGATGATATGTTTGCCACTCTTCAAAAGTTGTGTTGCTGGTACGCTGATATATTTTTAGTAGCATTTATAGTAGTATACACTAATTCTAATACTTAGTTGATGGTGCTTGTTGTGTCTCATTAACCCCCGACCTTGAGCTGATCCTATTCGATCTGCGAATTGCTTAATTCTTCAGAAACTTACTGCAAATATAGCGTGTTTGGGCTCTTATGAATAGTCTTAATGAGATGGTGTTAGGTAGATGATTAATGACGCCGGTAGTTACTTAAAATTTTTAATTTTGTAATTATTTACATTGATAGATTTAACGGTCTCCCAAAAATTTTAGAGGCAATGTTTATAAGAGAGATTTGTTCGTTAAAATTATTCAGTCGATCGGTATCATAAAAATACAGGATGTTTATTCCCTAGATATGGGGGGTGAGTTTCCGTCTCTGTTAATTACTTTTGATATATCTATGAACGCAGTTTTTTTATATACTACTACACGACAAGCTGACGGTGCACCTGGTGGTAAGTGATCGCCTATAAACACCTGCAATAACAAGAGAAACTCACTTGGTATTGCAGTTACAGAGTCATCCTTAGGGCTAAGATAAAATGCCTTCCATGCCCAGTAATTACATCTTTACAGCGAACTGTTTCACGGCTGAAATAAAAAAGGCGGTGGTATCTACGTAGACGAGCCCACTTGCAGTCTTTTTTTTTGCCTGACAATGTTTGCAGCTACACACTGTGTGGACATGAGACAATTTGTCAAATAATAAGAGCTAAGATAATCTGAAAAGCTTTAGAATACAAGCTGATGGTTCTGGTGGTAAGTGCACACCAATGTGTGCGACGGTAGACACCTGCAATACCAAGGAAAATTTACTTGGTATTTCAGGTAGGTTGTCATCCTGAGGCCTTATATGAAAATGCGTTCCAAGCCCAGTAATTACACAGTATTCCCTTCAATCTGAAACATAGTGAAGTGTTTTACGGCCGAATAAGAAAGTCGATGGAACCTACCCAGACCACCCTACATACGGACCTGTCACCTAATGAAACAACTTCTATAAATTAGACGATTGCGGTCACTCTGCTGCCGCGCAGCAGCAGTGCGCTTGCAGATATCATGCTGTGCATGGAAGGTTGTTCTTTCCCGACATACGAACAACCTGACGCCCGGTGAAGGTACTTGTTATTTTCGTTGTATGTACGAGTATCTAGTCGTCCTGCTCCAGGAAGGGCAAATTACATAGAAAACTAACCGTCGGCACTGTTTTCGTGCGGCACTAGTACGACCGTTACCGATTAATTTGTAAACGCCTGTATGGGCTCACCGCACATAATTGTTACATCATTTAATGTGACCTAGATTAATCTAGCGTGTCTTGCGTGACGTCACGCGCTGTACTTTAATTATTGAGCAACATTGGTGGAAACAATAAATCTTTGCAAAATCGTCACTCATCTGGTTCGGTTATTTACCGCTCTTCGAAGCCACCCTGTTCAGCGTTAGCTTTAGCGTTAACATCCTGAGTGTGTGGTGGATTATACGCGGAATTGGCGTTGAGTCTTTTCGCCGTCACCTAACCACACCGCATCGAGCCGAATGAATAAACTCTTCCAATTCAAGTCTTTATATCTCAAAAATATACAGAAATGCTAGTGACTTTAAAGTCGTCTGTCTAAAGTTTGCTCAGTGCCGCATCAGGAGGTCCGGCAGTGGCGCGTGCCGCGACTGCGACGCGAATCTAATTTCCTTGCATTGTCTCCACTATCATGCCACCTGGGAACACTTTTAAACCAGTACTTCATCCTGGAAAAGATTCCACTCTGTTACAAATCGACTTACGATCCAACGGTGTTGTTTCTATTGGAGTTACCTTTGAAATGCTGGATCATTTTAAGTCTACACAGTTTCACTAGCTTTTAACATTTGTTGAACTATAGATTATTAAAGCTTCTTCAGCTTATATTGGTTTTGCTTTTTCATAAAATAGGCCATCTAATGATTTTTATTCACGATTAAAACGCTACGCAATATCCTTTAATATTTTAGCAATGTGAGCAATTAAAATAAAATTATCTGTAAAAATCCTTTTTGTTTCGTAATTTAATGTGTGTTACATTACATTTTTGACCAATTTCGTAAGATAGAAAGGATTCCTAATTAAATAACACTTTTTTGAACCTTTCATTATCTGTCAACCATGTAAGCTCTGGTGGCTTACACACAATATTCATATTCAATAGAAAGCCATTTTATCTGTTAAGTAAATATTTCATGGAGTAAACTTTACCCGCATACACAGTAGCTACTATAAAAGGAGCTTATTTTCTGACGATATTTCTTGTTTGTTTACTGTTTACTATTCTATCTGTACATTAAACAAAGCTATAAAATAGTGCACTAATGCTTAATGAAGTAAGTAAATCTCTCGTAAGACATTTCAAGAAAGCGCCGATTCTAAAACATTTTGTGCACCCAGGAAACTTCTCGCTTCAAATATTTGCGCTAGTTTGATTCGGGAGAACCTTTTTTCTTGCTCGCGGTAAATTCATAAAGAATGAAATATTTGCAAGTGAAATGAATGCTGTAGGAGAAAAATAAAGGAGGGCCGGAAGAGGGAATCCCATTGTTACAACAGTCGAATGGGGCCCATTTATGCATACGAAAACTTATTACGATCTCAACTTGAGACGGAAAATCGTGATTTCATTGTTAAACTGTTATTTGCGGACTTGGACGCCTTTATTTTCTCCTTTATTCGATGGTTATAAAGAGGCTTCGAGGAGTTTGTTAGGGGACAATCAAAATGGATTTGAGGCGAGTTGGGCTAATGAAGCGTAACAGGTTGTTGAGATGCTCTTCTGTGGAACTAATTCTATTGCTGGTTTATGGATAATGGTTTATCAAAGAGTAATTGTTACGGTTACAAAAGGTTAGCTTGCACTAATAAGTTCGTAGAACCTCGCTTATACAGAGGCTTGAACGCTCTGGTTTTGAATACGCAAACAAAACATCTTGCACCATCGCTGATCCCAGATTAGATTGAATCATCAAATATGTGTAATTTTGAGCTTCTCTTCGAGTCTTAATGTGACCTAGATTAATTTAGCGTGTCTTGCGTGACGTCACGCGCTGTACTTTAATTATGATTGAGCATCATTGGTGGAAAAAATAAATCAGTGTAAAATCGTCACTCATCGGGTTTGGTTATTTAGCGCTCTTCGAAGTCACTCTCTTCAGCGTCCCTTAGCATTAGCGTGAACATCCCGAGTCTGTGGTTGACCAGCGCCCTTGTTGTTCAATGTTTTATCAAAGAGTGATGTTGTTATGGTTACAAAAGTTTACCTTGCACTAATTAGTGATTGAGAAGCTCGCTTATATAGAGGTTTGAACGCTCTGCTTTCGAATACGCAAACGAAACAACTTGCACCATCGCTGATCCCAGATTAGATTGAACCATCGATTATGTGTAATTTTGAATTTCTCCTTGCTTTGCTCGGCTATTGCTGCAATCGCTATGACCTACCAAACTGCAGGAAATCAGTAATTTTAAACAGTATAATAATTTTCTTGACTTTATATAAAATCACATTCCCAAGTCCAATGAATTGTCCATTAATTAAACGTATTATTATTTATTATTATCTTGTATTTGGGGCTTTTCGGTCTTTTTAGACTGATTTGTCACTGCGACTTAAAAGGTCTATTGTGACTTGCCACCAATAGTTATAATAAAACCTTGATTTGGGCACTTTCCATAAATTTTAGGATTTTCCCAACCTCAAGGGTCTCAACTTCATTTGGGTGAATAGTGTGTCTCCCCAGATAGAGGCTTCGTTTGTGGATAAAGGGTCCACAGTTGCAAAGGAGGTGCATTGGGGTTTCGCGCTCCTGTGTACAGAATCTGCAAACATCCGAATCACTTAATTTTAGGTTGAATAAGTGTCTGTTCAGTTTGCAGTGGCCTGTTAAAGCTCTAATCATGGCACTCGCGTTACTCCTGCTGAGCTTTATCAGCTCTTCAGTTCGTTTAGCACAGTAGCCATGTATCAGGGACTTTGAATGTATCAAACCAGGTGTCCTTAGCCATTGTTCGGAGGACTCCTGTATGAGTTTGCTTTTGAGATAGTGCATGGCCTGGTTCTTTGAGATTCCGCAGAAAGGTTCCGGTCCAATCTGTCGTCCCTGAGCCCCAGCTCTGGCTAATTCATCGGCCTTTTCATTGCCTATGACGCCAGAGTGACCAGGCACCCATCTCAGAGTGATTCTGTTGTTGATCCCCAGTGTATTTAATTCCTCCACGCAGTCTTTTACTAATTTTGAATGCAGTGTATTCGCATTTATAGCATTAAGCGCTGCTTGGCTGTCGGAGTAGATGTAAATTCTTTGGTTAACGTAGTTCCTTAGGCGGTTAGCCTGCACACATTCAATAATGGCGCAGACTTCCGCCTGGAAAATGGTGGCGTATTTTCCGAGGTTGACGCTTTTACTAAACCTTGGTCTGACTCCATACACCCCACATCCTACGTTGTTACCCATTTTGGAGCCATCTGTAAACCATGTGAGGCATCCAGCTTCGGAGGGAGTAGTGACTTGTGGATAAATGTTGTTTTGGATATTCGCCCAGTCCTCCCTGCTAGGCAGTTCAACTGTATAGTTTTTGTGGAAGTTGAGTTGTGGTAGCATGACGTCAGAAGTCATTGCTAATGGAGGTAGTTCAAACACAGCTTGATGTAATGATCGCAGTGTTTGAGATGCCCATTGTGCTTTCCCAGAGACGCCTGCCCTATACATTCCAGCCTTTGCCTCTTTTCCAATAAATAGATCCAGAGGCGGTAGGTTGAGAAGAGCATTAAGGGCTGCCGCCGGGGTTGTGCGCATAGCACCAGTTGCCATCAAGCACGCGGTGCGTTGTAAGCTGGTTAGCTTGTTGATGGTTGTTATTTGCCTGACTTTTTTCCCCCAGACTACGCAGGCATACGTTAGCATCGGCCTTACGATGGAGGTATAAAGCCATAGGGCGATTTTGGGGTTTAAGCCCCATCTCGTCCCTGCAAGGCGGTGACATATTCCTAAGGCAGTTGTTGCCTTTTGGATTACGTTATTTAAGTGTGTTTCCCAAGTCAGTGTCTTGTCAATTGTTACGCCCAAGTATTTGACTTCTTGGGAAAAAGGTATGGATGTTCCTTTAATAGTTAGTGTAGCAAGCTTGTTTAGCTTGCGCTTCCTAGTAAAGGGCACTATAGTTGTTTTGGAGGGGTTAACCCCCAGTTGGTTGTCTGCGCACCATTTGACAATGGTATTCAGAGCTCTTTGTAGTATTGATGATACAGTGCTTTGGCAAGGACCTATAACGTAGGCCACTACGTCGTCGGCATAGCCCTGCACATCAAAACCCATTTGAGTTGTTTTTGTAAGGAGTTCATCCACAACAAGTGACCAAAGCGGACATCCCCTTGTTGTCTTGAAACTTCTTGTTATTCCGTTTAGATTTATCTTAACAGTTCTATTAAGCAGCATTGACTTTATCCACCGGGTCGTTGTGTCATCGATCCCTTTGGCTCCCATACCTTTGGTAAGGGATCCAATAGTGACATTGTCAAAAGCTCCTTCAATGTCGAGGAAAGCACACAGAGCTATCTGCTTGTCTTCCAGAGCTCTTTCAATCTTATCCGTAAGTTCAAGAAGAGCAGTTTCCGTGGATTTCCCTTTTTTATAAGCATGTTGCTTGGAGTGTAAGGGGAGTTCCTTCAAAGGTCCTTCCCTTATGAATTCGTCTATGATTTTTTCCATACATTTTAGCAGGAAAGAGGTTAGGCTTATTGGTCTAAAGGATTTTGGTTGTGAATAGTCCTTCTTGCCTGCTTTAGGTATAAAGCATACCTTGACCAATGTCCAGTTTTCTGGTATGTATCCCCATGCGTAGCTCGCACGAAATATTTTTACCAGGAGCGGTGTGAGAATGTCTTTCCCTTCTTGCATCAGTGCTGGGAAAATGTCATCTTCCCCAGCAGACTTGAATGGTTTGAAGGTTTCGATAGCCCATTTCACTTTATTTGGTCTGATCATTTTTGCTGCTCTTCTCCAGTCTTCGTTTTTAGGCCTGGTTAGGCAGTGTTGATGCTCAGGTTTATATTCGGTACTCGATACAGTTTTTGATCCAGGGAAGTGTGTTGTCGCTAAGAGCTCCAGGGTCTCCTCCACTGTATCAGTAAAATTTTCATCTGGCTTCTTTAAAAGTCCCAGTTGGTTGGCCGGCGATTTCGCTAAGATTTTGTGAATTCTGGCCCCTTGAGGAGTATTCTGGATCTCCTCGCATAACTTCCTCCACGAAAGTCTTTTCGCCTTCCGTATTTCTGTATTGTATTCAGTTAAGGCTTTGTGATATCGCTCCCAGTCCTCGGGAGTTTTAGTCTTATTGAATAGTTTACGTGTTTTCTTCCTGAGATTGTCTAGTTTGGGGTGCCACCATGTTACTTTATTGTCCCTCTTGGTCTTGAGAGGGCAACTCATCTCATAGGATGCCGTGATGGCTTCAGAAACCGCATATTCTAGAGTTTCAGGAGATCTTATATTCTTAGGGACATCATGTAGTTGTTCTCCTAACATGTTCCTATATAGGTTCCAATTGGTGGTTTTAGGGTCGCTAAAGGTTATATTTTCGTATGTTTTGTTTGTGTTAATTACGAATCTAATCTGTCGATGGTCGGACATAGATATTTCATTGCTAACTTTCCAGTCATTGATCGTCCTGGCTAGGTTGTTAGTAGCAAGAGTTACGTCGAGAACTTCCTGTCTAGATCTCGTAACAAAGGTGGGAAGGCAGCCTTTGTTAAGTATCTGAAGACAGTTCGTTAAGATGAAGTCATGGAATAACTCACCCCTGTTGTTGATGTTGGTGCTCCCCCAATTAGTATGGTGTGCATTGGCATCACACCCTATCAGAAGTTCAGCATTGTGTTCTCGTGCGTATTCGATCACATTTACCAGTGCTTCTGAAGGGTCTCTCTTCTCACCCGGGAGGTAGGCCGAACACACAATTACGCGCTGACCTTCACGCCCCTTGAGATTAACATAGGCTGTCACCAGGTCGTCGTTGCAAAACTCTGGGATAGAAAGGAATTCAGTGTTATTATTGAAAAGTATACATGCTCTTGGCTTAATTCCACCGGCATATGATATTACCTTGCCTGCGGAACCAAGGCCCGAGACCGTGTTATTGTTTGCTAGCCACGGCTCTTGAATGAGAGCGATGTTGAGGTTCTGCTCTATAAAGATTTTCTCGAGTACTGCAGTGGCAGCCCTCGCGTGGTGCAGATTAATTTGTATTATATGTGTCATTGTTTTTGTGTTATTTGTGCTGTGTCTGTGTATGTGTATTATAAAGTATGTGTGTTGTATCTGTGTCTGTGATAAATTAGTGTTTTTTACGTCCTTTGGACGGTATATTTGCGCCACCACTCTTTGGTGGCTTAGGTGTTGTGTGTTTGTGTTTGTGTTTGTTTGTGTGTTTGATGTGTGTGTATGTTTGTTTGGTGTAGTGTGTGAGTTTGGGGTTTTGAGCCCTCCTCACATTGTGTGTGCCTTTTGAGTGGTCCGGCAATCCAGAGGGTCCCGCGCTCGGAGAGTCATTTAAATGCCTCTCCCGAGACTCGGTCCCCGGGACCACCTTGCCCAGCTCGCCAGGTACATTTGGATGCTCCAAGGCAGAGGAACTAGGTCCAGGAGTCGCTGTGCTCGCACTATTGGCATTATTCATCCCTCTAATGCGAACAAGCACCCTTCTGAAACCTATGTTAGGCTTGAAGTCCAACTTCCGTAAGGCCTCCACAGAGTTGTCATCCAGGGAAAAGACTAGGGTTGCTCCGTCCTTCTCCTCTTGGAACCTGAGTACCTTCCAGAAGCTGGTCCTCAGACCGTTTTGCCTCTCCATAAGTCTGAAGACATCCTTAGGAGAAGCAGCCTCTGTTTTGGGGATATAGACGATGCCAATCCGCTGCTTGGGCATTTCGCTCTCACTCATAAGTGCTAGCTCTGCACCAGGCCACGGCTTGATACCGCCCATTCTTTTGTTTAGCCAGTCTTTGCTGCGTTCGTTCTCGAGAACTACTTGCAGCCAGCCTGACTTGAAGGTGCTTCCGCACAAATTAGGACCAGCCTCGTCATCAGTATCGTCAATGATCGCCCTGATGATAGCACTTCTGACCAGCTCTAATTTTTCTTCCGTCATGGGTTCCTTATCTCGGATCCCCACTCGGATAGAAGCGGCAGCATCCCTGAAGGAAGCAACGTTTCCGCCGTCCGTGGTCCATCGCCTGACGGCTGTGAAGCCATAGTCGATGGTCCGGCGGTTGGTCCGTCCGTGGTCGCTACAGGCGTCCCACTTCCAGAGCCAGTTCCAGTACGCTGCTTGCTCCTGGGATGCTGATGAGGGGATTCCTCCTCGGATCGAATCCGTTTAATCGGCTTCTTACCCGAGGCGGCCTCACCCCGATCTCCACCTCTTTGGGCAACCGTCTCCGCCCAATGCTAACAGCAGAGTTCGTACGCCTCGGTTCGGCTCAGACCTTCCGCTTTCAGCCTCCTTAGGCGTTTACGCGCTGCTCCACTAAGTTTCCTTGCTCCGGTGCCCGGCGCCGAGTGCGAGGAGGAGTCTTTTCGACTCGAACTCGCTTCCTCACCGCCGGGCTCCAGTGCAGAGGATTGTTTTTCAAAAGCTGGAGGGACTTGGGAGTCTCCCCCAGTTTCGACGGTCATGTCTATAGCTGTGGGAGACACAGAGCCTTCGCGGCTCTGATTGGCTTCCTCAGCGCTAGCCATGAGGTTTGGTTCGATATCCAAAGGGACTTGGTAGTCGCCTTCGGACTCGAGGTTCATGTCCGACAAGTCGGGCAGAGAGGCAGACAGACTGCTATGATTTTCCGGACGTTGGTCGTCCAGAGGAGAAAGAGATATGTATTTTGAGTCTTCCATACATGTCCCACGAGTAGCTAGGGAAATATAGTGTCCACCCGAGCAGAGCCCCGCTTGCCCGGGTAAGGCTAAAATACTACCTTGAGATAGCCTGGTCATCAAGGAGACACCGTTCGAGACCAAGCTTCCCCTTGGCCACGCATCCATCGCCACGGTTCGTCTGACACCTTGGATTGAGTATGGGGAAGTAGAGAGGGTAGGGACATCCGGGAGAGGGTGGGAAGGGAGAAAGGAATAGGAAGGGTTACGCCTGATCGTTTCTATTGCGTCTATTTCGGAGGGAATTAGCCAAATAACAGGCGGCAACCACGTGAAGGATTACAATCAGACTTGCCTTGGGGATCAACACGACCTGCGCTCTCCCCCAAAGCCATTCGCCAACTTATCTATCGGGACAGATAGATAACTAGGTGAGAAATGTTGTTAGCACGTCTTATATGCGTTTTCATAACAAGATCTCTCCCCCGCCCAAAACGTATTATAGTTTTGTTGTTAATATATAAATAATTATAAATGTGCATGCCAGTAATGGTAGATCGTACAGGAAGCCTCATATTTATATTAAACAACATAAATGCATTGTACCTACATTCTTAGTAAATAAAAGTTATGACTTTGTAACTTTGACTTTGCAATACCAACGTGCTTGTTGTGTGCACAAAACTCTTCATATGTTTCCCCCCAATCTTATGTAAGAAAGCTTACGTCAGCTGTGGGGCGTATGTAGGCTGTTAATGCTTTTATCTCTTCTGCTTATCGTGGAAAGATCGTGTTATCTAGCAACTGGATGGGAGAAGTAGGCAGGAACTTGTTTTTGTAGTGACCCCGTGGTTAAGAGGTGAGAGGTTTCAAAGTATTGTAAGCGAAGATGCGGACGTAATGCGTAGGTTCTGTTTTTATCTATCGAGAACAACTATATTTTGCATTGGCTACTTTATAACATTTTATTTGCCACTATTATTGCATAAAGTAGTAAAATTTCAATTTAGACATTCCACGTCTGAAGCTAAACAAAATAAAAACGTAATAATCCTGTGAATTAAGGACCTCATTTGAAAAGGAGAAAACTGCAGTGTTCCGGCTTCAAGTGAAAGGCGTACGTAATTCCGTCGGACTTTTGAATCGCATATTCTTGTATAATCACGGGTTCGTTAGTACTGTGTAAGCAGCATTAGTCGGGACTTGAAAAGATAATCTCTGTACACGGTAACGAGCTGCCCGTACGCTGAATGATTCAGTTGGAGCTGACCGAATGTATGCTCTGATTTAAATTATAGATGTCATTCTGTGTAGCCTTGTTACTACTGCCCCCTTATTCTCAACTGTCAGATCACGGATTCGATGCGAAAAGTCACATGCCGTCTCGCTTTGACGCATAGCGATAAAAAGTGACAAGTATAGAGTTTCCGAATTTTTTATTTTTATTTTTATTTTTTTATTTTCCGACAGTTGAGAATAAGGGGGCTGTTATACTCTTAATCTGCTTGTTTGCCGAAAAATTTTATTTGAATTCAAATGTAACATTTAAGATTGATAATAATTCTGACGTCAATTGCAAGATAGATATAATGTACTATTATATCTTTTTTGCGAAAAAACCTACATATTTATACATGAATAACACAATAGGGCATTGTGATATTTAAATAATGTAGTATTTAGATATCTAAACATTACCTACATCTAAATACCACATGCCATATTTTGGTATTTATATATAAATATGTAGATTTCTTCTCTGAAAAGACATACTACATTATCACTTCTATTCATTAAAATATAATTGAAAAGTTTAAAATTATTCGTGGTAACATAGGCAAGATCAATGTTTTGTGCGTTTAGAAGTCATATAAAAAGGTAAATTAATTACTTGTTAAATAGAAAAAAGTCAACGCACTATTAAATTGACTGAGTTATTCGTCAGTAATAATATACTGAGAAAGTTCTTTACAATTAGCGCTCTCTACTGGCAAAGCAGCGGGCGTGTGCTAGGCTCTCCCATCGTCTAAATTGACCCTGGTAGAACCCGCTAGAACTCCTGGATAACTCCCGTGCCTTTCGCGGTGGTGGTAAGGAGAGTCCATATGCGAATAGCTAATTCAGAATAGACATTGCACTAGCCGCCTCTACCTTGCCGGTCCAAAAGGTGCTTTCACGCCTCTCTTGAAGGACTCCATGTTATAGGAAGGAGGCAACACGTGTGCATCAAATAATTCTAATGCCATATCACTACAATATAAAAATATGACTACTTTGGAGTGTTGTGCTCCTACTGTGGATAAGGTAGCCAGAGCTCATTTAATAGGCGTTTTGGTGGGATCAGGGAGTCTTATCTCCTACGCAGTCAACATAGGAAATGCTTTCTCTTGACATTTACAGGCTTGGCAATACGTGAGTGTCCAAGGTGCTACGAGCGCCTGTTGGCTACGGTAGCTTATCGTAAGGCGGATGATATGTTTGCCACTCTTCAAAAGTTGTGTTGCTGGTACGCTGATATATTTTTAGTAACATTTATTGCTTACCAGTAGTATACACTAATTCTAATACTTAGTTGATGGTGCTTCGTTGTGTCTCATTAACCCCCGACTTTGAGCTGATCCTATTCGATCAAAAAGTCTGCGAATTGCTTAATTCTTCAGAAACTTACAGCAAATATAGCGTGTTTGGATTCTTATGAATAGTCTTAATGAGATGGTGTTAGGTAGATGATTAATGACGCCGGTAGTTACTTAAAATTTTTAATTTTGTAATTATATACATTGATAGATTTAACGGTCTCCCAAAAATTTTAGAGGCAATGTTTATAAGAGAGATTTGTTCGTTAAAATTATTCAGTCGATCGGTATCATAAAAATACAGGATGTTTATTCCCTAGATATGGGGGGTGAGTTTCCGTCTCTGTTAATTACTTTTGATATATCTATGAACGCAGTTTTTTTATATACTACTACACGACAAGCTGACGGTGCACCTGGTGGTAAGTGATCGCCTATAAACACCTGCAATAACAAGAGAAACTCACTTGGTATTGCAGTTACAGAGTCATCCTTAGGGCTAAGATAAAATGCCTTCCATGCCCAGTAATTACATCTTTACAGCGAACTGTTTCACGGCTGAAATAAAAAAGGCAATGGTATCTACGTAGACGAGCCCACTTGCAGTCTTTTTTTTTTTAACTACATGACAAACAAGCTGACGGCCCACCTGGTGGTAAGCGGTTACCGCCGCCTATAGACACCTGCAATAACAAGGAAAAGCACTTGATATTGCAGGTGCGTTGTCATCCTGAGGCCTAAGATGAAATGCCGTCCATGCCCAGTAATTACACTGGCTACCTTTCCCTTCAATCCGAAACACGGCGAACTGTTTCACGGCTGAAATAAGAAAGGCGGTGGTACCTACCCAGGCAACCCTACATATAGGTCTACCACCTAGTGAAGTCTTCCTTATTTACGGACTGATTTTTATTTTTCAAAATAAGAAAACGTATCCTTCGAGTTAAATCTGCTAACTTCAATACATAGGATGGTTTCCTTCCATTGGTTCGGTTCACCCTGCAGATAGGTATGATATTTCAATCCCATCCGTATATCACTCATAAGATATTACCGCTCTAACAAGAAATGTAACTTGTAGGAATATTATTGTTGTTTTGAGGCGTACCATTACAATTTATTTATCTTTACGTTTGGTATTCGTTCGATCCGCTAGATATAGTATTAAAATACTGACTAAAATAGTCTCCACTAGGGAAATTTGCGCAGTTCTCAACGTCAACATACATACAACTTGCTCTCGTAAAATATTGCCACTCACGCTGAGGTAATGTATATTTGAAATGTAGTATCAATGAAAATTTTATCTTTCAAATAATGTTTTAGGTAGTTTTCTATACCCTATAAGCGTGGCTTACTGCCCGCCTGAGGGTAAGTGTGTGGTGGTGTACTGCTGGTATGTCGGTACTATTTATACCGCGACTTTTACTGGTATTACTTTATACCATACTAGCTGTGCCCGCGACTTTGTCCGCGTGGAATATTCACTTTTTACATACAAACTTTCATCCCCTATTTCAACCTCTTACAACCCTTTTTTCGCAATAATCAGTAGCCTATGTCCTTTCTCGGACTCTAGACTATCTCTGTACAAAATTCCATTGAAATCGGTTCAGTAGTTTAGGCGTGATTGCGTAACACACAGACAGGCAGAGTTACTTTCGCATTTATATTAGTAAGGAAAGGACAGATGTTATCCGTAGCTTTAAGCCTAGATTTAGTTTGTGACATTATAATTATTATTTAACTTATTGACATAATAATATTTATATTTATAAAACCTGACATTATTATTGTATTATTTGACATTTTGAAATTTGTACTTGTATTTTTTTTAAAATCATTATTATTATTATTTGCAATTATTTTTATACTTAGTTTTTTTTTTATTTTTTAAATACTATTAACACCTTTTAAATTATTGTATAGTAGGAATAGTATTGTATATCCTCTCCTCTCTTTTTGCTGCATTTGCTGTGCCCGACAGGGTCCATGATGAACCATGTTTAGCTTCAAGCCTTATGACCTAATTGTAACATTATGGTGCAATAAAAGTTTTAGTTTGAGTTTGAGTTTGGATTGTTGGTGGGCGCGCAAGAGAAGTTTGTAAATACCGTGTATCAGCTTTTTTTTCATTTTAAAGGAGGGGGGAAAAAGTTAATATCTTGGATATTTCGGCACATCACTTTGACTGAACTTGTTTGGGATTTCTATGAGTATTGTTTAAAGAGAATCTAGTATAAGCGAGTCAGCGCTAAAAACCCGCTGGTGCGATATTTAAATTTTTCGACTCTAGTAAATACGCGGTATTGCAAACTGCTCTGACGTGATATTGCACGCCCACCGACGATATGCCTTTGATAGGTTATTACGATTGTCTTCTGTGTCTTCGTGTCATTGTACAAACAAATTATAACAAATAAAACACTTGCATGCTGTATTGATGTATATTTCATTAGTAGTATTCAGTAGCATTAAGACGCTTGTAATAGGTGTAGTTTATCATTTTTTAATTTAGCAAGTCTCGATCGCATTTGATCGATCTTGACAAATGAAAGTAGGAAAGAAAGAAAGAAAATATTTTTAATGACATACACCAAACATAAAAATATACATACAACAAAAAAAACTTAGACAATGAAACAAAGACAAAGTAGGAAAATAAACACTTAACAGTAGGTGCAGTCAACAAGGCCCTATCTCAGCATAAAGCTTTTGCGGCATTATAAAAAACGTCGCAGAAGCGCTGTTATTATGATAGGGCCTTGGGTGTGACTTGCGATGGAAACTTATGAAAAATATTTAAGCATTTGCATATAACTAAACACCACCGGATGTGAAGCGGTAAGAAGATTCCATATGCGAAGACAGCTAGTGCAGTTTTTAAGCCTCTTTTGAACAAACCCATGTTATAGGAAGGAGGATAATAATTATGACCTTGTACGACCACCTTTATCTCTTATTAAAGCAGAGCTTTATTGCGGCGAAGAGAGGGACAATCTGACAAACTTCACATAGGATGGACAGATTAAAGATATAATAAAATTATCATTAAATTTGTTTGAGTATACCACAGCTAAAGTGCCTTATTCAAGCTTTAGAATGTTTTTTTGCTGTCACCATTAAAATAAGGTGCAAAAAGCATTTTCTTTGCGTTTACGAAAATTAAACCTTTGTATCCGACAACGCGAGGCCTAAAAGAAAGGGTGATAATTTTGCTTAACATTATAGTTAACATTTCATGATAAAGTATAACTTGTAGTCAGATTACCGAGCAATTCACTTCATTCGTATCACAAGTATCGTGTCAAAAAAGCTACTACCTTCATCAACAGACACGTCGTATTCACATAGCATAGTCGCCATCCGTTCTCAAAGGGCATATCGTTTGAATGAATAAGAATTCATATAAATGGATACCCGCAGCAAGCTCTTTGATCCCTGAGACGCATCCCGGCTAAATATTGAATACGTGATTGTAATATCTGTTTAGATGACGTCTGCCGGAGTTATTGGACTTGCGTGTTTTGTGTGTTAGATGTACATACTTTGAGTATTTTTACACTGACACTAGTGAGGATGTTAGTCCTAATAGCTTTAATTCGGGAAACTAACAATAAAAGTGGACTGTATATATGTACTGGTTTACTATAAAGAATATAGCCCGACAGTGAACAAACGTGATATTAAGTAATCAGCTAGCTAAGTCGCTGCGTTGATGAGAGTGTGAATGGTCGCGGGCTGGCGTCTCGATGTCTCGCCGCGCCTGCCCGCCTCCCGCGTCTTCTTCGACCCCGCCGGGCCGTGTAATACTGTCACCATAGACTCCCCGCCTTGAAGCATCTTCAAGACTAGTTGGTAGGGGGCAGATAGTGTTGTAGGCGCGACGGATGACGCCTCTCCTAGTCTTGATGTCGGCGACCCTAGCTACGCCGTCCGTTCCTGGCATAGTTCGAAGAACGCGACCCAACGGCCACATTAGTGGTGGAGATGTTTTGTCCTTGATTAGAACCAGTGATCCCTCTTGCAGCTCCCCTTGTGATGTGGGCCATTTAGTCTTCCGCTGAAGCCATAAAACATATTCGTTAGTAAAGCGAGCCCAGAAATGTTGCTTCAGTGCCTGTATACGTTCGAAGCGTTGAAGCGACGTTATTCGCCTGTCAATAAGTTGCGGGCAAGGCAAAGAAACGATCGATCTTCCAATTAGAAAGTGAGCTGGGGTTAGACAGGTGAGGTCAGAAGAGTCAACAGAGATAGGAGTTAGAGGTCGAGAATTTAAGATAGCTTCTACCTGTATCAAGAGAGTAGCCATTTCCTCGTAATCTAAATGTGCTAGACCTAACACACGGCGAAGGTGGTGCTTGACAGATTTGACTGCCGACTCCCAAAGACCGCCAAAGTGTGGAGTGTATGCGGGAATAAATGAAAAGTTAATACCTTGGTCTACGAGACCAGAAGATAATGCGGGATCCCTGAGTAGTTTTGACAACTCGTTAAATGTCCCTACAAAGGTAGTCCCGTTGTCGGAGAACACGTTCCGTGGCTTCCCCCGACGTGATATGAACCTGTTTAAGGCTGCAATGAAAGCTTCCTTTGTTAGATTTGAAACAAGCTCCAGATGCAGCGCTTTAGTCGCTAAACACACAAAGACACAAATGTAAGATTTTATTAATTTACAACCTCTTCCCTTACGATCAGTTATCAGCACTGGCCCAGCATAGTCAACGCCTGTTTCGAGAAAAGGATATTCTAAATGAACCCGATTAGCGGGTAAATTACCCATTACTGGCTGTACGGTTTTGGCCGCGAAGCGACAGCACTTAATGCAAGAGCGTACTGTACGTTTCGCTAGTCTAGTTCCTCCCAATGGCCAATAATTATGCCTCGCGGTGGCTAATAGCAACTGAGGGCCTGAATGGAGATAGGTTTTATGTAGTGACTCGAATATTAGTTGACACAAGCGATGTTTGCTGCACAATAGAATAGGGTGCTTAACGTTATAATCGTAGTGAGAGTCACTAAGCCTGCCACCCACTCTGATTATATTATCAGAGTCTACAAACGGTGACAATGAAAGAAGTCTATTCTTATAAGATAATTTATCATTATTAATGAGCAATTGACGTTCCGAAGGAAATGATTCTTCTTGAGAAAAAACTATAAGCTTGTTTATGGCTGTATTGAGCTCTGAAAGCGATAAATGTCCTTTTATTTTATTATTACTTTTTTGACAATTATTTATAAATCTTAATACGAATGCTAGGGTACGTTTTAATTTAATTAGGCTAGATAATTTTTTCATTAATGTAAATAGTAGGCTAGGTTCTTTTATTTGTGTATTATTTGTTGTATGAAATATTTTGATAGTATCAGGAAGGTCATTGTTTGATTCTTTATTTTTATTAGGTGTAGTAGGCCATTCACTGATTTCCTGTTTCAAGAAGGGTGGACCAGTCCACCAGAGTGTACAATCCAGCATGGAATCTGCTCGCAACCCACGGGAAACCAAATCTGCAGGATTTTGCTTTGATGGTACATAGCGCCAGTCTATTGAGTTATCTTGTATTTCTATGACCCGATGACGAACGAATGATTTTAATTGATTGGGAGAGGAGGAAAGCCAACCTAAGACTATCATAGAGTCGGTCCAGTATGTACAAGAGCTGTATTTAAAGGTAACTGACGAAACAACCTTTGCAGACAGTCTTGCTCCCATAAGAGCTCCGCAAAGCTCTAGACGCGGAATCGTAGACGTCTTGATGGGTGCGACCTTACTTTTAGATGCTAACAGCCGGACATTGACTGTACCGTCCTTGTCCTTACTTCGCACGTATACACAGGCGCCATATGCCTTCTCAGAAGCATCTGTAAATATGTGTAATTGTGTATCGATAGACTGGTTAATTTTTACACATCTAGGAATTTTTATATTATTTAATTGTATTAATGAGCTTGACAATTTTAGGTACTGCTTTTTAATATTGACAGGTACCTGAATAGTAGGGCCAACACGCTGAATGTCATTAAGAGACTTCTCTGAAGACGTGTTGGCAGATGCATCGAAAACTGCCCGTAATTTTGCGGTAGAACTACTCACCCTATAGACGCCGGGATGTGGTAGATAATTGTAAGAGATATTTGACTTAGGTCTGTCACCTAACACGTTGGGTAATTCTTTTTGAGGCATAGAAACTACGAACCTACCATCGGTATGCCTTCTGGTAGTTTTTTGTAGAAAAATTTTACATGCCTGTTCGTCTAGTGTAAGCTTGTGCTTAGACGGAATTGTGTCTAATTCCCAAAATCGAGATATATCAGATTGATCATGGTTATTTATGAACATGCAAAAATTATTTTTAAGACCCGGCTGGCAAATGGCGCCTGAAACCAACCAACCAAACTTGGTTTCATAAAGGACCGGCTTGTTTTTACCTAACTGGATGCGATTTGTGCCGATCACTCTCCAAAAGACGTCCGCACCTACTAAGAGATTGATGGTTGACGGTACGTTGAATGTTGGATCGGCTAAGCAAACCCCAGACGGTATACTTATATTGTTTATATCTATATAAGTGCTTGGCAATAAAGATGTGATTTGTGGTAAAACGAAACAGTCAATGTCCGTTCGGTAGCCTCCGCTATAAGACTCCAATGTTAGAGAGCAAGACTGAGAGCTATTTGATATTTGGTTATTTATGCCTGTTACCTTTGAATACGCTTCATGAGTAGGAAGATTCAGCTGGCAGCATAAATCCTGTGTAACAAAGTTACCCGTGCTGCCATTATCCAGCAGGATCCTGGCTGGATGCGGCCTGCCACGTTTGTCAATCACCTTGACTAAAGCTGTGGATAGCAATACATTGTTTGTATTAGAGATTGTATTAGTTTCATATTCAGCTGAAAGTACAATGCTGTCATGTGAGGTAATAGGCTCTTGTGGTGGATCTACATGCAGCAATGTATTGTGTTTCACGTTGCAGTACCTGCAGTGAGTCAATTTACAACGTGACTCATGGTGACCCAATCTAAGGCAATTTTGACAGACTTTAAATTCTTTGGCCTTTTGTATACGTGTCTGAACTGGTAGCTTTCTAAATGAGTCGCATGAGTATAATAGGTGCTCTTTATGGCACAATAGACAAGTTTGATTATAAGACTTAGGTTTTACATTTGAAACAATGAAACTTTTAGGCTTTTGAACTGATAAACCGTTACTTGTATTTACCTTGTTACATTTAGACTCCTCTAAGGTCTCCAGAAGGTCAGCCCTGTTGGTTAAAAATGTCAAAAAAATATCTAAGGTAGGTGGGTCACTACGATTATTGCGATACTCCTCCCATTCCCTATTTGTTGTGGCATCTAATTTTGTAGCCATTATATAAATTATTAAAGTGTCCCAATGCTGTGTGGGTTGATCTAGGGTTGCTAAGGCCCGTAAATTTTTGTTGGTTGTGTCCACTATGTATCGCAAAGCTTTGCTTGATTCTTTTTGAATTGAATTGACGTTGAATAGTGACTGCACATGATTGTTGACAAGCAAGCGTTTGTTATCGTATCGCTTGCATAACAAATCCCAAGCAGAAGCATAATTGTTGGCCTTAAAATCCAAACTTTTAATTACTAAGGAAGCACTGCCCTTTAGGCAAGCTCGAAGATAATGATACTTATTTATGTCATCAATACTATTGTTGGAATGAATTATTGAAATGAAGGTATCGCGGAACTCAAGCCAGTGCTGATAGTTGCCATCAAAGGAAGGCAGTTCTATTTTTGGCAACCTTACAAAATTATCTTGTCTTTGAGTGCTTGCATCATGAGAGCTTACCTCAAAACCGTTGGATGCGTCTGGAGAAACCGCAGAGGTCGCGTTGCAGCGCGCTTTCGCCAGCCCTACTGCCTGGTAGTACTGGTTCTCGAAAGACTCCCGCTCCCCATATCTTGCGTCTGGATCGTTGGATAGCTCCTCGATTTCTCCCTGAAGTATATCAAAATCCGAGTATAAAGTTTCCATTTTCTCAAGACGAGTTTTAAGCTCATTTACCAGGGGAGAATTAAGAATAAGGGTGCTTTCTTTTATAAGATTTACGTAATTTGAGAAACTAGTAAGCTTGCTTTTGAGAGTGCCTCTTTTTTTGATTAATTGTGTAATTTTAGCTTCTGCCATTATAATAGATTTAATTTGATAAATTTAAGTTAGTGCAATTTGTTTTTTTTTTTTGTTTTTGTTTAAATATAAGTTAAAATTAATTTTAAATGTAATAAATTGTTTTGTAATATAATAATACTAAGGTACTGATTGTAATAAAGAAGCAAGATAATAAAGGAATACAACTTTGGTTTGAGTTTTTCTGCTGGCCGTCCGTCGCGTCTGCTTGTATTCACGAACGCGCGGCGTAGCTAGAAAATAGAAGGCAAAAATCAGAGAAATGCGAAAAATACTGTCCAAGTGGTTAACTAACTACTACTAACTGCGTTTTACTGCTAAGTAACTAGTATTACTATTGATTACATCAAAAAAAATAATTATTTTTGTATTTTTATTTCATTAATCAGTTTTAATAAACTATATTATTATAAAGCTACTAATTTTATTAACTACGTAAGGCCTGACAATATTAATTACTACTACAAACTACACAAATTTGCAAAACAATGAAATGTAGGTACGAAATAATTATTTGGGTACCGGCAAAATGATGATGAGAAAAAATGCAACTAACTACTGCTGATACAGATGGATAAGCTTGCTAACTAATGAATTATGGTTGGGAATAATGAGGAAATGATGTAATAAAAATATGAAGATGATTGGAAGAATGGAAGATAATTGGAATAATCTCACGGTTTCGATGCTATGACGCAACTTATCCTCTCTTCTTTATCTTCTGGCACACTCTTCTGCACTGGGTTGCGCTGATGACACGATTTATTCTGGCCGGTAGACTAATTCTTTTAACTTGCGGACGGTTGCGAGTCGAACAGCTGACCGACGACGTCACTCGTAATCCCGTTATATTTGCCCGCTTATTTCACGGGGAAAAGGACCATATAGTGAGGATGTTAGTCCTAATAGCTTTAATTCGGGAAACTAACAATAAAAGTGGACTGTATATATGTACTGGTTTACTATAAAGAATATAGCCCGACAGTGAACAAACGTGATATTAAGTAATCAGCTAGCTAAGTCGCTGCGTTGATGAGAGTGTGAATGGTCGCGGGCTGGCGTCTCGATGTCTCGCCGCGCCTGCCCGCCTCCCGCGTCTTCTTCGACCCCGCCGGGCCGTGTAATACTGTCACCAGACACCAATTATCTTGCCCGAATAGAGCATTATAGTAAGCTTGTGTATGTATACTAAATAACGGAGAAATATTCATAATCAAAATATTTATTGTTTTATTATTAAATTAAGTATAATGACTTCTACGACAATTTAATTTCCTTTATTATTTACTATTAATTTTAATTACATATCAGGAATACAGACAAAACTCCACAATGTGTACTCAGAAATTTGTTGAAGTTAAATTGTTTTTATTGTTAATTTTATTTATTTTATTTGTTTTTATTCCGTTGGTAGGCCCCCACTAGACGGGCCGATGATCTGGTGAGGGTCGCGGAAAGCTGATGTGTGAGAGCAGCGCAGTACCGATCGGTTTGGAGATCCTTAGGGGAGGCCTATACCCAGCAGTGGGCGTTTCTCGGCTAATATGATGAAATTGTAACAAATAATGTAATAATTTTATTGAACTAACCAACTAACTTTGCTCCATAAGTACAAACTGTTACTATAACAAACTTACCTAAAATATAGATGGAAAGAAATCTGAAATAAATGTAGGTATTATTATTATTACCGCCTAAAAAGTATCTAGTAAGTATATTCTATCAAAATTAACAACTTTTATGTGGGAAAAAAATCAGCTGTCTTAAACTTGTAGTATGAAACAGCTGATTTGCTTTTCACGATGATGATGGTTTAAATCTAAATCACCTCCTAAAATATTTTTGTAAATGTTTAAATCATGGTAATAATATCCATATAGTGACTAGGTATTTTATTTCTTATTGCAACTAAAGTATAATATCATAAAAAATGTCACGCTGCCGCTGCCTCCCGGTGATATTTTCTTCGAGTGATACAATTGGAGCTCCAAGGCTATAATGTAAAAATAAAAATAAGCATTTTTAAGGCGATATATTGAAAAAAATCGCACTTTTATAAGTAATGTTATACGTTGCTGAAAGATCTTACGAATCTGAAAATCAAATATACGGTACTTCATATCCTTATCTAGATACGAGTAGAACGAAAACACGATTAAAGGAATTTGTCTCGATACATTTTATTTCCGAAAAGACCTCTTAGAAACAAGAAAACTGAAGATTATTGGTGAACGATAATTTGTATTCAATAGGAAATTACTTTAAATAGTAGATATTATTAATATTCAGAATCGTGTAGAAGCGTTTTTTTGTAGTCCGTAATGGTTATTTTTAACCGACTTCAAAAACGAGGAGGTTCTCAATTCGACCGGTATGTTTTTTTTTTTTTTTTTTTTCCTATGTATGTACACCGATTACGCCGAGATTACTGATCCGATTTACGTGATTCTTTTTTTGTTCGATGCGGAATAGCTGCCATTTGGTCCCATAAAAATATTTTCAAAAACAGTTAGGTACTTTGGTTTTAAATTAAAAAAAACTGAAATTATGATATCGTCTACATAAGCGAAATTGCGAATTTTTGCTTTTCCAGTGACTTTTTAGTGAAACGATACGATAGTAGGAAACAATATGAGTTGACGGTCACCCATCTAGCTTCGACCGTAGAAAGTTATCACTAAAAATTGTGAAAAAAAAATTTTAAACAGAAATTAAACCCGACTTCAAAAAACTGAAAAGGATGAAATAATTAAATTTAAGTAGGTATTCATCCCCTAGAAACATATTTTTGGAGTTGGTGCTAAGTGATTTCCAAAAACAATAGAAAGTAAAGCACCGACTCCAAAAATATGTTTCTAGGGGATGAATACCTACTTAAATTTAATTATTTCATCCTTTTCAGTTTTTTGAAGTCGGTTTTAATTTTTGTTTAAAATTTTTTTAATAAAATAATTTGTGTATTTCGTTTATTTTTCACGCGCGATCGCTGTTTTGTCTTTTTTCCTCCCGCTGAGTCAGCCATATCTCTATCCCTATCGGTCTTGGCCGAAACAACGTTTCGATAGATCACCTTAATAAGGATCAGAAATTATGCGATCCGCAGAAGAACTAAAGTCGCTGACATAGCCCGAATTATTGCGAGTCTCAAGTGGCAGTGCGCAGGCCACATTGCTAGGAGGACTGATGGCCTTTTGGGTGGAAAGGTCCTCGAATGGCACCCGCGTACTGGGTGACCCAGCGTTGGTAGGCTCCCAACAAGGTGGACCGACGATCTGGTGAGGGTCGCGGTAGGCCGATGGATGGGGGCGGCGGCGCAGGACCGATCGGTTTGGTGATCCCTGGGGTAGGTATAGGCGTACCCCAGTCTTGATGAATGGTAACAACACACATAAGTACACACACATCAACAATTTTTTCCCCGTTCTACAAGCAAATGAACGAATACTTAAAACCCAATCTAAGTTTATTAGAAAGTAATGGAATCCTCATAGATTTTTTAATAAATAAAATATTTTCAATATGTCGTTGAGGGTACGCGAGCGAGCGCTATTGTTGTCTTTTTTCCTAGCATTATCTTTAGCTCCAGCTAAACTAAATATTTACAGGTTTGGTTTCATTTTTAGGTCACAGATCTAACCTAAGCTGACCAATTTTCTTAAAGATTTAACAACAATATTAATAACTAAACTAACCGCAATTGGTAAGCTAAAATTAGATCTGTGACCTAAAACATAAAACCTAAAACTGCTTTTAACATGTCAAGTCAAGTCACAGATTCCAGACATACTTACCTACTTGATCTTTGATTGTCATATTATAAGATTCGCAGGAGTTAACCAAACTCCTCGGGCAATAACTCAACACCAATGTGAAGTTTTTTTTTTTTTTTTTTTTTATACAACTAGATGACAAACAAGCTGACAGCCCACCTGATGGTAAGCGGTTACCGCCGCCTATAGACACCTGCAATAACAAGGAAAAATCACTTGATATTGCAGGTGCGTTGTCATCCTGGGGCCTAAGATTAAATGCCGTCCATGCCCAGTAATTACAAGTAAGTGGTAAGAGGAGTACATAATTATACGAAGGCAGCTAGTGCAGCTTGAACATGCTGTTCTAGCCGGTTCAAAAGGTCACGGCTCCTTTAAAGGGACCCATGTTATAGGAAGGAGGACATAAGTATGCGTGTTGGGAAAGAACTCCAATTTTTCTGTCTACTGAAGCGGGGACGTGCGAAGCGGAGCTTTACTGAGCAAACGAAAATCAACCTATTTACGTTAATTGAAAATATCAATTACCTACTATAACTATTTCGGCTGGCACACCTCTGCCAACTTACGGCCTGGCCACGGGAAATTCGCCGCGGCAAATATTCGCGCTTCTTTTCGCCCGAACGAAAACAAACGTATGGAAATGTACTAAGCACGCCACGCGTAGCGGCAACCGGCGAACTCGCCAGCCGCGCCGCCGCTGCCCGTTCCCGTTGCCAGGCCGTTACGCTTCAAAGTACCAAGAATGTCAGAATTCTTTAGGCAACTAAGTACATATTTATTTATGCAAGAATGTGTCAGACGGCGCGGTGCGCACAGCGGGCGGCACGGCGTCAAGTGTTTTCTCCGTTTAAGGTGAGGCAGCGCGCATCGCTGTCTGCTGAATTTGACGCTTAAAAAAACAAACATTAGGTAACTAGTGGTTTTGTTTATGAAGGAACGGGCATTCTGAATAGCGGTTGACTAACGTCCGTCTTGTCTAATTGTAACGATTTTGCTGCACGGAGGCTTCAGAAGCAAAGCACTTTCATTTTGTGGGCAAGGTACCATTCCTTTGACACTCAGTGTTGAAATGACGTGTAAGATAAATGTGCGGCTGACTATATATCCTTCAAAGTGAGTGAAATGATCGTGGTGATCCTTTTACCACAAAGTTAGTATTCCCCGGGACAATGCCCGCAAACAATACGAGCATCGACTTGTCAATTATTCATAGTGAAACGGAACGTGGATCAGAGATCATTTCTCAGTTTTATAGCGAGATGCCAACTGCAGCTTTCGTTCTATATGATGATTTTATGAACTGTTGCAACGACCATAAAATAAATGTAACAGAAATAAAATTAAGATTAGTTTTTGGTGGCATTAACCTCTCTACCCTAACCACAGCCCTAACATACCAACTAAAACTTAAAAACTTTAGTTGCGTCCTCGCCGTATAATCTCATAGACAGGTTCAAATCGGTAAGAAGTGCGGCAGCGGCCTCTCAGACCTTATGTCATCGCTTACGTAACTTTTTAAAGTAATTTTACTGTACCGTTTTTAGCGTATTGTACAGCTATTACTCGCAATGAATAATTTTGGACCTCCATAAATGAAGCATAAGGATTCGGGAGCCAGGAATGTAATGCCTTAACACTGGTTAGCAACTCTCATCAGTCACAATTCCTGTATTTGATCGTCAAATTGAATAATGTTTGGCACAAGAAGACTCAAGTGGACTAGAAAGCGAAGAGCTTCAAACTGTTACGTTTGATGTGCTGTTGAATGTACTTTAACTACATATCTCTTCTCAATTTCCACCGAAAAATTAATAACTATATTTTGACTAGCCTGAATTAGTCATGAATGTAAAGTCTTATTAGATTCGGTTTGTTCGTCTGCAATATTTTCGACTCAAACTTTATATGAAACGCCGTGCCACGTAAATCCCCTTAACATGCTATGAAAAATACAAAATGGTTACACCCTTTCTTTCAACTAATATCTTTATACCTTTATCGTTTCAAATCTGATGAAAATTAAACAACATTCCAAAGATCCATCCAATCAGCAACCTCACAAAAGCAATTCATATTCCGACAGCGGCGGTGACATACAAGCAATCGGACCACTTGTCAAACATTCATGCGTGAAACGGAACGTCGCACAAAATTCAAGCGTGGACACGACACTGCTCGGAATGTTGATGGATTAACACTGTGTATGGCTACTCGTCCATGTCAGACAAACGGTGGCTGCATTTTTGTCGATCAAAAGAAATATACATGGTTCAATATGAGGCACAGGTCAGACACGGTCGTGGGGAATTTTTGTGCGACTAATTTTTCCGACCGAAAATGCGCTGTTCAAAAAGGAATGCACAACGCAGCCAACTCATAGATACCGTGTGTACTTACTAAAAAAGGTCGCAAAACTTCGGACCTCAAGTCTGGAGTGGAATAACACGTAGCTTATCCTGTTTAATTTAAAACCAAAACGGAATAAATGTACGTCTGAACCTCAGGGCACATTATCATTCTATGGAAGATAATTTAACAAGGTTGAATGAACCAAAACAATGAAAGTTGTGCACTGATAGACATCATTCCGTAGGTGGTTGTGTTTGTGAAGCAGCCGATATAATTCAGGGAAGGCGTCGACCTAAACCGAGGACAATGGCGTTGGCTAATGCGGAAAGTTTGACTTAACGAACTTTGAATAAAGATATCCGAAAATGGTAGCTAACTAAATCTCAAGTATATAGCGGTGCAAGCACGAGTAACTTTTAATCATGATAATAAAAGAAATAATGGGTTTACATGATCTGAGTTTACACCCATTTCGTCATGCACTCAGATCGTCACACACAGTATTTGTCACTTAATTTCTTTAAATAACTTTATTCTAAAAGCGACAATGACAAGCGGTGTGTGACGAAATTCGTGTAAACCAAATAATGTACAAATGTCTCCCCTCCTTCCTATAACATGGGTTTCTTCAAAAGGCGTGAAAAAGCCTTTTGGGCCAGTTCTGTTGTGACCCGGCTTGCGTCACAATCAAACACCAAGAATCTTTTGAATTGCTTGTATATTTTGATAATTAAATCACTCTAGTAACCGACCGTCGCGCGTGGCCCCACGTCCTGATTCTCTATCTCTCTCTAAAATTCTTGACGAATTCAAAAGAAAAACTGTTTAAAATAATACTCTCTTTTTAACATTCAGTGATTACCACTGAATGTACCAAAACCAAGAAGGCCTGTTATCAATATCTACCAAGAAGGCCTGTTACACCACCTCCAAAATTATCAAGAATACGGCTGTTCCTAAAGGGTCACTGGGATACGTTGGTGTGGATAGTCAAGGTAAGGAGTTGTATTTACTTGCTTTGGCTTTTCGCCGTTCGAACCACATCTTATTTCATTTATCGGCGGGAATATTCTTTTGAAATTGGACTACCGACCTAAAGTGACGTCAAGGGCCCTTTAGGCAGGACTGTTTGGTCACATCTTTTTTTGGTTTCCTCCAAAGATCTGATTGTAATCATTAATTGTAAAGTCGACAATACATCAATTGTAACAGTTTGATCTTGAGACCGCCCTTACTTCATTCGTAATAGGTTGGCCTTCCTGATATAATTGTTACACTTGAGGTGCCGTCGTCTGTGGCTATTGTGATTACAATTCTATTCAGTTTTGCATGCCAATATTTTGGTAGTCAACAATACATAAAAAAATATAAAGTAATTTTAATCCACGTTTTAATGCCTATAAATTATTTTGTGTCTTGATAAACGTAGCAAGAAAATATTAGTTAATTTTCTACAAATTGTTATTCTGTTATATTTAAATGGTTAAATTTATGGCTAGGTTAAGTTAATCAGTTAGATACAAGACCAAAACTAATAAAATAAGCAATGAGGAGAGCCCTTTAATGCGCGAATAACTTTTATTGTGTACAAAACTTTGTAATATTGTATTGACTCAGCGTCGAGTGGAATCGAGACTATAATTTGCAGTCTTATTTGTCTTGTATATTAATTTGTTGCCAGTTCTTAGAGACAAATTTCCCCTGAGAGAGTCTAAAGTCTAAACACATGTATTGTCCCCAACTTACGCAGTTTTCATAAGGAAATTATTTATTTATACGAGTGTAGAGTCACAGGCTACTAAATAGGTAAAATGAAAAGGGTTCGCTTTGTTTATTGATAAACAAAGTTTTTGCAGTATTCATTTAGATGTTGCAGCCATACGATTAAATTAGGCAGTTGATTGGACGCCTGGGCCGTTAAAAAACACAGGAATCTCGTTAAATGCCTAGACCGGTAGTTAATTTACCTAGAATCAATCAACATTGATAAAAATGTTTATTGCATCATTTAATATCTCTTATCCTACTATACCAACTTACTAATCCATACTAATATTATAAATGCAAAAGTAAATATGTCTGTCTGTCACGTTTTCACTCGTTAGGCGTTGAATCTTGAGAAATTATAGTAAAAAGGATATTAACAAATTTTGAAAAAGTGTTTCATACGTGTAGTATCTATTAAAGCCCAAAATAGTGGTCATAATTATTTTAACACGGATAATGTTTAAAAAATGTGTATCTTAAATTCCGTTTCTTTCAAATTTCGCTCCAAAACGACAGTACAAGTCACGTAACCGCTGCACTGTAACGTCACTTGTTACCGAACACTGATAGGTTGCCATGGTGATCTATGTTTTTCTTTTTGACAGCGTCTGATGACAACAACAAATGACGCTATACACGAAAGTAACTTTGTCTGTCTGTCTGTTACGTTTTCACATCAAAGCCGCTGAACCCATTTAGCCTCCTGGCAGCGCGTCGTCGCGTCGTGACCGCGCAGTGGCAGTGGTTGCTGAGACGCCGCCGCCGCCCGTTCCCGTGGCCAGCCCGCCTAGCATGACCACCGAAACGCGATATGATACGATATGATAAAGCTATTTATCGCTTCGAACTGTCAAAAATCATTGGATATAACCGCCATCTTGAAATTTTATCGAAACTGCGAACTTGTATTGTATATATACTTGTATTGTATATATACATGTTCGCAGTTTCGATAAAATTTCAAGATAGCGGTTATATCCAATGATTTTTGACAGTTCGAAGCGATAAATAGCTTTATCATATCGCGTTTCGGTGGTCATGCTAGGCGGGCAGGCCGTAGTGACAACGTAGGTACCTGCAATACCAAGTGATTCTCTCCTTGTTATTGCAGATGTCTACAAGTAACGGTAGCCACTCACTCTCAAGGTGGGCCGTCAGCTTGCTCGGTATCTAATTATTTTCTAAAAAAAAACTGTGTAAACCAAATCCACTGCCTAAATAGCCGTGGGTGGAATTCCTCCACGTACTCATATTTCTCATAATAAAGAAGTCTTATTCAAAGATGCCATACTGTCCACTCGCGTCTATTACCCGCTAATATAATGCAGGACACAATATAATTTGCCGAGCAGGTAAAAGTATTACCCCTAAACAATATTAGTTACGTGAGTGGAATGGATGGCAAATTGACTTAACGACTATTGCTCCTAGCTGATGGCTCATGCGCGGATTAACTGTAGTTTTTATTGCTATCAATATCTTTCTTAGACGTGGCCGAGTCGTGAAGTTTATGCTTTACACATAAATTAAAGCTTAAATGTTCGTTTCTTGACAGCCCTCTGGCGGACTCAACCATTCAATAACACCGATTTGGGTCTTATATGGGTACCTACCAAAGTAATTAATTAAAGGAGGATGACAATTTATGCCCCAACCCAAGTTTAATGTCCAACAAAACAATATTTCCAATAATGCCTCATAAATAGAAAGATTATTTTTGGAAATAGTTTGAGTTAATATAAAGCTAAAGTTTTGTTGACAACATAAATAAAATCTTCAAAAATCTTTTATTCCGGAATTGTAATATTTTGTCAATGAAAACCATTGACCGGAGCATTTTGTTTAATAGAAAACAAATACATTTTTATATTTTGAAAACTATAAAAGGTATTTTAATGTATTTATCATTATTTTTTCATGTTAATATTATTATTATTTTATTACAATAAAGATGAGTAATAATTAAAATACAGTTAATTGGATTGAACAAGTTTATTACCTAGGAAGAAAATAACAAAACGCACTTTGACAGATGACAAACATTGCTAGTGTTAATTGTTATTACAATTCAGTTTTCTTTTACTTATATCTCAGAAATCGCATCTTTAAACAAAAATGTATTGGTATGTAAAGATACTTTGTCTTAATAATATCTAATTGCGCCCTAAATAACTTTTGGACGTGTCAGTTTTTAGGTGCGGCAAGGCTTCATACTAAGATTAGCATCCTCCTTTAATTCAAATCTATCAAAATAAAAGAAATTAATATCTACAATTCTATTAGTTTTTTTTAATGCAGCTATAATTTACAGACTCTGGTTACATACCTTTCTTGAGTCGTGTTGTTTTCATTCTGTTATACTATTTATACAGAAAAAAATATTTACTTAAGTACTTAATGAGAAAGGAAAGCAAATATACATACCAAACAATTACTGATCTTCATTGACTTATTTGATTAAATCTTAATTGAAACTTCAGATCTAGGGCTGATATGTTTTTATTTAAGAAGGCTGGCAAACCAGCGTACGGCCAGCCTGATAGAAAGAGGTTCTTTTGCCTAGAGACACAGCCTCAGTTCTAAATCAATAAGTGGAAACTCAAAGCCACGTTTTGTAATTACGCTGTAAACAGGCAGAACTAAGTTTCAGTATTAAACATAAACATAAAAACTAAACGACTAACCGTCGAAAGTACAACAACTAATGACTGAAAATGTAATTTCTGTCTGCTTATTAAGACTTATTTGTTGTTCAGTTGATAATAAATTTTGTATCTCAATTGTTAAGTACCCACATATCAGACACAATTGTTTTTTCTATAGCGATATTTAAAAATATAATACCTATGCATTTTAAATGGTTTTTTTATTGCTGTTTAATGTATTTATAGGGGAGAGTGGGGTGATTTTTGCGGGATAACTCCTGACAAGGCAGTTTACTTCATAAGAAGTATGCTCAATGCCAGGCACTAGGTATGGAGTCTTTGGTACGGACCCACCTCAATATTAAGCCAGAATAGATTATCATGTATTATTATGACGACCCGCTGGCCAAGTGGTCTATGCTCATTGCTATACAGGCAACTCGGTCAGAGTCCCGGGTTCGAACCCCGGTGGGAGCAAATGTTTTTATGATGAGTACGAGCATTTGTTCACGATATATGTTTATTTAGTATATTTCTAATATTTATTGAGATATTATTATTAATATTTCTCTGTTACCTAGTATCCACAACACAAGCTCTTAATGATACGTACTTTGGCCTAGATAATAAGTGAGCGTATGAATATTATTATTATTCACTCTCCTCAGCTCAAAAAGTAGGTAGAATAAAATGGAAAATTATTTCCTATTGAAATAAATAAAACAGACAAGAACACCCCTACACCTTACGGAACGTAACTCAGTCCCGGTGATATATTCTAGTCGTAACACTACGGAAAATAGCCATAACTCGTGCGCATTTTCATGAACCTTTACAGTTTCTTTTTTATATCTCTCATGCTTTTATGAGAGGAAAAATTGCGTGACAATTTAACATCTTTTTCACGGCTTGACCCTTCAACTTTTATTTAATTGTTCTACGTAAATATTAATGGAACTACTAAAAACAGTTCTCCCTCGGGGAGTTAACGGGACAACACCCTGGTACAACGAGAAAACACCCTATTTTTTAATTTCTGCAGTAACTAATTCACACTAGTTTTTCTATTGTATAGGAGAACTTTAACGAGGGCTTAGATTTCGGGGTCTTTTACATGCCAGTTTAAAAAGTGCCAACCGTCACTTTCACGTCTGTCCTTAATATATTCTACATCTTAATTTCCGCACTTTTTTATTACTTTCTTTCTATTCCTCGGTGTATTGCACCCAACATATTTTACCTGAGGTTGCCTGAAAGCGATTTCTCATTATCAGTAAAAATTGTAAATTTTCGGTTGAGGCTGTCCAAAATACAATATTTTCATAGGAAATTCAAAATGGCTTGAAAATACGAATTTTGAGCAAAGAGAGAATAGCTCTCCGTAATCTATTGTAAGAAGGAATAGAAGAGATACAGGTAGTAGCACTACACTGTGACGTCATCAGCTACGCCATGACGTCAATATTACGTTAGTAGTCATCCCAGTGCTTCGTGAGAGCGAAGATGCGGGGAAGGAGGATAGTTCCGATTGAGTCCTTGTTAATAGCACACGACATATATTATTAATCACAGTTTGTCTTATTTCTGAACTCTAACACTACATAGGAATAAAAATCAATGTTTATTCCATCAGCGCTCCGAAACCATTATAATTGTGATAGATTTCATTGTTATGAAACTTTGGTAGGGCGCTCTTGGAACTCCCGCAAGGTGTCCTAGATTATAAAAACTTAACAGCCTAACAGCTTTCTTTACTTTACATTGCAAAGTATGCCAAGTGCAGCTAGTTACAATAATTATAATACAAATAACCGCCTCTGTGGTCTAGTGGTTGAGACCACCGAACCACCTAGAGGTCCGGGGGTCGATTCCCTTGGGGGCAGAAATTTTCTGCTCGGTTTGGTTGGTGGTAGGGCTTTTCAAGGTCAGCCGCCATAGCAATAATGTTAACGGCATTGTTGTGCTCCGGCAGTAAGAGGTAAGATAGCCAGTTCCTCTGTGGTTGAGCAATCCGGGTGTGACTTGCTTCCATCGTCGGCCTTATCATCACTTACCATCAGTTGAGATGAAGGTTAAGAGTTACCCCGTTCAGATAAAAAATAATGGTTTTCTATATTACCGACAGTAATTTTGTCAGTAATATAGAAAACCAATTTTTTTTACCATAAAAGTACAAAACAATTCGCTAAATACCTTCTCTTTGCACTTGGTAGATTACAGCGTCGTGATGTCCGTATCCTTGGTTGTTGGTCACCTGCAGGATTGAGCGTCTACAATTGCAACGAAACTTTGCTCTCCTTTGCGCGTTCTATCGTCTATATTATAATTCTTAATTACCTTATCTCATCTTCTCCCTTCCTAATCAACAGCACGCATGCCGGTCTGATGAGTCTTCAATTCATTGTCCTCACCGCATCATGGTGAGGACAAAGAAGTTAGCAACTCGTTTCTATGTCGTATATCCAATAACTTGAAGTTCTTCAAAAGAGGCGTGGTCAGGCACCTTATTGTTCAAGCCGCACTAGCTGTCTTCGCATTATAGACTCTTGTTACCGCTTTTAAGTAGAGTTGCGACGTTTGCCGTGCTTTGTATTAAAAAACAATATAACTGCTATCAAAAAGGATCAATAAAGACAATATCATTAATATAATACCCGTACAACATTAGTATTAGTAGACGTACATCAACGGACACGAACAAAAGCGTACCTACTTTTATTCAATGTTGCGCGAGCGGCCTTGCCCGACAGATATTGCGCGCGTGACCCGAACCTCGAAGCGACGTAGCGACGACGCGAAACAATCCCAACTTTGACGCGTAAACAAGGATGATTTTATTACTGTTATCGGTGAATATCGCATATAATAATTGTATCCTCAATTGCTTTGTAAGAAATTGTATGTTTTCGACCATCAATTTTGTTAAATGCTATGGGCCTGGAAAAAAGGCATCGATATTTTGATTTTACTCTATGTACCAATTTAAAAATAAAAATCAGCTGATAGCTAAGACGTAACATGCTTATAATACTTCTCAATAATTTAAAAATACTAATAAAAATCCACGAATCAGACATTTGATAATTGTTATATTTTGTGCTTAATTTTCTTGAACAGAACTTCTCTAGGGCGAGCTTCCGTTACGAATGTAGCACGTAGTCCCGTAGCAATTTCTGTAATCTACGCCGTAGACACTATGACTACGCGTAGTCTACAAATAAATAAAGACTTAACCATTTCATTCGTCCAAATATTTTAAGTCATACATAATTTATTACGAAACTTGACAACAGAGTCAATATTATCTGCTTTTGAAAAAGAAGTTAGAGCATCGTGTTTTACGTCGAAGTAGGCTGGCTTAATCCCTTTTAGTTTCGTAAGTATGATTTCAATATAACTTGTACAGCAATATCATGACTCAAAAAGCAATATCGCTCTTGAAGGAGTATTATCGTGTTCAAGTGGTATCCTGTTTGAGATCTTTACTGAAACAAGAGACCCAATAAAGTTTTGAGGAAAATAAATTCCATATCCCTTTTCTAGAGAATAAAGGGGAGTCATACTGTCATAGTAGAAGATTATCTTAATAATAACTCAACGAATCATGAATGTAATATAAAACTAGTAAAATTCCACGTCATGAGGCGGGTGTCGCGGGGTCGATTCCCGTCTCAGGACGTGACATTTTTCTAGTTTTATATTATTTTAATTACTAAGTAATTTTTCAAACATTTATAATAATGTTAAAATCATAAATTAATAATATTTGAAAGCACTGCCCCATCTTAACCGAATCGTAGGTATTTGTAAAAAATACTCGTTTCGGATGTTGAAATAGAATATTTCAACATTGTAGGGTGGACGTTAGCTCATAAACGCAAATACAGATAGACTAGAAGAATTTCACAGGGATTTCCCAAGTCCTGCATGGCTCAGTGGTCAGAGCAGTCACCCGGATTGCGAAAGGTCGCGGTTTCAATTCCCGCCTCAGAACGTGAAATTTTTCTAGTTTTATATTATTTTAATTACTAAGTAATTTTTCAAATATTTATAAAAACGTTAAAATCAAAAATTATGAATTATTAATGGTAAAACTCACTATAAACAGAAACTGTTGGTTCACGATAAAACCTATACTTTTTAAAGTAATCATCATAAACCAAACACAATAGATATTCTTTTGTTCGGGAGTGGGCTTGTTATGGATAAAAAATTTAATTTAAGACACACAAGTATTGTCCTAACCTATCCCAATGAGATGGCAGCGTACTTAAAACTCAGCGCCTTTTCCAACACAAATAGTACAGTGTACACAACAATATCATATACGGAATAAAATTCCAACCCAATATTGCAGAGTGAACCGATGATCTGACTGTAAAGAGAACCTACACGCTGCAACGGGTCATATAACATTATTAAACCGCCACACACCCGTGTCCATTGTCGGGCCGCTACCGACATTCGACATTGTACAAGCTGCAAAAAAGATTTTTAAATATTTTTTTAAAAAACAGAATTTCATTTTCATTAGAACACACAAACAATTAGTAACGAACGGGCGCTTAGAATTTTAGCGACAGATTTATTGGCATGAACATAATCCCGCTTATTATAAAACGCGGACTAAATTTAGTCCTGGTCTAAAGCTGATGAAATCACTTATATTTGTTAAAGAAAAGACAGCGACAGCATCACTTTTAGATAAGTGCTAACTTTAATCCGCGTTTTATAATAAGGGGGAATGAGTTTTAATACTAAAAAAACGGGCAAGTAGGTTTCGGGCCACGCGGAATTTATATTATGGTCAGTTACAAGAGTCGGACTGAGTTTGTTGTCATAGCTACTATAACTATATAAATTTAGTTCAAAGTTCAACGGCCAATAATAAATACCTAAGCACTTCAAAACTTAATATTTTGCAAACAGATGCCTGAATTGGAAAATAGGATAGACGAGAAAAAAATCATCCCCACTATACGTATAGGGAAAGTACTCAAAATTTTTTTTCTTAATGAGCTTATTGTACAGTCCACAGCACATAAAACGTATCAGTTTAACTGTGAGATCGCGTCCTTATGGCGTTTGTAATAAGGGCGGCTTTCGTAGTGCAACTGTTACACTTGACGTGCTATCGTCTGTACTACTTTATCGGTGTGATTATTTATGTATACCCATGCCAAATAACAATTTTCTTGTCCTAAAAGCCTGTAAGCTAAGCCGCGAACAGATGGATGGACATAGCAAAACTATAAGAATTATTTGTTGACTACAACGGTGGTACAATGGTTCAACAAGTACTGGTAGTACTTGTTGAACCATAAAAACGACAAATATATAAATGTGTGCAGTCCAAATAGTACTCTCGCGCCAATTTACTTTACAGCTATGAACTTAGCACAAGACGTAGGCTTGTGGGCCATATTTTGCTGCTACGAATTTTCGTAGTAGCAAAATTCTTTGGCGCAGTGTCGTTGAAAAGTTTTGAAAGTCCGTCATCAAAATCAATAATGTAGCCAATACCATCCGACTTGAATACCAATCAAATTCTGTTTCGATCTCACTTTGAATATACAATATCGAATCCAAAATTCATTTCAGGCTCTTAAGTCCACAATACATGGACTATTTGGACATCGAACACAATCAGACTGTGCTCATAGTAGGATGTGATGTATGTCTGTGAGTTGAAAGACCACATGGGTATATTACCCAGGCACATGGCACATCCATTATGATATCGTCCGGTATGACTGTCAATATCAGTGAAGTACAGTCAGCAAATCAAGTGGAAACTGCAACAATTTTAATTATTCCTCAGCTAATAATGATGCCAGAAGCATCATCGAAGGATTGCAGAGCTGTCTTTTTAAAAAAAACTGAACCATTTTGGAACTAAAACCCTATCTGCGAAATTTTTATTATTTCAATTCAGTAATCGAGATTCTACAAAAAATTAACTAAAAAATTAGTTTTCTTAAAAATAGGGTAGAGAGCTTACCCTGAAGAGAAGGTAGAGAGCTTAGCCTATTTGACCTGCTTTATAGGAACTCTAGTTGTAAAGAATCATATCACCATCATAGGGAATCATAAAATATGAGGTTCTAAATTATACAGTATAACCTGGTCTCCACCTCAACATCACGTACAAAGAATTTTAGTAGCTCTTTTCTTTGTCGTACTTCCAGAACTTGGAATTCTTCGCCAGCACATGTGTTCCCTCCTTCCTATAACATGGGTTCCTTAAAAAGAGGCGTGAAAAAGCACCTTTCGGCTCGGCAAGGTGAAGGCAGCTAGAGCAGTGTCTGAACTGCACTAGCTGTCTTCGCATATGGACTCTTCTTACCGCTTCACATCAGGTGGTGTTGAGTCATTTGTCGTGCTTTGTATAACACAAGAAACAACAAACAGCACACAACACCAGCATAACAACTTAAACAGGTCGTGCAGGTATTACAATTTAGTACAAAACAGCAGATTTTCTCTCTCCATTTCAGTTTTTTTATCTACTCGTGTTTACAGTCACCAGTACTGTCATCACCTTTCATTTCCGAGAGCGTTCCGTTTACATCCTGTGTACTCAAACGATCTCTTTGTATGAAACAGCGTATTCTATTTTTCGATGATACAAAATTGAGTCGCAAAGTTTTTCTCGTGGTCCCAAATACCTTTCAAAGTTTTCTATATTCCATCCCCGGGCACGCTGTATACCTGGGAACGAGAATTCGATGAAGATTTTTTAAAATATTTGTTTTACGATACTATATTAGTCTATGTTATTAATTTTATTAAACATTTTAATACATTTTGGGCTACAGATACTATGCACACCGAATATTCTCCTAATAAAAATTACTTCCATTGACGGCGCGCGCTGACCCTACTGAGAGAACAAAAAGGCATCACGCCTCAATCGCGGTATGAGATCGCTCCCATCGTCCGATACAGCTTTGGGCGCGTCAAAGTGACACGACAAGGTTGGCCGGTCCGCGAATTGAAGTAACTTTTCGTGTATTCAAAATTCAACATTCGGTTAAGTTGGGGGCAGTGCCACGCAGTGCTTTCTAATATTCTTAATTTTCGATTATAACATTATTATAAATGTTTGAAAAATTACTTAGTAATTAAAATGTAAAACTAGAAAAAATCAAAAATTAAGAAGATTTGAAAGCACTGCCCCCAACTTAACCGAATCGCAGTCGCCAGGATTGCAAGAGGTCGCGGGTTTGATTGCCGCCTCAGGACGTGAAATTTTTCTGGTTTTACATTTTAATTACTAAGTCATATTGTCATTTCGTACCGCCTAAAAGCAAAAAAAAATACTTGAAATATTGTAGAGCCTTCTTTTGTAGCGGAGAGAGGGGTAATTTCTAAGCGGGGTAAAACGAGGCCATGTCCATTGAGAAGACACCACCCAATACTACTGTGTTTCATTTAAGTGTAGCAAAAAACCATACTAGTGATTATTGCCGACCGGCTGGCCGAGTGGTCTGTACCCCAGTCTACTCGGTCAAGAGGTCCCGGGTTCGAATCCCGGTAGGAACAAATGTTTGTATGATGAGTACGAGCATTTGTTTACGAGTCATGGATGTTTATATGTTTATTTAGCATATTTCTGATATTTATATACATAGATATTATTATCATTCTTTCTCCGTTATCTAGTATCCATAACACAAGCTCTTAATGATGCTTACTTTGGGCTAGATAATAGGTGTAAGTGTGTTACATATTATTAAGACCATAGAATTGCCGATATGCATTTACCTAATTATCACGCCTCGTGGAAACAGCCGAACACGTTTCGCCGATGCAGCACAACGTGATGCGGCCTACCTACACCGCTTCGAGCCACATGCAATGTCGTCACCTCGTCACTCTTGTTTCTCACATCGAACAATTGTCGCGTTAATTAAATATAATATTAACTTGTAATTTTTCTATAATAAATTTTATTCTTTTAAGTTTTGTATTTTTTTGCATCCTCCGGCGGCAGCCTTCGTAATTGGCGCAGTCGGTAGGATACTCGTGGGTCGGTTCGCGATTAGAAGATCTCCGTTTTAAGAAGATTTCCGTACGAGCCGCCCGAGTGGCTATTAAGTCGCGTCAAGAGTATCCCGGATCTACAAGAGCTGCAGTCCAGAGGAGTATCCAGAAATCGATACGGCAGAGAAATCGAGATGCTTATGTGAGTACCTAGTTGTATCTAGAGTTGCTTTCCTTTTCTTATCTAGTGTTCCCTATAAGCTACCAAGATTTTCCATCCAAGGCAATCGCGGTCACCTAGGTTAGATATTAATCGTAGATTAATAAATTTTAGTTTAAATAGAGATATTAATTCGGTAGACGAAGATAGTACATTAGAATTTAGCAGTATGTCTGAAACTACGATTGATCAAATATATAAGGCCCTCCGCCTCGTTCCCGAATTTGACGGGAACTCGAACGTTTTAACTCGCTTCGTAAACTTATGCGATCAGTTAGTTAAACAGTATATGAGAAATGAACCAGGTAATGAATTGAGTAATCTATCTTTAATAAACGGCATTTTAAATAAAGTTACCGGGCCCGCCGCTCGAACTATAAACTCCAATGGCATTCCGGAAACCTGGGACGAGATTCGTAGAACACTTATTAATAATTTTGCTGACCAGCGCGATGAGACCTCGCTTTATAATGACTTGTCGCTCCTTAAACAAGGTTCAGGGACACCACAGGAGTTCTATGAGCAATGTCAAAACCTTTTTAGCATAATCATGACCTACATCAGTTTACATGAAAATATAGCCAGTACGATAGAAGCTAAACGTGCATTATACAAAAAGCTAACCCTACAATCATATCTACGGGGTCTTCGTGACCCGTTAGGTTCTCGTATTAGGTGTATGCGACCCGAGACGATAGAAAAAGCTTTAGAGTTTGTTCATGACGAAATGAACACCATGTATTTACAGCAGCGCAACGAACATATTTCTGATAAGAAGTTGCAGTCCACGTCTTCATATAACCAGCCTAAAATTTCTTACAGCTTACCGCCTCCTGTCGTGTTACCACCCCGTAAAGATTTTAACTTTACACCACCCAGGGCATTTAACTTTACATCCCCAAAACCATTTAATATACCGGGTCCGTCACAGCCCTATAATATGCAGCAGCATAGACCAATGCAAACTTGGAAGCCCCAGATGCTTCATCAGTTTGGTCCTAGTCGTACTCAGCAGATGTTTGCAGCACTGCCACCTAATTACAGACCCCAAAGTAATGTGTTTAGGATGCCGCAGAGAAATCCCGGTTTTCAGTTTAATAATAGGCCCAATACGGCACCTCAACCTATGAGTGGTGTCAGTCATTTCGTGGAAAAGCCCCTTCCAATGAAACAGTCTCATGAATGGAATAAATTTGGAAACGCACCACCTCCAAATTATTTTAAAAGCAGAGAGCTCAATTTTAACGATTTTTACGATCAGTATGACTATAATTGTTATAATATGTATCCATATGACTATGACCAACAAGACTATTATGATCACCCTGACTTTGCTAATTCATTCGAGCAACAAAGTTATTATCCAGAGCACATCCCTGTCCCTGCGGAGGAAGCGCCAGCTCCCCCTGAGGATAACGAGGATTTTCAGATGGCACCGAAATCAGAAAGACCAAAATAGAAGTAAATCTTCAAACTCAGCGACAACTACCTTACATTCAGATAGAAAATCCACCCCTTAAACTGCTTATCGATACTGGTGCGAACCAATCTTTCATAAGTCCTGAAGCAGTCGATAGATTTTTCCCGGACTTACCCTGTAATTATGACCCATTTGAAGTCACAAATATTCATGCGACCACGCGAAATAATTATTCAATTACTTTACCTTGTTTTACAGAATTTAACGAAAAATTTGATATTACTTTATTTATATATAAATTCCATAACTATTTTGACGGATTAATAGGCTATGACTTATTAGAAAAATTAGAATCTAGTATTGATTTAAAAATGAAAGTTTTGATTACTCGTCAGTCTGAAATTCCACTTCTTATGTACGATTCCCGTAACTGTAATCTGTATGAGGATATAATCCCAGCCAACTCATCTAAGGTAATAAATATTCCTGTCAACTTCCATGACGGAGACGTGCTAATTACCGAACAGACAATTTCAAAATGTCTTATTAGAGATTGTATTACAACAGTTAAAAATAATCGCGGTATAATTGAAGTTAGTAATCCCACTCGACATGACATAGTTTTTTCAATGGATAGGCCAGTAACCGCTGAGGTATTTAATGTTCAGTGCACACGCACTAAACAACTTCACTTCGACCGTACCAAAGAAGTGCTATCGCGCCTACGTACAGACCATTTGAATCCTGAAGAGCGTGCCAATTTAGAGTCACTCTGTTCTCAATACGCTGATGTTTTCTATATTGACGGGGAACCACTTACCTTTACCAATAAAATCAAGCACAGCATCAGAACGACAGATGAAATACCGGTCTACACTAAAAGTTATCGATACCCATTCATTCATAGACAGGAAGTTCAGGACCAAATATCTAAGATGCTAGAGCAGGGTATAATCAGACCTTCTCAATCAGCATGGAGCTCCCCCATCTGGGTAGTTCCTAAAAAGGCTGATGCGTCAGGCAAAACTAAGTGGCGCATAGTCATAGACTTTAGAAAGATTAATGAAAAAACCATTGATGACAAGTACCCTATTCCGAATATCTCTGATGTTCTGGATAAGTTAGGTAACTGCCATTACTTCACCACTCTAGATCTTGCTAGTGGTTTTTATCAAGTCGAGATGAACCCTGAAGATATACAGAAGACAGCCTTTAATGTCGAGCATGGGCACTTTGAATTTTTACGTATGCCCATGGGACTAAAAAATTCTCCATCTACTTTTCAACGAGTGATGGATAACGTCCTCAGAGACCTCCAAAACGTAGTATGCTTGGTCTATTTAGATGACATCATCGTATTCAGCGTATCATTACAGGAACATATGTTAAATTTAGAAAAAGTATTCAAACGATTAAGAGATTCGAACTTCAAAATTCAAATGGACAAATCCGAATTTTTAAAATTAGAAACGTCATATTTAGGCCACATAATCAGCAAAGATGGGATAAAACCCAACCCCGATAAGATTACAGCAATCCAAAAATTTCCAATGCCTAAAACGGCTACCGAAATTAAACGATTCCTAGGCTTGCTAGGCTACTACCGTAAATTTATTCCCGATTTTGCCCGAATAACAAAGCCCATGACTCAATGCCTAAAAAAGGGTTCTAAGATAACTTATAACGACACAAATTACATTAATTGCTTCGAAACCTGTAAAACATTACTGACTAACGATCCTATACTACAATATCCTGACTTTAACAAGGACTTTGTACTGACGACAGACGCCTCCAACTTCGCTATTGGTGCGGTCCTTTCCCAGGGTACCATTGGCAGTGATAAACCGATAGCTTACGCGTCAAGGACATTAAACACTAGTGAAATTAACTATAGCACTATAGAAAAAGAACTTTTAGCTATTGTTTGGGCAACCAAATACTTCCGCCCGTACTTATTTGGTAGAAAGTTTAAAGTAGTGACTGACCATAAACCATTACAATGGGTTATGAGTCTAAAGGAGCCAAATTCCAGACTAACACGCTGGCGACTAAAACTAAGTGAATATAATTTCACTACAGTTTATAAGCAAGGCAAACATAACACCAATGCCGATGCCTTATCCCGGATTGAGATTAACAATGAGGACACTAGTTCCATTGCCGTGAACCCTTCGGAAGGGCCACCATCGTTAGCTCGTTCCACTACCGCCACAGCTCACACCAGCGCCGAGCACCCTATTCTAGAGATTCCCATATCAGACGATCCTCTTAATAAATTTAACCGCCAGATATGTTTTGTAATAGTAGGTGACATTAAGAAACGACCAACTGTGACCAAACCCTTCGACACTCACACTAGGACGACTATTCAACTATCAGAAGCTAACCTTGAGGACGATGTCATAAGCGCCATAAAGGAGTATGTGAACCCCAAGGTCAAAACAGGTATCGTCATTCACCCACCTTTGGCTATGTATAAAATTATTCCCATAATCCAAGATAAGTTCAAAAGCTCCGCTATGAATTTAGTATTGACCAAAATCGAATTAGATAATGTCAAAGAGTACTTACGCCAGCAAGAAATCATACAAAAATACCACGAAGGTAAGACAAACCATCGTGGCATCAACGAATGTTTCTTGTCTCTGTCATCTAGATACTACTGGCCTAAGATGAGAGAACACATTACAAAATATATAAATGAATGTGGTATCTGTGGTCAGGCGAAATACGATCGTAACCCTGTTAAACAGAGATTTTCAATTGTTCCTCCACCATCTAAACCATTTGAGATCGTTCATATTGATCTATTCACGGTTCAAGGAGAAAAGTATTTAACACTTGTCGATGCTTTTTCCAAATACGCGCAAGCGTATTACCTCAGAGATGGAACTGCGCTAAGCGTTGTCCAATCACTCCTTAAATTTTGTACTCACCATGGCGTTCCTAGAACCATAGTAACTGACCAAGGTCCCGAATTCACCAATCAGCTATTTTCCGAATTCACTAGACTCCACAAGATTCAGCATCACAAAATTCTTGCTCACACTCCCAACGATAACGGAATTGTTGAACGCTTTCACTCCACTCTCCTGGAACATCTAAGAATATTAAAAACTGAGAAACGAAATGAGCCTGCTATGAACCTTATAGCATACGCAGTTTTAGCATACAATAGCTCTATACATAGTTTCACTAAATGTAGACCACTAGACTTAATTACAGGACATTTCGACCCACGTGACCCATTAGACATCGATCTGACCGAACATCTGTTACAACAGTATTCATTGGACCATAGAAAAAGAATGACTAAGGTATATGACTTAATAAACGAGACCTCCTTACACGACAGGACCCAGTTGATTGAAAACAGAAACAAAGATCGCGAACCTGAAATAGAATATACCCCAAACCAACAGGTATTTGTACGGAACCCAATAGCAAGTAGGCAAAAGTTAGCCCCTAGATTCACTCAGGATACCGTTCTTGCAGATCTTCCCATCCATATATTTACCAAAAAGAAACGTGGCCCCGTCGCTAAATCACGACTGAAACGAAGCCCTAAAGACCCCACCTTGTTACAGGACACTTCTGCTAACGTCACTGCTCACCCTGACTAAAGGACAAGACGTCACGATTGACCCGCTGGATGATGGACCAGGTTTACTCCCTTTTAAGTTAGGACCCACTAAAATCGTAGCTTACTACCATTCCTTTCTCAATTACATAGATCTTGGTGATATTCAATTAAAAGCCGAATTAGTTAAATCTCAACTATTTGAACTTAGACCAAAGTTAAATAATAAAACATCTTTATATGAACCTCACATTAAACATCTCAACAGTAAGCTAAACAGGCTTACTGATCAGTTGCTTACTTTCGAACCAAATCGCAAAAAGAGAGGTCTCATTGACGGACTAGGCTCAGTAATCAAGAGTATTTCTGGGAACCTAGATTACACGGATGCCATTAAGTACGATAAAGCCATTAAGACTCTCCAGAATAACGAAAAACAGTTAGAATCAGAGTTTAATAATCATATTAGTTTAAACAAAGAATGGATATCACGTAGTACAAAAACGCTAGATAATATAGTAAGAAATCAGGACAAAATAAATAATATATTAAACTTAATTATTCAAAACGATAGTCAAAGAGAGACCGACTTAACTAAGTATGCCCATCTGGCACAGCATCTTATAATCATAGGAGATAATATTGAAGATTTGACTCAGGAAATGGTAAAACTAGAGAATACCCTAGCATTTATTCGTGCATCGAGCACACCACATTCCGTAATTAGCTTAGATGATCTTAAGAATATGTTAAGCAAAATAAGGGCCTTGTACTCAAAGGATGAAGTCCTTGATGTTAGTTATAGAGATTTTTACGATGTAATTAAGTTAGGATACTTTTATATGGATAAAGGAATAACAATAGTAATTAAAATGCCGATTGTCTATCCCTCCTCCTACGACCTTTATAAATTATCTATAGTCCCTAACAAACACCATAAGATCCTTATACCCACCTTACCGTACATAGCAATTTCTGGAAATGACTATACGTACTTGAAGACAGAATGCCCAAAGGTTAATTCGTGGTTTCTCTGCCAAGCAACATTCAACTATAGAATTCGAAATGAACCTGACTGTATCCAGCATCTCATAATCAAACAGGAAATGCACCCTTCCTGTAAGAAGACCTCGGTTGTTGTCAAGAAAGAAGCCCTGGAGCAACTCGACGATAAGCACTATACCATATGCTTTCCCACGCCAACTAAAGTGAAGATAACCTGTGGACAAGAACAGTATCGAACCCTCCATGGTAGTTTCCTCGTCGTCATCCCATTCAATTGTCATCTTAAGACGACTGAGTTTACAATTGCCAACACAAACGAACACATCAAAGGCCATGTTGTAAAGATCATGGAAATGCCCCAGTATAATGAGTCGGGGACCCAGGAACATCCATCAGTCATTCTTAATTCGGTAAATTTAGAAAGTCTACACTCAATAAATACCAAGATAGCACTACAGACTCCTGTTCATCTTAACGAAGATACAGATTTTTCCATATATCACACGACTATACCAGTCTACGTCATACTACTAGCGGCCGTAGCACTCATCGTTGTCGTAGCAGTTCGACGACTACGGGAAAGACGTCTACGTAACCAGAGTAACACAGATATCCCTCTTGGCATCTACGCTATTCCAGATACATCAAATCAGTCAATCAATCCGAACCAGATCAGAGTTGATCACAAAAATATCTCAACAACTATCTCCAACAAAGTTCTGAAATAGTTGCTGAACTGCGGGGGGAGGTGTTACATATTATTAAGACCATAGAATTGCCGATATGCATTTACCTAATTATCACGCCTCGTGGAAACAGCCGAACACGTTTCGCCGATGCAGCACAACGTGATGCGGCCTACCTACACCGCTTCGAGCCACATGCAATGTCGTCACCTCGTCACTCTTGTTTCTCACATCGAACAATTGTCGCGTTAATTAAATATAATATTAACTTGTAATTTTTCTATAATAAATTTTATTCTTTTAAGTTTTGTATTTTTTTGCATCCTCCGGCGGCAGCCTTCGTAATTAGTGTATAAATATTATTATTATTATTATTATTGCACCATCCGATAGTTTCGCTCATAACATTTTTTTGATAGAGTTGATGGTTGCTGTGAAGAGTGCTATTTTGACTGTATTGTGAATTGCGAGGAGCTCTGTGGCGTAGTGGTTTGAGCGCTTTGATTTCGACTACGAAAACAAAGCAATTTTAGCCATGGTCGATCCCAGGATGGGTCAATTAAAATTTGTTGTCTTTTAACAAATTTTGATTGCAAATTGGTCCCGATTGGGCCAGCGCGCAGCGTGATGGTGTAATGACCCAAATTACTCGTGTTTCTCTCATGTAGGAAGACCTGTGCCCAGCTAGTAGGTGATTGTCAATTGACGTACCGTAAACTGTTTATGCGATTTAAAGCAGTCGGTTTTATTAATATTACACTCCATTTTGCTCATTTTCAGTATACTCGTAGGTATGTGTCAGTTTATTTGTAATTTTACTGTTAAAACCTGATATTATTTATCCAGTAGGACGTTGAATACTGTTTAATAAATGACACCAATTCAAATACACCAATTCGCGTACCGCATTCAAGCCCGTAACGCGCCGCGCAGCCATCGCGCGAGATTGGATCGGTGCTATTAGAAATATTGAAGTAATAACGATTTTACGCCGACATCGGTACGCCGAAGTCGGATCACCGCCCGATTCCACGCCGACGCACGACATTGTAAATCCCCATGGGCGATGATAAATGTACTGTTCTGTATTACTTTTTTGCTTACGGTACTTTTTATTTTAAGACTGATGTTTATTTTTCTGGCGTTACAATCATGGAACGCTAATAACAATGTCTAGCTTTCTAAGCGAAAGTTGCTTTAAGCGACAAAAAAACAAAATATTTTTATTATTCTTCTTGTCTAATACTTCATGAGTTTACAACTGAGGGTCGTGTCGGCACAATCCCAGCTGCGCAGTTAACTAAATTTAGATAGATTTCAATGAAACCATAGACAATTTTAGACAAATTTAGTGCTCCCTAAACTGCATTTTATCACGCTAATTAGTATCTAAAATTGAACGCACATTTCTAAAAATGTCTAATTATATGACAGACAACTTTTCCGTATTCATATTGAGAGAAATAAATGCACTGAACTTAAATTTAATTTAGATTTAGACGAATAACTAAACATCAAAGATAAATTACTTAGTAATAAAATCATAAAACTAGAAAAAAAAATTCACGTCCTGAGGCGGGAATCGAACCCGCGACCTTTCGCAATCCGGGCGACTGCTCTAACCAACTGAGCCACCCAGGACTTGGGATATCCCTGGGTTTTCTAGTTTTATATTTTAATTACTAAGTAATTTTTCAAACATTTATAATAATGTTAAAATCAAAAATTAAGAATATCAAAGATGAAACTATCGTATTACAATAACAACAATTTAAGGTGAAGCAATGAATACTAACAGGAGAAGGAGAATCTCATGTTTTTCTAATATTATCTGAGTAATATCCACTTAAATCAGCCAATCTTTTTCATAAAAAACATATCAACGTGCGGCCACTCCGCCAACCTCAAGGGCGCCAATTACTCGCCGCCCTAAAAAGAACCTATTTTCCTATTTACATTTTTATTTCTCTATCCCAGGCAATTACCGGAAAATTGATTCAACGGAGCTGAGTTCATGCGAGCGCAAAATATCCTATGCATTCCGAATTGATCCAATAACTGGCCAACTCGCCCTTTACGCGTAATTTTATGGCCGTTACCCTACGAGGGCGTCTGCGTACCAATTTTGGTCATCATACCCTCCTTTGCCGCAGTCTAAAAATCAACAACCAAGCTCCTTTAACTTCTGCGTGTTTTTTTCTAACTTTTCTGCAGTATTTCGCTACTCTGTGCTTATTGAGTTACATTTATACAGGCCGTGAGAAAAGTGATTTGTCGGTAGCCTCCGGCACAGGAAGAGAAGTTAATTGCCGTCGAGTAGGTATCATAGATCCGACCAATGGGAACGCCTCCCTATATTAAGACATGTACTATCTATTGGTATGTATTATAAAGCCTGCATTTTCCTGTTAACGGCGGGAAAGGTAATTAGTCGGTAATTGTAGGCTGTAGGCAATTCGGTAAAATATCTGTGTGGCAGACAGAATTTCCCTAATCGAATGCTTTTAATACGCAAATCGAGTAACGGGTTAGTTGATGAGGATGCCCGCATCTATAAACATATGATGAACTATTAAATGAAACTCAGCCTCATTCAGGGATCGGTAATCTTCAGACTTCTTTTCGTAAGTGCTCTTAAGGGACATTTTCATACTTCATATCTTAGATAAACATTATGTGGTGTATTCTCCATTTTCCCTACACACCGCAACTCGAAAAAAGCAAAGAATATACAAGATAAGAGGATGGTTAGAGTCTACCAGCACCAGCAAGCCTCCAAGCTCATTTTGGATCTCAGATCATAGAAACATCAAATGATAATTATAGCTTAAATACATACTATGAATTAACTGATATGTTTCACACCGAAATGAATTTACATCAAATAAACTTGGGTCAGTAGAAGGTTCCTAAAATATACGCGAATTGCGGTGTTATCGGCTGACCGCGGCACGTTATTCTGCATGCATAATCCAATCCCAATTATGTTTTAAATTCCATTTAAATTTTTGTGTTGTTAAAAAAACTTTTTATTTTTACATAAAAATTTATAAGTAACTTTTTACAACTAAGTTAGAAGTTTCACAACGTACCTGATTGGTTCTAAGTGTCCGGACACTTATCACACAAGTTGCATAATACATCATGAGATCATGAACATTTGTCCGATACTTACTTTTAGTCTAAATCGACGGAAAAAAATATACAAAATTAAATAGCTATAATCAAAGAAGTAGCTATAAGGAGAACGCAACCAATTTATACTTAAATTAATCATACCTCAAAATACATTAAATTAAAATTTTATGCTTGGAAGAGGAGGAGGAGCTCGGTGGCGTAGTGGTTTGAGCGCTCTGGTTTCGATTACGAAAACAAAGCAACTTTCGTCATGGTTGGTCCCGGGATTGGTCAATCAAATTTATGATCTCGAGCTCCTCCGTGCTTCGGAAGGTACGTTAAGCCGTTGGACCCGGTTGTTACTGCAACCGCTTTAATCCACCAATCTCCTCATGTGTTTCTCCCGTGTATTAAGGCTTGTGCCCAGCAGTGGGACGTATATAGGCTGATGATGATGCTTGGAAGAACTAAAACCTCTTCAGCAACAGCCTATATACTGTGACGTCCGCCGGAATCGTCTTAGGGTGTAGCTCCTATCCTAAATTCTAAATAAAACGCACGAGGACTTGGATATTTTCTCTATAAAGGAATGCAGTTTGCACGACAGTGGTGGATGAAGTGTGTCAAATGCTATTATTTAAGGCCGCCCGCCAATCGCGTTTCTAGCTTAAAATATTTATTTAATTACTACAAACGACAAACTCAAATGTGCCAGTGGCGAAAGAGTATCGAGTCCGCCAAAATACTTCCCACTGCTGAGCACAGGCTTTCCTACATGACAAACACATGGGACGCGTTGGGTCATTTCACCACCGCGCTGCCTGGCCCAATGTGAAGTAATGGATGAAAGCTATTGAATTACAACCGGGTTCCGAAGCACAGAGGAGCTCGAGATTACAAATGTTGGATTGGCTCATCCGGTGTCAACCATGGCTAAACTTTATTTTTTTTTAACCTTAACGGTGTAATTCTTGGCCTTCATCTCACCTGATGGTAAGTGAAGATAAGGCCGACGATGGAAGCGAGTTACACCCGGATCCCTCAACCACAGAGGAACTGGCTATCTTACCTCCAACCGCCGGAACACAACAATGCTGTTAACATTATTGTTAGGGCGGCAGACTTAGGTAAAATGGTGGTACCTAGCCAGGCGGACTTAGAAAAGCCCTACCACCTACCAAACCGAGCAGAAAATTTCTGCCCCCACGGGAATCGAACCCCGGACCTCTAGTTAAGAGGTGGGTGGTCTCAACCACTAGACCACAGAGGCGGTTAGAGAACAACGCTCAAACTACTCCCCTACTGAGCTGCTAAAAACACTCGCCCGAAAACCTTTTTCAAGCGGGAGTCATCACTCCAAGTTCCACTAAAATATTACACTGAAAAAAATATTTAGTCAAACTACTTCGGTTACATTAAACAGTTCTAAACAAAATTGATTTTTGAAGTCGGTGCTTCACTTTCTATTGTTTTTGGAAACCACTTAGCACCAACTCCAAAAATATGTTTCTAGGGGATGAATACCTACTTAAATTTAATTATTTTATCCTTTTCAGTTTTTTGAAGTCGGTTTTAATTTTTGTTTAAATTTTTTTTTTTAATTTATAGTGATAACTTTCTACGGTCAAAGCTAGATGGGTGACCGTCAAATTATATTGTTTCCTACTATCGTATCGTTTCACTAAAAAGTCATTGGAAAAGCAAAAATTCGCAATTACGTATATGTAGACGACTTCATAATTTCAGTTTTTTTTATATTTAAAACCAAAGTACCCAACTGTTTTTGAAAAATTTTTTATGGGACCAAATGACAGCTATTTCGCATCGAACAAAAAAAGAATCACGTAAATCGAATCAGTAATCTCGGCGTAATCGGTGTACATACATAGAAAAAAAAAAAAACATACCGACCGAATTGAGAACCTCCTCGTTTTTGAAGTCGGTTAAAAACGGATCTTTATGCAACATTATCTTTAGCTAGGTGTTACCCTAAGTTATGTAGTCACTTTTGTGAGCTACAAGCATGCGGAACTTCAGTTGTCATTTTTTCAGTGTAGCCCAAATTCGAAGCGTGGTTTGGTATGCTGTCAAATTTACCGCGAATTTTACACTCCCAATAAAACCGTGCATTGGATGTTACGCACAGTTTTGTACAACAAACCCCGCTGTGGTCGTGGTTTGTCGGGACCACACCGCATCCGTTCACAAGCTATGCAAGGAAACCTATTACAATTTTTCAACAATGCTGTTGCAATTCAGACCGTATTTGTAGAGGACATAAAGGGGAAATATTGTCAATGGTTGAAATGTGTTTGAAGAACACCGTAATATAAATTTCTAAACAAAAATACCTAAGTATTTTTTAATCATTTCTTCAAAATATTTTTTTTTTCATAGAAAGCACGACAAATAACTCAACACCACTTGTTGTGAAGCTGTAAGTAGAGTCCATATGCGATAACAGCTAGTGCAATTAGGCAGTTAGTGTAACTTCTTTATGTGTACGTATATTATATACATTATATATATTATTGCATTTATGTAGTATATTATGTGTTTCATATACCAATATTATCTATAATATAAAAATGAATCGCTGAATGTGTTGCTAAGCGCAAATCTCGAAAGCAGCTGAACCGACAATTCTTTTTTTATAATATTCCTTGAGTTTAAACGTCAAAGTTTCAACTTCAAATAAACTAGGTGCGTGAGTGTGTGCATCGGTGTGTTGTGTGTGTGTCAGTATTAATTCGGTGTTCGAAATTTAAAATACTTTTCAGCACATAGCACCCGTTTTATGCTGAAAGGGTAAGAAAAAATCATGTATGTTTGGTTTGTCTATGTTCCTATATCCCTGATCCATAATGTCTCACAAAACGCATGCGAAACTCCGAGCCACACTATGAGAATAATATGATTTCTCATATTACCAGCAATATTTTTCTTCTTTTATGTTACATTCATTTTCCTTAACAAACGTTAACATCCATTATAAAATTACCCTCTATTTATCGGTCCAACGGTTGATCAAAAATTCAAAATGGTTCCAAATTTGAATATCTAAACGAGACAAGGTCAGTCCCTGCAAATTATGAACCGTCGTCAACGGAGACAATGACGGCTATCGGGCCAAACATGTCGGCGACAATCGTTTGTTTGGCGTAAACAAACAAACATACGTTCGACGCAACCGCAGCGTTTACCCAGTAGAATGTTTACTTACAAAACTACCAGAATAACTGTTCACATGCATACGACCTTAACGCTATACTAACAAAAGCAGTTGCAACAAGATTGTTGGAAGACAAACCTGGTTTTGCTGCAGCCATCCTGAATTTATAAGCACGGGCACAACTGTGGAACTTTACGCTTTTGAAGATAGAATCTTTCTGTTGGGTTGCGGTTAAATTATATTTTTACGCCGAGTATCAAATGTGTTTATTTCCTAAGCTATGCTTCTGAAATTGTATTTACTTGTTTTTTCCCCTACTCCATTTGAAGATAACATTTTTAAAAGCACATTTGTATAACGAAGAAACTTTGAAAACCTGTGACGGTCGCCCAGTTCGAAGTATTATCATGCATGCTTCATAAAAGGCATACCTAGGCCTTATTTTCCGTTCTTTAAGGTCCACATTTAAATTGGTTATTTAAATTTTGATTTTTAATTTTTATCGTAATACAGGAACTTTATAATCAATTTCACCAACCATTCCTTAGCCTTCGTTGTCCTTCGCGAGTCGCTCTGTCTAAAGTAGAGGTTTAATGACAGCACGCGTAAATGTGTTACACTCTGGACCCGTGCGGAGTCTAATATAAAAGTATTATATCAGACTATTTTACAGCAGAATACGTTTGACGTCAAAACTTACGCAATCAGAATAATCCAACAGGAGAACATAACCTAATTATGGTATATTATTAAACCGCCTCTGTGTTCTAGTAGTTGACCACCTGCCTCAGATCTAGAGGTCCGGGGTTCGATTTCCGTGGGGGCAGAAATTTTCTGCTCGGTTTGGTTGGTGGTAGGGCTTTTCTAAGTCCGCCTGGCTAGCTACCACCATCTTTCCTAAGTCTGTCGCCATAGCCATAATGTTAACGGCATTGTTGTGTTCCGGCAGTTAAAGGTAAGATAGCCAGGTCCTCTGGGTGTAGCTCGCTTCCATCGTCGGCCTTATCTTCACTTACCATCAGGTAAGATAAAGGTCAAGAGTTACCCCGTTAAGATAAAAAAAATCTATAGGTTACAGTGACCGCTTGTTTGCCTTATCGTATAAAAAAGGCGTCTACCACTAGTGGAGTGTATCCCAAAGCTTTGTTAAGGCCCTGCCGGATAATCAAATAAAATTTCACCTAAAAAACAACACAACTTCGCGCTCCAGTTCCATTCGAAAATTGGAGCGGTGTTTAGCCGGGCGGCTCGTGTCCTCGTTTCATTAAGCTTTTCCCAACATCTGTTGCTTTCAAACTTGAAAACACTGTTTCAACTTTCTTCCGCAACGGATTCCCTCCCGCCAGCAAATATAATACAGAGGCGACCTTAATCTCCCCTAAAGATTAATTCATAAGGTTCATTTTCGAGTGGACCTTCGGGCGTCTACAATTTTATAAGATGCCCAATAATTTGTCCATCCACGATACGCTTTCGGCAACTTTTTGGTGTAACGAAATTTCTAGAAGCTTTAATTTTGTTATTTAGCTTATTCGCAATAATCCTTTAAATTTTTAATTGACAATGAAGGATTTCCTTGGTAATTGAAAATTGATTCCTCGGCAACATTGATAAGTTTATAAATATACCATTATTGAAACTATTGAATCAAAATAACTGGAATGAGTAAGTCATCTACGTATGCGAAATTGCGGATTTTTGCTTCCCTATGAATTTTTAGTGAAATGATACAATAGAAAACAATATAAGCTGACGGTCACCCATCTAGCTTTGACCTTAAAAAGTTATCACTAAAAATTGTGAAAATAAATTATAAACAAAAATTAAAACCGACCGACTCCAAAAAACTGAAAAGGATAAAATAATTAAATTTAAGTAGGTTGGTGCCAAGTTGTTTCCAGAAACAATAAATAGTGAGCACCGACTCCAAAAAATATGTTTCTAGGGGATGAGTGTACCAACTCAAATTTAATTATTTTATCCTTTTCAGTTTTTTGGAGTCGGTTTTAATTTTTGTTTATTTTTTTTTATTATACCAAATGATAACTATTCCGCATCAAACAAAAAATATAAATAAATAATAAAAAAAAAATCATACAAAAAAAACACGTAAATCGGATCAGAAATCTCGCTTAATGGTGCACAAACATAAAAAAACATAACCAACTGAATTGAGAACTTCCTTCATTTTGAAGTTGGTTAAAAATCGTTAGTTTATGACTTTGCACTAAGGCGTTAAGATTTATAAGGACTAACTAACTCCATCGAAACAACTTTGTCATGGTTCATCCCAGATAAGTCACGCAAAATTTGTATCTCGATCTCTACCGTGTTCCGTTAGGCAGGTTAAGCCGTTGATCCCGGTTGTTACTGCAACCATTTTCGCCCATAAACCCGCATCTTTCTCTCATGTAGGAAGTGAGGAGCGAATTGTATTGATTTTGTACGTACACATAGCATTTGATATCCGTTGCGCCACACCATACATTTTGACTTTTTAATAAACTTAAAAACTTATTGCACTCGTCATAAACAAGTGTTCAAAAAAACTGTACTCCTAGCACGGACATTTTTAAATTTCGAATCCTAATCGTTTCGTTCACGCACGTTTGAAATTTCAAACAAAAGCAAGACAAAAGCTAACGTGACTACTTAATACGATGGCAATTCGAAATTTTAAAATGTTCGTCCTAGGGCTCTAAATAGTAGGCATCCAAACGTTTAGTAGTTACTTATATGGTAAGTCAAGCACATACTGACATACAACTTCATAATATCTTACAGAACGAAATTGCGTGTTTACAAAGAAATAATACCTACCGTAGGCGTCTTTTTTTCTTGCAATCCACGAACATAATAAAGATGTCAAATAAGTAAACTGAATTCCAAACTAAAGAAGACTGTGTTTTTAAGCTCAGCAATAGGCACAGGTATATGTTAGATGATAAATAGTTTTAAAATATCTGTACCTACTTATGTATATAAATTTGATTTCTGTTATGTAGAAAATGTTCATATGCAATATTGAAATTTTTAAACGATTAAATTTTAATCATGCTTAATTTAACAAATATTTACATATTTCATGCGCCTTTGAATCTTTCCCGGCTATAATTTTATCACACAAAGGTGAGTCCTGTGTACTACTTTATATTTATCGCCGGGCGCCGTCACTGCCAGATGCACCGAATGCGAAGACAAAATACATTATTTAACTTCGCCTTAAATTCAGAATGGAATGAAATGGAATATAATGCACGAGACAGAGAATAGGGGATATATTTTTCTGCTCAAAAAGCCTGGTGAAACTTGAAGGTGTTCTCCAATACAATCGTAGACAAATACTAAAATGATTTATTGACATCTGGATCTGGATATTTGCGATTCGAATAGCGCATTTCTCATCGCTCCGAAGAGCTCCGTGGTGTAGGTCTTTGAGCGCACCGGTTTCGATTACGAAAACAAAGCAACTTTTGCTATAGTCGATCCCGGACGGGTCAATCGAAATTTGTAATCTCGAGCTCCTCCATACCTCGGTAGTGCCTGATGTACTGCAACCCCTTTAACCCACCAACTAGCATTGGACAAGCGTGGTGATTTTATGGCCCAAACTTCTCTTGTGATTTTCCCATATAGGAAAGCCTGTGCCCAGCAGTGGGACGTATATAAGCTGGTGATGATAATTAATTCTGTTTGCACGTTAGCCACATCACCTGTTCCGAGCTTAAGCTAAGCATGGCCCATTAAAGAACCTGCTGTTCATGCTTAGCGTAATCCGCGTTATCGAAAGGACCAAAATTAATATTGAATTCGCAGAATAACAATGACAAATCTAAGTATTCATTCGCTCTCGAATATACAAATTAACCCCAGAGGTACTGATTAAATCTGCCATAATGGCATTTCATTGTAGCCGTGAGATTACTGGGACCGGCAATTAGCGGGCGTGTCGCGCCAATCGCTTTGTTGTATATTAATTAAAATTTCCCTAAGGTATTGCAACCATGGAGAATGTTTTTTATACTTTAACGGTAGCAGACAGGCGTAGGTACAGTCGCCTGATGGCAAGCGGTTTTCGTAGCCTATAGATAGGAGCAATAGGTGGTTGACCCGTATGTAGGGTCGTCTGGGTAGGTACCACCGCCTTTTTTATTTCAGCCGTGAAACAGTTCCCTGTGTTTCGGATTGAAGTGAAAGGTAGCCAGTGTAATTACTGGGCATGGAAAGCATTTGATCTTAAGCCTCAGGATGACAACGCAGCTGCAATAACAAGTGATTTTTTCCTTGTCATTGCAGGTGTCTATAGGCGATGGTAACCACTTTCTTCTAGGTGGGGCATCAGCTTATTGGAGTGCCCGGCCTGACGACACGAGCGGCACGAGCTACGTGCGGTGCTCGGCGGCGGTCCTCTCTCATTGTCAGCTATGGTACGAGCCATGGTTGACAGTGATAGGGTATGGGAGGTTGTCGCCTCCTTCTGCGAGAGTGTTCTCACGTAGAAGGAGGCAGCGGAGAGGGAACGGGAGGAGGATCCTCTAGCCGCCCCTCCCTCTCTATCCCTCTCCGGCGTAGACGGGTGGGCGCAAGAAGGCGGGCGACAATCGCCCGTGGGACATATATGGGATGGTGATGATGTTGATTGGGGACCCCTGATCTTAATATAACGCTTTCTCGATGAGGTCTGTTCTATGAGTCTGCTGTAAGAAGGAGGTACTACCACCATGAAGTAAACACATCGGAGCAGCAGAAGTTCAATAAAATGTTTCCTTTTTAAATAATACTTTAATAAAACTAACGCACGAACTTCGAACGCCTCTAATGCCCCTAGATAAGGGTGAATATTGTGTAAGTAATAAAGGAGTGCCATAAAAGGCCAAAGGTGAGATAAAACAGGACAACGTCCTTCTAATTCTTGTGCATTATCGAGATTCATAAACTTAACCCCTAACATGTCACGCCATAACTTTCTGATACAATGGGTTTTTAATTACTACTCCCGGGAGTCTTACACACAAAACATGATAAGGCAACACCATGTTAAAAAATTAAACAGGGTGTCTATTTTCTAGTGAATATGGTTTAATGACTCTTTTTCGAAAAGTATTCACCGTAAAACTAATAACTTGCTATATTATTGTGAGGAGGTGCACCATGTTGTTGGCAGATATCACTGATTTCACCAAACAGTTTTAGTTAAAACGACACATTGTAGACAATGTATTACAATGTTTTGTTTTAATTGTACTGGACCTACCAAGGACGAAGTATTCATTCGATCTTAACTTTCATAATATGTTTATCCGTTATCTACTATCCATAGCTATAGTATAGTTGTCTCTATCCTTAAAAAATATTAAATTAATATAAATAAATAACTAAATAAATTATAATTTTATGTTACCCCCAGCTTCATCAATCATCTATCTAACACCATAACATTGAGACTATTCTTATGAGCCCAAACACGCTATATCTGCTGTAAGTTTCTGAAGAATTAAGCATCCCGCAGATTTTTGATGGTATAGGATCAGCTCAAGGTTAGTTTTCATCATGGGAATGTCGCCGAAGTGACAGTACACTTAATGTCAAATCAATTAGATCTGTGAAAGTTAGTAACACCTTTTTATAATGTAGAAAATGAGCTCATAGTCATCAAACGCCTGAACTTATCTTCATAAATTATAGCTAAGAACTATCCTAATCACGTCAGCTTTCAAACAAAAATAACAAATCAAAATCGTGCATTCGTTTAGGAGCCGCGATACCACAGACGACACACAGATACACAGACAGACACGTCAATCTTATAACACCCCTTTTTTTCGTCAGAAATTTTAAAAATAGATAACTACTTTCTGAAAACTTAAGATTTTAAACTAAATAGTCCCCTCTGCGGTCATTTCTGAATTTAGAACCAATTTCAGGTGAATTTGAAACGCGGCAGTTCGATTCTTGAAAATCGCTGGGAATAATGAATTAAAACGCCTTGGTACGTTATTTTCCTGCCGCATAAACTATTTGTTTGAGACACGTGCTCGGTCCCCCGCTGGTTTCAATTCTCTCACGAAAATTGGAAACAGTGTGAAAGATGTCCTAGACGTAATACGTACACGGCAAATAAATATTGTTCAAAAACTAGTTTAGTCCGCGACTTCGATTGCGTAGATTAAGTTAGAAATATGCTTTTGTAGTGAAACTTTTTAAAACGTGACAAGATTAATTTTGGACTTCAATTTCTTGTTTTGTTGAAAGCTGCTGTAACTTGGAGTGTTTTTCTGTTTAATAATGACACACAAGCTAATGAGTGGATTTTTATGTCTGGAGCTCAGAACAATTATGAGGTAACCATCGTCTATCTACAGTTTGACACGTTGATATTGAATCAAAACCCACCTTGCGTTTAAAAATAATGTTTTATCTTTCATTGCATGCCAGTCTGCTGGAGTCGAGGATGCAGCGGCGGGCTCAGTGGGAGCGATAAAAAGATTAAGAGAAGGAAAATATTCTACTGGAATTTTATACTACTGGGATAGCTCAGTGCTACCCTTAGTTAGTTAGTGAGGTTGCCTGAGATCTTTGAGTAAGCGATATATTGAAACCAGGGAACAGCTGATATATTTCATAATATGGCATCAAGCACAAATAAATTTAGTGACACGTTTGTTTATAGGTACACATGGATATGAGAAAGCGCGGAAGGCTCTGCGCATATTCTGTGAGATAGTGATAAGCGGCAAAGAAGAAGAAGAACGAACCCACGAACAAGATGCGGCAGCCGAACCAGAAATAAGATGAAAAACTCGCCGCGACACAGGGCATTTGCTAGCATGCTAGCTCTGTGAGTGACTTCCGAGCAGACGTTGGGGAAACCCTCTACGAGGAAGATATGACCCGTGTGAGTGGTAGGGGCGTTACTAGGTGTTCTGAGTGAAGCCGCTAATTAACAAATATGCACTCAGATATGTGCCAAAGTGAGTCCAAAACTCAAAAGGCCATTTGTAGCTAAATTTATCAATTTTTCCACAAATTACTATGTTTTATGTCAATGATGTGATCAATGAATTGGGGATTATAAAAGATAAACTTAGTATATTTTACAGTATTAATATTCACGGTGAAACGTTTTAATCTCCGGCGCTGCGACGGCGGATATAAAATCAGATACGCTCAACGCAATAGCTGGTCTTGGGAAAATAGATAACAAGAAGGAAAATTGACGTCCTTCAAATGTTTAATAAGCCTGCTAATAGATGATTTCAATCAATTGTGAAGTGAATTTTGGCGATGAAAAAGGTTAACATAACTTTGATATTTTTAAGAAAGATAAGTACCATCAGGTGATCGAAGCTCAATAGCAACCTACTTTGAAATATCACGTTCCCGTGGTGAGTAAGGTTGACAAAGCTGATAGAGGTTCGAAAATCGTTTTAAGAGAAAGGGGACTTGGGTCCTATTCTGTCAATGTTACGAGAATCTTGAATCCTTAAACACACCTATCTCGGCGGAAAATCTTCCCTTACCCTGTCTCACACCTCGCTAAAGTCTTATTGGTTTCGAGCTTTGGTCTATATAGACAGCATATAAACCAGTGCCCCTTCTCCGAATGACATAAAGCTTCCTAAATCAACTCTGGAAACCAATCACACAGCAGAAACACGACACCACAAAAGTATTGTAATTTCACTGCTGTCGCGACGTCTGCGTGGAAAGGAACGCGCCGAACGGAAGACGCTCCTGATTGGCTAACGCGGCCCTCCCCTAATTTAATTCAAATTTAAAATTTAATTACCTCTCATACAACGTATTGATAACTTTCTCTGAAAACCATTGTACAAAACTGCAAGTAAAAGCTAGAACAGTCAGAAGATCTTTGTTTCTCTCCGATCTAAAGACCTAAGCGTAACCGCTGCAATCTTCAATTTCTATTTTTCGGTGGCTTTAAATTCAGTTATCATCATCATTATATGCCATCATCAGCCAAGAGATGCTCTCTGTTGGGCATAGGCCACAAGGTTTACCAGTCCAGTCGGTGCGCTGCCCGCATCCATCGGCTTCCCGCTACCATCACCAGATCGTCGGTACATCTTGTGGGGGTACCTACTAACGCTTCGTGTACTGGTACGCGGCCAACACTCGAGGACCTTTCCACCCCAACGGCCGGAAAAGCTAAATGAGGTTCTGTTCTGTTCAGACCGTCTCCGAATTGCTGGAACATAACATACCTTTATATGATGACACAGTTATTAACCTGAGCTGCATAAGGACAAGCGTTGAAAGGATAATTTCTGTATTCTGCCAAGCCTAAAAACCACCTTAGCGCAAAACTTCTTCTGCTTTTTGGGTCCATACCTAAATAATAAAATTAACGTCATTCTGCATATTTTCTTTCAAAATAAAGCTATCTGTAAACTGGTTGTCTCTAAATATTTGAAGACCCTAGCATCCTAGAAGACTAAGAAGCATCAGAAAAACTAATTAAAAACTTAAAGTAGTTTTTACTACTAAAATTAAAGTCCCAAAACACTATAGGTCACCCTAAATAAAAACCCATTCACTCACAAACTCAATTGCACACACTCGCACACAGACAATGACGTACACATGACACGCACATACACAATTTCAAATACTCATACTCACACACTACACTCCTTTTGCAAAAAAGCCCTATTAAATCTATTGCATATTCGTGAAAAAAATCTGTCTTACGTAATAGGTACTTACTGTTTGTGTCTGAGGGTGGGGCCTGGCGACCTGTAGCACAGGTTTCTCTTACGAAACCTATATTTCAGGCACCAGTCCCTCACAAAATTGGATTACAACTATTGTTAAGCAGACTAAGCAATATTTATGAAGTGCCATTAATAAATAATTTTGATTTTATTTGATTAACTATTTAAAAATTCCTGGTTTTGAATTTACTACAGAGAAACGAGTGACCAAATTCTTAGTAGTGATGTTGGGGTGGAGACAGTCAATTGCTAGCTCCAAATACCGCCTCGCGTGCTCCTGAGTAAAAAGGTAGCAGAAGGTTGCAATCTGACAAGAAGACAAACAAGCAAACGTATCATCACACTTGTGACACCAAGGATACTAATTACGTAATGTCTGCCCTGTAAAACTCAATAGCAAGCTTTGTATTGACAGCTCAGGAATTGTCAATGTGTCGAACTTATTTAGTTATCGTTCTAAGGATCTTACTCACCGCGAGAACATAGTGGGGTAATGTTATTTGGCGGCAATCCTCCGAGTGATGGAGGTAATTTGTGCGTTTGTTTTTTTGTGGATCATAACACTATGCCTTACTTTTAATATTCAAGCTCAACCTCATCACACCCTCTACGTTAAACGGTATTAATATTTTGTTATTAATTAATATTAATTAATATTTTGTCAATACCTCAAAACAAGGTCGATACCCACCCTAACTTCAGCTATAAGCATTTTTTATTTTATGCCCGTATTCTGTAAGCTTTTATTACTACGAGTACATAAAATACCGTACGAATTCAATCCGGCCTGCGAGTACGCTTCGAGAATTTCTGTGCAGGCGTATTACGTCGAGACACGCGAATATTAGTGCGACATACTTAATTCACTACACTACATTTAAGGTGAATTGTTTACTGACTAAATACGTCTGCTGTATTGTCGCTATAAAATCAACTTTCTAAATCAAGCATACGGCCTACCTGATGGTGAGCGGTTGCCGTAGCCTATGGACGCTTGCAACACCAGGGGCATCCATCGCGCGTTCACGGGTTCACGACCCTTTGAAATTTTTTCTCGCTCTTTTTGAAGAGCGAAGAAAATAATAAATTAAAAATAAAAATAGTTTATTTTGTTAATATTTGGTACAAAGTATATACAATCGCCAGAACCAACCCAGTAAGCATGTGATAATGCTTGTAGTAGGAGATTCTGCTCTTCCCGAAATTAACATCTTAATGTAAATACAATAATTAGGTAGCAAATTTTAATAAACTATTTTAAGTTTTACTACTAAATGGATACAATTCTACATTTTAAGTGTTTACAACATCAAGAACTACTGGTTTTCTCATACTATGAGTTTAAGTGTGTCTGTTTGTGTGTTGTGTGTGTGTGTGTGAAGAAGAGACCATGGGTATAAGTATGACGTCAAATAAATTTTATGAAGATTTTCCAATGTAAAAACGGTAGAACACGCCAGGAGAATCTTCATTTAGTTTAAACTTCAGCACGTAAGGACTTATAACCTGAAATATTTGTAATAGCTCTAAACGTCCTCTTGCTGGGTATGTGTCTTTTACATAGAACAAAGGTGGCAAAAAAGCATACGGCCTGCCTGATGTTAAGCAGTTACCGTAGCCTGTAGACGCTTTAGTACATTAGGCACTACTCCCCGGCAAAAGACAAGAGAAAACTTTTTTGTTGACAGCATAGAAAAAGAGTTCCCCTGGTCTTAACATTAAATTGCTTGATTAGCTTTTGTAGTCTTCTCATCCCAGAAGCACAACACTAAAAACTGCACCCGTAGCACGGGCCGTGGAACGTGAACGTTGAACCTTTCCACGTGAATCATCATCTTTATCGCCAGTCTATATACGACCCACGGCCGGGCACAGGCCTTCATGGGAGAACCACATGAGGAGTTGGGCCATGACATCACAACGCTGACCCAATGCGGAGTGGTGAGATACAGCGGTTACAGTCACAACCGGGACCAACGGCTGAAGGTTACCTTCCGAAGCACTAAGGAATCACAAGTTTACATATTTTGATAGAGTTTGGTTGTTTTTTTTTAAATTTTGTGGCTAAAAATCGAGCCGGGTTCGACTATGGCGAAGTTCCTTTGTTTCTAATTGAAACCAGAGCGCTCAAACTATTACGCCACAGAACTCCTCTTGCCACCGCCGAGATCCTCGCGAATATGTAAAAGTAATTTTAGTGGTTTATTACATAGAAATGTTGAATTAGTTATAATGGAATATACTCGTCAACTCAGTCGAGTTCCCTTTGAGATAAGCTTTCGTTATTTAATATTTCATTTTCAACTTGCCTGTGCCACTCTGTAATAATATCGTGGAGCGGTAATACTATGAGAGCGATAATTATGCTCTCCAATTGAGGGAGCACTGAGCGTTCTAATTAAATGGTAATTTTACAGAATTCTTATTTAATATACTAATGGTGAATATCTCTAGCTAATGATAGCTAACATAATCTCAACACGTGTAAACACAGAAACACAGCAAATATTAAAATAACAATAAAAAGCCTGTTTCATGTAAGAGAGTAAACTAAACTAAAATATAACTAAATACCTAATAACACTCACATACTCACACTTGTTATATCTAGCCCAAACTGAGCATAATTAAGAACTTAATTGTGTTTTAGTTACTAGATAACGAAAACATAGTTAATAATTATAATTTTATATTAAAATATTCTACATAACTATTTAAAGATCCTCGAACCGAGAGCAAATATTCGTGTTTATCACACATACATCAGCCCCAGTCGGAAAACGAACCTGAGGCCCTGACAGAGTAGTAGTAGGGATACGATAGAACGCAGGCTCGCTCCCTGAGTGGAGCACCCACAGGACATTTTGCCACCAACCACATGCTTCACAAAATGCAACTTTTCCCGGCACAACTTTGTCGCGCATGTGGTGAAGACTAGAAATCAATGGAAATCTTTTCTGTCAATGCGATACCCTGGCTAGGATCAAAATGAGTCTTCTAGTAGCGTATCCAAGGCCAGAAGACTATAGGATCATTCACCGCAAAGATATAGTGAAGTTTATGGCAACTATATTCGAGGCAGAAAAGATCCCGAAGGGTTGAAGTGCATTGTGTCGTAGTCACGGCCCCATGATTAGATATGATACTTAAGTAGTAGGGGTATTATCACTCGCCCAGGCGGTCATCTACTATATTAGTTGTTATATTTCATATTCATATTTCAAACGGATTCATGTAAGCCGATATTTCAGAAACTAAATATCTTAACATTACCGTGCTTGTATATCCTTGAATGTGCCAATTTTGTGAAAATGAATTTACATTTATTTAAATTTAGATTGCGTGAACGACATAAGCACAAACTGTGTATGGTCCAAGGTTAAACTACTTTAATGAGTAGGAGTATTATGTGTAATGCTCCTCGTATATTTAATAAGATTTCCGAGTTTATTCGTAACATTACTGAAATATCAACTTTCAAAAAGAGTCTCCATTGTTTTCTGGTCCAAAAATCTTATTACACTATTAATGAGTTCCTAACTGACACATCGATATAGATTCAATTAAAGACATAGTAGTACATCGTAGCAATGTTCGATTTGTTAAAGGCCACTAAATGTAGAAAACTGTTGTGTATTAAAATTCAATGGTTATAAATTATACATTGCAGTGCCCTCACAGTCACAGGCCTCATGTAGCGAACGAAACATATGTATGTAAGTACACTGTAAGATCATTGTAACGACCTGAGCAATAAATGAATAAATGAATGAAATGAAATATTTGTCACATAATAGGTAGGAAATTAGAAAAAATAATAATAATTATTGTAAGAGCTAGCTCGTACAGTTTTTTCATATAAGCACTTTACGCCACGCGGTCATTATTATATTGTTTCACATTCAGTTCGTTTTCGGTCATCAATAACGCCGCGCGTTCTCACATAATCATTAATATCATTTTATTTATAATTTTCGTATCAAGATTACAGTATCAGTTTATCATAAAAAGACTTTAATTTTTTCTCTCTCTCGATTTATCATATCTATATCATTAAAGGGTTGTGCAACCCTACATCATGTTGGGTTGTACATCTCTTTTTGGTCTTTCGAGCCGGATATGAACCAGCGACCTATCGATATACAGTCCACAAGAGTTTATTTATTTATTTATTCTTTATTGCACAAAAAAAGTACAAAAGGCGGACTTAATGCTATACAGCATTCTCTCCCAGTCGACCAGTAAGGGAGTAAAGGGTTGTGCAAACCGTACAATTCTAAATTAGACAAACCTATTAGTCAAGCAGCCCAGTAGACAGTTTGGCTTAATAAACAATTCAAAATAGTAAATAACAAAGCGATCGTAAAACGTTAACGCCTGCTCCGTCCGGAGCGGTGCCGGTGGCGTCACCACTTGGTACGACCTTACGCAAGATTTACTAAGTGACTAGTAACTTGATACCGAGAAAGAGCAGGTCGATACGCGTACAAATACCTACTGGTTACGGTCCGTGTACCCGAGAAAGTATTATGTCACTTACGCACGACGCCGCAGTAGTTATTTTATGCGGAAAACGTACAAAGCTTTATTTATAACTCGCTACTTTCTGATTTTTCTTTAAATTACAAAAGTACGCTACCTCGTTTCTGTGTCGAATTTCCAGAACTTGGAATTCTTTGCTAGCACATGTGTTTCCTCCTTCCTATAACATGGGTTCCTTTAAAAGAGGCGTGAAAAAGCACCTTTTAGGCCGGCAAGGTGGAGGCGGCTAGGGCTGTGTTTGAACTGCACTAGCTGTCTTCGCATATGGACTCTTCTTACCGCTTCACATCAGATGGATCCGCTTCACGACAAATGACTCAACAGAGTCATTTGTCGTGCTTTCTAAAAAAAACTACACTCCTATTCCGAAATACTTAATTTCAAATAAAGACATTCTAAATGTTATCCAACTTCACAATTCCAAGTAAATAAAACCTCGATTAATAAAAACATTACGAATCTCATATTTTAACCAATGCCCAAAAATATGTTTTTTTCCGACTACAAACGCACGAAAATTTTAAACTCATCGTTGAACGTCATTGAGCCCAATTTTCGAAATATTGCTACAAACAGAATTCCGATTATCAATTTTCCAAATCAGAATAAGTAAACACGTACTCGTACTCTAAAAAAAAGTGATGTTGAAGGCACGAGACTTTCTTAGTCAGCTCTAGGGATCTTACTTATCTACGATATACTACTCTAGAGGGTCGACTTTACAATTACTTAGCTATTTTCTGTAATTAGGATATTAATAAGAAATTGGATAGTGATATTTATTTACCACTCGAATTCGAGTGGGTAAATAAATACCAATATCCAATTTCTCAGTAAAACTATAAACAAGAATGACACAGGTAGGTTCATAAAATTGTGTCATAATATAAATCTCCGATACGGAATGCGTTTTCTTATTTAAGGGCTTCATCAGTGGTTCTCCCACGTAAAGGCTATAAAATATTTTGTATTGTTTCATACGCACGGGGATGCCACAAGACAATATCGTATACTACGATCCGGGAGCTTATACGGAGATCAATAGAAAATAGCCTGCTGAAAGAGTTTTTATTTGTTCATTTATGTTATTATTAACAAACATGAACAAATAAAATAGAATCCGTATAATCCGTTAATCAAATAATAAATAAATACAAAAGTAATTGTATTAACATACCTAATTAATTCTTTCATATAGATACCCCTTCATGCCCTTTATGTATTGTAATTTTGCATGTTGTGCTTGCATCAAGTAGGGTGCAATCAAGCAAGACTTTAATGTATTTTATTTAAGATTTTATTGAAGATTGTAACCAGTTTTGTGATCCAATAAAAAAAATGTTATTCAATTGGAGCTCAACAACAAAGCAACTTTCGCCATTTGCGGTCTCGGGATGGGTCAATCAAATTTATAATCTTGAGCTCCTCCGTGCTTCGGAAGGCATGTTAAGCCGTTGGTCCCGCCCGTTTGTTATTACATCCTCTTTGACCCACCCAACCGCATTGGGCTAGCGTGGTGGTGCTATGGCCCAAGCTCCTCATGTATTTCTTCCATGTAGGAAGGCCTGTGCCCAGTAGTTGGTCGTATATAGGCTGATGATGACGAATTAGAGGGCTCGTCAAGCTATATTTTGTCCAATATATGTACTTTCTATCAAGAAAGCTGCTGTTACTACTATCAAGTAGTAACAGCATAGCACTTTCGGCACGATATCGAGGGGTTCGAGGGCAGCAGCTTCCAACACACACTTAGTGGGCAGAAGTCGCGACGAAATGCTGTGTCGTCTGTCAATTTTAAACAGGTAAGGAGGCTTCTTTAACACTATTTCATCATCATCAGCCTATATACGTCCTACTGCTGGGCACAGACCTTCCTGCATGGGAAAAACACATGAGGAGATTGGGCCGTAACATCACCACGCTGGCCCAATGCGGGTTGGGTGGGTTGAAGTGGTTGCAGTAACAACCGGGACCAACGGCTTAACGTGCCTTCCGAAGCACGGAGTAGCTCAAGATTATAAATTTGATTGACCCATCCAGGGACTAACCATGGCGAAAGTTGCTTTGTTTTCGTGATAGAAACCAGAGCACTCAAAACACTACGCCACCGAGCTCCTCAGGTTTAACACTATTTAGGTAGGATTATTTACTCATTTAATTGATAAGGGGCCGTTCGCTGCCACATCTTGCTAATCCGTTTATTGATAGGCTCTATTCACACCAAAATAGTAGTAGCAGGCATTAATCCAAACAAATATTCATACTGATATTATAAATGCGAAAGTATGTCTGTCTGTCTGTTACCTCTTTACGCTTAAACCGCTAACCCGATTTAGATCAAAGGTATAGAGATAGTTTGAATCCCAGAAAAGGATATAGCATAGTTTTTATTTCAGATATCATCCTTGAAGGGAGTGAAAAAGAGGGTAGAAATTTATAGGGCATCATTAACCGCTGAACCGATTTAAATGAAATTTGGTATGGAGATAATTTGAGACTCTGAGAAAGACAGGATACTTTTTGCCGCGATAACCGATATCTGCGGAGCCGCGAGCGGCCACTAGTAACTAATATAGAAATCACAGTTATTCAACAGATCAGTTGAATATGAGCCGGAAGGATTCTACCGATTCAAAATGGAGCCCTTTTTTCGTATACGGTTGCGTTTTACGATCACCGTTACAGTAATCCGAGGCATATTTACTTTTATTGGCTCGCAGCCGGCCGTGTTTCAATGCCGTCAGCCGCGATCCCAAACTGTTGAGGGTGCTGCAGCCTTTATTGCTTTCGACGGGGGTTTCCCTTTTCAATTTTAGGTAAGTACCTACTTTTTAAAGTATGAGTTTTTATGCGATGAAGGTGGTAAACAAGAGTATAGTGTGATACAGTCCGCCTGGTGGTAAGTGATTACCGTAGCGTATAAACGCTCGTAGTTCCTTGGGCCTAACGCGTCATAATCAAGACAGATTCATGAGATCGTACCGGAAAGCGCCAATTTTGTCGCCTCCCACTAGATAGACGACCTGGTCAGGGTTGCGGGGAGTCGTTGAATGCAGTTGAACTGTTCCATTCGGAAATCGGTAGGGGAGGCCTAAGTTCAGCAGTGGACATCATAGGCTAATATGATGAGCAGCTTACCATCAGTTGGTCCTTACACTTGCCTGCTACCGTTGGTGAATGTCTGACAGTACGTACAGTACAGTATTGATATGGCCAATCCGGCCCGATACGACTCGATTTAAATTGGTGGCTTATTGCAATCCCTAGGTGCTGTCCAGTCAAGTGCTCAAATTCACTGAAAGTACTTGTCTTCCACTCGGATTGAGCGATAAATTTCGATAATGGTAATCAAGGTATACAATAAGACATCATCATTATCTTCATCATTGGCCTATATATGTCCCACTGCTGGGCACAGACCTTCTTACATGGGATAAACTCATTAAGAGTTTGGGCCATAACAACATCACGCTGGCCCAATGCGGGTTGGTGGGTTAAAGCGGTTGCAGTACCAACCGATACCAACGGCTTAACGCTTCTGAAGCACGGAGGTACTCGAGATCATAATTTTGATTGACCCACCCCGGGATCGACCATGGCGAAAGTTGCTTTGTTTTCGTAATCGAAACCAGAGCGCTAAAAGCACTACGCCACCGAGCTTCTCTCTCGATACTATAAGTCAAACGCCTATTATCAAGCCATACTGCATTATGTTGAGTAATTTTAAACCAGGTATGTAATTTAGAAAAAAATTAAGGCCAAAGGCCCCTATTTTCAGGAGTAGACATCATAGATTAAAATATACAATACAAATACTTTATTGAACCAAATTTTTATATACAATTTGTTGGAGAAATCCTCCCTTTAAGTTTAAAAACCTGTATTGAGAAGATGTTGTATGTAATGATACATACAACATTATTGTTGTCCTATACCTTATTGTGTGACCTACTTAATTTTGATAAGTTATATAGGTTGGTAAGTTATATAGGTGGTTGGTTGGTTATAAGTTAGATATTTGTTTGTATACGAATATAGCACAATAATAGCACTAGAAATCATCCATGAATATAATACCAACCCGTAAACCTATATTAACTAATTGTTTGTCAACCACTGGGCATTACCCAGTGTTCAGATTTTACAAGTAGGTATAATACATACCTACATCAAATAACCATAATATGACGTCATGGTAAATATGTCGGTAAACACCTAATAGACACAGATTCCTTCTCTAATGTCCATCGTTAGTATGTGAAAGCGTTTCGGAACTAGGCAAATCGATACTACGCGGTTCTCAGTACACTGAGCCCCTAAGCTGGTGTGTCGGGGGCACGAGATAAGAGAAATTTCGACAGGCGGGATTAGTGGCGCGACACTAAACAGAGATTACCCTGACGTATGGACGCGCTCCGTGTGTCATTGACATTAAATTATAAAGCTGCCCATAGCTGTTCCATGGCGTCCATCGTTGAATAGCAAATTCTAAAAGTTCAGACAAATAGTATTGTCACTGTGTATTGTGTAGTTCAGAGAGTTCAGACACATTTGTGAGGAGCTCGGTAGTGTAGTCGTTTGAATGCTCTGGTTTTGATCACGAAAACAATGGAAATTTCGCCATTGTAAGAAAAAAAGAAAATTTTCAACTGTGAAACAGTTCGCTGTGTTTCAGATTGAAGGGAAAGGTAGCCAGTGTTGATGGATGATGACGCACCTGAAATATCAAGTGATTTTCTATTGTTTTTGCAGGTGTCTATAGGCGGCTGTAACCGCTAACATCAGGTGGGCCGTCAGCTTGTTTGTCATCTAGTTGTATAAAAAAAACCACACCGCTACAATCTGTACTCAAAGAGGTACAGTCGAGTACTTTAATATCCATTTCAAAGTAAAAAATTATGTATCCATTTTTAAGTAGCCACTTTAAGTTACATAACTTCGTAATCAGTCACCGCGATAACTCAACATGTCACATTTATGTACCCAGCAATAGCGACTCTACTATGACATGTACCCTTTAATGCTCAATATAATTGTATCCTTTGTAATATAAGAAATAAAGACACATTACTGATTTAAAAATACATCTTAATATTGACCATGACAAAAAGACAAAATATTCATAAATACCCTCTGAGGAAGTTAAAGCCTTTTTTGATACTTACTAGTTTCTTTGTTAGAAGATGATTTACATACAGTTACATAAAATTGTAACATTACCTATATGTTAACATGTAAATGTATCCAAAAAATATCGTAAACATTTCGTAGACTGTTGTATTTGCGAAAAATAATCAAAATTTATTTATAAAAGTATCAGAAACTCATTCTAGAAATACTAGACATAAAAATAGAATTTGTATAAAAAAAATTAATACATCATTATTGTCAAAAAGTGTGTTAGCTATGACCCCTATAATATATAACAGAATACCGAATGTCATCAAACAGGAAAACATAAATATATTTAAAAAGAAATTATTTAAATTTGTTGACAAATGTTATTATAGTATTGCAGAATTTTTTGACGATAAAAACTTAAACTCATGATTTAAATATTTGATATATTATATTTGGTAATGTTAGACTATTTATTTGTGTAGGTAATTAACTGTTTGAGTAAATTTTATTAATCTGTAATGACAATAGATATTTTATTGACATTTGTACGCCTATTACGGCAGGTCACATTTTTGTACCTATGAATTTTATTATATAAGATCTAATTTACATGTGAACCACAAATAAATGATTTGATTGATTTGAATGATTGGTAGAGTCGTTATTGCTGTGTACATAAATATGTCACATTGAGTGTTGACATCAAATTACCCGCGGTGACTGAATAAAAATTTATGCAATTTACAGTAGCTATTTTAAAATATGTAAGTATAGTACATTACTTTGTAGCTTTGAAATGGATACATATTAAAGTACTCGACTGTACTAAGCCAAGCCGTCTCACAATATAAATAAAAAATGTATGCATTCAAACTGCAAATATTGAATTTGTTTTTGGCAGTACCATGGTAGAGCGCTGCGTTTATTTATTTGAAACTAAACATTTTATCGTTGAAACGGTCCATGTTGAAGATAGCTTCGGTATCGAAGGTAAATAACAGCACGCTACGAAAACAAAATTTGATTTTTAACTGAATTTCTATTGCTAGTTTCAAAAAAAACATGTGACGAGTTATTGAACCGTATAATAATATCAAATTGTAACGAGGTATCCATTTCTAGTATTATAAATACGTAACTCTGTCTGTCTGTTACGTTTTTAATCCCAAGCCAATGAACCGATTAAGTTTAAAGTTGTCATGAAAATAGATTACATCCAGAGAATGGACATAAGCTATTCAACAGCCCAAACAACCCAACAAAATCTTAACACATTAAGCATGGCAACACTGGAGGACGGACGGCAGCGGTGTGGCAACACTTTTAGCTAACATTTATCACAATTTCACACGGCAGTGTAGCTTCATGTAAATGTTAATTTAATAAGAATTGCTTCCCTTTGGCGCAGTAACTGATTTAGTTTCTGTGGAGCAAGGACAGAACGGGCCTAATGTGCTGAGCCAAATGAAAGAGGAACAACTTTCACTATTTCAATAAAACTATAATCACTGAACCATAGCGGTAGTTACAACTAGCTAAAAACACTAACTTATCGTAAAGCTTAACACTTATAACAGGCAAGAATGGAACTCAAATATGACCATATAAGGTGACGGAATCTGCTAGAGCGTTTGGGCATTTTAAGGTAATGGCGTCGCGGAGAAGGAATAATAGGAAGTGACGGACGAACAATTCAAATTGCCTGCGACATACACAACAAAGTGATGTAGAATTTGTAATATTTAAATTCTATCCTCAGTTAATTATTTTCGTCATTTCTACACCACGTCCGTCCACACCGATTGTATGTATAAGCCAAGCGCTTTCAGACCCAACAGACATATCTGGTGCAATGTTTGCGGAAGCGATGGCCCATTTACATATCGCATTTGAACAGTGCCCTCTGTTCTGAATAATATTGATATTTGAGAGCACGGGGCACTGAGCAGAGATTACCTTAGTTCTAGTTCACATACTACATCGTTGGTGCGGGATCAGTAGCGCGCGGTTGGATCTAAGGGATTTTTGGTTCTCAAACAAAACTAAACTATAAAATGGGACAGGATCTCCGTGTCTGTACATGTTCATCTATATCTTAAGTGATCTCATAAAACGGTAGTATTCTGTACACTCGCCTTGTAAATGTTTCACACACTAGTAAGGAATTTGTCACTACGCTAAAAAATGACAACTGAGCTTTCGAGTACCTGTAGCTAAAAAAATACCTAACAAAAAATAAAGTTGCATAAAGATGTGCGCTTAGTTAAATCAAAGAAACTGTAATTATACCTCGCTCAATTTTGGTTAACTTATGTAACCGAAGTACATTAGTTAACCATACTAGATCTTTTTACTAGTTGGAAAATAATACGAAAAAAGGGTTTCTAAAGAACTGAGCATCCCGCAGACTATTTGATAATACAGAATCAGCTGAAGGTTATCATGTCTTGGAAATTTCAAATCAATCGGATCTGTGAAAGTTAGTAAAAAGAGCGGTGTTATAAGTTTGACGTGTCTGTGTATCTGTGGCATCGTAGCTCCTAAACGAATGGGCCGATATAGATATGGTTTTGTTGGTTCTTAGCTATAGTTTATGATAATCAATTTAGGCTTTTGATGACTATCAGCTCATTTTCTACTTGAACAATATCCTATAATACGATTCTTGAATAATATACGATGTCACAGACACACAGATACACAAATATGTAAACAGACACGTCAAACTTCAAGCACCCCTCTTATTGCGTAATAATTAACTTAATTTACACACTTCATTTTGCTTTACACTTTATATACTTATTTTATTTCGACAGTTACAGAACAGAGCTAGCAATACGCCTAGACTAAACGGTAGAGATCAAGCCGCCTCGCAAGCAAATCATATTTGTCTTTGCGTCAACACATGGCAGCCGCTAGATCTGCATATTCTGTAACATACAGTAAACATCAACTAATCTATTCACCACGGCTTATTACCTAATTAGTGAGCTCATTGAAAATTAACAGCGCTGGCGTGAGTGTGGCGTCTCTTGGTGCTCCGCCGCAAACGTGCGCCTTTCACGGGCTCTGCTAGATTGTTAAACTAGTACTTTGTTCGGGTATAATAAGCATTTCAAAAGAACATCAATTAAGTTCGTGTTAAAGTTTTTAAGCCACTTTAGGTCGCTATATTAGATTGGTCCAAAAAAGCTAACATTGAAGTCTTCTATACAGGTTGGTGCCGTCAATCCGACAATTTATCAAAACAATGGGCTATTAGTTCATAGAAATGGTTTGCCACTTCTAAAAGCATGATATTAATTTGATAATTTCACGACATTTCTATGAAATAATGCAGGCAATGTTATATTATTTCATACAAATTTCATGGTCGCTCATAATAATAGTCTAAATGAGATGGTAGATAGATGACTAGTAGGGCCGGGGGTTATTTAAATTTTAAATGCAATTTCCTAGAAACTAAAAAATGTGGTACCGAATCGGTTGCCGTAGCATGCCGTAGCCGTAGACGCTCGTAGCACTTTTGGATCGTAGCACCTACCCTACAAGAGTCAAGAGTAAGCGTTATGTCATTTTTTTCGGAGAGGAATCCACTTACGGACCCGCCGCTGGTAAAGCGACGGGCGCGTGTGGGGTCGCCCAGTGCCTGATCGTAGCGGTACTGGGAATATCCCCAGTAAGTCCACTGCCCTTCACGACCGTAGCTTAGGCTTTGCTAAAGCAATTGCACAAACCCACCTCCAGAGGAGACGAGTCCACCTGCTCAACATAAATCTTACTAACAATGTTATAGTACCACGTTACAGCAGGAACACATAACACAACACTACACAGAAGAGTTATCTACCTTATGATATCTTCTGTAAGGTGGTGGAAGGGACACCGAGGTCAATTGGTACATTATATGTGTAACATCAAATTGCGCAAGAAATATTAGATATTCTTATGAAATAAAATACTAGGTTAGTTGGATAATTTATTCAGTTACTGTACAACCCTTGAACCATACACTTCAGGGGCTGTTTTCAACTGGGGGTTGATTTAATAAACGGGGGATTCTAAAGTTAAAAAAACTAGGCACCCTGGTTCAGTATTTTTTACTGCGGCCAAATTTTGTGTAATTGTATGTGTGTGTTTGTGTGTGTGCTATGGTTATGTACGGGCCTAGTAATATACTTGCATGTTAAGTTTGTTCTTTTTCTATATATTCGACCTGAAAGCACTGAAAGTTTGTTTGAAAAACCCATGCGGCATAAGCGCTCATAAGCAGAGCCCATAATAATCTTTCTCTAATAAGCATAAGCATAAGAAATAGATAGCAAAAAATAAGAACTGTAAAGTTACCTAAATGTAGCGAGTCGTGGGTAAAGAATTTGTGGTACTTAGCAGATAATTTTGAAATAAAGTTTTTTACTCGCAATTTGGGACAAAATTGAAATATTCGTCTATAAGTCTCACTAATTAGATACGGTGTATTAGCTAAGGGATCCTGTTTGCTTATACTTTGTTCGGTTGCGAGACAGTTTGGGGAAGAACGAGCTACCGGGGAACAATACCGCGCCGTGAAAAGTTTCGCCTCAGAAAGATTACGGCTGAGTTTGCGCACAGACCTGCAATATAACGTGAAATATGGAAATACTCCGACGAGTTTGTGTTCCTAAGTATCATAGTAAATAAGTGGAGCTAATAAAGAATGGGATTAAAGATGGCTTCTCGGATAATAAAGTGCATTTCTTTATAATAGACAAATCGTTAATTTTTCTCTAACACTCATAACAGTTACAAAAATATACATAAAGTATCTTATATCTAATATCTTAAATGTGAAAGTGAATTTGTTCGTTTGTTTGTTTTTATGCTTTCACGCCTCAACAGACTGAACCGATTTAGATGAAATTTGGTATGGAAATAGTTTAAGACTCAGGTAGGAACATAGGATACTTTTTGGAGCTATAGCCGACATCCATTCAGATGGAGCCGCGGGCAAAAGCTATTAAGTAAGACGGCAGATCAAGTGTTACGCGTTAATATTTGTGGATTTAAGTGTTTGTAATAAAAGTCAATTTTCCAAATCACATTCAGACTACCAGAACGCTTCAATAAAGGCATAACAAACATATAAAAAAATATAAAATTGTAAATTTTAGGTAATCCCCAAGCTTAATAATCAACTATCTAACACCATCATCATCATCTCATTGAGACTATTCACAAGAGCCCAAACACGCTATATCTGCTGTAAGTTTCTGAAGAATTAGGGATCCCGCAGACTTTTTGATGGCATAGGATCAGCTCAAGGTTAGTATGTCATGGGAATGTCACCGAAGTGACAGTGCACCAAATTTCAAATCAATAGGATCTGTGACCCTTTTATCCTGTAGAAAATGAGCTGATAGTCTTCAAACGCCTGAACTGATCTTTATGAATTATAGCTAAGAACCATCCTAGTCACGCTAGGTTTCAATAAAATAAACTGAATAAAAATCGGTCCATTCGTTTAGGAGCTACGAAGCGACAGACATACACGTCAAACTTATAACACTCCTTTTTTTCGTCGGGGGTTAATAAGTGGCCAGCATCGCACAGCCGACAATTACGGATACAGCTACAGTATTATTTCCACACTTGTCCATACGTATATCATTTAAATTCGAAAGTGACTCTGTCTTTCTGTTACCTTTAACCGCTGAACCGATGTAGATGAAAATTGGCATGGAGATAGATGACATCCTTATAAAGGACATAGGCTACATTTATCCGACATCTACACGAGCGAAGCCGCGAGCGACTACTAGAAGGTATACTTTATATTTTTAGATTTCGCGACAAAAATCCATAATAGGCATAGACGCGTCGTTGTTACGCGACAATTTTTTTTCAACAATTTCCGAGCACTGCCTCTGACGGCTGACAGTTTAGCTTTTATCTTTCATGGATGTGAAGCCAATTTTTAGATATTACTCTTGCTGAATATAATATAGCGATAGAAAAAAAACAGTATTTTCGTCTCCAATTTTCAACACAGTGAGACTTTTACAAATTGTTAGTTCATCTTTGTCTCAGGTGTGAAGCAGAAAATGTGTTTCATATTTACTGTCCTGAAGATTAGATTTCACGAAAGTGGATGGAAATATAAAATAGCTTTTTACCTGTATTCGATGACGTAGTTACAGAGTACCATTCATCGCCTGCTTATTTGATATTTATTTACAAAATAATTGTTTTTGTCTGACTACGATGTCACGTGAAAGTTTATTAACAAAACATTAATGAACAAATGTGGTTTACCATTATTATTCGCTTGATTGTTTTAAAATATAATAGAATAAGTTATCTACAATAACAAGATTACTTTTATCAAATTTTCACTTATCATAGCTACCTACCCACGCTAGAATTATATGGTTACACCAAAGTTAAACATAAAATTTAATAGGTAACGAAACTCATAAATACTTGTAGTCCCTATTAACACAACACTCCATTTCAGGTACTTGTTTACAACCTATTTTAGCTGGTTTTAGTATCACCTAGGACTCGTATTCCAGATACTTTGTGTAATTAAAATAAACGCATGAACAGCAAAACCCACTACTTACCATCTAAAATATCAAACCTTTGAAATTCTCTAAGAATTTCCTTTTTGTTATAAAATTTCCACAAGAATTTCACAAGAACTCTCGCAATACAATTCTAAGGATTAAAAAACTAAGAACAATGAAAGTTAACAGACTTTTGCGTAATAAAAGATATAATTATTTTTTTTAAATAGAAATAACAGTTTCATATTAATTAGTAGCGGGGTTAAAAGATAAAATACCCGTTACGCTCGCCCACTCCGAGATCGCTGCAAAGTTTCCAAGACTTACTTGAGAATTCCGAGTGGTGAACTTAAACAGAGTAAGTGCAAATGGACCCAGTATATAATCTTGATGATACGACCTGTCGGCAACCTGTCAAATTTGACATATAATATCTATACAAATAATTTATTCAACAGAAATTTGTTACAAAGTGTATTGGTACTAAGTCTAGGTCTGTAATAGATAAATAAACTATACAACTATGCAACAATACAGGATATAACCAGTAGGTCCCACACTAGGAAGCCCTGTGTCGTGGGCACCCACTTGTTCGTACAGTTTGCGACAGAATCATGTTTGCTATTAACAATTTAAAAATGTTGCAGTTAGTTTAATAGTACTTATGTTAATGTTTAATACAATAATTTGAAAGTGAAAGATCACTCGATACTTATGAGGTGAACGATGAAATGGTGGTTGTGTGTGTGTGTGTGTGCTATGGGTGTGTGTAGGCCTAGTCGTCCATCCTAGAGAATAATTTCTATTGTTAATTTTTGATTTTAACATTATTATAAATGTTTGAAAAATGACTTAGTAATTAAAATATATCTAAACTATATCTTCTTCTTCTTTTTTTAATGGTCTCTGGTTATTACGAATTTTGCAAACGTCAAGTAAAATTAATCCGCAAATAACTTGTGGCAACGTTGTACGGTGATTGGGCAAGACGAATTCGTTTTCCAAAAAAAAACGTGGACGCCGGCCCGATAAAACAAAATGGATGCTGTCAGATGGCTTTGGATGCGCACAACCTGTTGGCAACCTGTCAAATTTGACATATAATATACCCATCGCTGGCTTAATAAAATTTGGTAATTGTAGCAACAACTAATGTTCAATTAAATGATATTGCTATGTAATAAAGCAAATCTAAGTGAAATAAATAAGTCCGCAAGGCATAAGACACGTGTTAACAACACTATATAAGTACAATGGCAGCACTGGAGGATAGACGTCTGACAACTATTTGTGTTTATCTGTGGTCAATCGATGTTATCTGTGACTTCTACTAATTTCACTAGCCAGTTTTGCAATAGAAAAATAATAAAATTAAAATAATATCTACATATGCAAGAATATGCTTTGTTATTCTGTCTATCACAAGACCTATCGACAACAGCACGAGTTCTTTCAGTGGATCTACATTTTTATTTTAGTTTTCATCTGTCTTTTTTATACTAGGGGCATACACGTGTTTGTCGGTTAAAGCTCTAAAAGGTTGCTTATGTTCTTTTGCCCGTTGGAACTTTCCCATGCCAACTCAATCAAAACGAGTTCAGCTGTTTTGATAAATGTTAAAAAAAGTGATCGAAACGTCTGGTACAAAATAATAAAGTTAAATCTAATTCAACAAGAATTCAATCTAGTAAATTGGTTTGATTTCTAATGTGCGGTGCTCGTGAAAATATAGGTAAGTAAATAAAGCTTCTTAAGCCCTAACAAGCCGTTGAAATTTTCCACCTGTCATATTAACAGTTCCAGTTGCCCTACTGTCACCCCTTACACTGTAAGTTAAGTGATATGTAAGTTCGCGACTTGCTTCATCAGGCCGGTCGCGACGACAGGTGCTAAGGATCTCTATTTAAGTCAACATACTTACTCGCTCCAAATTACTGAGTTCGCAACAGACTTTTAAGCTCAATACTTGCAAACAGTTCCCGCTTTGGAGCCGTCAGAAAATGTATCGTGTAATTCGTATTTGTTTGTTTCTGAAATACAAATCTTCAAAAGAAAGAACGAAAGAATACCTAATGGACGCATTTGGTCACGATTTCAGGCAACAAGTGTACAAGAATACAATAAGGACCAATACAACCAAAATATGTTATGCATAGTTTCTAAATAATTGAATTGAATCCTTAATGATGTTAGCTTTTAGGCTACGGTTGCTGGTTGCTGCTGTCCATCAGAGAAGTCAAGCAAGTCGTTGGACTGGTAGCCATTGTGATGCACAGATTAGTGTTTATTATATGCAGCCATCGTGTTCCTCACATGGACACGTCAAATGCAATTTATAAAGCGTCCAAATTTTGACGTGATCACACCAACGTCAAAAAAATGGTTGTCGCATTATTGCAGTGTGTTTAAAATTTCATACTTGAAGATAAGAACTACATTCGAAATGGGTGTGCCGACATGTATTTTTTTTTACGGGCTGAAATCCGATTAAAGACCTACCCGCCGCTGCTAAGCGACGGGCGTGTGTGAGGGTCGTCTAGCGCTAGCAGCACTAGAAATACTAACCCACTAAAACTCCCCGGTAACTCCACCGCCCTTCGCGGAAGTAGCCTGGCCTCTGCCGAAGCAATTTCACTAGCCCACTCCAAGGCATCTATGCTAATATTATAAATGCGAAACTTACTCTGTCTGCCTGTAACCTTATCGCACTAAAAAGGGCTTTTACGGACCACTACCTATACTAGATAATAATTTAACTGGACTAATCAGTCACAACCATCGTAGTATCTTTAATTTTCCTTTTAGGCTTAAATTTACTTACCTTCCGTCCCTTTAACAAACCGGCGGCTCTAACTCACACAAAAAATCTATTGCGCTGATATGTAGTACTTTACAGGTTACCTATCTCGCAAATAACCCCTAATGCTCATAAAAAGTTTTTATAGTTTTCTCACAAATTATCTCTCAAGGCTACCAACTGTAACGTCTGCGTATTAAAGTTTACTTACACGGTAGTCTTAGAATCTAACTAGCGCTTCCAGGAAACGGCAATAAACTACAAAGTAGGAATAGAGGGTTTTAAAATTAATTAGTTTGTACTAGGAGAGCAGACAATACTCGGAGATAATGCGTATCTTTAAATACGCTTCGTAGGTTTACGACTGTTTGCTCGGCATGATTGAAGGGGCCATCCGTCTTGGGTTTTCCCGGATAGTTCGATGCGTTACCTCGTTATGATGAGATTTATAGCCACAACCAATGCTTACTACAAGAAATACAGTGAGAGGACAAAACTTACAGCATAGAAAAAGAGCACTGGAACCTAAGAACGTAACAGCACAAATTTTCTTTTAAGTGCCTCTAGCATGAATATTCTGGAATACACATAGGATCGATTGTGCCGAGTCAGGTTTTGTATGAAATTTTGAGCGGCCGTTGTGAAACTGTGAACGATACGATTACAATTCATGAAAAATTTCGGGCTAGTAGTACTGAAGGCTGCCGACAAACTAATTTTCCACCGGAGAAAATGAATCGTAATATAATATAATAATAATAATAATATAATAATATTTATACAATAATATAATAATATTTATACACTCACACCTATTATCTAGCCCAAAGTAAGCATCATTAAGAGCTTGTGTTATGGATACTAGATAACGGAGAAATAATGATAATAATATGTATATAAATATTAGAAATATACTAAATAAACATATAAACATCCATGACTCGTAAACAAATGTTCATACTCATCATACAAACATTTGTTCCTACCGGGATTCGAACCCGGGACCTCTTGACCGAGTAGCCTGGGGTACAGACCACTCGGCCAGGCGGAAATGGCGTAATGGCATTACGAATCAAATTCACAATGATATAAAAAAAGGGGGAGATACCGTGTGCCTTAAGATTTATTCCATGAAAATAGGCTGCGTGTATTACAATTTTTATCTAAATACGCAGTCTTAGATGAAACTTTTGCTGTGTAAAAACTCTGTAACCTGTGACAAAGATATTTAAATGCGCTCGACATTGGAGAGCGAGCGAGACGACTGTATTGCGTATATTTCTATCCCACCTAAACAGTAACGTGGCTGGAGTATTTATTTTATGAAAATTAGTCATTAGAATTCATAATGAATATACATAGCCTTCTTTCAGGCCGCGCCAAACGAAATAACATTTTATGTTATACCCGCATACGGTTTATGGAACTGAAAGTTCCAGGACCTGTGTATTATTAATTTGAGTAAAATATCAAGTTGTTATACTAAATTTGTAATTAGAACGAAATGTATAAAATATAAATAATATCAAGAATACAAAATATACGCGTTTTATCTTTTGTGACAATTATAAATTAAAATAATTGCCTGTTGCTATTATAGAAAATATAAATATTCGAAAACCAGCAAGTATATCCATTTTACCTTAGCAAAAAGTGACAGTTATAATTTGATATGTTTTCTGGCCTAAAAAAATAAAATTTTAATTTTGGTGCAAACCCGAACATTTATTTTGATTGATTAACCTATAATATATTTAAAATCCCAAATTGGGCCACCAAAATTATGGCACCTCTAGCCGTAGTTCCACTCAGTGGAAGGTTTTAGCGCAACCTTATGCGGCTTTATTCCATTATCTGTGGACTTACTGGGGCTGTATTAAGATTTATTTATTGCGACTACAACTGATCATTCCGCGGATAATAGAAAAGTCTATTTATTGAATGTTACTAGTTACGTCCGCTGGGGGAACGTACAGACGAGTATCGGTGATAGATGAAGACACCCTGTCTGTAACTCTTACAGTTGGTTTAGCTCCTGTTTAAAATTACAATAATTATTTAGCCTTTTAAGGTACAGTCGACCTCAGACGTAGCTGAATACTTTAGTAGATCTAATTAAGAAGATAAATTTAGAAGATCGGTGTGACATGTCACACCGATCTTGTGCACGTTCTTTATAGTTGCTACCGTACTATATTGACGCTAGAGTCGTTATGACATGGTACTCAAGTGTTCTGTGGTCGACCGTACTAGGTGAAATCGTATTAGAATGATCTTTCACGTTATCCACCTCGACATCACGCGTGAAGAAATTTAGAACTTCGTTTTCTGTCGTATTCAAATTTCATTTATTCGTGTAGGTTCTTATCGTCCCTATACTCAAAACTTTACCGGCATACATAATTATGATATATTTCTATGACATGTGTTGTGGACTGGCTGGTTAGCACACAGTGTTTTATATATTTTCTTTATGAATTTGTATTTTCCTATGTTTTTCTACTTTCTATTGTTTTTGGAAGTCAGTCTTATTACAAATGTGAACACGAACGTGGTTTTACTCTACTCCCAAAAGTTTTTGGTGTCAGAAGTGGGATTCCACCACACTACCAGCCATTCCAAAAGGTTTGATGCGGAGCCCTGACAGCTCTGTGAATAGCCTACGCTCATCCAAAAGCACCATCAAAGCACGTCAGCTTGCTTTAAGGGCAGAACATGCTCGTCGTCTGGCGGAGCTAGAGGAACGTGCTATAGAGCGTCAAAAGGCCTTAATGGAGCTAGAGCTACAAGCGGAGCTCGCTGCTCTAGAAAGTAGCGCTTCGCGAAATTCATATTCTCCATCACGGACTCATAAATGGTTAGTACAATCGCATGATTTTAACGCTACCTCTCAGTACGAAACTAATAAGTGCAATGCATTTTACAGAGATGTAGTGGAGGATCGTGTTACTTCGCCACAAGGCGACGCGTCTAAAGACGCCATGTGTGAGCGTCGTCCGGACTGCAGCCCCGAGAAGTGCGGTCAATATAAGCCGCACCCTCCGACTCCGTGCTGCCCGATTCAAGACGACACTGAACATGCACATGGTAGTTTAGGTACACAAATAAAACAAAATTGTGACAAAAATAAAGATATTATATATAATCAGGCTACACAAAATACACAGTCAAGCGATTTCAAGATGTTGGCGCAAGCTATCGCCAACTTAGCGGTGTCGTGGCCTAGGGTAAGTGATAAACTTCCTTCCTTTAGCGGCCGCACATCAGACTGGTTGGCGTTCAAGGCAGTTTACAGCCAGACGAAGGCTGCGTTTTCTGCGGCTGAAAACTTGGCTAGGCTTAACGTGGCTCTTAGCGGGGCTGCTCGTGACGCCGTGTCAAGTCTCCTCATCTCTGCCTGCGACCCTGAAGAGGTATTATCTTCTTTACAGATTAGATTTGGTCGCCCGGAGTTAATTGTTTTACAGGAGGTATCGGCGTTGCAGTCATTGCCCAGGCTTCCACTAGATTACGGTAAAGAACTGAACTTGTTTGCCTGCAGAGTCCGTAACTGTGTCAAGACAATACAACTCTTAAACTATTGTGAGTATCTGGCTTCACCAGAGCTTTTCAATACCATACTTTCAAAATTTACACCACTCTTACGATCGCGATGGACGGACTACGCCTTTAGTCGCGGTCGTAAGTACAAATTAGAATTATTGGCAGATTTTTTAGATCATGAAGCTAATCTCCAAATTAATTTCGGTCTCGTTGCATCCCCAATATTTCATAACAATTTTCAATTAAATCGTGATGTCAAACATTTTCAACGTGACAATATCAAAAATAAATTTGACGTTGTACACACGGTCTATGAAAACGATAATAATGCAACCTCTTCCGAAATCAATTTAATGGCCAATTTCACCAAAAGGCAAAGCCATAATTCAAATACTCTCTGCTTATATTGCCAATCAGAAAAACATAACATTGTCAACTGCCCAAAATTCAAATCTCTTTCCGTGGACGATAGATGGCGTTGGGTTATCGAAAGTAAAGTTTGCCGCAAGTGTCTCAAGCGTGGTGGGCACTTGTACAGGCGTTGTAAAACGTCATGCACTGTAGCTAGCTGTACTCTCAAACACCACTCTCTACTTCATTCCAACAAGCAAACCCCCGAAGTTGCGTCTCATGTCGAGGGTTCTGTGCCAGCGTTATCATCATCATCCGGCCAGGGGAAGGAGGTTTTAATAGCACATAGCAGTTTTAGTCAAAGTTTATCTCGTCCTTTATTGAAGGTGGTTGCCGTGACAGTGTCGGGACCAAAGGGTGAGGTAAATACCTATGCTCTCTTGGATGATGGAAGCACCGCCACCCTCGTAGACTCCAGTATTGTAGAAGCAATTGGAGCCGAAGGCCCACAGTCTACACTTACGGTGAATTGCATTGGCGGATTGTCGAAAACATGTGCGACAAGTCTCGTAGATTTTAATATTCGTGGTCTACACTCTACGAAATGCCATAGAGTAAGGAACGCTCGATGTGTTTCTAATTTAGGGATTAGCAGACAGTCTCTTAGAGCTTCGGATATACTGCAGTTTGATTACTTATCGGACCTAGTAGATATTCTTTGCTATGATGACGTTCAGCCTACAATTTTGATCGGCGTTGATAACTGGAATCTTTCTGTCGCTTACTCTACTAGGAAAGGCACAACAAATCAACCTGTAGCTATAGAGACTGCTTTAGGCTGGGTATTGTATGGATTTACTTCTAGTAAAACCAGTCCCGTACACTTTGTCAATCACGCTGCACTTTCTAACACATCTTCTGAGGCATCGCTCGAGCGACTTATCAAAGACAATTATAAGCTCGATTCCATAGGTATTATCAAAAAAGATTATCGTACCGCGAGTGAGGAACGTGCTTTAAGCATATAAGAAAATACTTCTCGTCGCTTACCATCCGGAAGGTACGAAACTGGTTTGCTCTGGATGCCGGATGTACAAACCGTACCCAGTAGTTATAATCTTGCCTTATCGCGATTTATTAACCTTGAAAAGAAATTTCAAAAGGACGCCGCCTATGCAAAGTCGTATCGAGATAACATACATGCTACTTTGAACAAAGGCTACGCTGAGTTGTGTACCAACCCTTCCGAAGTAACCGGAGTTTGTTGGTATCTCCCTCATTTCGGAGTTATTCACCCTACTAAGCGCAAACTTCGTGTGGTGCATGACGCGGCAGCTACTGTAAGCGGGGTTAGTTTAAATAGTTTACTTATATCCGGGCCCGATCTACTCCAACCTCTTTTGGCTATTCTTATGCGTTTCAGGGAAGGCTTAATTGCTTTATCTGGGGACATACGGGAAATGTTCCCACAGGTAAAGATTAGGCGTCAGGATCAGGACGCGCAGCGATTTCTTTGGCGCGACAGCTCGTCTGAAACGATAAGGGAGTACCGTATGACCTCGATGATTTTTGGCGCTACTTCGAGTCCATGCACTGCCATTTATATTAAAAATAGGAATGCTGAAGAGCATCGTGAATTGTTTCCCGAGGCAGCTGATTCAATTGTCAAAGACCATTACATGGATGACTATCTCGGTAGTGTTCATACTGTATCTGAGGCCTCGAAGCTTGCTGCGGACATTGTGAAAGTTCACCAGGCCGCTGGTTTCGAGATGCGAGGATGGGTATCTAATTGTAATGAAGCTCTATCAGCAGTTCCTCCCGAGCTAGTCGCTTCTACCACTACTGATGTTAGCTTAGGCCCATCGGTCAATAGCGTTCGGGTACTGGGAATTTCGTGGAACATTCGGTCGGATTCCTTTAGTTTCCTTAAAAACGTCCCGGATAAGTTACCAGAGAAATTAACAAAGCGATCTGTTCTTTCACAACTTATGCGTGTTTACGATCCGCTTGGGTTTCTTACTCCTATAGTTATAAAAGGTCGTATATACTTTCAACAGACGTGGAGGCTCGGTTTAGACGGGGACCAACAGCTACCATCGGACTATGTCACGAAATGGGTGGAATGGTTTAAAGACTTAAAGAAATTCTGCGCATTAAGTATCCCGCGTTGTTATACCGCCGCCAATAATTTTACGAAATGCCAGCTACATGTTTTTGCGGACGCCAGCGAGCATGCCTACGCGTGCGTAGCGTACTGGCGTTTTGAATTTCCGACTGGTGATGTAAAGTTAGCTACTATAGGCGGTAAGGCTCGCCTGGCCCTATTAAAACCTTCCTCCATGCCAAGGCTGGAGCTTCAAGCGGCCCTTATCGTCGCTTTTTTTGCCTCTTATAACCAAGAGGCCCATAAAGTAAAACCACTTGACTCCTATGTCTGGTCAGACAGTCTTACCGTTTCATTCTGGCTGCGTGCAATTTTTCATATCTCTCATAGATGGTACGCTGGCCTATCTTTCCTGTTTCCTCTAAAAAAAGACCGGCCAGTGGAATCAGTTAAGGAAGTACCTTCGTTACTTGATGAGCTTAAAGTGCAGAAAACTCATCCAGAAACGATCACATTAACTTCGATCTCTCCGCTTGAGCCACCTTTACCGGTGGCTGCGGACCACTCGCGTATTAGCGACTGGACTCGTACAGCTCGCGCGACGGCTTGCTTTCATAAATGTTTTATAATCTTTCGGCCACCTGTACTCAAAATTCGCTCAAAATTAACTTCGCACTCTGCCCGACAAAGGCAGAACACCGACTTTATATCAAAGCGATTGAGAAGCCTACGTGGCCTACAAATTTTTGAGAATGTCGAGTCGCACCTGGGCAGCTAAAAACCTTCCACCACTGAATCGCGAAGTAAATCTCATTGACCTAGATGGCAAACGGAACGTAGTTGAGCTGCTCATGCACCACTATCACTGCGAGTTCAATGTCGGTTCTAAGGAAGCAATCGTTCTTCAGCTACGGCAGCTTTATCGCATACCTTGTCTACGACCAGCTGGGAAGACTTTCTCCAAGAGTTGCATCTCTTGTCGTCGAAGGAGGATTCCACCACACTTACCTCCAGTGGGAGATTTACCAGAGGATGGAATTACTGCTCCTAGCTCTTTATTGAGAGTCGGCTTGAGCTATTTCGGCCCTATAAATGATCGTCGGGGCGCCGAAGATACTACCGGAGATAAAACAAGGTTTTACCTTACGATCTTAAACAAGATTTCCTGGGCCTCCATCCCTCCGGCGGCTCCATTCATGGGTGATCAGCGAAATTCAAGCCAAGGCCCCCAAAGAACAAAACCTTACTTATACTTCTTGAAGCGAAGGCAGTCATAAACAGTCGGCCTCTTATCTCACCTATGTACCAGTTGTTTTTGATACGGAATCCGCCCTGACGCCCTTCCATTTGATCCTCGGAACGTCGTCCAATGGCCCAATGCTACACCCTTTATAAGCTTATGACCTGATTAGTCGACAGGAACGGAACAGGGTGCCGACCATTATGACAGAGATGGACGCGATGGAGTACCGGCCAAAACTCTGCAGAAGACCGAACAATAAACCAACACCAGCAGTCAGCCATCGTGCGGAGATGTGGTGATAGTGGTGGATAGCGTACTACTACCCAGATAGACATAACCGCTTGGCTAGGTTAAGAAAGTTTGGCCAGGGAAATTATACATTGTCACAGTGGTGGAAGTCGTGAACAGAGGCGGAGTATTGAAACATCCAGCTATGCCTAATGCTGGTGCCTTTAGTGAGCCAGTCCTAACCTAAATTGTCCGTTACACAGGGGGGCGGCCTGTTGTGGACTGGCTGGTTAGCACACAGTGTTTTATATATTTTCTTTATGAATTTGTATTTTCCTATGTTTTTCTACTTTCTATTGTTTTTGGAAGTCAGTCTTATTACAAATGTGAACACGAACGTGGTTTTACTCTACTCCCAACAACATGATTTTCTTCAAAAGAGGCGTGAACAGGCACCATGTGGAGGCGGCTGGAAAAGTCTTATGGACTCCTTGTCGCTTATCAGGTGATCATTTATTAAGCTATCTTCTCGAACTACAAGCTAAATTTAAGCTAGACGAATAAGCTCTATAATCAGTTTCTTGCTATAATCAGGAAAAAACAAAATACTCAAAAAGCAATCAAATATTACACGTCTAAATTTCAAAGGTCATATGTTAGATGTTTTCGGTTCTGTACCAAGTCATTTGTCATATCCATTATATTTAGGTCTGAACGCCCATTTAGAGGGCTGAAGGTGTAATAACAGTACGTCACAGCTCGCGGTCAGCCCTTATGGAGGTGGTTTTCCACCAGAGGGGCGAGTCGAGACGAGGCGAGACGAGATTTAAAATTTGTATGGCAAATTTTCAATCCTCGCCTCGCGCTTCTTTGGCGAGGCGGGAATTAAAATATTTGTTTGTGTAAAAATGAATCGTACTGCTTCCGATATAGAGTATAAATTAACTCTGCAACAGAAACACGCTTCTCGCGATAGGTTTATTGTTGTGCGATTTTTTGTGGAAAAGGGTCATTGCGATTTCAATTCTCGTCTCGCCTCGCCTCGTCTCGTCCCTCTGGTGGAAAACCACCTTAAGGGCCCTTGGAGCTGCCCTTAATCATTGCGAGTGATGTTATATTGTCGTTACTTGAAGTAAAATACTCGGGGAAAGTTTTCTGATAGCTGATACTTGCCTATACTGTGCCTTGATGATGAGTTGAGTGAACTTAATGAACAACTTTTTATTTACAGCCTAATCTTACATTTTATTTTTATATAGGTACAAAAAGCGTAGGAAAGAAGCACACAGCCCGTCTGATGGTAATCAGCTTGTAGCTGGTGATTCACTGGTGCAATAAGTTCACATGTTCCATGAAATAAGATTATTTTATGGATAACACACAACGCTATACAGATCGATAGCAATAATGCCGCTCTGGACACTTACAAACTGCTGTCTTGAATACTTTCTACAAATTCAAAATCAAAATCAAAAAAAGTTTATTCAAGTAGGCTTATAGAAGCTCTTCTGTAGCGTCAAAAATCAAATTTTTTTTTAGGATAGCTTACACAGCGTTATTATCGAGACACAAACAAAATAACAACAATAAACCATTAACTAGCTACCACATTTATATAGCTAATTAACATTCATGGAAACTTATACTAATGTTATTTAATTCATAAACAAGTAAAACGAAAAACTAATGATGCTCAAGTAATGCTCTCTTTATGCTATACAGACTATCTCGAAATATATCGATATCATTATTATTGATTTTGTCAGCCGCAACGCTGGCCCTGATGAGAAAACTGTTTTGTCTGTGGTTAGTGTGAGCAAAGGGGACATTAAAAAGCTTTAAATTACTACTGCGAGGTGTGCGTGATGGTACTCTAAAATAAATTTTCTTCAGCAGGTCAGGACAATCAACCATTCCTTTAATAATTTTTACTAAAAATACTATATCTGAAATATTACGCATAACAAAAAGCGGTAATATATAAAACCGGGAACAGCGTTCCTCATAGGTGAGTTTAGGAATCTTGAATTTATAAAGAAAGCGTGAAAATCTTTTCTGAATTTGTTCAACTAGCTACGTACAACTCGTTGTACTCGTGTAGTAGTAGGAACCCGTGCTACGAGTAGCACGGGTTCCAAATTGAACTAGCGTTCTCAAGATGGCTGCGATGATGGCTCAAGATATGTATATCTATTAAAGAAAGGATCTCACATTGTCATATTGTCAATCTGTCTGTCATATCCGAATTTACACCGGTTCCAAAGGAGCTCATGGGTTGTCAACGACACCACTAGGATCTCAATTATATTTTTTTTTTTGGTAAAGACACTTCTTTAGTCATGTGACTAAAACCAAACACACCCCACGTGACATCACCTTATAGTTTTCAGTATCTCTCTGTGCAGGTCTTATTTTCCCCCAGGAAACATGTCTCCCACGCTGATAACATACAGGATGGTGAGGATAATACCGCAATAAATTAAAACATGGGCTTTATCAGTTCATATAAATATTTTGCCACTTTCAAATACATCTTATTCATTTGATAATTTGATAAATTTCTATGAGATAACATCGGCTGCCTTATTTCCTAGAAATGTTATAAAATTATTAAATGAATATTATATACAGAGTGGTGCCGTCAATACAACAATAAACATGGGCTATATTAGTTCATAGAAATGGTTTTCCACTTTTAGAAAGAAAGAGAGAAAAAAATATATATTTACTGACATGCATAAAACATACATACCACAAGAAGCTTAGACAATAATACAAAGAAAAAGTAGACAAATACAAACAGCTTATACTTAAAGAACTAACACCAACAACAGCTAACACTACCAGCAATAGCCAACTAACAGCTTTTAAAAACAGTTTAATCATTTGATAATTTCATGACATTTGTATGAAAAAATAAATCATTGGCTGCATTATTTCATAGAAATGTCATGAAATTATTAAATGAATAAGATGTTTTTGATAGCTGTGAACCATTTCTATGAACTCATATAGCCCGTGTTTTAAGGCGAGATCTATCGAAACGTTGTTTTGCCCGAAACCGACAGGGATAGAGATATAACTGACTCAGCGGGAGCAAAAAAGACAAAACAGCGATCGCACGTGAAAAGTAAACGAAAACACACAAATTATTTTATTAAAAATTAACTATAAAGATTACAAAAAAACGCTTCTACACGATTCTGAATATTAATGATATCTACTATTTAAAGTATTTTCCTATTGAATACAAATTATCGTTTACCAATAATCTTAAGTTTTCTTGTTAATAAGAGGTGTTTTCGAAAATAATATGTATCGAGTCAAAATTCTTTAATCGTGTTTTCGTTCTACACGTGTCTAGATAAAGATATAAAGTAACGTATATCTGATTTTCAGATCCGTAAGATCTTTCAAGAACCTATTACATTACTTATAAAAGTGCGAAGTTTTTCAATATATCGCCTTAATTTATTGTCGTATTAACGGCACCACCCTGTATATAAGTATCTAATAATATAACCCATGTTTTAATTTACTGTCTTATTGTCGCCACCACTCTGTATATCGCTTTCTCTTGATTTTCATAAGCTACGCTATGTATTAGTATTAGTGCCCGATGTGCTACAAGCTTCTATGGGCTACGGTAACCGCTTACCATCAGGCGGGCCGTACGGTTATTTGCTATCCTTGCGGCAAAGAAAAGGGCATGTTCATAATTTGATTAAGGCTCCGTGAATTGCAGGATTAAGAAGTATCATTATAATATTGATTAGATTAGATTTGTTTATTTCATTTTACATAATTATACATAGAATAAGTTATGGCTTAAAACTTATTTGTATAATTATTGTCATTGTTAATTAAAAGAATTACTTAATTAATAAATAACAAAGTACGCAATGTAATCATAGATCATAAATGTCCATAGAATCAAAGAAATAATAGTTTATAAATCAATTAAAAATGTGATACCCTTTTTTCTATAATTCATGAAGGTTTTTACCTTCAAACGTATATTTTTTCAGTCAAAATCCATACTCCTTCGTACCATCGAACGAGTCCTTACGAAACATCCCAAATTCCTTCCCAACTATGACAATAGTTATATAATCCAACCATTGTAATAGTTACAACCGCCCAAGTCTATTAGTCATGTAAACGCAGGTCCGGCGTCCATTTGTGAGGGCTAGGTGCAATAACAGTAGATCACTGGTGGCTGGACAGACCCGCGTATATCAGCTCCCGACCCTCGCACTCCATCATGGTGGCCGACCTAAGGAAATTATTTAGATGTATACTGAAGTACCATATTATTTACGCAGGTAACTCCACTGAATTCATTAGTGGTTTCAATTAATTCACATTTACGGCTTTAAATATTTTGCTGAATTATCTTTACGACAGGTAGGTGAAGTCACGTGGCCTTAGATGCACCCAAAGCTTCCGAAATATGTATATTTTATGTTACCGCTAAAGCCCGAAGTATGGTAAATCGTAAGATTTACCAGCAAAAGCACAAATTAACCGGTAGGTTAGTTACCGGTAAATCTTTTTTTTTTTTTTTTTTTTTCTCTCTTTATTTAATTTAAGGACTTTTGTCTCAACTAAGACATGTCAGTCCTATAATAACCCTAAACATACATTTAAACAAATGAACTGCGCAGAGTCCAAGTTTTACATTTATACTTACATAAATTACTTATGATACGTTATTCGACAGCGACACACATCGACTGACCACCATATTATAGACCATTCTAGCTGGAAGTGAGGTGGGTTGGCTTAATATATATTGAAAAATGCCCAAATCTAAACAATGAAGTTTAAGTGTGGTCATCAATGTCTGCCGCTGTCTGTTGTTTTTAATACACTCGGATAATATGTGTTGAACATCGTCAACTACTTCACAGGTATCGCAATTAGGGGAGTCAACTTTATTCATCAAAAATGCAAATTTGTTTGATGGGTAATGGCCAGAGCGAAGTCGGTGCATCATTACAATGTACGATCTGTTTAGGTTAGCATAGCCAAACCATGGAATTTGAAGGGGTTCACATTGTATCGTTTTATACCATATTCCTTTTTCTTTAGACCTTTCGTTAAAATATTCTTTCCAATGATTATATACTATATTTTTGTAAACATGTGTCAATTCCGAATTAGTAGGTAAGATGTTGTAATTTTTTCCTTCTTCCCTGGCTTGTTTTGCCAACCGGTCGGCTTCTTCGTTCCCGCCTACACCAATGTGAGCTGGAATCCACTGGAGTTTGAGATGGACGTTACAATGGTTAAGCTCATGAATCTTTGCAAGTATGTCATATGCTATCGGTGTGCCTCTGTGGCCAGAGGCACATCGAGCTATATGTTGCAAAGCACTTTTGCTATCAGAGATGATAACAAAGCGTCTAATGCCAACACGAAGAGTATATAAAATCGCTTCGTAAATTGCTAATAATTCCAGAGACATTATCGAAACCTCAGTGGAGACTGAAAAGCATTCACTAACCTGGTTTGTCGAACTGAAATAAGCGGCACCCTTTTTTTGATTTGATTTGGATCCATCAGTATAAATTTTATCCCATCCCTCATATTTTTTATTTAACTCTGTTAAAATGTTACATCTTAATGTATTAATTTCATAAGACCTTTTAGATCCAGTAATACTATCTACTCTATCTATGATTATTTCTTCAATTTTAATGTAAGTGGTCCAAATATTTAATTTAAACATTTCTAAAGGGTAGGTAGAACTGAGAGTATTTTCTTTTGTTTTATTATATGAACTAATCAATAGGGGTTTCTTTTTATTATTCCAATACCTATTTAAGCACTGTTCACTGAGTTCATTAAAATGTTCTATGGTGGTATTATTATGCCACATCTGTGCTTTCAAGCAATATTTATAGGCCAGGTATTCTCTTCTTAGATATAGGGGTGGAATACTAAGTTCACTCTCCATTACGTGCAATGGTGAACTTTTGATAAATCCTCCTATTATCCTTAAAGCCTGATTTTGTAATTTGTCTAATTTAAGTAAATGAGATTTTGCGCTATTGTCATAAAAAAAGCTTCCATAGTCAAGTCTACTTCTGATAAGAGAAATATATAGTGTACGTAAATAAATTGGGTGAATACCCCAACCAGGTCCAGCCAATACTTTTAAAATATTTAGAAACTTTAAAGTTTTAAAATAAATTTCATTAACATGTTTTTTCCATAATAGTGATTTGTCTAGCCAAATACCTAAATATTTTATACAGTCCGAAGCCATAACTGAGTTACCACAAATATTTAATTTAATTATCTGTCTCCTGTTTCCTCTACTAAATACACAAAATTTCGATTTACTTGATGACAGCTCTAATCCTATCTCTTCTAACAGAGAAATCATTGTATTAAGACTAACTTGCATTTTTATCTCACATTCGTTTAAGTTTTGTTGGCTAATATAAAATACAAAGTCATCTGCAAATTGACCAACTAACACATTTTTGATAGTATGACAGATTTTAAAAGTAACTATATTAAAGAGCAATGGTGAAATAGGATCTCCCTGTGCTAAACCTTTGTGAGTGTACCTAACCATATTATTCCCACACTCGCCTCTTACTCTTAGACACCTATTACTCAAAAATGACCATATATATCTGCATATTTTAGTCCCAACTTTCAAAGAATCTAAAACTTTAACTACTTTAGTAATGAGTACATTATTGTAAGCATTTTCTATGTCCAAAAAACATCCTAGGGTAGGTATGTTTTTGGAAAATCCTAATTGAATATAAGTAATTAAGCGTACCAATGAGTCCATACAAGACTGTCCTTTTCTAAAACCTGTAGAATTGTTAGACACGATACCGTGTTTTTCAACATACCATTCCAAACGTTTAGCAATCATTGTATGTAAGATTTTACATATGCATGATATTAAGGATATGGGTCGTAATTTAGGTTCCAAGGACAGTTCATTGTTTGCCTTAGGGATGGGTATTATATGGATATTCCGCCATTGTCGGGGGACGTAGCCAGTGTGAAAGATGTCATTATACATGTTCAATAACATTTCAAGTCCTATTTTAGGCAAATTGTATAACATGGAATAACTTATAGTATCTACACCGGGAGTAGTGTCTTTTCTCTTTAGACAATGTTTTAATTCTTGTATAGTGAAATCTGATTCTAAAAGTAGGTTATTTGATTCAAAAATTGGTGGAGGTTCAGGGACAGTGTCAGGAGCAAGAGAACACAATAATTCCTCCAATCTATTTTCAGGGGCACAATATCTACTTTGCTGTCGGCCCTTGACCCATCGCATCCGACGCCACATATCAGAGATAGAGGTAGTTTCATCTATACTACTACAAAATCTTTGCCAAGACTGTGTCTTAGCTTTTGTGATTAGAATTTGAGCCTCCTTTATTTTATCTTGTAATATTTTTAGGTTATGTGGGGTCGGGTTACGTCGAAAAATTTTCAAAGCCAATCTACGTTGCGCAACAATTTGAGATAACTGTGGATTCCAGTAGTTTTTTGGTTTGAAGTTTCTCTCGGGATCAGTGCATATTTTAACTAAAGGAATATTTTTATTTGCCGATTCAATAATTTTGTTTTCGAATAGGTCATATTTATATTGTAAGCTATGTGAATCAGAATTGCATGAGATAAGAGAGAAACTGAGGTCTTCACTATAGTCCTTCCAATTTGCTAGCTTATAATTTCTTTTTTGGGCAAAATTTGGATTGTAGGTATAGCTTATTAAGATTTTGATAATCAAATGATCGCTTCCTAAACTTTCTTGGATAGTTTTCCACTCAAATTCTGTTACAATGTCAGATGAGGCAAATGTGATATCAGGTGATGTTTCTTGTATAAACTGATTAACCAACTTAACTCTTGTGGGTTGCCCATTATTAAGCGAGATAAAGCTATGCTCTATAGAAGAATCGAAGATTTGTGTACCTCTAGAATCATTCTTATACGACCAGTTGGAGTGATGAGCGTTGAAGTCACCAGCTATTAATGTTTTTCGTTTGAACACTGAGAACAAGTTGTCCCAATCATTCTGGGTAGTGCGTATAGATGAGGGACAGTACACGGATACTATATAGTCTAAACTTTTACAATTGATTATCTGTACACATATTACCTCAATATCAATATTATTTAAATTTAATTTACGTAATCGTGTTTGAAGAGACTTATGTGTGATAATGGCTACACCGCCATAGTTATCTAACCTGTCTTTTCTATATATATTATATCCACTTATATGTAATGGTTGATCTTCCCCTAACCACGTTTCACTTAATATACCAATATGAACTTTCTCTTGGTTTAACAATGTACTAAAACTATTTATTTTCGGCCTTAAGCTTTGTGCATTCCATTGGATTATATTTAACCCGGTAGTACTATAGGTCTGCCTAGCCATTAAAAAATTGGAATATTGATTGCATTAATTCACCCCCCATTATAATACTCCTAATAAATGACACAAGCTCATCATACAAAATTTTAGTAATAGATAAAATCTTTTTTTCTACCTCCATATCACATAAAATTACTTCTTTAAATTTTCTAAGTAAAGTCTTAAGATCAAATCTCTTACTTTTCCAATCTGAACTTGTTTCTTCTTTGTTATTGTTTTCCAAAACCTCTTTGACAGGTTGTTGACTTTTCCGGACTTTTTTTGATGACTCTTGAATTTTATTCTTAGTTTTTTTATTATTTTGCATCTGTGGTCTTCGTTGGTTTATATTTTCAGTTTCATGTTCTTCTTCCAAACAACTTAATGAGTCCATGTCTTCATTATGCACTATTGTTTTTGGCATTGTGTTTGATGTTACACTGCTGTATGTACGATTTGTATGATTTATTGGCAAAATATCTGATTGATTATCTGTGTTTTCGTTTACGAAGCTTTTTTTTTGATTGATTGATTCGATTGATTCGAATTTGATTAAGGCTCCGTGAATTGCAGGATTAAGAAGTATCATTATAATATTGATTAGATTAGATTTGTTTATTTCATTTTACATAATTATACATAGAATAAGTTATGGCTTAAAACTTATTTGTATAATTATTGTCATTGTTAATTAAAAGAATTACTTAATTAATAAATAACAAAGTACGCAATGTAATCATAGATCATAAATGTCCATAGAATCAAAGAAATAATAGTTTATAAATCAATTAAAAATGTGATACCCTTTTTTCTATAATTCATGAAGGTTTTTACCTTCAAACGTATATTTTTTCAGTCAAAATCCATACTCCTTCGTACCATCGAACGAGTCCTTACGAAACATCCCAAATTCCTTCCCAACTATGACAATAGTTATATAATCCAACCATTGTAATAGTTACAACCGCCCAAGTCTATTAGTCATGTAAACGCAGGTCCGGCGTCCATTTGTGAGGGCTAGGTGCAATAACAGTAGATCACTGGTGGCTGGACAGACCCGCGTATATCAGCTCCCGACCCTCGCACTCCATCATGGTGGCCGACCTAAGGAAATTATTTAGATGTATACTGAAGTACCATATTATTTACGCAGGTAACTCCACTGAATTCATTAGTGGTTTCAATTAATTCACATTTACGGCTTTAAATATTTTGCTGAATTATCTTTACGACAGGTAGGTGAAGTCACGTGGCCTTAGATGCACCCAAAGCTTCCGAAATATGTATATTTTATGTTACCGCTAAAGCCCGAAGTATGGTAAATCGTAAGATTTACCAGCAAAAGCACAAATTAACCGGTAGGTTAGTTACCGGTAAATCTTAGAATTTACCATACTACGGGCTTTAGCGGTAACATATACAGGGTGGTGCCGTCAATACGACAATAAATTGAAACAAGGGCTATATAGTTCATAGAAATGGTTTGCCACTTTCAAAAACATAGTATTGATTTGATAATTTCATGAAATTTTAATGGAATAATGCAGCCAATTTTATATTATTTCATACAAATATCATGAAATTATCAAATGAATACGATGTTTTTGAAAGTGGCAAACCATTTCTATCCACTAATACAGCCCAGGTTTTAATTTATTGTCGTATTGACAGCACCACCCTGTATAACAATATGGATTAATTAAGGAGCTCGGTGGCGTATTGGTTTGAGCGCTCTGGTTTCGATACGTAAAGCAAAGCAACTTTCGCCATGGTCGATCCTGGGATGGGTCAATCAAAGTTTGTTATCTCGAGCTCCTCCGTGCTTCGGAAGGCACGTTAAACCGGTGGTCCCGGTTGTTCCTGCAACCGCTTTAACCCACCAACCTGCATTGGGCCAGCCTGGTGGTGCTACGGCCCAAACTCCTCATATGTTTCTCCCATGCAGGAAGGCCTGTGCCCGGCAGTGGGACGTATATAGGCTGGTGATGAATAATATGGATTCTAGCGTAGTAGAAAAAAGGTTTTCGATAAATTTGTCTGTGAGTAGAGATACTTTTTTATTATTACTCTTTAAATTCACTTCACCATTAAAATATTTGGCAAAAACATTTTTAATTAACATCCAGGATATAAAAAATTTAATGGTAGCGGTCGGAACAATTTACCCTTGAGGACTTTAATTTGCGTCCGCTATACGAATATTATGTTTATAATTACAAAATTCTTGTGTATTTCGGTCGATGACCCGTAAACTGAATTAGATTTGTTTACCAAATTCGTTATAAGTTCACCATTTTATTGTGAAATATTCATTATTTGAGGAGCTCGGTGGCGTAGTGGTTTGAGCGCTCTGGTTGCTGTTACGAAAACAAAGCAACTTTCGCAATGGTCGTTCCCGGATGGGTCAATCAAAATTTGTAATCTCTGAAGCAATTTCCTCTATGCTTCAGAAGGCGGGAAAACTTGTTGGTCCCGGTTGCCAGCCCTCTTTGAACCAGCGTGGTGGTGTTATGGCCCAAACTCCTCATGTGTTCCTCCCATGTATGAAGGCCTTTTTTCACCAGGAGAAATCCATTTACGGACCTACTCGCCCCTGGCAAAATAGCGGATGTGTGCGGGACTCGCCCAGTGTCTAAATTGACCCTAGGAACACCCGCTAAAGCTCCTGGATAACTTCCGTGCCTTTCGCGGAGGTGGTCTGGTATCTGTGAAACAAATTCACCAGACTACCCCCAGGATGTAAAGAGGTCTGTGCCCAGCAGTGGGACGTATTTCGGCTGGTGATAATTTAATATTTGATTTTAAACGGTGAGGCATAGCGGTAGGTATATACCCAACTAGAAGCACCTCCATCTCACACAAATTTTCAGTCAACACAATTTTATAATTTTGATTTCCTGCAGTGAACAAGGTAATCAAAGCTCACTAAGGAGCAGTTCTAGAATGGCGACCACGTACTGGAAAGCGGAAAGTAGGACGGCCTCCCACTAGATAGACAGACGACCTGGTCAGGGTCGCGGGAAGCCGCTGGATGCATGCTGCGCAGAACCGTTCCATTTGGAAATCGATGGGGGAGACCTTTGTTCAGCAGTGGACATCATAGGCTGATATGATGATGATGATGAAGGAGGAGTTGTGTTGGAACAAGGAGAGCTTATCTCCTATGCTACATGACACAATTTCTTTACCTTGACATGGCTTCATCACCCTGTGACTTTTAGAACCCAGCTCTTACTCAGCCACAGTTACAGCACAAACATTTTAAAAGGTTTCGAAGCTTTATCGTATTCAGTTGGAACGGTGCGATTACAAGTTTTTTTATTAATATTTTTATTTTTCTAAATCGATTTAAAATATTATATTCATATTCGTGCTAGTGGTACAGGTATTTTGTATGCTGGTTTGTTGCATAAAAAATATTTTTCTAAACATAAATATAAAAAATATAAATTTGAAAATTTTAAGCAACCCCCGCCCTCATTAATCTTCTTGCTAACAAAATCTCATTCTTATGAGCCCAAACACGCTATATCTGCTGTAAGTTTCTGACGAATTAAGCATCCCGCAGACTTTATGAAGGTATAGGATCAGCATAAGGTTAGTATGTCATGGGAATGACACCGAAGTGACAGTGCACCAAATTTCATATCAATCGGATCTGTGAAAGTTAGTGAAACCCCTTTAACACGTAGAAAATGAGCTGATAGTCATCAAACGCCTGAACTGATATTCCTCGTCAGCTTTCAAACCAAAAAAATCCATATCAAAATCGGTCCGTTCGCTTAGGAGCTACGACACACAGACAGACACAGACACGTCAAACTTATAACATCCGTCTTTTTCGTCGGGAGTTAATAACACATACACAACACTAAAACACACACACACATAACACAACATTATGAAGGTAGACTGTGGTAGTCTATTCTGTCCATTCTATTTAATTTTATTAAAAATAAAAAACTAATAGAAATTCATAGCGTTGCTTAAAGTCCTCAGTAGTTTGGTGACCAGAGCATCACTCGAAATGTAAATAATCCTATCAAAAACTCAAATGTGAAATAAGAGCCTAGTTCAATGTTTATACAAAGCACGGCAATTGTCTCCACACCACCTGATGTGAAGCGGTAAGGAGAGTCCATATGCGAAGACAGCTAGTGCAGAAAAGACATTGCACTAGCCGCCTCCACCTTGCCGGCCTATTGAATAATGCGTCGTTCTCGACTTCACCGACAAAAGAATCGAGATCAATATGGGTGCAATAAATGTTCAGCCATTTTTTTACGTACCTACTGGCTATTTATTATTAGTGTACTTCCTGTTTGTACTGGACTGGATACTATTACATTGATCTCATACTCACTCGTACTCTGACACAATGAATGAAATGAAAAAAGGATTCTTTTTGGGCGATAACTGACACCCACGTGGGCGGACCTGCGGGCGGCCACTAGTGTTTCTACAACTGATTTTTTTTAACTGTCTAAAAATAATTTATTTTGAACCACCCCAGACAGGCGTCAAGCAATTGTAGTAACGAACTAGCATATCCATAACAATGTACAAATAGAAATTGTATTAACTAACGAGTCGCAAATAGAGGCTTCGAACGCTGCGCGACTAATTGATCAGCTAATTTGACGTCGCAGGTGTGCGCGCGACTTTATGAATTACAAATTGTTTCTGTAATAAAGGCAAGCTTACACATATGAATGGCGCAGTCTTGGTCTCCTTTGAGATCTATGGTAAATGACAAAATTCTTTCACTTGTAGGAACTGTCGGTAGCCATGTCATGACTCTTATTACGAGAGCAATAAAGGTTATAAACTTCTCTTTGCTACAAACAGTCACGTCGAAAAAGAAAACCTACACACTTAGCCTCAAAATGTGTAAAATAATGTCACAGCCATCTATGTAAATCAGCTAGTTAATTGGACGTCCATTCAATGGCGGCATGCCGGCATCCAATTTTATGGCTGAACGACAACTAGACAAGTCCTTGAGCGCAACATTTAACCAAATGGCTGAACGTGTCGTGTCAGCGATCTTTTTTTTAAGCGAAGCACGACAAATGACACAACACCACCTGATGTGAAGCAGTAACGGCCTGGCCACGAACTCACCGCACGCGCGTCCTGCGTCTCGCGAATCAGCAACCACTGCGCGCTGTCTCGATGTCGGCCTCGCAGCGCGTCGTCGTGACCGCGCAGTGGTTGCCGAGTCGCCGCCGTCGCCGTCGCCGTCGCCCGTTCCCGTGGTCAGGCCGTAAGAAGAGTCCAAATGCGAAGACAGCTAGTGCAGCTTGAAACACGCTGCTCTAGCCGCCTCCACCCTGCCGGCCCAAAAGGTGTCTTTTCATGCCTATTTTGAAGGAATCCATATAGGTTTATTCCTATAATATTATAGGATTTATAGGGAGGAGGGAACAAATGTGCCGGAAAAAAAACATGTTTTGGAAGTACGACAAAGAAACGAGTTACTTAACTTCTTTGTACGTGATGTTGAGGTGGAGACTATGAATATAAAACTCCAAAGACCGGCACTGCTCCTGAGTAAGAAGAGAGAAGGTGGTATAGCCTCAAAAATCTCTTTAGAGTACTCTCCGTGATAAAGCCGATAAAAGGCCTAGTGATGCAATGTCTCGACGCAAACAGAGGCTCAATGAGACTGCATCGTGTTAAATTAACCAATTGGATTCCAAGGCAGATCGTCTAGTACTAGTACCAAGAATATTTGTGTGTAGCAATAGTGCATAAGTGGACAAGAAAAATAACCTTGAACCTGTCAATCACAAAATAAAACTCTTCAGTACAAACAAACCGCCTAGGCGTCCTTGAGCTGACTTTAAATACGCCAAGTTGTTAAATGTTGAGTGATTGATCTCGCACTTTTTCGCCCCGTGAGTCCCCCCCCCCCCCTTCTATAATAGAACCTGTAAAAAATAAGTAAAACTACCTACAGTTGTCAAACCTACGGTTGATGACATTGTACCTGTGTACCTGTGTATTTTAGCCTAGACGTCCAATTAACTTGCGAATTTAACGAGATGGCTGCGACATAATATAAAATGAGAACGTTAAAATTGCGTATTTCTGTCGAAACTTGTAAAACTATACTTTACGAACTATGCTTCTGCAAAAAGCTACGCGAGCTAGCTGAAATGCAATTAATTTACTATTAAATATCTTGGTAATGTCGCTGTAATCATCAGCAATGTAGGATCGAGCCTCAGAACGCGACGCCTCTAATTGATTGACTAACTTGCTGTCTCAGGTGCGCGAGCGATGCTATGAATAAGAAATTGCTTGCTGCTAATTATTAAAACACGAACCACTCACTGGGTATTGAAAACGCGCGGTATGAAAAATTTAACGATCTTAAAATATTGCTTACAAGGATTATCCGGTATTTGAAAAGCTGTTCTGATAAAGAGACAAGAAACTAAAACCACTGATAAAAATATTATTATTATTTTTATGGCAGTACCTCCAAATGTTGTTTCAGTCTAAACAAACAGGGATAAAGATATGACATCAGATACAATTCCCTGGAGGTCCGAAGATCGAACGACCAGCTGGTGACCATGTGTAAGATTCTCTGGGGGTCATTGATGCTCCTGATTTGAACGAGAAGTTGTGCATATTTTGGGCTCCCAGCAATTAATTTCGGTGCAGAAAGCATAAACTGTTTGTTGTTCCATTGTGCCGTACTGGAGGTAGCTCTCAGTCTCCGATTCCTCGGACTCTCGGGGCCTTCAATACTCTCCTGGCTGCTGCTACATACTGTGACTTTTTTGCTGATAAATGTACTGCGAGATGAATGCGATTTTCATAACATTAATATATAACAACATCTTAACATCCTATTGATATTTGACTTTGTGGCATTGAGTTGATATTATATTATTTTTATTTTATCTTTAGTTTGTAATTAAATTAATTAACTAGGCAACTTGTTTAGCCTATAATTTTCTATATTTTTAAAAACCGTCTTGAATAATTAGTGATATTGGTTGAACAACAATAGGGGGCACAAGTTATTTTATTGAAAAGTAACTAAGTATAAGGACACATTAATAACAGTGTATAAGGATTAAAGAGAAAACGCTTCTTTACGTGAATATTAATGATAGCAACTTATTATAGCAATTTCGTAATGACTACTGTGCGTTTACTAATTTATCTTAAACTTCCTTATCAATAAACCTTATTCCCCTACGTGAATCTCATTTCCTGATAATTTTTCTTCTTTCCCTAATTATCTTATTCTTTTCGATATTTTCTCAATTAAAATTTATCGAGGCAAAAAGTTCAAATCGTATATATGGTTTTTGTCCAGTCTACATAAAGATAAGAAGAAAAGTGTAGTCTAATTTCTAGATACGCAAGATTTAATTTCCTAATGATCAGAACCTTAGTAAAATAATTTGTAACGGTTTCATGCCCCAGTGAGCGCCTACGCTATGCCTTCCGAAGCGTATTGAATATCGGTGAGACGGAGGTTATCTTATTAGTTTTGGTATTTAGATTAATGGTTGTTTGGTTATTAGCGATGGGTTTGATTTGATTATGGTAAATAACTCCGCGCTGAGTGGAATTCTCTAGATTCCGACTACACGCCGTAGTTGTGTAGAACTTTCTGGGCCTTTTGTGAAGGACTCTGGAAATTTGATTAAGCTAATTCGGGATTGGCTCCGGAACAATGATGATTACATAACAAGTGATGTAAGTTACTCTGCGTTATATTTAGGTACACTGGGCCTAATTCTGAAGACACACTCTAAGTCTAAATTTAAGTACAGTACATCTCTTTTGCGCAATATGTAATAGGAAAAAGATAGCAAGAATCTGTCTAGAGCTGTCAACTAAATTTAAATAGATTACAAAGAAACCATAGACAATTTCAGACGACATGTATGGAGGTAATCCCTAAACACTGCATGTTATCACTTTCAACAAGATCGAAAATTAATCGCACGATTCTAAATGTCAAATTATATGACAGCCATTCCTTTCGTACTCATGTTAAGAGAAAGAGATGCACTCAACTTTTAGACTTAGCATGCGGCCTCCAGTATTAGAGCCAGTTGTACATTTCGAAAAAATATGTTATTTAGCTATTTAAAAGCCTTGTAAATACGAACGGCCTAGCATCAGGTGGATTATCAGCATATTTGACACTCTTAACAGAAGAGAAATTGTATTTTATGAGAGAAGCTGGTATTGCAGTTTTTTTTTTAAACAACTAAATGACAAACAAGCTGACGGCCCATCTGGTGGTAAGCGGTTACCGCCGCCTATAGACACCTGCAATAACAAGGAAAAACACTTGATATTGCAGGTGCGTTGTCATCCTGAGGCCTTAGATGAAATGCCGTCCATGCCCAGTGATTACACTGGCTACCTTTCCCTTCAATCAAGTTATTATCATGCCTGCCTTAATTGCCTGTTCTCGAAAAAAGCCACTGATTTCCACAGCGTACCTTCCATACCAGTTTCTGTGCCTGCATTGATGAACTCCATGCGACCAGCTAAGTATGTGTAATTTTAATAGTAGGTGTTTTGAAATGAGAATACCATCTAAATCAAAAAGTTTGATTAAGTATATCAGTGATGGAATTCTATTTTTAAAAATAAAATCCCTAGATTACTTTAATAAAATGACGTAACAATTACAAATAACAAAAGAACGATAATGATGTCCGGCCAGACGCGATTACCACTATGCCACTGGAGCACTAGGTATAACCTGCTAATTTCTTCACCGCTTTCTATCCTTCTTTTTAACGTTTTTATAGCAACACTAGCTAACCCCGCAAACGTTGTTTTGCCAAAAAAAAATTGACCAAAAACTACTGAATATGCATATAAAATTTCATGAAAATAATTTCATGAAAATCGGTGAAGCCGTTTCGAAAGAGTATGGTAACTAAATTTATGAGTCGAGAATTTTATAAGATATTTTAGATTTATCTCACCTCTCACTGAAGTTAACACCTCTAGTGATCCGAACGAATACTTTTACAAGCATTTTTAAACTTCCTGTTAAGGTGAGAAATAAGCTTTTTAATTACATTTTAATGTTTCTGATGCGTTTAAACGCTTACTTTATGGTAACAATTACAAATAAAGAAAGAAAACCGATGAAAAAATATATGCTCCAGGCGGGAATCGAACCCGCATCCCCTGATGTCCGGCCTGACGCGATTACCACTACGCCACCGGAGCACTAAGTACAACCTGCTAAATTCTTACTTTATTTGTAATCGTTACAATAAATTAGGCGTATAACGCATCAAAAACATTAAAATGACGCTGCACTCTTTAGAGTACGTTTTTGACACTAACATAGTAAATTCTATACGAATGCAATGTCGACAAACAATTGTCTATAAAGAATGCAATTGAAGATGGAGTCCCTATTTGCTTTTCGCCCCTTCTATTTACTATTGGTATTTGCTGGCACCCTATAGAGCGAGCTAACGGATTATCGGCATTCCTCTAGTCCTTTTAATTTTACTTTTAATTAGTAGCGGCTTAGTAATAGCGTTACTATCGGGTAATGCCGTGTATTCGGAGCTTTTTTTTTGCTTTTTATGTACACGTTAATTAGCTGCTACATCTTATAAGCTATTTTTGTAGAAGTTGATTAGTACGGCTGTATCTTTGGCAGTCACTTTTTAGAAACCAAACATTATCCGATAAATGGTTGACCAACGTAGTAGGTATTGGAATGTAAGCATAAAATTGAGACGCGACATTGGAACATCACAATACATTGATCAAATCTGCATCACTATTACCAAGGATAATAGAAGTATACATGCAGGCTGGTGCCGTCAAAACAACAATAAATTCAGATATGGGCTATATTAGTTCATTGAATGGTTTGCCACTTTCAAAACCATCTTAGATAATTTCGTGACATTTCTATGAAATAATGCAGCCAATGTTGTATTATCCCATACAAATTCATTAACTTATCAAATAAATAAGATGTTTTTGAAAGTGGCAAACCATTTGTACGAACTAGTAGAGCCATGTTTCAATTTATTGTCGTATTGACGGCACCACCCTGTATAACAAATCATAGTAAAGTTGTTGGTAGGATGGTGGGTGGATCGACGACCAGACCCCTTATTCTTAACTGTCGGAAAGGATTCCAATATCGGAAACCCTATACCTGTCACTTTTTGTCGCGGTGCGTCAAAGCGAGACGGGATGTGACTTTTCGAATCGAATCCGTGATCCGACAGTTGAGAATAAGGGAGCTGGTGAAGGTCGCAAGAAGCCGAAGGATGCGGGCAGCGCAGAACCGAATGGTTTGGAGATCCTTAGGGGAGGCCTATGCCCGACAGTTGGCATCTTACTGCTGATATGATGATGATGAAGATGAATAATGTTCCAACAACGTGTGAGTAGTGTCCAGGGTGTTACAAGCGCCTGGACTTGGTCTGGTAAATTTACTTCGCAGACCCCAAACCACCACCGCGAAAGGCACATGCGATAGACGTAACTTACAGCCTCGAGACAATTGCGTCGCTTAGCTACTTCTATTGGCTATGGAGAGTGCTTTTAAGAGATTTTCAACCTTATTCTGCCTTTATACTTGCTATGAACAGCACGTGTGCTGGTCTTCGGAGTCAACAATTCACTGTATTCGCCACAAAATCATGCCTAAAGAAATTTAGTAGCTTTTCGTTGTACTTCCAAACTACACTATTAAATAATATGACGAGCGAGTAATCTGCTGCAGTATACACATATTTACCTTTTGACTGTACTGTTTATGGAATTTTCACAGCACAGATACCTTACCATCTTTCGAACCAAAACAAACGAGTTTTAAAACGATTACGGCCTCCTTGCTCTCAGCCAATAGCCGGCCGCCACTTCCCCTACCAAATTGACTCGCAAACTAATCGCTCGTGACGTATCGCAGCTTATCACCTGCCCGGGGCGAACGGTCGACGGTATAATTTGCCCAAATGACGTTTGGGCCGAACGCGACGGGAAGCGAAGTAATTGCCCACTCGCTATATAAATTGGCTGAGTGTGAAGAAGGGCACTGAAGTATTGGATTCCGTTATGATGTTGAGATAGCTCTGAATTGGCAAGGAAGAAACGCTGGATGTTTGTCAGTATAACATATCTGTGGTAAAAATATGTACTCAATCTGTAAAGTTGCGTATGAATATGACAATTAAAACCTAATTGTGTCAATGGTGGCTTGACAGATTATTACATAGATATCCAGTTTGAAATACATTGACTAGTTCCAGTTCAAAATCATCTAAAACGTATCATCGTTATGCATCAATGTATTTCTAATCTAGAAAGTAGAAGCTCAGATTAACGAAGATACATTCGAAATTTGAAATAAAACCTTTTTTGCTCTGATGTTCTGGATACAAAATTTGTGATATTCTAATGGTAAAAAATTCCATAGAGATTTTTGTTGCTTATATTTTATGACTACATTGTCAACGTTGTGAACCGACTAAACGTAAATTTTAGTTTAAGCATCTTTCTTTACGGATTGTAAATTGTTTACCCGTAATTATAAATTGTTTATTTACAATCCAACATAAAATGGGGCGATGGATGCTGATGTCCTTTGACGGTTCTTATATGGATGTTTACAGATTTCAAATATAGGTTATTTGATATCATTGTAATTGTTACTGTAGAGGAATGAGAGAAGGCAGATATAACCATGAAGATTGAGTAAAAAGACGGAGCAAAAATCAACTATTCTATCTCGCTCCATCCTATTTTACGATAGAGTGCCGGGCCGTGTATATCATGATAGAAAAGGATAAATAGCCCATGCCTAATGACAGGCATTGAGAATGGGTTTTCCTCTCAGCTAGTAAAAAAAGTATATCAACTATCCTTTTCATCGTGATGTGGCACTGCCTCGTCAAAATTTACGGGGAACTAAATAAATATTCTAAAGAAGTGGTTCAGTAGGGAGTTAAATAACTATACTTAACCCAAGTTTTGTTATAAATAAAACCAATTGACCGGATTCCTGTCCGACAAACTGACATCGTGAGCTCCGTTTGCGTGATTCGGACCGCTCAAAACTTATCAAAGACAATTGACATCTTCAGACTTCCCGTGACCACGATCACTGTAAAGTAATCGAAACGTCGGGTGTATAATAATAATGTAACATCTAATTAGACGCAAGTTAAATCCGATAAAGTGGTTTTATGTCAAATGTGTAGTGTTCGCGAAAGTATAAGACAATACCAAAAGTATTGTTTTTACAGCTACAGTTTTACTACTTAGTTAAACTACTTATTGCAATAGTATCGGCATGACTATTCGCGTCGATAGTCATCATCATTACCAGCCTATTTACGTCCCACTGCTGGGCACAGGCCTTCCTGCATGGGAGAAACACATGAAGAGTTTGGGCTATGATAGCACCACGCTGGCCCAATGCGGGTTGGTGGGTTAAAGCGGTTGCAGGAACAACCAGGACTAACGGCTAAACGTGCCTTCCGAAGCACGGAGGAGCTCGAGATAACAATATATGATTGACCCATCCCGGGACCGACCATGGCAAAAGTTACTTTGTTTTTCGTATGGAAACCAGAGTGCTCAAACTAATACGCCACCGAGCTCCTCACATCGATAGTACCACCCCACAAATGAAGTTTGGGTGACGGCAGGAGGGCGCGCACAATTACCGCACATCACCGTTCGCTGCTCAGGAATTTAATGGCCACAATTTCTCAATAGACTAGAAATATATAGAGCGATGCGGAATAGTGGTGTTTTTCACGTGAATTTCGAGAGTCTGGCTGAGGAAGCCCCTCCGTCATACTGAAGATCTGATAGTAGTCAAGACGATTATCAGTTATATTATTGAATGAATTGACATATTTATTATTTATAGTAAATATTAATTTCATCAGATACATCGATAAGATATCGACAATGGGTCCATCTCTGTCACTTACTTCCAGCACGCGTAGCACAAGGAACAAGAGAAGCTCGAGAAACGGTTTTGTCTACAACTAATGTCATTTTTGTCGACGTTAGCACTACAAAAATGACATTACGGTGTAGACAAAACAGTTTCTCGAGCTTCTCGGTGTTCCTTGTGCTACGCGTGCTGGCGGTATAAGCTTCTACACACGACAGCAGATTAAGTGTAACAGTTGCACTGCAAAAGCCGCCTCTATTACGAACGCAGTAAGGGCGGTCTCAAGGTCAAACTGTTACGCTTGATTGATGTCGACTGTACAAGTGTAGACCAAAAGTTGTTATTAATTCGAAGATAATTTTACAGATTACCAAAGTAATTGAAAGTAATGTTTTTCAACTTAAGTAAGTAAGCCACATCATTCGAAAAGGAATATTATTAATGCATATTAGCGAAATAAAAGATATTGCGATTTGTACGCTCCTTCAAAGTCATATCTACCACTATTTGTCAAAATTAGTACATAATTAGTACAAAATTGTACTACAGCAGTGTGATTCACTAACAGAAATATTCGACATCGAGCTTGACGACTGACAAGACGACCAGACGCCATTGATTTTGACGTTTGGGCACAGCGCTGCGCGGAAGCGTATTCATTAATCCCTACGTCGATCTCTTAGCTGTTTGGGATATTTGACATGAACTTTTACATGACTTTTACATAAAGATATAATAGTAAACAATTTTTTAGTTTCGGCTTACGCCGTGCTCGTCGTCGGAATGTGGTGACACCAAGACGGTTGTCAAACAAATGCCAAAAGGTATTACAGCGCTGCCGACAACCACGAATTCAATGCCGACTTTAGATAATAAGTAGCAGCAGCCGTATTATAGTTAGATCTATTTGAGGAAGCGTTGTGGTGGAAAAAAGGGACTTGTCTCCTAGTCCTGTCAACATAACACTTCTTGTTTTTGAGAGGATTTGCAACGCGTAAGTAAATACAGTCAGCAGCAAAAGAACTTAAGCATCTCAGATAATCGAGTAATTCTATAATTGGAATGAATTGATAACACCCACACATCAATATTTCTCATTTTATTGTTACATTTGATTTCATCAGTTGATAATTGCTAATAATTTTAATATTTGGTAAATGTTGAAATGTTATTGGTGTAAGTGTATTAATAAATTCTTTGGCACGGGATTCTAATAATATTTTTTTTTTAATATTTTGATTACTTATCTACAATTAATTAGAGTATATTTTGCAAGAGATTTCTATGACTATTCGAAATATTTATGGGAGGCCTATGCCTAGCATAGGACGTCTTCCAGCTGAAATTTTGATAATATTGATATATTTTTTTTCTCTGTTTTTTTGCGGCTTTTATCCATATTATATGCCAGCCTCATTGGTTTTTTTCAAAGATGTCTATAGTAGGTATAACGTATAAAAAGCCGTAGCCTTATAAAATTTGCCAGTTTGACTAGAGTACATAATTTGATAATGATGATATTTTGCAAGCGTCGACGTATTAGCCAATAGTTTTCGTTCACCCATTCTATCATAAGACAACTTCTGACGTGGGTTTTATTTAACCACTAATATAAGCCACTATTACGTTAAAAAGTATCTACATATCACTAAACATTTCCAAACAAACAACGTAAGCGTTTGACCTCATTTCGAAAAAACTTGAAATGTTTACTCTTTTCAATCCGTTAAAATTCCAATACGACTGTCCATAAATCAACTGTACCAGTGGCAAGTTTGTCTATTTCATACGAAACGTCGGCAAATAAGTTGGGGCCGAATGCGATGGGTAAACCAGTATTGCTTCCGTCCGTCCTGAATTATACGCTGTCTCCATCTAAAAAGGCATATGAGTAATAGTGACAAAGATATATGTTGTATTTCCAAAATTGGTGAATCGAAACTTAGTTAAGATGACTTCGCGTAAGCTGAAAGTATTATTTGTTCACTTGAGACGAAAAGAAAGATATTCGTTAATGAAAAATGAGAAAAGTTGAATAATGTTTACTATAAAAGTGACTCTGCCTGTCAGCTACGTTTTCATTCCAAAGCTGCTGAACCGATTTAGATGAAATTTGGTAAAGATATACAGGTTGTTAGGGGAACGCTCTCGAAAACGAAGGCAGATGCCAGTGTGCTGGTCACACTAAACACGACATGTTGGAAAATAAATTTGAAATCCCATAAAAAATCAGCTGTTTCATACAAATTGTAATATCTACACGACGTGTTTGTATCGGACAACACTTCGTTATTTGAAATTTATTTTCTAACAAGTTGTGTTAAGGGTAACCAGCACTGCTATCTGCATTCGTTTTCGAGAGTGACCCCTAAGACCCTGTATTATATCCGACGAAAGTACACTGTCTCTAAGTCTAGCGCGATAACCGACATAGACATTCGAAAAAAAGTGTTCGTCCTAAAGGTACAGTACCCCTAGCACGAACACTTTTAAATTACGAAAAGCGTTCGTATCGTGTAGTTACGTTAATGAATTTAAATTTAGCTTTTGTATTGCTTTTCTTTGAAATTTTAAACGTGCGTGAACGATACGATTACGATTCGAAATTTAAAAATGTTCGTGCTAGGGGTACAGTCTACCACAAACATCTTTCACACAAACTAAATTTTATTTCAATGAATCTCTATATTGTCTATACTAATTTTAAAACATTAGAATCACTCCATGCCCCTAGTGTAAGTTTCAATCAAATTGAAACGAAAATGTTCGTCGTCATCTATTTCTTCTAAACACCTTTTTTTAACCTGAGAATGGCGATACGCAGGGGGGACGATAATACAAGAGATCGTATCATGCGATTTATTTCCGGTTTCGGTAACCCAAATTTTAAATATCCAAATATCCCCCAAATCCATCCACCTAGACTTTGAACAACATGCAAAAACAACAATTGTCAATTCTGGTAATAGGTATATACTATAAATAACATTAACCCTAAACGTATAGAGCGTAAATAATTATAATCTAACCTTATTCTCTCTCTTTGGACAACGACACTGGCCGGTAGAGTTAAGGGTTTGACGTAACGTGACTTTGATGAATCGACAGACTGACTGAAAAATATTCACGTTTGGCTCTTGGCTTTTCTAATTATTAATTGTATTGTTTAATAGTAATTAAAGTGCAGTTTTAAAACTGAATGACATTAATCGTCTGATTACTTATAAGTAGATAGTAAGTAATCAGACGACTAATGAGCGCAATGCGGAGCGCAACAAATGTAATAAAAAAAAAACAAAATTGTACAAACATAAAAAGGTACGAACCAAGAGTCTGTGCAATTGTAAATTATATTATTAAAAAAAAATTAAATACAATATTTAGATTTTAAAGTTGATTGTGTATTTGAAAGTTCTTATAAGCATTTGCAACATTAGCAGTAAACTATTCCACTTACGGCTAAACTATAACTGAGTTAGTTGCCCGAGGCCGAGTTATCGAGGGAGCATTCAGAATTTCCTATTCATTGAACTTTGAAGTGCAAACTCCAGTGGTGCCCGAAAAACTCGAGGAAACAAGCTAAGGATGTTTGTCGGCTTTTTGCTGAGCTCAACATAATTTCACGGTCGCTGAGTGATTTTTTATGTGCCTATACAAAATCACCCTCGCCTCATCGGGTTACGTTGACCCTTTATAAAATTGCCGTTGTTTTGCTTTGGGTCAATTGTTCAGAATCTAATTTATTTCTGAGTGCTAACCTTGATAGGTTCAAAGTTAGGAAAGTCTGTGATTACATCTAAAAGGGTTAAATTTGTTTTAGGGGTTTTTGTTTTAAAAACATTTTCAAAGTTAACTTCAAAATATTAAAATTGACTAATCAACAACATTAATTGTATAAGCAAACTGACGACTCGCACTTTATATTACCTATAAGTATAACTTAACTTTTAAGTCCACTATGCATGCCGTGCCAATCTATAATTAAGACAACACTAAGCTCATTGTACTTTTTAGCTTTAAACTCTACCATGTTGTAGTGTTCGTTTTGTTAAATGTCCTTAATAAATTAAAAAAAAACAAGCAAAGTTGAGGTATTAGAAAGGCATAAATCTATTGGAATTAATCTCAAAAGAGTTTTTTTATTTCTATAATAATTTCGAGATTCAATAAATAAATCATTTATTACTCTCTTTGTCTCGTCCTTAAGAAAGTCCACGAGGTATCACCGTAATATAATAATTTTAAAAAGCAAACATGATCGCCTGATTTTCCTATGTTGATTCTACCTCATTGTAAATAAATGTCAAAGTCTCGATCGAAATAAGTATAATAACAAGAACATGCCAACAATTTCATGAAGTTGTTGCGCGGCCTTCTTTGTCATATTTTGAGGTCTTATAAGCAACACATTATTAGTCATGTTATATCAGCCCTATTATTATATTGGCAGAAATTCTTGCGATTACTCTAATGGGTTCCGAGAAATATTGGAAATGTGTATAAAAAGGTCACAATATAGATTATTATTGAAATCCGTTATAAAGCTGGGAATATACATATTATCGGACGCGTCCTTTAGCCTCGTCCGTAATGCGTGGACGACATTTGACGCCAGTCAATTCCGTAATGTCGACTTGGAAACATCGAGCATCGAAAGTGTTGTAAAATTTTTAACTAACATTTTTTCTTTTAAAAGTCTATGAGTCCATATATTACTAGAAAGCGATAGGATGTTGGTAAATTTTATGCACTGTGATCATATTGATTAAGGTGCAAAGAATCACTGAATAACGCCTTACCAAAAGACTCAAAAGAATGTATCAAAATACCCTTAGAAAATACGTAAGAAAATTGTTACTCATTGTAAAGACATCTCATTGTAAATGGCTTAATTTAACTATAAATGAGAAATACATTTCTTTACAGGAAATACCTCGTCTTACTCTCTCAAATTGTTTGCGATTGCGTCAGACGTTAAGGGGCGTTAAGAAATATCAGTCAGATTCTATCTAAAGTCCTAATATTGTAAGAAATACAAATAAAGAAAGAAAACGATAAAAAATTGTATGCTCCAGGCGGAAATCGAACCTGCATCTGCGTCTCCTAAGGTCCAGCCAGACGCGATTACCACTATACCACCGGAGAACTAGGTATAACCTGCTAATTTCTTCACCGCTTTCTATCCTTTTTCTTAACGTTTTTATAGCAACGTTTATCTCACCACTAAATACTTTCAATATAAGAAATTGGTAGGTTACACCTGGTGCTGCAGTGCCGTAGAGGTATTTGCGTCTGGTCGGACCTCAGGAGACGCGGGTTCGATTCCCGCCTGGAGCGTACAATTTCTTTATCGTTTTCTTCCTTTATTTGTATTTCTAACAATAAAATAGGCGTTATAAACACACAAAATCAAACATTTAAATGTGAAACGTCCGAATGCTCAAGGATGAGCCAAATTCAAATCCGCAAAATACCTCAGATAATCTGAAAAGGAAGGTTACCTACTCTGAAAAACTAATACGAAAACAAATGACGGATTTTGACAGTTTTTGGCGTAAATTGCTACAAAAACTATCAAAATACGACGCCTCTTTTGCATCGTTTTTCGGTTTAGGCCCGCAAGATACAAACAAGCCAGTGACACATTTCTTTTTAGCAGCGACTTACGGACGGGGCCTATGATATGTTCCCAACTTAATGATGTTGATATTTTGTGAACTTGACGTATTGTCAGAAGTGAGAACTTCGGAGACACGTCATTTTACATACTTATGTGTTATATTTTATGTTGTAAGCATATTCCCGCGGTGGAGAAGATAACGCCTTTGTCATATTTAATATAAGGAAAGAAGCAGGTTATCTTCATACAATCGCACAGCGCGTGGCTTGTCTGTGAGCGCATCAGTACCTACGCATCGCCGCATAATGGCATAACGCTCGCTCGCATTAGCGGGCAAGTTAACTAAGGACTTACCTTGGTTATCTCGTAGAAGGCTGATGGGACCGACACCGGTCAGACTGCTCTGCTGTCACCAACGGTCGCGATGTCTTCGGGCTTCCCCGTGACGTCGGAAGAGGTGCATCGCTGAGCGGTTTAGTGGATGAGAACCCCCAAAGAAGAGTACTCTTACTTCTCCCCGGGAGTTGGGAGATAGGATAGAATAGCTTCCCCTCAGCGAAAAAATTATGGGTGCACCTTTTATCGCAGAACTTTTTATGTAATAATTTTATTATGCATAACAGCGGAAAGCATAAACTTCATTTGCCAGAAAATCATTTGGCACTCACTCATTAATCATACATTCAAAACCCATAATTTTATAAGTTAGAATCATCTTTAGGCATATATTTAATATCCATAATAATTAAGAGGCAGAAATATCATATCGCAGAAAGTTTATATTCAGAATCATCTTTATGCATAAATTTGATATCCATAATATTAAGAGGCAGAACCATCATAACGCAGAAAGTCAATATTCAGAAGCAATACTAGCATCCACCATGCACGTCATGCAGTATGCAAGCAACAGTCAGCATGCAAGCAACAGTCAGCATGCAAGCAAGCATGCAGTATGCAAGGTTTCTGTCACGGCTCCGGCGCTGCGAGGCTCCGGCGGTCCCACGTGACCTTCTCGCCCCTCCGCGCATACGGGGGCTTGAATTACACTCTAGGGGCGGAGTCGGGTTTGCAGCGATTCGTTTCTGTCACTAATGTAGCACAATCTGCCACCATCATAGTATGCCAAGTGAAATTATATCGAGTAATCATCGCACTAAATAAGTGTTATGCTTAACGAAATTATGCGTAATGAAATTTTGCTACATGAAATTATGCCTAGTGAAAATCTGCAATCTTAAAAGTATGCCATTGGGAATTCGGACATATAAACATTCGACCAAATGATAATTATACTAAATATTTTTAATGCATTGAACATATTAATTTAAAGAAAATTATGACAAGTGTGTTATGCCAAATAAAATTCGAAACAACAAAATTCAAACACCGCAGCTTCGGCTTGCTGGCCGGCTGCGCCGCAGCGCCGGAGCCGTGACAGAAACCTTGCATGCTGCATGCTTGCTTGCAAGCTGACTGTTACTTGCATACTGCATGCGTGCATATTTCTGCCTCTTAATATTATGGATATCAAATTTATGCATAAAGATTAGGTATTCTGAATATAAACTTTCTGCGATATGATAATTCTTTATGGATATTAAATATATGCCTAAAGATGATTCTGACTTATAAAATTATGGGTTTTGAATGTATGATTAATGAGTGTGTGCCAAATGAAGTTTATGCTTTCCGCTGTTATGCATAGTGAAATAATTACATAAAAAGTTCTGCGAAAAAAGGTGTACCCTAGAATGGTTCTTAGCTATAACTTAGAAAATCAGTTTAGGGGTTTGATGAATATTAAGTTCATTTTCTCAGATAAAAGGATTATTTTACTAACTTTCACAGATCCGAGTGATAAATTTGGTGTACTATCACTTCGGCATTCCCACGACATACTAACCTTGAGCTGATCCTATACCATTAAAAAAGTGTGTGGGATGCTTAATTCTTCAGAAACTTACAGCAGATATAGCGTGTTTGGGCTCATAAGAAGTCTCAACTCAATGCGATCGTGTTAGGTAGACGATTAATAAGGCCGGAGTTACCTAAAATTTTAAATTTTATATTTTATTCTGATTCCATAAAGACAAGTGCCTAACATTCCATAAAACTCGCGTAGGGCCTCCGATGTGTGCACACACAGTGGGCCAAATTCAGTCTAGTGTAAACATACGAGCTCAGAGCACATCGGGTCCCCGTCAGTGCACAATTGAACTTTACATTTCGCAAACATTGAATTAGCATATAGCAAGTACAGTCATTGAGATTAAAAAGTTGCTTTTAAAATTATAATCTTACTATTCTAAATTAGAAAGTTTGGAGGGATAGATGTCTGTACTCAATAACGTTAGATGTTTATAATAAATTATCTTGATGAAGATTGAGCATTGAATATTGTTGTATTGGTTATAACATCTAAATAGAGCTGATTTTTTTATACAAAGCACGGCAATTGACCCAATACCTCCTGATGTGAAGCGGTAAGGAGAGTCCATATGCGAAGACAGCTAGTGCAGAATAGACATTGCACTAGCCGCCTCCACCTTGCCGGCCCAAAAGGTGCTTTTTCACGCCTCTTTTGATGAACCCCATGTTATAGGAAAGGAGGGAACACGTATGCTTGTAAACAATTCCAAGTTCTGGAAGTACGACAAAGAAACGAGGCAAGAGTGAATGTTTGGCACAGAAATAGATAATAGTCTGGATTAAAATATAAGGATATCTTTTCTCCCGGTGATGCATTCCAGTGAGATAACGCAGTCAAAGTCGCGACTGGAAGCTAGTCTATTAATATACATGAGACACATAAGGTCGTAAACTACATATTTGCATAATTATAATACTATACTTGATGAAGATTGAGCAATATTCAATGCTCAATCTTGATCAAGATAATTTATTATTATTAGTTTGATAAATTCTCTACATATTTATCTAAATCTAATTATCTACATCCCAAATTAATCTTCTCTTAGTTGCATAACTTAGTAGTTACACTGTACTAAATGACTAAATGCAAATATTTATTGATGATATTATTTGACAATTAATGTACAATTTATGAAAAATATAAATGCTAAGCATCCCCTATTCCCCATGGACAGTCCAGATGTGCTTTGAACTCCAAATCAAATGCCTTAGCAATAAGTTCAACTGCATTGTTATGTTCTAGCCAGATCCTCTGTGGTTGAAGAATCCGTGTGTAGCTGGCTTCCATCTTCGGCCTTATCGTCACTTATCGTCACTATCAGGCGAGCTGAAGGTCAAGAGCTACTCATTAAGAATGAAAAATAAAAAAAATAAAAACAATTGAATACTTAATTATAAGAATTTCAAAAACGGAGGACTTACCTCAATTAGAGATCTCTTATAGCTAGCTATTTCGACGAGTTATTTGAGTTTTAAAGAAGAGCCAAGTACGAGAAGCTAATAAGTATTAGGCGCAGGTTATCAGTAATTCAGGGAAGGGCATATAAGGCATTTCATCTTAGGCCTCAGGATGTCAACGCGCCTGCCATACCAAGTTATTCGTTTCCTTGTTATTGCAGGTGTATAGGCGACGTTAGCCACATGCCACCAAGTGGGCCCTCAGCTTGTTTGTCATCTAGTTGTATATTTAAAAAATATATATCATATTCCGTAGCAACAATGTCCTTAAATATAAGTGCGAGTGTACTCGGCACGTTCCGTCCGATTACGGGCGGATTATAACGTGTAGCGGCCGGACTGTTTGTCACGTTAATGTTTGCCTATCGACTGTTTTATTATTGAGTTTCCATTTCGCCGTTCATTCAATTCGAAAGTGTAGTGTCATTTAACACGTGCGTCAGTTCAAATTTTCTGTGTTGACGTAACAGTGACGAGTGTTGTTAAATATAGTGGTATACGTTTGACGTGTCTATCTGTGTATATAATAAGGCTCGGCCAAGTTCTCGGTCTCGATATTCTCGGCCAAACTTTTCGGCCTTAAAACCAAAACAATTGAATAGGATTCAAATTAACCACGCTGGTTCCCGTTCATCGCTGGGGTCAGTGCGGGAGTAAGCTTTTGATTTTGTAATTGGTCAAACCCTCGGCTCCGTTGATTTGACATGATATTATGAACATTAAGCAAAAATCTTGCAGAATTTTTTTCCCACGATTTATCTATTCTCGGTCTCGGTTCTCGGTCTCGGCCGACATTATATTTTATTCTCGGTCTAGACCGAGAACGATAATCCTGTCTCGGTCGACCTTTAAAATGTGATGGGACGGGAACCAAAACCTCAATACTCAATACTCAATATTTTATTGCAACCATAATGTTTACAAAAGGTGATTAAACATATCAAAAGTACAATTATGGACCCTGTCGGGTATCGCAAATTGAAAGAGGAGAGGAGGACGTATAATTTCTATAAAAAAATATATATTATTAATTATTTTAATATGCACGCAAGATATTAAATAATTAAGGTAATTTATATATAATTATTGTGTTTTGTCATTAATATATTCTTGAAGACTATAGTAACATTTATTAATTAACATTTCTTTTAACAGTTTTATAAATTTATTACTATTTTTTTCGATTCTTAATTTTTCAGGAAGTTTATTATAAATCTTTATTGACATGTTATATGTGCTAGATGAACATAAATTAAGACGTGCAGTAGGAACTTCCAATTTGTTTTTATGTCTTAATGAATATTTTAATTGTACATCATCATGTTTTGTGTAAAACTCAGCATGTTTTCTGACAAACTTACATATCTCAAAAATGTATATACACGGAAGAGAAAGGATTTCATGTTTCTGAAAAAACGGTTTGCAACTTTCAGTCTGCTCCAAGTTAACAATAATACGAACCAATTTTTTTTGAAGAATAAATAAAGAAGGAGCGTCCGTGCTGTTTCCCCATAGAATAACTCCATAATTAAGCCATGCATACGCATATGCATAGTAAGTGACTAAAGCAGTATTTTGATCGGTAGTTTTTTTAACCTCGTAGAGTGCATATGCGAAGCTGGATAATTTCGATTTAAGTTTTTGGATGTGGGCTTTCCAATTTAGATTGGTGTCTATATTTAAACCAAGCAAAGTGAATTCATTTACGCATTCTATTTTTTATTATTAAAGTTATAGCTAAATTTCAATGGGGTTTTTTGACGTGGATGGAAAGATATTAGTTTTGTTTTATCAAAATTTATTTCCAGATTATGTTCATTAATCCAGCTTACAGTTTTTGATAGTATGTAATTTAATTTAGTTTCTATATTTACACTGTTTTGACATGATGTGAGTAGTGAAATATCATCTGCGAACAGTATACAGGGCTCCTCCATGATTTTGGGGAGGTCATTGATGTAAATCAAAAATAAAAGACAACCTCGACCTTTCAAGATCTGGTTGATTGCTCTGTCCATCAAGTTGTAATAAAAACCTACCGAGGATTTGGGATAACCCTTTGAATTTCTTTCTGCACGCTACTACCACAAAGTATGACAACGCCGAGCTTCTCTATTACCTACTATAATATACAGGGTGCACTGAAAAAGGACAACTGAACTTTCGACTACCTGTAGATCAAGAAAGTGACACTTCCATGAAAGCCAATGATAAATTATTTCATAGAAATGTCATGAAATTATCAAATGTTTGAAATTTGCAAAACATTTCTATGAAGGAACTTTTTGGGGCCCAATTTTTCAATATACTGTCTATTCTCGTCACCACTCTGTATAGATAGATACATTTTAGCGCAGGCGGCAGTACCAGAATCATAACGTCCCGTCAAAAATAGATCCAAATGAGTGGTACATATTTAAACTCAGATTGATGTGCGGCTGTATGTACATAGTGCGTACCAATTAAATAGTTACCGATATTCCCTCCGGTACTAACCTAACATGAGCCTCCCCTGAGACACCCCAGCTGCTGGCACGAGCGATATCGTCCCTGACTGTCATCAATAATTCATTCATTCGGAACAACTTCATTATAACTAGTAATACGATAATATTGTTTTATTGTATGTTGTTATACCGTTACAGTTTGTACAATAATTCTGCTCCACAATGTGTCTAGGGTGTTACCATTTAAAAGAGTTATTATTTCATTCTAAAAAGCCTGCCAAGTGTGAGTCGGACTCGCACGTTCCGTACCATTATCTATTAACAAGCGTCTACCTGTTGTCGTTATCAATATCGAGCAAGCAAAAAAAACACGTTTTTTGTATTGGATACTGAACCCTAAAAACATCCTTATTAGAGTAGCAAATAGGTCAATATTTCAATAAACAAAACTTTGAAGAAAATAAGTGAAATGAAAGAATTATTAAATCATTGCTATTTCATGATTTGACCCTTGGTCCCGACTAGTGACGAAAGATGATAAAAATAAAGATGCGACGATTCCAAAATAAATTATTGGCGAAAGCGCCCTAATTTAATACTTTCCACGACGTTATTTACTCAAAGTTGAACCACTAAGAACACGTTCCAAAATAATGTATATATTATATAATATTAACGACACAGTTAATAGTTATAGTAATTATTTATTTATTTGGTTTTACTAGGAGTTAACCCGTATGTAGGGTCGTCTGGGTAGGTACCACCGCCTTCCTTATTTCAGCCGTGAAATAGTTCGCTGTGTTTCGGATTGAAGGGAAAGGTAGCCAGTGGAATTAGTGGCCATGGAAGGCATTTCATCATAGGCCTCAGGATGACAACACACCTGCAATACGAAGTGATTTATCCTTGTTATTGCAGATGTCTAGGTATAGGCGTTGAGGCGGCAAATCAGCTTTTTTGTCATCTAGTTTTATTAAAAAAAAACCCTTCATTTTGCAATAAATTAGAAAATAGGTTGAGTTACTCCAGCTATTAAAATGGTCTTTGTTAAAATGAACTTTGTTTCAATAACACCCAAAAATGTTTTCTGTCGTTAAAATAAAACGAAAGCTTACAACATTTTTCTCACATAAAAATTTCTTCTAACCCACTTTCTATGGGAGAAGTAATTCATCAAAATATTACTAAGAGGAATGGAGAAATTCTCTCCTCCATCCCTCCTAATAATAACATTACTACATCACATTCAATGCTATTTCTATGTCCGCTGTAACCAAATAAGTTGATACTAAATCAATTAATTTCTCTCCCGTTTCCATTATAAAGAATGTTATAAGAAATCCTAAGATATTACCCGGAAAAAGGCGCATAATGTGCAATTTATTACACCAAGTGCAGTTTCTTAAGATTTATTGAATCTCCTGGCCTACCTGCCGCCTCATAATGGAAAAGTCGGTGCAAAATGCCACGGTAATATTACGATAGCTCTTTTCAATTTCATTAGAAAGCTCTAGAACATTCCTAAGGTTATGCAGCAATGCGTTTAGAGCAGGTATAGAAATTTCTAGAAATATTGAGATAATAATATACTTAAATGAAGACTCACTTTTCATAATTATACCTGATAATTTCGTATCATAATTCGTTAATTCTGTCGCAATATATTTTGACACAAACACACGGCAAATAGCTATGAGCTAGTTTGATAGATACATTTTAATCATGTTAACATAGTTGTATAAATACTAAGATGTTATCAAAAGTTAAAAATTTAAAATTAATGTTAACATGGGTAGGTGTCCGCTGGTTATCGTGAGTATCTACCAAACCCCAATATATCTACATAAAATAAATTAAAAACAACATACAATTTTTTTTCCTGTTATTGCTGTTATTGCAGGTGTCTATAGGCAACGGTAGGCACTTACCACCAGGTGCTTCGTCAGCTTGCTTGTCATCTAGTTGTATAAAATAAATATAAGAACAAATTCGTCAAGATAAGTTTGTCGCGGAAGTAATTAAAAAACCTATCATTATTAAGGGTAGGTGTTTAGTTTTTGAAATAAAAGCAAACAGTATTTAATAGTGAAAAAATTCGGAAAAAGTTTAGTTTAACACTGCTAGACTGCTTTAGACTGATATAAAAATAATCCCAAGTTGTCTCTTCCCGAAATATTATTGTTTAAATGCCATTTCTAAAATATTGACGACCAAGTAAGAACATGTCATACCCGTCCAGTTCAGTTTTTTTAATGAAATAAATAACATTTACTCATTCAGGTTACTTTCAAAGGAAACAAAAATGTGAATAGGACTCGTGTTGATTTCGTAATAAACTTTACAGAGGGATTCGTGCCTATTTACGTCGTAAATGATGATACTTCGTTTTACTTTGGAGATTCAAACTCTTCTGTTGAGTCACGCTAAACCTTTTGATGTGAGCTCCCCGCCCCTATGGCAGTAATCAGCTATGTTAACAAACTGAATTCTATATTATTGTGACGCCTTTACACTTAGGAGTGAACGCTTGAAAAGTAAAATTTATGGGAATGCTTTCAATCAAAAAACTCCGTGTGTACGCACGTTGGTGAATATACTTACGTATAGTGTTGTGCGTAAAAGTTGTAACTTATTATAATCGCAAATAAAATATCTTTTAAATAACATGAACTGGAAATATAATATCATATTAACTGGACTCGTTCTTTTTTGGAACATTCTAGTAGCGGTAACAAAAATAGACTTATCTATACTTGTCCATTTTTGACCCCCGACGCTAAAAGAGGGGTATTATAAGTTTGACGTGCTTCCAAAAAGTTCTCAGAAAAATGATAAAGCAACTTAGAAAGAAGAGTTTTCAATTTTTTCTTCTGTTAAATATTAATAACTACTTGGGATTTCTGCAAAAGGTCTTGTTATGATGGGATAATCCTAAGGGATAGGATGGGATATCCTCATAATGTTAGCAATTCAAAGTGGCAGCATGAGCTAAAGCTGGAATATCGAACACCATTTCCCACCCCTAGGTCTTTGTTCATTGAGCGAAATTCCTGAGAACTTGCGTCCCTTTAGAGAGATGCTGTCAAAGGGGTAGTCAAAACATGAACAAATACGATGCTAATCGACACGATAAACACGCGATTGTTTTTGAACGCGTGGAGCGGACTCAATTTGTTTGTTCAAAGCGTTGTTGTTTCACATCAGCGAGCCGATGTACAAAATTAATTAACAACCTCCCAAATGGTTCTCTGTTATGAAAAAGACAATAAACAAATGAATATGTATATTTTAGAGTTGTGAATACAGAATAAACTAATCTGAGAAGTTTTTACAGGTGATATCCCTGGTATTTGAGGAGCCCGGTGGCGTATTGGTTTGAACACACTGGTTTCGATATGGAAGACAAAGCAATTTTCGCCATGGTCGATCCTGGGATGGGTCAATCAAAGTTTGTTATCTCGAGCTTCTCCGTGCTTCGGAAGGCACGTTAAGCCGTTGGTCCCGGTTGTTCCTGCAACCGCTTTAACCCACCAACTTGCATTGGGCCAGCGTGGTGGTGTTATGACAAACTCCTCATGTGCTCCCATGTAGGAAGGTCTGGCCCTGGTATTGCATATGTTCCTAGGCTGCGGTAACCGGTTACCATCAGGTGGGCGGTATACTTAATTGTCACCTTAGTGGTATAAAAAAAATGTAGCTACACTTCGTATAGCCTGCCTTATGGGGAAATACTCGGTTTTCACATTATTACTTACGACTTTTTAACAAACAGCAAAACAAAACCAACTGAATTATCAATCATTGGGAGCAAGGGGAGTAGCTAAATTTTAAAAACAATAGGTTCGATTATTACTTGTTACGAAATGACTACGTCAAATAGATCACAAAGAATTGAATACCTATCATTAAGGGCGTTTTAAACAAACATTTATTTGTTTTATTTAACTTATCAAAACACTATTAAGGCGACACCTCGTGAACGGTGTTTCGATAGAGGTAAAGAGGGATAGAAATATGATTTCTTAGCACGAGGAATAAAAACAGCGTGTGTAACGTAAGCGTCAAATTAAAACCAATTTATCTATTAAAAAACAAAATTATTTTATTTTATTTTTTTGTATAGAGAAAATTATTTTCATCTCTGTTTTGATTTTTGTAAAATATTTAATTGATTAGTCTACTCTAACAAACCTCAAAAGCAGCATAACGGTAGTAAAAAAAAAGAATTTAAAAACAATTAACCCACTTGAAAATACTAAAAAGAAAAAAAATTAAGTACTTAGTTAGGTTAGTACTTATCTCATAGAAAGGTATTTCTTGGAGTTGGTACTTCGTTGTCTATTATTTCTCGAAACAGTTTAGCACCATCTTCAAAAAATACCTTCTTATGAGATAAGTATACCTAATTGTTTTTTTTTAGTGTTTTGTAGTCGGTTTCATTTATTGACATTAATTTTTATTTCTTCATTTTTTTATTGAAACATCATGCATAATATTTTGTTTTAGAGTTACGCTGTTAAGTCAAAGACACGAGTTAAGTACATAACTAACCCTCTATCTCAAAAATTGCACAGTTGCCTAAGTTGAACTATATGGAGTCCAAATAAAAAAGATTTTTTGCAATCCGACATAAAGTTCGGGAAATATGCTGCGACAAACATGAAATACAAATATACAAGAATACATACATACACTTATAAAATTTGGCACACATGATTAGAGACTAATATCGACGAACATATACAAAACTGTGCAATTCTGACAATATTACATACATACAAAACAAGTCCAATTGATAACCTCATTTTGTTGACTTATAAAAAATCTTGAAGTTCTTATAAAGAATGTTCAAGTTTGTTTGCGAGGTAGCGCCTTAATAAGCCGCTTGCCTCTTCTGGGAATCCAGCAAGAAGTAAAAGGAAATAACTGAAATAACTTTTCTTCTTGTTTACTGGGAATTAATTCACTACTCCCTGGTGATCCGCTGTTCACGAACACGTGTCTCAGTTAAACATCTTTTTGTTCTCTCCTATAATTTGCGTCCATAAACAGAGTCTCTATCATCTAGCTAGAATCGTATTTTGACTTAGTATGTTAGGTAGATATTAGCTTAAATCTTTAAGGGGAAGCCTTTTAATCCTCCACCATGCTAGTCTATAAAGTGCCTTTACATGCTTCGTTTTTAGGAACCCATGACATACTTAGGTAGGAGCAATAGCTGATAAAGAATTACGAGTAAGAAAGCTGTTACTGAATTTCTTTGTGAGTAATGTTGAGGTGGAGACAGTAAAGACCCCGTTGATGACCCCGAAGACCGGTACGCATGCTCCTGAGTAGCAAGGAAGACGGTGAAATAAGGTCAAAAAGCTCTCCACAATATAAGCTATAGAAGCCACGCAACGTCTCGTCGCAATTATATAGGCTCAAGGCTCGTGATCTCTACATCGCCTATGGTACAGTCTGCCTGAGCACGATAGTGCAATCTGTCCAGTGCCTCGAGGTGACACTTAGCGGAGTCATCCCACGTGTGCAAACAATATTCCATGCAAGACCGGACCTTGAGTTCTGTAAAGCAGGCATAATAAAAATCGACGCACCTTGTTAAGGACACCGAGCTTCCGTGAGGCTGTAATGGTCATGGTTCCGTTTAGTTCCTAGGATTCAGATCATTTATCTGTAATAGATTCCAATACTCCATACAGTATTCCAGATTACTCTCAAACGTCGCTACTTAGCAAATGGTCTCTTCTTATACCGAGACAAACTATTATAATTTTTGGATCAATAATAGGAGCTTTACAAAATCATGAGCTCAGTCTCAAAATAGAACGCAGATGAACTTGTCTAGAAACGTACCTATTTAATATTTGTAACGAGTAAGCCGCCTCCAAGGTTGAGGCTTTCCTGCCCGTAAAATCCCGTTACTACCGCTTTAAGGTAAATAGTCTGTATTGATTTGACGTTACCAAGGTTTTACGACCAAATAAGTACAGGCCTCTGTTTAAATACTACGAAAATATAATCCTCTATTTTAGATTTGATTTGCGAGGTTTATTTTCATTACTTTTACGAGTACTTGAATGGTGCATGTTAATGGTCATATACTGAAAAGCTACTTACATTTCTAGTCCCGCACGAATATTGAAACTTCAATCAAACATTTTTTTTTTATTAGCGGTCATTAATTGTAACAGTACCTACTATAAATTAAAGCGGTACTCGATATTTGAGGAGCATCAGTATACGACCGTGAGTCATCAAATTTTATGTGTGGTGAGTATTTAGATTAATAGCGAAGTAGAACGTTTTGGTTTTTGTGGATAAGGGTGCTGATTGTACATCTACAACCATGAAAATACATGTATCAATTAGTGAATTTACTGTACAGTTGTTTGTTGTCCTAAATAAATAAATAAATAAAATAAAAGCACTTTTACACTAGATGATATTGGATGGGTCAACCAAAATTTGTAATCTTTTTATAAAATTTGTAGTCTATATGCGAAGACTTTGCTTTTAAATATTCTTAATCTTATTTTAACATAATTATAAATGTGTAAAAAAAGAAAGAATTCTTATTTAACACATTTATAATTAATGTTAAAATAAAAATAAGAACAATTTTAATTGGTATAGACAAATAATTTCTCTGAATCTTAACTTTGTTCCAGTGTCTTATCATATTTTAAATAAACTCAGATTATTTATCAATACTTACATCTTATATTTACAGGAAAGGAATAAGGAATTACAAACCTAAAGTTTATATATATAAGTTCAGTTTAAGTTAGAATAACATCACCAAACTCACCACTATGTGACCAGACAATAAGTATTTTTAATATCACAGATACCAAAGCTGCTATTAAATTACGGTTGACAGGGTAATGTAGCGACAAACCACTCGAATAAGCCCAAAAACTCACAAGTTAATCATGATATATTTCCTAAACATTTTTCCCTTCCAGCACAATTATTAGGGAGCGGAATTCCCGTCAGATTACTCGCAGTCGGGAACTTGCCGGTAACTTTCCTCCGTTGCGAGTTGCTATTTAATTTCGCAGTTCCCGGAGGACGGGACATCATCTGATAGGTATTTCAACAATCACGTGAACGAGTTACAGGGAAGTACGGGATAATTCGACCTTATTTCCGGCTAAGAAAGCTTAGCATTGATTTTTGCAGTGACGTCCAATAATATCCATAGTAATATTATAAAATAAATGCACAATTAACAAGCAGGGTGCGTTATCAAAAAAATCACTATAAAGATAAGAGTTCTGCCCCCTCGTCCATTAACTCACATAAAATCAATTTACATTATAAATTATTTTAATTAAAATAATTATAAGTACCTTCCGGTCGGGTTTTCACAAAACCAAAAGAGATACTTGAGTAATATAATATTATTAACTACTTTGAACTTTGAATACTGAACCAAATTGATAAATTCATGAACATGCGTACAATCATACACAATATTAGTATGTACAATATTAGTATATTCCACATACTAATATTACAAATGCAAAAATAGCTCAGTCTGTCCGTCTACCTGTTTGCCTTTTCCCGCTTGAGCCGATGAACTGATGTAGATGATAAAAAATCCTATTCAAAATTATTTCAATTCTCCGCTGATTTCTAATAGCAACTACATAGCCAAAATATAATACGAACTGCACGAGTTCTACTTCCCCTTCCATTAATGTTAAATTAAAACCATACGAGCTACAAGGCGGTAGTTTGGGATTGTCAGACTATTAATAATTAATAGCGCTTGTTCCCACTGTGTATACCGTCACGGCATTGACATGGCAATGGTGTCAGTACAGGAATTGTGGAAACAAAAATGTGTGAAAAGAATAAAAGCATCAACGTTGGATTCAGAAAAATGTCTGTATTGTGTTTGTATACATTGACAAAATGGCATCAGGGAAAACCCGACCAATGGAAACTCGACCTCACCCCTACGCCACACGCGGCAACTTTCTCCAAGCATAATTTATGAGTTTCTCGGCTAGTATCAACTTTTGTGTTAACCTTGTTAATGTTTTATATGACGCTAATCGACGTTAAACCAGTAACCAACGGTTTGTGCCTAATTTGAAAACTTGTGTTTTGTTGTACGTTTAGTAACAATTAATATTGTTTTAGTGTTTCGGGAGAGTTTGGAATTTGAATATGGTAGCTGTGATCACAAAAGCTATATGGAATGCATTACAAGTTGAACGATATTAATTGTCCAAAAAATAAAAAATAAATATATAGTAGCCGATTCTCAGACCTACTGAATATACATATAAAATTTCATGAAAATCGGTCAAGCGGTTTCGGAGGATTATGGTGACTAAATTTGTGACACGAGAATTTTATATATTAGATGGTTTAAATACTTTAAATAATGACACGATCGCTTACCCCAAGCTCACCTCAGCAATATTCAAGAATTCTAATCCTAACTCGGCTATGCGACGGGATGGAACTTTACAGCAAATAGGAAAGTAAGCTCCTATCCGGGCGCAATCTCCGGTACTTCAATAACTTAGACCTGTTCAAGATGAACCACATTGTAAAAACATTAGATTTATTATTATTATTTAATTTGACGACTGGCTGGCCGAGTGGTCTGTACCTCTTGCTATACAGGCTACTCGGTCAAGAGCTCCCGGGTTCGAATCCTGGTAGGGGCAAATGTTTGTATGATGAGTACGAGCATTTGTTTACGAGTCATGGATGTTTTTTATGTTTATTTAGATTATTTCTAATATTGATATACATTATTATTATCATCATTTCTCAGTTATCTAGTATCCATAACACAAGCTCCTAATGATGCTTACTTTGAGCTAGATAATAAGGTGTGAGTGAAAAAAAAACTTGTTATACATCTGGAGTTCTATGACAATTAAAAAATCGATTGTGTCTGGAAACTGATCTTTAACGGGTAAAACAGGATAACACCGAACGCGGCATTACTTCGATCGAGACCGTTTATGTCATGAAAGAAAAGAATAAACAGCCCATGCTCCTTTGCCTGGAACTTAACATGGGCCTCGCTGTCTCGGGTCCCAGCAGAAATAGACTATAGACAGATAAATAGATAGAATAATCTTTATTGTACACCATAAATTACAGATACAAAATGTTTAAATTAAATTGATTAATTAACTGTTTATTTATCAACTACCCCTCTCTTTATTTAATAATTTATATAACAATATACAGGTTGGTGACGAATATAAATTAAAACATGGGTCATACTAATGGTAATTTTTTGCCACTTTTAAATACATCATACTCAATGTATAACTTCATGACATTTTTATAAAATAATATAACATTGGCTGCATTATTTCACAGAAATGTTAAAATTACCCCGTATTCGGAATTTCTCCATACTCCCCTAATAGTACTTAATCAATCCCTGTAGTTATTCTGAGTTTCGTTTTTAGAACGCCATCTTTTTATGGAGTCTTCCAGATAAGGCTAAGGGGGTAATACCATTTGCTGTACACTCAGGGCTTGGGTCATTGAGATTTGTATCGGGAACGTAAAATAGCCGATATATTATATTTTCACACCGAAGAAACATAATAACTTATTGTAAAGTTCCAACTGAAAATCAAATTTGTTTTTCCAACAATGTAAATAAATAAGCACCTAACTAAATTGATTTTACATGTGTAAATAATCAAGAAAACACTGAAGCCGCTGAACTGATTTAAATGAAATTTGGTATGAGAGATAGTTTGAGACCCAGAGAAAGACATAGGATTCTTTTCGGAGCGATAAGCGACATCCACGAGGATGGAGCCGCAAACAGCCACTAGTCTGCTTGAAAGGTTACAAAATAATAGAACACTGGACGAAATTAAGAGAATGACGAATTCACGAGGAGCAAACGTGGGACGTCCAGGCTTACAGTTACTAACAAATGGACTAAGAAAGTCACACATCTTCAATAATGTAAAACTTGTTCCGCTAGAAAAAGCTAGGAGCCAAAGTAAACAAACAGTTGCACCGGCCTGCCTTCTCGCGAGAATTTTGAAATATCTAACTACCTACTGCTGAAATTGAATTCTATTTGAAGTTTGGGGCTCTCAACCTCAATATGGCGTAAAAGTAAATCAGATCGGCAGCAAGGAATCTGATATTTTGTGATGAATGGGAAAAACCTATCTTGTTTTTTTTAAATAGTTGCCATCTATAGTTGCACATATGTATATTGTATACTCATGAGCTCTTATTGCAAATGTAATAAGGATGATGAAATTTCAAAAGTACGTATCATAATATTGCTCGTGACTGTAGTAATCATAATTTATTAATAGGTGAAGCAAAATCTTTGTACCCCTTTTTACGAAAATTGCGTGGTCGGAGGAGCATGAAATTTTGCACACTTCTAGTTTATATAGAGAAGAAGTGCAGAATGCTAATATTTGTTTTATTTTTTTATTATATTTTTAAGGTGGCAATCAAGCATACGGCCCACGCGATGGTAAGCGGTTACCGTAGCCTATGGACGCTTGCAACACCAGGGGTATCACTTGCACGTTGCCGACCCTGTAAAAACCTTTTCACGCTTTTTTTGAAGAACCCCATGTTGTACTCATTCGAGAAAACCTCTGCAGGGAGCTCATTCCACAACTTGAGCGTACGCGGGAGAAAGTTTCTCTGAAACCGTACAGTACGCGAACACTTTGGTTCCAATTTGTGAGGATGAACTCCCTGCCGGTGGCGAGCGGTGCGATGATAAAAAGAAGCCGTAGGCATCATGTCAAATAAACAAGAACACGCCCCGTTATACAAACGGTAGAACACACACAAGGAGACAAAATCTCTCCTTAGGCTTAAAGGTTCAATACCGCTTGTGAGCTCAGGATCGTCGACAATTCTCATAGCGCGTCTTTGGAACACGTGAAATGGTCCAAGCTGGTATCTAGGCGCTCCCGCCCATAAATGGCAGCAGTACTCCGTATGGGGCCTGACTTGAGACTTATACAGTAACAGTCTTTGCCCCGAAGTGAAATAATGCTTAAAAAAATTATGCTTTAAATACATTTAGGGCTAATTTTTCAATCCCCAGATAAAATTTATCCAGAGAATAATTTTGACAAGTTGACAGTTAATCTATAGAAAATCTGTCAAAATGTCAAAATTATTCTCTAGATAAAAATTATCTGAGGATTGAAAAATCGGCCCTAAATCAATAATAAAAACATTACAAACCCTACCATGTATTTGACACACACGTATATCTATACTATATGTCAAATTACGAATAGATTAATATTGTTTGTTATTTGTCTATAGTACTGAATGTCAAACATAACCATCATAAAAAAAACATTTAAAAAATCTGTGATTAAGTATAGAAATATAGTCTTTGACAATAGAACCTTAATAATGTAAAACATATAATTTAAATTAGCACAGGGCCTCCACTCGTGCAATTATAGTTACTACTGCACTCAATAACATCAGCGAAGACTTCAGTTTGTTTATGCTTTTATACAAGATAAGGACCGACGATCTGGTGAGGGTCGCGGGAAGCCGATGGATGCGGGCAGCGCAGGAGCGATCAGCCTGGAGATCCTTGGGGCCTATGCGCCTATGCCCAGCAGTGGGCGTCTCTCGGCTGATATGTTTTAACATAGAAGTCAACCAAACGTCACTAAAGTGACAGTTTTTTTTTCATTAAAATTCTTGTTTTGTATAAGGAAACAAAGCAAATGAAAAGAAAATAGACAATTGAATAGTTTGCTTTCGCTGTGTTTCGGATTGAAGGGAAATGTAGCCAGTTTAATTACTGTGCATGGACGGCATTTCATCTTAGGCGTCAGGATGACAATGCAACTGCAATACTAAGTGATTGTTCTTGTTATTGCAGGTGTATATAGGCAGCAGTAACCGCTTTCCACCAGGTGGGCCGTCAGCTTGTTTATCATTTATTTGTATAAAAAAAACAACGTACAAAGAAAGGTACATAATGACATGATTATTCACTTTATTTTAATGCTATCCGACAATGCACAATTGCAATATAGGTATTAGAATACACAAAGGTCAACATTTACACACAAAGGCCTAATAAACTAATGATTAAGACAGGTTCATCATTTGCGGCTTAGAATATCTTTCATTACAAAATCATAAATTAATAGTTAGGTCCAAGTTCACTAGCTCCAAAATTGAAATAATTTCGTTAATGAGTTACATATAATATGGGATTTTTGATAAAACAAAGGTAAAATTTTATAAGTTTTCGGATATAGAATTTAGTAGCAGGTAAGTCACAATTACAAATGAAACTCACAAAATCAAACATATAAATTTGATAGTCAGGTAAGAAATTTTAAACACTTAGACATTAGTAATTAAAATAATATAAAACTAGAAAAAATTCACGTCCTAAGGCGGGAAACGAACCCGCGAGCTTTCGCAATCCGGGCGACTGCTCTAACCAGTGAGCCACCCAGTTCTTGGGATATCCCTTTGACGTTAGGCGGGAAATGAACCCGCGATTTCACAGGGGTATCCCAAGTCCTGGGTGGCTCAATGGTTAGAGCAGTCGCCCGGATTGCGAAAGATCGCGGGTTTGTTTCCCGCCTCAGGACGTGAAATTTTTCTAGTTTTATATTATTTTAATTACTAAGTAATTTTTCAAACATTTATAATAATGTTAAAATCAAAAATTAAGAACACTTAGACATTATTATAATAATTGTATTGAAAATAAATGTTTTAAAATGTATGGAGAGCCGGCCTGGTCTATGTACACTATACTGAAAAATAGCTTAAAATATGAAGAACAGTGTTCAATTGTTCATTTTCTTTATATTTGCTTTATTGCATGGTACAAAACAAGAATGTTAATAGAAAAAACCGCAACACAGCCAAATATTCATCATGGCGCAAGTGTCACTTTTGTGACGTTTAGTTGACTCTTATGTCGCCCGCCATATTGCCACAGTGAATAACCGTGAAATCGACGAAAGATTTCAACTTTTGTACAAACAAACTATGCATGAAAACGAATTATTAGTATTTTTCGCAGATTCAGGATATTTTTCCTGATTTTTTGAGATACTGTACACAGAAGTGGCCGGATATGAAACGTACATAATTCCTATATTGACATATACCTACGTCTCTCAAAAACTACACTTACTTCGTCATCGAGATACTTATGACAGACGTTGTTTAAATAAGTTTCTTTCCTTTCTCTGCTCAACTTTTTACAATCAGGTCACACATTCATTAGAAGTTAACCGCTGAGACTGTAAGCAAAGATACCGTAAATTGCCATAATTCGAGCGCGCAGAAAGAAGTGTGACGAGACGAACGAGCGGCCGCTCTCGGTGAGAACTTTTCTCGTTTAAACTTATTTCCTTTTATCTAGCGCGCGGGGAGCTGCCCCTTCGACTTATCGTCGGCTTTATTAAATTACTTGATAATTTCAATCCCTAGCGTCTTACGTGGCATCTTGTTTATTCTTCGCTTCCCAGAAAACTCCAGAGGTTCTGGATTAAATTTTCTACTTACTAAACATGCCGTTGATTAAGTAAACTTTTAGTAAACCAATTTTCCATATTCCCCCTCTTTTCTGTAAAAATAATCACATTGACTTTTGGATACTTTGTTGGCCTTACATTTGCATTCTGTTTCTCTGGCTTAGACCATAAGAACAAGTTCTCGGGACACAATGCTGTCGATTCCGTTGTCATTCTCTCTCTACAAATAACATTGAGTTATCTACCTCTACTTCATTTTACTTCAAGAAGAAAAGGATAACGAACGTCAAGTAAGTATATACTTTACCTTCACATTTTTTTTATTCTGCTACAGACACGCCTTTTTAACTTCAAGAAGTAGGAGACTTTAGGAGTTTATCAATTCGACTGTATTTTTTTATCATTTTATGTTTGTTACCTTAGATTAGACGACCGCCTGGCCGAGTGGTCTGTACCCCGGGCTACTCGGTCAAGAGGTCCCGGGTTCGGATCCCGGTAGGAACAAATGTTTGTATGACGAGTACGAACATTTGTTTACGAGTCATGGATGTTTATATGTTTATTTAGTATATTTCTAATATTTATATATATATTATTATCATTATTTCTCCGTTATCTAGTATTCATAATACAAGCTCTTAATAATGCTTACTTTGGGCTAGATAATAGGTGTGAGTGTATAAACTACTCTTTTAATCAAAAATAACTGTGACAGGGGGCAAAATCTGGGTTATGTCGGATTCCTACGTTATAGTCTACCGACTAAAACTGACGGTATAATATTCTCCTCTAGCTGTATTGTATACGGCCAAGCGGGAAACTTTGTAGTCGTCCGTATGAACCGTAATAGCAGGCCCTGTATGCCCAATGTGTTCTCGGGATATCTGGTAGGAGATATCCCGAGAACACATTGGGGTATCACCTTCAGCACCAGGAGAATCGTTTCGACAATGGAGCCCCATTCCATCGCCGATACCCCCGATTACAGTGGCTGGAGAAGTGCATGGTGCCGCCTCCTCCGGCCCGTACGCCTCCTGCAAAACGGCTCTGCGGAAGGGTCCTTCTCCCTGGCTCGCTCCGCGGCCTCCTTCTGGCGCATTTCATGCTCACAAATGGAGGTAACCGCAACCCTGTTAGCCATGACCTGCCGTGATCTTCGCAGCAAGGCTTTATTCTGGGATAAAAGGTCTCCGCCCACACCGGCGCACCGTACGACGTGATGGACCGTACCACCCCGGTCTACAACCGGCGGCAGAGGAACTTATCCCCTAGAAAAAAATTTTTTGGAGTTGGTGCAAAGTTGTTTCCTGAAACAATAAAAAGTGACGCAACGACACCAAATTAACTTTCTAGGGGATAAGTACCCACTTTTTCATTTTAAGTGTTTTGAAGTCGGTTCTTATAATTGTTTCTTCTTTGTATAATGTAACCAGCATATGATCCTCTTGAAGGGGGCAAGGAGGCACTGTAAAGTGTGGCCCGTATTATGTAATGTTATAGGATTTCCCGAAAATCCTACGATATAATAGTTAACTGTATAAGTACTCGTATGTCGGATTTTCGCGAAATCCACCAGCTTCCATAACACGAAATGATGATGATATGTCGAATTTACTTCCTTTTTGTGGCTTTCGATCAATTGTGGGGTACTTACGTTCAATCCAAACACAAAGGTCAAAGAAAGGTCGCAAGTTCGGTTTTTTACACCTACACCTATTATCTAGCCCAAAGTAAGCATCATTAGGAGTTTGTGTTATGGATTCTAGATAACGGATTAATAATGATAATAATATGTATATAAATATTAGAAATATACTAAATTAACATATAAACATCCATGACTCGTGAACAAATGCTCGTATTCATCATACAAACATTTGCCCCTACCGGGATTTGAACCCGGGACCTCTTGATCGAGTAGCCCGTATAGCCTGGGGTACAGACCACTCGACCAGGTCGTCGGTGGTTTTCGCCCCAGGGCATAATTTTTTTATAGTAGATCTATCTTTGAAACATTATAGTATCTGGCTGCGATCTTTGGTAACATGGGCATGGTGGAGCTTCTCTTGCGGTTGCCCTTGTAACACTGTATTTTTACCTAATCGCAGGTAATCTTAAAATTTCTAACTGTAAAATATCCAATTTTTCCGACAGCAAACTGCGTATCGAACGACGTCTGATAAATTAATATCTACCGTAGAATTTCACGCGGGATTGCACTCGCGTTAAGATCATTTTTAATCTAAATTCCGGGCCTTTGTGCCCTCGCGCCGGTCTCTGTACATAACATCAGATCTGATGGATCAGTTCCAGGCCAATGGACGGGAAATTTTAAGAAAATGCGCCCTCCGCGGCCATGGGATGCGATGCGAAATTGTTTTTGTTTTATTAAAAGTTCGAGGTAAAAAAACACCACGCATTTAGGAAGCTATTAGGTTGTAGAAGGTTTTTTCTTTTCTTTAAAACTTGATTACCGTTTTTAATACCTATTTGTTTTCGCGGGTTTTTATATAATGATAAAAATGAAATGTACGTTACTTCAATCACTTTTCCCTATAGTTACGTGAAGATTAAAATAACAAATCTAAACTAGAAAAAAATCAAGTCTGGGGGCAGGAAACAAATCATTAACTATAATTACTAATTACTTTAATATATTACTTAATAAAATACAAAAGCTAATAAGGTACTTACCTTATTTAAAAAAAAATTAAAGTAATGAAAAATTGCCAATAAGCTATTAATAATTGCCAAAGTTTATCCATTAATAACTTTGTCAATTCTAAAAAATAAATACTTTTACATACAATGCAAAAAAATACTTTTGAGTATGAGTCATTTCATAGTGGGCCTAATTCTGTAGACACACTTTAATTCTAAATTTAAGTACAGTATACTCAATACTTTATTGCAACCATAATGTTTACAAAAGGTGTTTATACATATAAAAAGTACAATTATGGAGTATATCTCTTTCTCGCAATAAGCCATAGAAAAAAGATAGCAAGAATCTGTTTAGAGCTGTCACTTGAATTTAGATAGATTTCATAGAAACCATAGACAATTTTAGTCGACATGGACGGAGGTGCCTCCTAAACACTGCATTTTATCACGGTCAATAAGGTCAAAAATTTAACGCACGTATCTAAATGTCAAATTATATGACCGCCATCCTTTTCGTATTCCTTTTGATAGAAAGAAATGCACTGAACTTAAATTTAGACTCAGCATATGTTTACCAGACTTAGGGCCAGTATAGTCCTATATTTTCGCGAGCACTTCACAATTGAAATCAAACCAATTTAACGGATTTAACTGGCGTTTAATTAGATGTTACATTATTATTATACATCCGACGTTAAATCAGGTAAATTGTTTTTTTTGCGAAATTATAACTCCAATGACAGTGAGTGAGTTTCATTCTTTTATTTGGAGATAATTATTTGATATAGTAGCCGCCCAGACTTCGCCTATCGCTCCAAAACGTAGCCTAGCATGTCCTTTCTCAAGCTGTAAACAATTTTCATGCTAAATTTTATCTAGATTTGTTCATCGGCTTAGATGTGAAAAGCGAGACAGACAGATATTTTTTGACGGACCATTGCTGTTGGCCGCAGATGGCCTTTACAGCGTAATCGGAGTTTCAAGGAGGTGAGAACCTTGGTGAGTCCTCAAGCCTTGAGGGGGAAAATCGCCTCTGGAGGATTTCTAATGAGGAGGTGTCCCGCTGACGCAAAGTCTCCAGTGCGCTTGAGCCACACAGAGATACATCTGCATTTCTTATATTATTTGTATGGATTACGATTAGTTAATCTTACGACATTAATTCAGAGTCATTCTCTATTCCCTATTCTATTCCCCGATTATCTTTTTTCCATCTCAACTAAAAAAGAAGCGCGGTTCCAATTTATTAATATTAATTAAAGCTTTATACAAAGTGGCAAAAGTAATCGGGTAATGGAAGTCCGATGTACGTACTTTTCAATTGAGAGTTGCCCATACTATCGGTCCGAATCAAAAAAAATATTTCACTAATAATATAAAATTGAAATTTTAAGTAACCCGCGGTCTCATAAATCTTCTATCTTACACTATCTCATTGAGACTATTCTTATGAGCCCAAACCTTGAGTCTATCTACTGTTAGTTTCTAATGAATTGAGCATCGCGCAGACTATTTGATGGTACAGGATCAGCTCATGGTTAGCATGTCTTAAAAATACCATCGAAGACATAGTAAAGCCAATTTGAAATTAATCAGAACTGTGAAAAACCCTTTATTCAATTAGAAAACGAGCTGATACTGATTACAACAATAACCGGCAAAGTTTGTATGGAGCCACGCGCAGTGTAGGGTTCCGTAGTAACCCGCTACAACAAGAGGACTTAGAAGGGGGCATGTTGTTTTTACCCACTAAGAACCTGCCATGTAGGAAGGCCTGTGCCCAGCAGTGGGAATGCAAATGCCTTTTCCATTATTTTATTATTTGTGTACATTAATTGTTAAATAAATTAATTCACAACACATAGTAGGGGCCTGAGCGTGAAGTTAAAACAGGTGCCAAAGCGTCACAAGTGAATAGTTGAAGCAGATGGTCCGTGAAAGGCTGCTTCATTAGTTAATAGTACAGCTTCGCTCAGTTTGTATAATTAATATGAAACTAGAGTAACAACACACCGCAATGTATGTTTTCAATTACATTTTATGAGCGTTGGAGTGCAGCGGTAGATACCAACTTTCTGTCCAAACTACTTAATGCAGAACTATGTTTGTTCTCGAAACAAAACGTTGTGCTGACTGAAAAACAATGTAACTATGTACAGTCGACAGCACATCAATTGTAACAGTTGCACTAGGAAAGCCGCCTCTATTACGAACGCAGTAAGGGCGGTCTCAAGGTCAAACTGTTACGCTTGATGTGCTGTCCACTGTACTATGATATAAAATATTAATAGTATTTTTATATATATATACGACTAGATGACAAACAAGCTGACGACCCACCTGATGGTAAACGGTTACCGCCGCCTATAGACACCTGCAATAACAAGGAAAAATCACTTGATGTTGCAGGTGCGTTGTCATCCTGGCGCCTAAGATGAAATGCCGTCCATGCCCAATAATTACACTGGCTACCTTTCCCTTCAATCCGAAACACAGCGAACTGTTTCACTGCTGAAATAATAAAGGCGGTGGTACCTACCCAGACGACCCTACATACGGGCCTACCACCCAGTAAAATGGTGTAATCGTAAGTCTTTGGTGTGGGACGCTACTTGTGTCGACACCTTAGCCTTCGTTGTAAAAATATGTCCCATCTTTCAGACACCTCATTGACACCAGGATCGGCTGCGGCTTCTGCTGAAACCGTCAAACGGCGCAAATATGCTGGTTTATCTGGAGATTACGTATTTTAGCCGTTTGGGGTTGGGACTTTAGGACCTTAGGGTCCAGGAGCACACCGACTATTGAGGGATATTACAGATAGTCTATGTGAAACTTTAAGTGACAATAAGGCTGGTGTACGCACAAAGATTAAGCCTCGCAATTCAGCAAAGTAATGCGAGCAGCCTGACACTTCCTGTTGCGCAAGATTTAGTTGGTGTTTTTTTATTTATAAGTTTTTTTTTAATGTCACGTTTAAAGGTTTGTAAGAATTAGGTTATTGTTATGAAGATAAGTTTTTCTTACACATAATTATGTTTCTCTTGTGTTCAAATGTAAATTAGTTTAATAATTAACATTATTACCAATTTATTACTTTTATAAGATCAAGGTTGAATTAACAATATTTTTACAACGAAAGCATTTTTAAAATATTTATTTTTATTATGAAAATAAATGTATGGAAACTGTAAACGTTTCTATAAAGATGGTAAACAACGATACCTGTTCTCTTTATCGCAGTGAATTCGCCAGATAAGTTCGAGCATCTTTGGATATTTACTGGTCTTCTGTGGATATCTAATCGGAGGACATTACCATATTACTGACGCCCGCATCGTATAATCGACACTAATAAACATTTTGCATAACCTATTTTTGAAGGCCATTAATTTGCCATCCTTATTGAATAAAACATTATAATCATCATTATCATCACCATTTGTGTACGATGCCAGTTTTTTTTAATATACAACTAGATGAAAAACCTGACGGAAAGCGGTAACCGCCGCCTATAGACACCTGCAATAACAAGGGAAAATCACTGTGATGGATACATGAAATTATTATTATGGTTATAATTAGGTATTTGAGCCGAAAGACACCAAAAAACGCGAAAATGACACTATAAAGTATCATATCTAAAGCAGCTTAGTTTGACTGGACAACTTTTGTAAGTTACCACTTAATTAAGTACTGTAAGTACTACTAAAGTATACGCAGTTCAGTCCTTAACAAGTTTACAGTGTCTAAAGGAGCTCTGGAACGAGCTATGTTAAGTGTTTCGCTTCTATATAGTATCAGAACTAAGGATATCCTTATGAGAACTAAGTTAGTTCTCTTACGGATATCCTCAAAGTTACATAGCTCATAGATTTATGGGATTAGACATTTTAAGTAGCATGGTACGCAGAACTGACCGTTGATAGGGTGTTGAAGCACGCAGCCGAAACGCAACTTGAAATCAATCAAATAAAATGGTTTTAAGTTGTATTTTAGCTGCCTATACAAATTTGCCCCATAGACGGACTTCCCCGCTGTCACCTTACTGAAAATCGCAAAGAAGATGGCCTGCTAGAAGGACAGAAGACCATCAGGTTTTCTGTCCATCTAGTGGGCCGCGGAGAGCCGTTGAATGCTGGCTCTGCAAGCAGCTTTGTTTGAAAATCGTGGAGGGAGGCCTTGACTTTAATAGACTGATAATGATAATAATGATGAAACCCGTAGCTCCAAAGTCTCCGTAAATCCACTTCTAAATATTCTACGACTCAAGGAAACTTTCTTTATGAAAATACACATATATTTCTGGAGCGAAAAGGTAGGCTACTGTAACGAATTCTAGCGAGACGCTCTGCACAATTGCGTCGTTTAAGAGCAGGCCCGACAAATTATTATGGCGGACGGCGCCGAAATACAAGCGCGGAGGCTTTTTGGGAGACATGTTTTATATATTTTATAGAACTGTTGAAAAAGAAATTTTAAGATACGTTCAGGTGGGTTTTCTACCTCAAATTGTGAGAATTTTCTGTGTTCTCTGTTCGGCGTAATTTATAAATGCAGTGGATGCACTAATATCAAAAATGCGAAAGTTACTTTGTTACGTTTTTACCCCTAAGCCTCCGAGCTGAATTGGATGAAAGGCATAGGCATACATTATATTTTAATAAAGTACTTATACCTACTACTTTTTGGCGAGATAACGAATAACCAACCTAGTAAAAACCATGTGTATTTTATATCATCATATCAGCCTATGATGTCCACTGCTGAACAAAGCCCTGTGCCCAGCAGCGAGGCCTCCCCCATCGATTTCCAAATGGAACGGTTCTGCGCATCCCGCATCCAACGGCTCCCCGCGACCCTGACCAGGTCATCTGTCCATCTAGTGGGAGGCCGTCCTACTTTCCGCTTTCCAGTACGTGGTCGCCATTCTAGAACTTTAACGTCCCACCGGCCATCTGCTTTGCGTGCTATGTGCCCTGCCCACTGCCACTTCAACTTACTAATCCTACTAGCTATGTCAGTGACTTTAGTTCTCTTCCGGATGTCCTCATTTCTGATTCTATCTCGCAGAGAAACACCCAACATATCTCGTTCCATAGCTCGTTGTGCGACTACAAACTTGCACAGAAGGCCCTTAGTAAGCGACCACGTTTCACAGCCGTATGTCATCACTGACCAAAGACTATCACTGACACACACTGGTCGAACACTTTCGACTTCAAGCACTGAGGAATTTAGGACGAGAAGATCTTACGAAATTTCCCAAACGCTGCCCATCCGAGTCAGATTCTCTGATTGACCACTTTCTCGAAGTTGGACCTACCTAGCTGGACCATTTGTCCAAGGTAGACGTACTCGTCAACTACTTCGAGAACAGAACTCCCAACTGTAACTGGTATAGGTTCGACAAGGGTATTCGACATAAATTCCTCCAGGGATTCTGCCATGACTACTATATCATCGGCAAATCGGAGATGAGTAATGTACTCGCCGTTGATGTTGATGCCGAGTCCTGTCCAGTCCAGTATTTTGAAAACGTCTTCCAACGCAGCGGTAAACAGTTTCGGAGATATTACATCTCCCTGTCTTACCCCTCAGTAAGAGCTTAAGTGCAGTTGGATAGGTTTCGTATACTGATTCTGTACACGGACCGACATGGTGGCGCTTTCGTACAAGGATCTCATCATCTCGATATACCGATAGTCAATGTGGCACCTCTGAAGAGACTGAATCACGGCCCATGTTTCGATCGAATCGAAGGCCTTGTCGTAGTCCACAAACGCCAAGCAAAGTGGCCGGTTATACTCCTCGGTATGTATTTTATATAAGACACATAAAACTATTTTAAATTCAATTCAATTTATAACCTGAGTCAAGAATTGTTGACGTCATCAGCATCATCATCATCACTAGCCTATATACGTCCCGCTGCTGGGCACAGGCCTTCCTACATGGGAGAAACACATGAGCAGTTTGGGCCATAGCACCACCCCGCTGGCCCAATGCGGGTTGGTGGGCTAAAGCGGCTGCAAGAACAACCGGGACCAAACACGGAAGAGCTCGAGATAACAAACTTTTATTGACTCATCCCAGGATCGACCATGGCGAAAGTTGCTTTGTTTTTCGTATCGCAACCAGAGCGCTCAAACCAATACGCCACCGAGCTCCTCTTGTTGACGTAGTCATAATTGATAAATAAAATGCTGCTTCAGGTTTTTTCATAGAAAAAGGCTGACAAAAAAAAAATATTATTATAGTAGCTATAATACTTGACCTATTACGGTTCGTGTGAGCGAAACGGTGTTTTCTATCGTCGTAAATGCGTGTAATATACTTTTTCTGACTTTTTTCGCTACTAATGGTTTAGTAGGAATACGGTGTCAACTCTTTTCTTTTTTGAGAAAAAAAAATGATTGAATTTTACTGGTTGACCTGTTGGATGATTAACGAACAAAGAACGAAAATGTCAATAAAAGCATAATTGGGCAAACGATATGAATTTTTAAATTTAGAAGGGCCCGATCTTTTTTTGATCCAAACCCACATATGATATGTTAAAAAATTTGCAAATTTTGTAAAGGATTATAATATGGCGGACGTTATATTTGTTGGTCAAAACGTCAGACCTTGTCTACTAAATCAGACCTCCCGATTTTTAATGCCGGTAGGGGCAAATTTTATATGATGAACATGGCAGATCTAGTATTCATAGAATGAGCTAATAAGAATAAGATAATTAATGTCAGTGTGAGAATATTATTCACCGATTTTTATACTTGTTCAAGTATTGAAATAGATTATTTCTACATTGTGAGAGCAGACATTTAGCTTAAACTGCAAATACAGATAGACTAGAAGAAACACATAAGTTTCACCTTGGCAGTTTAGTCAGATCCTTAGAGAAGTCGCTTAGATTTTTTTTTATTAAGACAAAACAGGTCACAGCTATTAATTTACAATGTTCTTATGTAATTTAACACTAAATTCCAAACTATAACCCACGAGTATGCATCTCTAAACAAAAATGTTATTTATTTATTTCATTTTTATTTATTCATTCAATCACATGCAGGCTTACAGATTGCATCCAAACACCAGCAAGTTAATAATAAACAAACAAAAAAAAATGTATCTCTCAATAATAGTCCAAAATTTTATGTCTGTAGAATAGAGAGTTAATATCATGTAAATTTTTATGTTAATAAAGTACAAAGTCAAGATTTTTTTTTTTTTATACCACTAAGGTGGCAATCAAGCATACGGCCCACCTGATGGTAAGCGGTTACCGTAGCCTATGGACGCTTGCAACACCAGAGGTATCACTTGCGCGTTGCCGACCCTGTAAAAACCTTTTCACGCCTTTTTTGAAGAACCCCATGCTGTACTCATTCGAGAAAACCTCTGCAGGGAGCTCATTCCACAACCTGAGCGTACGCGGGAGAAAGTTTCTCTGAAACCGTACAGTACGTGACCACTTTGGTTCCAATTTGTGAGGATGAACTCCATGCCGGTGGCGAGCGGTGCGATGATAAAAAGAAGCCGTGGGCATCATGTCAAATAATTCCTCAGAACACGCCCCGTTATACAAACGGTAGAACACACACAAGGAGGCAAAATCTCTCCTTAGGCTTAAAGGTTCAATACCGCTTGTGAGCTCAGGATCGTCGACAATTCTCATAGCGCGTCTTTGGAGCACGTCAAATGGTCCAAGCTGGTATCTAGGCGCTCCCGCCCATAAATGGCAGCAGTACTCCATATGGGGCCTGACTTGAGACTAATACAGTAACAGTCTTTGCCCTGAAGTGAAATACCGCCGCGCTCTATTGAGCACACCAAGCTTCTTGGATGCCAGCTTGACTTTATCCTCCAAATGACTGCAGAACTGCACGTCACTAGAGATATCAACACCAAGGATCCCGATACTCGTAGAGATTAATAAACATTATAATATCTACCCTAGTTACAATACTTAAATATTATTTTTAAATATTCAACTTAATACTATAGGTACAGGCCTGAACTCCGATGTTTAAGAATACATTCAAAAGTCAATTTCTAAATATCATTCTCAATATGTATTGAGAATAAACTGCTGGCGTCTGCTGGTGGTTGCAAGAACTATCTTAGGTTTAATGATGATTTTGCCTATAGTGGAGTATATGTTCGTAGCTTGACAATTGTAATGCCTTGTATTATTGTGTACCTATTTGTTAATTTGTCAAGCCACAGAATACCCTCGGGGAGATTATGCCAGTTAAAAACCAATCGTATCTTGACAGGTTAAATTAATTTTACTTACTCATTCACCTCTTCTGGAACGAAAGGTACAACAGCACATCAAGTGTAACAGTTGCACTACTAAAGTCGCCTCTATTACGAACGCAGTAAGGGCGGTCTCAAGGTCAAACTGGTACGCTTGATGTGCTGTCGACTGTACACCAGGCGTGTATTGATTGTAAATGTCAAGTTGCAAAAACGATGCGTGCCGGAATGCTCATTCCGTCCAAAGCCGAAATACTTTCACAGTTTATTTACAATTTGGCGTGAAGGCGAAGGGTGAGGGCCGGCATGTGCCGATGGGATATTTGAATTTCCTTCTTCATGTATTTTTTCTTTATACAAATGGTTTAGTTCTGTCAAGTGAGGGTACAATTGCAGGACCGCGCTTAGTGGGCGAATATTTTACCTTCCCTTAGAGGAATGTCAAAGGTGAAAATTGTTTGTTTAGTTTGAATGTTGGCTACAAAATATATTGCGCAGACATTAAAATGCTACGGTCCATGATCATATTCTTATAATAAACCTTCGGAACAAGTTCTCTATTGTTTAAATACTCTATTCTTGTGTTGTTAAATTAAGTTAATTTTTTAATGATTTCAACACCGTAAAGGCTAAAGTAACTAAAGACTAGTAAGTATTCATTGGGTTCTGAAAGTTCATATAGCTCAGTTCGTTCGCATGCCTCCCTAGTACATGTGTTTTTCTTGTCTATGTTATTTTCTAAATATCTTTAACATTAACCAGCCATGTTGGTAATATGATGCTTTATCTCGATCAACCGCCTCTGTGGTCTAGTGGTTGAGACCAGCTACCTCAGATCTAGAGGTTCGGGGTTCGATGGGGGCCGTAATGTTCTTTTCGGTTTGGTTGGTGGCAGGGATTTTCTAAGTTTGCCTGGCTAGCTTTTACCATCTTACATAAGTCTGCCGCCATAACAATAATGTTAACAGCATTGTTGTGTTCCGGCAGTTAGAGGTAAGATAGCCAGTTCTTCTGTTGTTGAGGAATCCGGGTGTAACTCGCTTCCATCGTCGGCCTTATCTTCACTTACCATCAAGTGAAATGAAAGCCAAGCATTACCCCGTTAAGATAAAAAAAAGGGTTGTAGGCAACGCGTGAGTAGTGCTCAGTGTGCTACAAACGTCTATAGCAGGGATGGCGAAACAATGGCACACAACACAATATTTTGGGCACGTCACTGATCATAAAATTCATTATTCACTACGAAAAACAGTGTAAAGTTGGTATAATATAACGGGTGAACGCGAGTGATCCCTCCCTACGTTAATTGATAATATTAGTATTATTATACCAATAATAACAAAGTAAAATTAAAGTTGATTTGATGGCACGTCTATGACCTCATTAAACATTTCCTTACAAAAATGGCACGCTGATACGTAAAGGCTCGCCATCCCTGGTCTATAGGCTAGGACGATGACGTAATAAGTACCACTAAGAGTTTCCCTTACTCAACGCGTTAACTAGACATGACCAAACCCTGAAAGAAGTGGTTTTCGAATTCCCGATAGAGCACCCCAGATTTGGACGGAAAAGCTTTTCTTTAAAAAATTGTAAGTAGACGAAAGTTCTCCAAATTGAAGCCACGTGCACGAGGCAGGTATACCTATCAGGATAGATACAGTCCTAGCTCAGTACCTGGTATAGAACATAGGTCTGAAAGAAAGAAAGAAAGAAAAAATATTTTATTTAAATAGGCCACAAAGAAGCACTTTTAAATCGTCAAAAAAACACATTCTTACAACTATCACAAAAAATATATTAACTAACAACGTCATAGTCTCTGTCTATCTGTCATGTCTGAATTTACACCGGTTCCAAAAGTTGAACTACCGAGATTCCAAAAGTTGTCTCCCTCTCTGCCAACAGAAAGAGATTATCAACTTTCCTTTCGATCTTGATGTACAGACGACAGCACTTCAAGTACAGCAGTGGCACTACGAAAGGTCGCAAGGTCAAACTGTTACGCTTGATGTGCTATCGACTGTACACAGTTTTATCGTTCAAAGGTAACCGTCGTTCGCATTTACTCTACTCTCCCCTACACATAATCCGATCAGTAGGTTTTCAATTGTGTGTGAGCGCCGGCGGGCTTGGACGAAAGGTTCATTGTCTGAATAAGGTTCTGTATAGACAAAAGTCTGAAAAGTTAATAACGTAGATTCCGTGATTTAGTCCAGAGAACCCGATCCAACTAACAACTTACACCACCGGCTTGCATTGTCGCCAACTCAGGTCAACTTCGCCAATAATCGAACTTCTGTCGACTGGCAAATTCACAATTTCTACCAGATTGTAAAACAACGTGTAGTAAGAGAAAAAAAAATTTAAGACCGACTACAAAAAACTGAAAAAAAAAAAAAAACATACCGGCCGAATTGAGAACCTCCTCGTTTTTGAAGTCGGTTAAAAAGTATAAAATAATTAAATTTAATTTGGTATTCATCACCTACAAACATAATTTTTGGAGTCGGTGCTTTGCGTTCTAACTAACTAAATAATAGAAAGGGAAGCACCGACTCCAAAAAATCCTTTTCATTTTATTGAAGCCGGTTTTAACACTTATTTTAATAAAAACACAATTTTTAGTGGTAACTTTCTAGGGTTAAATCTAGATAGGTGACCAATAGCTTACATTGTTTCCTTCTATCGTATCGTTTGACTAAAAAGTCGTAGGAGAGCAAAAATACACAATTTTGCATACGTGGATGACTTTCTTATTTAAGTTTCTTTGATTTAAAAACCAAACTATCCAACTGATTTTGAAAAAAAATTTATGGGACCAAATGGGAACTATTCCACATCGAACAAAAAATAATCAACTAAATCGGATAAGAAATCTCGGCGTAATCGGTGTACATACACAGAAAAAAAAACATACCAACCGAATTGAGAACCTCCTCGTTTTTGAAATCGGTTAAATATAGAAAATCGCAGTAAAGAAATTGTAGTCTGTGAAGCACACACATCTACAAACCCTTGTGTCATATGTGTGTGAAGAGCTTAGTAGCGTCCACTACGCTACTAAGCTCTTCACACACACTGAGCGGTCTGATTTAAATTACGAAGACAAAGCAACTTTCGCCATGGACGATCCCGAGATCGGTCAATCAAAATTTTAATCTCGAGCTCGTCCGTGCTTTAAAAGGCACGTTTAGGCGTTGGTCCCAGTTGTACCGCAACCCCTCTAACCTACTTACCAGCATTGGGCCAGCGTGGTGGTGTTATCGCCCAAACTTCTCATGTGTTTCCCCCGTGTAGGAAGGCTTGTGTCTTGGCCTTGTCCTCTTATTCACATACATATCATATTAATTTAAGTATTGGTTTATTAACTTTATTGTTGGCCATTGAGGAGTTCCTTTCTCTATCTTCGAATATTTTCATCGGGTTTAGATAAAATTCATATGGGACCAACCTGGAAGTATATTCCTTCGAACATAAAAAGAAGTATCAAAATCGATCTACATTTGACGGAAATATGAGCTAACTTAACTAAAACCAGAAACTTATCGAATTGGTATATATATTAAATCAAAATTTCTTGCTTAAGCACGAATCTGTTCGTATTGAAGCCCCGCTCGTTTCCCCAAAAAGATAATCTCAGTTTGATTCTACGAACCCAGAAACGATATCACGATATTCACGATTCACGTGTTTAAATAAAGGAAGCCTTTATTATATTTGTTTGAGGAACAATCAGAATCCTGATATTCATCAAACAATGACGGTAAATTAGAAATGCGTTTTAGCGTGAAATGACTTTAGGTTTGAGAGGTTAACTGCGAATAGAATATAAAAAACAGTATTAGAAGATACTCTAGGTATTTCTTTGTTTGGGGTGCACGTTGGTAGACCTCCTCGTGGTGCACCCTGGGAGGGGGATGGTAGTGCCACAGTTGCGGCCACTTCTGTCCCTCTGCGAACTACCAGCAAAGTTGAGTAGTTGAGCCCATACCAGAAAGAGCTCCTACGGTCGGCGTTCAGCTTTTAGTGTGTGCTCACCACTCCTTTGATAAGCAAAGGAGGCAGTGATTGTCACGAGGGCCCTTCATCGGGTCAGTGGACTCCATAGTGCTAATTATTTTAAATAAATATGAATATGAAATAGTCTTGGTATGGCGGGCAGTGTGCGAGCCAATATCTGATCAAAAGACGGCAGCGTTTCAGTCTTGCGGGGCTATGACGCTCTTATAGCATCGGTTCTGAGGCTTGCCTTGATTGGCTGGCCTCGAAGGAGCTTGCCTTAATTGGCCGGCTCTGCGGCTGCCTCCGGGCAGCGTGGCATGGCGGATCTCCAAGGTCCGCGGCGCGACGGGTCTGGCGACTATATTTCTGTGGTTGCTAGACAGGCATCGGCCGACCGTCGGGCTACTTGGTATCTTACGCGTGTGTCTGTTGATCATGTCTAGCGGCACGCGTAGGACCAAGGGGGCTTACCTTAATTGGTTGGCCCTGACTGGAGATAACCAGACAAAAAAATCCCCAAGTCCTTGTCGCTGGGCAACGTGGCGGCAGGGGGCCTTCGGGTGGTGAGCTGGGCAAAGCTCACCCGCAAGCGCCAACCCTGGGGCACTTCTCGACCCCCCAGGCTTATAAACAGAGTTATACGGGTGCAGAGGGCACCACTCGTATGGACTGAATACATCCCTCATTCTCGTGGGTCTAATTATGAATGATCAAACAAAAAAACCCCAATTAATTTTAAGTTTCGATGAAAGAAGTAGTCGTTCTACTAGGAGCCAAAGCAAGACGGACAAAACGTCCTGTCCGGAAAAGAGTAGCAATGCGGTCGTTTTAGAGGATGTTTATTTGAAGGAGAAGGACAAAGCCCCCTGTTCAAAAATGGGTGGCGTAGTAGTAGAGGAAAGCATGTGCTCAGATAGCGAGTCAAACACATTGCACATTAATGTAGAAGCTGAGCAAATACAGTCACGGTCACGGTCACCGGATTTGCGGGATTCGCAGGACAATAACTTATCCATATCTGTATTGCCAGTAGAGAGTAGGCTATGGCGAAAGAGGTCATCTTCGCTAATGAGCGTCACAGACTTAAATGAAGAAGGGTCTGGTGCAGAGTCAGTGGGCAGTGTAGGCTCTATCCCGGAAATAGTCAAAACAGCCAGTACACCAGGTAAAAAGAGCAAAGGACGTTCGCATAAAACGAGCAAGTATGTTGATCTTACGGCAGCAAAGGCGTCATTTCTGAAGCCCCAACAAGACGAACTGATGATGGGGTCAGAGTGTGAGATTTTGGAGTCTGCGAAAATAGCACGGCAACATAGAGATTCCCGGATTAGTGGGATTCCTCTCTCCGAACCCTACAGTGGCGGCGAGAAGGACACGATGGCGCTAAAAACACAAATAGATAGCGCTCTTAAATCTGTAGTATTGGTCGCTGGACGTTCAAAAAATTTAAAAGGAACTTACGTGAAGATTCTAAATGATTCCGCTGATATGATTAAGGAGGCAACGGAGATGCTAGTCATCAGGACGATCACGGAGGAGACGGCCAAGCTGAGAGAAGATGCAGCAAAACTCCGTGAGGAGAACCGTCAACTCCAAGAGAAGTTCGACCGTATGTGTCAGGAGATGGCAGAGCTGCGTGCTCGAGTGGGTGGGTCCACAACTCCCGCTCATATGCAGGATATACAGAAGGCGGGTAATGCTGACTTGTCACACCCTCCTCGAGATGTAGAAATTGAGGTAAATACACCTAAGGCCCCACCTCCCAAAATTAAAAGTAGGTCCAGAAAACCGCAGCCGACTCAAGAAGAAGAGATAATGCCGTCCTATCCAGAACTCATGCGTGGAATTGCAGAAATGGTTGGTACCATGTTGGATGCTCGTTTTGAGGGTCTCGACGTAAGCGGCCGCCTACTGCCTGAGAAGAGGCTCCGCCCTCCTCTTGCAGCAGACGGAAAAAATGTTGAAGAAGAGGCCCAGTCCGAGTCTGGCCACAAAGATACAACACCCGTAGCTGCCAACAAGGAAAAGAAGGTCGCAGGCAGTAACAAGGCCACCAGTGCCCCTGCCACCGAGCCAGCACCAAGCAAGAAGACGGGTCAAATCCCTAAAGATGTTGCAATACCGTCCACCTCAGAGAAGTCTCTTCCGCTTCCGCCACCCAGAGAGTCCCAGAATGAGCCATGGACAACAGTGAACAGGCGGGGTGGTAAAAAGCAGGTTATGACTGATAGCCACGCAAATAAAATTCCAACAGTCAATCAGAAGATCCAGCCCAAGGATTCGGTGGGCCAGTCCAAGACTAAGCCAGCCGCACCTCGTACTCCACGCTCTACAGTGGTAACTATCACGCTGCAGCCTGGAGCAGAAGCAAGAGGGATCACCTATGGCAAAGTTATCGGTAAGGCTAGAGCCCGCTTTAGTTTGGACGCTGTAGGTCTCGAGGAGATCCAGTGTCATAGGACAGCAACTGGGGGCCGCCTTTTAGAAGTACCGGGTGCCTCTAGTGGGGAGAAGGCTGATGCCCTTGCTGCCAAAATCAGAGAACTGTTCTCAGAACATGATGTCCGTATAACCAGACCCACGAAAACCGCGGAGTTGAGAATTTCGGGTTTGGATGATTCCGTAACACCAGCGGAGGTCGTTGAGGCAGTGGCCCGCGTGGGGGAGTGTTCCCCAGGTGTTGTAAGTGCGGGAGTGATTCGCCCAGATTATACGGGCATGGGCGCTGTTACTGTAAAGTGTCCAGTAGCCGTGGCAAAGAAAGTAAACCGAGCCCGAAAGGTGTTAGTCGGGTGGGTAGCAGCAAGGGTCAAACTTGTAGAGCAGCGCCCTGTGCGCTGTTTCAGGTGTATGCAGGCAGGCCATGTAAAGGAATCCTGCACCTCTGAGGTCGATCGCAGTGGTCTCTGTTACCGCTGTGGCCAGGGTGGTCATAGGTCCGCCCAATGTCAGGCTGCTCCCTGGTGCCCTTTATGCGCCGCGGCGAATAAACCGGCGGATCACCGGCTTGGGGGTGCGAAATGTAAAGCACCTACCTCCAAGTCAAGACACCGAAGCGGAAGAAGAAACTTGGCGGACGGAGCAACAGTAGCGCCGCAGCCGGTTAACCCACCAGCGGGCACTCAGCCCAGGGTCGAGACTGAGCTAGAAACTATGGAACATTAATGGCTTCAATAGGTTTCCTTCAGTGTAACATAAACCACTGCGCCAGGGCCCAAGACCTTCTTTATCAGAGCATGGCACAGTGGCTGACTCAAGTGGCGATTGTGGCGGAGCCGTATTTTGTGCCAAACCGAGACAATTGGGTAGCAGACGTTGAGGGTGTGGTAGCGCTGCATACCAACAAAGCTGTCGGAGCACCACCCTTTGGCAGAATCAGGAAGGGTCGAGGGTTTGTAACAGCGGATCTAGGGCAAATTTTGCTGGTAGGGGTATATTGCGCTCCCAGTAAAAATATGGTGGAGTTTGAGGCTTTGCTAGGAGATATCGGAGCTATTATTGGACAATCACTCCACTTGCACGCCCTTGTTGGAGGGGATTTTAATGCCAAGAGCACCATGTGGGGCTCTCCCGCTACGGACCCGCGGGGCAGAGTACTCGAGAGCTGGCTGGTTGTAAATGGGCTCAGCGTCCTTAATCAAGGAGCGGAAGCCACGTGTGTGCGACCGCAGGGTAGTTCAATTGTGGACATTACATTGGCGAGCCCGTTTGTCGTCCGCCGTGTCCACAACTGGGAGGTGATGGTGGAGGAGGAGACCCTGTCAGACCACAGGTACATCCGGTTTGTCGTATCCCCTCCCGCCTCACCGATTTCAGTTAGTTTAAGCCGCCAGTCGCAGAGAAGTAGGGGCCCACGTTGGGCCCTCAAGCGTCTCGACAAGGACGTCTTCATGGATAGCGCCTCGGTAAAGGCCTGGGCTCTGATTCCGAATGGCGAAGTGGTTGTAAACAGAGAAGTGACTTGGTTCCGTCAGGCAATGACGCAGTGTTGCGATGCTGCAATGCCCCGGGTTAAGTCTTTCTGCCCTCGCCGGCAAGTATATTGGTGGTCGGAGGAATTGTCATCCCTACGCACAGCGTGTATAGCTGCAAGGCGACAGCATACTCGAAGCCGACGGCGGCGTCGAAGAGATGAAACACGTGAGCAAGAATTGTATGATCAGTATAAGGCAGCTAGACAGGCATTCCAAACCGCAATAGTGGAGGCCAAGGTCAGGGCGAGAGAGGAAATGCTGGCGACGCTGGATGCTGACCCATGGGGGCGTCCATATCAGAGGGTGCGCGGCAAACTCCGTGCGTGGACACCTCCTCTTACGGAGAGTTTGGAGCCTCAGTTGCTCGAGCACGTAGTGACGACATTGTTTCCCCATAGGGCAGTAGAGCACATACCTCCTGAGATGGCTGCGTTTGAGGTGCCTGGCGATATTCAAGACGAAGTCGGCGTGCCTCATGTTACGCAGGGTGAGCTTGGGGCTGCCGTTTTAAGGATGAAGGCCAAAAATACGGCCCCTGGGCTGGATGGCATTCCTGGCCGTGCATGGGCCTTAGCTCTTGGGCCACTCGAGCAACGTCTTCTGAGACTATTCACGGCATGTCTCCATCAAGGCCGCTTCCCGGGTCCGTGGAAGGAAGGGCGACTGGTGCTCCTGAGAAAGGATGGAAGGCCTCCGGACATGCCGTCTGCGTACAGGCCGATTGTTCTTCTGGATGAGGTGGCGAAACTCTTCGAACGTATCATTGCCACCCGTCTCACTGACCACTTGGAAGGAGACGGACCTAATCTGTCTGCAAACCAGTTCGGGTTCCGCAGAGAAAGATCGACGGTTGACGCGATTTTGTGCGTTCGGACGCATGCGGAGGAAGCAGTTGCTCGGGGTGATGTTGTGTTGGCGGTGTCTCTTGACATCGCCAATGCCTTTAATACATTGCCCTGGAGTTGCGTGAGGGAGGCTCTCAAGTACCATAAAGTGCCCCTCTACCTCCGCCAAATTCTAGAGGACTACCTATCAGAGAGGTTTGTGGCATATTTAAGCCGCAATGGTTGGCAAAGGCATCAAATGTCTTGCGGTGTTCCACAGGGGTCGGTACTTGGTCCACTCCTGTGGAACATCGGATACGACTGGGCGCTGCGAAGCGCTAATCTAAGAGGGGTCAGCGTTGTCTGCTATGCAGATGACACTTTGGTTTTGGCACAGGCAAAGTCACAAAGGCAGGTGGCTATCTTAACGACGGCCGGGGTAGCACAGATGGTTGCACGCATTGGGCGCCTAGGTCTCGAAGTGGCCCTATCAAAATCGGAGGCCATAAGTTTCCATGGGCCCCGAAGTGCACCACCCAGAGGTGCAAGTATTACTATCAGTGGCACGAATATTGCAATCGGCAGCACCATGAAATACTTGGGGTTAACACTGGATAGTCGTTGGGATTTCAACGCCCACTTTCAACGGCTAGTCCCGAAATTAATGAGGACGGCGGCGGCAATAAGTGGGTTGCTGCCAAATTTACGAGGTCCAGATGCCTCCTGTAGGGGCCTGTATATGGGGATTGTTCGATCTATGGCGCTCTATGGAGCTCCTGTATGGGCGAACACCCTCAAACGGCGAGACATCTGTTTGTTGCGAAAGCCGCAGAGAATGATGGCCACGAGGGTGATCCGGGGCTATCGCACAATCTCCAGCGAAGCGGCATGCGTGCTGGCGGGGACGCTCCCCTGGGATTTAGATGCACGAGCACTTGCGTTCGTGTATTTGTGGCGAGATGATCAGCGGAAGCGAGGGAACAGACCAGCTTTCGAAGAGGTGGAGGCTATGAGGCGTGATTTCCGCGCAGTAGCTGAGGAAGCTTGGGTTCAGAGGTTGGAGCATCCTACCGCTGGCCTACGTACGATTGAGGCGATCCGCCCAGTCCTGCAACCATGGTTAGTTCGGCGACACGGCAACCCGACATTCCGTCTGACACAGGTCCTCTCGGGGCATGGTTGCTTTGGGAGGTACCTGTGGCGAATAGCAGGGAGAGAGCCCACGGCTCGGTGCCACCACTGTGACGATTGTATAGAAGAGGACGCGCAACACACGCTGGAGATGTGCCCAGCATGGGTGGTACAGCGCAGTACTATGACTTCCATCGTGGGGAACGACCTCTCCCTCCCGAACATCATCTTTAAGATGGTTGAAAGCGAGAGGTCTTGGAGAGCGGTGCAGTCTTTCTGTGAGGATGTCATGTCGCGGAAGGAAGAGGCGGAGCGTGAGCGGGAGGCTGCCGCCACGACCGCCATGCGCCAAAGAAGAGTAGGGCGCAGAAGGGCGGCCTATAGCCGACTTTTGCCGCCGTAGTGCTATGGTGACAGTAGGGGACTGTCACCTGGCTTACACCAGAGATTGGTCGACACACCCAATGTACCGTTGTGTCGACCTGATGTTGTTAAGGGGCTCTTGTCACAAGCCCGAAGAGATGGGACTGCTTCTCAGGAGTCACTTCACCCTTGTCAGTAGCAACATGGAAGTTAAGCTCCATGAGCACCCAGAATGCTGCTGTCCATCGTGAACCCGTAGGTACATGGCAGGGGTTTTAGTGGGTGCAAGCCCCACACACCTCTTTCTTCTTTCCCCAAGACAAAGAAAGGTAGTGCGTCAGGCATTTCCCCTGCCTCAAAAAAAAAAAAAAAAAAAAAAAAAAAAAGGGTATTTCTTTGTTTGAAATATAAATCATTTTACAGGATTTAAGTCGCGTTTGATTAGAATCTAATGTGTGCCCAACCAAGCAACCAGTAGCTCGCGGGCACCTATAATTGCGGCCTGTTTTCTAGGCGTCCGCGAACAATATTGGTGAAATAAATTAAATAATCAATAATAAATAATTACGCTGTATGGTATGAGTCGTTCTGCTTACAAATGTTTGAAATATAGTAAGTGTTAACATAATAAATAAAAATATAGTAATTGTATAACGCAGCTTCCTTTATATCACTTATGTTTTTTTATTAACTCTGCGGTGCCCGCGTGGTGTAGAATTTTCAAAATAGCCCTTGGAGCAATACTAGTCGGGCACGGCCGGATTGGATGTTACATTTTTATAATACCGAGTGTTACAGAATTTTGTTCCAAAATAAAATTTAAAATTCTGGGGTTGCGGGGGGTCGGTATCGTAGTATGGTCTGTGGGTTTTGTGTGTGTGTGTGTGTGTGTATAAGTAAGTAAGTAAGTAAGTAATTTATTTGTCAAAACACGTGTGTACATAATTTTCAATATAGATCTTAAAACAATAATTGTCCTACGTGCTTTAGCCAATATGGCGTACAAATATTATATAAGTACTACAAAGACATTATTAATTGCATGCCAAAAGTATATTAAAATTTCTCATTTGTTAAATTCATAAAAATAAAAAATTTAATTAAAATTTGATTGATATTGCTTATTTAAAAAATAATAATAATATAGGTCCATCTTTGTAAAACAAAAAAAACAAAAATATATACATGCCAAAAATCATTCAAAAATTAAAAATACAATGTCAAAAAAACATACAGGTATATAGGTAGTCAGGAAAATAATAATTCTAACATTATGTCACCAATACAACTTTCAACAAAAAAATATGAAATTAATTATATGTGTACTTATAATGGAATAGTTCATACAAAATTATTACAATGTCAAAACTTATAAATACTTAAAATTTATTAACAGATTAATTAACAGATATTAAATTCATGTTTATGACAAGTCATCAGTTAGGTATATAAAAGTAGGTAAATAAGTTTTGTCAGTTATTTTTCTGTCAAAAAATCATTTATATGATAGTAGCACTTTTCCAATAATTATTTTTTCAGTTTCTTTTTAAATAAGTTTACATTAAGCTCCTTAATTTCATTAGGGATTTTATTGAATATTATTGGTCCCATTGCAAAAATACTTTTATGCATTAGCGCTGTATTAAACCTGGTTGTACAAAGTTTATGATTTTGTCGTTGTTTACGGTTACTTACGTCGGATTTTTTTAAAAATAGGTCTGAATTAGTTTTAACATATGTGGCAACTTCAAATATGTACAAAGAGGGTAAAGTCAAAAGTTTGTACCTTTTAAAGAATGGTTGGCAGCTTTCTATGGGCTTTAGCCCAAACATTGCTCGAATGCATCTTTTTTGTCTTTTAAATATTATGTCCTTGTCTACTGAGTTTCCCCAAAAAATTACTCCATATCGTAGAACAGAGACCACCATTCCATGATACGCAGCAATTAAAGCATCGGTACTAAGAGTCGGCGCCAATTTATAAAGTGCATAAGATGACGCGCTCACTTTCCTTGATATTTTCTCTATATGTGGTTTCCAATTTAATTTATTGTCAATAGTTATACCCAGAAAGCAAGCCACATCTGTTTCAGATATTCTATTATTATTATACTCTACTATCAAATTACTATTCTTGTTAAGTCTCTGGCTGAAGTGCATTAATTTGGTTTTATCAAGATTGATTTTTAAGTTATTTGTATTTAACCACATTATTATGGCTTCCAAGGCCTTATTAATATCTAATTCATAATTATTATAATCATTGCATTCAACTATAACAGTGCTGTCATCAGCAAAAAGGGACATGGGTTGATTAACTGCTTTAATTATATCATTGATGTACAAAATAAAAAGAAGAGGGCCTAGAACGCTACCCTGTGGAACACCATATTGTATAGTACGCGCTCTGGATAAATAAGTTTCCTCGCGCTTGCGGTTAGTATTAATTTTTTTAATTTCAACCATCTGTTTTCTATTATTTAAATAGGAAGTAATGAGCTCAAGTACTTTCCCTCGAAACCCATAGGCATTAAGTTTTTCAAGCATTATTTTATGATCTACACAGTCGAATGCTTGTGTCATGTCGCAGTAGATGGCGCAAACGGGTTTTCTCTCATCTACCTTGCTTATTATTTTACCTAAGAAATCATAAATAGCCATGTTTATTGTTTTTCCTTGTCGGAAACCTTTTTGCTCATTTACCAAGATCTTATATTTTTCTATATACTTACACATCTGAGAGTAAATGTATTTCTCAAATATTTTAGAGAATATAGGTGTTAATGCTATGGGTCGATAACAATCCATAGATTGTCTGTTTTGTTTTTTAAATAACGGTTTTACAATTGTTACTTTTAGTTTCTCAGGATATTTACCAGCGCTAATAGACAAATTGAGAATATGGGATAAGTGTCCTGAGATTTGTGATGCCACAGATTTTATTACTTTTGTACAGATACCGTCAAAACCGACACTAATTCGGGATTCTATAGATACACACAATTATTAAATTATAGCTGCTTAATTCGATGCCGCAGCACTCAAAGGTACTCTCAACCGAAAGTCTTGCAATATCAATTATTTCCTTGCTCTGATGTCCTTGCCGCACTAAAATGCATGCTCCACCTCTCTTGCTACATCTTCTGCTAAAACAGGCTGCTAAGTAGTAATTAGGGATCATCAAATTGTGTTCATAGCCTGATTGCATGAAATGTTCAGTGATACATATGACATCAACAATAGTTTTCCTTTCTGATAATTCATTTATACAAACTGTTAATAATTCAGACTTATTTAACAGTCCAGCAATATTTTGATGCAATATACATATATATTTATTGAAGAAAAAGCTGATTTTCTTTATCTTGCATTGTATATTCATTACATACCACCACCTCACCGGTCAACGCCGAATCCTCGCATACATCGTAGTCCTTAATTTTTTGTATAAGACACAGTAGATCTTTGAATACTGTTCGCATGCCGAAGTCGTTTATATGACCCTTAATGGTATCAAACATTTTATAGTCATAGACTAGGTTCAAGTTACAGTCCAACAGATATGTATGTTCATGAGTAGATATATCCAAATAAAGTAGGTTGTTAAAATTTTCCACTCTCCAATGATACAAGTCATAGAATTTACCGTATTTATATGTAGGCAGGCATAATATGATATTAGTGTTTGCTATTTTCTGCATTTTTTCTCTAATAGAATAAATGATTTTGAAGTAGTCTCTTGTAGTTTTGAACTCATTTTCACCAATAAAAAGTATAAAAAAGTCTTTTTTTGTTAATCCTTTACACATACCAGTTGCGTCGTCCAGCAGTTTATTTAGGCTACAATGTGGCTTCAGATAATGGAATACACGAAATTTTTCCTCTTCTAATATATCCTTCGCAATAGGTAACACTCGATTAAACTTATTAGTGCTTAATATGTAAATTTTATTTTTGGAATCATTTCGATCAGATGATTGTGAAGATGAGTGTGATGAATTCGTCACTGCAGAATTCTCTTTGTTTTGTTCATTTTTTGTTCCTCCAGTCACATTTTTGTTTGGTTGTCGTTTTCTTTTAGGTGTTTTGTTTTTACAAACTGGACTTTGTGTTACTTTTTTAAATATTTCAGTCTTCTTTAGCAATGCGTCATTAGTTCGTTTTAATTCATTATTTTCTATCGATAAAGATTCGATCTCGTTGTGGGCACTACTTAGTTCAAGTGTAAGCTTGTCTATCTGTTCTTTAAGCTTAATGATTTGATCAGTTTCACTACTGTCTTCGGAGATATCTGGCATACTGCTAGTGGAGCCATCTAGAATTTCCTCTAAGCAAGTTTCATTTAAAGTTGTGTCGGATTTGGTTCGTTTATGACGGAACGTTATATTTTCAAAGAAATTCATTATTTTAATATCCTTATGTCCTCACTAAACGAAACGTATTATTAAAGATAATTTTAGCAAATTCTTAAATCTGCATACAAAAAATTGCACGCCGCTCCTGGGATCGAACCACGGGCCTCTTGATCTTTAGCCGAGCGTCTACAAGCTCGGCCAGTGATGGTTACTTTAACTTGATTAAATTAGCAGTATAAAGCTTTGTATCGAGCTCATAATAAGTGTACTAGTGGGTAGAGGTAAAGTTAGTTATTTTTATCTGCTATGGAATTTCTCACTTTTTATTCAAACACATATTATTCTTGCACTGTCAAATCGTATTACACTGCTCTTACTTGCTCCCACGCTGCACTTTACGAATTATGCACGCAATCATTACTTGATATTCCGTTATCAAACTTGCATCTCAATAACTGTTTAAAGTGTATTTTTAGTTGTCTCACCCATAATACTTATGGCAAACTACACTATAGGCCATCCCGATGCCAATAAATACGTATTTGATGTAATTCACAATAAACTATAAACGTTTTGTATTTTTTGAGATAAAATTATTAGGAGCTAATGTTTACATGGACGCATACCGCCCAAAAAAAAAAATTTAATTAATTTATACTATAACTGAAGTATGTCGACTTATACGATACGCGATTGTAATTACGCATTGTTCAGGGTTGTCACGAGCAGGTGTCACAAAGATTTTATTGATTTAAACGGAAAATAAAAGTGGTCTGAAAGGTGTTAAGCTTTCAGTGGTAACTTTTGAGAAGGAATACAACCACCCCTTAAATTTTATTCCCAGCCTTTGTAACACTGTGTACCCCACGACTGTTAGAAAATGATACTTGTTACAGCGCACTAAGGTCCCCACTAATGTCAAAGTTGAGGTGCTGTCCCATTCAAGCGCTAAAGATTTAAGTGGTCCAAATACCACTATACCCTACCTCTCTTAAAATTAATGAAGCAAGTAATTTATTTTAGCCCGTGGCCATGCCAGATTCACCCCTTTAATTTAAAAATAATGTTAATATTATAATATTGAATAAGGTAAATAAATGGATGGAGATTTTGTAAACATGAATAGAAATATTGTTTTATACAACTAGATGACAAGCAAACTGGCCTAGAGAAAAGAAAGAGTGAGAGAGAGAGAGCAATTCGCTTCTAAGCACCGGCAATAACATGGAAAAAATCACTTGATTCTTCAGGTGCGTTGTCATCCTAAGGCCAAGATGAAATGCCTTCCATGCACAGCTATTACACTGGCTACCTTTCCTTTCAATCTGAAATACAGCAAACTGTTTTACGGCCATAATAGGAAATTAGGTGGTACCTACCCAGACGACTCTACACACGAGCCTACCACCTAATTAGATATCTGCTAAATAATTAGTGATAGTCTGAATTTTGATGGTTATATTGAAGGTTATTTTGTCAATTCACGGATTATCTGAGCTGACCAAAGTTGAGGTCATTATTAAGATTTCCTTTACAGTTACGCTCAGATCATAGAATTAATTTAAGCGACTTTAATAGCAGCACCCGTACCACCATCTTTTATCGCGATCCAGTTTAGGACCTAAACTGAGTAGAATCGTTATATTCGTACTACGACGTTATCTACGACTATGACAGCGATGCAGTTTAGGAACCAATACTGAACCGAGCGGAATATGAATCGCTTTTATAAAGATGGTGGTAAGGCCCCTGGGGTTATTACTTTACTCTAAAGTCAGGAGCCTTGAATTCGTAGCTGTCGACAGTGCTGTCATACCTTTTGTCATTTGTTTGACTACCATTTGACAACCGTTGGTGACACTAACGTTCCCACGACGAGCAAGACGTGAGCCTTAACTTAAAAGTTGTTTATTTTTATATCTTTCTGTAAAAGTCAATCAAATATTAAATAAAGTCATTGAGACACATTTTAAACACAAAAACAAAAAAAAAGAAAACGAAAAATACAGATTGTACTTAAATCTACGTAATTATTACATGCCAACTTACACCATAATTTAAAGTTTGCACATATCCTTTCCGTCCTAAGGTTGCCTGGAAGAGATCGCTTACAGCGATAAGGCTGCCCTTTGTACATTGTTAAAACTAAGTGCATTATATTTTGTCCATGTGTTTGATGTATGTAAAGTTTATACATAAATATATCTGTCGCAGCCGTCTGGTTAAATCAAAATCAGCATCTTAACTGGATGCCTAACCCGTTAATTGAACGCCGGCACCTGATCAAACGGCTAAAGGACAACTAGCGAAGTCATTGAGCGCAACGTTTAACCAGATGGCTGAACGTCATGTCAGCCGTCTGGTTTAAATCAGCCATTCTATTGGGCGCCTGGGCAGATCGTTTAAATCGAAGACCTTTTGTGTGACTGTTTAAGTGATTGGTAGGTTCAAGTTTATTTTTTATGACCACTTAGAGTCAAAACGATATGGGTGTTTATTGGTCATAAAAATAACCTTGAAACTACCTATCAAACCAAATTTTTTTTAGTACAAGACGATCTTTTCAATACGCCAAGTCGTTAAACGTTAAGTGAGGCTAGTTCAATCAACTATCGGGCTAGGCATTCAATTGGATGCCGGCGTTTAATCAAAGGGCAAGGCATTCAATTAAGCGGCGAATTATCAGTATGTTTGTGTGTATACGCTTACACGCAGCGCTGTGCTAAAACGTCAGAAGCAATGGCGACTCGTCGTTTAGTCAAAGGCAAATATTTTTGTTAGAGATTCACACTGCTGTGCTATTACCGTTTGCCTAACTGTATCTAAGTAATACAATACAAGCAACCTGACGGCCCACAGGCTGGTAAGGGTCGTAAGTGTGGGCTGTCAGCTTGTTTGTCAACTAGTAAAGTACCTATACCTATGACATTAAAAGTTAAAAGTCTAATATCAAAGCAGGTCACCGAATGTCACTTATGTGTGTCATTGAGGGAAAGTTGCATCACTATCTCGCCGCCGCCTGGGCCAGCTGTCCATTACCATAATTCAACACGATGAGTCCATTTTTTGCAAATGTGAATTTTTGTTTTACTGAGTCCTAACATTTTTTGCAGTACTTCACGCGACATATTGTAATACTGGCAAGTCTTAAAAAGTAAAGTAGAGTGCTCTTGTTTGTGGTAGTATCAAAAACATCTTATTCGTTTGCTAATTTCATGACATTTCTATGAAATAATGCTGCCAATGTTATATTACTCGTACCTATTTCATGAAATTATCGAATGAATAAGATGTTTTTGAAAGTGGCAAACCATTTCTATAAATATTATAGCCATTAATATAGCTATTTTAATTTATTGTCGTATTGACGGCACCACCCTATATTACAAACAAAAATAATATTTTATTAAAAAAACATGTCAGAAAATAAGAATAATTTGTGTGAGTGTTTGTGTCTGTGTGGGTGTGTAATGTGTATGTTTTAATTTGTTTTAATTTTTTTTCTACTTTAAATATATTTCAAATACTTTCAAACATTTATATAATGTTAAAAATTAAAATTTCCGGGTTATTTGTTTTGATAAACCCAATTAAATTATCACCTATTAAGCCTAAAGTAAGCATCATTAAGAGCTTGTATTATGGATTCTAGATAACGGATAAATATTGATAATAATATGTATTCTTAATTTTTGATTTTAACATTATTATAAATGTTTGAAAAATTACTTAGTAATTAAAATATAATAAAACCTTTCGCAATCGAAATATTCTATTTTAACATCCGAAACGAGTATTTTTACAAATACCTACGATTCGGATGTTGAAATAGAATATTTCGACATTGTTCGGTGGACGTTAGCTCATAAACGCAAATACAGATAGACTAGAAGAATTTCACAGGGATATCCCAAAATCCCAAGTCCAGTGTGGCTCAGTAGTCAGAGCAGTCGCCCGGATTGCGAAAGGTCTCTTCGATTCCTGCCTCAGGACGTGAAATTTTTCTAGTTTTGTTATATTTTAATTACTAAATAATATGTATATAAATATTAATCATAGAAACATTTGCCCCTACCAGGATTTGAACCCTGGACCTCTTGATCGAGCAGTCCGTATAGCAAGGGGTCGTCCGGCCGGTCGTCAAACAATGAGAGACTAATAGAGAGTCGTAAGTCTACACTAGTCGTAAGATATAAGAGATATTTCTCGTAGATCACTAAAGTTCTAATCGCTACGAGACAGCTAATTAAACATTATAAGCTTAATTTTTTATCAGTGACGTCTATCAAGTAGATAATACAAATTTATATTATCATCCCATTTCAGAGGCAATGACTCCTCATTTAACTTTGACCTTTATTCCTATTAGCTTACGAGTACATGGAAATGTATTACCTCATGTTACAACGCATACAGAGTATAACTTACGCTCGAGCCTGATTAAACTTTATTGAGCGCCGTCCTACCGGTGACAACCCTTTGTTCTAATTTCATTAACCAAAACAATGTTCTGTATACGCGCGTCTTGATCTTTATCGTATCGACATAAGGTTGAAGTTTCATTAGCTAGGAGCACCCAATGCTGTAACAAGCGCGTTCGTTTCAAACAATTACAGGACATTCTAATTTTACTATCCGACACCCCTGACGGACTGACGATGGAAAAAATTCCGCTGGTAAAACTGTAATTCGATTTGTGACGATGTCCCCTTTGAACTCATCGCTTATATACACAGACTATGAAGATTGGCTGTTATTAAATTTTTACGTGAAAATGGTTACTAGGTTACAACACGTAGAAAATACTCATAATAATTAAATTAAAAAAGTTAAACACGATCAGTATGCAAAATGGGTATTCTTTTGTTTTCCATAATCTTATTTGTCATAATGACGCTCGGTCATAATGATTGTGTGCACTATTTCCTATTTATACTAACAATGCATAACATAATAATTCGGTAGCCATAACTCTCACAAGCCTTAAAATTAGGTGACATAATAACAAGTGCTTTATTGATTAGTTTATATAAATATTATTCTACACAATCAATATTTGACATAACATAACATGTAATATCTATAACATATTATTTTACATAAACGTAACAATACGGATATCACAAAATAATCAGAAACGAATGCTATTTAAAACGGACTCAGTCAACCCCGACTCCACGTGATCTTGTCTCAGGCAGAGTCCCTCTTGTCTTGTCTTGTCTACCCCAAGAGAGTAATTTAACCTATTTTTCATTATTGCTGAAAGTGCCCACTTTTAACAATAATAAAAAATTTGGTTACATATAGGTAGACACTTTATAGAGGAGCTCGGTGGCGTAGTGGTTTGAGCGCTCTGGTTTCGATAACGAAAACAAAGCAACTTTCGCCATGGTCGGTCCCGGGATGGGTCAATCAAATTTATAATCTCGAGCTCCTCCGTGCTTCGGAAGGCACGTTAAGCCGTTGGTCCCGGTTGTTACTGCAACCGCTTTAACCCACCAACCCGCATTGGGCCAGCGTGGTGGTGTTATGGCCCAAGCTCCTCATGTGTTTCTCCCATGTAGGAAGGTCTGTGCCCAGCAGTGGGACGTATATAGGCTGATGATGATGATGAAGACACTTTATACAAGATACATCTTTAAAAATTACAAATACCATTCTTTAGCAATTCTCTAAAGCGTTTTTGTTTATTATGTTCTAAATTCACCATAATTAATAACAATCAATTGGTGTCGCCAGTGTGCACGAGATAGCCCCTTAACGTGTCCATTATGGTTCCTATTATTTACGGCAAGTCTACAGAGGGCATTTCTTTCTGGAGCATCGACCTAGTAAAAACACAGCTGCGTTTTATATTTTTGGGGATACATCAGGTACGGGAGCTGCTTAATCACGACCCAGAAGGAAATTACTTGTTATGCTTATATTTTCATGAAGAATAAGCTTGCGTACAATATTGCATCGATCTCACAAAATTATACAGAATGGCGCCGTCAATGCGACAATAAATTAAAACACGGGCTATATTACTTCATAGAAATAGTTTGCCACTTTCAAAAAATCTTATTTACTTAGTTGATAATTTCATGACATTTCTATGAAATAATGCAGCCGATGTTATATTATTTCATACAAATGTCATGAAAGTATCAAACCAGCACTTACACTTCATAACCAACTCAAGGCGTATTCATCGACGGTACCGTATCCAGAAACATGATGGAACAAGCCAATTGAATAGATGTCGCAATCAACGGTTTATGTAGAACGGAACACGCCGGGAACATCCGTAGCCGTAATGAGGCCCGAATATGGAGGACTTGCACCCTGATTATAATCTTAGAGACGCGTGTAAATGACTCCGAACTAGAGAACATTGGGCAACTGAATTTGGACCGATTTTATCTTGTAATTACGGTGTATGTTTCCAAATAGAGAATTGATTCGCAGTCGGCAATACGTTAAGAGGCTGATAAACGCCAATGACCTTGACAAAATGAATTTCGAGGCCCCGCCCACTAATATTTCCGATAGAGTGGCTCCACAATACTACACCGTCAAGCCGCGTAACTACTACAACCCCAAAAGCGCCAAGCTAAAAAAGTATGCCACTAGATGGCGTGCTCCACACGCTTAATTCCATAGACATAAAAAAAAATAGAAATGAACAAAAAAAAATGTGGTATTTTTAAATTAATAGCAAATATTTTACACGGTCAATATACTTATTTATACTAACAAATTTTATTAAGGGTCCTACTATGAAATCGAAACATGAAATCAGGGATGCAATTACAAAAGACAAATCATAATAGTTTTGACATACGTATTTTCATGTCAGCTGTTCTATGAATTAGAGCTCGATTTGAATAAATTTTGGTTTTGAAACGCCTTGTAAATATTTAAGTACATGAATAGCCCAATCCGACACTATGAGAAATAGCGAAAAGTACTCAAGAGACTCTCGAAAACGTAATGAAAAACTAAACTGCATCATTGGATGTTTACAAAATATTCCTAGCTAGGAATCAAAACTATTGTTTTAAAAAAACTCACATGGTGTATTACACCATTCGATTAGATTCCAAATTACAAAATTCAAGTTTCAAGTAGGTTTTGCTTTTATAAATCATACTACAAAGTACGAAGCAGTATGCAAAAAGTTACTAGAAATCAACGAAATGTCGAACCAAATCTAAATCAATGGCGCGATCTTATTAAAACATAAAGTGGATTACTTGCACTTGTTTAAATTTTATTTCTTTTTCACTGTGGCCTTTAACATTACTTTCAAACATGTAACAGTTTATAGAAATCCAACATTTCCCTTCCGTTTTCCATATGTAATATCTTCCCGGAATTGTTCCTTGTATACCGCGATACTATCGAATCGTGTAATGATACAGTGTTTTTTTTTCAAAATCAACGGGTTCTATTTCTAGTTTGATTTTTGATTTCTCAAAAATCTAATGCTGCACTTTTAGTTTTTATCGAAATCGGTCCCGATACTCTTTTGAGTACTTTTCGCTATTACTCTTTGGAATTCGGAATCCATAAAAGATTATTTTTTTATCTAAATCGTTTAAGCAGCTTGAAAATGTAACACACAGAAAGAGACAGTTACTTTCGCAATTACAAGAGTATGGATGTGTCATCACATTAAAAATAATTTCCGTTCGAAGTAATAGAAAGATTAATCAAGTAAGTATTTTTTTTTTAGTTAAGAGCGTTAACGCTGCACGGCTTTCAATACAAACTTCATTTTTTAACAAAAAGTGAATGCCGTAACATTTCAATTATTACTTCAATCTCGGTAAGGTATTAATGATATAGAACTGACTACAACAGCTGTTTAGTCATCACAGGAATGCGATGATTGATGATATATTAAAATATACTTTCTATGAAACGTATGAAACTTTATTCGACTGTATCAAACAGTAATGATTGGATATTACGCTTATCAAGAAATTTAGTTGTAAAAATTCTGGAATAAATTTTGTATATCATTTCAAAGATTACTATCTTTGAAATGATATACAAAATTTAAAAATTATGTGTTCTAATAAATACTCATCTGAAACAGTATAGAGTATATTGAAATTAGGAACATGTTAGATTTTTTTATAGATTTCTTTCTGTAGGTTAGGTATGTGATTATCTTTATTTATGTGCCAGCGGTCATGTTATATTTACCTCAAGATCTGAAGGTCTGATACGGATTTTTTCATTTATTCAAGACTATATGTTTTGACGATTTTATGTTTCGGTGGCGTAGTAGATTGAGCTCTCTGGTTTCAACTACGAAAATAAAGTATCTTTCGCCATAGTCCGTCCCGGACCCTCCCCTCTTTACCCCACCAACTCGCACTGGGCTAGCGTGGTAGTGTTATTGCCCAAACTCATCATGTGTATCATGTGTTTCTTCCATGAAGGAAGGCTTATATAACGTATATAGGCTAGTGATGATGATGATGATAAACAGTGTTACAGTATGTTTAAGCTAAACAATATAAATAAGTGGTACATTTAAATGTAAGCCTAACAACATTGCCCACAGATTAGGTAAGTACATCAGCAAAAAATATAATAAACATGAATTGGGATGTTGTCTAAGTTTGAAATTGGCGCTATTTTTCACAAAATCGGAAAATATATGGTACCACTACCCATAAAAACAATTCAAACTTAAAAGGCCGTTTTGGAAGTAAAAAATAGATCATATTTGTTTTCATAATTTATCAAATGATAATGATATGAGATTGCTGACATCAATTAAATCAACTATTATAATGACAACTATTAATAAAAACATACTTAATACATAGTTATTATTATTTTTTTCAGTATGCCCATACATTTCTTAGTAATATGGGAACATGTGACGTCACCTGTTCCGTAGATTTTCTATGGAGCGTTTTTGGACGTTGCGCCGCAACATATCAAACATGCCACTATATCTGTAAAACTATTGATCTTAGACATACTATTTCTTTTGCAATATTTCTTTATGAGTTATAAACTTTTTATTTATGAAAAAAGAAAAAAAGTTGTCAACTACCCTATTGCTGAGAGCTAATTTGTGCTACAATAATATAGTGGAAAGAGGAGATATTTGAATTATGCAAAGTTTGCTGGTACAAAAGTTAAAAATATAGAATACTCAATTAAACGTCACCAAAGTGACATATGCGCCATGATGAATATTTGTCTGTGTTACAGTTATTTCTATAAAAATTCCTGTTTTGTACCACGCAACAAAGGAAATAAAAAAAAAATGAACACCGGTCTGCAATTTTTTCCCTATTTTTCAGTAAACTGTGTATAGAACCCGGGCCGGGTCTACATACATTTTTGAAACATCTCTTTTATAGCATATGATAAAAGTTCTGGTTTTAAAATTTAGATATAAAAGAACCTTCAAGCCTAGGCTAGGCTTAAGCTAATTTAGTGTTGTATGCATTTATTAATCTAAAATTTTACTGTGCCTGTTGTCCCTTCATGAATCACATTTTGTAACCGGAAAAACTAATATTAAAAAACACAGAAACGAACCATTCGATATCTTGATTATTTTTAAGACTGCCGGGTCTAACAATTACGTAGGTCTATTAAACTTGATGAACTACCAAACTTATTTTATGGTTCTATAAAAAAACTTTGTTGAAATTTATCTTTGTATTATGTAACACATATAAATACATAAGTTTTTTTTCCTTCCTTATTTATTATTAGATAAACAAAGAATAATAAAAATAAAGAAATTATTTAAATAAAGAATTAAAAAATAAGAAATATAAACGAAAAAGGACTAAAAATAAACATAAATAAAAATTAAAAAAAAAACAAAAGTAATAAAAATATAGTTACAAAAATTATTTTTTGTCTTTATAGTTTAATCGTTTTTTATATTTTTTTTACTTTGTTATTTGTTTTAAAAAACAAAAAACAAATAAGAATTAAAAAATACAAATAAAAAATGGAAAAAAAAGTTGTGAACCATTGAAGGTTTGAACCCCTACCTCTCGGATACTAAGTCGAGCATCTCAACCCCTAAACAATCGCGACAGAGTTTTTCACTTCGAAATTACCTATCTAAACATTACAATATACTTATACATTTCCCTTCTAGTAAAAATAAACTTACTTTACAACTTCTATCTGTGACTGTGAATCTGAATAGGTACAACTTTCGAGATGATTATGGAGTTTTTGATAGTTCCTAAAATTAGATAAAATTAGCTTTTTAAAGCAAAAATAATCAGGTTATTATTGTGTTATTTACCCCTATACGAGTTGTTTTTGACTCTGTTTAGACTTTTTTCTTCGTTTTCCATAGTTCAAAATAATATTTATACAATAAAATGTTTATTTCATAAAGAATATTATTAATGAAATAAAATTTTCACAATAAAAATTTACGAAATTATTTACTCATTTTTGTCTATCTACTATAATGCACTCACATAGTAATCAATAAAACCTAAAATCTAATTGTCTATTTGATATTTGCAAATTAAAACAGACGCAGACTGATTTAATAAGAACCGCGAGCAAAGAAGCGGCACAGGTCCATCTAGCAGCACGCCTCGGCGATCACTGTCGTTTCCTCTACGAATGAAAGAGAAGAATGGATAATGGCGCGAGTCGCTATTGAGATCGGCTGAAGAATTCAGAATAAATTTATTTACTAAAAAACTAGCTAATTATTTGAAATTGTAAAACATCAATATTATAATATTTAATATAACGAGTTTGTTCCCTGAAAATCAGAAAAAAACCTTTGACATATAACGCAGAATTTGTTCTGCAAGCTAATTTTGATGGGGGACTTTGGCATTTTTTTTATAGAAAGATTTTGATTATGATGTGTTTTGGGGACATGCATATTATTAGGAATATGTCCAAGAGTAACATATATTTTTTTCACTGCGTTTATTTCAACAGAATGTGCTAAAAAAAGTTTTAAGTAAGGCTCAATTAGCAATTATCAGCCTCTTAATTACGGATTTTCCTATACTCGCGAGGAGTTCACTGCCGCAGTGGCTTCTGCGCGCTGAATACGATTACAGAAACAAAGCAAGTTATGACATGGTTTATTCCGAATGGTTCAATCAAAAATTGGACATCTCAAGCTCCTCCATGCTTCACAAAGTACGTTAAGCCGTTGGTCCTGATTGTAACTGCAATCGCTTTCATTCACCAACCCACATTGGCCCGGCGCGATGGTTTCGTGGCGTTTCTCCTGTGTACCTACCTGTGTAATTACCTATACTTATAAAAAGCTAGAACTGTGCCCAGCAGTAGGACGTTTACAGGCTGTTGATGACTGACGAATCTGTGAGAAAGTGAAGTAGGTATTTCCTAAATTTAGAAGGAAAACTTAAAATCAAATAGTCCTGCGCTGCCCGCATCCATTATATAAAGCATAGTTCGAAGAAATTTGAGCTTATTTAATTCGCTCGATGCTAAGGGCAGTTTCCTAATGATAGCGCAGATCAAATTCGACGAGCAATTAACTGGAGTACAGTTGATAAAAGAAATATTTTATTTATATTACGACAAGCACACTACCCACCTGACGCACAGAATAACTAACAGTCCATCAGAAGGTTCACTCTCGCACAAAAGTCAAGTTTGCCTACTCTTACTATTGTTTCCTGCTTACACGCTAATTTGAAACCTATCATGTGGAACGAGCGTTCATATTCCTTATGGCACCGCTGACTCGAAACCGGTTTGGCTGCAAGAGCATTAGGGTTCTCACTCGTCGATTTATTTAATTTATAGTCTGATTTTTTCCTACGAAAAAAAATGTGATTGGTTTTGCCGCGAATGAAAAAGGATTTGTAATTCTTTGTAGTTTTCTTACATATTATAATTTCGGCTATAGACACCTGCAACACCAAGGGAAAATCACTTGATATTGCAGGTGCGTTGTCATCCCGAGGCCTAACATGAAATGCCGTCCATGCCCGGTAATTACACTGGACCTTTCCCTTCAATCCGAAGCACAGCGAACTGTTTCACGGCTTAAATAAGAAAGGCTGTGGTACCTACCCAGACGACCCTGCATACGGGCCTACTACCTAGTACATGAAAATAATTTGACATAATCTATTTCTGATAGAATTCTATGGTTCTAAGTTTTGTTAAGTCACTTGACTGTGCCGGAAATAAAAGATATTTTATTTTGTTTATCTAGCCATCTCATTAAGCAACCAGAAACATTATCGGCTTAGTTACCCAATCGTATCGCGTTTTGTATACAACAGATCAAATTTCATTTGTCTTCTCAATTACCAAAAAGGTTTCCAGTGACTAATTCAATCTTCAAACCTTTTAAATGAATCACACCGTCAATTTATTTATCAAGTCCAAAATTCAAACCAATTTGATTTATTCAGCTTTAGTAATTGTTTGGAATGGTTAATAGAATTAGTAACAAAGTCAGCATGAGCGACATCAGCAGCCGTTATACCTTTATCACCAGCATATATATGTCCCACTGCTGGGCAAAGAAGTTTGGGCTATAAGACGACCACGCTGGCCCAATGCGGGTGGGTTAAATCGGTTGCAGTAACAACCGGGACCAACGTCTCAACGTGCCTTCGGGATCGACCATGGCGAAAGTGACTTTGTTTTTGTAATAGAAACTAATGCGGTCTAACCACTAAAGGAACAAGCTCCTTATTTGTGAGAAACATATGATGAGTTAAAAATATCACCATGCCCTTTGGTGTGGCTCATAAAGTCAAAAAACTTTTTCCCCCCCGGGACTTAACGGGACTCGAACTGGTTTAGTAATGTATCGACCACTTGACCAGATGGCCGTAAGATGTAAGTTTGTCCACGACGGATTAATTAGTTTCTCTGACTGTACTTGCGTAATTAAATTACAGATTAATTAAGTGCACAGTATAATAGATCAATTAATTAAATTTAAGCTTAATTGTGCTTACCGGCAAACATATATTACTCCAGTAACTGTATCTAAACCAATTAATCAGATACATAATTGCTCTCTGCTCGAGGAGTCCTGAAAAGTTTCGACACCTTTGATTCACTTTCCGTCGAGTTAGTCCTTCAGAGCTATGTCTTTTCTCTAAACTTTAATGAAGGAATTCAAATGAAAAACAACCATATAGTGAAAATACGGCCTTAGATTGTTATCAAAGCTGTTCCAGCTTTACAAAACCGGCCAAGTGCGAGTCGGACTCGCGCAGGAAGGGTTCCGTACCATTATCCATAAACAAGCGTCTACCTGTTGCCGTTATCAATAACGAGCAAAAACAAGGAAAAAAATCACGTTTGTTATATAGAAATTAAATATTTATTTTATTCTGTGTATTGATATTTCTTGATAAAGCGGCAACAGAAATACATCATCTGTGAAAATTGCAACTGTCTAACTATCACGGTTCATAAGATATGGCATGGTGGCAGACGGACGGACGGACGGACAGCGGAGTCTTAGTGATAGGGTCCCGTTTTACCCTTTGGGTACGGTACCATATCAAAACAGATACAGTTAAATCATAAAATGTCTATTGCCTTTTTATCTTACTCAAAATTGTTTCATTTCAAAAGAAAATCTTGATAGTCAAATATGAACAAACGATATTTCAAAACTAGGACTGAATATCTGAAGTTTGATCGCTAAAGTAATCGTTCAAATGGCACTTGTACAATTAGTTGGTTTGAGTCGCTCAAGATAAACTCTCGGACCTATTATAAAGTCTTTAAGAGGCCGAGATAAAATTTAATTTCAATGTCTGTTACAGCGGATTTGCTCAGCGATCGGAGAGATTAATATTGCAAACGAGATATTAAAGGACTTTATCAACCTGGGGGAGCTAATGACAGATTGAGCGATTGCTGAATTGAATTTTTGATGTAGTTTTAGATCTTCGGATATTAAAACAAATCAAGGTTCTTTGCTTGGCTCACTATTGCATAACCAATTGCTTTCAAACTAAAATTGGAACCTTACACAAGTGTATTTCAATATTTAATGTGGATTCTTAATATATTTTTTTTTTATATCTTGATATAATGTTATACAACTTAGATATTTTCATCTCAAATCCAAAGATCTTCAAGAAACATGTCTGTGCGCTCCTTAAGTAATTTGTCGCTATGGTCGTATTGTAAACTTTAATTATTACTACTCATGGTTCAGCTAGCACATAAATATATTAAAGTGTGTTTTGTATGGTATTGACTGTATCCTGTTATGTTTGTTAAATAAAATTAAAAATATATGAAAATGTTTCGTCATGTTTGTTTGAATTATAATTTGAATTTAGACAAAAGAGATAAAACACTGTAACTGATGTAACTATAGGGCCTTTGGAGTTTTTAATTGATATTGAACACTAGTAATATTAAAACCCAAAACCAATACCGGACCGTAGGTTGGGAATCGAACCGCGGCCCTCTAGATTTAATTGTACGAAAAAGTAAACATATACTACCGTCACGTATTAAACCGTACGCTTAATACGAAGAACACAAGTCAGCCAGCCAAACGGCCACTTGTTTGTGAAACAGGCTGAAGTGTTTCCAGACGACTGCTACAACATTTAGTGTTTGTTCGCAACAATCTAGCAACGGAGTACATAGTGGAACAAAGCTCACTATGTCAGACTAATAATAAAAGAGGTCGTGATAGAATTAACTTAGACAAACTTTTTGTAGATTGCAGATCAATTTTGCACATAAAACCAATTTTTTTTTTTTTTTATACCACTAAGGTGGCAATCAAGCATACGGCCCACCTGATGGTAAGCGGTTACCGTAGCCTATGGACGCTTGCAACACCAGGGGTATCACTTGCGCGTTGCCGACCCTGCAAAAACTTTTTCAAACCCTTTTTGAAGAACCCCATGCTGTACTCGTTCGAGAAAATCTCTGCAGGGAGGTCATTCCACAACCTGAGCGTACGCGGGAGAAAGTTTCTCTGAAACCGCACAGTACGAGACCATTTTAGACCAAATTAAGAATAAAACCTATTTTCAGTCCCTGTGTATTAACCCAGAGTTCTCCGGGTACGAAGGCAGGTAATTCTTTGATTGGTGAACACAAACATTTGTTCACTAATCATAACGTAGTTTGTTTCTGATGTTTGTATGGTATAATTCTTTTTTTGTTATTTTGCAAGTTATTTATTACAACATAGTTCAAAAACTCTTACTATTATGTAATATCGAAACTAGGTGTCAGTGTAAAAAATGGTGTGCATGCGGATTGAGTGATCCTATCTTCAATCTTTACAATAATCGACGAGGATTTAGTAAATAATTGTTAAATTCGTCACAGTGAAGTAAAAAAATTGTAAAACCTGAGATAAAACAGATATAGTCAATAAAGTGGATCACTCATACCGCATGCATTATAAAAATGTCATAATGTATATCTCATAATATATAACAGTTCTGCTTCTTATTTATACATCAAAAAATTGTAAAAAATTGTTAAATACCATTACCAAATTATGGATTAGTTTGCATGTCCCGTTTAAAAATTATAACCATTTATTTGGATCACTCACACCGCATGGTGGCCGTATGAGTGCTCTTTAAAAATATCACCTTATGCTGAATATATACATATTATTTTTTTGTATATTATAGTTAAACGTGAGGTTGAATTTGTTAAACAGAGATCTTGACAAAAACTTATAATAGATGGAAGAAATTCAAGTTTTCCGTTTCCTTCAGCATGCCGTCTGAGTGATCCACATTTCGACCTCTATTTACTTTCGTATACCACATACATAAACTGAAGGTATACCCAAAATTGTTAAATTTCATTTACTAAAATTTGGCATATTTTCTGTTAATGTACGTGCGATACTTTAGGAAATATCTCGTTTCGTAAGTTCCTGAAGAAAATGACTGAGTAGGGTGTCTTTGATTTTTCATTGTGTGAGACTATGTGATTATCCTTACTGGGACAGGACCAGGCGTTTTTATTATATTTATTCATATTATTTAATATTTTATGGGAAAGATTACCTTGTGCTCCGAGCATTCTGGATGCCTAAAATTTACAGGGCTGTTGATTGAGACCGATGATTAGTATTCTGGTGCATTTATTTCTATTAATCTTTTTATATTTTATTCACCTACTTATGTGTTATAATGAAAGTTATACATGCTCTGTAAATGAAAAACCACATGTTCTAGAAAACATATATTATAATTAAAAAATCCTATATCATACAGTTTATTGACGGTACAATTTATCTATAAATTATTTACGTCAATGAAGATACTCTCAATATGGGTCTTTCCCTGTCCTCAGATCGGAACTTCGATTGGTAGGAGGAGCGGGAATCTTTTTTCCCATTCCTCCGATTGAATGTTTTTGTTTTTATCACTTACTTAACTTAACCAAAAGTACAGTCAAGCCCATTATACAGGCCATATCCTAAGATCGGTACTCCGATTGGTAGGAGGAGCAGAAATATTTTTTCCCATATTTTACAATTTGACAAGTTGACAGTAGGCATAGTTTTCATTTTCAATTTTTCATAAATATTTCTTTGTTAAAATTTATTACCAGCATTGCGCTAGAAAAAGTATTATGATTATAATCCGCTTTGTAGAAATTATGTAGAAGAAAAAAAAAGCCAACACTGTCGCACGCTTGTATGTTTCAAATATGATACAATCACTAGTACGGTTAAGTGAGGGAAGCATTGTGTTCCGTGTGCGGTTTTCCAGTCTGCCATCGGACCCGTCCCCAGGGTTGTGGATAGGGGATCGCCCCCCTTGAGTGGGCTTTTGTGTACTGGATCAGGGAAATCCGTTGCTCAAGCTAAGGCCCAGGAGTAATAACGGCACCACTGGGTACCCCTCGTGACACTACAGAGACGCACAGGAAAGATAGGAAGATATCTCCTACAAATGGATTTTTTGGAGTTGGTGCTAAGCTGTTACCTGAAACAATAGAAAATGAAGCACCAACTCCAAAAAATACATTTTGAGGATTAAATTTAATTATTTTTCCTTTTTAGTTTTTTGTATGTATGTTATTCGATCATGAATTCACGACAGGACGTTAGGTTCTTACGTGTCATTGGTTTAAATAGCATTTTATTCATTAAAGATAAATTATATTTGATTATATTAAAAATGTTGATTTTAGAATGAGCCAACCAACAACAGCGTATTCGCTTCATCAACTACAGACTAGGTACTTATCTGGAATGAAGAGTAAAAGGTAAATCATGTCGTGTGGTATTTAAAATTAATAAATTGGCGTGTTTTGAAGTTGGTTTTTATTTTTGATTAATAAAAAAAAAAAAATGTATAGTGCTATCGAAAATAAAGGCGATTCTGTTTTTTACAAGCTTTTATTTAGTTTCATCTGTCCCAGTAAGGATATATCACATAGTCTCACACAATGAAAAATCAAAGACACCCTACTCAGTAATTTTCTTCAGGAATTTACGAAACGAGATATTTCCTAAAGTATCGCACGTACATTAACAGAAAATATGCCAAATTTCAGTAAATAAAATTTAACAATTTTGGGTATACCTTCAGTTTATGTAGGTGGTATACGAAAGTAAATAGAGGTCGAAATGTGGATCACTCAGACGGCATGCTGAAGGAAACGGAAAACTTGAATTTCTTCCATCTATTATAAGTTTTTGTCAAGATCACTGTTTAACAAATTCAACCTCACGTTTAGCTATAATATACAAAAAAATAATATGTATATATTCAGTATAAGGTGATATTTTTAAAGAGCACTCATACGGCCACCATGCGGTGTGAGTGATCCAAATAAATCGTTTTAATTTTAAACGGGACATGCAAACTAATCCATAATTTGGTAATGGTATTTAAAAATTTTTTACAATTTTTTGATGTATAAATAAGAAGCACAACTGTTATATATTATGAGATATACATTATGACATTTTATAATGCATGCGGTATGAGTGATCCACTTTATTGACTATATCTGTTTTATCTCAGGTTTTACAATTTTTTTACTTCACTGTGACGAATTTAACAATTATTTACTAAATCCTCGTAGATTATTGTAAAGATTAAAGATAGGATCACTCAATCCGCATGCACATTAAAAAATGTCTAATTTATAGTTCGTTTTTATTTTTATTGGATTTTGTTTAACACCTCGTAAATAGTAAATTGTATCACATGTCTTGACACTATTTTTTTAATGACCTTTTCATATTATTTATTACTATTAGTATCAGACGAGATCTATTTATTAAACATCGCTAATCCTTCATAGCTTCATAATAATAAATAATGGTTATAATTAAAAACAAATTAATCATTTAAATTTTACTAACCATTTTCATGTGGATTAAATGTTAAATCAAAATTTTATCTGTTTACTAATTAGTAGGAGCCGCTGCTTTTACAATTTCGGGCGTGAAGCAGTTTTCGAGGAGTACCTACGCTTTATAGTACAGAGAAATGTAGCCAGACTAAATTAAATTTAACATATACCTCCTACTGAAATAGAGCATAAAAATTAACACGTTGAAACGCGAACTTCCATATTGCATTCTACTATTTGTGGACCTAAAATAAAATTAATTTTAACGAGAATAACAAATGAACTGAAGAGATGTATTTGCAGACCAAAATCATCGCTCAAACACACCGATGTAACGCGTGTACTGAAATCAGAACTGGATTTATACAGTGACGAATCCAGTTTTTTTTTAATTAGCTTAGAGTACCGGCTGATTAGCCAGCTCTGTGGGTTAGTGGTTGAAAGCAACTACCTCAGATCTAGAGGTCCGGAGATCGATTCCCGTGGGGGCTGAAATTTTCTGCTCGGTTTGATTGGTGGTAGGACTTTTCTAAGTCCACCTGGCTAGCTACCACCATCTCACCTACCACGCATTGTTGTGTTCCGGCAGTTCGAGGTAAGATAGCCAGTTCTTCAGTTGAGGAATTCAGGTGTATCTCGCTTCCATCTTCGGCCTTATCATCGGTTACTATCAGATGAGAGGAAGGATAATAGCTACCCCGCTAGGAATAAAAATAATAAAAAAGAATCTGCTTAATTATATCAAAGTTTTCTGTTATACAAGTCAAGAAGTAGGTACCTACTATCTGTTAGCTTTGAATAAAATTATTGATGTCGGGTAAAGTCGGTTATATTCGCGTCGTATATAAAAGATCTTAGCAAAAGATAAATTCTGAAATCGATATTTACCATCAGATTGCTATGCTTGTTGAGTGCGCATCTAAAATCTTATTTGTCAGTAAACATAATGTACATATTTTAGAATCTGAATTCCATTTTAAGAGCTTACGGTCTGTGAATGAATGAATGAACTTTATTGTGAATATGGAATTTAGGTTATTTAGCAGTTACAGTTGCTTATACTTTTCGTCACACCAAATCCTACACTGTGTGCAATTACGTTTTACGTTTATTACATAGTAAGAACACACTAAAATATAACAGAACCAAGTTACGTTGTGCTACGAAACTACAGCGTAGCAAGTACGTAGTCCCTGCGTTACGACGTAGCGTGATATTATTTCTGGTTGGTTGTTGGCAAAATTTGTATACTCGTACATTTCGTCCTTCAATATGAAACTGATTTTGATTTCATATTGAGATAGGGTTGAATCCAAGTAAATGCTTAGAAATAATTAAAAGAAATTAGTTCGCGCCAGATTAGTTTTCTCTTCACGTTAAAAACAAAACTTTGCACCTAAACTTTTTGGAATCCACTAACAGTTTCTACATTTAAAAAGTAACCTTATAACTTCCACTTTGCGCTTTAATACATTCCTGTGAGAAAACAATAACAGAACAGCTGCTGCACTCACGACGACTTTCGAATTTAAAAATGGCTATCGTTCAAGTACGTGCCTGTGCAAAATGCATATTACAGCACACATTCGGCCGAGTGCGTCGGGAACACACGGCTCAATAGTCTGAATAATTAACTTAAGCCATGTTTTTAAACTGCACACGAAAATAATACTGGCTTCTCCAACACTGGAATGCTTCGGCGATCGGGGCATTAACTTTGAATAATTTAGTGATGTACAAGCTATCGAATTAAATTTTTGCGCGTAAATTTTTAAATGTCAATATTACCATGCTTTATTTTATGGGTGTGTAATGTATGGTTTAGTTACATATCGTATACTACTGATAAGATATACTATCAAATTATATAAAACATATAATAGAATCGTTAACTTTTATATAATAAACGAAATCAAATTATTTTAAGGCGAATAACGAACGACTGACATAATATAGTTATTTTATTCCATATAGATTTGTAATAAATATGAAAATTTAAAGATTTCAATGTGTTTTTATTTATTTAAAAAAAGCAGTGATTTGATTATTACATTAAGCACAATTTATATACAACTATAACACTTTATCTTTTTAAAAAAATAAGCTCTAAAAACTTATCATTTCTATCATTGTAGCAGCTATAACTTACGGACTTGGTAATTGAATAAACTTAATATACTTAAAGAAAAAAAGGTAAAAATTAGACTACCATAATATGTCTGTTCAGCCTAATTCATACAAATAAAAAAAACACTTTTCACTTGTTATTTAGTAATTAGATAATATATTTTATTATCTTATTATATCTCTATATTATTATTATTTAAATTAATTTTGAGTGATCTTGACATCCTGTTCAGCCTAATTCAGACAAATAAAAAAACACTTTTCACTTGTTAATTTTGTAATTAGATAAAAAAATAATTTAAATTAATTTTTAACCCCCGACGAAAAAAGATTGGTGTTATAAGTTTGACGTGTATGTTGTGTATCTGTGTGTATGTCTGTGGCATTGTAGCGCCTAATCGAACGGATTAATTTTGATTCGGTTTTTTTCGTTTGAAAGCTGATGTGACTATGATGATTTGTAGCTATAATTTATGAAGATCAGTTCAGGCGTTTGATGACTATCAGCTCATTTTCTACACGATAATAGGATTTTTCTAACTTTTTCAGATCCGATTGATTTCAAATTTCTGAATGCTTAATTCTTCAGAAACTTACAGCAATATGAATAGTCTTAATGAGATGGTGTTAGATAGATGATTAATGACGCCGGGGGTTACTTAAATTTTTAATTTTGTAATTATTAGTTATCTTGACATATTAATGTCAAGATCACTAATTAACTAAGATTGAGATTACTTAACAGTATGTCAATCTTAGATTATTTATTTTATTTCTAAGCCAGTAGTACAGTAATACACCGCGTATCTTTTGGATCGGGCGCTGAACGCAGTTTCTTTGTTTTTTGTCGAGGGACAAGTAGGTATGAAACGGTTATATATTTCTCGTTTGAATTACGACTGCATTCGGAAGTAAATTATTTATTGTAGCATTATCCAAACATTACCTAAGTAATGTTTGGATAACATTTAAATAAACATTTTTTTTTTGTTTTCTTACACTCACACCTATTATCTAGCCCAAATTAAGCATCATTAATAACTTTTAACGACTTAAAGAGCTTTTAGTAAAAAAATGTTACTATAACGTGAAAGACTTCTTAATGGATAAAAATAAATGTTTATATGATTGAGCCAAATGACTTTATTTATAAGATAATTAATTAATAATTGAATGACCATGACTTTCTGACATAATAATAAATAGAATTTTGATATTAAAATTTATAAATGTAGGTTTATATAATGCACAATTTATCTTTATGCTAAATAAAATTGCATGCTAATTTTGTATGCTATTATTGGCGAAAACACGTAGGACGAAGGCTAAATATTATTGTAACATTAACATTGTGTAAAAATGATGTATACTCGTGTTTTACAAGTAAAAATCTTATCTTATCTTATCTTGTGGTATGGATACTAGATAAGACATCAAAAACGGCTAGGTTTAAGATTATTATTCTAAGATCTAGTCATTCTGAATGCTGATAACTCCCCAGTCAATCAAGCTGTCCCCAATCCAATTAGTTCATTAAGTTAAGAAAAAGTTATCGTGATAATCATGATGAATGCGCGTAAATTGGATAAAGCAAACTTAATCGTCCCTCGTTTGAGCTCCGCTTGTGAATGAAACGGAGGCACTTAATTGGTAAACCTTGCCCATAGACAAACAGAAGGAACGGTGGTTCGAATCTTAAATAGGGGCCGCAGATAAAAGGTTGTGCTCACATTAACTAGTTACAGGAATCACAGTTGAGGATATTGATACTTTTTGTATCTAGCTAACCTTATTCAACAGGTTAGTGGAATAGTTAGTGACCATTTTTTTACCACTAAGGTGGCAATCAAGCATACGGCCCACCTGATGGTAAGCGGTTATCGTAGCCTATGGACGCTTGCAACACCAGGGGTATCACTTGCACGTTGCCGACCCAATAAAAACCTTTTTTCTCTGAACTAGAAGTCCCAGATTCGAGTTCCGGTAGACAATTATGTTTTCGATGAACTCAAACATCTATTTAGAATATATTTGAACTATTTACGTATAAATTAATATGTTATTATATTTATGTGTTATTCTTTACGGATATCAATAAATTGACCAACTAAGAAATAACTACCAAGTGGGCGACAAAATTCGTGCAGTGGCATCTAATTGTTGAATAGATGCACGAATCGAATTTTTTAGATGCCCACTTAGTATTTTCGTTTGTTAGGTTAGGTTCGTATGATGCTCAGTTAAATACAAGTCATTCTTTACTGACGGTCACTTAATTCAGAAAGCTCTATCCCGTCTACCCAGCAATTTTTCTAGTTTAGATATATTTCAATTACTAAATAATTTTTCAAATGTTATGTTAAAATCAAAATTAAGAATATTTGAAAGCAATGCCCTAACTTAACCGAATCGTAGGTAAGTATTTGTAAAAATACTCGTTTCGGATGTTGAAATAGCACATTTCGAGACTGTAGGGTGGACGTTAGCTCATAACGCAAATACAGATAGACTAGAGGAATTTCACAGGGATATCCCAAGTCCTGGGTAGCTCAGATGGTTAGAGCTGTCGCCCAGATTGCGAAAGGTCGCGGGTTCGATCCCCGCCTGAGGATGTGAAATTTTTCTAGTTTAGATATATTTTAATTACGAAATAATTTTTCAAACATTTATGATAATGTTAAAATCAAAATTAAGAATATTGTAACCCTTAGTTTTATTGAAATTTCAGTCCCAAACTTATATTAATTGGTGGAATCTAAATATACCTAACTATACAGCATAACAAGAGAGCAAAGCGTACCTATAAAATGTTTACTAAGAAAATACAATTTTCACCCCGGAAAACGTATCTTACATTCGGATCCCGCCTTTGTATTCCAACATAACAATAATCATAATTAAGAAACCAAATAAGCGTATTACGTACTGCGGAATGTTTTAAAATCCTTCAGGCAAAGCAAATATTTAACATAGACAGGAAATTTCATTAAGCTGCTACTAATTAAAGAGCAGTATTGTGGGAGCATTTCATACTAACCGCCGTAATGTGGCCGAAACGAATTACGCGAACGCAATGCGTACATGTCGTTCATTAAGCACATAGCGTTCCCTTTGACTCCTAGTGTACAGTCGACAGCAGATTAAGCATAACAATTTGACCTTGAGACCAACCCTTATTGCGTTTGTAATAAAGGCTGCTTTCCTATAGCATCTGCTAGAGATGTGGGCTAAGTTTGAATAACGTCGGCGGGCGTGCAATACCGCGTAAGAGCATTTCGCAATACCGCGTATTTACAAAAGTCGCAAAATGAAATATCGCGTCAGCGGCTTATTAGCGCTGATTCGCTTCATATTAAATTCTCATTAACTCCGAGAAATCCCAAATAAGCTAGTCCCAATAAGTTCATTCAAAGAAATGTGTAGAAATATCCAAGATATAATCTTTTTTCTTCGTTTTTTAAATAGCCTCACCATGGCCTCTCTTGTGCAAGAAGTGCAGGTCGGTTTTCGAGGCATGTCGATATAAATTATATCATTCGTCGGGCTCTTGCTACCTCCGGGGCTCCTGCTGCTCTGGAGTCTAACGGCTTAGCGCGATGATGGGATGAGGCCTGACGGAATGACTCTTGTTCCTTGGAAGATGGGTAAGTCTTTGGTGGGACGCTACTTGTGTCGAAACCTTAGCCATGTACCATCTTTCAAACACTTCATCGACCAGGATCGGCTGCTGCTTCTACTGAATCCCTAAAACGGCGCAAATGTACTGGTTTATCTGGGGACTACATATTTGAGCCATTTGGGGTTTAGATTTTAGGACCTTGGGGTCCAAGAGCACACGGACTTCTTAGGGACATTGCAGGTCGTCTATGTGAAACTTTAAGTGACAATGAGGCTGGTATTATGGCACAAAGATTAAGCCTCGCAATTCAGCGAGGTAATGCGACGAGCCTTATTGGTACACTTCCTGTTTCGCAAGATTTAGGTGGTGTTTATTATTTGTAAGTTTCTTTTTTTATTGTCACGTTTTAAGCTTTGTAAATATTAGGTTAGTGTTATAAAGATAAGTTTTTTTATACTTAATTATGCATACATTCTAATAATGGTAATTAAAACTAAATTGATGAAACTATTCAAATTTAAAAGTTATGGAATATTGATGAATTTTTACAGTTGAGAAAATTTACCAAAATAGTCATTTCTTTCTAAAATTTATCAGGAGGTCAGTTTCCCGGGTTGAAATCCCTCTTATGATTACAAATTGCGGCTATCTGTATTGTAGTAATGTATGTCAATTATGTAGTAGGTATGTTTCGCAGACCCTTGTTTATAGAGTTGAATATCTTGATGGTCCCTTGCTTATACATATATAGAATGTGTGTTTTTGTTAATTATAATATAATAATTATTTACTTAATCGTTTGATATTCGTCGCAAGCACAGCAATAGACATCCAAATAAATTAATATTGCCAATAATGCGAACTACCATGCGTTCTAGAAATGTTACCTTTATTCTTTCTTATTTTCCTTATTCTTCTTCTTATTCTTAAATTCTTTCTTATTCTTAAATGCTTTCTTATTCTTAAATAATTTCTTATTCTTAAATTCTTTCTTATTCTTCTTAATGGCTGTAAGAACTAACAATAAATTACCAAGCGACAAGCGATTGGTGCCATAAAATGGGTCACCTATCACCTATGTGTTCGACATACTTACGGGATGGCTGGATATACTGTTATGATGCCGAAAACAAAAGACAGTCTGCTCAGTGGGAGTTTCCTTATAAGGAGTTGCCAACTAAAGTGAAGAGACAGCAAAGCGTGGGAAAAAGATGGTAGCCTCGTTCTTCGGAAGGACAGGTCATTACGCAATTGTTTTAGTTAGAGGATCGAAAAACAGTTCTGTTGAGTGGATGAATTATAGACAAGATACTGTTGTAAAGTCACCTTAAAATACTTATGTGGCAACAATAAGAAGATAGCTTATTTTCTTAATGTTGCCACATAAGTATCTTGTATAGTATATTTTCCAGATAAGCGCCCGTTGTCTGTGAAACGCATCACACAAAATATTTTCCTTTGCCTGTCACTAATGAAAAAGTTTTTTATTCAGGCCGAGGTTAAATTAAAAATGGCGGACGGCAGTAACGAACAGACCCCCAGAGATAGGCAGCGCTCCTGGTCAGTTAACTATCCTAAAGCTATGTACGCCGTTGTTCTCTATGTTGGAAAGAATAATTGAATTTGAAACTTACCTTTTACTTTTAGATGTTTTTATCAGCTATTTAATAATACAAAGCTCAGTTTTCATTGGAAACTGTTGGTGGACAGCACTTTTCATAGAATACGCATCCTACACCATAACCAAGAGTAAAGGTTATAAATATTATTCACTGATTACAACCCCATTTAAGTATTAAGATTGAAACAGTTGTCAGAAAAGCACACAACCTGATGGTACCTAAATGGTCATCACCAGCCTATATACGTCCAACTGCTGGGCACAGGCCTTCCTACATGGGAAAAGCACTTAGGCCATAACACGACCACGCAGGGCCAATGTGGGTTGGTGCGTTAAAGCGGTTGCAGTAACAACCGGGACCAACATCTTAAAGTGCTTTCAAATTTTGCAATAAAAACGCTTTACGGGGGTGAGCTCACGTTGAATTGGATGATTGGATGTATTCATTATGATTGTATGCCTGACCTGACGTTTCGATTACTTTACAGCGATCGTGGTCAGGGCGGGGAGACAAATGCTGTAATCTTGGTTCTTTGTCGCGTGGTTACTTAGTTCTTAGTTCCTACTGATGTTCATATCATGAAATTACTTTTTCTATATTCTCTTGAGATTTTTTTGAAAATAGCACCTTTTTGAATATATTTCAGCATTTACTTCTAAATTTTTAGATTAAGTTTTCGTTAATATGAATTCACGTTGTATCTGTAAACTTTGTATAATGTTTAAGGTATATCTGTAAGAGCGCTTGTTTGGCATCCTTATGTCAGGGCTCACAGGTGTCAGTCGAAAACCAGCGCTTGACGTATAGTCTGGCATATGCTGAACTGACGACCTACTTCAGTGTAACATAGATGCTATAGTAAATTAAGTACGGTTTGATAATTATTTATTGTCCATTGAATACTGTCTATGTTTCTATTATTTTCTGTATTTTCTGTATCTATTATTTTTTTTAGCACTGAATAAACTTCATTTCTTTCTTCTTTCTTTCTTTCCGAAGCACGGAGGAGCTCGAGATTACGAATTTAGGTTGATCCATCCGGGATTGACCATGGCGAAACTTGCTTTGTTTTCGTAATCGAAACCGGAGTGCTCAAACCACTACGCCACCCAAAATATTGGATTACAGACTGTACTCTGCGAGGCAATGATTAACAGCAGACCCTTTGATATACGTCCAAACAGAAGCGGATGAAATGAAACCTTTAACTCAGGCTTCGTTCATTCAACCTTTAGTTAAGGTATCATCAACCTTTAGTTGAAGTATCAGTAGAATCGCTGTCGCCAGAAGCAGCGTGTTGATTTTAGGCAAAGACGCTGCAAATATCTGAGCAATTTCATTCGGCGAAATTGTCCTGACCATTACTCTTCCCTTGGTATTGGGGATATTGTCCTTGTAGGTCCTGCAGATAAAAGATAACGCTTTTATCTGCATGACCTTTATTTATTTATTTATTTATATATGGACAATAGTTTATAACGCCTACTTAGAAATACTTGAAGTTCTCAAACTTCAACGAGTGGTGAGATAAACGTTGCTATAAAAACATTAAAAAGTAGAAAGCGGTGAAGAAATTGGCAGGTTACACCTAGTGCTCCGGTGGCGTAGCGGTTATCGCGTCTATTCGTACCCTAGGAGACGCGAGTTCAATTCCCGCCAGGAGCATACAATGTTTTTATCGTTTTCTTTCTATAATTGTATTTCTTACAATAAATAAATGCACAAAAACAAATATTTAAATGTACGAAAAAGATAAAAATAAACAAATTTTAAATATATCTTCAATCAACCGCTCTAAGCATCTAATCCAGGATCATTTTAAAATTTCTACTCGCTTTGAGATTCATAAGGTGTACAGTGTATTTAATTCCTGCTATAGTATGTATAAGTAGGTATCCGATAACGGAAACCGTACGGACAAAAATGGCCTAATATTTTACTAGTATTTAGCAACTTCACTGGTATTATCATAGTTTTCGTCTGACAGTAATGAATTTATTTTCGGAATCTTTTTAGGAAAAACATTCGTGGGAATTTTAAATGGCGGACAGCCAACAATGATTAACAAACCACCTGTGACCGCAAATGCAATTTTCCCGGTTATTTCGCTCTTTTGCTCTATCTAGGTGACTGACCCCAAATATATTGCATGTTTAAATCTTTGTATGATCGACACTGTCAATATTCTATTAGAGAAAGACCAAACACGCTACATCTGCTTGTAAGTTTCTGAAGAATTAAGCATCCCGCAGACTTTTTGATGGTATAGGATCAGCATAAGGTTAGTATGTCATGGGAATGTCACTGAAGTGACAGTACACCAAATTTGAAGTCAAACTGATTTGTGAAAGTTAGTAAAACCCTTCTATCATGTAGGAAATTAGCTGATAGTCATTAAACGCCAGGACGATCTTCATAAATTATAGGTAAGAACCATCTCAATCACGTGAGCTTTCAAACAAAAAAACCATATCAAAATCGGCCCATTCGATTGAGAGCTACGATGCCACAGACAGACAGATACACAGACAGACACGTCAAACTTATCACATCCCTCTATTTTCGTCGGGGGTTAAACAAAAGTCACGAGCATAACCTACTAATTATCGTTGATTACCTCGAACCTCGTATTTAGGCTTGTAGTCACCCAACTTCTGAGAGTTTTAGGAGTCACGAGTTTACAACTCATCGTACGTCAGGGTAATAAAACCGCAGTCTCATTCCACCACGCATTGTCAACAAGCTGCGGAATTAATGACGCTCTCGATAAAGTTAGTTCCCGCTTGCTACGGAGCTATTGGTTCTATTATAGCAAAGGTAATAATAATAATAATATTCATAGACTAACACCTATTATCTATCCCAAAGTAAGCATCATTAAGAGAGCTTGTGTTATGGATTACTAGATAACGGAGAAATTATAATAATAATATGTATACAGGGTGGTGCCGTCAATGCGACAATAACTTTAAACATGGGCTATATTAGTCCATAGAAATGGTTTGCCACTTTCAAAAATATCGTATTCATTTGATAATTTCATGACATTTGTATGAAATAATGCTGCCAACGTTACACTTTTCCATTTGCTGAGAAAATACGTTGAGTGGAAGATATCACTTTTCCCTACCTCTCTTAAAATATATTGATATTTTATATTAGTTCCAGTCGCTAACTTAGATGTCATTTGGAAACAAACCCCGGTCCGAACTCCACGTTAACTCGGAGTAATAATGTTCTCGAAAGTTGCTTCTTTCAACATTGTGCTTTAGTCGGACGCCGCTTCCACATCGAGCCACCTGAGAAATTACTTCCAAGTTTTATTACTTGAGAGATCCATGCGGAAATATATACCTATACCTACTATCTCTAAAATTAAACATGAACCACCATTTACGAAAGGTAGAGAACTTGAAATTTATTTAATTGATTTTTTAAGTGGGTTACTTTTTATATATATATATACTCTTTATTGCACTATAAAAATTACAAAAACATTGTTGAGGTTTCGGAGATGATTAAAAGACGAATACCAAAGTTGTAATGAATTTATTCCTAATTCACGCTTGTATTTATACTAAATCTGTATTAAAAATATTTACATTTTGCGGGTCAGCTGATTGCCGTCAGCTGACTGAGAAAGGGAACAACGCGAGTGAGCAGGATAGCACACACATAAATATCCCGGCCGGTCCGTCGTCTTCTCAGTGCCGCCAGCTTGCGCAGCTAGTCACCACGCTGGTTGCCATTGCAGATGAAGTCCAAGGCATATAACTATCGCGGCGCACGTTAGCCGCGTCAGTTTGCTTAAGAGCAAAGAGAATATAAAACGCTACGCTATAAGAGACGGGACTTCAAGGAAAAAAAAAATTCTATGGAACGTGCACGCCAGACTCATACCAATATAATAAAAATTCAGCCAACAGTCTGGCAACAATAATGCCAACATAAGCAATGTAAATGAAAAAAAAAATGAAAATGGTTTTATTTCCTTAATAAGTTTTGCTTACAATGGTCGGGTTGGGAACTTCCTTTTAAGTAAGATAATACTTGTGCCAGGAAGCCCCGCTCCTTTATAACAATAAGTAGGAACATAATATAACACAGTTTAATATAACATAGTAAGTACGCTAATACTTAAGTTCATATATAATCTGTCGAGTGAATGAGCGTACGTGCGTGCGCGCGTGCGTGCGTGAGTGCGTGCGCGCGCGCGCGCGCGCGTGTGTGTGTGTGTGTGTGTTTGTGAGTGTGTGAAAGTGTGTCTTATTAGGGTGTGTGAGATATGTGTGATACATGTGTCTACATTACGGAATGTAGTAGCTTTTGTGTGTCTTCATAATTTAAATTCTTTAGCCATTGTAACATCACATTTTTGCAAGCATGTTGTGTCATCGGATATATGTTCAACACTCTATTTATTTTGTTATATAGATCTGTCGAAGCTCTCGAATACTGAATCTTTGCAAAATATGTTTTGACTGTTTTGTGAGTCAGCACCGCTGTATGATGCCTTCTTTTGTTTGGGACCACGGACCCAGAACTACAACATTCGTTGCAGTTCCGGGCTTTGTGTCTCCTTGTTACCGCAGACAAAACATACAGTTGTCTAACAGTCAAGGTATCTGCCAATGCATACAGTTCAGTAGTAGGGAATCTTCTTGGCTTCTGGTACATTACTTTTAGCAGTGCTCTTTGTGCTCGTTCGACCTCTATGAACCTGGCCTTTTTAGCTCCACCCCAAACTAGTATACAGTAGCCAATCACTGACTGACCCAAGGCAATATAAACTTTATCTAGCAACTCTTTAGACGCTATGTTTCTCAGTACTCTAAATATCCACATCAGCTTTCTAATTCTACCAGATATGAGTTCTACGTGAGTATACCAAGACAAGTTTTGGTCTATCATGATACCAAGATATTTCGTAGATGTAACTTTTGATATGCAAGGGCAGTCACATTGATTTATTATTGGATATTTGCATTGGTGAATACTCATTTTGAAAATTTTGTTCGGTTGCGAGTTATTGTAGATACTGAAACACATATAGTTTGTTTTTGATACATTTATTTTTTATTTATTTTATTTATTTATTTTTTAAATTTCAGAAATTACAGGTAGGTACACATTACAAATCCGTAAATTACTTACTTCTATTAGCTATATTAGAAATCTTAAATAAAGTGTAATCCTGCAAATAAAGAGTTGCCAGGGGTTCTCAAACTAGGCAGAGCCTGTATCTTGAGAAACCAATTAAATACATAATTATTGATTTAGATCGACTTACACCAGGTTAAATATAAAGTGCAAAATATGAGTGAAATGTTTGTCTGTGTGTGTGTGTGTGTGTGTGTGTTAGTGTGTGAGTGTATGTATGTGTGTGTCGGTGTGCGTTTGTGTGTATGTGTGTTATGTGTGCCTGAATACTATAAAAAAAAGATAGATTGTAGTAAATAATATATAAAGTTTTACACACAGATCTTTTCCGTGTCCTCGTAGTTCAGCTTCAAGAAAAGAGATGTGATTAGCTTCCTTACTTTATTTGACTTGTAGTTTTTTATGTCACAGCGGATATTCAACGAATTATAAATTTTTAGATGAGCTATTCTGGGAAATCTCCTTGCAAAACTAGTCTTAGTATATGGAACAATAAATTTAGAGGTTCTTTTCCTTGAATTAACATTGCAAGCCTTAAGATTATGGGTAAACTTATGCATGTGCAAGCAAACTAATGAAAAATATAGTTGCCGGACTCTGAGTACTTTTGCCTCTTGGTATAATAAGTCCGTAGAGAATCTAAAAGGTTTCCTTAGCATCGTCTTAAGAATTGCGCGCTGGGCTCTTTCTATTATCAACATTATAGTTTTAGAGCTACCTCCCCATACTTTAATGCAATACGTCAATATTGACTGACAAATAGCGTAATAAACTTGGCGCAATATAGTCATATCCGCACAGTTGCGAAGTTTAGCCATAACACCAGTTAATTTTCTAAGTCTACTTGACAGTCCCAAAATATGGTTTTCAAAGGAAAGACGCTCGTCCAGTTGTATACCAAGGTACTTTATTGTATTGCATCGAACGAGTGTGTCACATTGACATGAGGTTAAAGGGGAGAAATCATTTGTCATACATGAATGGACCTTTAGATCTGGAAGTCCTGGTGGCCTAGATGATGCTGTTTTGTGGAAACATAAATATTTAGTTTTCGTAGTGTTCAAAGTAAGGAGATTCAGTTGTAACCATTTTGCCAATAAAGAGAGGCCTTCCTCGGCATGATTATGTGCTGAGATCCAGTTACTACCGTGGAAAAGAATAACGGTATCGTCGGCATAACAAATGATGTCGGATGATGGTAGTTTTAAATTATGAATATCATTCATATACATAATAAACAAAGTTGGCCCCAAAATGCTGCCCTGAGGAACACCGTAACTAATAGGTCTTGAAGTACTTTTTTGTGTGTTCACTTTAACAATCTGCTTCCTGACACTAAGGTAACCTTCAAACCAGCTTAAAGCCAATCCACGAATTCCAAGATATTCCAGCTTACGAAGTAGTATTTTTGTTGACACTGTGTCGAAGGCTTTGGCTAAGTCCAAGAATACGCCTAAGCATACAGAGCCTTCATCCAAACATGCTGAAGTAATATTAGTGAGTAAAGTTAATGCATCCTCGGTAGATTTATGTCTGCGGAAACCAAACTGTCTTTCAGAAAGTAAATTATGCTTCTCCAAGAAAGCCACAAGTCGTTTGTTTATGATTTTTTCTAGAAGTTTAGAAAAGGAGCTGAGAAGAGAAATAGGTCTGTAATTGCTAGCAGCATCCCTAGGGCCATCCTTGTGTATTGGCACAACAGACGCAGTTTTCCAAATGGAAGGAAAGCAGCCAGATGACATACTCAGATTGAATAAGTAAGTGAGTGGTGAAAGAATACAACCACTGATTGATTTGATTAGGATGCTAGTAAATCCATCTAGTCCCGGGGAACTGTCGGGCTTAAGATGTTTTATGAGAGTATCAACTTCATATTCATCAGTGGGAGAAAGGAAAAATGAAGATTGCAGACCGCCGGTTGTGTTAAAGCTGGATGCTAGACTTTCCTCGGTTTCACCCATTTTGGACAATATATTATGTGCTAGACTTTCTCCAATTGTCGAAAAGAAATTGTTACAGAGGTCTAGCGATTGCAATGGATCTTCAGAACCAACGAGCAGGTCCTTTGTCTGGTTCCCCTTTTGCTTCATATGGCAAATAGATTTTATGGTATTCCACAGCTTTTTGGGATTATGCCTATTACTATTTAAATTATCCCTATCGTAATCACTTTTAACTTTATGTAAGAGCTTGTTACAGAAATTACGATATCTCTTGTATGTTATTTGGAGAATTTCATCGTTAGGGTGTTGTTTTAGTAAGTGATGCAGGTGGTCTCTATGCCGAGTACAACGAAGAAGACCAGGGGTCATCCAAGGAGCGAGACTGTGTTTACTTCTAGAGGTACGAATTGTGCGGGAATTACTACACACTACATTCAATGTCAATAGATTATTTTTCAGCCAATTGGCTACATCTTTAAGTCCATTTTCTGCTATCTTATGTACTCCTTCCCAGGAAGTGCCAGAGAAGACAATTGCGGTATCATCAGCATAAGAAAATATTTCAGCATTTTGAAGAGTTAGGTTAGTAAGTTCGTTGATGTATATCAAAAACAATGTCGGGCCAAGCACACTTCCCTGCGGGACACCATAAGTTATACCACAGTCATCACTGACATGCGATCCTATTTTAACTTTTTGGGTTCTGTTATTCAGGTAACTCTTAAGTAACAACAAAGGAACTCCCCTAACACCAATATTTTCTAATTTTTCCACAAGCATGGGGACAGAGACGGTATCAAAAGCCTTTTGCAAATCTAGAAATACTGTTATACATTTTCTGCCTCGGTCTACATGATCAACAATTAATGAGGTTAAAGCAGTGACTGCATCTTCTGTTGATTTTCCAGGTCTGAATCCAAATTGAGAGTTAGATAATATATGAAAATGAGTAAGATATTTCATTAGTCTATTATTAATTAGTTTTTCTATTATTTTTGAGATGGAGGGTAATACGGAAATTGGCCTATAGTTATTGACATCGTCCTGCCTCCCACTCTTATGTATTGGCGTTATGATGGATTTTTTTAATGGTGGTGGAAAAACCCCCCCTGTGAAACACAGATTAGCCAAGTGAGTTATTACAGGAACAACTTCAACCCGAGCAAATTTTAAGAAACGAACTGGTATATTGTCCCATCCCGAAGAGCTATCACTTCTTAGATTCACCAGTATACTATTTACTTCTTCTGGATCAGTATCTAACAGAACGAACGATGATACACGTGAGTTCGTTGAACTAACAGGCTTTCGGTTGTCATTAAAGGGGAAATTTTAACTGAATTTCTTCTGCAAGGCGTTACCCAATACTGGAGAAATATTCATTTACGTGGTTGACGGATTCTTTTGGCGTTGCTGTAACATTAAGTAATTCCATGTTTTCAGTTTTAACCGGTGTTGTATTTGTTAAGTGTTTTATATTTTTCCAGAGACACCTTGAGTTTTTAGCTGATTTTTCCAGCTGTTCTTTATCAAAATCACGCTTTACTTTTTTTATGATCCTATTGCAATGATTGCGATACCTTTTGTACGTTATTTTTAAGATTTCATTTTTTGGATCCGTATGTAGTTGCTTCTGCATTTTATTTCTGTTTCTTATGCATCTAAGGATACCAGGAGTAATCCAAGGCTTAATTATGCGTTTGCTACGAGGTAAATGTATTGTAGTAGTGTTTTCTAGCAGGGACTCTTTTATTTTTTCAATTAATATGTTAGTGATACTAATAGGGTCTATACTACAGGTAAGACTTGATATATTCTTCATTTTTAAGCTTTCTAGAGCACTTTCATAATCTATACTAGTTTTATATTTAGGGCACGTGTTTTTTAAAGTACTATTAGTTAAGCATAGGAGTACCATGAGGTGGTCAGTTATTGTAGTATTAAGAACAGCTATTCGGGCAGTAATTTTAAGTTTTTCATGTATGTATGTCAAGTTTTTCAATATACAGTGGTCTAAACAGTTATTCTCTCTGGTTGGTATGCAATGTCCTGGTAGTAATCCCTGCATTGATAACAAATCCAAATAACTAATCCTGTTTTTACGTTCGTAAGATTGTTCTGTCAACCTGGGAATAATATTAATATTAATATCACCCAGTATTGATATGTTTTTATGTGATTTCAGAGTGTCTAGATGGTCGCTAAGCGAGTCTAGGAAGATATCGGCATTTGTGTTTGATGGAGATCTATAGATTCCGAGAACAATTATTTTATTAGTTATTTCTAGCTGTAAGCAAGATGCATGAGTCAGATTAATTTCTTTGACAGTAGCAAAAATACTATTTTTAACATAAATAACTACACCATCACATTGATTAATATGACGAGTAGTAGCATAGGAAATATAGTTCTTAAGGATTGGTACTGGCTTGTCTGGACTTAAACGGCATTCCGTTAAGATTATTACATCTATCTGTGAGTTAATGCTAGACATTGTTAGTTGTAGATCGTTCATATTTTTGTAGATGCTTCTTATATTTTGGGTAAGTATGGTTAAGTCTCTTCCTTTAATACGTATGTGTTTTGATAGATCATCAATATCGCAGTTAGCAGAATAAGCGATTTCAGTTTCGTCTATTTCATTCAGAGTTTGGAAGGGCCTATCCATCTTTAGTTTTGATTAAATACGCAATTGTATCGAAAGTTGATTGAGGAATGAGTGATATAATTTTATTTCTAAGCCTGGTGTAGATAATAATATGATTCAATGGCATATATTGTAAATACATATGTACACATAATATCATGATTGATCGCATATTTTTTATAAGGAATAGTATTATTGTTTTACTTGAGTGAAAAACTGTACAATAGCAGGACGGAAGTGTATGAGTGTACCATTCATTTATGTGTGCAACAAGCACAGACAGGACTAATTTGTAGACACTGAGTAACAAGCTAAATACTATAATTACTATTTCTGACAGGTAGACACGTAGAAGCAACAATTGTAGGTTTATAATTTCATAACATAGGCGAAAAAAGAAATAAATTAATACTTTGTACTTATTGAGTCATAAGTCTTGCATCAGGTGATGAACTTGAGTTTCGCTCGTGATTGTGATTATCCGTAAGTTCTCATCCTTTCTCACATATACTCTACCGTAGGCAGTCCAGCAAAATTTATAGGATTTTGATTTTGCAAGGTCTCTAGCCAAGAAGTGAAGACGGGAACCTCGAGGTGTTAAGTTTTCCGATACGTAGATTGGGGTATCTTCAGAGACGCGAAAACCAAGATGCTTTGCACAAAGCTTAGTTTTGTGCTTAATGTTGAATAATTTACTCGTCTTCAGTATTTCCATTTTAACTAGTGTGGAAGATGTTTCCACAACAATCGGAGTATTCCTAACCTCTTCCTTCTTTCCTCGAACTCGGTAGATGTCCTTAATGTCTGGTTCTTTCAGATCAAAACCAACACTTTTCGATAGACACATAACCATTTGAATTAAATCCTCTTTGGTTTCATTATTTTTTTTTGGCACATTTTTAATTTCGAAATTACCTTTACGACGATCTCTCTGCATGTCCTCCATCTTATCTTCGAGTAAATTTATGTATTTTCTATCCTCAATCACCTGGTTCTCCAGTACATTTATTTTCTTTTTGAACTCTTCATTCTGTGCAGTTAGAAAGGCTATTGATGTCTCAATGTTATTATTTGTCAGTTGAATCTCCTTAAGTGTCGGTACAATATCCTTGAACTCTTTTTTAGCAATAAAATTTTTGAGCAATAAAATAGGGATGTGCTTAGTAGGGATTAGAGATATACTTTAGATTTTTATCGATAGTTATAGGTGTTTGAAATTAATATACAATGGTACTTGAAAAACTTTTATTCAGTATAATATACAATATATCAAGCTTGACTACTATGACAACATGGTAGGTTGTTAGGTTGACAGGTTGACGGTAGGCGTGTGAATCGTCCTGGATCGGCCATCAACTCCGATTTGGATTCCGACTACACCAAAAATATGTTGCGATTTTGTTGTCGATTGGTACCTACACCAAATCCTTCCCTGTCAATTGAGCCCACTGTTTACATCTGCGAAAAAAATAAAGTGGTTTATTTAATGGGCACGACATCGATAGGGAAATAAAATTGTACAGACAGCACTATTTTTTACTTAGGTCGGTAGGTAAATGTTACTTTTATGTACTGAAATTTGTACTAAAATCACTATTTAAACAATAATAGCTTTAGAATAGAACTAATTAACAGTCATTGGTACTTACCGATCATCATTGAGAGGAAATTCAGACATAATATGTTCGTTTTACATTAGCCGCCAGCGTGTCTTTAAATTACATATTTCTTAACTTATTCGTTTACTCATTTAGTTTACTTCACATCACACACAATCCTTTTTGGGTCAAGCTTATTTCTTGAGGCAAAACACTCGTTTTTAATAATAATTTACATTAATTTCTGATTTTAGAAAATTCTACAACACAACTAAATGAAATGTCAAACGTTTTGAAAACAAGACAACAGCGACAGAGACAGATGACAGATTTAAATCACCTGTTTATGAAGAGCGTCGACCACCATATTGATTGTATGGATAATGCCTTCTTTCGGATTGAGGCGGATTATACCGCCATTACTGAGCATGCACGTTTCATACAATTTTTTCTTCTTACGAACTTGCGCTAGACTGCTTAAGAGCGCGGCCCGTGCGGTCGTGCGCAGGAAATGTTCTTAGTATGCTAGGTAGCTACAACATGATTCATAAAATAAGTTAGCAAAGGAGGTGGTGGTTTTACATATTGATTAAGCTTTCTTAAAAATTATGCTTTTCAAATTAGGCGTGTCCTTTGTAGTCTTATTTGGGAGTTAAAAATAAATCACTAATATCATGATAATCAATAAAAAACAGACTAGAGCGCGTAGCAAATTTGGACCGAACTAACTTCTAATTGATATTACTTGATGTCATAGAATCTACCTCCTTGTTAGTTAACTCTAATGATAGTCGTAATAAACTACCATGTAATTTTTTTATACTACAACGGTGACAAAGATGCGAAAAGCATAGCACCTAGAGCACTGCTCAGGTGCTGCGTTATATTGACAGCATAGGAGACTAGTGAGCTCTGGCGACCTTACTCATCGCAGCAACACAACACTACAATGTAGTAGGAAGTATAGTATGCGCACTATAAAAAATAATTTAAAATTCCGACTTCAAAACCATAAAATGGCAAGTGAAGCACCGGCTCCAAAAAAATTCGTTTTTATGTGATAAAAGTATACCTACTTCTATTATTGTGTTTCTTTTTACTTTTTAATGGTTTGAATCTCGGTTTTTAATTTTTCTTTCGAAAATTTTTTATTTCTTTATTTTTATAATTTCATTTAGCTAGAGTCCAATTGCAAACGTTGAAACAACATGCATAATAATATTTCTTTCTATCTTTCTTTCGTTTTAGAATAACAATGTCTAGCCAATGACACGATTTCTTTGTGACTTGTACACGCTTAACTCTTTATCACATAAACTACTGAAACAATTTCGATGAAACTTGCACAGTTCCCTACGTGCTATGCCTAAGTTAGACTATATTTAGTCAACCAATAATCCGACTTATAGGTCTTGCACAAGAACTGTGCAATTCGGACAATATAACAAACGAGCCGAATTGATAACCTCCGGAATTGTGGACAACGTGGTAACTACGCGGGTAGCTTCGCATTAGAGCGCGATGCAACTTCAGTGCGAACTAGATGTTCTACCCTAGTGGATGGTGCTCTACCCTAGTCGATGGTGCTCTACCCTAGTCGATGGTGCTCTACCCTAGTCGAGCGCTAAAAATCGAATGGAAATTGCCTCTATACTCAATGCCCTACCTTTCTTAATGAGCTAATTTCAAGTTAAAAAGTGTACTTTCTGCCTTTTACTCATTATGAGGTTGATTGTTGATTAGCCTTTCCTATTATTTCTTAGATCGACTTTTGCGCAAGTTTTAATATTAAACTCTTACTCTGGCCGGACCCCAGAAGACGCGGGTTCGATTCCCGCCTTGAGCATACAACAGCAAAGCAGTAACAACCGGTACCAGTAAGATAAGAAGATAAGAAAACTTGAACCTTAAAAATAAACCACACCTACGTTATCTCCAAAAACTGAAGTGAGTATAAAATAAGTTACAACACAGCATTTTATATACTGCAAGGAATATGGGTACGCTACGGTTTATTATATCAACGGCTTACGGCGCCCATTTCGTTTATATCAGCCGATAATACTTTATGGGGGGCTCCGACGGCTCCTCTGCGAGCTTAGCTCATGCCCGTCGTATTGATATGAGCTGTAGGCGACTTGACAATTACCTGCGGTATGACGCGGCTATAGATAGCTGCTGGATGAGACTAACTAGTGGGTAACACGTGAAGCTATGAATAATATATCACCAACTATTGTCAAATGTTTGTGAAACAAACGCTAAATGGTATGACAGCGCTGCCGACAGCCACGAATTTAAAAGCGGCCGACTTTAGAGAATCGCAAAGCAAAGTAGGTCTAAACGGCGAGGTCTAACTTAACTGACACTTGATTACCTAATACTTCAATTGACTAACATTCACGGAGTACCTACACCATTTTTTTATATCTCTTTTATCATCCTTGATAATATCTAGATATGTCCTAGGTAGGTGGTACCTTGCACCCTGAATCTTAGCGAATTCAGGTAGCATAAAGTACCTGAAATAACTTTGCAACCGTTTGGACCGGCCAGCCTCAGCCGCGGCGGTGGGCAAAAACCATCTGCGACGATAAGGTCGCGTGGGACCGCCGGAGCCTCGCAGCGCCGGAGCCGTGACAGAAAAATTGCATGCTACATGCTTGCTTGCATGCTGCATGCTTGCTTGCAAGCTGACTGTTGCTTGCATACTGCTTGCGTGCAAGGTGGATGCTAGTATTGCTTCTGAATATTGACTTTCAGCGATATGATGGTTCTGCCACTTAATATTATGAATATCAAATTTATGCATAAAGATGATTCTGAATATAAACTTTCTGCGATATGATAGTTCTGTCTTTTAATTATTATGGATATTAAATATATGCCTAAAGATGATTCTGACTTATAAAATTACTGGTTTTGAATGCATGATTAATGAGTGTGTGCGAAATGATTTTCTGCCAAATGAAGTTTATGCTTTAAAATAATGACATAAAAAGTTCTGCGACAATAGGTAGACCCTTACCCTACTAAGAAATGCATACTGGCAAAATCAATAATAATAACTATGTAATACTTATGTATGTTTTTATTCATAATTGTCACAAAAATAGTGGTTTTAATTGATGTCAGCAATATCATCAACACTTTTAATAAATTTTGGAAGAAAACTGGTCATTTTTATAAATTTTCTAAACTGTACAACTTCAACATAATTCCATATATTTTAAGATTGAATTGTTTTAACAGTAGCGTATATTTTCTGAATTTGTGAAAAATAGCGCCATATTCTAACTTAGGCAACATCCCAGGTTAGGTTGATTTGATACAAAATAAAGCTTTATCCCTATACTAATTTGTATATTGTCTATTAAATATTAGAATGTATGATTGTGTTATGAAGGAGAGTGGCCACATGACACAGGTGTCGCGAACGCGATTTGGAACGACTTGAAATGACGTGTAGTCAGTGCCATTGTGTTGGCAGGATGTAAAAAAAAGTTAGAGTTTGGTACTATCTGTGGAGGTCATTGAGAGGTAATGACCGGCCAAAATGTGAGTTAATTAAATATTCTTGATAACATGAAGGCTAGCATCAAAGATTTGGTGAGTCCTTGTAAGATTTTGTCAAGAGATAATGATTATTGACTGTAACCGGTGGATAGGGAATGGCTGTAAGGGTGGTTTGGAGGCCATTTAGGGGCCGTATGGTCCCGCCATAATTATCATCGCTTATAGAGATGGTAATATGAACAAAATAGTAAAATGTATAGTGAATTGGGTAGTATGAAAGTAAATTGCCGTACCTACTCAGATTCAATAACAAGATTTATGGTGATATGAACAAAAGAATAAAATGTATGGTGAATTGGGTAATACGAAAGAAACTTGTCGTACCTACTCAGATTCAATAGCAAAATTATTTTCAACTAGGTAAGTGTTTGCACTGATTAATGATATATGTAGCTACGATAGTGTTTGATTCAAGAAATTTATAAATGCGAAGCAGATTAAGTACCCGGCAGTTCTTAATTCGCAAAGTCTAGATATCCCATTTGCGACAACAGGTATTTTTCAATGCCTAGTAGGCACTGTCACTGATAGACCGAAAATAAATGATTTTTTTTTATCCCAATTCGGGCACTACATCCGGCCCTGCGACATCCAGTCAACTCAACGCCCCATTCGCCAATATGCGCGACAACAGCCGAATTTCCCCGGAGCGCTATCCACAACAAGCCGCAAGAAGAATAACCGACTGAATGCAAAATGAAAATTATCATACAAATTCCCTTTCTTATATGAACCAAGGTATTACTGTCGCATTGTAAGTATGCAAAAATATGGAAGCAGAGCTCCTTTGCCTTTCAGATGTTAAGGCGAAAATACGCTCCGGTATATTGGCTACGTATTTCGCACGCGTAAATTTCTACCAGTCCGAATTTGCATTTTTTATGTAAATAATTTGGCGAGGCCTATTGCGGATTCCGCCCACATCGAATAAACTTACATTTGTATGTGCTCTGCTTAGGTAGATACATTATTTAAACTTTGTTAGCCTATTGAATAATATGGCTTACAGTACAGCAGTATTGGTGTAAAGTAATACCCATGTGTAAAACTGAAGCTATTTAATTTTTATTGATAAAAGTCGATTGTTTGCTAGTAATAAGGTCGCATTTTTGTATTGTTTATTTTCTTTTCTACTTTGTTGTTTTTTTCTTGTGTACAATAGAGTTTACAAGGTGGTGCCGTCAATACGACAATAAATTATAATACTAGTAAGTATATAGAAAGGTTTTGCAAGTTTTAAATAAATCTTATTCACTTGATAATTTTTTAACATTTCTATGAAATAATATAACATTGGCTGCATTCTTTCATAAAAATGTTAAAAATTATCAAACGAATAAGATGTATTTGAAAGTTGCAAGATATTTCTATGAACTAGTAGGTAGGTATCTATAGCCCATGTTTTAATTTATTGTGGTATTGACGGCACCACCCTGTACATAATTATTAGTATTGTACCTATTATAAGGTAGATCTCTATCTACAATAAATTGCCACATGACGAGTCTCTACGCGTCACGTTTAATGAAACCAGGTCGATACACTCACAGTCACACCTATTATCAAGCCCAAAGTAAGCATCATTAAGAGCTTATGATCCATGACTCGTAAACAAATGCTCGTACTCATCATACAAACATTTGCTCCTACCGGGATTCGAACCCGGGACCTTTTGACCGAGTAGCCTGTATAGCTATGCGTACAGACCAACAACAGACAAAATATCTAAACTAGAAAAAAATCATGTGCTGGAGCAGGATTCGACCCCGTGACCTTTTACAACTAAGTAACTGCTCTTACCACTGAGCTACCAAGGACTTAGAATAACCTAAAACCTAGTATCCACCCTCATAATTTCTAAATATACTTATGTAATAAAGCTTTTTTTTTACCTACATTTATATGATGCTGCGTTAGTTTTAAATGTAAAAATAAATTTAAAAATGTGAAAAAGTCTTGCATTGTCAGTCAAAAATATTGTAAACAAGCAAACGATTCTAACAAAACTTGTAATACTTAAGCAAATCAGGCTAACCTAAAAAGTTATCAGAGAATTTCTTGAAGTCTGATATTTAAAAAAATATAGAATAATTTGGAAATAGTACATTATGGTACAAGTGTGTAATGTTGGTGATTACCGCTGAGGCGCATTGAGGTCCGAGCCGTCAGGCGAGGGTCTTAAGGAGCCGAGGACGGTAATCATCAATACACCCGTGTATCATACAACGTTTTTCAACACACTTCTGAATAAAATAATACTTAAATAAAAAACCATTTTACATAGTAGATAAAAAGTTTATTTAGAGAAACAATTAGTAAATGTGCAGTTAGTAAAATTATAATTAACTATTTTTGATGATATAGCGGTCTCATCAGATAGATTATTTACTGAAATACTTTCATGTTCTATTGTTATTTGTGATGGTTCATTATTCGTGTAGGTAGGTGAAATCCAATCATTGGATGTACTTGGTATTTCGCTAGTAGGATGCGTCTCAGAATCAAGTTTAATTCTTTTTGTGATTTTCGCACAAATTTCCTTCTTGTTTTGTATGGAATCTTCTACGTATGCAAAAGCATCTGGCCATGGTTTTCTATATCTTTTACAGTTATATTTGTTAATTCTTGTATCCTACAGGCACCAGTTACACCAAATATTAAAGCAACCTGAAACAAAAGAAACAATAATTAAAGTCAACAAGCTGCTATTAAATATTTAATTAAAATTAATTTAACTAACCTTTGTAGCCAAATATTGGTTAACTGGAGCATCTTTAATAAATTTTTCAATATCGTCAGATGATAAAACCTTTGATTTTTTGCTTCTAAATCCATCAGATAGTCTCTTTAGATAAGCTGACAAGTTCGAGTATGTTTTTAAGTCCACTCCATTCTTTGTTCGGACTGTACTTTTTAACATTGAGTAAATACACCACAAAGAGCTAGGTTTGTACTTAGAAGATAATTCTTTAAAGTACGCCATGAACACATTTTCTGAAAAAGACTGCGTATTCTTGTTGTTCTGCCATTGTATGAAATTTTGGTACGCTAATAGATATTTTTCCTTTGAGTTTTCTGGTAGTAAACTTTCCATAACGTTCTGGGCTTCACATCTTAAGTATATCGGGCGGTGTACAACATAAATCATTTTCTTCATAAATTGTATTTGCAGACATCTTAATTAATAACTAACTAAATAACTTCAAAAGAGAAAACGAGACGAGTTGTGAAAAATGTTTCGTAATGGCGGGAAAAATTAATCAGTTTTCCTATGCGCGCGCATCGGCCATAGACTAAAAAATGAGGTTTCTTTTTTTTGGGCTTTTCGCGGATAGCTTTTTAGCGCAAATGTAAGCGTAACTCAACCAATAATATTAAAGAAAGAAAGAAAGAAAGAAAAATATTTTTATTTGACATGCACATAACAAACAACAACAAGAAGCTTAAAAAATAAAAATAAAAATAAAAAAAGACAAATACAAACAGTTTATACTTAACAATAAGTGCAGTCAACAAGGCCCTATCTCAGCATAAAACTTTTGCGACATTATAAAAAACGTCGCAGAAGCGCTGTTATTATGATAGGGCCTTGGGCGTGACTTTGGATTTTAAACTACATATACTTACACATATACATAAATACAAAAAAATACATATACTTACACATATACATATAGATAAGTGACATAAACTCAATCACATCAGACATGGCTGTATGGGCATTAGTTCCTTTTGCCTTCCCATTACAGGGAGATTTAACAACAAAAAAAGAAAAAATATATATATTGGCAATTTTAATTAATAAAAAAAAAACTATTACTCACTAGTGAATAATAGTAATGAAAAAGTCACAGTTTGATTATAGGTGTCATTATGTGCCTAATTGCCATGGGATTAGAGCCACTTTATGAGGAAGTGTGTTGAAAAAAACTTTATTTCGCCGAAGAAATGTTGCCAACCCTACTCTAAATTCATCATTTCTCTAATCTCCCGGGCCCTTTTTTACCATAGCCACTCTGGGCAAGCGCCCAGGGCTTCGCGATCCATGGGGCCCTCGAGTTCCGTTTGCCTGTTCTTAATAGTGTTACAGGCTACAAGTTGCAACTCAAATGCCAATTTAATCGAGATCGCGTTTCTTAAAAACACAGGAACAATTAACGCTAAACACATATTAATTAAAATAAAATGTCACTAAAAACATTACTGAAACAATCACGTCACTTAGCACAACATTAATTTATCACATATCGCACTGAAAAACTCGCACTGATATCGCTTCAGAAAATCGCTTCGCAATTCCAAGTAGAACAGAATTACAGAACTGACCTCGTAAAGTTACTTATACCTAGTAAAGTGTGGTAAAGTGCCCAAAGAGGCGGCTTAAGGCGTGGGCGACGTGGGCAACCACCTACAGACTCGCAGTCAGAGGGACCTCGCGCCCATAAAATAATGAAGTTTATTTTACTCGTCATATAACAATTAATACATTGATTACCACCTATCAGTATTTGCTGGCGTTGCCGAAATCCCCGCTAGCCTGAGCAAGGGATATCCCATTCTGTTTTGTCTATTACCTACTTTTCACTTCTATAAGGCTAGGTAGGTAGAAAGCAATACACTCACACTCACACCTATTACCTAGCCCAAAGTAAGCATCATTAAGAGCTTGTGTTATGGATACTAAATATTGATAATAATATGATGTATAAATATTGATAATAATATGTATATTATTATCAATATTAGAAATATACTAAATAAACATATAAACATCCATGACTCGTAAACAGATGCTCGTACTCATCATACAAACATTTGCTCCTACCGGGATTCGAAACCGGGACCTCTTGACCGAGTAGCCTGCATAGCAAGGGGTACAGACCGCTCGACCAGACGGTCGCCTCAAATCGCAATGAAATTTACCAACGACTTACCTACACTGTCACTGTTCATAATTTTATTAAATCTAAAATTGCTACGATGTACTACTATGTGTTTAATTGAATCTATATCGATGTCTCAGTTAGGAACTCATTAATAGTGTAATAAGATTTTTGGACCAGAAAACAATGGAGACTCTTTTTGAAAGTTGATATTTCAGTAATGTTACGAATAAACTCGGGAATCTTATTAAATATACGAGGAGCATTACACATAATACTCACTAATACTTACTAACGGTATTAGTTTGTCAGACAGCGTGAGGACGGGCTTGGGACTTTATTATTCCCATGATGGGATTCCAAGCTGGTCCAACCATCTCCACCTCCTCCTCCTCTCTCCTCCGTCACATTCCCTTACGAGATGCGGGCATATACAAGTTAAATTGTGACTGCGGCCGCTCATACATAAGTCAAACAAAGAGAAGCATAGGCACCCGGGTGAAAGAATATATTGCTGACGTAACACAGGCGTGAGACGAAGTCGGCAATGTGTAAACACGTTCTTGCCAGACCCAATCACTACATCAGATTTGATAAACCCTAAATCTGCGCCAAAGAACACCGCTTCATTCCTAGAATGTTACGTGAGGCTATTGAAATCAAAAAACATGCTAGTTTCAATAGAGAAGATGGTTGGAGTGTACCACCAGCTTGGAATCCCATCATGCGAATGATTTACTAAGGTTTTAAATGCAGTTTGATGTCTAAGCATAGTGCCGATAGCATTCAAAGTGCTTTTGGCGATGTACTATGAGAACGAAGGATGTAAAACAGCAGTAGGCAGCACTGAAACGCGGTCACGTCAGTCTTCGCTATAAAAATGAAACAATCTATACTTTCGCCTTATGATCGAAACAGTCGAGCATGTGACCTATCACAAGATTCGGGTATCCTTAGGCATAGGCAGGAGTCAGATACAATAAATCCTTTAAGTGTCAGGATTGTAAATAAACCGTTTAAAATCCGAATTCCTGGTTTTAAACTGTTCCAAATTTGAAAAAATATTTACTAATATCTAAACTAGAAAAATTTCACGTCCTGAAGCGGGGATCGAACCCGCGACCTTTCACTATCCGGGCGACTGCTCTAAACGTACAAATTTGTTCAAAACGGCATAAAACCACGAATTCCTATCATGGTTATAATAGGAATTCGTGGTTTTATGCCGTTTTGAACAAATTATTGACGGGATCAACGGTTTTTATCAACAGAACAAGCTGTTGAAGAGTAGGTATGCAACGTTTCCGAGGTCAGCACAGAAGAGGGGCATTATTTTTTTCAAAATTGGTTTATGTGCATGAAAAAGTGCATTGAAGCAGAAGGGAGAATATTTTGAAAACCAATTTATTCATTTTTGACCACTAATTGTATTTTTTCTTATTCATTCCGGAAATTAGTGCGCCCCGTGTATTATTTGTATGAATAAAAATGTTACAGTTTTTGGTGTTTTTTTTTTCAATGTTTTAATCCATCTTGCGACAGTTCGGGCCTCGCGCCATGTACCTTTCCCTCACAAAATTTTGATCTTGCCCCGCCACTGGCTTTCTATAATAAGTATTGTATATAGGTAGTCATATGTTTATTCTATTCGTGAATGAAAAATGCTAGTAGTATTATTAACACTTTTAATAAGTCCAACGAAAATAAAGATATTATATCTTATGTTAATTGTACTGAAGTATAAAATTGCTATACTTAGATATTAATTATTACGTTGAACAAGTAAGTACTAAATTTATAAAGTTAAATGCAATACATAAGAATGTTAAAAGGAATAGATTTAATTCTAAATACTATAATTACTATCATAAGATTATAAAAATTCAATTCATATTTAATATAAAATCACAAATTTCGTTTCACAAGGATGATTAATCTTATATAATAATAACTATTCAAACGAAAATATTATTAAATACACTGGAAAAATAGCTTTGGTATTTTATTGTATCTATTAGTCTACATAAGTAAAAAAAGAAAATCAATATTAATTATAAAAAGGATTGCTTTCATTGAAAATTAATATCGAATGTTAACGCAATATAAATTCAATTTATATGGACCCTTAAAGTTATTCTAAAAATAAAATACACAGAGATTCTAAAAAGTATGGCAATAAAAAAAATCTCAGGAAGCTAAAACTACAAAATACCTACAAAACAATGCTGCACTTAAAAAAATATGTGTTTAATCTGTGGTAGCAGGAAATTATATAACTATAAAACAGGTTCGAGACATCTTTACAATAGTCTTTAGTTACCATGATGGTAGGTTCATTTATCGTTTCTAAAATGGCAATTATATCATTATTGCTTTATTAAATAGCACTTAATAATTATCTAGTTAAAAAAACTAATTCTAAAGTGGTGTTATCTGTTTATGTTACTCCAGGAAGAAAGAAGCGATACTCTAGCATGAAATACAGAAGCTGCCGATCATCGCACAGGTTAATGTGAGTGACGCCATTTTATCCAATCTTTATTTGAACGGAAGGTAAGATTAATAAATCAGCCTTACTGCGTTCGTCTTCGTAATACTTATATTGCCTCAGGTTGCCTGGAAGGTAAAGCTTTTTGGCAATAAGGTCGCCCAATTTTCCTGTTTTGTGATTGTAACTTTGTATTGTTTAATTGGTCTCTTCTGTGCTATAAAGAATATTTTCATCCCACCATCTCGGAAAGAGATTTTTTAGTCTTCGTTATCTGAGTACAAAAGCCGTTTTTATCCTCTAGAGGATAAAGTAAAATTGAATTAAGAACATCGTGTGCACTAAGTTTGTGAATTCCAAACATCATTAAACCTCTTTACTTCTACCTCCATGGTGCCGAATTTATCATACAACCTTTTTTAACTTGTTAAAAACTCAGACTCGACTCCTTCTTGGTGTACTTTTTGTTTAATTTGCTTTGCGCGCGCCATTTTCTTTTCACGACATATTTGTTAAAACCATATGTTTAAAACAAGAAACTTGAAAACAAGTAAAAAACCTCGTAAAAAAGTAAAAATGAGTGATTCTAGCAACGAAGAAGTTTATTTGACGGCAACAGAATTGACTGAAACTGTTAATAATGCGCAAATGTTTTTTTTTTGCATTTAGTCATTTCCTCGTTGAGGTAGGATGAAAAGTTACGTGTTGCATTCAAGTGCATAGATTTTTCACCTCGTGCTCTTTTGATTCCCTCGCTAACACTCAGGATTCTAATTTCTAATCCTTTGCTTGCTCGGACATCAAAATTGAGCACGCGGTTAAAAAGCAACTTTGCACTCTTGTATAACAAATAACTATTATCTATTCAGTTGGCACTAACAACATTGAACCATAAGATTTATAAAATAAGCCTTTTTAATAAGAATAAGACACAGTCCACTAAAGTTGATTCGTATTTATCTTTGACTTACTTGCAGGTTTCGACAACAAAAGAAATTAATTTGAATCGAAGCAGTACTACAATGGAAGCTGCATTTGACAATGTAATCAATTGAACTGGTTCACTGATTTCAATCGTTTTTTTTGTATGTCTAAAATAAAACTGTTTTGATTTTTAATTCCACAAAGGTGTAGTAGCAATTGTGGATTCAACCACTTTATTAACAAGGTCGTTTTTCCTTTAGCAGCATAAAAAGGCTTTTTAAATTTAAAGATAAATAAAGATCTAAAACTCGTCGTGTCTCGCGAATGCCTCGCCAAAGTCCGTGGCTTGTGAGCCAACGAACAGATCGTATTTGTCTATGACTTCTGGCTTCGTTAGTTTCTCGTCGGCATCAGCGTCGGCTTCGAAGATGAGGTGGCGAGCCTCCGCCTCGGCGTGGTCGAACTCGGGGGGAGCTATCCACTCCTTAACTTCGTTCGCGTCCATATAGCCATCTTTGTTCGTGTCTCTGAAAGATAAAAGTAATTGTTTCAGAGAACTGTGATACATCAATGATAAAGTTTGTAGGTACCCATATAGAACAGTAAATCTGCGGAAAAAGATTCAACTGATATATTTTTCTTAATTTTTGATTTTAACATTATTATAAATGTTTGAAAAATGACTAAGTAATTAAAATATAAAACTAGAAAAATTTCACGTCCTGAGGCGGGAATCGATCCCGCGACCTTTCGCAATCCGGGCGACTGTTGTGATATATTTTTTTTTATCATAAATTAATTTTTTAAGATTATTTACGATTAGTATGCTGCTGATCAGTTAAATACGTGTCTTAAATATGCTTCCTAACTCTAAATCATTATTCATGCCCTCATTTAATGGCCGTCGTCATTAGATAATTGTATTATATTTTTTCATTCGTCCATTAGGACAGGCAAAGGCATAACAATACAGCCAATTATGTTATTATTTTTGCTTAAATTGCATTGAAATGCTGGTGTAACACATTTCAATGCATCTTCGGAGAGTTTGGCCTAATACAAGATCTTCGTGATGCTACTTTCTCATCGTATTTCGCACCATAATCACTTTTATTACAATCATTTTCCAATTGCACGTCAACACAAATACTTGATTCACAAAGCCACACGAATTGTTATAAACACAACGTTCGCTCAGACAAAATTTTGTAATGAAATAAAATTTTGACCGACACCATCACATCCCGCCAAAAACTCCCCGTCGCTAAATGAATGCAAAAACAAAAACATGCAATGGGATCTAGACCACACAGCCAAGTCTATCAAACGTGTGCAATATTTATTTATTTATTATTAACCATCAACATAACATCATCAGCTTACTTTGGGCTAAATAATAGGTTATTATTATTATTATTACATCATATAGATCGAAAAATTCCACTTGCAACTACAGGTACAATGTCACTTTATATATTATTCATCTGCGACTGAACTAGGTTATTAAGTAACCTGTATCTCAGACGACAGCGCTCATCCCTAAATTAAACTTACAAATTTATAGCTATTGTGCAAAAACGTGAACAGTTATTAAAAAAGATATAGCTTAAATAATTTTACTAGGGGAAGGACCTCCTGGTGTGTAGAATGAGAGTGATTGTATGTGTGTAGAAGGGTTTATATCACTCAAAAAATCTTATTTAACTAATCTCTTTATTTCCAATAGTTAACTGAGTTATTCAAAAAAATGTTACCTACTTGTTGAAATATGATAAATTAAACTGTCAAATCTTTTCCATTCACTATGGGATATGATACTAGAGGATGTGGCCCCACAAAGTGGGGTCTCTCGGCTCATATTATGATGATGAAAGAGATAATTTAATATACCTGTATCCTGTGAACTGCTCCCTCTCCTGCTTGACCCAGTCAGGCTCCTCTTCATCTTCACCGTCTTCAGTTTTGTATAGGTCACCGATGTATTCGTCTATCGACACCTTGCCGTCCTACAACATCGCACACAAAATTTGTTTTATAGAATTACGTTTCATTTGTTAAGCCGCGCTTCCCTAGAGCATATGACGATTAAATCCCATTCCCCCTTATTGAAAAACGTGGGCTAGTTTTTTTTATTATACACTACTACTTTTTAATTAGTACAAAAATTTTAAAGGCTAATTAGGAATGGCCTTGCTATGAAATATATGTAAGAATATTTTTTTTATATTTAATATATGAGGAGTTTGGGCCATAACACCACCACGCTGGCCCAATGCGGGTTGGTGGGTTAAAGCGGTTGCAGTAACAACCGGGACCAACAGCTTAACCAGATGCCTTCCAGAGGAGCTCCATATTAGAAATTTTTGGTGACCAATCCTGAGATCGACCATGGCGAAAGTAGGTTTGTTTTCGTAATCGAAATTAGAACGCTCCAACTACAACGCCACCGAACATATTATAAAAATATGGAATGTAAACTACGAATGTAAAGAAGGTCCTTCGCTATCACTTTTTTTAGGTTTAAAAGTAAGCAGATGAATATTTAAAACCAAACAACATAAACAAGAAACTCAATAAAGTATAGGGATCATACCCAAAGGACTTTTTAAAAAATCCTTTTAGTTTTCAATAAATAAACAGTTTCCAATTTGTCGCTTAAATTACGCGCGCGTGCGCTAATGTTGTCTTTTTTCCTCGCGCTAAGAACGCTGATAAGTCATACCTCTATCTCTCTCTATTTCTGCCGAAACAAAGTTTTATATAATTTTCTACAGAGTTATCTTTTAATGAATCTATTGTTTCTAATCTATTTTTTTTAATACCACTAAGGTGGCATTTTTTTTTGTATATACAACTAGATGACAAACAAGCTGACGGCCCACCTGATGGTAAGCGGTTACCGCCGCCTATAGACACCTGCAATAACAAGGAAAAATCACTTGATATTGCAGGTGCGTTGTCATCCTGAGGCCTAAGATGAAATGCCTTCCATGCCCAGTAATTACACTGGCTACCTTTCCCTTCAATCCGAAACACAGCGAACTGTCTCTCGGCTGAAATAAGAAAGGCGGTGGTACCTACCCTGACGACCCTACATACGGGCCCTACCACCTAGGGAGAGAATTATTTTTATTTTGTTTTTAAATTACTTGTAGATGAGTTTACCTTATCCTTGTCAACGTCTTCCATGGTTTCCAGAACGACAATGTCCCTCATGCCGGTGTGCTCCTCGGGATGCAGGAACGCCGCGAACTCAGTGCGATTCAGCGCGTCATCTTGGTCCGCATCTGGAAGGTTGCGTTATTTTTTATATATTAAAAAATAAACTAAGTAGTCTTGGAATTAATTCAATACATAGCGAACTGTTTCACTGCCGGAATAAGAAAGAATTGAGTACAGTCAAGAGCAATAATATTGTATCCACTTTTGAGGGTTGGCACAATGAAATCATTATGGTTTAAATCATGATTTAATCAATTAAATCATTTTAATTTTACTTTCTTTTACAGAAATCAACATAAAAAACAGATTTAGAAATCAATATCTTCAAATATCAATATATATCAATATCTTGAAAATTAATATCATCAACATTATTACAATCCTTGACCAAAAAAACTAGTTTTCCAGCCTTTTCAATACCTAGTCACTTATTTTATTTACTCTGAACAATTCCAATGTCCAAAAGTGAGTAATAATATTTCTAGTGGCTATACCCAGAATCAAGCCCATTGTAATATTTTGTTTTTTATGTTGGTTTCACAATTGAATAAGCTAGACTTTGTGACTAGAATAGCTCAAGGGCAAAGTTTAGACCTTGTTTAGCCATAAATCATGTTTTATTACTGTTTATTTTACAAACAATAACTATATTACAGGGAATCCCTGTGTTAGAACTCAATCACCTTAACATAGTTAAGAGTCTATTGTTGAAAAGGATTTTATGGGTCGCACTGTTTTTGCAACCTACATTCATCATGCAACAATGTACCTACATAGAGAGAAGGTTGTACTTTGTGGAAGTAGAATATACTGAACAATGTTTTCCAACTGTGAGTTACACTCATAGAAAGGAAACTTTTAGACTTTTTACTTTTTAGCAAATATAAGACAATACTAACTTAAAGTAAATTATAGAAAATTATGTGGAGCTATTTGTTTTGTTATCTGATATGTTGTATGTTTCCAAAACAAATTTAGTAGTCTGCTTTTTGTTTTTGTCTATTGTTTCGGTACACTTAAAAGGACTTCAGTGTAATGACAAGTACTAACCAGCATAATGCCACCTTCTGCGGTCCCTCTTGAGCAGGCTGGAGTATGTGAAGCCCTCACTGTTTGGCATCTTCTTCTCCTTGTCATCCATATCATCCATGAAGCCATAGACGTTTTTTCTGTAAGTCTAAAAATATAGACAATTATATTTTTGAATCTTTCCTTGATCATCAGTAACATAAAGATATATATTTTTTATAAATATATCGTTTTATTGTGTATTTATGTGTGCAATACAGATAGAAATGTGAAACATAAAATAATAATATTAATACACTAGGTGATTCTATCTCTAAATAAAAGAAATCTCTTCCAGCTTACCCTAGCTTAAGTTTACAAAGTCAAAGTCATTTCTTATTCAACATTAGTATGCATATAATACACATAATAAAGACTTTTCTCTGAAAAGAACCAACTTTTTATAATAATCACATTAAAAATTGCAAAGATCTTTTCCATATTCTTTCCACTGTAAGGTTTGAAGTTGATATTATAATTATTATCATTTGATTGAAATATATGCCTAACCTAGTTACAATTGTGTGCTTAAATAAAGATAAAATTACATCTTTGTGTGATGGTGGTCTCAATTTGTATGAGCCCTAGATGCATGGTATTTGAAACCTGATATTAGCTGAGAGAGATGGGGCGAGTTTTAATTCCCACTTTTTCTAACAATTTACATTTAACTCCATTGCTATTATATTTGAACAGCAATCAATCAATCAATTCATTAATTTGCAGATAAGTAGTTTTAATACATTTAAGTAGGTCTTATTAAATAAGCATTTCCAGTACATCAGCATATGCATGCAAATTATGCATTATAATAACGTAATTTACTCTAATACCAAGCAAAAATGATGGAAATAATTATTTATAATGTCAATTACCATACATATCTAAAAGATAAGCTCATATAATGTTAAATCAATAGTCAAAACATGGTCAAAACTTAATAGGTACAATACAATAAGCACATTCACACACTCACTCACAGCACACTCACAGACTTCCATTACTGAATAGATTTTAAACAATACAGTTCCATTTAATATATGTACCACTTATACTAACAACAGAATGGGGGTGACCTAGATTCAACAACAATGTTTAAGAGTATGCTAGGCTATTCATTCTAAAAGGAACCTCAAACAATCTTCCAGACAATATAAGAATACTCCACATCTTGATTTAGAGATTATTTTACACCTACATTATATAACATAGTAATAATTATAATAATAAACTGTTCAGTTGTTTAAGTAATGATATTAACAAATTATGATAGTATATCCCAATTTTTAATAAGCAAAAATGAGTACTAGTTATTGTACTACTTATTTCAGCTTCCAAGTCGATACCTAGTTCCTAGTATAAATGTCTTGGGGCTGGGTGCAAATGTTTAGTAATCTGAGTGATTGCTCTAAAGTTGAGCTACCAAGGATTTGGGGAACCCATGAATGTCTTTTACTCTTTTTAACCCCCGACGAAAAAAGAGGGGTGTTATAAGTTTGACGTGTCTGTCTGTGTATCTGTGTATCTGTCTGTGGCATCGTAGCGCCTAAATGAATGGACCGATTTTGATTCGTTTTTTTTGTTTGAAAGCTGATGTGACTATGATGGTTCTTAGCTATAATTTATAAGGATAAGTTCAGGCATTTGATGAGTATCAGCTCATTTTCTACATAATAATAGGATTTTACTAACTTTTACAGATCCGATTGATTTCAAATTTGGTGTACTGTCACTTCGGTGACATTCCCATGACATACTAACTTTGAGTTGATACTATACCATCAAAAGTCTGTGAAATGCTTAATTCTTCAGAAACTTACAGCAGATATAGCGTGTTTGGGGTCTTAGTCTTAAGGAGATGGTGTTACATAGATGATTAATGTCGCCGGGGGTTACTTAAAATTTTTAATTTAGTAATTATTGTTTTAATATTCACACTGTTGAAAATATGTTATTTCAACACCCAAACAAGCACTTTTACAAACACTGAAGATTTGGTTATTTTGCCTTTTAAAATTTTTTTAACAGCCTATATTTCAAATTAATTTACTGAACATTAAGTCAAAGTACAAATAATGAGAAATCATACACACCTCCCATGGAATAGAATCTTCGTTATCGGGGTTGTGCTGTCTCCAGTGTCTTTCCACATCCTCATCTATATACCTTCTCTGTGTATACCGAATCCAATCCTTCAACTCCACTAATGTTACAAAACCATCTTTGTCCGAGTCAATTTTATCCACAATTATTCTAAAAAAAATTATCAATGTGTCAGTTTTATTCTGCAGGCAGATAAAGAGGTCAATGGACTAATGATAATATGAGTTTAAAGATAATTTCATGTTTGCCAAATGTTTCTTTTTAATTGAGAATTATTACTCATATCAATAATTTTTGATAACAAGTAAAATCATGAAATCAAGACCAAAAAATTTTTATATTTTAGGTATGGAATTAATTGTATAGGAGTTCCTCCAATAATAATAATATCATACTTTATATCTATTCTCACAACTAACTAGGTTTTCCAATTGTTTAATGAAACTTATCTTGATTCTAGATAGTACTAAGTGAAGCATTGTTTGCTGGTTTATCTAACCCACTGACTATGTGGGTGTTAACATTCCTTTAGATTAGGTCCTAAAAAGGAAGTGTTATTTACACATCTACACAATAACTTGGTACTTGCTTTAAAAATCAATTATAGTTAAGTCAAAATTATTTTCTGTTTAACAATATGGACTTTCAATTACATTTTCCATACAATTGACATTGATAAATTATTTATTTGAAGTCAATACTATAATGCATTGTTAATAGCAATATTTATTTAATACTTCAATTAAAGATTTCTTATTAAAAAAGTGATATATTTTTTAGAATAGAATAGAATAGAATTCATTTATTTCGACATCATAGTCATAGATTACATTACATAGACAACATTATGTGAGACATTAAATAGTTTATGTGTATTTATTTATTTACAACTAAATTGGTGGTAGTGGTACATAATATTATCACTTACCCCAATCTTCGCTTACTCTCTTCTGGAGAGAGTTGATCAAATGTCTTGGCCTGGTCCTCGCCCAAGAAGGCGTCATGGTCAAACTGCTTGTTGTGGTGTTCATTTTTAAAGTGTTCAGCATCAGATAAGTGATCTACTAATCTTTTGGTTTCCTCTGGACTAGGCACGCCGGCAAACACCGCTGACACGGCCACAGCAACGAATAATGTTCTCAACATTGTTGGTAAAGTTACAGAAGCTAAAAACGAAACAAACTTTCAACTAAGTCCTGCACAAAAAATCTCACGCTTCGGTCATCTATTGTACTGCACGATTCGTTGTTCTTTATTCATATGCGCAGCCGGCAACAAATTAAGTAATAAAATAAAATTGCTAAGCTTTCAGTCAGACGTGTAACTCATACAAGCCGCCACGTCAACACAATACACGTAATAAACTTCCTTCTTCCCGATCAGTAACCAGGAGAGAAGCTGGAATATAGGACAAAAGATTTAAATCGTTTGAAACTAAGTGAAAAGTTATTATATCAAGAAAGTATTTATAGAGTAACTCATACAACTTTTCTACGAAATGGAGAATAATGTTGTCATTACTCTGAACACTATTTGGATTTTCGATTGTACACGTTACTATTTTATTTTAGTTATTTAACGTACGTAGAGTGCAAAAATTCCAAAGGTTCTGACCAGTCTAGCGCAAGTTCGTAAGAAGAAAAAATTGTATGAAACGTGCACGCTCAGTAATGGCGGTATAATCCGCCTCAATCCGAAAGAAGGCATTATTCATACAATCAATATGGTGGTTGACGCTCTTCATAAACAGGTGATTTATATCTGTCATCTGTCTCTGTCGCTGCTGTCTTGTTTTCAAAACGTTTGACATTTCATTTAGTTGTGTTGGAAAATTTTCTAAAATCAGAAATTAATGTAAATTATTATTAAAAACAAGTGTTTTGCCTCAAGAAATAAGCTTGACCCAAAAAGAATTGTGTGTGATGTGAAGTAAACTAAATGAGTAAACGAATAAGTTAAGAAATATGTAATTTAAAGACACGCCGGCGGCCAATGTAAAACGAACATATTATGTCTGAATTTCCTCTCAATGATGATCGGTAAGTACCAATGACTGTTGATTAGTTGTATTCTAAAGCTATTATTGTTTAAATAGTGATTTTTGTACAAATTTCAGTACATAAAAGTAATATTTAGCTACCGACCTAAGTAAAAAATAGTGCTGTCTGTACAATTTTATTTCCCTATCGATGTCGTGCCCATTAAATAAACCACTTTATTTTTTTCGCAGATGTAAACAGTGGGTTCAATTGACAGGGAAGGATTTGGTGTAGGTACCAATCGACAACAAAATCGCGACATATTTTTGGTGTAGTCGGAATCCAAATCGGAGTTGATGGCCGATCCAGGACGATTCACACGCCTACCGTCAACCTAACAACCTACCATGTTGTCATAGTAGTCAAGCTTGATATATTGTATATTATACTGAATAAAAGTTTTTCAAGTACCATTGTATATTAATTTCGAACACCTATAACAATCGATAAAAATCTAAAGTATATCTCTAATCCCTACTAAGCACATCCCTATTTTATTGCTTATGTTGGCATTATTGTTGCCAGACTGTTGGCTGAATTTTTATTATATTGGTATGAGTCTGGCGTGCACGTTCTATAGAAATTTTTTTTTCCTTGAAGTCCCGTCTCTTCTAGCGTAGCGTTTTATATTCTCTTTGGTTCTGACAAAGAGTAATGTAAGGATTCTGAACGTATGGAAAAAAATTACAATTTTTACTAACCCTTTGACATTTCTATTTTCTATATTTGTGTGGGTGTGTGCAAAGAGTAAAGTAAGTTGTTGTGTGTGTTTTTTTTAATTCTTCCTATAAAGGAAAGGCAAAGGGATTTAATGCCCATGAAGAAATGTCTTGAGTATTTCTTTATTTCTGCTTAGGAGTATTTGACACGAAATATATGATGACAGTCACATTTATGTGCTACTTGATGAGGTGGATAACCACAAAAAAGCTCTCATCGTATTTAACACCATAATCACTTTTATTTTAATAATCTGTTAGATATACGTCAACACAAACACTATAATAATAAAACTACGTCGCTTTTATAACTCAATGTTCGCTCCGACACAATTTTTAATTATTGTAATAAAAATTTTCACTGACTCCACAAAAACCCGCCAAAACACTCTCTTTTTTTTTGTTCATGTTCCCTGTAATGGGAAGGCAAAGGAAACTAATGCTCATACAGCCATGTCTTCAGTTTTTCTTTATTTCTTCTTTTATTGCATTGAGATCCTGCTGCCACACATTTCAATGCATCTTAGGATTATTTGACGCGAAATATATAATGAGAGTCTCCATGTGATGCTACTTGATGAGATGGATAACCACAAAATAGTTCTCATCGTCTTTCACACCATAATCACTTTTATTCTAATAATCTTAGACAATATTTGACGACTGGCTGGTCGAGTGGTCTGTCCCCCTTGCTATACGGGCTGCTCGATCAAGAGGTCCTGGGTTCAAATCCCGGTAGGGGCAAATGTTTTTATTATGAATACGAGCGTTTGTTCACGAGTCATGGATGTTTACATGTTTATTTAGTCTATTTCTAACTTTTATATACATATTACTATCAATATTAATCCGTTATCTAGAATCCATAACACAAGCTCTTGATGATGCTTACTTTGGTGTATGAATATTATTATTATATTATAATTGTGTCGGAGCGAACATTGAGTTATAAAAGTGGTGTAGTTTTATAAAACAAGTGTTTGTGTTGACGTGCAACTAAAAGATTATTAGAATAAAAGTGATTATGGTGTGAAAGACGATGAGAACTTTTTTGTGGCTATCCACCTCATCAAGTAGCATCATAAGGAGACTGTCATCATATGTTTTCGTCAAATACTCCTAAGATGCATTGAAATGTGTAGCAACAGCATTTCAATGCAATAAAAGAAGAATTAAGAAATACTGGCCCTAATTCTGGTAAACACATGCTAAGTCTAAATATAAGTTCAGTGCATTTCTTTCTATCAAAAGGAATACGAAAAGGATGGCTGTCATATAATTTGTCATTTAGAAACGTGCATTCAATTTCGACCTTATTGAACGTGCTAAAATGCTGTGCTTAAGGCTGATTTACACTTGCATAAGTACAGTAGCGAGTTAACTTGCGGTCTTGGCGAGTTAAGTTCTTAACATTGTTTGGACGGGAATTTGAACTTAACTCGCCAAGACCGCAATTTAACTCGCTACTGTACTTATGGAAGTGTAAATCAGCCTTTAGGAGGCACCTCCGTACATGCCGTCTAAAATTGTCTATGGTTTCTTTGAAATCTATCTAAATTTAAGTGACAGCTCTAAACAGATTCTTGCTATCCCCACTACTACTACACTACACTACTAGTGGGCTAGGCCCACTGAAGATATGGCTGTATAGCCATAAGTTTCCTTTGCCTTTCCTTTATAGGGAGAATCAACAAAAAATAAAAAAAATGTCTTTGGCAATTGACAAATTGACATTTCTATTTGACGTGCCTCGTTTAATCTATGAGCTAAAATTCTTCACTGAATGTTGTGCTTCTAATTTTCTCGATTTTGAATAGTAAAATTATGGTTTTAGATTTTATTGTAACACTACTGGATATCTAGCTTCTTCTGCAATTACAGCGTATTCTGTGCAGAAGTCGTTAGTAACTGATTGCAAATGTCAATATGTCAGGATCTCGGCCTTAATTTCCAACAGAGAATGGTGAGAGAATTGCATACTAATTCCATTCTCATTGCTAATTATAGTTAAGAAATGCTTTTAACTTTCCCTCTTAAGTGTCACATATATATCATATTCAAATTCTTGATATAACTCGCTTTATTCTGACATTCGTCTGATAAGTCTATTATAATCTAATCAGAGTCGGCGTTTCCATGCTTAGGGATACTTGAAATATTATCTAATGATTCGTTTATTTTCTCAGGGCGCAAACATATCACAGTTGGAAAGAGATATTGGATCAGAGCAGTTTCCACCTAATGAACATTATTTTGGTTTAGTCAATGTTAGTGTTTATTTTAAAACTATAATTAAATATTGGTTGAGTATTTTTAACTAAATGTTACTATTCCTTTCCAGTTTGGTAACACTTGCTACAGCAACTCTGTACTGCAAGCTCTTTATTTCTGTAGACCCTTCAGAGAGAAAGTGTTAGAGTATAAAGCAAAAAACAAGAGAACTAAAGAGACATTACTAACATGTCTAGCAGATTTATTCTATAGCATTGCTACACAGAAGAAAAAAGTGGGTTCAATTGCACCTAAAAAATTTATAGCTAGATTGAGGAAAGAAAAGGGTAAGAAATATTGTCATGCATTATATTATACTATTACTTCCAGTGGCATATGATAATAATATCATTTGAAATAAAACCAATTTACGGCATTTAACTCACATTGAATTAGATGTTACATTAGTAAGTTAGTATAAGTTTAATTTCAAATGTGTAGTGCTCACAAAAAAATAAGACAATATTAGAATATATCATTCTAATAACACCATTTTATTTGTATATGTATGTTACAAATATTCTTTTCAGAGGAATTTGATAATTACATGCAGCAAGATGCCCACGAGTTTCTGAATTTCCTTATTAACCACATAAATGAGATCATATTAGGTAAGAAGTTAATAAAGACAAATAACTTTATATCAATTTCAAAATTCAGATACATTGTATGTTAATAATAAATAAAAATAAATTGTATGTTATTATCATTGTAATTGACACAACATGATGGCTCATTGATATATTTTCAGCTGAACGTAATCAGAGTACATTAAAAATTCAAAAGAATACATCTGGTGAAAATGTGACATGTAATGGGACATTGCCTCAGAACACAGAACCAACGTGGGTGCATGAGATATTTCAGGGAACACTTACAAGTGAGACCAGATGTCTCAACTGTGAGACTGTAAGCAGTAAAGATGAGCATTTCTTTGATTTACAGGTATAATTTAATTATGAATTTTTCATATTAAACTCTACTTTTCTTATTATTATTATTTTTACTTGATTGCAATGGATTGCATTAATGATCAGTATTTAGAGTTATTTTAATTTAGTTTTGTACCTTAAGTTATTATATGTGTTTGATGTAGTCCTATTGGTTTACTTCTATTATTATCTTTGGGTTTCACAAATGAATACCACTGCAAAATCCCTACATACTACAGAATTTAAGTTGCATATCTTCCTTGGGAAAATTTTCCATTTCCCCCCACTGTGCATTGTCTATATCTTCTCACATAATATAATATAATATAATTTTAAACATTACAATGCCTATACATTGATATCAGCAAAGCACTAACACAACATATTAATGTTCCATGAAAGTATTTAAAAATTACTTACTAAATTCGTAGGTGGATGTAGGCCAGAACACAAGTATTACACATTGCCTTAAGTGCTTCAGTGACACAGAAACTCTTTGTAATGACAACAAATTCAAGTGTGACCACTGCAGCAGCTACCAAGAGGCACAGAAGCGTATGAGAGTGAAGAAATTACCACTCATACTGGCCCTACATCTGAAGCGGTTTAAGTATATGGAACAGTACAACAGGCATATCAAAGTGTCACACCGAGTTGTCTTCCCTCTGGAGTTGAGGCTGTTCAATACTGTAAGTGTTTTGAGAATGTTTGAAATGCTTTTGAACTTTGTCTACTAGCAGTGTAACTTGTAATTAATGGTCCATTTCACAATTGATTACTTGTAATGATGAGTCAATATGATTAAAGGTGTCGGACATCAAACATTCACCATTATTTTTGCAAGTATAATGATCACCTACATTCCTAACATTAACAATTGACATTGTTATATCATATTTATTCAAACATTAACAATTGACATTTTTATATCATATTTATTAAAACATTTGAAGTCCTTTTTTCAATCATCAAATATTATTTATCCAGCAAATAATTTTGAGTTCTAAACAGATTTTGTAACGGAAAAGATTTTCTATATGTTAACTGACATCTATTTTATTCAATCCACCACTTTTTTAGGCATTACAATCGATGCGAAACACCGATGGAACCCTCACATCACAACACTTTGTAGTAGACTTAGCTCTGCAGCTTATGCTATTAAAAAATAAGGCAATATACTAATATTGCCACGGCGCGCTTGGTTTACTTTAGTTACTTCCAAAGTATTATGTCGTATGGTATTCTTCTGTGTGGTAAAGCAGCAGACATTGAAACAGTATTTATCTTGCAAAAACGTGCAATTAGAGCAATCCACTGCCTTGCTGCTCGAACATCTCTTAGAGACTTATTTAAAGAAATAGATATACTAACAGTGGCTTCTCAATATATTTATGCTTGCATAATTTTTGTACATCAAAATTTAAATTCCTACTTAAGACACAGCTTAAAAATAAGTTGATCTTACCGTCTCTAAGACTGCATAAAGTTTTTAATACTTTTATGGGTCAAAGCGTACTTTACTATAACAAGATTCCTAATAACGTACTAGACTTGCCATTTGACAAATTAAAAATTCACATTAAGAAAACTAATGTCCAAAGGTTACTATACTATTAACGTTTATATAAATGACAAAAATGCTTGGTTGTAATTTATAGTGTCATATAGTTATTTCCACAAATAGCATTTCATTCATTTGTGGTTGCTGGAAGATGTCATGCTCTCTATAAGTTTCTGCGGTGGTGGCGTCGTGTGCCGGGTCGCTCCGTTCCCTATAATATGGTTAAGCGGAGCGATGGCTGGCACATGCGTCATACTTGTGAACAGGTGCCACTAGTGGAAATGGTCATCTCTAAGCTTCCTTGATTTTGTAATAATTTACCTACATATTCATCAATATTTTTTCATCAATATAAGATTTTTGAGGTATATGGCATTATAGGATATTATATATAAAACAATACAATTATTATTGTAATGACGTGGTCAGACAAGTGTTTAAAATTAATGAAAGATGTTTAGCTTTATTAGGTCTTTGTATATTAATTGTTGACCTTTGTGTATTGTAATACCTATATTGTGATGGTGCATTGTCGGACAGCCTTTAAATACAGTAAATATTCTTGTCATTAGGTACTTATTGGTACGTTAATATACCTTTTTTTATACTCTGTGCGACACTGCGCTGCTAAATACTATTACTGTGTAATTAAACATTGTAACTCAATAATTGAAAAGAGTGACTACACGAGTTTGTTGCCGGTATCTTCTCGGTAGTTCAACTTTTGGAACCGGTGTAAATTCAGACAGACTGACTGACGGACAGACAGACAGACAGACTGACTGACGGACAGACGGACCGACAGACAGACCGATAGACAGACTGACATTATAACTTTCTTAGCTTACGTATATCCAGATAAGACAGAGAGACAAACATTATGAAATTGTTAGCTAGTTAATATTATTTTTATGTGATAGACATAAGGGTTTTTTTGTTGACGATTCGAAAGTGCTTCTTGGGGGGCCTAATTGAATAAAGATATTTTCATTTTCATTCTCTATATATTTTTTCCGGCATAAAAGTTGTGCCTTAGTTACACCAATTTATTTTATTTATGGTATTTAAGAAACACATGGCACTTAAGAAACAGATTCATTATTTATTTTTGTAATAGTAAAGTCGCCGTGTTGTCATCTATTACCCAACAGTAGGAATTTAAAGGGATTATTAGGTGAAAACCTATAAGTCACTCCAGTCACTACATATTGAATTCTCTTACAGCCGGATCATAACGCGATAGTAAACATTGTATAACAGAGCTTTGGCATAGCAAACTTGCTTTACTGGGATAGGTTCTCATATTGTATGTAAAATATTCTGTAAACATTTTTTTAAGAATTTATAAGCAACACCGTTTGCAAGGTGCATCTGCACAGGCAGCACATATCACCGCCTTTCCCAATTAGGCCATAAATATAGTTACTCCCAATGCACCTTAGAAGATTGATTCCTTTTTCGTCGTATTCCTGATTGGACATATTCTTGTTTCGACACATTTTAGTAAAAAAATATACTATGAAATATTTGTGACTTTGCTTGCGTAATAAAATAAAATAATATTGTTAGTAAAATATTTTAATATAACCAATTAAAAGAATAGACAAATTTTACATTGGCTGCATTATTTTATAGAAATTTCCTGATATTATTAAATGAATAAGACGTTTTTGAAACTGGAAAACCATTGATATGAACGAATGTAGCCTATGTTATAATTTATTGTAGTTTTGACGGCACCATGCTGTATATGTATATCTTGAAAACAAAAAATAAACTAAGATTGATTTCATTTGTTGTATATATTGATTTATGCCAAAAACGGAATGTGCCAAAAACGGAATGTGCCAAAAACGGAATATGTCCAAACAGGAATATGCCAAAATAAGATTATGTCCAATCAAGAATACGACGAAAAAGGAATCAATCCCTTAAAATAGTTCCTTGATATTGCAAATGCGATTTTTATATGGTTATATAACTTCTCTCATATTACACAGACCCTCATAGACTATGATCATTTTTGAACACAAAAAAAGTCATATTATAATTGTAAAATTATTGTATGCCACAGACCAAAACTTTATTTACACAGTCCGATGACGCGGTAAACCCAGACCGTCTGTACGACCTGGTGGCGGTGGTGGTGCACTGCGGCTCCGGGCCCAACCGCGGCCACTACATCAGCATCGTCAAGAGCCACGGCTTCTGGCTACTCTTCGACGATGATATGGTTGACGTGAGTATCGTAGGCTTCGAACACTGCTATAGCTGCTAGAACATGATAGATCATGTTCTATAGAACTAAAATAAAATAATTTGGTCCTTCGAGCCGGATTAATAACAAAATGTTTTCATTTCAGAAAATAGACGCGTCTGCGATAGAAGACTTCTACGGCCTAACTTCTGATATACAAAAGTCATCTGAAACAGGTTATATACTATTTTATCAATCTAGGGATGCTAGTTGTTAAGTTTATTCAATAATATTATTATAATATAGTAATTTATATTATTTATATAAGATAGTCACTATGATAGATCATGTTAAAATTAATGCCAGATTTGTTAAAGTTGAAAGGGCATTATATTATTGAAATTGTTTAAATCCTTGATTTTATTAATCATCTTTTAGAATCCATTCAATTGTAAATAAAAATTCATTTCAAAATAAACCGTTACGGTCTTTCTCCGAATGATGTGTTAGTTTTTTATTCTTATTCATAGAAACTTACCTTGACAACAATTTTACTCTAAAGTACTTAGATACGCACGAAATTAAATTGGCTCACAATCGTTATCCAATTAACCTACAAGCAATTAAAATGCCTGTGTTAATAGCACATACAGTTACGACGATCAACAATTGAAAGTCAATTCGCCATTTAAATAATTGTTTAAATTAAATTGACACGCGATCTGCTCCAATTCATGTCTTGTAGTACATATTTTTAAATTCAAGTATAGGTACTTTTCTTCCAAAAAATTCTTATATCAGATAATAATTAGGACGATTTTTGATGAACCAATTTTTTTAGAACAAAGACTCTAAATACTTATGCCAGTTTCATGACCAAATACATATTATGATGGCAAGCTGTCACCGGGCACTACTCATCCCTATAAAAATTAAGGGACTGCATAGGAGGCCAGTCCCACTGCTCCCACCAACGTCTCTTCAATTTGAGATAAAAAGTTTGGAGGAAACATCATTGTTCATTTGAAACAAAATGCATTTTTTTTTCAGACTTAAGAAAGCGACTGTCTATCAATTATGAGGTCTATGTTTTGTAAATTTTGATAAAGTAAAACTGATGGGAAAAAAATAACACCAGCGAAGTCTCACTATCAGTAAGTCTATTGGGGAGGAACTTCCCCGTAGTTCAACTGGTAAGACTACTCAGTAAAACTACTGGGAATATGAGACATTTACTAGGTGGTACGGTCGACCACAGAAGTAGCTAAACACTTTAGTACCATGTCACAACGACGACTCTAGCGTCAATATGGCACGGCAGCAACAATAAAGTACGTACACAAGATCGGTGTGTACTGAAATGTTTAGCTACTTCTGTGGTCGACTGTACCTACCCACTGCCTACGTAGGTGGTGGTCTGGGTAGGTACCACCGCCTTTCTTATTTCAGCCGTGAAACAGCTGTTTCGGATTGCAGTGAAAGGTAGCCAGTGTAATTACTGGGCATGGAAGGCATTTGATCTTAGGCCTCAGGATGACAACGCACCTGCAATATCAAGTGATTTTCCTTGTTATTGCAGGTGTTTATACCTAGATGGCGGAGACCGCTTACCACCAGGTGGGCCGTCAGCTTGTTATAATAATAATAATATTCATACACCCACACCTATTATCTAGCCCAAAGTAAGCGTCATTATGAGCTTGTGTTATGGATAACGGAGAAATAATGATAATAATGTGTATAAAAATATTAGAAATATACTAAATTAACATATAAACATCCATGACTCCTACTGAGATTCGAACCCGGGACCTCTTGACCGAGTAGCCTGTAAAGGAGTATGAATCGTTCTGGATCGGCCACCAACACCGATTTGAATTCTGACCACCAAAAATATGTCGCGATTTTGTCGAAATTTGTCAGACAATTTTTTGAGATACCCAAACTACTGATGATATCGGGTCTAAAAACCAATGCGTTTCTTTCATCTCATCTTTTAAAACGTCATGACAGTTAACGGTAAGGATGTCAGCCACTCGAGACACTGCCAGGGTAGGGTAAGCCATAGAATAATATTACTAAGCACGTTGAACGCGGCCTAATCACCATTGCAAAAATTCAAAATTTCCTCATAAATGAAATGAAATGAAAATATATATCTTTATTCAATTAGGGCGTTGTGCACTACAAGGAATTTTTCATCCCCCCATCTCGGAAAGAGTAGTTTTGCTCTTCGATATCTGAGTACAAAAGCCGTTTTTATCCGCTAGGGTAGAGGATAAAGTAAAATTGAATTTAGAACATCGTGTGCACTAAGTTTGTGAATTCAAAACATCATTAAACCATACAACCTTTTTTAACTTGTTAAAAACTCAGACTCGGCTCCTTCTTGGTGTAGGTACTTTTTGTTTAATTTTCATTGCGCACGCTATTTTCTTTTTACGACATATTTGTTAAAATCATAGGTTTAAAACAAAAAACTTGTAAACAAGTAAAAAACCTAAAATGAGTGATTGTAGCGTCGAAGAAGTTTATTTGGCGCCTACAGAATTGACTGAAACTGTTAATAATGCGCAATGTTTTTTTTTGCATTGAGTCATTTCCTCGTTGAGGTAGGATGAAAAGTTACGTGTTGCACTCGAGTGCAAAGTTTTTTTACCATGTGCTCTTTTGATTCCTCATTTGATATTTTAGAATCCTTGCTAGCCTCGGCCATCAATATTGAGCACGCGGTTAAAAACTTTTCACTCTTGCCAAATAACTATTAATGTCCGGCAGCCCGATTTTTTACGGTTTGATGTGGCATGAAAAAAGCGGATGATTGGCTTGTGCCACTTGTCCGTCTTTACTCGGATCGCAGTTTAGGGTAGCTGTCTTTGAAACTACAAGCAGGAAACGATGAGTTTTTTGGAACGTCGGCAGATGCTTGCTTTATTATAATCTACGTGCGAAGACGTAGAAGACAAAGAGTTTTGGGTTCATCCCCTTATAAGTGAAAGATCACTCACAGGGTTTCATTCTGTTTTTATATGTATCAATAGTTTTATCCCATAAACTAGGTGGTAGGCCCGTATGTAGGGTCGTCTGGGTAGGTACACACGACAGAACATCAAGTCTAACAGTTGCGCTAAGAAAGCCGCCTTACGTGCAGCAAGGGCGGTCTCAAGGTCAAACTGTTACGATTGATGTGCTGTCGACTGTACCACCGCCTTTCTTATTTCAGCCGTGAAACAGTTCGCTGTGTTTCAGATTAAAGGGAAAGGGAGCCAGTGTAATTACTGGGCATGGACGGCATTTCATCTTAGGCATCAGGATGACAACGCACCTGCAATATCAAGTGATTTTCCCTTGTTATTGCAGGTGTCTCTAAGCGGCGGTAACCGCTTACCATCAGGTGGGCCGTCAGCTTGTTTGTCATCTAGTTGTATAAAAAATAAACTTGTTGAATCTATTCAACTAGTTCAATTAGCGTAAAAGTGTCGTACATGATTGTGAACTCGATCACTGTCAAACTTAGTAGTGGCTTTTTTTTCGAACGAAACGAGCGAGGTGTGCATCGTAGACGCAGGTCGCCGAGGAGTTGAGGGATGGGTCAACGCAGCGTCTTGTGCGTGCGACACACGTGCCCTCCTCCCCCGCGCCCACCCCGCTCGCTCATTAATAATACTGATTGCGGATGCAGTGCACAAGCGTAAACAAGTTTTTCATTGCTGTCATCTCGGACCGAAAAAAAACTGTCCGGAATGGTCACAAGTAAAATTTCGGACGGTAAAATTACGTATAGTGCACAAACTACTATATATCTACATTATATTGGCGTGCCATATCGGACCGTAAAAGATCGGACTGCCAGACATTAAAAATCCTTGTAGTGCACAAACACCCTTAGGCCCCGCAAGAAGCACTTTCGAATCGTCAAAAAACCCTTATAACATAAAATATAACATAAAATAATATTATGTAACAATGTCATAATGAGCACTAAAGCGTCTTGAGCGACATCATCTGGTTGCTGAACTTTCCATTGAATTCAGGTCTGAAGTTCCAAAATGTACTCTTTTCACCAGCGCTGCCAGAAATGCTGCTGTATTTATTCTATGCGGTCGCCCGAATAAGAAAATGCGCCGGTGTGAGGGGGAGGAAGTAGTTAGGGTCAGGGGATAGTGGAGACATATGACGAGAATTTAAAACTGCTTTAATTTCCTTTGTTCCCGTTGAGTCACACCATTTTGTGTCACACTGTTACACATTGGGAAAAATATTCCCGATGGATCATCCCCTGAAGTACCAGGCTACCATAAGTATATGAGAGGTTATTTATTGTACCCCCCCTACGATTTTAAGGTATATAAATAAAATAAGAGTATGCTAAACATCTCCTACATAGATATGGTAACCTGGTACTTCAGGGGATGATCCAGTATTTGCGTCATATTACAAGTTCCGATAGCGCGATGCTTACACGATTTTACCCCTGCCACCCATCTAAGTTGGGTGAAGTAGGTATAGCTAGGTCTTTTCTAAGCCGATCAAAACTTCGGCACCCAGTTGCTTACTAATGTAGTCATACCTACCATTGAAGAAAGTCATTTTTCTCGAGGATCGGAGCCCCTAGCCGATGCGGGGCCCCTAGGCAGTTGCCTACTCTGCCATATGGATAAGGATCAATACCGCTTGTTTCGTGAGTTCACTAGCAGTATTGAGGCTTAACTTAAGGAGAGATTTTGCTTCCTTATGTGTGTTCTACCGTTTTTATAACGGGGTGTGTTCTGAGGAATTATTTGACATGATGCCTAGTCTCTTTTTACTATCGTACCGCTCTCCATCGGCAGGCATTGTACTGTGCGGTTTCAGGTTGTGGAATGAGCTCCCTGCAGAGGTTTTCTTGAAAGTGTACAGCATGGGGTTCTTCAAAAAGGGCTTAAAAAGGTTTTTACAGGGTCGGCAACGCATGATACCCTGGTGTTGCAAGTGTCCATAGGCCAAGGTGACCGCTTACTGCCAGGTGGGCTATATGCTTAATTTCCACCTTAGTAAAAAATATTCAATATTGAAGACTCTTATTTGTGTTTTTGATGAATCTAATCTGTGACCTAACTTTAATACTTGATGTTATTATTACTTTGTTATAAGAAACTTGTTGTAGTTTCTGAACGTAGGCTTTGTATATGAATGACAGCCCGCGGTTTGGTGACTGGCGCGGTTGACATTGACGTTTGGTTGGTAATTAATTATGAGAATTGAGAATGATTCTCGAAGCTGTGTTCTTGGCTGACACATGTGACTGGAGTCTTTTGATATCTTTTTGATTGTTGCTACTTCTAAATAGTTTGTTTTTGTGATATACTTTAAGTGTGTTGTCTTGTGTTTGTCCCTGAGTGTAAGGTATTTATTTAATTCTTATTTTTATTTGGTAAAATGGACATTAACAAACCTCCTGACCCTCCGGACCCTCCCGACGAAATTATATTCACCCCGGTAGCTACCCTCCCTTTATCACAATGTACAGAAATTGAAAATTCTTTAATGGAAACACAGAGTCCTCGTACTAATAGGAAAGACCCAGTACATTCGAATCTGGAAGTCAAGCTAAACAAGCGAAAAATGTTATAGGAAGACAAAAATATTCCGCCCTTGATCGTTCACCGTACATTGTTCATGTTCATCGCATAGATGGTGAAACGGCAAGCACAGTATTACACCCTGTTAAATTTGGCATGTTCCTATTGTCTAATAATATTAAAAATATTCTTCAAGGCGGTGTTAAAAAAGTAGGTCGCAATCGCGTTTCAGTTGAATTTAAGAGCCCCGAGGATGCCAATGCATTCCTGAACAATAGCTCCCTACTTAAACACAATTATGTAGCATCCATTCCTTCACATAACATAACTCGCGTTGGGTTAATTAGAGATGTTCCTACTGACATATCCGAAGAAGAGCTTTTACAATTAATTCAAGTACCCCCAGGGTGTGGTCACATTCTTAAGGTAAGAAGACTGCATAAAAAGGTTCACATAAGTAACTCTACAGAATGGAAACCATCTGCTACAGTAGTCCTCACTTTTGACGGTCAAATTCTTCCTAAAAGAATCTTTTGTTGTTATTCTTCCTTTCCTGTTGAACAATATATTTACCCTACTATCCAGTGCTACAATTGTTGTCGATATGGTCACACCAAAGTACAATGTCGCTCTAAGTCTCGCTGCTTTAAATGTGGTGAGGAACATCTAGGATCTGGGTGTGAAGTTTCTATTGAGAAAGGCTTTTGCATACTATGCTCTGGTAATCACTTTGCAGATAACAAATCCTGCCCTGAGCATGTGAGACAAAAATCCATCAAGGCCATAATGGCAGAACAGTCAGTCTCATACTATGAGGCTAATAAATTAGTTCCATCTTTCTCCAAATCATTTGCTGACACAGTAAAAACCTCTTTACCACAAACTCAATCTCAACTCTCTGATAAGACAACCATTCCTCTACCTGCTTTCTCAAGATCTTACAAAAAGACTGTATTTCTTCAACATAAACCAAATACCCCTGTTTCTCGTGGATATGATAAGAAAGCTCATGCGGACCTTACTAGGGACTACTCATTCTCCCCTTCTTATAATGGCTGCGCATATACTGACAATCTTACCCCTGAAAGTTCAGAAGCTCAAGACTCCCTTCCTGAGGATGTCATTAAACCGATTCTTTCCCTTGTTAGATCATTTTTCACATCTTCTAGCACCACACCCGACTTCGTTGCTCAAAAATTTATTCCCCTCTTAAGTAGCTTAAAAAATGACTCTTACTTTTCTTCAGTGGAACATTAGGAGTATTTTCCATAAAAAACATGACTTAATCTATTTAATTAATAAATATAATCCATTAATTGTATCAATATCTGAAACTTGGCTCATACCTACTTTGAATTTTTGTTTACCTCATTTTACTATTTATAGACATGATAGATCAGATGGTTATGGTGGTACGGCTTTGATGATTAAAAACAAAGCAATATCATCTGCCATCAGTATTAATTATACTGGTGATAACATTAATATAGTTGCCAGTCGTGTCGAAGGTATCACCTTTTTAAGCATTTATATAGCTCACTCACATATAAATCTTCTTCCTATTCTGAAGAATGTTCTCCAATCTCTTCAGAGTCCCCTGGTTGTTATGGGTGATTTCAATTGCCATCATTTCCGATGGGGATCTCTTACATGTGATCAGGTTGGAATTGGTTTAGTAGAAATACTAGATGACCTGAATTTAGTTATCCTGAATGATGGCCGTTCTACCCGCCGTGGTCTCCCTAACCAAAATGTTAGTGTAGTTGATTTAACATTTGTCTCCTCTGATATAGCTGCCTCATTCACATGGGACTTGGAAAGCTTTACGTATGGTAGTGATCACTTCCCCATTGTTATATGCATGCCACATAATATTATTCCTGAAAGGTCCGCTCCTCCGCTTATGAAATACAGACTATCTAGGCCGAACTGGGATCAGTATCGGGACCTTTCCGACCATAAATTTTCCTCACTCCCTTCCATACATAGTATCAATCTGAGCACGGAGGGTGAACTCCAACTGGCAAAGGATTATTTTTCTGCCTTTAACAATCTTTTATCATCAACAGCAGAGGCTTGTTTTCCCCTCAAAAACACAGCAAGGAATAAAATTTCATCCCCTCCTTGGTGGGATAATGAATGTTCCCAACTTGTTAAAGCCAGGAAAAACTCCGAGAGAGCTTATAATAGTTGCATGTCCTTGGAAAACCTAATTAATTATCGTCATATTTGTGCCAAAACTAAAAGACTGCTAAAGAAAAAGAAGCGCCAGGGCTGGACTAATTTCTGCCTCTCACTATCTCCAACTACCCCTTCTTCAGTTGTCTGGCGGCAAATCAACCGCTATAAACGCGGTGTTTCCACTGGTCCAAAAACTTGCATTCCCCATGACATTGCTGAAACCTTTTTTAATAAAATTGCGCCTAGTTACGTTCCTAACGTTGATGAAATTTCTCCATCATATTCCTCAACCTCCTCATATAATAATTCAGTTTTAAACGACATTTTCTCTGTAGAGGAGTTGAATTTAGTTCTGTCTTCTGTTAATGATTCAGCTCCTGGCCCTGATGGCTTCCCTTACTCATTTTTGGTTAATTTAAGTTCTAATACTAGGAATTACTTCATAAAATTACTAAATATTTGCTATGTAAATGGGTTTATTCCCTTAGACTGGAAGGAACAAACTATTATCCCCTTACTTAAGCCTGGGAAAAGCTATGAGGATCCTAATGGCTTACGGCCAATTGCTCTTTCCTCAGTTCTTTTAAAAGTTTTGGAACACCTCATCAAAAACCGGTTAGAGTGGCACATAGAACATAATGAGTTACTACCCAAGTGCCAATTTGGATTCAGAAAGGGCCTTAGTACTACAGATAGCATAGCTGTTCTGGTCACTGATATTCGAACCAGCTTCTCTAGCAACAAATCCGTTGTGGCGGCCTTCTTGGATGTGTCGTCAGCTTACGACAATGTCATCCTTCCAGTCCTCAGGCAAAAATTGCAACAGCTGAGAATCTCGGACAGAATGATTAACTGTGTCAACAACATGTTAATGTCTAGAATGGTCAAGCTAAGGATCCCTGGGGAGGATTTCGGTGTGAGATCTATCTACAAAGGTCTACCTCAGGGCTCAGTGTTGAGCCCAATACTATATAATTTGTACACCCGGGAACTGAATTCATGTCTAAACTTTGACTGTCAAATCCTTCAGTATGCGGATGATATTGCTTTATACATTTCTAGCGATTCAATTGTAGAAGCGGCCTCGTCTTTAGAAGTGTCCTTAAATTCTCTTAATTCATGGCTAAACGACCATGGTCTTGGTCTATCCGCTGCTAAAAGTTCAGTTGTCGTATTCTCTAGGAAAATAAACATCCCTCATGTTTCGATCCGAATTGACAACCAACCCATACCCATCGTCAACAAAGTAAAATTTTTAGGAGCCTATTTGGACACTAAACTTTCTGGACACCATCACATCATCCACCTGGCTAGGAAATGTGAACGTATTATTCCGATTCTGAAGTCTTTGGCTGGCGTTTGGTGGGGGGCCCACCCTCATTCTATGAAAATTCTATACAATGCCCTGGTTCGTAGCGTCCTGGACTACAGTTCCTTTCTACTGGAACCATGCAACAAATCTTCCCTGTTACTTTTGGATAAAATTCAGTCATCATGCCTCAGAATTATCAGTGGTTGCATGAAATCTTCTCCCATAAATGCTCTCCAAGTAGAGTGTGGTGAGCCGCCGCTAGGCCTTAGACGGCAATATCTGTCCGATCGCTATATTTTTAGGATAACAACCCTTTCATCTCACATCCTCATTCCAAAACTCCGCACCCTGTATGACTTATGTCATGCAGAAAATAATGCTTACTGGAAAAACAAAAATAAACCATTATTTATTAATAGTCTTCATAAACTTTTAAATATGAACATCTTAGTAAACAGCTACCCAGTTCTCCCCGTTTTCCGTGCTCAATACCCTGTCCTCTTATTCAAACCTAACATCTATTTCGATATTGGTATCTCTAAAAATTCTCCAGGTACCAATAGTAAATTTAATGGGATTGTAGCCGAACGTTGGAGTGATAGGCAGAAGTTTTACACAGACGCCTCGAAACTTTCTTCCTCTGGCTGTGTCGGCATATCAGTTTACCTCCAAAATTCCAATATATTCTTACAGTTTAGAAGCCCCTCTGAAGCCTCTGTATTCACGGGTGAATGCATAGGCATCCTTGAGGCATGTTTGTTCATTGAATCACACAACATTAATAAAGCAGTTATTTTCTCGGATTCACTCAGTGCTCTTAAAGCGATTCAAACAAATATTTTCAAATGCAAATTACATAATAAAATATTATTAGACATCAAGACATCTTTATTGAATTGTTATGGTAAAGGCTTGCTAGTTGATTTAGTTTGGATACCAAGTCACTCGGGCATCTTGGGTAATGAATGTGTAGACTTTTCTGCTAAGACTGCTGCTTCTGGACCTTCTCATGTCGATCTAAAGCACAATATCCTCCAAGGATATGATCTTTTAAATATTCCCAAATTACACATTCTGGCAGATTGGCAGAGGGCATGGGATAGATCAAGTCAAACCAAGGGAGGCTTTTATTATGGTATCCAAAAAAGTATCCCAGCTAGACCCTGGTTTTTCAAATATAAGAAATATCCAAAAAGTGTTGTCTCGGTATTGTGTAGACTCCGAATAGGCCATTGCTGCTCACCAGTTTTCTTACACAAAATCAGAGTTCGTGACCATTCCCTTTGTGAATGTGGGTTGGCTGATGGTACCTTGGACCATATTTTCTTTGAATGCTCCAAATATAATATTAATTTTAAATTGTATGATGTCCTAGCTAAAATCAAAATTCCTCTTCCTATTAACCTAAGTAGCCTTTTAACTTATTCATCCCCGGACGTTTTTTGTATCCTCGCTAAATTTATTAAATGTAATAATATTAAACTTTAACCAAGTATACTCCCTCCTAACTAATTTTGTACTAACAGTCAGTGTAATATGTAATGTTTGTCTTTTACAGATACTCTACTGATTAACCCAAATATAAACTAACCGAAGTTATCACAACAGACTTGTTTTACATCAAAACTATAATATTTTCCCATACACATGCTTGGTCAAAACTCTGGGCTGGCAGAATTGTTATCATTAAGATAAACACATTGCCATTATTAAAAGAAGAAGAAGAAGAGAATTGAGAATTGGAATTAAACCTATTAATACAATTACATGAGTTTCAATGTAACTATTATAAGATACTACATTGGCGACGAGTCAGAGACGATTTCACGCAGTTTTAAAATGTCGGAAGAAGATTCAAGCAATGCTGCAGGTGGCAGTGGTCACTCTCAGATCTTACAATTAGTATCGCCTGCAGCTCACGTACAGATGCCTCCATTTGATAGTGCAAAATGTAGTTGGAAGGTGTATATAAGTGTGTTTATAAATAAAATGAAAGTAGGCGACGTTGAAGAAAGCAAATGGGCTCAATACTTATTGAGTTTCATTGGATTTGAAATGGTGACGTTATTAACAGAGTTATGCTATCCAGAGCCTGTAAGTGACAAAAGTTTTGACAATCTCATATCTTTAATAGAGTTACAGATTGAGCCACAACGCTCTGAAATTGCTGAAACATTTAGATTTATGCAGCGCAAACAAAATGTAAATGAAAGTGTAGCTGAATATGTGGCTGCTCTTAAAAAGCTAGCACAGTCTTGTAATTTTGGCTCATATCTAAACAGAGCCCTAAGGGACAAATTTGTACATGGCTTACAAAATGAAGCCATTGTAAGAAAAATGTTCACTGAAAGAAGTATTGATTTTAATCAAGCCGTATTGATTGCACGTAGCATGGAGATTGCTGATAATGATGCAAGACTTGTAATGACCAACTCGGTTAACACATTAAACATTAACAAGATACTAGAAACCACACATGTACAGCAAATGAATAATAGAGTCAAGTGTCACTGTTGCGGCAAAATAGGACATATAAAACCTACTTGTAATTTACGGAATGAGATGTGTTTCAAGTGCAATAAGAAAGGGCACCTGGCCATAGTATGCACATCACAAAACAAGAAAAATAGTTATAACAAAAAGAAAGTTAAGGAGATTGATGTGGAGGAGAGTAGTGGTAGTGAATTGAGCTACACAATTTCTGAAATTAAAGGACAGAAGGTAATAGATACGGGACAGAAAAATAATAAGAAGCAAAGTGATGTATTATTATGTAGTACTGGTGAAAATTATTTATTAAGTGATTTGTTTACAGAAAGGAAGCAATTGAATAATGTTAAAAGTGTTGACTTCGTAAAAAGAAAAGGCCTAATTGAAGTGAAGAATATTAATCCTAAGGCATGGTATGTTGATTTGAATATTAATAATGTGGACATTCAATTTGAAATTGATTGTGGTTCAGACATAACATTAATACCTGTAAATGTATGCAAAAAATTACTACCATCATTGAATTTGTTTAAAACTAGACTTAAATTAAAGGGTTTTGGTGGACAACCAATAGAAGTAATTGGCAAATCTAAAGTGTATGTTAGGGATAAGGTTAATTACTATGTAGCACCTTTGATTGTGGTCAAAGAAGGAAAACGACCTCTATTAGGCAGAGATTGGCTAAGCTTTATTAAAATTGATTGGAATAAATGTCAACAAAATTATAAAAAAGAAATAAAAGTTGTTAAATCGGATAATTTGCCGAAACTGAGCTTCTTACTTGAAAAATATGAATGTTGCTTTTCTAATGTACCTGGAGAAATAAAGGGGCCGCCGGGTAAGCTTAAATTAAAACCAAATGCAGTGCCTAAAATGTGTAAAGCCCGAAGAATACCCTATGCACTAGAGGGTATAGTTAAACAAGAGTTAGATAAGTTAGTAGAATGTGGTAAACTAATTAAGGTGTCAAGGGAAGATAATATTACTTGGTCTACCCCTATTGTTCCCATTGTAAAAAGTCCTACCAATGTTCGTATTTGTGGGGACTATAAGGTAACCCTTAACCCTCAGCTGGAAGTTCCACAACACCCTATTCCTGCAATTGAAGATATCTTTGCTAAATTAAATAAAGAGTTTGAATCCTGTGTTTTTTCTAAAATTGATTTGAGGAAAGCTTATATGAATCGAAAAATGGATAAAGAGTCGCAGGAAATTATGACTCTTATAACACCATGGGGTCTTTATCAACCAACATTTATGATGTTCGGAGTCGCTCCAGCTCCATTAGATTGGCAGGAATTCATGGATAGACATTTTTCAGAGATGAATAATGTTCACTGTTACTTAGATGATATTTTGATAGCAACAAGCTCAGTATCGGATAATTTAATAGCGTTAGAAAAAGTCTTGAGTAAACTAGAAGAACTGAATATTAAAGCTAACAAAGAAAAGTCCATATTCCTGGCAGATCAGTTAGAGTACTGTGGGCATGTCATAGATAAAACAGGTCTTCACAAAACCCCTGAATATATTCGAGCCGTACTGAATGCACCGCAACCACGGAATGCAAAGGAATTAAAAAGTTTTTTAGGTACTATTAATTTTTATAATAAGTTTATCCAAAATGCCGCTGAAAATTTACATGTTTTATATATGTTATTACGTAGAAACACACCATGGTCATGGACAAAAGAGCATGCAAAAGCATTTGAGTGGGCTAAAAATATAATAGCAAGTGATCAAGTGCTTATACATTACAATCCTAATTTACCAGTAGTGTTAAGTTGTGATGCATCCAAGTATGGGTTAGGTGCCTGTTTAGCACATGAAATGTGTGACCCAAATGATAAAAATAAAGTTGTTGAGAGGCCAATAGCTTTTGCTAGTCGTAAGTTAACAGATACAGAATGTAAGTATTCTCAAATAGACAAAGAGGCTCTCTCTATCATTTGGGCGGTAAAGAAATTTGATTTGTACTTAAGAGGCAGGGTGTTCACGTTGATTACAGATCACAAGCCACTGGTTTCAATATTCAATCCTAATAAGTCAGTAGGGTCTATTTATGCAGACAGGATGATGCGTTGGTCATTAATATTATGCAATTATAATTACATTATTAAGTATAGGACATCCCAGTTCAATGCTAGTGCAGATTTTCCCTCAAGGCTACCATTGGATACAACTACAGATAATGAAGAAACTGACACAGATAACTTAATGGTTAATAGTATAATGATAGATATTCCTCCAGTAACACAAACTGAAATTGCTAAAGAAACTAAACAAGATCAAATATTAAATAAAGTGTACACATACATTGAACAGGGTTGGCCTAAGAAAGTAGATAACGAATTAATTAATTATAAAAATAAAGAAACAGAATTATATTCATTTCAAGGTTGTGTTATATGGAGAGGTAGGACAGTTATACCTGGAAAACTAAGAAGTCAACTGTTGGCTGAATTACATTCAGGTCATTTGGGAACTTATAAAATGAAAGCTTTAGCTAGGAGCTACTTTTGGTGGCCAAATATTTATGAAGACATTGATAAAATAACAGCTAATTGTAAGGGGTGTTTACAAGTAAGAAATAGGCCAGAAATAAAACCCACACACAATTGGGAATGGCCAGGTCAACCATGGCAGCGTATACATGCTGACTTTGCAGGACCATTTTTGGGATCAATGTGGTTATTAATTATTGATGCTCACAGCAAGTGGCCTGAAGTAATACGAATGAACAAAACTACTGCGGGAGAAACAATAAAACAGTTTAGAAATGTCTTTGCAAGGTTTGGCCTTCCTGAACAATTAGTCACAGATAATGGTCCTCAATGGACTTCGGAAGAATTTAAATTATTTTGTTCAAATAATAATATTAGACATACATTTACAGCGCCCTATCATCCGGCAAGTAATGGCCAAGCGGAGCGGGGAGTCCAAACCTTTAAAAAAACCTTATTGGCGGGTATTAATGATAATGGAGATACTAATCAAATTTTAAATCATTTTTTGTTAAGTTATCGTACATCTCCAAATGTAACTACTGGTAAACCCCCAAGTGAATTAATGTTTGGTAGACAATTAAGAACCCGGCTATCAATTGTTAAACAGTCGGTAGTAATTCCTAAACAAAGTATTCCAGTGAAAAATCCCAGACAATTTTTACCTGGTGACAAAGTGCATGTTATGATGTATGATGGATCACAAAAATGGCTAAATGGTAATGTAACCAAACCTTTGGGAAAGGTGATGTATGAAGTAGAAACAGATAAAGGTATTCTATCTCGTAATGTCACTCAAATGTTGCCAGATGAGTCATGTAAAGTCAGTGACCTGAATGAACGGTGTAATGATTTCAATGATTATAATAATGTTGATGATTCTAATAATGTTGATGATTCTAATAATGTTGAGAAGGATTCTTCAGTAGAAAATGAGTATTGTCAACCCTCAATGTCTTCACAACCAACTATTGTAGAAGAACCAATTGTAAGACGTAGTTCACGTAAAATAAAACCTCGGGTTATTTTAGATTTATAAAATTGTTATTATAATCATAATAGTTAGTTATATATATGATAATGAGAAATTACAAGGGAGGAGTGTTGTAGTTTCTGAACGTAGGCTTTGTATATGAATGACAGCCCGCGGTTTGGTGACTGGCGCGGTTGACATTGACGTTTGGTTGGTAATTAATTATGAGAATTGAGAATTGGAATTAAACCTATTAATACAATTACATGAGTTTCAATGTAACTATTATAAGATACTACAAAACTATTAATAGTTTTGTTATTTGTGATTTTTTACCAAATATTGTTTCTAGATCATCTAGAAGTGGGTTGGGTTTTTGAAGCACTCATCATCATATTCAGTCAGTCATAAAAATGCCCGTCTTAAACATTAATATATCAATAACTCAGGAGGTAAATTAAAATGATATTTTGAATTCTTTACAAGGTAGAGGGCTTTAATAAATGTCCCAAATTTCATGTATGTTGATTAAACTATTGACTAATAAATCCTGTCATTAGTCCTATTACAGCAGCACACGTAGCACAACGAACACGAGAAGCTCAAGAAACAGTTTTGTCTATGTAATATCATTTTTGTCGACGTTAGCACTACAAAATTGACATTATGGTGTAGACAAAACAGTTTCTCGAGCTTCTCTTGTTCCTTGTGCTACATGTGCAGTAGTCAAAATTATTACGGTGGTATTATTATTGTTACGACCAACCTTTATTTCTGTTTATGTCACCCTTTATTATACCATGTTTTTATGGCTTTATCGTTTTATATGTCCACCTTGTTTGTACATACCATAAACATCACCGTGTCAAATATATTCATTAAACAAAATAAAATCAGTGTCCAACAAGATTTGGTTTCATTCACATTGGTGTCAGAAGAAAAGTGAAAAAAGTCTTCAAAAATGCCTTTGACAAGAGCACAAAGTAAAGCCGCCACGTCGGCAGTGCCTCCTGCAGCTACGGATCGCGAGGATTCACCGGGAGACGGAGCCTTCGAAAATATTGCCGTCGAGACGGCAGGCCCCACTTCTGCAGCACACGGTGAACCCTTTCCAGCGATAAGTAAAGTAGCTTCTATATCCGTAAGTACTAAAAGTGCCCGTTCCACTCGCTCCACCAGCACTATTAAGGCTCGGATCTTAGCTGCGAAGGCAGAGCACGCTCGTCGGCTAGCAGAGGTCGACGCAGAGTGCGAGCGTGCACAAACAGATCGCGAGCGTGCACAAACGGATCGCGAGCGTGCACAAACGGATCGCGAGCGTGCACAAGCAGAACGCGAGCGCGCACAAGCAGATCGCGAGCGTGCGCAAGAAGAACGTGATCAGGCTCGAGTGGAGCGTGAGCGTGTTTTAGCTGACCTGGAACTACAGGCCGAGCTAGCTGCCATAGAAGCCGGCTCCACACAACGGTCTAATAGTTCACACGGCTCTAATCCACGTGTAAAACACTGGTTGGCGCAGTCTTCAAATATTATAGACAATAACGCTGATATATTGCTCGACAGGGAACAGTTTTTAAACGCAAAGCCGCAGCCATCGCCGCGGTCGGCGCCACCTGCCACTGCGGATGGAGCCTACACTGCGTGGCCGGTACCTGCCTGCTCGCAACCAGCACTAGTTGAGCCAGCTGAGCCAACCACACAACATTTTTTACATTTAGGCACACGTAAAAACGAAAATTATTGTAATTGCTACCAAAATAAAAGAATCGATAACAATGTAGGCACACAATTTAATCAGCTGGCCAACGCAATCGCAGACCTGGGGAAGAAGACAACAAAGGTTTGTGACATTTCCAAATTCGATGGGCGTGTCGCCGACTGGTTTCTTTTCAGAAAGTCCTACGACCAGTCCAAGGCGCACTTCTCTCCCAGCGAAAATGTCGCAAGACTTAGCGCAGCGCTGAGCGGCGCTGCTAAAGAAGCCGTCGCTGTTCGTCTGGTGGTTGCTGATGACCCGGAGCAGATCATGAAGGCCCTAGAGGTTAGATTTGCGCAGCCCGAAGTCATCATACTTCACCAGCTATCACTGGTAAGAGCCCTTCCTAAACTCGGTCTGTATGAAAACTCCCGCGAGTTAAATATATTCGCTTGTCGTATTCGCAATTGCATCGATCTGGTTCGCCTACTACGACAACCAGAGTATCTTGCTTCACCAGAGTTATCCAACTCTATTATTAGTAAATTGACGCCGCTTCTTCGGTCTAGATGGGCTGATTTTGCAGCGGCAAGAGTTGGCTCTGGCAAATTTAAATTAGAAATTTTATCGGATTTTTTAGAAAACGAAGCATGTTTACAAACTAAATTTGGCGTTGTCATGTCAGAGCCGACCTTTGTCAAAAGTCAAAGCCAGCCTGTCAAGACCAAAGACAAAATTTTTCCAAATTTAGTTTCGTCATTTTCGCCTAGTAAACCAAAAAGTTCCGATTTATGTAATTTTTGTCATACCGGTACACACAAAATAAGCGAATGTAAAGGTTTCACTTCGCTTAGTTTAGATGACCGGTGGCAGTGGGTCATGGATAACAAACATTGTCGCAAATGTTTACGGAAGGGCTCTCACCAGTATAGAAACTGTAAGACCAGATGTGAAGTAGATGGCTGCGGAGCGAATCGCGGACATCACACTCTGCTTCACAGACCTAGGTCCGATCCGCCGGAGCCCACCACTCAAACTAACGAGCAAAGCGCCGTTGTAGCACATAACACAGCTCCGATCGTTAGTAGGCGGCAACCGCTACTTAAGATTATCCCCGTAACGCTTACCGGTAAAAAAGGTAGTGTCAATACGTTCGCGTTATTAGATGACGGTAGCTCTGCGACATTGTTAGATAGATCTGTGGCTAACGCTCTCGAGGACGAGGGCCCAAGAGAACCACTAAAAATACACTGTGTCGGAGGTCTCACTAAATCGTTGAACGTGTCCTTCATAAACATTAAGGTGAGAGGCCGGTATAGTTCCGATACCTATGAAATTCGAGCCCGTTCTATCCCTAACCTTAATCTTAGTGCTCAAACCGCGAGCTTTGATAATGTTCAACAATTTAGTCACCTTTCCGATTTAGCTAATGTCCTTAATTACGACAACGCGCAACCAACCTGCCTTATTGGAACAGACAATTGGCATCTTTTGTTGAGTCAAAGCATACGCCAAGGTACGAAACTTGAGCCTGCCGCTGCTCTTACCCCGTTAGGCTGGGTTCTTTTCGGTTTCATGGGAAGTAGAGACAATTTTGTAGAATTTGTCAATCATGTTGAAGTCGATGACGATTCTGATCGCAAGTTAGATCTTTTAGTTAAAAATTACTGCAAACTAGATTCGATCGGGATTGAAAAGAAACTTCATCGTAGCCCTAGCGACAAACGCGCCTTAGAGACTCTAGATGCGACTACTGTGCGCTTACCCTCTGGTAGCTTCCAGACTGGTCTTTTATGGCGAAACAACATAAGCACCATTCCAGATAGTAAGCGCTTAGCATTGTCCCGATTTTACAATCTCGAGTCTAAAATGGCCAAAGACAAAACTTACGCGGCTTCCTACAAACAAAACATTCACGGCATGATTGACAAAGGATATGCAGAACTTTGCTCTGGACCACCAACCGGTAACATCGCGTGGTACCTCCCGCATTTCGGCGTCGTACACCCACACAAAAAGAAATTACGCGTAGTGCACGATGCAGCCGCCAGGTGTAACGGAGTGAGTCTGAACTCGATGCTTTTATCGGGCCCAGACTTGCTTCAGCCGTTGCTCGCGATAGTCATGAGGTTTCGGGAGGGTAGAATTGCTCTCACAGCAGACATTAGGGAGATGTTCCCACAGGTGAAAATTCGACCTGAGGACCGGGACGCTCAACGTTTTTTCTGGAGAGACGACCCCCAGTCACCTCTTTTAGAATATAGGATGTCCTCTATGATTTTTGGGGCAACGTCTAGTCCATGTACGGCACTGTACCTGAAAAACAAAAATGCGCTTGAGTTCCAGCACACGTACCCTAACGCTACACGGTCCATTATAGAAAACCATTACATGGACGACTATCTCGGAAGTCTTGATGGTGTGGAGGAGGCGGCTCGCTTGGCTTTAGAGATCGTAACCGTTCACAAGGCAGCAGGATTTGAGATGCGATCGTGGGTCTCCAATCATGCTGAGGCTCTTACCTTAATCCCTCCAGACCTCCGCGCCACTGAGGCTTCCGAGGTAGGGTTAGGTCCATCTTCTCCTTCGCACATAAGAGTTTTGGGGTTAACTTGGCTTGTCAACGATGACTCCTTATGTTTCCTGAAATCTATTCCAAGATTCCCCCAAGCGCTCACCAAACGTTCTGCTCTGTCGCTATTAATGTCGGTCTACGATCCGCTGGGCTTTATAACGCCCCTTATAATAAAGGGTCGGATCCTTTTTCAAACGACCTGGAAGTCGAAATTAGAGTGGGACCAAAAGTTAACCGAAGGCTTATCTATGAAATATAAGTCGTGGTTCAGAGAACTCCAGAACTTATCAGGGAGCGCCATCCCTAGATGCTATTCGGAGGGCAAAACAATTATCGAAAGCCAGCTTCACGTCTTTTGCGACGCAAGCGAACTAGCGTACGCCTGCGTCGCCTACTGGCGTTTTACTTTATCGGACGGTTCAGTGAAGTTAGCGCTGATAGGAGGCAAAGCTAGGCTCGCCCCCCTGAAACCAGTGACCGTTCCCAGATTGGAGCTACAGGCAGCGCTAATTGCCGCGCGTTTCACCACTTACATTATCGAGGCTCACGAAAAGAAACCTCTTAGAACCGTTCTCTGGTCCGATTCAGTTACGGTGCTCAAATGGTTGCGTAGCGACGCCTGCACGTTTAAGCCATTCGTGTCCTTTCGCGTAGCTGAGATATCAGACCTTACTGACGTACAGAGTTGGAGATACGTTCCTACTGGCCTAAACGTTGCTGACGACGCTACGCGCGACACAAAGGAGTTGTCTATAGATTCGCGATGGTTCGCTGGTCCAGGGTTTCTTCTTGCACCAGAAGCTACGTGGCCTAGCGAAACGGTTCCTGGTGATCCTCCGACCACCAACGAAGACAAGATCGCTCCGGAAATAGCGGAATGCTTGATCGTTGTTACCGCGGAATCGCCGGCTAATTCGTTGGTGGTCGCAGACTATCGCCGATTTAGCAGGTGGACTCGTTTACTCAGAGCCACAGCTCGAGCCCATCAGTCGGCTAAAATGTTTCGGTCACTATTACCTCAAAATTCAAGATTATTTCTTAATTCACTCCGTTGTAGTCGCAAGTTACCGCTCTTATCCGCTGACGAGTTGAACTCGGCAGAGCGTCATTTATTCTTAACTGTACAGCGCGATTCATTTTCTGATGAGTTGCAGTGTGTTATCGCAGGACGCCCCGTTTACAATCATAGTAGGCTTAAAAATTTGTCTCTCCTTGTCGGTGAGGATGGTTTGCTTCGTCTATCCGGTCGCACATCCGCCTCAGATGCCGTTGAGTCCCGTCCAATCGTCCTCAATGGGAAGCACCAGATAACAAGACTGTTGATCCATAGCTACCATGTTCGATACGCACATGCCAACAATGAACTCGTTGTTAATGAGTTGCACCAGAGATTTTACATCGTCGGTCTGAGACCTGCAGTCAAACAAATTGCCTCAAGATGTCAGACGTGCAGAGTGTGGAAGACCAAGCCAGTGACGCCTCCCATCGGTGACCTACCTAGCGTGCGGATGGCATACAGCGAGCGCCCATTTACCTACGTCGGGCTCGACTATTTTGGCCCTCTCAGCGTAACGATAGGCCGAAGACATGCCAAAAGATGGGTGGCCCTTTTTACATGCCTGACTGTACGAGCCGTTCATCTCGAGGTAGTAGAGAATCTCTCCTCGGACTCCGCCATACTGGCCCTGCGCCGCTTCATCGCTCGTCGCGGATACCCGTCCTGTATATATTCGGACAACGGGACGGCGTTCGTTGGGGCCTCCAAGATGATAGCAGACGTCTACGAGTTCACATCCACCAGTCGAATAAGATGGAAGTTCATCCCGCCGTCGGCTCCCTTCATGGGTGGATGCTGGGAGAGGTTGGTGCGGAACGTCAAGACCGCCTTATCTGCAACCCTCAAGGAAAGGTCACCCAGGGAGGAGGCATTCCACACATTACTCCTGGAAGCGGAGGCTATTGTTAACTCTAGGCCACTTACACACGTGTCCGTAGACCCCGACGTAGAGACCGCTCTTACGCCATTCACATTTCTGATTGGGGCTCCTTCAAACGACCTGCAAACCCGCACATTCGACGATTCTGACCTATCCAGCCGCGCACAGTGGAGAAAGGCGCAGCGCCTGGCCGACCATTTCTGGCAGCGTTTTACAAAGGAATACCTACCCACACTCGTGCCACGTCGCTCCTCGCCTTCGGTGACCAAGAATTTGAAGATTGGGGACTTGGTGATGATTGTGGACGGGACTCTGCCCAGACGTTGCTGGCCACGCGGCCGTATTCTGGCCACCTACCCAGGCAAAGATGACATAGTTAGGGTTGTCGACGTACTGACTAAAGGGGGTGTCCTGCGTCGCCCTGTGAGGAAACTCGCACCGTTGGTCGTATCCTAAGTGATTAGGTGCCTACACCGCCGGGGGCCATGTTACGACCAACCTTTATTTCTGTTTATGTCACCCTTTATTATACCATGTTTTTATGGCTTTATCGTTTTATATGTCCACCTTGTTTGTACATACCATAAACATCACCGTGTCAAATATATTCATTAAACAAAATAAAATCAGTGTCCAACAAGATTTGGTTTCATTCACAATTATCGTGTTTTATTCTTGTTTGGGTAAACATACAACAATAGGACACTAAGATAAAAATACTTTATATCTATTTTTTTCGTGTTTTATTCTTGTTTAAAACACAAAAAGAAAATTAGTTCAATAATAGGCATTATTTTGACTACCACCATAAGTTTAACACCAGACTGTAAGATTGTTCTACACTAGAGGGTCTATTTTAATCCTAATTCTTTTTCATCTCATGTAACAGTACGTAATAAACATTATGTATGCAATACAAAATTAAATTTATTAAAACTAGAAAATATTAAAAAAAACTAGTTCTTAAAAATAGTATATTTCAGTTATTAAGCTACAAACTCGTAAGGGATTGGAGCCAATAGCACTGGTTTCTCCACACCACTGACAATGTGAGCAGACTTGGGTGGCTGAGGCTGTCTCTTCAACTTAATAATTTTACCGGCTGCCTTTGCTTCTTTCAGGAGCCTCTCATTCTCCTTTACACGCTTGAGGAAGTCCTGTCTGCACTTGGAGTGCTTCACGTGCTCAATGCGAATGTTGATGCGCTTAGGGATAATCCTGCCGCGGACCCTCTTGTTCACGATTACGCCGAGGGCGTGGGCTGTGACATTATATACTCGGCCAGTCTTACCATGGTAAACTTTGTGTGGCATACCCTTTTGAACTGCACCATTTCCCTGTTGAAAACAAAGATATTGTAGTCTCAATCCAAATTTTTATGATAAATGATGTTATTTACAGTGTAATACTTATCATAAAAAAATATTATGATCAATAATATATCATCAAAACATAATTAAAAGAGGCATATTTTAACTTTCCCAGCAAGCAGTTACATGTATGTATACATATCTTATTTGTGTTCCGCTGGCAAAGTGTTAATGTTATTTATTAGGAAATCTTCAAATCCTTTATGTTGTGTTAAACAAACATTTTAAAGGCTTAAAATTCAATTTAGGATTAAAAAAAAGACTTCTTTATGGTTCCAACCATGATCTCATATTTACGTAAATATGACCGAAATTAAGTCTACAGATTGAAACTAGAAAGAAGATTCCATATCTTCATTGAAAAAAGAGTACCTAACAACAATTATCATATTAATTGTTACATCAACAAAACATACTAATATTTCAGTCTTACAGACTATTGGCTATTGGGTAGCCTTACCATTTACAAGTCTTAGGTCTACTGTGTCATGGTCTCTGGAAATGTTCAGCCGAAAATGTAGTCTAGTTAGAAATTTGCGACCTCTGACCGCAACTTTTTTCGGTGCAATGTATTAAAATAAGCAGACGATTGTCCATCAGAAGACAAAATACTTTAATTAATTAAAGGTATCTATTTGCTAAGACCATTAGTAACTTACCCTAATGTCAACGATGTCGCCGATTTTATACACTTTCATGTACGTGGATAAGGGGATGGTGCCATGTGTGCGGAACCTGCGGGCAAATAAGTCCCTCGTGCCACGACGGTAACCCTTTGAATTTGTCATCTTTACGCCTGAAATAGGAGAAAATCATTATAGTCAAGATATCTAGGCGCCACACGTGGGCAAGTTTACTGTGCATTTTTATACGACCAGTTACGTATGAAATTATACGCAAATGTATTTATTAGATTCGTAAATATCACACTAGATAATAATGCGCACAAATTCAAAGTCCTTACAGTTTAATTTTAATAATTTCTAAATAATCACCTTGTGATACAAAGCTTGACGGATCAAGAAAGAGGTTATTATTTTAGTCTATGGTAGAAAAACAAAAAAAAATGCTGCCATTAACTACTTTCATTATGGAAAATGTATGCGATTTGACATTTTACATCGAAACTCAATCGAGGGCTTATGTCAAATCCCATACATTTTCCTCTTAGCGATAGCGATAGCGATTATCGAATGTCATCTTGTCTAGGCCCTCAGATTCAAGACACGATTGATTTTTTCAGTTGTCATAGCCCTCGGAAGGTATAACGCCGCTTGACAGACTAATCTAATCTAGCCGGACACCAGGAGACACGGGTTCGATTCCTACCTGTAGCATAGAAAGAGAAGAAAAAAAATCTATATTTTTTTCATCACTGGCCCTAATTCTGGTAAACACATGCTAAGTCTAAATTTAAGTTCAGTGCATTTCTTTCTATCAAAAGGAATACGAAAAGGATGGCTGTCATATAATTTGAAATTTAGAAACGTGCGTTCAATTTTCGACCTTATTGAACGTGATAAAATGCCAAATGCAGTGTTTAGAAGGCACCTCCGTACATGCCGTCTAAAATTGTCTATGGTTTTTTAGAAATCTATCTAAATTTAAGTGACAGCTCTAAACAGATTCTTGCTATCTTTTTCTTATTACTTATTGCGAGAAAGAGATATAGTGTAGTTTTAGTATAATGATCTTCCAAGATTTCGGTGGCGTATTGGTTTGAGCGCTCTGGTTTTAAATACTAAAACAAAGCAACTATAGCCATGTTCGACCCCGGGATGGGTCAAACTAAATTTATAATCTCAAGCTCTTCAGTGTTTCGGAAGGCACGTTAAGCCGTTAGTCTCGGTTGTTACTGCAACCGCTTTAACCCACTAAACCACATTGGGCCAGCCTGGTGGTGTTATAGCCCAAACTCCTCCTGTGTTTCTTCCATGTAGGAAGGCATGTGTCCAGCAGTGAGACGCATATAGGCTGGTGATGATGATGATGATCTTCCAATTGCATTTCAATACAAATACTTGCTTTATAAAACAACACCACATTTATAAAAAGTGTAGTCAACACCATAAAATCATCAAAACTCTTGAATTACAGGGAGATGTAAAAAGAAAAGCATGACTTTTGCAGCGCCCTTTGTAGGGAGAATATAATGGCGCAAAAGGTCTATAAGGCGAAGTCTTAAAACATTTTTTTTAAAGGAATTATTAAAAAAACAAATGAACAAAAAATCGTCAAAAATTTAACACTCAAGGAGTTGTTTGTATTTCGTGATATCTTTCATAGAAATAATTGATTTCTTTGAATTGTTGTAATGAATTGTAAATGATTAATATAATTATTAAAGAATTATGAATACACTGCCAGCGAATATTATTGTAGACTCATGCCAATACACGCCCGTTTATTTGGTGCAAGATACTGGCGCCATTCAAGTAATTAATGTTTATTTTGTTTGTTACTACTCTCGTTAAACACAATCATCATTTTTTAATTAATATTTTTTTATTTTTAGGGCAGATCCTACATACTGTCACAGGGAAATGGCCAAGAAACAAAACCAGTCTCTGATAACCTGAAAAGATTTTATGAAAATAGTGGTATATTTGAGAATAGTGTTGCTAACAACGCTCCAAATATTACAAAACCTCGTATTTTGAAGAAACAAGACCACAAGCTAATAAAAGATGGAAACAACTTGAAACTGGCCAGTTTTCTGTTGCCAAAAAATGACTTAGACAATAACTTTAATATAAATAAACAATGTTTACCAGTAAACAATGTTATTTTGAAGCCTACAGTAGTCACTTCTAACGTCGTAAGTTCAGTAATAAGAGAAGATGTTGATAGAAAAATCGTAAAAATTAAAAATTTCCCTAATTGTCTGAAGGTGACACCTCGTGAAAAACCATTACCAAAGATGAAACCAAAAGAAGAGTGAGTATTATATATACATAATAATGCTCTGTGCAACTACGATAGTTATTATCTGCACGGCTTTATTCAATCTTAATGAGGAGGTAGAAATTCTATAAGAAATAATACAAATGTTAATTGTTTTTTGTTGTTAATTTGTTTCATCTAGCTTCTAAGTATTATTGTGACTGCCCACTGTAGCCGTATAAGACTACAGAGTGCTTTAGACAATTAATAACCCATTTTGTCTAGAATGTCTGGTGTGACAGGTAAATTACCACTTTACAGGAATTAATATGCTTTTGATGTGGTGTTACATTATTATCATATACCCATAATTTTGATTAGGTACTTTACAGTGATTGTGGACATTGTGAACTGAAGGTGCCATTTGTCATCTTGTCACTGGATGACAAATGGCACCTTCAGTTCTTAAGTCTGGTATCTGATGAGGGGGGGTAAAATAACGGGTTAAACCCAGTAAACTGTTTTTATTTCAAATGTGTAGTACTTGCGAAAATATTTGGCTATACTATGTATTCTTTTTTCCTTTTTAGTCCACCAACGACACCTACCACACTTCCTATGAAGCATACATCTGTGCAATTGCTCAAGCTTGGTGAGACATACCACAGGTATAGTTTGCTACTTAAAATCTGTTCAATAATTGAATATGATAACATTTCTAAACTCTCCCTAATAAATGAATTTTTCTTCAGTATCAACCAGTTGAGCGATGAGCAGATGAAAATGGTCAATAAAGCACTTAAGATATTTAGTGATCCAGAGAAAACTATGGAACCACTGTATGATCCTGTTACCAATACATGCTATGTATACAAGTGAGTGTACCTAATTACTATAATAGTTATATTTGTAAGTGCTAGTCTCTTACCAGCGCACTCACATTTCCTGCACCTTGTACCTTGTACTGTCAGCATTAGAACTGTCTAAGCTTATACCAGCACCGCAACGGCGGCACAGCTGCAGCACTACGTCGTGGTCCGCTCGCTTGCAGCGTGCGAGCCGTGAGTCGAGTTGAATGGTAGCGGCAAGTGCACTGACTGCTCAAAAATAACTATGTTTTGGAAAAGCAACTATATTACTTCAGCAAAAGAATCACCCTTTGCTTGTTAAAGATTTAAGTGATACTACAAACAAATAACATGCAATGGGGAATATGCATCAAATTAGGGATTTGATATAAACTTTGATGTCACTTTACACACCTGCCGTACGTTTTTCGTATATATAAAGATGTTGTAGAAAGAGACATTAATACTGAAATATCTAATCCAAATATCTCGGGTATTTTTTGGCTAAAAGCAATTCTGATTTCACTATTAGCAGTATAATTTTACGTATTTTTTTTATAAATGTACTAAACCAATATTTTTTTTCATGTAATTCACTCTTCTATCATTGTAGTGTTAAAATGGCTGAAAAACAGTGCAGATAATTATTTTTGATTACTCTGAGGGCTATGAGGTGCCTGGAAGAGACAGCTGTTTAGCAATAAGGCCTCCATTGTATTGTTATATTCTTGCTACTGACATTAATAATGTTTGTTTACAAGTTAGGTGACAAGGTACTTTACTTTAATTTTAGTAAGCTTTATTAATCTTTTATATATTTGCTCTCTTCAGAGTGGTGTCACCGAGAGACCTAACAGTTGTTGGGAATAACAAGATAGTGATCAATAAGAAAAATGAAGTAGGCGAAATTAAAAAGGAACGTAAAAAAATACGCCCATTACGTGCACAAGAAAGAGAAATACTACTGAAAAAACTGAAGCCAGTTAACTTGAAAAAAAAGGAAATTGTACAAGAGAAAGAAGCACCAAAATCCTTGGAGGTAGATGAGGAGAGTTTTGATACTGAACCAGAGCAACCAGTAGAGGTACCAATCAATATACAATTACAACTACATGATTTCATTTCCATATCAAAGAAGTTACTAAAATCGTTTTTTTGTTGTACTACCAAAACTCGGAATTCTTTGCTAGCACGTGTATTCCCTCCTTCCTATAACATGAGTTTCTTCAAAAGACATGTAAGAAGGCACCTTTTAGGTTGGCAAGGTGCAGGCCAGCAGTGTGTTTCAAGCTGTGCTAGCTGTCTTCACATATGGACTCTTCTAACCGATCTGTGCTTTGTATAGAAAAATAGCAAAATAATAAAATACGTAAGTGTAAATTGTACTCGAAAATAATTTCTAATCTAAATGATTTTTTTTTAGATAAAAGTAACTAGAAGTGGCAGAAAAGTAAAGTTGCCTAAGCAAATTGTACCTGAAACATCACAGAAACCTAAAAAGAAAGCTATGGGTGTTGTATCATGCTTTCAATGTTCAACTGTATGTTATCATGTCTTTTAATAGTTTCATTGCATATCATTTTGAAAACGATTTTATAAAATAATTTGTCTGTCTCTTTCAGGAGTTTTGCAGTTTCTATCGATTACAAAAACATTATGAAAACCATCCAACACACATACCTGCGAAAATCCACTCAAACCTATTTCACTGTTTACTAGCCATCATCAAGAGTGGCTCAGAAGAAGACAGAACTAATATATTTATACAACAGTTAGAACAATTGGTAGAAAAACTTAAATCGCTACTCCCTTGTCTAATGAAGAAAGTAGATGGTGACGAGGGTAAATCATGTACCATCAATGATGATATTGGAAGGTAATAAATAATACTTCTTTATCTATGTTTACCAACTAATGTTTCTAAATCAACATCATCATCATCAGCCTATATGTGTCTAAGCACAGGTCTTTCTACATGGGACAAACACATGAGGGGCTTGGGCCACGATGCGGGCCCAATGCGGTTTGGTTGGTTAAAGCGGTTGCACTAACAACCGGTACCAACGGCTTAACGTGCCTTCCGAAGCACGTAGAAGCTCGAGATTATAAATTTAACTGACCCATCCCTGGATCAACCAATTCGAAAGTTGTTTCTAAATGATATATAATAAAAACAAAGCCTTTATTTCTAAGACCAATTAAATTTAAACATATTTTTTTTATAACTAACTAATATTAGTCTGGTTGTCCATTGACATAGGCCTCCTCCAAATAATGACATTACCTTCGGTTGTGCCCCACTCTCCTCCATCCCTTTGGCATATCATCCTCCCATCTTTTCAGTGGTCTGCCTGTTTCTTTTACTGTTGCAGGGATACCACCCTGTAAGGTCTTTTTTCCATTTGTTCTTGGTAGATCTCAACATGTGACATGTCCACCGCCATTTTGATTGTTTTATTACTGTTCCAACATCTTTCATTTTTGTCCTTGTTTTGATAGTAGTTAGTTTACATCTGTCTTTAAGTATAATGCTGAGCATGCTTCTCTCCATACTATTTTGTCAGGTTTTTATCTTTTGTCTTTGTTTCTTGGTAAGAGACCATGTCTGGCAACCATATTATGTTACTAAGTTTCTAAATTATGTTACTAAGTTTCTAAATGATACTTTTTTATTAATAGTTTTATTTAATATTACAGATTATTTGGTATGAATCCTGGAAAGTACAATTTGAATATGGATGCTCTCACATGTGTTAAAAACAAAGATGGGAATTGCAGACACAATCCGCCTAAAACTAATCAACTTAATTTTAATGCTAATCTCCCATCCCCTCTTTGGCTTTCAACACACAGTGATGAGAACAGAAACATAGAAAAGGAGACTGAAGACTGTGCAAGAGTGAATGCTGTTGACAAATGGCCCACAGCAAACAAGAGAATATGGAATAGTAAAAAGCAGAAATCACAAGAGCTCAACACCAAAAAGATGAGGCTCAGTTCAGAAAACTGTGATCCAATCATTGAACTGGGTATAGAAGATTTAGTTAACTTTAGCACAATTGATGAAAGTGCAATGAATGTGCAACCAAAATCTATACCATTATTAGACAATTTAGATTTAGATGTAGGTAATGAAGTTCCTAATGAACAATCAGTACTGACTGAGAGCCAATGTAGCTCGAGCTATGTTATGGATCAAGTTAATGCGCCCGCAGCAGCTCACACACAATTTCACAGTGCCCATTTTGATATACGGTCATCACCGATTAAGCCGTCAGCAGCTATATTCCGCAAAATCCAAATAAATCCTGAAAAGCTCCCTAAATATGAAGTACAAATTATACGACCCTTGGAGTTAGATGGTGAACCAGAAAGAATTTCAGAAGAAAGCACGATTCCTTCAAACTCTGATACTCCAGATCTACAAAGTATGCTTAAAGATGACATCATTCAGCTATCACCAAGCAAGCAACCTAACATGAATCTTCATGAAATAAATTTTGACAAAGACTGGATCTTGGATACTGTTAATGATAAATCAAATGAAAGCTTTATGAAGACAAATGGTGCAATTGAACCTTCTTTATTAAATATTGAGGAATTTTCTGGAGATAAATTACAGCTGAATCACCTTATGGATAACAATGAACAATTAGGGGATAGCGATAACCGCCTACTATCAAGTCAAAATTCTGTATTGAATTTTTTGGAGTCCTTAGGCAACGAGTGCCTATTATACCCAGAGACTGACATTAGAAGTAATCACGTTGAAAGTGTCGACTTTCAGTTAGATTTATTTTCAATTTAGTAATGCATAATAATTTAAGTGAAGAGTTAATTATATAAAACTAATATACATAGATAATAACTATTTTTTATTTTCAGTGAAAATTAAATCATTGGTACTTATATAAATTATTATGTGACTACATGAGTTTTTTTATATTTTTTAATCACATTTAAATGTTCGATTTTGTGCCTTTATAATGCCTACTATATTGTAAGAAATACAAATAGAAGAAGAAGAAGAAGAAAAGAAGAAAAAATGTTTATTTAGTGCAAATATGACAAAATACAAAAATAAAATAAAACAGGAATGAGATAAGACATAATAAATTAATTACACATCTGCAACTAAAATGGTTACCACTCAGCTTAATGTCACGCCACCAATGAGGAGCCATGACGCTGGTTTTCAGTGGCACCATAGTGGTAGTGGACAAATAGCACTACCATCCCATAAAATTATACAGTTGGCTAATAATAATATATATCTGCTATATCTACTTTTAAACATAGAGTTGACAAAAATAACAAAACATGAAAACAGTTACAATCAAAACATGACATGTAAAACTTTACAAAAGCATTGGTGTGTAGTGTAAACTGGTGTAGTGTGGTAAAACAGTGTATGTAAATAAATAAAACATAAAGGAAATAAACTAGACAAGAATGATAAAATAGAATAAGAAAATAGAACAGCCGCTTAAAATTTTGATACTTGTTCTTGATACAGAAACTTTGAAAGCATATTTTTGAAAGAGTACAAAGATTTCGCGCACCTTACTGGTGGCGGGAGGTTATTCCAACACTTCGTGGCAGCATAACGAAAACTGCCACGAAAAGCAGCTGTTCTACATTTTGGGAATAAAAGGCGTGGAGCTATTCTCAGTTGACGCTCCGGGAACTTCAGTTTATCATACAAATATACTGGCGTCTTCCTGTTAATGATACCGAAGAGTAGTGATGCAAGATGTAATTTACGTCGAGCAGACATATTCAATAATTTGTTGCGATTCAAAAAGGGAGTGATATGAGATCGACGAGGAACTGGGAAACAGAAACGTGCACAAGCATTTTGTATGCGCTGTATCATTTTCTTGGTACGTTCCAACAGACATCCCCCAAACACGGTATCAGCGTAATTGAGCTTTGATAGGACTAGTGTTTCACACAACTTTACACGCATGTCTACACTCAAGCAGTCGCGGACACCGTAAAGGACCTTTAGCCTGTAGAAACAGTTTCGCATTATTTCCAAAATGTGACTCTCGAACTGTAACTTTTCATCCATCAGAAGACCCAAGTTTCGCACTTGCGAGACCTGTTTTAGACGACTACCCATTACAGAAACTTGTGGGTCCCTAGCAGAAATATCCTTGACTACTGTTTTCGAACCTAACAGCATGTATTTGGACTTCTCAGAATTTAAAACTAAGTTGTTATGGTTGCACCAATTGAATATATGTTTTAAATCATTATTAAGTTTTTCAACAGCTGTTTCAGTGTCAATAGGTTTAAATGAAATGTACAATTGCAGATCATCTGCGTATAAATGATATTTACAGCTTGTAATGTTTTTCACCAAATCGCTAGTATATAAAATAAAAAGAATGGGCCCCAAAATCGATCCCTGAGGAACTCCTCTAGCAACAGGTGTAGTACTGGAAATCAAAGAATTACCATGCTCATCTCGAGTTTGTACAAATTGTTTGCGACTACTAAGATAATCTGCAAACCACTTGAGAGTGTTTTTATCAAAACCATAATATGTGAGCTTAGACAAAAGAAGCGTGGTGTTAATTGTATCAAAAGCCCGAGAAAAATCTAGCAAAACCAAAATTGTGCCCTCGCCAATATCCTGGGCCGCCAGTATGTCATCTACAACATCTATCAAGGCTGTAGCCGTACTATGGGCCTTTCTGAAACCAGATTGTTTCATAGGCAAAACACCGTTCGACTCAAGATATTCGGTCATTTGAATGGAAACAGCTCTTTCAATGATTTTTGACATGAAGGGTAAAATACTTATGGGTCGCAGATCCTTGTAATTACTAGGATTTTGTGATTTTGGAATTGGCTTTACAATTGCCGTTTTCCATAAATCAGGAAATTCACCGGATTCAATGGACTTGTTTACTATAGAGGTAATATATGCTAATGTGTGCGGCAAAGTCATTTGAATCATACTCAGAGATATACCATCGACACCCTGTGCATTTGTTGTAAAAGATTTTATAATATTATGTACAGTCCTTTCAGAAATAGGTCTAAGGGAGAATACAGCAGAACTAAATCTCTGCGACTGGAAGCTTTTTAGGAGTAAATTATTATTAGTATGACTGCTTCCAGGAATGTCCAAAAAATGATTATTTATTTGATTAGGATTATTTAAATGTGGAGGAATATAATGACTTTTATTTTTAAAAGTACCAACACTATTTTTAATATTTTTCCACAAAACACGTGCGTTATTTATGTGCATATTTATATTTTGGTTAAAATAAGCTGACCTCTCAGCTCGAATTGCCGAAACCACTATACTTTTCAACTCTTTATAATATTGCATGTGTGCATCTAACTTGGTCATCTTACTTCTAGCATATGCTTTGTCGCGCAGTTCCATCATTTTTTTAACGGTAAATGTTATCCATGGATAGGATCGATCTTTAATACGCACTGATTTCCGCGGAGCGTGTTTGTCATAAAGATACAGTATGTTAGTGGTAAATATTCCTAGCATGATATTTACATCAATATTAGGTTTTGTACTATCCCAACAAATAGATTTGACGTCTGCATCAAACGAATCCAGGTCTATGTACTTTAATGGCCTATAAGTCACCCATCTAGCACAGGGTTTATCTTTCTTAATGTTCAAGTTGCAAGTGATGAAAGCATGACTGCTAAGATCTGGTATATGATTTACAGACAAATCGGTAACAAGTATATTTGAACATACCAAATCAATAAGTGTTTCACTATGTTCAGTGAAATTGGTCGGTTCTTCAACATATTGCGTTAGATTCATACACTCAAGAAAGTCAACAAATTTGCGTGTGGTAGTCTCATGGCCGCACAGAAAATTGATGTTGAAATCTCCGAGTAGAACAATTTTATCAAAATTGCCAAATGATGTTATGGAATCACTGATAGCATCAACAAAGACATCGACATTAAGCCACGGAGGGCGATATGCTGTACCAATCGCTAGCCTAAGGCCATTTAAGTTCAGACCCAGCCATATTTGTTCTACAGAGGGCGCAGATGGGTATGCTATAAGCCGTGCCTTAATACCATTCTTGATGTAAAAGCCGACCCCGCCACCGCGAGATCGGATGGCTGCGGGGCGCGGCACGTGACGTAATCGATAGCCAGGTGGGACAGGCGCGCGCGCATCCTCGCCCTCTCGTAACCAGGTCTCATTGATAGCCATAATGTCGACATTGTGCCTAGCCATAGCCACAACAAATTCCTCGTGACGAGTCCCGAGGGACCCTGGGTTGAGTAGACCAACTGACAATTTCTTAAATTTGACATATTTAATAACAAATGAATACACAATTTGTGCTTGCTTGCTATTCAACAGTAATTGCCGGAGAAGAGTTATGTGTCGCCAGTCCACATTCACAATATATCTAAAAAAATAAACTTTCGAATTCAAGAAAATTGTACACAGATCACTAAAATATGTGAGGAAATATACATGTAATAAATCACTAAATACTCTATTATACTTTGGCTTTGAGTAGTAGAAAAGTGAAAATTTATTGAGTAAGTGTGAAGTGTGAAAAAAGAAATGGAACACCTGCCTGTCATTAATGATTAAACTTTTAAACAAATCCCCTAAAAACATGTTGTTTAAACAATACACAATTTCATAGAATTTATAGGCCCATTTAAAATAAAAGAATATACCAATTAAGCAACAGTATAGATTCAAATTACAATTAAAACTATGGTAACAATATATCAACCCTATTATCACATAGTAATAAAAACAGTGAAGTATAAAAAATGTTTTCTTAATACTGACGAACAATAAATAAAAAAGTTGACAAACAAAAATAACAACAGCACAATAATCATTATTAAGAATTGCATTAAGGAAATAAATTGGCAGCAATAGAGCAAACACAATTACCGATAAAAAACTTTTTCAAAATCCGCCTCCGATCGCAAACGATGTCGCGGGGAACCATGCTCTTTTCGGGCGTATATTTTACCTTCTCGCGTCCACAGATATTTCCACTGACAGCGCAAGGATTCTACACGAGCTCTGTAGAAAAGTTGGCGGTTAGCGGGCGTGAGTCTCTCGTTAACGTAAAAGGGCCTAACAGACGAAACAAGTCCTAACCCCGCAGTAGTAGCGCCACGCCGGACCCTCGCAGCAGCCAGCAGCTCATCACGAAGAACTCGCCGAGCCAGTCGCGCGACAAGTGGGCGCGGCCGCGGTACAGACGTATTTCTTTCTCCCGTCGTCGGTTCCACGCGCCGCACGGGACCTACACGCTCGACACTGACAAGATCGCGTTCCTCAAGTGTCACGCCTAATTTCTGTGCGACAGTCATAAATAGGTGAACACAGCGTTCGTTATGCTCTTCTGGAATACCAGCTAACTCAACATCATTGCAGAGTAGCTCCTGGTCACGGTCATTAAGATTCTGCTTCAAATCATGTATTATTTGCTGCAGCGAAGACCCAGTGTCGGCAACATCACTTCGCCGTTGTTCAACAGCATCCACGCGTATTGCTAAATCATCAATACGACTGTTACATGTTTGTACGGCACTGGTAAGGTTCGATATAATGCCACGAAATTCCTGCATTTCGGAACGAACAGCCTTCATTTCCTCACGCAACAGACGTAACTCCACAATGAGCTCGGAAGACGCCAAATTAACATCCAGACCACCGGAAGGCAACGATGGTGGCGGCGAAGCACTGGTTGGCTTGGTGTTGGTTTTTTTACGGAAAGTTACATTTGATTCCAGTTGTTTGATAGGTGTATTTGTATTATCCGTTTTAGGCATCTTACTTCTGCAGTCATCGCATTGCCAATTACTTTTATGCTCTGCAGTCATTGTATTGTAGAAACGCTGCTCGCTAACTCTAACACAAGCAATGTCATAATTTTTCATACATAAGCAGCATTTTAAAAACAAGCGCGACTCAATCATTTGTAAACATGCAGCACAAGAGCCAAACTCAGAAGCCGACAGCGACATCTTTTTAATGGATCAAGTACCGTAGACTTCAATCGGGTAATCAAAGCAACCACTGAAGACGTGCTTATATCACAGCAAGACGGACGTAGTTCATAGAGTATTCCGTAGATGTCGTTAGTTAGTCTCCGATTGCCAACCGTTCCGACCACCAACAGAAATCCAAAATCGGGTATAAGTAAATTTATCAAGAAGTTGTAAATTACTAAATTATAGCACCACAGTCACGCATTAAACATTATTTTGATAGTTATTCATCAACGATTAACACATTTTCTAAGATATAACCGTCAAAGCAAATTGTTAAATAAGTTTATGGACACGTTATATGCCTTTATCGTATAAAATTTTCCAACACTCGTTTCGTTTAGTACACAGCAACACACAGCGTAGATAACGTTTGCACTGATTAATTATAATGTTTGTCACAAACTTTTCACAAAACGGGATATATAAGAACACTATATTAATTTTAAATTTTTAAATATACGGAGACGATGTTAATAGGATGGCAGCGCCATCTGTCCGTCAAATAAAGAAAACGATGAAAAATTCTATGCTACAGGCGGGAATCGAACCCGCGTCTTCTGGGGTCCGGCCAGACGCAGGTTCGATTGCCGCCTGGAACATTTAATTTTTTCAATGTTGTTTTCTTTATTATTTTCTTATATTTTTTAGTAAATAAGCGTTCTAACAAAAATCAATAAAATTTGGAATGACCAAGTTCTTTTTTAATTTTATTGATTAAAACAATACAACTATCTAGCTAGACTAGGGGTCATGTGCATTATGCATCTGGACTGAGTAATATTTTTAAATCATTACAAAATAATGTCAGAAATTGTGGATAAACAATGATTTAAATATTTAAATCAGTAAATGCTTTTGACACGTAAAAAATCTGCAATATTTTTTTAAAAGATCTTCAACAATAAACAGTCGTCAGCATAGACTAGAGAGGCTGGTCGCGTGAGTTGGTCACACCGAGAGATGTGTCGTCTATTTCTCGCATACTGTAATTTGACTTTCAACTACATGCACGTCATAATTAAACAGAATCTGAACTAATGAACTCCATAAAACAACAGAATCATGTTTGGCCTTATTGAGTTTTAGTCGCAGCCAAACTTGATAGATCTTTAACCGTCTCTCTGGTCGAGACCACCTGGGTACTTCAGATCAAGAGGTCCGGGGTTCGATACCCGTGGGGCACAATTTTTTTTGCTCAGTTTCGTTGGTGGTAGTACTTTTCTAAGTCCGCCTGGCTAGCTACCACCATCTTAACTAAGTCTGCCGCCATAACAATAATGTTACCAGCATTGTTTTGTTCCGACTGTTAGAGTTGGAGGGATGATGGCCAGTTCCTCTGTGGTTGAGGAATCCGGGTGTAGCTCGCTTCCATCTTCAGAAATGTAAGCTTATTAAAGGTGAACTCCTGTGAACACCTCCTTGATGTGCTGGTCACCTGTAACCTAATCAGTACAACTACCATAGTTTATATTGGGATCAACACTAAAAAACCAACTTATTGGTGTCTCCTCGTCAGATCGCGGACCGTCATACCATAATTATTTGTTTTGGGTTATTCCTCAGAACAGCAGAGTTATTTAGAAGCATTATTGTGATTCGCAGCAGTGACAAAACTTGTCACTGCGACCTGAAGATCTGTGGTGACATAGACCCATTTATATTATCTCTAATCTAATCTATGAAAACTGTTGTTCCTGACACAACAGGAACATAAGAAGGAAACGCGTGGACATAAGACTCGCCATTTTTAACCCCCGACGAAAAAAGAGGGGTGTTATAAGTTTGACGTATCTGTCTGTGGCATCGTAGCTCCTAAACGAATGGACCGATTTTGATTAGTTTTTTTTTTGTTTGAAGACTGACGTGACTAGGATGGTTTTTAACTATAATTTATGAAGATTAGTCCAGGCGTTTGATGACTATCAGCTCATTTTCTACATGATAAAAGAGTTTTACTAACTTTCACAGATCCGATTGATTTGAAATTTCGTATACTGTCATTTCGAGACATTCCTATGATTAACCTTGAGCTGATCCTATACCATACCATCAAAAAGTCTGCGGAATGCTTAATTCTTCAGAAATTTACAGCAGATATAGGGTGTTTGGGCTCATAAGAATAGTCTCAATGAAATGGTGTTAGATATATGATTATGAGGCCGGGGGTTACTTAAAATTTTCAATTTTATTTTATTAGTTGGTAGGCCCGTATCTATGGTCGTCTGGGTAGGTACACCGGCTTTTTTATTTCAGCCGTGAAACAGTTCGCTGTGTTTCGGATTGAAGGGAAAGGTAGCCAGTGTAATTACTGGGAATGAACGGCATTTCATATTAGGCCTTAGGTCAGCCCCCTTATTCTCAACTGTCGGTAAGAATCCGAATTTCGGAAACTCTATGCCTGTCACTTTTTATCGCGCGAGACGGCATGTGACTTGTCGAATCGAATCCGTGATCCGACAGTTGAGAATAAGGGGGCAGGACGACAACGCACCTGTAATATCAAGTGATTTTGCCTTGTTACTGCAGAGTGCAGATGTCTATAGGCGCGTAGCGTTTTATATTCTCTTTGATGTAGCGTTTTATATTCTCTTTGCTTTGATCTTTGATAGGCGGCGGTTACCGCTTACCATTATGTGGGCCGTCGGCTTGTTTGTTGTATAAAAAATATATTTCATTAAATTTCTTGATTATGGCACTTCATGAATTTCCAGATCTTGTCAACAATAACGGTCTTGATTTTATTGGGGCGATTATGTGTTTTCCCAGGTGAAGTCTTCCGTTTGTATATGAGTGGTTCATATTCGCATAGCACAGGTCAAGTGGAGTATAACAAGCAGACGGCCCACCTGGTAGTACTTATGTGGCTATCGTCGCCTGTCGACAGCTGCAGTAACAAGGTAATAATCACTTTGTATTGCAGGTGGGTTGTCATGCTGAGGCCAAAGATGGAATGCTTTCCATGCCCAGTAATTGCACTGGCTACCTTATCTCTTTAATCCAAAACACGGCTATTTGAAATAGATTAAAGGATATATTGTTCTAATGATTATGATTTAATGAAAATACCTATTCATTAATCGAACTGAAATAAGGATGGACCCCATATTCTCTTTGGAAACCTCTACATTTTTGAACATGATTACAACACAGCATAATCTTTGTTTAGCCAACATAACATGAACTAAACATAGTGATTATATTCTCTTTTGTGTGCACCTCACCAAACATCCAGTAAATGAATGATTGCACATGGTGTGTGTTAACTCCCGTTGTCAGAGTTCTCCCTTATGCAGTTGCCAATTATCTTTTCCATGCTTTTTTTGTAGGAAAGAAGTTATGGTTATGTAAGGCTATGAGATTAAGGTATCAACACAAGGATGTCCCTATTTTTATTTTATTTTATTATTATTTTTTCTTTAATAAATAAAATGAAATAAATAAATAATAATACAACTTATAGTCAATTTATATTTACAACATAATTTATATACATAATGCCATCATACCTTAAAATTCTAAACAATTTTAATTAAGTAATAAGGTATATTCAGATTCAGAACAATCAAACTTAAAAAAAAATGAAACCATCTATGCTTGTAGTACAGGTCGTTCATTCTTCCCCTCAAGGTTTTGATTAGTTAGAGCATACCCTGTTCCTCCTCGCTGAAGAGGAATTATATCTTTTTCTTTTAATTTGTCACCAGTTAAGGGATGCATCCAATCTTTTTTAATAATCTTTTCAAAGCATTCCATTGTAATGACATGTCCTGTTGTTCTGAAATAATAAATTAAAATAATTGAAAAATTTAACTTACAAAACTGTTAAAGTTACAAGACAAAAATAAACTAAACAAATTGAACATTTTTAGAAAGTATTTACTTGATTACAGCACATGGTACAGCATTGCCCAAAATATCATGTGTCACAGGACACATGTATCTGTTTTCTTTAGCAATAAGTGATTTTTTATCATCTGGATCATTAACCAGAGTCCAATTCACTTCAATAAGATCTTTCATTTTCAATGGCCTGCCACTGATTGGGCAGTACACAGTGGGGTCTGGCTTCTCAAGTTTAGATATTTTAGCATCTGGTAGTTGTGAAGGAACCCAGAAACTAGGTAACTCTTTATCTTTACCATTAGCCAAGTTTGATACAGACGTAGAAGTAGATGGACCTGCTTGATATTTGTTACTACTCGAAATATTCTTTTCTCTGTTCATGAATTTTATTAAATTTGCCTCTTTTTCAGCAGCTGCCAGTTCTGCCTTCTCAGCACCTTCCTTCTTTATCTGTTTTTCATACTGTTTTAGTTTCCGACTGTATTCATTTTTCTTAGTCACTATGTACTCAAGTATAGCTTCTTTGTCAAATAAATAACCCTCTTTTGTGATCACTGGTTTTCTGCAAGGCTGTAAAGTCAAACTACAACAATCAAAACTTTTCACAGAGTCTTTTCCGACTCTCTCACTTTGTGTACCATAGCCTGACGCGGCGGCATCCTTTTTCTTTTCGTGGTAAGTATAAACAGCGCCCGCTGTACAATTTCTTGCGTGGCGAGTCATTTCTTATGTGAATTGATATGTATTTTGTTTGGATACCTAAATAAATAACATTTAGGATTACCTTTATAGAAGGTAGGTATCAACTTAGCTATAAGTAATGTAAATTAATGTCCACAGATATATCTAATTCCCTTTTTACATTCGTAGCTAATTATGAAGATTTACTAATTCAGTAAATAATTTTCTTCGTCATCGATGGGTCTAACTAAACCAAAGAGAATTTATCTTTCTAATCTGTGTTCTGTGATTTATAATAAGTTCGAGTCTAAACAAAACACAGACCATACATACCACTAGAGATAATAACTATTTTTTTTATTTTTATTATAATTCTCCGTATAAAGGGACGGCAAAGGAAACTAATGCCCATACAGCCATGTCTTAAGTATTTCTTTATTTCTTCTTTTATTGAATTTAAATGCTGGTGTAACACATTTCAATGCTTCTTGGGAGTATTTGACACGAAATATATGATGACAGTCACTTTATGTGCTACTTGATGAAGTGGATAACCACAAAAAAGTTCTCATCGTATTTCACACCAGAATCACTTTTATTCTAATAGTCTGTTGAACTGTTGAATGCATGTTACTAAATGTCAAATTTTATGACAGCGATCCTATTCGTATTCATATTGAGAGAAAGAGATAGACTGAACTTAAATTTAATCTTAGCATGTGTTTGCCAGAATTAGGGCCAATGTTATACATTTCAATGCATCTTGGGAGTATTTGACGCGAAATATATGATGGCAGTCTCCATATGTGCTACTTGGTGAGGTAAATATCGTAAAATGAACACGTCCACGCCTTCACTCCAATCCGATTGCTATAGCACACTGTGTCGGGGTGCAGCGGGGCGGAGCGGACTGCATCGCACCCAATGAAATTCCGTGGCGGAATATGCGCGCCCGTTGCGCCCCGGCATAGAAAGAAAGAAAGCATTTATTGGCCAATATATAAATTATACAAATAAAATAAATAAATAAATAGGGGCCAACTAGGTCACTGCCTCAGCATAATGTCACAGCGACAAATGTCACTGTGGCGCTGGTCTTCTGGCAGGGCCTACGGTTAATAATACACTATATAAAATTATTTGACCTTAATGACAAAAAAAACAAAAACAGTACAAACAAAAACAAACCAAAAAAAAAGCATCTATAAAAAGCAGAAGAAGCATAGTGTGCTATAGTTCATATAAAATACATACGAGCGATTTAAGCGGATTTTTGCGCTGCGACCCGAACCGCTGCGGCCCGACATAATGTGCGCGAACCATAAGGCTGCAAACTTCCTCATTGTCAACAGCCACAGATTAGTGATTTATGTATCTACCCCTACGGTCCATATTAACAATTTGCTCACCTAACGCGCTTACAAATGAACCGAATTAAACGTATTCAAGCCAACGAGAGTAATGTGAAGTCATGAGTGACGTCATGAATCCGTACAAATACCGCTACAAATACTTGCTAAATTTACTCTTTGACGCCATGAAGCCAATTCGACTCTGGCAGAAATGGTCGTTTTCACTTGACGACCAATTGCCTTTAAACTCAATAAGTTGAAGTTGAGGGCTACGGAAACAGAACTCAAAGCGCTAACGATCATGATCGCCCGGTCCGAAATATAATGCGCGATAAATGTGCTCACATAACTTTCAGCGTACGCACGATACCGGATCGTGATTTTAGCGTATCAACCGGTCTTTCAATTGCCAAATGAACACTATGACATTTGAGTATTCGAGTGAACCGGTGTAATCTGAGTACTCAATTTTGTGTTTGTGAATTCATTATTACAACACAATTTCTCTTTTCTGGACACCAACAATTCCGCTTACCATAAAATAAATAATAAAATCACAGTTTGTCAGTTCGCTTAGAGTGATTTTTCTTCAGAGCATTAGCACTGTAAGTGTGTTGTCATCGATGAAGTCACGCGGCTTGCCACCCCGGCTAACATTAGCATGCTTTTGCTTACAACATTTCGAGACACATTTGAGCGCACTAAAAGTATCAGCGCTTTTACTATTAGCAGTTTCCGGACCGCAGCCAAAAAGGTATCGCAGTATGTGCGCAAATGTAAAAAACGAAATGACTTTTTGAAAAATGCAACATTTTATTTTTGAATTGATAAAAACTTTTGATCGTACAACATACTTTCTTTGCAACAAATATTTCCTATATTCTTACTGAATATTGACTTATTCTTTAATAATGCACTTATGAATGCACTGCGAAGGTGTTTTTTTTTAAACATGATATTGTTCCTTTTCAAAATAAATGCATTATTCACCACAAGTATTTAATTGTGAACAAAATGGGCCTAATTCTGGAGGCACACTCTAAGTTTAAATTTAAGTACAGTATACCTCTTTCTCACAGTATGTAATAAGAATGAGATAGCAACAATCTGTTTAAAGCTGTCATCTTTTAGACAGATTTCATACGAACCATAGACAATTTTAGACAGCATGTACGGAGGTGCCTCCTAAACACTGCATTTTATCACGTTCAATAAGGTCGAAAATTGAATGCATGTTTTTAAATGTCAAATTTTTTGACATCGATCCTTTTCGTATTCATATTGAGAGAAAGAGGTAGACTGAACTTAAATTTAATCTTAGCATGTGTTCGCCAGAATTAAGCCCAATGTATGTATATTGATTTTAACGTTATTATAAATGTTTGAAAATTATTTACTAATTAAAACAAGAAAAAAAAAATCTTTTTTCGATCGATCCCCGCCTTAGGACGTAATTTTTTTTTTGTTTAGATATATTTTAATTAGTAAATATTTCCTAATTTTTTCATTTCATTTTTATTTCATAAAAACGTAAGATCTTAGAACGTGTTTCTTACGGAGTACACACAAATGCGTGGTCCGAATTGAGTGCACGCTAACAGCGGCTAAAGCACTATATTCAATTCGGTCCAAGTCGTTTGCACTGTTCGTAATGTTGGTAATGCTTGCGTATTAAGGACCGTAAGATATTTATGCCGTAGGGTTGGGTTGGTTAGTCTGTGATGAGGTCTGTGATTAGTTTTAGACAGTTTTGGTTTTAGTTTTATTTAGTTCGTTCCAAAGTGAATACATTTCACTACTTTAGTTCTTTCGTCCAGTCTCCACTTGTTTTTCGTCGTCGCTTTTTTGTTTGTGTTTGATGAACGATTTGTGATACTACAGTACTACACGTCCTTGGAGTAATATTGTGCACTACACGGGTTTTTAAATATTTAAAACCTATCTGATTGTGATATAATTAATCTACTTTTAAACTTAATCTTTTCTTGTGAGACTGTATCCTAATCCAGTTACTTGTACCCTAATTTTTGTTTGGTGAAGTGTTTTGATTTTTGTGAACGTAAATTAATGTAATCTAAAATGAACTTATCCTTTGCTGGTTGTGGTTTCCTTGGTATTTACCACGTAGGAGTGGCGGTGTGTTTTAAAAAATATGCTCCACATTTGCTTTTAGGAAAAATATCTGGTGCATCTTTTGGTGCATTGTCAGCCTGCTGTTTACTTTGTGACCTGCCTATAGGTTAGTAGTTTTTTGTTTGTTTTAGCACCCTTTGGATCTTCTTTTAGATGGATAAATCTTGTTAAATTTAATAATTAAGAGTGATACCTACTTATTTCCAGAAAAAATGTATATTACATTTTAAGCCCGTCACAGACATAGCTATAATATATATTAATAGGAATCATAGCAAGGCATATTACAACATATTTTCAATATATTTTTTTGAGTGACAGCACACGCAGCTATATTATATATTTCTATGGCATCATCAAAATATGTTGACAAATATATCTTGGTATATTTTGGCATATAATACCGCAGACCGAGTGAGGGCAAAATATATATTATAGTATAGCTCCCGTCTGTGGTAGTTTGCTATAATATAATATATATCTCGATATATTATATATATTATAGTTACCTCTGTGACGGGCTTTAATGTTTTTGATGCGTTTCAACGCCTACTTTACTGTAACAAATAAAAAAGTAAATGATGAAAAAATATTCATTTGAATTTTTTATGATTGGATGATAATCTTTGAAGAAGAGTACTATTTTTTAAAAGCTTATATTTAACTTGCTTATGTTCGGGTGGAATCTTGCTACTCGATTTTGAAGCAGATATCTTCAACTGATTGAGCTGAAATTTTTATGGGCTAAGCTTGACTTTTTCTTGTTAATTCTTAAATCAATATGTGTATTATTAGGTCATGACCTTGAGTTTATAATATTGATGCATTAATCTGTCAAGCGGCGTTATTTCACCGGAGGGCTATGACAACGGAAAAATCAATTGTGTCTGGAATCTGATGCTTGACACGTTAGAATCTTTAATAGCTAAGCACAAACTATTGTCAGTGTGAAAAACATTTCTCAATCAATAATAAAATACTACTGATTTGTACTGAAGAATTTTATTTTATATAAAATGATATATATGCTGATTGCTGACACACAATAGAAAATCTATTGTGTATGATTGAAATGTATTTCTTTATTTATACTAGGGTGTATTAAATAACATAGGGTAGTATTATTTTAGAATAACCAGGTAACTACTTCTATTTACATCCCTACAATCTATATAATCATAATGGTATTCTCTACGGGTTGGTTTTAAGTCTGCCCATGGTTTTTTTTGCAATAAAATTGAATAAACAAATTAAGGTAAAAAAAAATATACAAGAAACCTAATTATTTACACAATTGCAAAATATGATTCTTAAATGTAAGTACCTAAGTATAAAAATTATGAATATAATAGTAAATATTTTTTAGGTGAACTCACAAGTGATGTGTTGAGAGTAGTAGGGGAAGCCAGAGCTGGCTCCCTGGGACCATTCAGTCCATCCTTCAGTATTCAAAATGTGCTCCTTGAGGGCATGGAGAAGTACTTACCAGAGAATGTCCATAAATTGGTCAGCGGCAAGCTTCACATATCGCTGACGAGGGTGTATGATGGACAAAATGTGATAGTATCAGAATTCCCAACAAGGGAGGATCTCTTGCAGGTATGTTAAAGGCACCTTTTGTCAATCTTTACGCTTGATTAAAATAAAAATCTCAAATAAAATCCCTTACACATTAATATTTTTTAAAGATGTAGATAGGTACTAGAGTACCTATGTGGGTATAGGTAAGATGTAGATAGGTAGTAGAGTTATTTAGAAATAACGTATTAAAACCTTTAAGAAATAATGAAAATGAAAAATGAAATGAAAATGACTTTCGAATCATCAAAAAAACATACAGACAAATTGATAACCTCCTCCTTTTTTTGAAGTCGGTTAAAAAACCCTTGTCTAACATATAAAATAATATTAACTAACAATGTCATAATGTTTGCCTTTCTGTCTTGTCTGGATCTACATAAGCTAACAATGTTATAATGTCAGTCTGTCTATCGGTCTGTCTGTTGATCTGTCTGTCGGTCCGTCGTCCTGTCCTATATTGAAACCAACTTGGACATATGGCATTCAGCTCTGGGGCAGTGCAAGCAATTCGAACAATATTGCAAAGAATGCAGAATGCAATATTAAGAACAATAGCCCATGTTCCGTGGTTCATTACTAATTCTGAAATCCACTCTCACTTGAATATGACCACTGTATAGTCGGAAATTCAGATTTCGACTGAAAAATATCAAAAGCGGCTGGAAAAATACCCGAACGCACTTGCAGTGAGTCTAATCACTCGTAGCTATCAAAAACGTCTCAAAAGAAAAGACATACTGTAGCGAGACTGCATAGTAATCTAATCCTTCAATGCCCGGACGAGAGTAGCTGTCCTCGCTGGAGAATGCACTTGACAAAAAATAATAATCACAAAACATCTGCTTAAAGTAGAGCACTGATTGCAGATTAGCACAAAAAAAAATGACAGCATAGGAGACATGACCCTTAGCACCCAAATATAATGTTTTCCAATTGAGTTTTTGTCTTCCAAGAAGAAGCAACTAAAAAAAGATCTCTCACAACTGCAACAACACTACGAGATTGTAAAAGACATTTTTTTTTCTAGTTTAAATTATGAAATGAAAAACCACTATTAAACCGGTAACACGAAATTGCGGTATCATTATTAACGGTATCTTCATACATTGACTCATAAAGATATAATATGTCAGAACTCCTAACAGGTACTCGTACTAGCTGCAAACCTCTCTTTAAGCAACTGGGTTTATTGACACTACCAAGCCTCTACATATATGAAACATGCATTTTTGTTAAAAATAATATGCATTTATTTATCCTACGCAAGGACGTCTGCAAATTTAGCACTAGACATCCAAATCGATTAATGATGCCTAGCAGTCGAACGGTTATATGTTCACGGAATTCGCAATCTATGTGTATTAAAATTTATAATTGCTTGCCTGAAAACATAAAACAACTAACTTTTTATAGATTTAAGCAGACATTATATAACTGGCTTATTGACAAGGGATTCTACGCAGTAAATGAATTATTTGACAATAAATTGTACTCAAAGCATGATTATTATTAATGTATTTATTTGATCTTTTTATTTTTTATTTTACTAAATTTTGACATAATTATTATAATTTCCAGTATTAAACTAGCTACATTATTTTGTTTATGATTAAAATATTGTAATGTTGTTTGAGTTAGTGTAATTTGCTAACCTAAATAATAGTTTTGAATTGATAATAAATGTTTGAAAATATTATAAAAATTATCCGGACATAAACTTAATATTAATAATTTTAAGTTTTGTTATCTTCTAAGTTTTAACAAAAATTTTGCATGCTGGAAACAGCTAAATGTGCGATCTAACTGTTTTTATATCAACATCTCTGTAAACCACATTTAAAGCGAAATAAATTCATTCATTCATTCATTCATACCATAAAAATTAGGGTATCTGTATCTGTATAATTTTAAAATATGGATATACTGGTAATGATAGATTAATTGATATCTAAATTTTCGGGTTTCGCTATTATCGGTATTTAAAAGGGCAGAAACGGTCAGGTATTGAAAAATATAATCGTTCAAAACCGTTTCATCAAGTACCGTTACAGTCACTGGCTTAAATACTTTTCTATTAAAAAGGTAAAGAAAAAAACTACAAAATAAAGCTTTGCATACTCCTTTCGATAATCACCATTGCTATCGCTAAATAAGAAATATATTCGATTTAACATAAGCCCTTGATCAACTTTTCAGTGTAAATGTTAAATCCTTTAATACTTATTTTCCGCTTAGCGAAAGCGATTATATCGAAAGGCATCTTGCATATGGGACCGTACATTGCACATCTGATAATAAGAGGTTATAAAATAATTATTAACAACTGCAGAATTGCCGACTAATTTCATGAATTTTGACACAATATTTTTCGCAAACACAGTAAGCCAGCGATTCCATGTAATAAACTAGAGAGTATGGGGTCACTGCATCCGTGCACGCGATTTCTCAAACGCACTTTTGGACTTTTAACCAAAGTCCATATTCAATAGCCTATAGCTAATTATGTTCCAGCGGTGTGATGTAAGCTTTCCTACATGGGACAAACGTATGAAGAGTTTTGGGCGATAACCGTAATGCGGATTACAAATTTTTATTGACCCATCGGGGATCAGCTATAGCTAACTTACCTTCATGGTTTTCGTAATATGTATAAACCAAACCCAAAAGCTCTCAAACCTCTACGCTAATGAAATCCTCAATTTTTCAATTTGTATTGCCAATAGAAAATTAAATCAATATTGTTTTTTTTGTCATGCCAATATTGTTTTTTTTTGTCATACAGGCGTTGTTAGCGTCATGCTTTGTACCAGTATTCTCGGGCATGCTGCCGCCGCGGTTCCACGGCATCCGCTACATGGACGGCGGGTTCAGCGATAACTTGCCTGTTTTAGATGAAAATACAATCACTGTCAGCCCCTTTTGCGGGGAGAGTGACATATGTCCGAGGGACTTGAGCTCACAGCTATTTCATGTAAGTATACTTGATTCTATTATATCTCTAGGGGGTATAGAACTCAACATTCAGAAGCATTAATTACCAGCCGCAGCCTATATACGAACTACTACTGGGCTCAGGCCTGCCTACATGGGAGAAATACATGAGGAGTTTGGACCATGCTGGCTCAATGAGGGTTGGTGGGTCAAAGCGATTGTAGTAACAACCGGGACCAACAGCTTAACGTGCCTTCCGAAGCACGGAGGAGCTCGAGATCTCAAATTTTGATTGACTATCGACCATGGCGAAAATGGCTGTGTCATCAACGAAACCGAGCGCTCCGAGCACTACGCTGCGAGCTTCTCAAAATTTTGGCGTTATTGTAACTTGTAATACTTACTTTGAAGCCCTTTGCGTTAAATGTTATCGAACGAAGAATAAGCCATTCAATTATTGAAGCCTCTGTCTGATAAAAGTGATGAAGCAAATTCAAAAAATGTCGTTCTAAATATTGCAATTACACTTTAAACTCGTTTAGGTATAAGATTACGATTAGGTGTTTAATATAGGTTGCCATGTAGCCCATGTAGGTAACGTAAATTCATAAGAATTTGAAGGCAAAACTTTTAAATGATTTGAAATGGGCATAGTAATACAAATGGTTAGCAATCTGCATTTCATATTCATGGAAATAATTACATTTTTCACAAGTTACCTATAGACCATACGCAGTTGTATAAGAAGTACGCACTGATAACTCTATAAAAAGATCTCCACATCCACAGGCTCGCCGGTAAACGGTTTTGTTTGTTTTTATGACCTTCGTAGTCTAGTCGATGAATCATCAACTATTTTATACGTAATTTTAGGAACGTTGACGCCTTTGCTACCTTTTTGTGCAATAAAGTATAAATAAATAAATAAACGTTACGATACATAGCACACCCGATTATTAGGGCTTTTTATAAGTCCTAGCTACCACCATTTTGTGTAAATCTGCTGCCATAACAATAATGTTAACACTATTATTGTGTGCTAGATTGAGAAGTCCGGATGTAGCTCGCTTTCATCTTCGGTCATAACATCACTTGCCATCGTTCAGGATCAGGATAAAGATCTACCCTGCTAGGAATAAAAATAAAAATAAACTTTTTTTACGAAACTATTATAGCCAACTTTACGTACTTGTTGTAACAGAAAACTGTGCTATATCACTGTTTTCTGTAAGAACAACAAGTACGTACTATCTGATAGCTTTGAACGAAATTGTTTATTTCCGGTAAAGTTAGTTATATTCATGCCCTATATAAAAGATCATAGCAAAAGATAAGTTCTGAAGTGGATATTTACCACCAGACTGCTTATGCTCGTGGAGTACCCGTCTAATACCGTAAAGTCTTAAAGTTTGAGATAACATAGACAGTTCCTCTGTTAATGAGAAATCCGGGTGTAGATTGCTTCCACTTCGGCCTAATCATCACTTAAGGCAAGAGCTGCCCCGTTAAGTACAAAAAAGCTCTGTTGTGGTTTATTCATGTTCATACATTTGTCCAACAGGTAAACGTTGCAAACACAAGCATAGAGTTATCAAAGCAAAACATAAACCGGTTCGCCCGCATCTTGTTCCCGCCGAAGCCCGAGGTGCTCAGCAACATGTGCAAGCAGGGCTTCGACGACGCCCTCCGCTTCTTGCAGAGGAACAACATGATATCCTGCACTAGATGCCTAGCTGTCCAGTCAACTTTCCAACTTCAGGATGTTCTGGATGACTCCATTAATGGATTCGATCCCGATTGTGAGGAGTGCAAGACCCATAGACAGGTGAACATTTCATAAATAATATGGACAAAATTGTACACAAACTGGAAAAAACATTACTTGCCTTAAATCATATAGGTACGCGAAAGTTAGAAGCTATTTCCACATTTATTTTTTCCAGCTGTCGATAATAATACGGATAAGTGGTTTCAATAAAATTGATCTTAAAGTCATAGATAAAAGACAATACATCAACAAGCAATAAAAATTGACAGCAATATGATGGTCCCAAACGTTGCCAAAAAATAAGTATATACCTACAGTGGTGAGATGTTCACACAATGAAGCGCCGAAGTCTGATATTCGACGACCTTTTTCTCCTACATAACATTAAATCGGTTATTTATTTAAGGTCTTAGTTCCCAAATTGGACCGCCAGGGAACCACGGGAGACTCGTCGGGGGTCTATGTTAGCGTGACAAAAAAAAATCATTTTTTTGGCGAGATTTTCCAGACTCTTTTTCGCATAGACCACTTTCAGCTGCAGCTACATTTTTACAATATGTATGGTATTTTTACCATATATATGGTAAAATGCAGCTACATTTTACCATATGTATGGTAAAAATGTAGCTGCAAGTTGGGAACCAGCTAAATTTTGAAAGTGGTCTATGCGAAAAAGAGTCTGCAAATTTCTGATCTAAGGGTTAGATACCTCTTTTCTCTGTTCTGTGCCTACAGTCTTTTCACATGACGTTTTAAACGGGCAGGTGACGCGCGTTTTCGATAAGTACTCTACACGACGTTTTAGCAGTCGAAAAAAAAATTCGAAATTGCTTCTATTTTACGTGTTTATCCATTTTTTTTTTTTTTTTTTTTATACTAAGCACGACAAATGACTCAACACCACCTGATGTGAAGCAGTAAGAAGAGTCCATATGCGAAGACAGCTAGTGCAGTTCAGACACTACTCTAGCTGCCTCCACCTTGCCGGCCCGAAAGGTGCTTTTTCACGCCTCTTTTGAAGGACCCCATGTTATAGGAAGGAGGGAACACATGTGCTGGCAAAGAATTCCAAGTTCTGGAAGTTCGACAAAGAAAAGAGCTACTAAATTTCTTTGTACGTGATGTTGAGGTGGAGACAGTGAATTGATGACTCCGAAGACCGGCACGCGTGCTCCTGAGTAGGAAGGGGGAAGGTGGGATAAGGTCAAATAGCTCTTCAGAACACTCTCCGTGATATAGCCGATAGAAGGCGCTAAGCGACGCAATGTCTCGACGCAATTGCAGAGGCTCAAGGTTGTTGGTGACCTCTACATCGCCAACGATACGGACAGCACGACGCTGCAATCTGTCCAGGGCATCGAGTAGGTACTTGGCGGAGCCATCCCACAAGTGCGAGCAATATTCCACGCAAGACCGGACCTGAGTTTTATACAGCAGGCATAATTGGTCAGGCGTGAAAAATCGACGCACCTTGTTCAGGACACCGAGCTTCCGTGAGGCTGTTTTTATCACGATTTCGATATAGTTCCTGGAATTGAGATCGCAACATATCTCCATACCTAGCAAGTTTAGGGAGCCCTGTGCCGAAAGAGTCGTGCCCTGAAGAGACGGAAGGGGAAGGAACGGCGACATTTTGGCTGTAAACGCGCACACCTGTGTTTTCTTAGCATTGAACTCAACAAGATTGTTAGATCCCCATTCAGATACGAGCTTCAACACCCTGTCGAGCTCAATGGTAAGATTCTCTCTCTCTCTCTCGGTTTCAGCGCGCCCAGCCCCTGGGCGACCGTAATATCCCCCATGCACTGTACTGTCATCTGCATAGCAATGAATGTTTCCTAACGGAATCATGTCATTGATATGAAGAAGAAAGAGTGTGGGGGATAGAACAGAGCCTTGTGGTACACCAGCATTCACTGACATGAACCGCGAAGCGCATCCATCTGCGAGGACACGGATTCTTCGCTCATGCAGGAAGCCGGCGATCCAGTTACAGAGCTGAGCGGGCAGACCGTATGCCGGGAGCTTGGAGAGAAGAGCCTTGTGCCAGACCCGATCGAACGCTTTGGCAATGTCAAGGCTAACTGCCAGTGACTCACCACGTTTGTCAATAGCTTCACCCCAGACATGCATTAAGTACGCTAGAAGATCACCCGTTGACCGGTTCGGCCGAAACCCGTACTGTCGATCATTAATTAATGAGTGATCTTCTAGGTATCGGATCAGCTGGTGGTTTAAGATCCGTTCCATGACCTTGCAAAGAACTGAGGTGACAGCTATCGGGCGGTAGTTAGCTGGGTCTGATCGGTCTCCCTTTTTGGGGACCGGTTGCACATTGGCCTCTCTCCAAGATTCCGGCACACACCCAGAAGAGAGAGAAAGACGGTATAGCCGCGTTAAGACAGGAGACAACTCCGCTGCGCAGTTTTTCAGTACTATCGCTGGAATGCCATCAGGTCCACTAGCTTTCCGGACGTCGATTGACTGAAGCTCCGCACGTACATCACATTGCCTAATACGAATATCGGGCATTGTGTGGCCACAGTGGGAGAGTGTTGGTGGCTGTAAGTTGCAGTCATCGATTCGGGAGTGAGCAGCAAAGAGTTTTACCAAGAGATCGGCTTTCTCTTGCGGCTTGTGAGCTAGCGAGCCGTCAGAACATCTCAACGGGGGCAGCGAGGGTTGACAGAAGTTGGATTGCACGGCTTTGGCCAGACGCCAGTAGCTACGGCTTCCCGTAGGATGCGTAAGAAGTTCTTGGCCAACTCGTGCAACGCGCTGTGCATCCGCTCTGATGAAGGCCCTTTTGCAGGACTTGGTGGCGTTGTTATAGACTGCTTTCAGTGAGTCAATGTTGGGATCCCCGCAAGCTCGGCCCCTGATCCAAGCGCGGTATGCCGACTGTCTGTTTTCAACAGCTAAGGCACAATCGCGGTTGAACCAGAGGTTACGCCTACCCCTACTGATGAGATCGGAGTGAGGGATATAGTACTCCATCCCTAACATGATCTCATCAGCAACAGCAGTAGCGCTAGCGTTCGGGTCCAGCTCACTGAAACAGCGCTGCCTCCAAGGGACAGATGCGAAGTAATCCCGCATACCGTCCCAATCTGCCGACGCATAGTGCCAGATGCGGCGTTTGGCAACCATAGGTACCGGTGGCGACGCCCGTGGCACCCCAGCGGATACCAGGCAGTGATCCGATGTTCCTAAAGGAGCACGAACCTCTAGCCGATATCCATCCGGGCGAGTCGTCAGCAGAAGGTCCAACAATGAGGGCGCGTGACCGACAATGTCTGGAATCCTGGTGGGCTGGTTTACCAGTTGGGTCAGGTCGTGCGTGAGAGCGAAAGCGTGGGCAGTTCTACCAGCATGGTCAGTTTTAGAGGAACTTAACCACGACTCGTGGTGAGCATTGAAGTCCCCTAAAAACACCAATTCCGCGGTTGGAAACTGCTCCTGCGCAACATCTGCCACCCGACTAAGATGTTCGAAAAGTCGAGTTGTCTCCATGTCACCGCTGTGGGATCTATAGAGGCACACGTAGATTCGGCAATGTGTGCCCAGGTCCACATGCACCCCAAGAATAGAGTAGGAAGGGTCCTCCAAACAGCGCAGACGGCGACAGCAAACATCCGCCCGGACAAACAAGCATACCCCGGCCTTCGCTTTGAAGGACTCTTCAAGAGCGTAGCCGGGGTAATCCAAGTAGCTAGTGTCTGCCGGGCGGAGTATTTGCGTCTCCGTCAAAAACAGCATTTCGGGTCGAGCCGTCTCGAGATGTTGGTGGACGGCATTGAGGTTAGCATGGAGCCCACGGATGTTAGTGAGCCCGACCTCAAACAGCGTGGTTGTGGTGGGGGTGTGCACCGCTGAACGACCGGAACTGTTTTTGAGCGCTGCCATAGTTGAAGATAGAAGGAGGAGAGGCGTGAATTGGGGTGACGTTGCCGCGATATATACGGTCAAAGCGTGAGGCCTGTTTCCCCAGGTAATAGCCGACAGTAGAGACGCGCTGACCCGCCGAACGGAAGGGCCCCCGAACCCCCCCGGGTATGGCCGCCGGGACCCCACCACCCGGTCACCAACCGGCACGACGGACCACCCCAAGATTATGCGTGGCATGATAGGGCAGCCTCACGAACTGGTTAGGTTCGCTTGGGCCCCTGTACTGTACCACGGGCGGCCAGCGGAACAGCCGTTTCTTCGGGTCTCCCTGGTCGGCGGGTCAATGCAGTCCACCTGGCTCTGGTTAGACGGAAGCCGTCACTGACCGCATCCATCGCCGCAACGTCTCCCCAAGCTCTGGTTGTACGCTGACTGATCCCGGAACGCGACCACAAGTGGTCACTTGGCGGGTTTTACGCCATGCGTACGGTGGTCACTAACCAGACGGGTGTTCAGACCCTACCACCAGTCGAGCAGTTGGTAGCTCGGTAATCCCTTAGTCGCCTCTTACGACACCCACGGGAAGAAATGGGGCGGTGAATTGTATTCTTAATCCGTCACCGCACGGAATAATACTCGCATTGTTTGTATGACTATGACCGCACCATACAAACGCGCATTGTTTGTATGACTATGAGACAGTTTTTCTCATATTTCTCTTGTTTCAGGATGCACTAGTAGACGATCTACCCGATACAGTGATGACGATATTCCAAAACGCGATCGACTCGGCAAACAGTGGCATTGTGAACTGGGTGATGAGGCAACGAGCGATGCGGTACCTATCAGTGCTCGCCTTGCCGTACAGAGTGCCTATTGACGTCATGTACGCTACCTTCACCAAGTAAGTGTTTTATTTAGGATATTGAAACTTCGCCATTAATATTGTGTGTGTGATGGAGACCATCAAATATTTTCGATGTGATTTTGTTATAGAAATTTAAAACTCATGAAAATTGATTTTCTATGGTTAAGTTTACGTTACTTAAGTATTTGAATTATCATTTATTATCATGTTACGGGAATAGTTCAAAACAATAAAAAGCGTTATGCACTAGAAATTTTTAATTCATCATATCAATCTAGTAGACATCTTCTTTTAAACAAGACCCCATTAATTTTATTTAATGACATAAACATCCAATTTTGTAGTAGTTTCTCCAAAACTAAATTTAATTTCTATGCCCATTTCGTTCCATTAAGTTACGAAAAAGAAAAGGTTTTTATATAAATATCAAGCTACTTGATAAACCACCAATCAACAGGACCTTGTCATTTAAAATCATGCAATTATGGACACGTAAATTTTTGAAAAGTAACTTAACTTCAACTATCATCTGTCCTTTCTTTCTTTGACTGGAATGAAAGAGAAACATTGAAAAGTTTTAGAGTAGTAGATACCTACAACGGAATCGGCACCTACCTACCTGATTAATATTGATTACCACGCATGACTATGTAGGGTCTGATTAATATCCATAATAAACTCAATAATCGATACTAACACCAGCTATTTTATCAGTAATGGTTTGTAAACTATTAATTATGCAGAATGCATAAAACCGTTTCCACATAGCGTCCGTTTACGCAAGCCTCGATGAAATAGCCAACAAAAACGCAAATGCATTTATTTACATGCATATAGTTGCTCAAAACAAGAGGCGGGTTCCTTCAAGCGTGGATTTCGCGATGAATCGATCATCGAGAGAAAACGTCGTACGAGAAAATGGTTATTGTAAACTCTATTTAATTCGAATAGAGGACTTCATACAGAAAAAAACTTGGTTACACATAGGTAATCAACGAAATAGACGCCAAGTGCGCAGTTAGCATCTATATAAGTAGCCGTTTGAACCTACGGCAGCCCTATATCGAAAAACAAGCGCATTGCAATGATAGGCTTAAAACGGGTGGTAAGATAATGCTATTTTTGGCTTTTCGAAAAGTGTGATGCACCACTCAAGTGCTCATAAACAAACAGGACTAATAGCAGCTGCATTCATTCTACGTTACGATTTTAATTGGTAACAATTATCTATTGCGACGTTCACTAAGTCTACTTAAACGTCCTTCCCACCAGGCCTTGAATGACACGTATTATTTACTGAACAGTAGCATCAATATGTTGTCAGTATTTCAGCATGGTTTGTCCCTCCTTTTACAAAGCGATATGGTATTGTATAGGTGTAACTATCTGTTAAAACAATGCGATAAAAAATAAAATCGTTTATGTCCTTTTGATGCTAACTGTGGGTGACGAAATGTGTTTACGGATGACCAGTTTTAATTTGAGAAGTACCCAATCAGCCACAACCCAGACACAATGTGGTTACAAAAGGTTAGGTTTTGTTATCTTCTAGACAGTTTAAATTTAAAAGTATTTTGCAATAAATAAATCATTAGAGATGTGCCGAATATGCTTAGTATAAAATATGCTGAATATAGTTAATGGAACACGAATATTATATATTTAGCAAATATTATATTTAGCAAATATTATATTTAGCAAAAAATATAATGTAGATGCTAAACAGGAATATGCCGCCAAATTATTTGGTACATGTTAGCGCAAAAAACATCGTGGCAGTGACTGTCAGCATATGTCTTGCTTTCGCATATTGTCTTTTATTTTTAATTATTGAACTGAGAAGTGGAGAAAATATTTAACTATAAATTATAAATAAAAGTAAACCTACAACAGAAACACAATAAGTTCACGTTATCTTTAGGAGATGCATTTATCAAAAAAGTATCTCACGAAATCCTTTAAAATGCGAAAATTATTATGGAGATCATAACTGGCCAACCTAACTATATTTTCATTAGAAGATCCAGGTTCAATAAACTAAAATACTAACCCTGGGAGGAAACACATTTAAGTAAAAAATTTGGTACATAAATCGAATATTTGGCCGAATATCTAAATAACGCCGAATACCGAATATAAAAATGAATATTCGGCACATCACTACACACTATTAAATTTATTGTGGTCGGTCGGAATCCACAACTAATGACACATTGAAAATGAGTAGGTACAGGCGCCGGCACGGATGTCTAGCGGTGACCAAAATGTAGAGGGGATAGCTGCGCATGGGTACAGTCGCGTACAAAATTTTTATCTCTAAAAATTTTCTAATCATTTCAATTATCTACATATTAATATTTTTGTACCAATAGTGAAAATTTATTTACTTAAAAATATACAAGAAATTACTTATTTTAATTATATGTATAGGTATGCATGATTCTGTGATTGGTTTGTTAACTAAAATGCGTACAAATATCTACCTAATTCGTAATAGGATAATGAAATAATGGTTATGTGTGCTAAAGTATTAGAAAAGGAAAATATTATAAGATTTATAATTTGAAAAAACTAACAATTAGGTACTTTTACATGTTTGATTTTCTGTAATTACTGGGCATGGACGGCATTTCATCTTAGGCCTCAAGATGACAACGCAACTGCAATATCAATTGATTTTTCCTTGTTATTGCAGGTGTCTATAAGCAGCGGAAACCACTTACCACCAGGTGGGCCGTCAGCTTGTTTGTCATCTAGTTGTATAAAAAAATACAATTATTAAGTTACAATGTTTACAACAATATAGTAATAATATTTAGCAGTGCAGTGTTAGCAGTGTAATTAAATAAGTTTTCTGATATAGAATTAAGTAACAGGTAAGTAATTTAAAACACTAGTCTGACCACGTCATTCTAATAAAAATTGTATTGTTTAATATAATTCCTATAATGCTATATACCCATATCCCTTAAAAAACTATACTATTACTGAGTAGGCAAAGGTAAGTGAATGATTATAAATCAAGGAACCTTAGTGATGACCATTTCCACTAGTGGCACCTTTTAACAGGTGTGACGCATGTGCCAGTCATCGCCCCGCTCAACCATTTAGTATAATAATAAATATAAATTTGCTATTTGACATGGGTTATATAAACAAAATATTTTATTTTACAAAATCGGTATATTTAGACCACTTCACAAAATTGCGAATAAAAAACTTGTACCTTTTACTAGACACAGTCACATATTAATTTCATTTTGAAAACACCTCAATCTGCTAATGGTCGCACGCCATCCATTAAATTGTCGTCAGTTATTAAAGAGCTATCTCCTTTTGAATTTGTTCGGCGCCTTTTGCTTGTTGAGGGCTCTGGGCTCCTGTTGTCATTACCACCATCATCATCAGTATCATCATCATCAGTATCATCATCATCAGTACCATCGTCAGAAGTATCAGAACTGTCATCATCGACACGAATAATAAATTCTTCCGTTACTAAGTCTACAACGTGGTCACTCTTTGCATATTCTTCCTCGATATCCTTTACTTTATTGCATAAACTTTCCCATTCCTGGTTACCCATTAATAACACTTTTTCTTTAATAAGCTCTATGCATCTATTTAAGTTATAATTTATATTTCTGCTTGCTACATATTGTTTTATAGCAGACCATGCCATTTCAATCGGGTTGAGATCCGGGTGGTATGAAGGTAGTCTTAGTACTTCATGATTTTGTTCTGCCAGAATTTGGTCAATGGAAAATGTTTTAAATCTTTTCTTGTTTGCCTTTATTAAATTGTACAATTGGGGCTTTAGTAACGTTTCCGCATACTGTATATTTTTCTCTGTGAGCCAAGCCTGCATGTCCGCTTTTTTAGAGTTTGAAGTTGGCGCAAGATCCCATTGTTTATTGTGATATGATGCATTATCGACTACCACAACGGAATTGGGTGGAAGGTTAGGTATCAATTGTGTTCTAAGCCATTTCTCGTAGTTTTCATAATTCATGTTATCGTGGTAATCGCCTGATTTTGTACCAGCTTTAAAAGTGAGTAACGCATTAGGTATGAAACCTGTTTCAGATCCTGCGTGAACTATAACAACTCGCTGTCCCTTCGAAATTGGCTTTTTGAGGCCCTTAGTACTACCATCCGTCCAGGCTTTCGGAGTGGAGTGCGACGAATCTACATATGATTCATCTGTGTATACAATAGGCCTTCCCTCTTGTCGATATTTTTTTATTTTACTTAAGTAATCGATACGTTGTAAACGTATATTTGTAGACTCTATTAATATTTTACGATTGTTTTCAGTATTTTTCCACTGAAAGCCTAAATCCTTGACGATTCGCCGGAGACTTCTTTCTGAGCCTTTGAAGTTAATATCACTCTCTAGTTTTCTTCTTAGCTTTTCAATGGTAGGAAGTTCTTTGTTTATTTTATGAAAATTATGTATACACCTCTTTATAACTCCTTGGTCAAAATTATCAATATCAGTGACAGGTTTAGCCCTAGGACGTTTTTTGCCAGGAGTTCTGAACACTGTAATCAAATCAGAACTATTGGCTTGAGTGGAGATGTTCCTTACCGTTGCGATTGATGTCTTTGTGGCCTCTGCTGTTCTTTTTTGGATTTTACCTAAATCACCGATTACACAATTTAATCTCATATTTTCCATTTTAATAGCTTTTGCAATTTCTTTTATTTGGTTTGAATTGTCAATTGTGATGCCTACGTGGCAGACTAACGTATCCGTAGCTTCATCAATCTGACTTTTAATTCGCTTAAGCGAGCCAATAAAACAATTAGTTTCTTTTTTAAAGAAACAATGCACGTCATACACCATTTTTCGTGCCTGTCTTCTTAAAACAGTATATTTCCTAGGCATGTTCACTAAAAACTTAAAATGAAACAATAATAACAAAAAAATTCAAACACAACAATAACAAAAACAATAACAATTTATGAACGCGATTGTACTTCACAAGTTCTCGGGGCGTCGTATCAGTGCGGGAGACGTAATGCGACTAGCGGGTCAATCAGCGCATACAGGCTATAAACACGCCCACCCCGCGCCCGGCTCCCTCCCCCACGATACCTGATTTTCGACTTCTGCGCAATAACGGTCACCGCTAGACTTCCGTGCCGGGGCCTATATCAAACTGAATAATTATCGAAAAATCAATCTTACCTACTTTGATAGATTTTATTTTTTTCTTCTGATTTGGCTCATGTGGAGTTAGATAATAAATAATTACAGCGACGTTACTTCCTAATCTTAATTTATAATATTTAGTTACTCTGAATTTGTTAGATAAACATAGGAATATATTTCATCTTCCGTCTTGCTCTGACTTTGACCTTACAGAAGATCGATTCCAAATCACTATTTTTTGGTAGTTATTGCAAGTAAATAAGGTCATTTTTCCTCGGGTCAATGATATATCGGCAGTTTGATTCTTGTGCTAATTATATACTTTACAGCGATATTCCTATCGCATAGCTTTCGCAGCTAAGTAACATCACGCTTTTTTAGTTATGTTGGTGATAAGGTAGAGACGCATGCTGTCCAATACAAGGTGGTTCGGAATACCTTCGTGCTTAGACAGAGGTGTAGACGCCACAACAACCTCATGACTAGGTCAGTGACTGTTTTTAGATCGAGGGGACGTGTTGTTGGTTTGTTATTTTAAGCTGCCATCTGTCAATAACATGAAAAGAACTTATAGACATAATATTCCTGTTGTTTATCGGTTTTTAATTACAACTGAATTTTGATTTAAACAAAGCATTGTGATTCATGTTCTTTCTTTAGATTAGAAATTATTATCGTTTATTACGCACAAAGCATACATGCTGACAATTGACAAACAAAAGTCGTTGCAGCATAAAAAATATAGTTGCGAAGTTCATTACCGCGATGAACTTTACTGCGGAATTTTACCATCGCGAAGTACGTTGTAGAGAAAGATCTTTACTGCGATATAATATAAGTTACTGCGAAAGTTTACTTACGTTCTTGCGAAAGAACTTTACTGCGATGTACTTTGTAGCGAAAGTTATTATAGTTAGGTCTTTAAAAAAATGCTTAGGTACAGGAGCATCGCTTTATTGAACTACTATGTTCTGCTTGACACTTCAGGTCACGGTTCTAACCTAACTATTTTTTATCTATGTTACTTTGATTTAACTTCTTAAACGATACTTATTGTCGTAGATCAGTCGCATAACAATAATTGATTACCTTTTCTATGTATTATATCCAGATAATTGTGTCAGATGGCAGCCTTTGTGTTTAGTAGGACAATTCTTGTGCTTTTCGGTGGTGGGATATTCATAATATTTTTTATCTTTCCAGACGGCTTAGATACCTAGACTCTTAAATACTTGTGTCTACAATAACAAAATCATTTCGGTACATTTTAGTCACACATATTTGATAGAGTAAAACCTGCGAGGATTCGTTTTTAACAAAACATTTTAGGCATTTCCATAAAATATAATATATTTGCCACATTATTTTATATCTCGGCAAGTCCACTTCCCTATCTCCCAGATATTTATGTTACATTGTTTTATTGGGTCAAGGTGTTGACGCAACAGCCTGTGTAACTAGTTGTGCTTACGTACATCCTATCGCTAATTTTATTTTGTTAACGCAATGAAAATATTTAACATAACCTTAGTAAGGTTAGCTCATGTAACTTGTGTTATAATGTTTTTAATCGGCTTACATAATTTTGGTTATAAGATATTTTGATTAGGTAAATAGAAATTATACATATTATTATACTGTTTTGATTACATAAACAACGCACATACGTACAAGATTATAATTTATAACCCAAGCAGTTGTGATTTTATCTCATATCTAAGGAGATATTAAAAATTGACAAATTAAAAGCTTATTTGTAATAAATATTGGTCCCGTTCTAGAAACATACAAAATGTAGTTGTCCCATTAACCGCCTCAGAACCGACCAGCTCTCCGAGATAAGATGCCTTTCAATAATCGCTGTCGCCATCACTAAGCGGAAAAGTTATGGGATTGATATTTGCGCTTGAATGTTAATGGAGGACTTATGACAACACCCATATTTTTTTTTCAAAACTCAATTATTGAAAAACGGACTTTAAGCTGTGCGGCACAGCACGGTAATTAATGTGGTGGTGGTCGGTCTACACGGGGTGCTAGTTTTATTTTACTTTGTCATTATGCTGGTCTGATGCTGTTTAGATGGACGACGACCATAAATTAAAATTGAAGTAGAATAGCAAAAATTAAAACATATTTGGACAGCTTATAAATTTTGACAGCTTAAAAACTTAAATTTAGATAGCTTATAAATTTATATTTAGACAGCTTATAAACTTAAATTTAGACAGCTAATTAACTAAAATTTAGTCACCTTGTAAACATAAATGTAGACAGCTGAGTAACTTAAATTTAGACAGCTGATGAACTTAAAATAGACCATTATTATTCAGATTTAGACAACTTAAAAACTTAAATGTAAATAAACCTGATAAATAAACCATAGAAAATTACAGAAACCATATAGGGAGGTGCTTCCTATATATAACCTACACTCATCACGTCATCGTCCAAAATTATACAAATTCAATATTTATTTTCGTTGTAATATTCATGTGAGGTAACAATACGATTCAATATCACAGTTTGAAAATAAAAGTTAGTTGGAGACACTTATATCAGTAACCTATTTCCTGCCTATTTACTTAAACCTCGTTGGAATTTGGTAACATAGGTACAACACGTTGTTTTTCCACCAACATGGTTAATTATTTGTGACGAAATAAATGTCAATAATTCTAGTTTAAAAAACCTTAAATTTTTATATGTTTAAATCTTTTTTTGCGCGTATACCTAAATTAATAAACATACATTGAGAAAACATACGTATACGACCCTAGCTGTAGTCTTACTATAAAATATAACATAATATTTATCTATGTACTTAAATACGATCATAATTAAATTAAACACAATATCTACTAAAATGGGAGTGGAACTGCACATTTCATTTTTATTTGAAAGTCATTAGTCATCAATTACATAATACAGATGGACACTCACGATTCTCTTTTGGCAATTTAACTTGCTGAAACAGATTCGTGACCACAGACCTTAACACTCGCACTGAAAGAGCCACCAAACATTTGTACACAAAAACTCTTCGAACGGAAACTCGGAGGATGAAACTGGAACCGGAAATAGTGGTGGGAGATTACGGACACGATTGTCTCATTCTCATTCTTTACGGTCTGAAAAAAAAAATTCAAATACTAAATTTGACCCAAGGCAAGCTAAATAAAACCGCATAAAAATATAATTATATCTAATTCTAATAATTAACGATTATGATTATTTGTAAACTCGCTAAATATCTTAGGCATATGTATGGAAGTCATTCTTTAACAGTGCTTGTTAAAAACGTTATTAAATGAGTCCTCGAATATTCAGCATTTTTTCTATATAAACCCATTCCAAGGGAGTGGAGTGTGTTTAATTGATACATAATTTGTAAATAAAATAACTTTAATGTTAATAAGGTCGCTAAACTGTCAAAACCGAGATACTTATATTATCGCATCTGCTTGAACAATATGATATTTGGAGGTCGCACATTAACTGCATTATGTAAATGTTTTATCTACAGATGATACTATAATAGTCCATTGCGCTAACTACCTTTATGCAAACAGTGACGTAAAAACCGATTAGCATCAACTTATGCGCCGAAAGATCCATTAATTATCTATTTGTTTATGTTCGATACGAGTACATGATAGATTAATTAATGAACAGCTAAGAAAAATATTTATTGTTGCATTTGTACCTGTTTACGAACAAAAACAAAGTATTTTTTTTCATTATTATTGCGCTTCGGGTACTGATTTTTACTTGTCGTAATTTTCTTGTGACTTGTACGACGCTTTACGTAAATGTCAACTTTTCGCTGCATTGTAAAGGACTTATGACGTCATAATGATAGCAAAAACATTGTGTTTGCATGCAACATGGAATTACTGAAATTAAAACTAAATCTAAGATAAGGTAAATATGTAGTGAAATGAAAGACCTGTAATTGTGTCGAATGAAAAAGATTTGAGCCTAAGAAGTTACGTCTATAGTTTGTGTCGTCCTAACTTCATATACAAGCAAGCTATGACTATGTTTGTTAATGAATGCATCCTTTCCAGATTCGTGACCTGCACACCAAAGATGAGCAAGTCGATATGGCGGCTCAGTTGGAATGTGCTCCAGCAAATGCACGGGTTCATTTACTCAGCTCACGATAAATCCGATGCCGCCGCCAAGATATACTACAAGTTGACTATCGATTCGAAGAAGGACACCACTGATGGATACCAGTTGGATAGAAGGTAATTTTTTATTGTTATGACTTTTTCGCAATCGACCAATAAGGCAAAAAGGCAATAGTCGCTGGCGTCAGATTTCGGTTATAAATAGGCAAGTTGTTGAAAAAACTTTGCTTGAAATGTGGTCAGCCGCGAATTGCTTTGGTGAAAAATATTTAAAAAGATTGATATGTTTTTGCGAGACTGTGCCTAATTCTGAAGACACACTTTAATTCTATATTTAAGTACCTACTGTATATCTCTTTCTCGCAATATGTCGTAAGAAAAAGATAGCAAGAATCTGTTTAGAGCTGTCACTTATATTTACATAGATTTCAATTTGTTACTTTTTAGAAATAAACTATTTCCAAATTGTCGCATACGTTACGCGCGCGAGCACTATTGTTGTCTTTTTTCCCCGCGCTGATTATATCTCAATTTATACTGGGCCTAATTCTGGGAACACACTTTAATTCTAAATTTAAGAACAGTGTATCTCTTTCTCGCAATATGTAATAGAAAAAAGATAGCAAGAATCCGTTTAGAGCTGTCACTTAAATTTAGATAGATTTCATAGAAACCATAGACAATTTTAGACGGCATGTACGGAGGTGCCTCCTAAACACTGCATTTTATCACGTTCAATAAGGTCGAAAATTGAACGCACGTTTCTAAATGTCAAATTATATGACAGCTATCCTTTTCGTATTCCTTTTGATAGAAAGAAATGCACTGAACTTAAATTTAAACTTAGCATGTGTTTACCAGAATTAGGGCCACTATACCTCTCTCTTTGGAGTTTTCGACCAAAACAAAACGTTCACGAGATATTATGATGACAGCTACTTGAAATACTTAAGATCCGCTCGACGGATAAAATCGTGCAAAAAAATCAGTCCTTTGTCGTAGCGTCGTAGCAAAATAAATAGTTACATACCTATGTAATGTGAGCCGTTGTCCAACGTGACCTTCAAGGACGCGATATAATGAAATTATTTACGACAGCTGTCGATTATAGTGCAATAGATTATATTATGTTATTATCGGTTAAATATTAACAATAATGACGACATTCACATTTTTTCGCAGTTCCGCTATTTATTTGTTGTTGTCTGTAGTTTCATAGCGAACAAATACAATAAATACTTAAAACTAAGGTAAGGATGCAATTTATAAAAAATATTTACACTATTAGGAAAAATTAAACGATTTTCTAAAATGTAACAAGTATCTTTATCCACCCGAAAAAATATGTTTAATTAATATTGTTTTTTTTTATATACAACTAGATGACATACAAGCTGACGGCCCACCTGGTGATAAGCGGTTACCGCCGCCTATAGACACCTGCAATAACAAGAAAAAATCACTTGATATTGCAAGTGCGTTGTCATCATGAGGCCTAAGATGAAATGCCGTCCATGCCCAGTAATTACACTGGCTACCTTTCCCTTGAATCCGAAACACAGCGAACTTTTTCACGGCTGAAATAAGAAAGGCGGCTGTACCTACCCAGACGACCCTACATACGGGCCTACAAATCAATACAAATTAACTTGTCTAGCCACAGATTCTAGACACAATTGGTTTTCAATTGTCATAAGACCCCGGGTCTAAGCTATGCCCCGGGGTCTAAGACGGCTTGACAAATTGAGAACAAAAACATTTAATCGATTGGCGAACGCTAGAATTTGTTTATATACCATGGGATGAGTTCTATACTTACTAATCCAATAATACCAGCAATAATATTGATGATGATGATTTGAGTGTTATGATGAATGGTTAAGTAGTTTATTTTTGAAATATGAACAAATTAAACATTTAATTATTGTCGTTGCTATGTTATCTATCTTATAAATTATCTAATCTTGTCACCACAAGATATTTTAATGTTTTACCAATTTTATGTTGCATCCGCGATCTTAATACGCATAAATGTCAATTATTGATTAATATGCAGCTATATAATACTACGAACTGCCCGCAACTGGCCATAATTTAAGTAACTATATTTCGCATTCATAGATGGAACACTTATCGTTATACGTTACGCCTATTTTATTGTCAGCCGGTTAGCATTTTCTAATGGTCATATTTACTCAATCAACTTTTATGAACTAGCCTTTACTTTGATAGGTATGTTAGACACAACTCTGTATATTTTGGTACTTGGATAATAATATACTTACAATACACAATACCTACACAATAACGTCATAGAACAAAGTGCTCATCTGTTATAAATTGCTAATGATGATTATGTTAGAATATTTATAAAGGTATAAATTATATAATATATTCACAAAGTATAGTGTCGAAGTAGAAGTTTCTCGAGATTGTAAACCTGTCGTAGAGAAAGGTTGTTGATCAACACACGAACGCCTCAACGACCATACTTTCACTGCCGCCATATACTTAACGATATGTTTTATGTAAATATCGATATTGTAATATAAACCATTCAGACCAAATAATATTGTATTATTAGGTAGGTACATAAATGATTTAGAAACTATTCTCGAACCTTTTTTATTGATTTTATTTTATTATTCATTCATAGACACAATATTTAAATTCCCTTTATTCCCTTAATATTAGGTATGAATTTCGACATCCATCTAAATGTCCCCCGTATGTTTGCAATACTTATCACAAAATAAATAGTTGCAATCGCGAGACCCATCATATTGTAACGGTAATTTTACGGACAATAATCCTATATTTATAATAATGTTATTAACCTTTATCAGTCTATCTTTTAGAATGATCTCCTAAACGTAAGTTGGCTGTGTGCTGTGTGTGGTTATCTTTTTTTTTGAATAAAACGAATGAGCTGTAGTCATTCTAAGTAAATAATAATAAATAATCATAATAAAGCCCTCATATGGGGTTATCCCTAGAAAAGCCTCTTCTGTGCCCAGCAAACTAATACATAGGCTGTTAACTTGTCTTGCCACACATTACAGGTAGGTACAGTGGGTTTTTAATTATTATAATATGCTCCCGGCATAACAAGTTAATGATGATGAACGTAAATATAAAGTAACTTCATTGTTTCACAAATGAACTAATTAGATTATCGAAAAGCGACTGACTCATTCCTTGTTCTTATCATCATAATGAAAATTGCGGAATAAATTGATATAATCACTCGGCAACACGATTGATATTCAATACAAGTCAATGTCGTTAACGTTGACAGAATAGGCGATTCTTGCACTTAATTATCATAAATAATTAGTGACAATTGTAGTAAATCACATTCAAACTAAGTAGATATCAGCACAATACTAGTTGTATGAAATAATTTTCTTTGAATGCGGGAAAGGCAGAATGGTGGCTATCTGAAAAAAATATTTAACCAAAAATCTTCGGTTATATTAGTAATAACCAAAATTTGGCGAGGTGTAATTACAGTTTATTTGATTTAACGAAACGGTGCATCTCTATGCAACTTTATTTTTGGCTAGGTGTTACCCTATATAAGTTTGGCTAGGTTTTACCCTATCTATGTTATGTAGTCACTTTTTGAGCTACAGTAGTCGAAAGTTCAGTTGTAATTTTTTCAGATGTGGGTTAGAGCAGTCCAGTACCCACTTTAGTAGATTCGTACCAACATATACTAGGGTGAGAACTGGGAAATATTTATCAACGATGAATATTTTTTCCTAGTATATTTTAAAAAGTCTTTCAAACATTTAAGTATATTCAAAATTAACTGTTTTAAAATAATCTGGAGTGGAATTTCTATAAATAAATGCAGTTGTCAACACGCTAAAATGTTTTTATCTTACTGTTGTTTTCAGCTCCAATAATATTATTAAAGGGGTTTGAATATTTTGGCAAAGTGTTGACCATGATTTAGCGGGAATTTCAGGAATTTTTCATAAAAGCGGCGCACTCAGTAACCTGTAGGATCTATAGACGAACTAAAAATGTCATATAATATAAAGTCCTAAAGCGCAAGGATTTTGAGATAATCTACGTTGAAGATCCTTTATACATAAGAATCCTAAGCTATTCTTTCTTCAGTTATTTACAACTAATTTAGAGTTCCTATTTCGATACTTTATTCAAAGATGAATGGCAGAAATACGAACTACAACAGACAAGTTTACAGAAAAACATAAATTAAACTGTAATATACTATGTGGTTTGATAAGTTTCTTGGTTCCGACATGTATAGACTGTTTGGAGATTTTTCATAAGAAACTTTACAATCTGAAATTTGCCAGACGTTTTGTGTCCAAAGATTATCAACATCATCATCATCATTATGTCAGTTAAGAGATGTCCACTGCTGGGTATAGGCCCTCCCCAAGAACCTCCAAACCATCAATCCTGCGCAGCCCAACATCGACCATACAAATAGGTTCAAACCACATTAACTAAGCGTTTGTAACACTGAGAATGTGTTACAAATGAACCAAGGCCTAGATTTATTGATATTAGTTCATCATGAAACACGTGTTTGACATTTATCAATATTCTAATTACCTTCCAGAGCATTCAGTGGTTACTTGTTATAATTTAATTAAAACTAATTTATACATTGTATCCAATAAACAGAATAGTTATCACTGCTGATAATAAATATAGAGGTTTACCCGAGTGTCCCATTTCAAATACGTTCGCCTCAGTAAAAATATTGGAATTTAAATGAGGACACAGCGATGACAAGCATTGTTAATACATTTTTAGCAAAGCAAACCTTTTTTGTTGTACATATCAAGTTTGATTGCCATAATACTGTCGCAGTTTTCAAATGTACCACCACAGACATTATTTATACAACTTAGGGCCGATTAGTATAGTCTATCTTCAGGAAAAACTCCAGTGAAAAGTGTTGACAATTTGACAGTAAATCTATAGAAAATATGTCAAAATTATTGGCTGCATAAATTTTATCTGAGGATTGAAAAAAGCCCTTATGTTATATTAAGTGTTTTTTAAACAATAAGACAAACGTATTAATCCTCACATTATATGTATGGTGGAACTCAGAAGCAACTATTGCTTTTATATAGTATTAGTGGCTGCCCGCGTGGATGTCGGTTATTAGTTAAAGGTAGCCTATATCCTTTCGCAGGATGTAATCTACCTCCATGCCAAATTTCATCTAAATCAGTTCAGCGGTTTAGGAGTGAAAACGCAACACACAGACAGAGTTGTTTTCGCATTTTTAATATTAGCTGTTGAAGTATGAAATTGCGGTTATAAGCTGAAGTATGTTGTGCAAATTGGAATTACCATACTATGATTTTTGTATTTAATTTGTAATTGGCTTGACAGATTTTTTAAAAATTTGTAGATAATTTAAAACATTCATTATTAAGTAAATGCAGTGAACAAAATCAATTTTTAAATAATAGAAAATTATTACAACAAATCTAAACATTAAATTCGGCTACATATTCTACAAGCTCTAATTGACCCTCATTTACAACTAATAAATTTATACAAAAATGAATACCTAATTAAATAATATCATTAATGTCATTAATGCAAGATTATGCAACAAAATGATTCTAGTGAAAGTGCAATACCTAAAGATATTGTGTAACAGAAACGTTAAAGTTAAAATATCCCCAAGCGTTCAAACATAATGCGCAGTATTTTTTATCTTCGATGTGATAAGGTTAGACGTCAACATTTTTGCACAGTTCCGTATACGCAATTAATAATTGGCGTGCGGATAATGTGTGTTAATAGGTAATGTTTTCAGTTATTATTTGTAAGATAATCGTTATCGCAGGCCTTGGGGGGTATTCGGAAAGCATCATTACCCGGAGATTAAGCTAAGCCTCTCATTATTTACATCATTTTTATTGCGTTTTACAAAAAATGTCCTATAATAATTACCCACGTGTGTTACCTTATCTCTGTGTAGAATTCTCATATCTAATGTTTGTTATTTTAATGTAAATTGCATTGCTGAGAAAATAAATAGGTGACATCAGTGTACTTTAATAGTTATGATGTTATTATGCGATATAGTGTCATTAACATCCTATACAGTTAATACTATACACATCACCTGTCGGGCAAAGGCCTCCAACATGACAGAAACGCAGTCTTTTTTTAGGTCCGCCTGATGGTAAGCGGTTACCGTAAGTTAATAGGGGTGTTGACTATGAGTAAAAATTATATGTAGTTTTTTCACATATATGTGGAAATGTGAGTTGACTTATGTATAAAAAGCTTTTAAAAGCAGGGACTGTAAACCACTTTAACCGGTAACACAAAATTCAGGTATCATTATTAATCCAAATCATTATTATCTAATTAATTATCCAAATTCAGTGATTCCTAAAGATATTTAACATTAAGGGTACCTACTTTAAAAATTTGGGTATCTGATTGATTACAGATGTAATTAATCGGATACCGATCGCACAAACTGGGAACGTTAAGTGACATACCTACTAATTATAATTATATAAAATAAAAAATGTTGTTTTTATCACAAAGTAACTTTAGGAAGTATTTGTAGCAAAAAAAAGTACGATAACAAGTTTTTATCAATTCAAAAATAAAATCTTTACGTTCAAAATTTTTCACAATCTCTAAGTCAAAACCTCAAACGAGATGTTTCAGGTTTATATGTAGTCTCGGCTATGTGACAGTTTCATAAACATAATGGCAACACTATAACGTCAAATTTCCATAAATATTCTACTCAAAATATATAGAAGACAGCAAAAATCTTTATATCGTCGTCTAGAATATGGAGTTATGGACTCAATAATCTGATACTACTTAGTCCATAATTCCATATTCCTAGACTAAAAACGAACGTTTTTCCGAACGTTTTAAAAATATGGCCACAGACTATAGAGGTTATGTCTTAATATGACCTCCTATATTGCCATATTTGGTTTTTATGGAAGCTTTAAAATATTTTGTACGTGTTTTAACGACCGAAAATATATCGCAAAATAATTTGTAGGTAGTGTTTTCAATATTTTTTTGTCATTTTTTAGTGTGCTGTACATACATGTTCATAGCCGAACATTAAACATCTCCTTTGCACAAACTGCACTACCTCTTTTTCGTGAGCAGCGTTGGCACGACTTCATGACGTCATATAACTCTAGTTAGCACGAATACGTTCAATTTGGTTCTTTTGTACGCGCGCTATGTGCGCAAATCGTTAATTTTGGACCGCAGCTCTATAAATTTTAAATGTAATTATTTGGTCTGAAATTAGGAAAAAGCTATTTCAGAGTGTTTATAATAAATTAGTTTGCTATATATATAAATATGTTCCTAAAACGAGGAGTAAATAGCAAATATAGTGTGAGTTGTCATTCATCGATGCTTTGTTGGGTTTTAGATAAACAAGTTACAATCGTGCGCAGTGTTCTGTTGACGTCACAGCTGTCCACGAGATAGCGTATGATAATTTACAATAATGGTTAGTGACCCCACTTACGAGTCGTTTCTTGGTTTGGGATAATTCTTGTGTCATTAGCCAGATTAGTGTGGTTTTCAATGTTGCATTTATATCAGCAACAACAAAAAAGTTATAAAATACTAAGTTGAAAATTTTAAGTAACCCCCGGCCTCATTAATCATCTGTATAACACCATCTCATTGAGACTATTCTTATGAGCCCAAACACGCTATATCTGCTGAAGTTTCTGAAGAATTAAGAATCCCGCAGACTTTTTGATGGTTTAAGATCAGCATAAGGTTAGTATATGTGATGGGAATGTCACCGAAGTGGCAGTACACCTAATTTCAAATTAATCGGATCTGTGAAAGTTAGTAAAACCCTTTTATCATGTAGGAAATGAGCTGATAATCATCAAACGCCTGAACTGATCTTCATAAATTATAGCTGAGAACCTAGTCACGTCAACTTTCAAACGAAAAAAACGAATCAAAATCGGTTCATTCGTTTAGGAGCTACGATGCCACAGACAGACACACAGATACACAGACAGACACGTCAAACTTATAACACCCCTCTTTTTTCGTCGAGCTTTAATTAACATTATTGTACTTGCTAACAACTCCGAATAAATTACCTATCTAGTATATATTTTTATAAAACAATAGTACTGTTAATGATACTGATGAATAACAATCCTTCTTTTAGGAATTATAGAAGTTACATTTGTGTCATTGTTTTTCGTTTTATTAAACCCATGATTAGACAAGTTTTTCATCTTTCCAGGCGAGCGAGTGAATTTAGGATCACGTACAGCGACACGCGCGCCTACGACGAGTCTGACACCTTCGAACACATCCTGAGTGTGACGACACACAACGATGCGTTGCTGGCGTACTACTATCTCGACAGTGAGAACAAGGTGAGTACTTATAATTGACTCTAAATAGGAAGAGGTTTTATTCATATACTTTATCTTATAGTGCGGCCATGACGAACGTCACGGTGCACCTCGACCCTTCAGGATATTTTCTGCCTCCCTTGGGGGCCATTCATTTATTAAGTAAGATAAATATTGCTAGTTTTCGACCCCCTCCCCCCTGTTTAATATATGTTACGTAGGAATCTGAAGGAAAAAATAAAATAGGTTTGGTTTGTTTTCAGTAATGTTTGTTTTTCAAAGTAACAATTTTTAGAAATGTTTATTTGTACTTACAAAGGTACTAATAATTTTAATTTTTTGGTAGTAGGTAGTTTATCTTTGGTTTAAGTAGAATTTTAATTTTGCGCATTTTTGTGATCTATCGTGTCCCCCTCCCACCCCCTTGTAAGAAAAAATAAGACATGGTCGACCCCCTCCCCCCTAAATCGTCTTACGTAAGAAATGAATGGCCCATTGCCTTTTCACTCTTCCAGCTGCCATCTTGTAGCTCTAGTCGAAAAGCGAGCCTGTGTTCTACCGTATTCCACCTTCCCACCTCCTCCCCTAGGAAAGACTTGGAGTGTTCTAATCCTGTTATATTCTGCCATTAATAATCTAAGTATAATAGATAAGCAGGTATTCCTTATGGAGAACTATCAGTTGGACCCAAGCGAAATACCATACTTGACCCGTGTTATCTGCCGCCAACGGTGGCTGGGTCGTGCCACCGTGACGCAGGCGTCGGATGATTGTAGGCCGCAAACCGTGCTCGAGTTTTATCGCATTGTTTATTTCGAATAAAAAAATCGCTTTGTGTATACATACATTCATATCTTTTTTGCAAGTCACTTTATATAAAATGTAACAATAAGACCTATAGTTCAATTTCCTATGTTCAGAGTTTACTTTTTTATATTAATTTTAATTACTGCCAGTCGGCTGGTCAGTACTTCAGTACAGGAGGGGTATTGCACTCGTAGTTCTTGGTTTGAATTCCGGTAGGTAAGTTCATATTCGTCACACCAAACATCTGACGATGCTTGTGTGATGAATATGATTTTTTTACGGATGGATGTTTGTAATTATCTGTTATCTAGTATCTATAGTAGGTATCCATAACGGAAGATTTAGATTATTCTTAATTTCGGCTAGATAATTGCTGTGCGGTGTGAGTGAAAGAATATTATTTGTTTAAAATGATGATATCTATTCTTTATTATTAGTTGTTATAACGAGTAGGTTTTATAATCAAATATATTTCAAACCATTTATATGACGTTGACTTACCAAAGTTACCAACCTATACTTATCTTACTTGTTGACGTCAAATATTCTGAAAAAAAAATCGCTTCAACACTATTAACCAGGGACTGAAAAACCGCTTTTAATTGGTAACACATAATTTGGGTATCATCACTAACGGTATCCAAATGCAGTACCTACCTCATAAAGATATCTAAAATTTACGGTAGCGGCTACACGCAATGACGCAACCGATATATCAAAAATCCTAACGGGTAGGTACTATAAAGATTAGGGTGTCTGTATTTAATCGGACACCGTTACAGTCTCTGCTTGCAAGTATAATATACTTACTTATTCGAGATACAAGAATAATTTGAAATGTATGACTTTGCTTTATAATTTGTATCAATTTTCTTAAGATGTCAAAGTTTTTTTATAAACATTTTAATATTTACTTACCTATGTAGAAAAAGGAAATCGATTGTTTTACCCTTTGAGTGGATGGTTTTGCTCAACAGTTTATTATGACTTTTTCATACCTACTCACGTCAATGTTCTGCCCATCTAGAAATCAGCTAAAATTGATACAAAACAAAACGTATTTACAAGTAGCTTTGTTATTTTACAATTTGAACTTCGCCCTCCGATGTGACTAACTACAGATGGGCTGCAGATGTTTTGTTTGCGTAATAATCAGTTTATTGATATAATATCTACCTAATTGTAGCGGCCCTTTGTTACATGTTTTCGCCATTCTTTAGATCGCAATTATGAACTCATGATAATTAGATTAGATATATTTTTTCTCAATCGGCAACAACGGTCATTAACATGAGGACACAAATTTAGACGTTGGTTTTAGTTACTCATCTAACGCATCGGATACCTAAATACATAAATTTTTTTGAGCAAAAATATTTTAATGAAGTTAATGAACTTACCTATTTTGTAAAAACAATATTCTTATTTTCAATATAAACTTCACTTTTGATTATTTATAATCACACCGTACAAGTCTGATTAAAATCCTTTACATTTTCCATTTCGTGATAGCGCGTAGATTGTCAAAAGGAATCTTGTCTCCCTAGACAAGATGCCGCACGCAAGATGCGTGCCACCTTTACCAGATCGTCGGTCCACCTTGCTGGACGCCTGCTCATACTGCATCATGATTATATCAGCTTATGATGTCCACTGAACAAAGGCTTCCCCCATCGATATCCAAATGGATCGGTTTTGCAGCAGCCTGCATCCAACAAATCCCCGCGACCCCTTACCAGGTTGTCCGTCTATCGAGTAGGAGGCCGTTACCGTAACCGCCGGGGACTGGCGCCCGATACCGTGTCCTGTTCTACATGATGAGGGGATTTTGTTGCCACACTACATACTAAAACTTTATTTGGTTTCCAGATGAAGATGACAGAAATATATGACGTGACGGACGCGGACACAGAGGCGGTGCAGTCGCCGCGCGAACGAGATCTCAACAAGCAGCTCGAGTTCGACAACGACTGGTCCGCGGACCTCATCGCAGACAATGGTCAGTTGCATTTTGGTTATTACCAATAACATCAATATGAACTCTTTGAATTTTATACTACCTGAGACACCAATTAAATGAATACAATCTCAATATTGTTTGGAAACTGATAATAAATTACCCAAAAGTACGTTTTACAATATTTTCCTAAGTGAAGCAAATTAAACAATAATAAACGTTATAATTAATGCTAGTAACGTAAAAAAATATGTATTCTACTTTCCACTATCTTAATTAAAACTTTATAGTACACCCCACGACCTGAAAATGTTTACCAGTCTTTCTCACATTGAGCACAATAAGGTCTCGCATATCAACTTTTAGTAACGTGGCTTAAAAATCGTGAAGGGACTTAGCTGTATAGGTTTGCTCCTTTGCCTTCCTTTTCATAGTAAGAATATAACAGTAGAAAAGTGACAGCTATGGTATAATACAGCCAAATTAAAATGTTCGTCGGTAGTGATGCTAAACTATTTATTTCCATCTTTTTTAATTGGCTGGCAAATCTGTTTCTGTGTATTCCAGTATAGATCGGCTTGTTTACACAATTCCAAGCCGCCAAGATATGCAAGCTATTAGAGACCTTAAAAATTGGGGAACATTTTCAATCCGTAAGAGTAACTAGGTTCTAGTTCGTATTAATTTAGCTTAATTTAGGTTTTTGTGACGTCATTACAGATGAAATAGATTTCGATGAAATGGAGGACGACGAGTTAGCGGACCGCAATCTGTTTTCCGATCCGGAGAGCGAGTGGACGAATCCCCGAACTCTCTCGCACAGTTCCGACACCGACGGCGAACAGCCGGAATCCGATCAGCATGCCCGGGTGCATATCACCGAAGTCCTTGAATGATGATAGTTGTTAGGATGTGGCGTAAAATAATAGAATTTGATAGACTTCATGTCATGGCAATCGAAATGTCGCTAGTCTTTGTCATCTTTGGTGGTTTTTTGTAGTACAGAGCTGATTCTACATCTGCAGACTCACTAAACCTAAAAGAGATGTCTTTTTTTGGCCTTTTATTCCGAAGAAATGTGAACAGCAATGTGATATATCTCTTTAAAAAGGTAATAAAATAAGCTACTTGATTATACGTCAATATGATATCAGCAGAAACCAAACGCACATTTACTTTACCCTTGTTTTTCAACTCTTAAAACATATCATATGTACCTTGTTGCAGTTTCTATTAAAAGATTTTAGATGCAGATCATATTTTTTGGGGGAAGAGTAATGTTTGTTATGTTAACTAATGTAATTGAATAAAACGAAAACGCACCTGATATGCCACATTGACATTCGTCAATTTCGGCAGCAAAACCACCTAGAGCACAAACTAAGTAAGCTTTAAAGCACAACGACATGACGAGCAGGGTAACGATGTCGGAAAGGTGCCTGTGCCTTACATTATCATAAATAAATGTTTAACGGTGTTGCCTGCTCTAAAAACTTACTATTAGCTAGTCTATATTGTAACGAGCTTAGCGTTTTCCTCTTCCATTTTTAAAATAAACGGGGGATAATGTAATATTTTTAAGTACCTACATGAAAAAAAACAAAAAAATATATAATCATTCACCCGATATACATAGGACTGCTGTACCTAGCTGTTTAAATTAATAATATTAAGCCTAAGCTACGTAAATTTTGGACGTCCGTCAGTATATGTCTTTTCTGAATATGTATACAAGAAGGCTAGCAAAAATTAGATTTGTCAATTTACTTAAACTTTTTGAAAGCCTTAAACGAAACCATAGAATAAGAAGACAGGATGATTCTTAAAACCTACATTAATAACGTTCATTAAGGTCTAAAATTGACCACACCTATCTAAACGTCAAAATAATGACAGCTGTCGCTTTTCGCATTAATATTGAGAGAACGCTGTGTACTGCTTTTAAATTTAGATTGTGGACTCCAAATTCAGGACTGCCATTTTCGTAAACGCGAAAGTATAGTGTTACCCAATTTAGAAGTACTTATTATAAGCCATATTTACATCACAAAGTGAAAGTGTACTCCTAAAGTTATAACGTCAATCAGTTGTTGATGATAAAAATATATTATTCATAAATTATTTTTGTACATTTATATAGTTAATAATATAGGATGATGGATGTTATATTCTTGCATGTTTAATATATTGAATTCGTATTACGATCACTATTAAATGGTAATTTCAATATTTAAAATACTAGTCTTGCCATATAAAAATATTGTCAGTGAAGCACTTTTGTATTCTATCTTGCTCTTTACTTTCCTTTTTTATGTGTCTTTGTGATTTGAGTACAGTAAAAAATGAATGACTCGATAAATGTGATAATTATTTTAGGATAGTTAAATAAAAGAAAAATATATAAATAAAAAAACAATTAACTTAAATATCTAAATAAGGCTTTGTACCAATATCATAGTATAAATCTTCATAAGATTGTTAATTATTATAAATAATTATGTTAAAAGTAAAATACCTATCTGTCACTTGAAATCGCTTTTAGTTTTATTCCTGTTTATCAATGCAATTATAATATAAGGCTTTGGTTACATTTTAAATTGAACCCGATTTAATGAAAAAAAATTACAAAGCAATTAAGGCGCACTTTTTTTATCTAATGTCAATATGTGAAGTGTGCCCGCGAACCCAATAGCATAATCAAATCACACTAACCTGTGACTAATTTATTGCAGCAAATTTTTAATCGACTTCAAAAAAGGGTGAGGTTTGACGTCTTTTTAGGGTTCCGTACCCAAAGGTTAAAACGGGTCTCTATACTAAGACTCCGCTGTCCGTCTGTCACCAGGCTGTATCTCATGAACCGCTATAACAACAAATACTAATAAACAGAATAAAATAAATATTTAAGGGGCTTCCATATATAACAAACGTGATTTTTTTGCTTGTTTTTGCTCGATATTGATGACGGCAACAGGTAGACGCTTGTTTAAAGATAATGGTACGGAACCCTTCGTGCGCGAGTCCAACTCGCACTTGTTTTATTTTCTCATTGATATTGAGACGGTTCATAATAAATGCACGCGGTTCACTGGGTTAGCGCATACCATTCCGTAACTCATAAGTTTTAATCGAATCGGAACCTTACGATCGTGGTCTCGTTCAGCTCTCAAATCCAATTTATACTTCGAAAGTGGTGGGATACGATTGAAACGAGCCCACTTACCATCAGGTGGCCTGTGTGTGTGTTCTTTGCCTTCAACGTTGTATAAAAAAAACTTAAACCTTGTTTTCTAAAAATAATCTGTCAGAAAGCAAGTACTTAGGCAGGCTATATCAGAAACATACCATATTGCGTAACAACTCCTAAGACCTGTCAAGAGCGAAACGGTGGGACCACCAGTAAACTTAAAATTACTCGTAGTCCCACTAGTGGGTCAATCTGGTGGGAAACTTATGAGTTACGAAATGAGCGAGTGTGGAGTGGACCGAGTGCACTTGTTATAGACTATGTACGAATCACTTCCAGTTTCACCGACAATTAATTAGCCGATTTGTCAGATGTGTTTAGAGTACATTTCGTAAATTCTTCTTCAAAATATCAAATTGAAAGATATCGTGTTACATAAATGGGTGTGGAAATTATAAATAGCCCCGAGTTAAATTAGAAGACATTTTGTATATTTTTATAATGGTTGAAATAGATTTAATAGATATTCGTCATTTATTTGCGAGTTATCAATATTAATACTATGATTGTTTAAAAGTAGATGTTCTTAATAAAAATGCGACTATGAACAGTATTTTTAACTCACTGTCGTCATTTATTTTAGATTACCTACTTTTAACTTATATATTAGTATTAGGTACCTAAAGGCATTCCGAAAAATACACCCATTTTTTATGTTATTAATGCCAAAATATGTTACCTTACGGATTAATTACAGGGAAAATAAAATAATATATTATAATGTTATCACACAGAACTATTGTTTTTAGGTGAGTTGTATATTGTTTTGGTGTTATTTATTGTTCTTTGACATTAATAAAACGTTTTCATACATATTAATCATTTTTATTGTTACTCTGTGCTGGTTTTGGTGAGTCCTCTGATAACAAGAGTCTTATTAATGTTATTATATTCACAAAATGTAGATACAATGGACTTATGTACCTACTCCTTTATATTCTGAAGTGATAACACGTTATAATTAGCAGATTAGATAGTAACTATCGATTAGGTATAATTTGTTAAAACAATGACGTTTAACTAAAATAATTTGTTGTACTTATAATACCTACATGGTGAAATAAAGATTTGGAATGTGACGTCGAAAGTATTTATTATTCACCTCTTCCTCGCACTAGCCACTTACATATGTTTAATAGATCTTACTTTATGAATTTGAGAAAAATTATATTTCCAAACAATTTTCCATGTAAGTTGAAAATAACATTATGTTGCAATTGCCACTATAGTTGACGACGGCCGAGTGATCGTCTGTACCCTGTACCCCTTACTACACATAAAAATTGAAGTTTGAAAATAATATCTACTTATAACTTTCCGTAAAAGTTACAAATAGAATAAAACGTGAGAAAAATCGGCAATTTCAAAGTAAAAAAGAACCTATTATGAAAGTTTTATGCGAAAGTATTTCTGTCATAGACTAGCGAAGCACCATCACCACTTTTCAAATGATCACTGTCTGCTTTTTTGTGTTGGATCTTTCCTAAGGTCGTCAGAGGTCATAAAAAGAAGCGTTACCATGCGAATGCAGGAAGACTTGTCTCCCAGCTATGCAGGCAATGTCGGAAGAAAAGTTCCCTAAAATAAATCTTTCTTCAAATAAAGTTGAAAGGTATCCAAATTCAGTGACTCTTAAAGATATCTAAAAATTAAGGTAGCGGTTATATGTGTAAGAAATTGAGAATAATGTATTTATTTAATATTCTTCACTGACAACCCCAATGTCTATGGTGAAATATTTTGTTTTGTCTCTGTGTAAATTTTGACGTTTCTCTTGCTCCAATAAATCCTGCATGGCCGCACGTGTTAAAGATCCATGGTATTTTATTTCACCTCACACTACACAAATCAAAACAGGTTTTGGACCCAGACTCGCCATAAAACCGTGCGTGCCGAATGCCTAAAGGTACTGTCTTTTTTTTGATAATTCATTGTTGGGTTTTTGAACTTGTTGCGTTTGAAGCATGCCCGACCCGCAAGTTCCACGTGCTTCGTCAGATAGGCTTGCCGTACAGAATAATGGCACAGCATACAGCATTGAAAAGCTTGATGGCGTGGCCAATTATGCGTCTTGGAAATTTGCAATCAAAATGGCGCTTATTTTAGACGGGCTTTGGAATTGCGTGGATGGCACTGACGCTGACAGGGACAAGGATCAGAAAGCCCTCGCCAGGATTGCTCTCAGTATTAAACCCGCATTATTTCAACATATTCACTGTTGTAAATCGTCCAAGGAGGCGTGGCAGAAGCTTGGAAAAATTTTTGAAGATAAAGGGTTATATAGGCGCGTGGTACTTTTACGACAATTGTACAGAGTGGACTTGTCTAACTTTAGTAATATGACGTCTTATATAGACACAGTTATGACAGTCGTGCGCCAACTTGAAGATATTGGGAAAACTATAGAAGATGCTGAGATAGCAGAAATATTGTTGAGTGGACTACCGCAGGAATATGACAATCTTGTTTCTGGGCTGGAGACGGCATCCATTACAAATCAACTGTCGAGTGAACTTGTAAGGACTCGTTTACTTCAAGAAGAGTTTCGCAAAAATGGAAGTGATGCTGCCAATGCTTTTGTTGCTAATAAAAAGTTAAGAAATGTGTCATGTCACTATTGTGGCAAGATAGGACATATTAAATCTAAATGCTGGAAAGCTAAACAACAAAAGAAGTCACAAAATGTTGACAGCGCTGACAATAAAACTATGCTAGCGTCAAGTTTTTTAGCAATAAGTGATGCGGACTTCATAGTGGACAGTGGTTGTTCTTCCCATATGTGCCTGAAGAGAGATTTGTTTAAAGACTTAAGAAGTTCTCAAAACTTGATAAATGTAGCCAATAAAAATAGTACTTTAACAAGTGAAGGTATTGGAGACATAGATGTAAGATTAAATAATAATATTTGTAGAACTTTAGTAGATGTTATGTATGTCCCTCAACTCTCTGCAAATCTATTATCAGTGAGCAAATTGGCTGAGAGAGGCATGTCTGTCTTGTTTAATAGGGATGGCTGTTTTATTTATGAAAAATGCAATGTCATTGGTAAGCCTGTTATGTCTGCTGATTTATGTAAAGGTGTATACAAATTAAATGGTATGTGTGTAAAGGGGCAGTCAATGGCTTGCCTACATAAAGTGCAGGTAGCACAGACTGCAAAGTTTGCTGCATCCAGTGTGAATGCTGATTTATGGCATAGAAGGTTAGGACATCTTAGTTATAAAGGAATGTGTTCTCTGCGGGATAGGGCTGCACTAAATTTTGTGTTTCAGGTTTCTGATGAGGATTGCCTACACAAATGCACTGCTTGTCTTGAGGGGAAGTCGGTGGCCAAGGCGTACCCGAAGGACGAAGCTAGGCGTGCTCGCCGCCTGCTTGAGCTGGTTCATACTGATGTCTGTGGGCCGTTGAGGGAAAGCAGCTGGAATGGTGCACACTACCTGTTAACCTTTACTGATGATTTCTCCCGAAAGTCATTTGGATACTTGCTGAAGAGGAAGTCTGAGGTATTTTCCAATTTTATTAAATTTAAGGCTCTAGTGGAGAAGCAGACTGGCTTGTTTATAAAGTGTCTCCGGTCAGATAATGGTGGTGAGTTTTGCAATGCAAACTTTAAAGAGTTCCTTGATAAGGAAGGTATCATTCACCAAACTACAGTGCCGTATTGTTCTGCGCAGAATGGTGTGGCGGAACGGCTTAACCGCACCATCTTTGAGAAGGCTAGGTGCTTATTAAGGCAAGCAGGTCTCTGTGACCGCTTTTGGGGAGAGGCAGTCATGACTGCTCTCTATTTAAAAAATCGTAACCCCACTGTGGCTCTTTCAGGACAGCTGCCTGAGGAGGTGTGGTCCGGACACAAAGTGTCATTGGATCATCTCCGTGTTTTTGGATGCATTGCCTATGCTTTAGTGCCAGAACAGACTCGTACTAGTAAATTAGGACCTAGAGCTGATATGTCTATATTTGTTGGTTATTCTGAGACAACAAAAGGATATAGACTAATGAAGCCATCCAACCCATACAATGTAATTTTATCTAGGAGTGTAGAGTTTTTGGAGAATAAGTTTTATAGAGATATTTTATGCAATGACATAATTAAATATAATCATAATAATGAAATTTTAATTTCTCCAATGAATGAAATAATTGAATGTAATTCCTGTCACAATGAGACTAATATAAGGAATAATGATGATAATAATTGTATTAATTCTAATAATGTGAATAATTCAAATGTGAATGCTAATGAAAGTTTTGTATATTTAGATGGAGCCTCTGGTGAGTACTGCACAGGCGACAGTGAGGAGGAGAGTTCCTCTGTCGGGTCGGCACTTCCAGAGAGGCAGCCAGGATCGCCTGGAGAGCCAGCTGGAGATGGCGCGATAAGTCCAGATTGTTCTGTGACTGTCGGCGGCCGTTCAGTGCGTAGTACGCGAGGAAAACCACCTTTACGGTATTGTGATTATGAATTAGGCTTTTATGCTAGTTATGTCTATGATGAGCCTAAGTCTTATAATGAAGCCCTTGCATCATCTAATTGTAAAGAATGGGAAAAGGCCATGCAATTAGAATATGACTCACTACTTGAAAACAATGTTTGGAAGTTAGTTGATAGACCCTGTAATGTAAATGTAGTAAAATGTAAATGGGTGTACAAAATAAAACATGATGCTTCAGGGAATTGTAATCGGTTTAAGGCTCGTTTAGTGGCTTGTGGTTACAGTCAAAAAGAAGGAATTGATTACTCAGATACTTTTTCGCCAGTTGTTCGTCATTCGACGATGCGAATATTATTCGCGTTGGCTCATGAGTATAACATGACTATAGAACATATAGATGTGGCCACAGCTTTTCTGAATGGAGACTTGAATGAGAGGATTTATATGGAACAGCCCTTAGGGTTTAGCTTAGATAATGGTAAGGTCTGTTTGCTGTCAAAAAGTATTTATGGATTAAAGCAAGCCAGTCGAATGTGGAATATGAAAGTACATGAATTGTTAAGTGCAAATGGATATGTACAGAGTAGATGTGAGCCTTGTGTCTATATTAAAAGGAGAGAACAAAGGAATCTCACAATAATAGCTTTGTATGTCGACGACTTTTATATATTTAGTAATTGTAATACAAAGGAACTATTTGTCTTATTAGAAAGGAATTTTAATGTAAAACATCTTGGTGAGTTGACAAATTGCTTAGGCATTAAGGTTACTAGAAATAATGATGTTTTAACTTTGGACCAATCTGACTATATTAATAAATTGTTAAGTAGATTTGGCATGTTAGATTGTAAAACAGTGTCAACACCAATGATGCAGAATAATAAGCTAATAAAGTCTGACAATGATAGTTTAGATGACAATATTTGTCAATATAGACAACTGATTGGATGTTTAATGTACTTGTCTGTTTGTACTAGGCCTGATATTACATATGCTTGCAGTCAGCTTAGTCAGTTTGTCACCAACTTTGATAAGACTCATTGGATAGCTGCCAAGAGAATATTACGTTATTTGAAAGGTACTATCCATTATGGTCTATGTTTTTATAAAAGTGTTAACATGAATATTTCAGCTTATGCTGATGCTGACTGGGGTAATGATTGTGTTGATAGGAAGTCATATACTGGGTATGTAATTAAGTTAGGCAAGAATGTAGTTAGCTGGGAAGCAAAGAAGCAGCGTTGTGTTGCGTTGTCTAGCACTGAGGCAGAGTATTTAGCAATCAGTGATGTAGCAAAGGAGTTATGTTTTGTTAGAAATTTCATGAATGAAATTAATGATAAAAATAATAATATTGTTATTTTTAATGACAACCAAAGTGCACAAAAATTGTTACTTGCTAAGGAATATTCCCACAAACGTACAAAACATATTGATTTACGGTACCATTTTGTGAAAGACCTTATTCAAAAACATCTTATAACTGTGAGATACCTGTCAACACAAAATATGACAGCAGATATATTTACTAAGCCATTAGGTGTAAATAAGCATTATAGTTTTGTATGTGACTTAAATTTAAAATAAGACTTAAAAGAAATAGACTTATTCTTATGAATTTAGTTAGCAGTTTAAATGTTTCTTGTGTATTGTCTAATAATGACTTATGTTTATGCACATGTGATTGTAAATGTATGTAGTCTTTTTAGATTGTATTTTTTAACAATAAGTTAATGACTATTGCATTTTTTGTTTTCTGTTTGACAAGGTAGAGTTAAAGCCAACTGATAAGATTCTGTTGTAGTGTTGATTTGTTGTTTGATCATTATGAATGTGTAACTCTATGATTTTGTAACTGTTAACTATTGTTCAGGGTTTTAGTTAAGAATAAGGGGAAGTGTAAGAAATTGAGAATAATGTATTTATTTAATATTCTTCACTGACAACCCCAATGTCTATGGTGAAATATTTTGTTTTGTCTCTGTGTAAATTTTGACGTTTCTCTTGCTCCAATAAATCCTGCATGGCCGCACGTGTTAAAGATCCATGGTATTTTATTTCACCTCACACTACACAAATCAAAACAATATGTGCAACTGATATATCAAAACTCCTAACGGGTACCTTAAGAATTCGGGTATATGCAGTACCTACTACCTATAGCACGAACATTTTTAAATTTCGAATCGCCTTCGTATCGAGTAGCGTAGACATTCTTAGTTTTGTCTGGTTTTTGTTTGAAATTTTAAACGTGCGTGAACGATACGATTACGATTCTAAATTTAAAAATGTTTGTGCTACTGTATTTAATCGGATACCGATCACACAAGCTGGCAACTTTACGTGTAAAACCGTTTTCAAATACGGTATGTACCCGACTTAAAAATTCAGGGACATCATCATCCTTTGCATGATGTTTTACTTGATATCTTAATTATCGGGTAGGTACCATTATTATCGGTATTTAAAAGCGCAGAAAACGGTCGGGTACCGTAAAAAATATCTACCCGTTCAAAGCTGTTTTATCGGATACCTTGACATTCACTGGTTTTAGGTGTTGCGCACCCAAGACACCCAAGAGCACACGCTGTAAAATCAAGGAAAAGCGCTATGTTGCCAGCGTACGAGAAAAGCAAAAATAGCTTAACACGAGAAAAGTCGCGGGAACACGACACTACCATAGTGTAATTATGGCATTTGTATGAATTAATAGATATAACATTGGCTGCATTATTTCATAAAAATATCATGAAATTGTCAAATGAATTAGATGTTATTGGAAGTGGCAAACCATATCTATGAAGTAATATAGCCTCTGAACAATAGTTATTGTTCTGAGAATATAGCCCATCTTTTACTGTCGTATTCAATACTCAATACTCAATATTTTATTGACGGCACCACCTGTAGACTGTGACACTACAATTTATTTTATATCTTTAATGTATTTTGTAAAATTCATATATCTATGACGCTTAGAAATCTATTGTTCTGAGAGAAATCTATACAATCTCCATAATACATAGTTATTTTTCATTCGTCAGAAGTAGGTACTTCAACGTGACATGACTGACACCTTCAGTCGCTGTCATTTCGATTCCATTTTTAAACCCTGTCACTTTTTGAGCAATTATTCAACCAAATCAATAATTTAATATCAAAAAAATTTTTCGCCGCCCCAATTAGAGCGGCTGAGCGTGATATCAGCGCTGGATCTCAATTGGATAGGTTTTTGATGGTTTACATGTTTTATTGAAGACAATGGTTGGCAAAGGAGTCGACCCGAAGAGCAGTCGTATATTTCACCAATGCTACCTCAAGTGCTGCAAGTTGCAGAATTTAACGCCTCTCAATAACGTGATTCCGTCGGCAAATGGGAAACTGTTGGATTTCTGCGTGGACCGCATCAAGTACGCGGACTGGCCGCCCATACTAAACGCACTCAGTTGCGATTTAAGCTTGCATTCAGTTTCTATTCGATGCAGGCAACAAGTTAAAACAGGTATGCTACGAACATGCTATTAATCTTTAGATCTATTTATTTCGCGTATTTAGCATTTTTAGATTCTAATAAAAAGCATTTTACGTACTAAAATGTCAACGTTTATACAGGGTGTAAAGGGGACGCTCTCGAAAACGAAGGCAGGTGGTGGTCACTCTAAACACGACTTGGTAGAAAATAAAAAAATCAGTCGGGAAGATATTACAATATTTGTATGAAACAGCTGATTTTTTTGCGATTTCCTCACAAGTCATGTAAAGGCTAAGGCGAGACGAGTACTGCCGTCTGCCTTCGTTTTCGAGAGCGTCCCTCTAACACCCTGTATGTATAACGGACACGAGACGTCTGATTTTCTGGTCACTATCTATTACCTTTTCTTATTTTTCCGCCACGTTTAACTACAACAATATCCTTAGATTAGATTCATCATCATCTTCAGGCTATATACCTACATCAGACTGCTGGGCACTAGCCTTCCTAAATGAAAGCAAACTCACGAGGAGCTAGCGGCTCTAGATTAGATACTACCTACATTTATATTAGGTTGCGTACGAAGTACGGGCAGTGTTAGGTCAAAGCACGCAACGGCTCATATTTGCTCAAATTCGTACGTGCCTCGCGCCGAGTGGCACCACAGCGCATGACGGCACGGTTCAGCCCCGACGACGGACTGTATCTGCTTCGTACGCAGCTTTAGGTAAAAGTTAACTGAATAAGCTAACAATTTAAGTTAAGTACTAGTTTTTAATCTTGAGTAACTACGGTCTTCGGAACGCCCATTACGGCGTTGGTCCCGGTTGGTACTGAAACCGCTTTAATCCTCCAAACCCAACCGCATTGGACCCGCGTGGTGGCGTTATGTTTCAAGCTTATCATGTGTTTCTTCCATGTAGGAAGGCCTGTGCCAAGCAGTGGGACGTATACTTATAGGCTGGTAATAGTGGCCAGTACAATTTGCGGACAATCATTACTAAGTTTATAAAACAACAACACATGAATAAAATATTTGCATTGTAACATTTTTCTCTCTTCTAGTTCTCGAGCACATAGACTGCGAGAGACTAGCGAAGACAGTAAACAAGCGAGCAGTGATACTTACCAATTTCATGCTGACCAACCTGGTGGAAGCCACGACTCAGCTCTTCTCCAACACGACGCTGTTGACCTCGATCCTGCTTGAGGGACTGCCTTTGAAGATACCTTATCTGAATCCTCTATGTGAGGTGACTAAGGGTTATTTTATTTTATATGTAAAATAGTGATGAGGTTAGATTTAAATTAAAAATTAGCTTAACTTTTTTCTAAACATGGTGACGACAATATTAAATTAGAACATTGAGTGCATTATTTCATAGAAATTTTATGAAATTATCAAACGAAAAAGATGTGTTAGAAAGTTGCAACACATTTCTATGAACTAATATAGCCCATGTTTTAATTTATTGTCGTCACCGCCCTGTATTCAAAAGGTTGCTAAGTTTTAAGTGCAATGCTTATTGTAAATTAGTATAACACACTACTTTGACCAACCTGTATATTATCTGAGCTTTTATTGCCCAAAAAACTATGATGTTTTAGAAAAGCAACCATATTACTATAGCATTAGAATCACCTTTCACTTGTTAATTAGGAAACGTAATTGAAGAGATGCTACAAACAAGCAAACATCATACGCTTCTATCATTGTGATTTGTGGTTTTAGAGTTGCTTTGTGCAGATATTTTCAATCACAAATATAACGGTTCTGCGCAGCCTGCATCCGACGGCTCCCCTGACAAGGTCGTCTGTCCATCTAGTGGGATGCAGTCTCACTTTACGCTTTACGGTACGTGGGCGCTATTCTAGAACTTAACGCCCCATCAGCCGTCCGTTCTGCGTGCTATGTGCCCTGCCCACTGCCACTTCATTGCAAATCCTATGAACTATGTCAGTGACTTTGGTTCTTTTACGGATGTCCTCATTTCTGATTTTATCTTGCAGAGAAACACCTCACATAACACGTTCTATACCTCGTTTTGTGACTGCGAACTTGTACAGAACGCCCCCCTTAATATACTAGTCAACATAGATTTTATACTAGTAATCAAACGTAATGTTTCAGGCTCTTTTAGCAAACAGCTCTCTTCAACACCTGTACCTGCCACGGTGCCTGATCGGCGACGCTGGCTGCATGGCTGTCTGCAAGGCTGTGAGATGTCTTCCGAACATTCTTACTCTAGACCTGATAGGATGCGAGATTACAGCTCAGGGAGCAGGTTATATAGCAGATCTAATTAAGGTAAGGATTCATTTCATTTAAAAAATTGAAATTAGCAAGAAAGGGTTCAAAAAACAAATACGTGGGGCCTGAGCCCTTCACATCCCTGACACAAAGTTTTACTACAAACACATCAGCCATTAAAGAAGGTGTCAAGAATAAGTAGACACAAGACTGCATGGCAAAAATATCGGGATTGAGAATTCAGACACCAAGTCCTTAGTTGGGGGTGGGGGAATAGGGTAAATATATCTTGACAAACGATAGAACACAGACTCGCTTCTTGACTGAAGCGCTCACTGGGCATTTTGCCACTAACCACATGCCTTCACAATATGCGACTTTCCCTAACATGACTTTGCCGGGCATGTGGTGATAGCCATGAGTCAATGGAACATCTTTTATGTCAATCTGGCTAGAATCAGAATGAGTCTCCTGGAAGTGCCGTATCCAAAGCTCGAAGACTAAAAGCTCTTTCACCCCAAAGGTATAGCGAAGCTTATGGCAGCTATTCAGCTCTAAGATCCCGAAGGGTTGAAGGAATCGTGGCGTAGTCACGACCCTATGTTATGATAAGAATAGAAAAAAATCTTGAGATAAACGAAATAATAGGATTCCCTAAAAAGTATCCATAAGGACACTAATGAATACATTTTATGGTAGTTCTACTGATTACCTACATATAAAAGCAAGCTCTCTATGATTTCATAACTCTTACTTAGGTAACTAAACAATTGTCTCATCCTAAATATTTCCAATCACTCTAATAGACTTGAGAATCTTGTAGTAATTAAATAATTCGATCTCAACAACTATTTGCAGTATCAAAAGATCCATAGATATAGTGAGAACTGGATCCATACGTTACGTTACCGGTTGCCGGAGTTGGATACAATGGCAGGACTTCGGCGGATTACGTTGTGCGGGAATACGCAACTTGGTGACATGGGTGCTACAAAACTTTTCGATATCTTGGCCGACGACTTGTGGATTAAAGGTAAGCAATTTCAGATGAGATAGATCCAAGTCGTTCGCTTCAAATCAATCGAGGAAGTTGCGAAAATTTCACGGGTTTTTATTTGTGATATACTATATGTTCGTTTCTAACACAGAAATTACTACTAATATGTGTAATAAGTGTATTAACATTTGGTTTTTTATTGAGGTTATCGGAATGTCCCGAATCAATGAGCGAATATAGAATAAAATTTAATAATAAAATCGCAAGTATTTCCCATAAACCTTTCATTTTATTTGCAGCCGTAGACTTACAGAACTGTGGTCTGACAGAACAAAGCGCATCAGCTGCACAAGCGATGATGCGTTCAAACACAACTTTGGTGGTGCTAGACTTGAGACATAACAGTGATATTTGTAGCGAATCATTATCCAAAATAAGGGGAGCTTTGAGAGAAATCGAAAGACGAGTGGGAGGACAAACAGTTAGTATATTGTATTTTAGTTATGTTAAATTACTCTGAGAACGTATATCAGCGTACGCGATATTACTAAATTGATTAATATTCAATTTCTAGTATTCGTGGCTTGGAAACATTAGCGGATACTCAAGCGACGGCAGATCGGTTAAACCTGTTACTTCCAAGTTAGTAAACATAACTTGTTGAAATAGAATCACACATGTGGAATTATAATACTTACCTGCTTTTATATTTTAATTAAACTAATTACAGGAATGGAATAATTAAAGACCGAATGCCATCAATGGGTAAAAATGTAGGGAATAGATTTACGAATAAGACTAAAAAGGAAAAGTACGTATTTATCATACTTATGAAAACAGTTTATATTCTTTGGGTAATGGTTTCTAACTACGAATAAATTGTCAGTGATTATACAGAAGTATTAGAAGAACAGCTTCAAGAAGAGATATCACATAGACAACAATTAGAGGAATTAAACCTTCAACTGGTTGATCAAATGAAGCAACTTAAGCAACAACAATTAAGGTTGTGGGCGAATGGTGCAAATTCATCAGGTATTGTCAAACCCTCAGAATTTTGTTCACTGGATAAACTAGAGCTAATAGAATGGCCCTAAAATTTCGACAGATCTGGTAATCTGTTTGAGTTTGATGTTTTAAATGATGCGAAAACTTTTAAATGTAGGTTCCGAGCAATCCTTACAAGCAAGCTCTAGGTCGTGCGATTTGTCCAGTAGTTCTGGATCCACAAGTTCAGTCCCTATTGACCAGAACACGTTATCTTATATACAGCAAGCTTTTAAGGACATCTATGCGTTTATCAAAAACAACCAGTGTCATGGGTAAGATATAAGACAAAATAGTTTGATGTAAGTTTTATTTAAAAACTCACTGTATAATATAAATGAATTGCAGTCAATGTGTTCATGAAGATAAGAAGGACAAAGATTCAGAAGATCAGATATCAGATGAAAAAGTAGAGGTGACAGAGACAGAAGAGTATGAGTCAAATGAGTTGAGCTTCAATATAATACCGAAGAAGGCTCAGAGTACTCATATGAAGCTGGTAGGGAATGTGAAGATGAATAAGCTAACGAAATCCGCGCACATGCTTGGGGACAAGCAGCGGGTGGGGCGAAACAGGGACAACGTGGAGATGGTAAATTACTTGGCTTTATCTATATATTTTATAAATTAAACATGACAATGCAGTTTAGATTGTGATTGCTAGGTGCTAATTTATGATATCGAGAGTACCACTATTAAAATAATAATATATATACACTGTTAATTTGTGCAGAAGCCAGAAATGATCGAGAGACAAATGGGAGATATGAAAAATTCACATGGTGATGATCCCAGCGTCAAAGGCGACACAATCACTGCACAAGTGAAACCGAAGACGACAAGGAATAGTGCAGAACACGCGATGGTAATCATCCATAAGTTCATTGTTTAATTTAGAAAGTTTCTAAAGTAGATATATGAAATATTTGGTCGAATGGTCGCTACCAAACGCTAATTTTATTAAGGCTTTCAAATTTCGAAGGCAAGATAAAATTGCATCTAAAAACAGATTATCGCCTTTTAGAATGGCAGTGCGCTCGATACGAGCAGCCCTTGCAGCAGTGTGGTGAGTGACTCGTCCGAGACGCTGGTGTGGTCACCGCCGCGACGCTCCCCCCCACGCGCCATAAATCCACGAGACGCGCTTTGCTCGTCCTCCGATGAAGATAGCTCGTGATTTTTTTTATATCTTTATTAAATACAAGTTTATGTATGAAGATTAGACTTTTGTTTTATTTTTGGAAATAGTTACAAGAATCACAGGATCAATAATCGTTGACAGGCAGAATAAGAAAAGAGGGTAGGTAAGTAATTACCTATCCTTTTTTCAACACACACAGAACAGAAAAATCTTAGTGTGGCGTTGAATAAATGTATTTCTTTCTTTCTTTCTAATAAAACTGGCCCCACGGTATGGACATGAAAGAATATGGTTAGGAGCATGCCAACGAGCAACTGTTTAGTTACGATCCTTTACTGTCCATTTATTTATTTATTTTATTAGTTAGCGAGATTCAAGTTAAAATTAAATCGGTTACAAGACTCACAAGCAATAATCCACTTTTGACAAATTGGTTACTTATATTTATTGCTCGTGTCGTGCGTGGCCGTACTCGTGACTACATTACAATTTGCGACAATTGTGTTTAGTATTGTCCTATAGGTATTTTATGTTATTATTCCTATACGTCTAGCGTTAGTCGTGGTCACGGGATGACTAATGTACTCTGTGGGAAAGACTTGTCTTCCCGTGACCACAATCGCTGTAAAATAATCGATATTTTTTTATTTTTACACGGATAATTAACTTAAATAAAGTAAATTAATTTTGTGACAAAGAGTTTATTTTTGGTGTTATAATCTATTTTTTTATATGACAAAAAACACGGTAGGTAAATATCAAAGACGAGACATGGTTGAACTAAACTTTTCAAAGTAGAGAAAAAAAAATAACAAGAATATGATTTCGGAATTTCTATAAAGGGTGGGTGGTTAGGAGGACGCTCTCGAATACGAAGGCAGGTGGCAGTGCTGGTCACCCTAAACACGACTATTTCATACAAATTGTGATATCTACACGGCTTGTTTGTACTGATAATTATTCGAGTTATTCGTAATTATTTAATTAAATATAACATGGCCTTATTTTATTTTGTTTTTATTGATAAGAACCTTCAAAATATCATGATTATTTTTTTATTTACTTATATGCTTATTTTATTTATTATTAAGTTACTAAACTTTAATAAAATAAGTTTTACATATTGACATTCACATTTGATAATACAAATTATTATAACTTTTTTCAATCTTTTAAAATTTATATGCTAACGCCACTCGTATTCACGCACATATTCGCAGCGTGTTTGACACTTGACACGTGACCACAAGTAAGGCGCTTGTCATTCGTATTCGCGATGTTGAGCTTTAGACCTCTTTAGACATACTCTTTCTAATCTATGATGTTGAGTCGCGATAGGACGGAGTGCAGAATGGCATTATTTTTTAAAAATTACGCATAAAAAATACATTCTATCAATAAACACATTACAAACACTACCATGTATTTGACACACACGCCTATATGTCAAATTGAGAATACATTAATATTGATTATTGTTTGTCTATAATATTACTGAATTCGACTGAATTACAAAAATAGCCATAATTTAAAAAAACAAAAAATTAAATAAAATAAAATCTGAGATTATAGAAGTATAGTCTTTGACAGTAGAAGAAAAAAATATTGTTTAAACTTTTTAAATTAATTATGGTCGAATTTCGAGTACAGGGCGACCTCATTAACAAAGCAGAATATTCGCGAGATACTTTAAGCCGTGAAAAATGTCTGTTTTTTTGTGATGAAGAGCCTATCTTAGAATCCGGATATAAAGTGATTTTTTCATAAATGGTATAATGAAAACAAATAGACAATTTAACAATAATTCTATTTACTATTACAAAAAACTACATTACTTAACTCTTCTGCGGAGCATCACTTATCTGAACATTTTTCTGGTGCAGCTTGGCAATCATGACCTTTTCTTTGGCGTCTCTCTTGGCCTGTTTATCAAGTTTCTTCTGTTCTTTTTCTCGTTTAGAAAGCATTTCCTGGAAACGCTCATCTCGTGGGTCTAATGTGAAGCCAAAATGTCTTCTAACCTCTTCAACAAGGCGCTCTTTCTTAAGCTGTAACACATTGTTTTTTTATTATTAATAAAGACACTTTTAAAGGCATGTACAGTCGGCAGCACATCAAGCGCAACAGTTTGAACTTGAGACCGCCCTTATTCCCCTCGTAATAGAGGCGGCTTTCGTAGTGCAACTGTTACACTTGATGTGCTGTCGTCTGTATAAAAACCAGAAAAATGTAAGAATGATATTTTTTTAAAGTATTAAATACCAAACCAATACTCAGTTAACAGTCATTAGAAGCAAATTCGTTGAAATTCCCAATAGACATAATAATATCATGTAATACGAGGGTCGAACTGGAAGTTTTTAGAAAATCAAAAACTTAGCAAACTAGCAAGTTTGTAGTTTTATTATATATTGTAACAATTACAAATAAAGAAAGAAAACGATGAAAAACATTAAAATGTGATTAAAATAGCCTTTCTCACCATAAGTGGAAGTTTAAAAATATTTGTAAAAGTATTCTTTCGGATCATTAGAGGTGTTAACTTCAATGAGGGGTGAGATAAACGTTTAAACGTTGCTATAAAGACGTTGGGAAAGGAAAGAAAGCTTTGAAGAAATTAGTAGGTTATACCTAGTGCACCGGTGGCATAGTGGTAATCGCGTCTAGCCGGAAATCAGGAGGCACGGGTTCGAGTCCCGCCTGGAGCATATATTTTTTTAATCGTTTTCTTTCTTTATTGGTAATTGTTACAATAAAGTAGGCGTTTAAACGCATCAAAAACATAATGTGTTTATTATATACATATTTTCAAAATAGTGTCCTTGGGGGTGCATCCTCGACGTTCTTATATGAAACGTTTTCCACGAAGTTTTTCTTTTATTTTCGAGAGTAAATAAAATTCGCAATGTGCGAGGTCGGGGCTATACGGCGGGTGAACCCGTAATTCTACGTCTAACGTCGCCAAATAATCGATCGTGTCGGAGGTTGTGAAGCGGTGTCGTGGTGAAGGAGGATACTACCGCTAGGTCGTTCCTCCAGAACTTTTTCCAAGACAAGTGTCAAACAATAACTGTTAATGTACCTACCACTATAAATTAAAGCTGTTTTTCGATCCACCAAAACAATTGTTACATAATGACCTGTCCCTCCGAAGAACGAGGCTACCATCTTTTTTCCCACACTTCGTCCTCTCTTCACTTTAGTTGGCAACTCCTTGGAAGGTAACACCCACTGAACGTCTTTTGGTTTCGGGATCATAACAATAAATCTAGCTTTCGTCATGCGTAAGTATGTCGAAGAAAATTTGAGTCACCTCTGCTAAATCCATTTCACGGCACCAATCAATCCGACGGAGTTTTTCCTCGGGCCTCGGTCAAATTATGAGGTATCCACCGGGCACAAAAGCTTCCTAACCGCTAACTGCTCATGGAAGATTTTGTGCACTTGACTCATAACGATGCCTAAGCTTGTCTGCTGATAAGTCACTCTTTTGTCAGTCTCTATCATACGCCACACAATAATACTGACGGAACTCAGTCATTTTTCAATTTGCCGCCAAATTGTAATACAAATGACTAATGAAACAGTATTAAATACCTACTAAATACTATTGGCAGTTCCATTTTCAAAAATTTCACTTACTTTTTTAATGTATTGTTTACAATTAATTAGTTCTAAAAACTTTCAGTGTCGCCCTCCTAGTGTCCCGTAAATAATAGGTACTCATATTAGCAGGAATAGCACAAAAAAACTAGAATAGGTGTGAAAAAATACATTTTCAGACCACCATAATTATGGTTTAAAAAAGACATTCAAATTAGTTGTAGATAGTAAGATTAGATGGCCGATCGCTGCCTTAACGGCTGGCCACGGAACAGGCGGCGGCGCGACTGGCGGGAAGAATATTCGCCCGCCTCGAATTTTACGCCACGCGCAGTGGCGATAATCGCCGCGATCGGTACAGAACGAGAGGAAGAATGCATTTATCAACGTTGTTGCGGCGACTGTCGCCACTGCGCGAGGCGTGATATTCGCGGCGCGCGAACATTCGACCCGCCAGTCGCGCCGCTGGCCGTCGCCGTCGTCCGTTCCCGTGGCCAGGCCGTAAGTCTCGACCATTATTTGTGGAACAACCAGTATATATTTCCCCAAAACCTCATACTTACCCAATATTTCAAAAGCCACTAAACTCAATTTCACAAAATATAATATATTTCGCAGCCGTCTGGTTAAATCGGCCGCTTAACTGGACGCCTAGCCCGTTGATTGAAAGCCGGCATCCAATCAAACGGCTGAAGGACAACTAGCCAAGTCATTGAGCACAACGTCTAACCAGATGGCTGAACGTCATGTCAGCCGTCTGGTTTAAATTAGCCATTCAATTGGACGCCTAGGCGGGTCGTTTAAATCCAAGAGCTTTTGTGTGACTGTTTGAGTGATTGGTAGGTTCAAGGCTATTTTATTATGACCACTAAGAACCAAAACGATGTTGGTTATACGCCTCTTTACAAGAACAACGTGACATCTCATGAAAAACGATTTTTTATTATTTGATATTTAAAACCGCGATGTCAAATTATATATTCTAAAAAAACGTGGCATTTTTAAAGTGAATGACTTTGTGATAAAAACGTGGCATTTTTAAAGTGAATGACTTTTTAATGAAATATCAAATAATAAAAATCGTTTTTCATGAGATGTCACGTTGTTCTTGTAAAGAGGCGAAAGTGGTCATAAAAAAATAACCTTGAAACTACCAATGAAATCAAAACTTTTCAGTACAAGACAATCCATTCAATACGCCAAGACGTTAAACGTTAAGTGAGTAGTGTAATTAACTATCGGGCTAGGCATTCAATTAGATGCCAGCGTTTAATCAACGGGCTAGGCATCCAATTAAGCGGCGAATTTAACCAGATGGTGGCGACATAGACACTGCTAAAGCAAAATACCTTTGCTGCATCTGCTTCAGCAATTTTCTTTTGAAGTTTATCATTCAGTTCTTTCTTCCATTGCTCTAATTTTGCAAACTTTGCAGCAACCTCCTTTTCACGTATCTCCATCTTCATCTGAGCTTCTTGTCTTTTGTGTGCAGCCATATCCATCATCTCTTTGATTGTGAATGGATATGCTACTGATTCATATTCCAGAGTCTCTTGGATGTCTTTACTTGATGGCCAGCATAGACCTATGATACATGAATATAATTTTAACCAGAATCAAATTAGATAGGTTTGCCTGGTGGTAATCAGTTACCACCTTGTATTACCAGGGGGGTGTCACTCCACAATTTAGGTATGTTTGGCCAGCGCTCCTCTCGGGGAGAAGTATGGCAGTAGCTGTGGCAGTAGTTTGCCGGTCGGCTCGCGGCTCGCCGCATTTCGGGGCAGTGCCCATCGGATTATGAAGGCTCGAGTCACACGATAAGTTTCAATTTCGCGTGTAAGGAGTTAACGGTCGTAATAGTAGGCATATTTTTATACGTACTTCACTTTTGTTCGAGAGTGAACCTTTTGTTAGTTAGACTATTAGTTAATATTATTACTAAGGCTATTACTACAGGACCTTTTGGCCAAGAAAAATTGGCTTACTGCTTTAAAAATCTAGAGGAAGCATTCTAAATGGAAAGATATTCACATTTATGTTTGATTTAGTGTGTTTACACCTACTTTATTGTAACAATTGCAAATAAACAAAGAAAATTATGAAAAACTTATATGCTCCAGGCGGGAATCGAACACGCGTCTCCAGGGGTCCGGCCATATGCGATAACCTATACATCCAGAGCACTAGGTGTAATCTACCAATTTCTTCACTGCAATTTTTTCATTTTTTTCTTTTTTTATTTGTTATTGTTACAATAAACAATGGAACCAAACTCTTTTACGACATAAACGATAAAAAAATCTTGAACTAATTTTAATGAGAACATATTTATGATTACAAAATGAATAAAAAAAAATATTCTCTTTTTCTGAAAAAGATATTAAAAAGAAATAATTCTAACGATATAATTAATAATATTATTCGGGACAGCCAATGCTTACTATCGCCCTTATTTTTAATCATAAGATCCGCTATTACTTATGCATGAAATATATATGTGATCGAAATGCTCCTTTTCGACACTCAAATTCAAATTATTGACAACCCTATTAGTTTGCACCGCCGGCAGTAAAAAACCAATACACACATTGAACACATTCATTCCCAATTTTACACTACTGGACACATGCATTCTACCTTGCCTTACATATGGGTGCCAAACATGGACATACAGCAAAAAAATTAAAAACAAAATTAACTCTTGCCAAAGAGCAATGGAGAGGAGCATTCTGAAAATAAGGAAAATTGACAAAATAAACAGCAAAGTTATAAGAAAGAAAACAAAAATAACAGATGCTGTGAACCAAGCTTTGAAACTGAAGTGGAGATGGGCGGGTCACCTAGCAAGGCAGAAAGACAACAGGTGAACAACAAAAGCTATGATTTGGTCAGAGCCTAAATCAGGGAAAAGAAAAGTGGGAAGACCCCGATTGCGCTGGAAAGACGACTTGGAGGCAGTAGCAGGGAGGAACTGGGTCTATACCGCAGGAAATAGAGAGAAATGGAAAAGGATGGAGGAGGCTTTCACCCATCAAGGGGCCCCAATATAAAAATTAATATAAATTAAAAAATACAATGTAAAAAAACTGTCAGAGGGAAAAATAAAGCTTTATTATTATTATTCCCAATTTTACGAAATGTTATGTGACATGGTCATACTTAACGGAAAGGTGATTTAGATGTGAAATCTTATGTTTATAGAATTAATTAAAATTATTAAAAAAAATGTTAAAAAAAAATTGTAAGAAATCTGATAATGAAAAAAAAAGTTAATTGAAAAAAATCATACTCTATTGCCGGGCTTCCCTAACTGTGAGTCGCGACGCCCTGGGGCGCCGCGGTATCATTCCAGGGGCGTCGTGAGGCAATCTTAACAGGTTGGCTGTCTGTGTCGATGCGACCGAGTCGAGTGAGCGCCATATGCATTGTGATGCGGCGGATCACAATGCGCCCGGCATCATCAAAATTTAGATACTACATATTTGGAGTTTGCTGACAAATTGTTATTAGGCTAGAACTTCAACTAGTAGGTAAATGTATGGCAAGAAGGTCAGGGCGTCGCAAAAATATGGCAACTTCCCAAGGGCATCACAGTTGAAATAAGTTTGGGAAGCCCTGCTCTATTGTATTCTTTTATACTATTATGGTGTCATTAATACCCTAGAGCATGTCAACAGGGACACATTGTATACTATATTTTTAATTTATCATATAATATAATATATTTAAAAATAACTATGAATATTTATATATATTTTTCCTTAGTTTTAATTAGTTAAGCATTTGATGACCGGCTGGCTGAGTGGTCTGCTGTACCCCATGTTGTGCAGGCTACTCCATCAGGAGTCCAGGTTTGAATCCCAGTAGAACCAAATGATTGTATGATGAATACAAATATTTTTTTACAAGTCTTGGATGTTTTTAAGTTTATTTAGTATATTTTAATATTTATTTATCTGTATACATATTAATATTTATCTGTTATTTAGTATCTATAACACACACTCTTAATGATGCTTACTTATAATTACCTACTTATAAATAATGTGATGGAAGGGCTCACATTAAATATCTTAGAACTTAATCTATATAAGCTATAGACCACCCGCTGGTTCAGCAGTCTGTACCTCTTGATATACAGGCTACTGGGTCAAAAGGTCATGGGTTCGAATCCCAGTAGGCTCATACTCATCATGCAAATGTTTGTATGAAGAGTATGATTTTTTTAAGAGTCATGGATGTTTATATGTTTATTTAGTATATTTCTAGCATTTATAAATTTCTAGTATTTATATACTTATTATTATCATTATTTTCTCCGTTATATAATATCCATAACACAAGCTCTTAATGATGCTTACTTTGGGCTAGATAATAGATGTGTGTATGAATATTATTATTATTATATTTAATGAGAATAGCTTTTCATTTCCGATTTTTACTGAGAGTATCTAGAAATATATAATATAATAATATAATATAATATAATATAATAATATAATATTTATACACTTACACCTATTATCCAGCCCAAAGTAAGCATCATTAAGAGCTTGTGTTATGGATACTAGATAACGGAGAAATAAAGATAATAATATGTATATAAATATTAGAAAATATACTAAATAAACATTTATACATCCATGACTCGTAAACAAATGTTCGTACTCATCATACAAACATTTGTTCCTACCGGGATTCGAACCAGGGACCTCTTGACCGAGTAGCCTGGGGTACAGACCACTCGGCCAGGTGGTCGTCACTATATAATATCATTAAAAGTCATAATACATTTACTTACTAGGATTGACTCCACTTATACTCCCATACTTTCCATATAATTTTCTATTGTATTTAACAGTGAGATGACAAAGATGCTTAGGGAACTCATAAGGCCTTCGTCCATTAATCATATTATAATGTGCTGCTGATAACCGAGACTTGTTGCGCTTCTTTTCAATTTGAGCTTCTTTTGCTATAGCTTCGTCAGAATCATCAATATACAATTGTTCATTTTGATCATTAAGTTCAATTGTTGAGTTAGAGTAACGACACAAATGACTAATAAAACTAGGTTTTAAAAATCTTGACGAAATAGACAAGTTCATTTTGATGTGGTATTATATGTAAACAAAGTAATTTGTAAAACAAAAATCAATTTCTTTGAGGTTATGTCACAGCACAGATTAAAGACAGTATCACAGATTAACGATAGTACACTCCTCAAAGCTGCTCTGAGGGCCTAGACAAGATGCCATTTGACAATCGCTACCGCTATCGCTAAATGGAAAATGTATGGGATTTGACATTTACAATCGAGAGTCAATCGAGAGTTTATGTCATATCCCATACATTTTCCACTTAGCGATAGCGATAGCGATTATCGAAAGGCATCTTGTCTAGGCCATCTGACGGCCTAGACAAGCAAGACGCCTTTCGATAATCGCTATCGCTATCGCTAAGCGGCAAATGTATGGCATTTGACATATGACATCGAACGACTTCCCATCATAAATGTCAAATCCAATACATTTTTAATTTAGCGATAGCGAAGCGATTGTCAAATGGCATCTTGTCTAGCTAGGCCCTCTGAGGTATACTCAACCGAGACGACATACTCTTTCTAATCTGTGACCGAGACTCACACACACTATACGTACGGTCCGCAACCAAAAATAGGGATGTCGCATAAGTTTGAAGATAGCGCTATTTTTCAAAAATTCGGAAATTAAACGCATTGTTACCCATAATATCAATTCAGACTAATGCCGGATTTGGTACTGGCACATCTTAAAAAGAAAAAAGGAGAAATGAAGAGAATATTGTGTTGCTGACTGAACACAGTATCTTCTTCTTTTTCTTTCTCCCTCCTTCTTTTACTTATGAAAAAGCTAAAGCGACATTCACTGTCTCGTAAAAGAGCTTCAGAACCATACCAGAAAATTCCATTAGTAATTTTAATCAGGTCGGCCATACTTTATAGGTATGTATCTGACGAGTCACAGCATAGCACTGAGGCGTGAATACTTGTCTGACGCTCCCCCGCCTCCCATGCCTCTCCCATATCCGGTGCTCTGATGCGATCGGGATCGCTTCTGATGCGGCACAACAGATTGCATCACGACACGTCACGACAGACTAATGTAAATCTAACCATAGTAATGATATGAAATCGATGCCGTTCTGACGCGTCACGTCAGAAGGCGTCAGGCAAATGTAAACTCGGCTTAAAAAGTTGTGGTTCTGCTTAGGAACGTGTAATGACGTTTCAGGCCCTGGCGGCGTTAAATAATAATACTCCGTTATCCGAAAACGAACTATAATTCTCTTTTGAAGTTTGTAAGCTTAACACGATGGTCCGAACGAGTATAACAGGCACCATCTCTAATCTATGACAGGCACCGTCTGTCTGTATGCGGCTATGTTCCACTGCTCGTGATAAAAGTCATTATTTTGTCCGATTTATTAGTGACTCTGAGGATCAGTGTTTGGACCAGCCCCTTTATTCTCAACTGTCGGATCACGGATTCGATCGAGAAGTCACATGCCGTCTCGCTTTGACGCACCGCGATAAAAAGTGTCAGGTATAGAGTTTCCGAAATTCGAATGTTTTTCAACAATTGAGAATAATGGGGCAGGCGTTGCCAGATTTTTTTCTTGGTAAGTCGGGATTTTGAAACTTTTTGAGTGAAAAAAGCGGGATTATTTCGTCGAAAGCGGGACATAGTAAAAACGTATCTAATCAGATGATTTTAAATATTTATCTTTTTATTTGAGTTTTACTCAGTTTTATGACATACAATAGATAGCAAAACTAGCCTTAGAAAATGTCATCATCATCACCAGCCTATATACGTCCCACTGCTGGGCACAGGCCTTCTTAAATGGGAGAAACACATGAGGAGTTTGGGCCATAACACCACCACGCTAGTCCAATGGGGGTTGGTAGGTTAAAGCGGTTGTAGGAACAACCGGGACCAACGGCTTAACGTGCCTTCCGAAGCACGGAGGAGCTCGAGATAACAAACTTTGATTGACCCATCCCAGGATCGACCATGGCGAAAGTTGCTTTGATTTTCGTGTCGAAACCAGAGCGCTCAAACCAATACGCCATCGAGCTCCTCCTTAGAAAATGTATTTTAATAAAAATAAGATATTTTAAATCAGATATATCCTATTGTTAGGTGGTTGAGTCTTTTTTACGTTACCTCAGCACGCTGCAGACTAGGGTTGCTGAGGATTCCTCTTCCGCTTCCTCATAATGCGGAAGTTCCGCAATATTTTGAGTTCCTCAACCGCTTCCGCTTCCTAATAAATAAAAATTAAAAAATTCCTCTTCCGCTATCGCTTCCTCAAAATTTAAGAGGAATTTAAGAGGAATTTTTCTGCCCATTATGCGTATTCGTATTCATGACAACGCACACGCCGCGCAGCACAATGCCGCCCGCCGGGCCTAACGGTATACGAGCGAGCCATCCCGTCCCGCCACCCGCGATCTCCTTGCTTGTTTTGACAATTGACTTAACGTTGTTTTGTTTAAAATTAAACGAACATTTTCTAGTGGACCATTTAAATTATACATTCAGTCAAAAAAGTATCGGGAATGGATGATTTATTTATTGCTCCAAATTATTTTTTTTTGTTTTTTGTTGTTGTTGTTAGATTGGCACAACTGTTTTACATTTTGGCGCGGAGATTGAGTTGCATCTGTTATTCAGATTAAATAAAGTGCTGTTTTTCTTAAATTTGTCTGAAATTTCGCATCGCCAATGGAATTCTTACAATGAATCGACTTTATCAAAAACACGTGCTTATGAGTGGTACATACAAAGCGTTCAAAAGCGTTCGAGATGTGATGGAAGATTTGCCTCGCTCTGGTAGGCCATCAACGTCTGCAACTGAAGTTAACATCGCGAAATTGAGGGAAATAGTGACTGAAAATCATCATTCAACTTTGAGTGAGATACCCGGCGAACTTTCTGTATCTCACGAGTCGATTCATACCATTTTAAATAATCACTTGGGTATGAAACATGTTGCCGCTCGGCTAGTCCCAAAAGACCTGAATTTTCTCCAAAAACTCAATCGCATGAGAATCGCCGAGGACATGCTAGGAGCCTAGAACGAGTCAATCCCGACCCAACATTCATGAAATTGCCACTAGTGACGAGACGTGGGTCTACGAGTTTGTCATGCAAACTAGTCAACAAGCTTCGGAGTGGTGCCTTCCAACTGAACCTAAAAAACCACGCCAAGGTCGATCAAAAGTCAAAGTCATGTTGACTGTTTTTTTTTACTTTCGCGGTGTTGTGTACTCGAAATTCTTATCAGAAGGTCAAACGATATATGAAGAATATTGTTTGAGCGTTATGCGGCGTTTAAGACTGCAAATTCGACGAAAAAAGCCAAATTTGTGTATAGAAAATTCTTGGATTTTGCACCACAATAATGCGCCTTCTTATAAGGCCATCATTGTGAACGACTTTTTGACCAAACACTCAACAAATACCATCGAGCAACCACCATATTCACCAGATATGGCTCCAGCCGACTTCTTTCTTTTTCCTAAACTCAAATTGCCACTTCGTGGCACCCGTTTTCATTCGGTAGAAGACATAAAGGAGAATTTGCGGCGAGAACTGAACTCAATTCCGGAAATAGCGTTTAAAAAATGTTTTGATGATTGGATTATTCGTTGGGGTAAGTGTATCGTTTCTGAAGGAGCATACTTTGAAGGTGATAAAATAAATTTGAATGTATTATTGATCTTTTCCCGGTACTTTCTTGACAGAATAGTATATTTTATAACATCCTCTTCCTCATCCGCTTCCTCCTCCGCTTCCTCTTCCTCAAAAAAATATCCTCATCCTCATCCGCATCCTCTAAATTTGTGCTTGACACTTCCTCTTCCTCCTCCTCTTTCTAATAGTCACTTCCTCAACAACCCTACTGCACACACGGCGGAGTTAGACTCTGGCCAGTGAATCGTGTCACTGGGAAAGAGTGGCAATTTTAAAAAATCTTTAGCTGTAAACACTTATTTCGCAAGGAATAAATAGTCTTGATACTTCGTTTTTTAATTATGTAATAATTTATTTAAATGGATGCCTACCTTATTAAATACATAATATTCTAATTACTATAGTTTTGTTTTGATTGACCCATCCTGGGATAGGCCATGGCGACAGTTGCATTGTTTCCGTAATCGAAACCCGAGTGTTCAACTTCAAACCACTAGGCCACCGAGCTCCCTCACGAGTATAATTTATAGTTATTAGGGTTTTAAAAACCGTCGGGTATCTGATACTCTGCCACAATGACGCCGAGTAAAACCTATTTTATCTTTAAACATTTTATACATGGTGAAACGCGCGTGCATTAGGAATGTTCTATTTTTTTGAAAAAAATAATTCAATAATAAAAACAACAAAACATTTAAAATTTTAATACTCTTTTAGATGTTCTAATGGTTCTTAAAACACAAGGTGATATATGCGATTACGCAATAATCTGTTTCATAAACTTTAGTAGACTTAATATATCATGAGTATAATTCATGGATATATCATCCTTGGTATAGATAAAATAGATTTGATGAGCATTAATGAGTTAGATCATATGATAGACCAAGTATGGCTGTAGGTAGGCAAGCCATCACTACATTAAACAGTTTTTATACCAGCTTATTAATTAGCTTGCCTTAAAATATTCGAATTGTTGTATTATTTAGTGCTAAATAGAACTTCAAATACTATTCCACTTGCCTATTCTCTATGTAAAAAGAAAAAGAAAAGTGTGATATTGAACTTCACGTAAATTTTATTATCATCATAGCAGCTGACAGATGGTCACTACTGGGCATAGGTCGACGATACTTTAAAAATAAATAAATTATAAAAATAGTATCTTTCACTTAATTTGTTAACATCAATAATAGACTGGAAAAATTTAAATAAAATCTATACTACAAAACATAAATATAATTTTGAATCTCAATTTTTTAAATCATAATGTTTACTTACTTCACATAGACGCTTACAGGCTGACTATCAAAACAGGGGAAAAAGAGGATAAAAAGTAATGGGCGGGTATAAAACAAAATTTGAAAAAAGGCATATTTAATAAGTTGTTCAGGATGATTCATAATCAAAGTCAGATTCTAAATGCATCTGGTGTCATGAACAAAGCACAATAACATTTGTATGGGTACTCTTGAAATGTTACATTATTTTCTATTAACCATTTCCGAATATCACCTTTGCTATTAGACATTGTGGGAGGTTTGTGGTAGTTTCACGTCATGGTAACTTGCATTGCATTATACATAAAAATTACACATGGCTTTGTAGAATAATAGAATATGTAGAATAGGTAGATATTCCCTTATCCATTTCAATAAGTTTTATGCATTCATGTCACCATGGTAATCAGCTGATTTGGATTTTGCACTGAAAACTATTAAAGCACCAGACAGAAAACTTTCTTCAGATCTTGCATGCAACATTTCGGGCTTCTCTAAGTTTTAAGTGAATTAATATTTTGAATTTTAATTCTTCACATGCACTTTCTGAAAATAACCGATAAAAATGAATATTATCAAATATTGGATTTTATTAGGTAGGTGATGTGGGCAGAAAACAAAAGTATCAAGCCATAACGCCCTGAAATGATAACAATAAACTAACCTGTAGCGAACATATTTCCTCCAAATGTCGAATTTTCTCTACAGATTTCCGATTAAATTCACTATGTACATCCTTGTATTTATGTATCATATTGTATACAAGATTTCGAGGAGTACTTTTTATTGATTTCGACATTATTTTAAAGTAAAACTACAAATTAAACTCAATAAAAGAATAAGAAATGAAACGTCAATATGGCATTTCGAGTGCTGCCATAAAAAAACTTCATTGAAAATACGAGTGACACGATACACTGGCCAGAGTCTATCACCAAAAGCGGGACTGAGCCTGTCCCGCGCGAGACATTAATTTTGATTTAAAAATCGGTGGGTCTGGCAACGCTGGTTTGCGTTGCTGGCAACGCGACGACGTTCATCTCGATTTCCTCAAATGTAAATAGTAATATCCAAGTTGTCAGATGGCAACACTAACTGACAAGTGTCAGCACAAGAAGTTTACCGCGCTTCCACTAATTTCTATTGTCTTCGTTGAATTCAGTGTTACCACAGAATAAATAAAACGTGTTATGAAAATTAATATCGAAGGCATATTTAAATGAATTATCTTTAGAAAATTGATTATTGAATATTTAGAAAAATGAATTATTTTTAGAAGATTGATGACCTTAACTTCGTGCTTTTCGGGGATCCCGATTCTAAATAAAACACCTAGTTCGAGAACCAAAACGGCGGGCGGACGCAACTTTTCTAAATAAATTCTAAATAGCTGACATTTTGTATTGGTTTCGGAGGTCTTCATTCGAATACTTCATTCGGAAATCCAAGATGGCGGACGCGACTTTTTTGTAAAAAAAATCAATATGATATGGATATCATTTTTGTGGTTTTTATGGGTCCCGATTCTGAATAAAACATCAATTACAAGATCCAAGATGGCGGACGGAACTTTTTTTATAAAAAATCATTATGCGTATAATTTTCGTGGTTTTCAGGGGTCCTAATTCTCAATACTCAATATTTATTGTTACCAAAAAATTATAATTCTGAAAATATAACACCAATTTCAAGGTCCAAGATGGCGGACGCAACTTTTTTTTTACAAAAATTAATATAGGTGTCATTGTCGTAGTATTCAGGGGTTCCGATCTAGAATATATAACGTATTCAGAATCGGGACCCCTGAAAACCACGAAAACCCGTATTGATTTTTATAAAAAAAAGTTGCGTTCGCCATCTTATAACTTGAAATTGATGTTTAAAATTTTATCATAAAATTCTCCATACTAATGATTCTTATAAGTCCTACCACTTTCCTAAGTACTTATTTTGATTATTACAAATGATTCAAAGAAAAAAAACTATTTAAATCATAGGACTAATTTTAATCGACATCAATTTACATGCTGTCTAAATTTAGCTTGACATTGGGCCTAATTCTGGGAACACACTTTAATTCTAAATTTAAGTACAGTATATCTCTTTCTCGCAATAAGTAATAGGAAAAAGATAGCAAGAATCTGTTCAGAGCTGTCACTTAAATTTAGATAGATTTCAAAGAAACCATAGACAATTTTAGACGGCATCCTCCTAAACACTGCATTTTAGCACGTCCAATAAGGTCGAAAATTGAACGCACGTTTCTAAATGTCAAATTATATGACAGGTATCCTTTTCGTATTCCTTTTGATAGAAAGAAATGCACTGAACTTAAATTTAGACTTATCTTGTGTTTACTAGAATTAGGGCCATTTCTAATTTTAGAGATATTTAGACATAGAACGTGTACAACAAAATAGCGAATAATAGTTAAATTGAGTAACTAAAACCAATTTATTCCTGTCAGATTAAAATTAAGTTTAGTCCTGTCACTTTAGTCCGTTACAGAATAGTAATCTGACAGCACTAGCACTAAACCTAATTTTAGTTAAGTTTTGTCTAGTTTGTGCCAACAGAATCGCGACATATTGTCGACTATTTTAAGATAGAATCTATGTAAGTTTTTTTTAGTCTGTGACGTGGTCTTGACTCTTTGTAATCTGTGCAGCCTATAATTCATTGTAAATTTTCTCTAAATTGAAAAATTAATACTGAAAATGGATGATTTCGGTGATAATTTTGTTCAACCAGAAGTAGACCCGGCTGCAGAGTTTTTAGCTCGTGAACAAAGCACGTTAGCAGGTCTTGAAGATGACTTAGAAACTAGTGCACCGCCCCCTGTGCTCTCCAGTAACTCCAATGGTTTTGATGATTTCGTTGGTACGTAAAGACATGCTCAATATTACTAACATTGCTTTTTTTATATTAATTGCTGAATTATGTTATACTATTAGAAGTACCCAGTGCTGCATCCTTCGAAGCTAATGGTCTTCTTGATGAGGAACCAATGCCTACCTCTGTGTTCAAGCAAGAACGAGAAGAACCCGAGAAAATCAAACTCTGGAGAGAAGAACAAAAGAAAAGATTGGAAGAAAAAGGTAGTTTTTATTTTTTAGTACAAATTGAAATCATTTAGCACTTCACGAGTTGGTGGTTGTACGCTGGGATCATGAGAAAATCAATAAAATATAAATCAGAAATGAATCAATTTAGGTCAGATATTTTTGTATATTTTTTGCTTTAGATATAATAAATAAAAAATAAACAATATTTGTATGATGAGTATAAGCATTTGAATGTGAGTCATTATGTTTATTTGGTATATTTCTAATATTTATATACATATTATTATCATTATTTCTCCATTACAAGTATCCTTAACACAAGCTCTAAATGATACTTTGGCCTAGATAATAGGTGTGAGTGTATGAATGTTATTATTTATTTTATTATTATTAAGGTTCATGTGTTGCCTTTGAGAGACCACATTTGTATATGTATGTTTATGATTGCTGGACAGCCATATCTCATAATCTAATCAAAAAGTTATATGACTGAAGATAAGTATTTCCTGTTTAATGAATTAAAAGAACAACCAAACAGATGGTGGTGCCTCAATAAAGTCACCCTGATAGTTAAGGGTGGTGTGTACCATCCCCGCCCCAAGATGTGAAATTATTCTAGTTTAGATATTTTTCTATGTAAAATATATTTTTCACACATTTATAATAATGTTTATATAAAATTAAGAGACTTTTATTTATTTTGACAAGATCCTGTCTCTTAATCTCAAATGTACCTAGAGATAGATAACCAAAACTTCTTACCTATTGAAGTGCCAGTAAATTATATGTAATCTTCAACTATTTCTTTGACTAGATGCTGAGGAAGAAAAGAAAAAAGAAGAAATGCTTCGAATTGCCAAGAAAGAACTTGAAGACTGGTATAAAACTCACGAGGAACAAATTGCTAAAACTAAAGCAGCCAACAGGTAAATATTGATGTCTTATTGTGTTACAAAAAATATATAAAAGGAGAATGTTGCATAGTGGCAATAATTGAGTCATGATAAAATTACATTCAACAAATAGCTATAATTTGTATCTACAAAATATAACTTAACAAAAGTTAAGTTTAATTAAAGAATTTAAAGTGATCTTAATTTATGTTTTTTTTTTTATATACAACTAGATGACAAACAAGCTGACGGCCCCCCTGGTGGTAAGCGGCTACCGCCGCCTATGATTTTAACATTATTATAAATGTTTGAAAAATTACTTAATGTAAAACTAGAAAAATTTCACGTCCTGAGGTGGGAATCGAACCCGCGACCTTTTGCAATCTGGGCTCGAACCAACTGAGCCTCATGATGTGAAATTTTTCTAGTTTTACATTTTAATTACTAATTTAAAGTGAATCAAGATTTGAAGTTTAAGATATTAGAAATAATTTATTTTTAAAACAAGCTATTTTTAAATTCTAACACTTATTATTTCACAACTTCCTTTAATAAATACAAGTCAATAATATTGCTAGTTGAGAAAAGTTAGTAAGGATATTGATTGTTTAGCCATTTAATAAAATTAACACAATTGTTAATTTTAGAACTTTTATATTTTATTTAATGTCATTATTTTATTATTTACAAAACTTCTTGTATACATACATACATACGTAATTTGACAGGTCTACTCTGGATTATCTTATTAGTAAATTATAATCATATTTGGTTTCACGAGGGAGTGATCCACAATAGGTAGAGAAGTAGAATTAATAGGGGAGACTTCACGAAATCCTCCCAGGCTGCAAAGAGCTCTAGGTATTTTTGTGATTTGTCCAAGGCCTTCTTTTGTGTAAGACATGATTCTCTCATCAGAAAACACCATTAAATTAGGAACAAGACTCTCTACCTACCTACTCACTTCTTAACTGGGCAATAGAATTCAGAAGATCCCTGGACCTAAGGCCCCATTAGGGTTCCGCAGGGTTCAATGCTTGGCCCATTTTGGTTTTTAATTTATTGAACTGATTACCATGTAAGGGAAAATCCAGAGATTGGGTTGTTCGTGGATGTTGGGCATATTTGAAAATTATAAAAAATTCGATTTTGCATCTGCTTTGATTTTATTTGGTGTAAGAAGTCATACATTAGCCGGCAAACTCCTTTAGAAACATGTAGTGATTCCTGAGATTTAAGCATTTTGTTTGATGCCAATTTTTGTGTCTAAAATTTAATGTTGCTACATCTATCCCCCACTAAAATGTATGATTTTAAATTACAAGTATAAAATCTTTTGTAGAAGTTGTGCTATGCCTAAATTTCTTCACGCATGATGTAAGTGTAGAATTGTAAACTAATATTTCTGCATTTTCTTTTCTATGCTGACAGGGAGTCTGCTAAGTAAGTATTATGTTCAAATGGAGATTACTTTCATATTTTACTAATAAACTTTTTGTTTTTGGTGAAGGTTAGTGTTGGTGTTTGATAAAATTTGAAATTATTCTTTTAGCCAATCAGTTAGTTGCTAGTTTATATACTTGTTAGATATATTGTTAATTCAAATTATTACATTTCATCCTTATTTTGTGGGCTCATGCGTGATTAATAATCCATTATTAACAACCATGTATGTTGTTTCAGTCAAAACATGTGTAAATCCATAATTAAAACTAGCATAGAAACATTTCAGGTAGGGTGCAAAATACATTGATAGAACTAGCAAAATGAAGTACCAACTGGATACAGTAGTTACTCTAATTTGAAGTGTTAAGAAATGTAGGTACATAATAATTATTATTGTCAAACGTCAAAATAAAAACAGGAATGCCGAGAGAGCCCTAGCCCGGGGTTCTGAAAGCACCGTGGAGGAAGGCAATGAGTGGGCGCGCGTCGCCGAGCTGTGCGACTTCGGGCCGAGGCGCGGCCGCGACGTGGCTCGTCTGCGGTCGATCGTGCTGCAATTGAAGCAGTCTGGTGTGCGACCTAAACACCCGTCGCGCACCACTAAAGTGTAAATTTCCCATTGATATTTTTAATTTTATTTAAATAGTCGAGTTGTATAAAGCATTAGGCTAAATACTCAACCACACTTAGTTTTTAAGGAGCGCTCAATTTGAAAATCGCCTAAACAACTGACAATATTTAATTTTTATGGATTTGGGACAGCTCATGAGCATCATTTTTTACAGTTATTTTTAAAGGAAACACAGAGATAGCCACTTTGAAGAGAAAATGTCAATCATAGATCACTAATATGTCGTCAGTGTCAAAATATAATTTAGATTTTTACGACTCTGTTGAATATAATGAATTGAATACAGTTAAATGTAGTCGAAAATCTACTAAAACACTCAAGCGCAGTCAAAACATTCACGGCTGGGCGTAACATGAAATGACAATGAATGAAGTCAGCAAGTATGATAAAAAATTCAACTGTGTCGCTATATTTGGCTGTAGACAGTTCACTTTTGGGCACTTGTTACTTCTGCCATTTTTATGCATTCTTTATTTTATTTTATTTTATTAAAATCAACAGTTTTGTGTTAATTTAAGGAAACATATTATTCAGTACATTTTTATTTACAATCTGAAATGGTGATCTTGAGCTAGCCCAAAACTTTACCATCTCCTTTTTTTGTTCATTCTCCCTGTAATGGGAGGGCAAAGGGAACTAATGCCCATACAGCCATATCTTAAGTATTTCTTTATTTTCTTATTTATTCCATTGAAATGCTGGTGTTATACATTTCAATATATCTTGGGAGAATTTGACGCGAATTATGATCACAGTCTCCATATGATGATATTTGATGAGGTGGATAATCACGAAAAAGGTCGCATCATCTTTCATACCACAATCATTTTTATTCTAATAATATTTTAGTTGTATGTCAACACAAACACTTGCTGGGACTCTTAACAACTCTTTATTATTGACTTTGACGATACATAAAACATTTATGAAAGCCGCAAATGAGGCTTTAAGGTATTCAGCTGTTTGGATTGTAAATAATGACAGGATCCATTGTTTAGTTCCTGTGTATTATGCGATAGATTACTCCAATATTTGGTCAAATTTATTTGTATATAAAACTGTAGTGTATTTTATAGGGAGGTATAATCAATAAATCTTAACTCATACTGGTGAAATATTCTATAATTTATTTTGTGCATTGTCTCAGTCAGTATAAAAATTATAACACCTAAAAACACTTAATATTTTATATTTCTATTTACAGAGCTTGAAGAAAAAGAAAGGACTAACCAGCTATAAATCAGTCTGATTACAAATAGTGATAATAATTAAAGCATGTTTATATATATACAAAAAAAAATTAAAAGCTATATTGTACTGGAATGTGAACTACTCTCATTAGACTGTTATATTTATTAAAATTATTACTTTATTTTATGTTTTATAATAATACATTAGACTAGTTAAGTCATGTTAGCTTTTTATTTTGAAAGTATTATAATAAAATCATTCCAAATTAAATCTTTTTTGCAATGTCAATACTTCTTTTATCTGTAAAGCGGCAATATACCACCGGTGGGTGATGACAATAGAAAAATTAATTGTGTCTGTAATCTCATGCTTGATGGGTTAATGCTATAATTTTAAATCTCTAGCTATATCTATATGTTTCCTTTTATATACTTTCTCTGTTAGTTGAAGTAGTAAATACATTAGGCTTATTACTAAAAGAAATGGCCAAACTCCACTGGTCAAATAACTACTGAGTTGTTGACCCAATGACTTGTTTTTGTTGAGTGATATCTTGTCATATACTAATTCTGTTCTTCTTGATATGTCTACCCAGTTATACATTTTCCTGACCATTCTATTACATTCATATGGACACAAAAACTTGCCATCTTTTAAATCTTTAATAGCTTTTTCAATGCCTTCAACTAAACTATTAACATTAGGTTCAGTTAAATATATCATTTTCTCTGGTAATACTTCAGGGATTCCACCAACCTTTGTTGAAACAACTTTTAAGCCACAGGATGCAGCTTCAACAATAGCCATACAGTATGCCTCTGTTAAAGATGTGTTCAAAAATATATCACCTTTGACTAACACATTTCTCACTTGTGAATGTTGCAGACTTCCTAGTAAAGTCACACAATGTTGGAATCCCTTTTCTCTTATTTCTTGAAGCAACCACATTTTCGGACCATCTCCTCCTACTATAAACCTTAAATTAGGATACCTCGGACACATTTCAGCAATGACAGCAGCCATTAAATCCACTCCCTTTCTATACACTAATCTTGATACAATAACTATAGTGATAACATTTGGATCTCTTTGGCTTGGATCTGGTGTGAAGCTGTATGCATCAACAGCATTTGGTATCACTGATACTTTGTGAGCTTTGACTTTAGCTCTTAGGACTGTATTCTCTTTACCTGTATGAGAAACACAAATACAATGATCACACTCACATAAACACATTTGAAGATATTTATTAGTGAGAACAGCAGATGTATCGGCAAAACCAAATAGACTGTGATCAGTGAACACAGATTTTAATCCCATTAATTTTCCAATTATAGATACTTCATGTCCCATGACACTAAATGCTGAATGTGCATGGACAATTTCTATACATTCTCGAATAAGAATATATCTAATCAATGCTATATTACTTATCATAGTAGGCAGAACACATTGAGCATACATAACTGTTACTGGTAAGTAATACACTTTCAACCCTCCCGTCAAGTACCTTATTCCTACTCTTTTGCCATATGAATGTGTGATAACTACGATTTTGTGACCTCTTCTAATTAAGCATTGCGATAAATTAAAAATATGTTCTTCTACTCCACCAGTATTTGGATAAAAGAAATCAGAGACCATACAAATTATGTGTCGTTTCTTTTGCCCTTTTGGATTTTCCTAAAACATAAAAATCACAATTTTATACCTTGTAATACTTAAAAATAAGAAAATGTTTAATGTATAATTTATAATATTTATCCGGAAATGAGAAAAAATAATACTTACGCCTTGCATACTTTCAATAACACTTTACTAAACTGTAACTTACAATTATTAAATTAAATAAAGTTGTAAAGAGAAAAAAATTGGTTGCATTGCATTTGACTTAACATTTATCTGTGGTTGAGTGTTTGACAAGGTTTTGACTTTGACATAACTGACACCCTAATAGAAAGGCAAAGGGAATTAGTGCCCATACAGCCATGTCAAGTATTTCTTTATATCTCCATTTATTGCATTGAAATGCTGGTGTTACCAAGGAGTTTAGATATAAACTCCTTTAGATTTAAACTCCTTGGGTGTTACACGTTAAAATGCATCATGGGAGTATTCGACGGGAAATGTAATTAAAGTCGCTGTATGTGTACATACATCACTGGTCAATGTTTAAGTCACATTTTTTTATACAACTACATGACAAACAACCTGACGGCCCACCTGATGGTAAGCGGTTACCGCGGACTATAGACACCTGCAATAATAAGGGGGAAACACTTGATATTGCAGGTGCGTTGTCATCTTGAGCCGACCGATGGCGGCGACCGATGAGGGGGATGCTAATGCAAGAAATAAAAATTGTGTCAGAGCGAACTTTCTGATATAAAATTGGTGTAATTTTATAAACCAAGTGTTTGTGTTGACGTAAAAGATTATTAGAATAAAAGTGATTATGGTGTGCAAGACGATGAGAACTTTTTCGTGGTTATCCACTTCATATATGGAGGCTGTGTCGTGTGCTATCTCGTCTCAAATTCTCCCGAGATGCATTGAAATTTGTATAACACCAACATTTCAATGCAATAAAAGAAGAAATCCTGAAGACATGGCTGTATGGGCATTAGCTTCCTTTGCCTTCCCATTACAGGGAGAATGAAATAGGAAAAAAAATGACGTTTATTACTTATTTGATCTGTGGACTTACTCTTTCTAATCTGTGGTATTAGTATAGAATATCAGATTATCAATTTATCGCTAATGCCTTAAATATATTAAAAAAATAATATATCAGATTATACTATACACCTTTAGACTTTAAAAGAAGCTTTTCCTAATTTAACAATTTTTAAGTATTTTTCTTTACTTTAAATAACATATTTAAGTGAGGTTATGTTTAAATGTTTATGTTCATGTACTGTAATACTGTTGTGATGTCAGTTGAGTTGAGTCAGCTGTAGTTCCAACTTATAAAATTCATTAAAACATCAATTTTGTTGATAATGGATGATATAAAAAAGTGTGGTCGTAAAAATAGTCGATTTTCAGCAAGACTTAAAAGTTCTAAGGGCATTATATGTACTGATGTAAAAGGACCAGTGAGTATTTTGTATTATAGCCAACAATCCGGTCAGTGTGTCGTCCTATCGAAACCTATTCGACACTGTGGCCATCCATACTTATTTTTCAATTATCTATTGTTAGATTATGAATTGCTTATTTTCAGTATATAATTTTATGCAATGCAGGCCAAGCAACGGGATTAGATAAAAATACTGTCTTACAGTTAGTATCGAACTTATCTAGTAATATTGAAATGCCAAAATTAATAGCAGAGAAAGGAGAAACACATTCTTTTTTAGTTTTCAGTTCGACTAATAGTTCTTCATTATTTTACGAAGCCTACAATGGTAAAGCAACAATTGATGAGAATGGCACACTTCTTTATATTAGTTTTGTTGAAAGTGGTAAGTTGTTATAATATTTTACCCTTAGCGGTATGGTCTTCCATTATGGTATATTTATGTAAATTACTTATTATCACAAGAATGAACATTTATTTTACATGTTCATTCTTGTGATAATACAAATATCAAAGTATCCATATATTATTATATATATATATTATATTATATTTGTATTGTTACTATGCTACTATTGCTACTATAAAGTATTATGTTTATTTCTCTTTTACTAGTATCTACTAAACAATATTGTATATATCTGTATAATAGAGTGCAAGTGTAAAAATATTATTATGTTATGTTGTATTGTAAAATCACAATAATTATAATATGGATTTCACCAATTATCTTTCTGAATTATATACTTACTCATTTTTTAACTTAATCTAAACACATAATTATTAGAAAGACCTCTGGTAACAGTGAGGATGTTTAATTACATAGTAATGTTTAATTTCAGTACCTAACAGTGAAGTTATATGCTACCATGAAAACCCAAGTGGTCTTTCTTTATTCAAAGATTTTATAACTTCTGAAGAAGAGGAGCTATTTATAAAAGTCTTTGATTGGGTTGAAAATAATGAATCAACTAACTTAAAAAATCGCCTAGTGAAACATTATGGCTATGAATTTAGATATGGCAGCAACGATGTTGACTTAAGTTCACCACTTCCAGCAAAGATTCCCAAAGAATGTGGTATCCTATGGAAAAGATTAAGGGAATATGGATTTTGTTTGAATGAACCAGATCAACTTACTGTCAATAAATATACCACTGGACATGGTAAAAACTTTATTTTTGTACAATGTAATAATAAAAAAATATCAGATTTGATTTCATTGAAAGATTAATAATTTCATAAATTTTAAACAGGTATTCCATCTCATGTTGACAAACACAGTCCATTTGGGGACACAATTTTGTCACTATCCCTAGGTTCGTCAGTAGTAATGGACTGGAAACATCATAGCGAAAAATATGTGCCTGTTCTACTCCCAGCTAGGTCTATGCTTGTAATGCTAGGGGAAGCTAGGTAAAGTTGAATAGCACCCTACTTTATATTTTATGCATTTACTGATCTTTCACACCACATTGCGAGCTACAAGTTTCACACACATAACAAGAAAGGGCTAGGGGATTTTCACCCAAAAAAGCTCTACATACTCTTTTTTAGCTTTGGAGTTACTGTCTTAACATTTAATTTTTAATAAATAAACTTGGTTACATTTATTTTTAACAATAACAAAAATGAAACCAGGTTATGGCTGACAAGAAATAAAAATAAACCTTATAACAAGTATTGTATGATATTAAATCAAAGTGAACTTGGATCTTTTATACATATATTTTGTGCTTACATAGTATTTCTTCTATTAAGGTTAACAATTATTATTATTAATGTGTGGATTGATACAAAAAATAGAACAAAATAAATAAAATTACATTAAAACCCACATTATCTACTGTTTTTTAGAATTTATAAATCCTCATTAGCTCGGTGGTTAGAGCAATTATCCGGATTGCAAAAGGTCATGGACCTGCATGGGACATGTGTAATTGTAAATAGTTATAATGGAGATGTTTTATATCCAATCAGGTATATGTACACTATCTCAAAAAATCAGGAAAAATGTCCCGAATCCGGGAAAAATACTAATAATTAGTTTTCATGCATAGTTTGTTTGTACAAGAGTTGAAATGTTTCCTTGATTTTACCGTTATTCAATATGGCAATATGGCAGGCGATATAGATGTCAACTAAACGTTACCAATGTGACTTAAGGTCCATGATGAATATTTGACAGTTATTTCTATAAATTTTTTGTTTTTTACCACGCAACAAAGCATATAAAAATAAAACAATTGAACATTGTTCTGCATATTGTTACCTACTTTTCAGTATACTGTACATAGACCTGGCCGGGGCTCCATACAGTTTGGAACATCTCTTATCCTTTCACAGATATGACTGGCAACATGGCATCCAATCCAGAACCTGGGACCCTGTTATTATTAACAGAACCATATCATTAGAGGGCCAAGAGAAACTGGTGAAAGTAATCACCAGTGACACTGTAGACAGGCAGACAAGGATATCACTAACGTTTCGCTGGACCAGAAGTGGCCCTTGCGATTGTATTTACAAGACTCTGTGTGATAGTGTGCAGGACAATTCTGATATGGAAGACGAAGTGGCATCAAATTTAGAAGAGTTGCATGTTCATCAGGTAGGTCAGCATCAGAAGCATCTGAGCTTTCAGAATGATCAAAAAATCTGTACTATTTCAGAAAACCAGATAGATTAGATAGATTTTGAAGAAACCATAGATGATTTTAGATGGCATGTGTGGAGGTGCTTCTTTGGATACAAATGAATTTTATAACTAAAATCGTTTTGTCGTTTTTCTTAGTAACCATACACATGCACCTATTATCTGGCCCAAAGTAAATAACCATGATTAAGAGCGTGTGATATGGATACTAGATAATGGAGAAATATTGATCCATGACTCATGAACAAATGCTTGTACTTATCATACAAACATTTGTCCCTACCGGGATTCGAACCAGGGATCCGTGAGTTGCCTGTGTCAGGGGTATAGACCACTCAACATAAGCAAGTCAGACTAGTCTAAAGTAATTATTGGCGATTTTATTACATATTTAGAATTATTCTAGATCCTTATTAATAATCTAGATGTTTACTCGGGATCATTATCTTCTACCCTCTTACACAGACCGCACCGCGCTCTCTGTTTATCCATAAGCTATTTTATGCATAAAGTTAAAAGAGTTAGAGTATTGAAAAATCCACCTGAATATTTGTAGGTGTACGAACAAATAGCAGGCCACTTCAGCACGACTCGACACAAGCCCTGGCCCAAAGTTGTCGAGTTTATGGAGCGGGTGCCGACGGGCGCCATCGTGCTCGACCTGGGCTGCGGCAACGGCAAGAACATCATGACAAGGAATGATATCTTTCAGGTATCTCTCACTCCATAATAATCTATCGTTAGTTATTTTTTTTTATATATAACTAGATGAAAAACAAGCCTAGCTGGTGGTAAGCGGAAATAATTATTAATGGAAGATTTAGAAGATGTGCAGTTTAGACACTGCTTTAGCCGTCTCCACCTTGCCGGCCTAAAAGATACTTTTTCATGACTCTTGAAGGAACCCATGTTTTAGGAAGGAGGAAACACATGTGCGGGCAAAGAATTCCAAGTTCTGGAACTACGACAAAGAAACTGGACACTAAATTTCTTTGTGAGTGGTGTTGAGGTGGAGACAGTGAGTTGATATAAGGGGGAAGATGGGATAAGGTCAAATATGTATAGCTCTGTATATTTAAATAATTTACTATGTAAATGAATATGAATATTATTATCCGTTATTTAGGTAATTAACTTAGTATCTCTCAAACAAGCTCTTAATGGACCCTAATTTGGGCTGTCTGAATACAATAATTGGGATGTTGCCTATGTTCGAATATGACGCTATTTTTCATAAATTCAGATAATTTACGCTCCTGTTACCCATAAAAAATAATTCAAACTTAAAAAATATAGAATATTGTTGGAGTTAGGTTATACGGTTTAGAAAATTTATCAAAAATGTGATTAGATTGCTCACATCAATTAAAACAACTATTATTATGACCACTTTGAATAAAAACATACATATTACATAGTTATTATTGATTTTGTCAATATACCCCCCTACATTTTGTAGTAATAAAGGAACATGTGACATCACCTGTACCTACCTATGGAGCGATTTAGGATGATCCGCCGCTACACATCAAACATACCACCGTACCTCTGAAACGATTTGAACGTCGCAGGTGCGTAAACGAAATTGTGTGACGTCTGCGCCGCGTTAGCGCCGCGTTGAATTAAATGAAGTTTTTTTTAAAAAAAAAATTTCGTCTGCGATCAGTCCTTAAACTATAAGCAGATTTGTTGTGTTTTATGGCAGGTGGAGCGGGCTCCTCAGCAAGAGCCTCTACTCATTAATTGTGGATGCTAATAGCGATTTTCAAGGTCTAAATCTTTTGGTGTAGTGATGAATAGTCAATTGACGAGCCAGTTTGTTGGGATGATTAGTTACCCGCTCCTTATATTTTGCAGCAACTCCACGAATTTCCTCCCTAACGGTGGTCATGTTTAGTTCATGGATTTCGCCATTGGTTATGTACCATTGTACGTTAGCTATCGATCGCAGAATCTTGTTTTGTTGACGTTGCAACATGTTTATATTGGAGTCACTTGCACTACCCCACAATTGGACACCATACATCCACACTGGTTTGAGCACAGCCTTATATAATAAGAGTTTGTTGTCCATTGAGAGTCCAGAGTTCCTTACTAGCATCCAGTAAAGGTTTCTGTGCCTTATTACTAACTCAGCCTTTTTAGCGTCGATGTGCTGCCTCCAAGTTAACCGTCTATCAATGTGCAGGCCCAAGTATTTAACACAATCCTCATGCGGCAGTGAGTGTTCTCCCAATCTAACTGATGGATAGTTCCCTTTTCTTAAGGTAAAGGTTACCTGAACCGATTTTGTAATGCTTGCCTTTATTTTCCATTTTTGTAGCCAGTTGTGCAGTGAATCCAATCCAGTCTGTAACAGTGCGGAGGCCTGTGTGCAATCCTTGTGACTAGCAAGGACGGCAGTATCATCCGCGAACGTTGCAGTAGTAACGTCAGGGGCTAATGGGAGATCGGCAGTATACAAATTGTACATCATGGGTCCAAGTACTGATTCCTGGGGCACACCGGCCCTTATTTTATAGAAGTCTGAGTTGCTCCCCTCCTCGCTGACGTAGAATATCCGATCATCCAGGTAAGACGCAAATATAGGATAATAGGTGTGAGACAAATATAGCTTGATCTTACACAGCAGTCCATCATGCCACACCCTATCGAATGCCTGTTGGATATCAAGAAACGCAGCCGAACAGTACTCACCTTGCTCTAAGGCCTTTCTGATATCTTCGCATACTCTGTGTATTTGCTCTATTGTACCATGTTGCTTTTTGAAGCCAAACTGATGGTCAGGTATGATTCTGCGTTACAATAAATCGGGCAGCAGCCTGCGCAGCAGGATTTTTTCGAATAGCTTTGACATAGTTGGAAGCAGGCTGATCGGCCTATAAGACGTCTTTTCCCCAATAGGTTTTCCGGCTTTGTAAATCATGATGATTTCAGAAACCTTCCAAGCTCTCGGGAAGTAGCCAATTCTGAGCATTGTGTTAAATATTGTGGCCAAAAACACTATTGCCTTTCTCGGCAGTTCTATTAGGACTTCCCTGGGGATTCGGTCAAAGCCTGGGGCCTTCTTGTTGTCGAGTCGTTTTATGGTTCCCATAATCTCCATTGGTGATACAGCTTTTGCTGGTAGGTCCATTTGAAGTGCCTGCCTAAGAATTGAAGCAACATTCTCACCAGATTCAATTAACTGAAGATGAAGCACTACAAAAACGCTAGGCGTGCGTTACGTTGTCGCGGCGTCTGCGCTGCGCATACGTTCATCGAACGCCTACGCTGGACAAACGCTAGTGTGAAGGCGCTCCTAAACTTCTTATTCATGAAATAAAAGAAAAGTTGTCAACTACCCTATTTTAACGGCTCTCATCATACTTTATCTAGATAGCGGGCGAGCGTAGTAGCGGGCTGCTGGCAGAGTGTCGCGAGCACTTACGCGGCTTGCACGCGGGGGGCGTGGGGGGTGTGGGGGGCCCGGGGGGTGTGGGGGGTGTGAGGGCCCCGGGGGGTGTGGGGGCCCCGGGGTGTGGGGCCCCCGCCGACTGCCTTCGTCTGGACGCACTGCGCGTGCCGCTCGCCGACCGGTGCGCAGACGTCGTGATATGCGTCGCTGTGCTGCACCACCTCAGCACCAAGGTTGGTAGGCTGCGGTACTTTACTGCCTTTGTACAGGGCGTCCCGCGGGTATGTCACGGGGAGGAAAACTACTATGATTATTGTAGATTTAAATTAGGGCTGCATCCGATACCGATACCGATATATCGGCGATATTTTGGGTTTGCCGATATATCGGCATCGGCGATATTTTTATTGCCGATACAACGACACTTTTTCCACCGCAGGTCTTATACAGACAGACTTGCCAAATCGGCTATCTCCGCAAAACTTGCGAATGCTCTGTTTTTAAACAAAAATCTTATTAATGTTAATTTTAATTATTAACAGTTATTAATTTCATTTTGATTATTACCCTTAATTTTTAATTTTAATAATCTTATTCAAAGTCTGTAACTGTTTGTCTGTTTCTGTAAAATTGTGTGTGTTTTATATATTTCACCTTAATTTAATTTTAATTCACCAAGCGTTTGTATCGGTATCGACGATATTTGTATAAGAGTATCGGTATCGTATCGGCAAAAAGGCGTACCGATGCACCCCTAATTTAAATAATATGAATTAACTTGAAAGGTTTCTAAATAATCGTGCCAGAGGATTAGGTGGGCGATTTAGTTATGTTAGTATGTCCGTCGAAGAATATCATACTCGCAATCGCAACACATCATTTTCGCCAAATAGCATGTTTCTAAACATCACATTCTTTTATGGTATTTAATTTCATGACATTAAACTTATTAAGAGCTTCACAATCCTTCTCTATGAGGCACCTACTAGCGACTTCGCCCGCCTATGTCCATTGACCACCCTGAATATTCATTCTAAATATTGATGATATGATTTTTAAACCCGACGAGTTAATTTAGAGTTCACCTCCGTAGTCTATTGCAAACTTTACCTGTTTGTACAAAATCAAATCCTCGTAATCCATTCCTCGGTGGCGTAGTGGTTTGAACGCTCTGGTTTCGATTACGAAACAAAGCAACTTTCGTCATGGTCGGTCCCGGGATGGGTCAATCAAATTTATAATGCGTTGGTCCCGGTTGTTACTGCAACCGCTTCTACCCATCAAGCCGCATTAGTCTAGCGAGGTGGTGCTATGGCCCAATCTCCTCATGTGTTTCTCCCAAGTATGAAGGCCTGTGCACAGCAGTGAGACGTATATACGTGGGTCATATCATTCATACAATTGAATTTCTCTCTTTTTCTCTCTGTCTGAAAGCGCAACCGTTTAGATATTTAAAAAAAAATATTATTCAGGCCAGAAGACTACAAGCGATTGCAACAATAGCCCGGTTACTTCGTGCCGGCGGACGTGCGCTCATAACCGTGTGGGCGAAAGACCAAACAGAATCCAACTACCTTTGCAAAAATAAAACGCACGAGCTCCACGAAGAGCACCGCGTCACCGTCAATGGAGTCAACTTACCAGTACACGAGAACAGAACGCAGTTCCAACACAACGATGTTCTAGTCCCATGGAAGCTTAGGCAGGTGAAGGAAAACAAAACTCTATCAGACAAGCCAGAGAGCACATTATTGAGGTACTACCACGTATTTGAAGAAGGGGAATTAGACGACCTGTGTAGAGAACAGCCTCTGGAGATTGAAAAGAGTTTCTACGAGCAGGGCAATTGGTGCGTGGTTTGTAAGAAAATAAACGATTTAACTTAACGTCTTTGTACTTTATTTTTGTTAATAGAAAAAATGAAACTACGAAAAGAAATGCTATAAAAACACTATATAAAAACAATATGTATACAACAGTAGTTAGACAGCTTGCGCGCTTAAGGTTATTAAAACTGCTTTGGCATTATGTGAAACTTTGAGGGTAGTTTTTCTCTCATGACAAACTTTTCTACCCACATTTGTTATTAGTTTTCCTTCATCGAAAAGAAGTTACGAAGCGTTATGGATTTTAACCGTTAATACAATTCCAAATTTTTTTTTAAATTATTCAGATTTAACTTCAATAAAATAAGAATAATAACAATATTAGGAACGTAAAAAGTGGTACTGAGTACCACCAATATCATATTTCGTTTTGTATCAATTGAAACTTTGAGGGTTGTTTTTCTCTCATGACAAACTTTTCTTTTCTACCCACATTTATTATTTTTCCTTCATCGAAGGGTAGTTGCGAAGGGTTAAGGCTTTTAACTGTTAATACAATAATTCCTAATTGAATTTATCAGAAGTATGCATTTTTAACTTCAATAAAATAAGAATAATAACAATATTAAGAACGTATATCAAGCAATAACATATTTCGTTTTGTATTAACCAACAGAACAAAAACTTAACAGCTTTAAATTGTTATTAATTATTTTTTTAAATTACATAAAAATACATTTTTTAATATAAAAAAGTCACGCTCATGTCCTTATTAGTCAACCTACCTATTAATCATGTACGCAGGCAATTTGCATAATTTATGCTTTCAACAAAGCCAGCTGTAACAGGGGAATCACCGATATCGTGGACAGGTCTGCAAGAACGGCGTCTACGTTTTGTAGCGTGTTCACTTGGAATATGTTCTCTTTCCTGAAGCTGAGGATAGCCAGCGCCAGGAGTGGCAAGATCTCGAGGCAGTCGTATCCCAAGATAGCGTCCCATAGCAGTAGCAGCTGATCCGGTGGGAGGTGTCCGCTGAAGGCTCGCATTAACCATTTGAATACTACTTTTACGCTGAAATAGTGACAAATTCATCGCTGAATTTTTATTGGGGTTTGCACATTCCATATAAACTTTAAGTTGAAAATATGGGAAACGAACAAATCGATTCTAAAAAAACTTGCCTTGCGATTCTAACAAGTCTAGTCTAATTAGATAATTTTTTTTCTAAAAGTCTATAAATTATACTAATCACGGCAATTGACCAATCACCACTTGATGTAAAGCGGTAAGGAGAGTCGATAGAAAGAAAGAAAGAAAGAAAAAATATTTTATTTAAATAGGCCACAAAGAAGCACTTTTAAATCGTCAAAAAACACATTCTTATAACTATTACAATAAATATATTAACTAACAACGATACGAGAAGACAGCTAGTCTGCACTAGACATTGCTCTAGTCGCCTCCACCTTGCCTTTTCTTATTATTACACTTTTCGAAAATTCCTCTTAAAACTAATTACACTTGCCTGAATTGTTTATGCATACCTATAAAGTCTTATTAGATTCGTGTTAGCGACGCGCTTATTCAATTTAGTTTATGTTTTAGTTAATGGTAATTAGAAATTGTTTGTCAAATAATTTTAGTGCTACCCACAGAAGTTTACTTGTGAAATTATCAAAGCGCGCCTGCGTTACGCGCGTCACGTAGGCCAGTCCGCGGCGATATATCAGCGAACGCCTCACGTCACGTCGTTGTGTCAAATCAATTGTCACGTGTTTTTCGCAGTAAACTAGTTATAACGGATATCTGTGTTTTAATTTCGCGCTGCGTACCTGGCACAACTACACTACAATTCGGTTTGTTCGTTTCCAATCATTTCGACTTGAAAGTTTAATACTAAATACTCAATTGTTTATTGCATTCCATGGGTATTTACACTAGATGTTGCATTACATAAATAGGAATCACTATGGACCCTGTCGGGTACAAGTTTGTAAAAAGCCGCCCGGCGAAAACCCCGTTTATTGAGAATCTATTACCATAAGCAAAAATAAATGAATAAATAAAACTACTCACGGGTTTATGTTAATATTCCTAAAATGTATCCATAATAGAGGCTCGTTGGCTTCTAATAATCTTTCATATAAAAGACACAATGAAACAATACCCTGAAAAAAAAGTGCATTTCAAAAACTGAGAAACTGCCTGTATCCTTATGGTCCTTCTAATAGGGCCACGTGGAAGTCTAGATCCTCGGGGTCCTATCATTATTAATCTACCACTTGTTTGTTAAAAAAAGTTCAGTCGTCTTCAAATTAACCTATCCCTACAGGGTGTAATGCCTTTCGATAATCGCTATCGCTGAGCGGAAAAACTATGGTATTTGACATAAGCCATCGAACGAGTTTCGATCACTATTGTCAAATCTAATACCCTCCATTTAGCGATAGCGATTGTCAAATGGCATCTTGTGTCTAGGCCCTCTGTTCCAAATAAACAGATCGTGCAGATATTACGATTATTAAGTATGAAACAGCTGATGTGTTTTTCGTAATCTTTTTTAAAACAAGTAGCTTGAATCATTTCACCAGCTCTGCCATCTGTGCTTTCCTTTTCGAGAGCATTACCCTTACATGCTCTAAGTATGAAATCTTTAGAAAATTACTCATGGGACCCATGTGTTTAGCTTGAAGTTTTTTTATTTTTTATACAACTAGATGACAAACAAGCTGACAACCCACCTGGTGGTAAGCGGTTACTGCCGCCTATAGACACCTGCAATAACAAGGAAAAATCACTTGATATTGCAGGTGCGTTGTCATCCTGAGGCTTAAGAGAAATGTCGTCCATGCTCAGTAATTACACTAGCTACTTTTTCCTTCAATACGAAACAAAGCTACCTTTTCACGTGTATAAAAAAATGAAAAGAAGTAAAAAAATTAAAGAAGTTCTTCTCAGGCGATTAGTTTTTTACTGCGATGTGACTTTCACTAACAGGTGGTAAAATAATAATGATAGGACCACGAAGAAGTAGACTTCCTCGTGGCCGAACTGATAGAACCAATTAGAGGACCCTGAGGAATCGTGGGAGGAGCTCGGTGGCGTATTGGTTTGAGCGCTCTGGTTTCGATACGAAAAACAAAGCAACTTTCGCCATGGTCGATCCTGGGATGGGTCACTCAAAGTTTGTTATCTCGAGCTCCTCCGTGCTTCGGAAGGCACGTTAAGCCGTTGGTCCCGGTTGTTCCTGCAATCGCTTTAACCCACCAACTCGCATTGGGCCAGCGTGGTGGTTTTATGGCCTAAACTCCTCATGTGTTTCTTCCATGTAGGAAGGCCTGTGCCCAGCAGTGGGACGTATATAGGCTGGTAATGATTATGAATGATGAGGAATCGTGTGTAGAAACGTGGGTTCTTATAGCAAAAGAAAAACACGTTAAGTGTTTTATACTGCTCATATAAATGTAGATACCTGTGGATGTGTCGAAATATAGTGAAGTCTATGCCAGTACCGGATATAGAATGCTCGAAATGTATAATACAGTTGCACGGGATCATCGTATAGGTAACAGAATGGTGTTGCTGAAAAAAGAAACGTAATTTTAAGTAGGGAATTGTTTCGCCGGCATAAAACGTTTGGGGATACAACCTGAGGCATCAAATACCTATGTTGGTTAAAACTTGAACGTGTGACCGATGAGAGTAAGGTAGTTAAGTGTTCAAGAATCTACACTTTAAAGTAACTATTAGAGACAGCTAGAATGGCGGTTTCATAATAATTATGTTAAAGAAGAAAAGGACCAGATGAAATTCATAGGGTTTATCCAAATCGAAATCACAATAGCTCAGTTGACATGTAAATTATCACGAGTATTTTTTTCTATTAATAGTTTTTCCAGAACTCACCATACATAGTGAAACCGTGGAAGGGGATGATTCCACTCGGAGGGAAAACAGTGACGCTTTCTGCCGACGTCTGTTTGCCCTTGATGGTGACTGTTAACGGGTTCCCGATGTTGGCCTTAAGTTGCTGCATTACTTCGCAATCGCGGGAGAAACATAACATCACCTGTAACCATGCAAGAACTAAGCAAATGGTGAAACGAAAACGTTCATATTATAAGAGACAGCAGGGTCTCTGTTGTGGATGATTGGAACCACTGTTTATATAGGGATCTTGTTCTTATGGTCTATAATATCTATACCTATGTAAGGTTAACACGATGATGATAGATTTCGTTTCGATTGAAACTTACATAAGGGATATAGACAAGGAGCGATAGAGGGGACATTGCCCACTTTTGGCTTTTGTAGCAGTCTTACTTTTTATTTTTTTGACTGAACACCACCTTATATAAAGCGGTAAGAAGAGTCTATATGCGGAGACAGCTAGTGCAAATGTGCAATAGTGTATTTCAATACACTATTCTAGCGGCCTTCCCCTTGCCGGCCCATAAGGTGCCTTCTCACGCCTCTTTTGAAGGAATCCATGTTATAGGAGGGAGGGAACACATGTGCTGGCAAAGAATTCTAAGTTTTAGAAGTCCGACAAGAAACGAGTTACTAAACATCTTTGTGCGTGATGTTGAGATGGAGACAGTAAATTGAAGACTCCGAAGAACGGCACGCGTGCTCCTGAGTAGGAAGATGGAAGGTGGGGTAAGGTCTAATCTTACCTTACAAGCCACAGATTTCAGACCTAACTAGTTGGTTTTTAATTGACAAAAATCAACTGAAAGGAATTCTGTGCCTTGACAGATAAGCAGTTCGAAGATTTTATTTAAATGCAGGCCGCACTTTGAATAATTCGAATATGACTTTAATTTAACTTTCGCTTTATTCGTAGCCTTAGTATTAAACTAATCCAATTTAATCGTTCTTGTTGATAAGATTTAATATAACGAGTTTAAAATAAGCTAATCTTCAAGTAACTCTAGGTTTAAAACCGTAATATTAGATAAATCCTTCCTGACCTGATATAATATGTCTTCAAACACGAAATACTGGTCGTCATTAGATGCTGTCAGCTGCACGTCCTTGAATATTAGCTTGTCTATCATCAGGTCTACCTCCAGTACACTTTTCTTCAATTGACTGAAGTAACTGGTTTGCTGTAGGTATACAAGAGAAATGACCATTTTCTTAACAGATTGCAGAAGTGCGAAACATTTCTGTACAGCTAAAATGCTTCGCAAATACATAATTCAATAAATAATACGCAACAATTTATTTCAACTGGCTCCTGAAATACAGTTCATTCTAGGAGTCAGGGCTACAATATACTTTTGTTACATGTTCTTAGTAAAATATAGATTTATTATTATAACTGTCGTTCAATAAATATAATAAGCGTCGATATCTTTATTGCCTACCTAGACAGAAACATGTAGGTAGGTAGATACAAAAATTTAAGACCTTAAAATAATATGATCGTGCTTCTTCCCAGGCGAAATGCCGGTGTGTATTATTTGTTACATAATTAATCTTATACTAGGTACGTACTTGTGTCTTCACATCAGCTCCCAGCACCTGCGACCAGAGCTTCGCCCTTATACATGGCGGACTGCCCTTCTTCAGGTACTCCTGTATTACAGGGGCATACCCCAGAGCCGCCACCCGCTCGCCCAACCCAATACGTTCTGCTTCTAGGGTCGCAAACCCTGGTACTGAACTGGGCATGTTAGGATTTACTCCAAGCAGTGGCTCGCCGTTGGACCATTCTAAGAATACTTTACGCTGAAATTTTTTGTCAGTCGTTAAGACCACCAATATTAAAATGGCATTTAATTTATAAGTAGGTACTGCTGACTGCCGTAATAATGAGTAGGTACGTACTTATACTTAAAACATAGTATGAATCCAGCTCGAAGGACCATTGTGGTTTATTACGGTGTATAATATTATGGGAGTACTAACCAGCTGATCTAACGTTTTAACTTGTAAGGGCAGATGTGCAAATTCCCATTTTGGTTCGTCTCTGTAAGAAAATGTAAAATCATTCCTCTTTACAGTTTTCATTAATTTTATGCTTTGCTAAAATTATACCCACTCTCTTGTATACGGTACGTAACCAGACAACATCAGTAAAACTTCTAAAAAATCTTTCGGTGCATACACAGGTCTGTATTTTGATAAATCTGTAATGTCAAGTATTAATGTTATAAGTATTTACGGTAGGTAATTAGATTATGCAAAAATAAAATTCAACCACATACATACCTAGGTTGTACGTGCTAAGTTCGTTCCATTTCTCGGCTAATTCTTCTTGTTCACTTTGCGATCGTATTTTTGCTAAAGAGGTTTCGAGATCCGAGCACATCGAATTGAGTGATTTATGAATTCTTTTTTCCCATTGTGCACTAGCTTTAGTTAATGATGTCAATGCATCTAATTTCTGAAAGAATATTTTTCTGGGCTTAGTTTTAAAGACATTAATATCTTCTAATTATTAGTACTCAATACTCACGTTTTGTTTACTCTGTGTCCGTACCCAATGAAATACTGTGTTTCTAAGTTTCGTATCTAAACCCTTTTCTTTCATAGCTTGTTGCAAAGTTTGTTTAAAGTCTTCCTTTTTTACGTTAGGCGATGAAACTAGTTTCTAATGAGATAGAAGAGGCTTCTATTAAGACTAAGTAGGACTATAATATTATGTAACTGAATCTAGTAACATGATAATAGCAACAACATAACAAAAATCTACTTGCCTGTACATCGCTATAAAATGATTTGTAAATCGACAGATTCTTTATTTCCTCTGCTAATTTTAACGCAGTGTGGTGTATTGCTTCTTCCTTGATTGTATCCATATTTATAGGAAACAAATAAAATCTATCCTAATTTTATGGAATAAAATAATAGACATGAGCCCGACATGAGTGTGTTTACATAATTTGAGAAATCATACTTCAAAATATAAATGAAAAGTTGTTGCTCTGGTAACTAATAAACACACAGAGAACGAGAGATTGACGATTATGTTTTATTTGTATTTTATTCAATAGAAAACTGATGTAGCATATAAAATGAAATAATGATTATGAACTTTTCTACATTTGAAAATACCGCTAGATACAAATACAATGAACATAAAAATATCAATTTGTCTTCCGTAAAATGAAACGCAATCCTATGCCAAAGCTTCGCTAAGTTGCCAGTTGCCAAAGTCAAATATAGTTGTTCTTGTGAGTGAGTTGACACAATGGGCCTAATTCTAGGAACACACTTTAATTCTAAATTTAAGTACAGTATATCTCTTTCTCGCAATAAGTAATAGGAAAAAGATAGCAAGAATGTTTAGAGCTGTCACTTTTTAGACAGATTTCTAAGAAACCATAGACAATTTTAGACGGCATGTACGGAGGTGCCTCCTAAACACTGCATTTTATCACGTTCATTAAGGTCGAAAATTAAACGCACGTTTCTAAATGTCAAATTATATAACAGCCATCCTTTTCGTATTCCTTTTGATAGAAAAAAATAGACTGAACTTAAATTTAGACTTAGCATGTGTTTACCAGAATTAGGGCCAATGAGGATCACAGAGTACTTTGAATACTGGAAAATGAGGATGGAACAAAACAACTATGACGATGAAAAAAAAAAGCGCGGGAAATTTGACGTGGACGGTCGTATTTTTCTTAGCTAAATTTTAAAATTATTTTTAATACTTGAATTGGATCAGTTGAGTTGCTTTTAGTGTATATATTATTGTAATTAGTTATATTATTTGTGTATATAAGCTGCGTATCGGTAAGTTTGTATCAAATAGTTCTATGTAGGTTCAGGGCATGAACAAACCTCCTGATGACGCTTTGGGGGACTCCGGCTTATCCCCGGGTCCCCCTGTAGCGTGCAATGTACAAATATCAGCTAATGGTAGTGAAATGGATACAGATGCATCAGTAAGTAGTGCAGAGTGGTCGGTTTCGCGTAAAAGGTCCAGATTAAATAAAAATAAAATTTGCAGACATTGTAATAAGAAAAGAAAGAGAGGCTCTATCCAGTCTGGTTCTACGGGTGGAAATGAATTGGAATGTAACTGTCAGTCTGAGATTGCTAGTGGTAGTAATATCACGGAGTCACAAGTTTTTAAAGAACCCTTACCTTCCGTTCCCACCTCTGGAAACAATTTGGATAGTGGTGGTTCTCACTCTTTCTCATCCCCACAAGTCGCAAGGATCGGTCGCAGTGAGTATGTTTCTACTGATGTGTCTCCATATGTGGTACATGTAAAAAGAATTGATACTTCCCCCAATGATGGCTCTAGTCTGCACCCGATGACATTTGGTAATTTTTTAAAGAGAAATAACTTTAGGAATATTATATCTGGGAGTGTAAAAAGAATTGGGCGCAACAGGTGTACAGTTTCTTTTTCTACTCCGGATGATGCTAATAATTTTGTAAATAGTCCTAAGTTGGCAGAATTTAAGCTTTGTTCGTTTATTCCCACTTTTAATGTCACCCGCTTAGGCTTAGTAAGGGGTATACCGTCTGAGTGGACCCCTGAGGAGATTAAGGAAAACATTTCTTTGCCCTTTGGTTGTGGTCAAATAATTAAATTAAGAAGACTAAATTATAAAGTTAATGTTAATGGTTCAGTTGTATGGAAACCTTCACAAACAGTAGTTTTAACTTTTGATGGACAAGTTTTGCCTAAAAGAATTTATATTTGCTACAACGCTTTGCCAGTTGAGTTGTACACATATCCTACCATACAGTGTTATCATTGTTGTAGGTATGGACATACTAAAACATTGTGTCGCTCAAAGCCTAGGTGTTTCAAGTGTGCTCAGGAACATAAGGGTGAAGATTGTCATGTAGATGAGGATAGTGCATTATGTGTAATGTGTTCGGGCCATCACTATGCTACAAACAAATTTTGTCCTGAGTTCAATAGGCAGAAAGAGATAAAATTGTCTATGTCTCGTAGTAGTATTTCATATATTGAGGCAACTAAACTTCACCCTCCAGTTTCAAAACAATATGCAGCTGTAGCGGCAAATAATACTCAGTTTGTAAATAAAAATAGTGGTAATCCTTCTTCTAGCTTCAATACCACATCTTATAAAAAGACAGTATTTTTAAAACCCCAATTTAAACCGATTTCTGTTTCAAGAGGTTATGACCAAGTTGCTCACAATACTATTATTAACGAATGGCAAATGCCTTCACCAGAAAATGGTTGTGCACTTAATTCAAATTCTAATGATAATTCAGAGGATTTAAAGATTATAAACACTATAATAACGTTACTTAATACTTTTATATCAAATAATGCCTTGAAACCGTCCAACGTTGCAATTATAGTTGATATGATAACTAATTTACATAATAATAATGGATCCAAAAATTCTTCAGTGGAATTGCAGGAGTGTAATATCTAAAAAGAATGATTTAATTTATATGATTAATAAGTATGATCCTGTCATTATAACATTGTCTGAAACATGGTTGAAGCCAGGATTTCTTTTTGGGATTTCTGGTTTTACTTGTATTAGAGAAGACAGACCTGACGGATATGGCGGTGTTGCCATTTTAATTAAGAACTGTATTCCTTTTACGCGTTTAATGTTACCATCCCATAATTTGGATATTTTTAACTCAGTTGGTGTTAAATTAGAGAGCGGCATTTCAATTGTGTCTGTTTATGTTCCTCGTGCCTCTCTTGATGTATTAAATCATGAAATAGACCCACTTTTTTCTTCTTTGTCTGGTCCTTTTATGGTACTCGGTGATTTTAACTCCCATCACTATACTTGGGGAAGTGGGATTACTAATAGTAATGGGGAGAAACTTTTAGAAATTATAGATTCTTATAACTTATGTGTTTTAAATACAGGTGCGCCTACGCGCCGCACTAGTCCAGGTGGAAACGATAGTGCTGTAGACATATCTATCTGCACGCCTAATTTAGCCTCTTCTATGTCTTGGGTTCCGTTGTTGTCGACTTATGGTAGCGATCATTTTCCTTTGATTTTAACTTCTCCGATAAAAAAGCCGCCTAGTTACGTTTGTGAGCCTCGACTAAAGCATAGGCTATCCAATGCAGATTGGGATAAATTTAGACTCATTATTAATTCTAGGATACCAGATTTGCCTAGTATTAAGCAAAATGGAGTGATGAATTGCTCTGATGCCTTGGCAAAGTGTCTCATAGACTCGGCTAATGAAACCTTTCCAGTAAAAGGTAGGTCATCTGGAAAACTTCCTTCTCCTCCCTGGTGGGATCAGGAATGTACTGAGGCTGTTAAAAATCGCAAGGTGGCTGAAAAAGTATACAGTCGGTCAATGTCCTCAGAAAATTATGAGAATCTTTGTTCCATAATAAAAAGTACGCGAAAATTACTGAAGCAAAAAAAGCGTGATGGATGGAGGTCGTTCTGTGCTTCTCTTTCACCGTCCACTTGTCCTTCCGAAGTTTGGCGTAACATTAAACGTTTTAGATCTGCATTTAATTCTTCGTCTTTCCGTCCTCTATCCCCAGAATTCGCTAATAAATTTTTAGATACGCTCGCGCCTCCTACAGTTGCAGAACACTACACCACAATTTCAAATGATCAGCAAACTTCTAACAGTGTTCTGAATGCCCCGTTTTCATTAGCAGAATTAAAAGGAATTTTAAAGAGTCTCAAAGATAGTTCTCCAGGTGAAGACGGTATTCCTTATTCATTTTTTGTTAATTCTGGCGACTCTACATTGACATATTACCTGAATTTAGTAAATTCAGCTATCACAACGAGGCAAGTTCCTGTGTCATGGAGATCACAGATAGTTGTGCCGATTTTGAAGCCGGATAAAGCTCTTTCTGATCCCTCTTCATTTCGCCCCATAGCATTAAGTACTGTTTTAGCAAAATTAGCGGAGCATTTGGTTAAAAATCGCTTGGAGTGGTATATAGAAAATAAATCCTTATTTTCCAATAGCCAATACGGATTTAGGAAGGGTAGAAGTACCATGGATAGTGCTAGCATCTTGGTTACTGATATACGGCTAGCTTTTTCAACTAATGAATTCATATTAGCTGCTTTTTTAGATATTCATGCCGCGTATGATAATGTCATAGTTTCTATACTGTTACGTAAATTGAAACTTTTAGGTGTTCCTGATATGTTAATACATTTTATTGGCTCCATGTTATTCGAAAGATTCATACATTTAGATCTACCTGATGGTACTAGATTAACTAGAGTCGTTAGAAAGGGTTTACCACAAGGTTCAGTATTAAGTCCTATTCTTTACAATATGTACACTTTTGATTTAGATGCTTCTTTGGGTAATATTAGAGTACTTCAATATGCAGATGATTTACTTCTATATACTGTTGACAGCTCAATAGATAATGCTTCTCGTAATTTAAATAGTTCTCTGAAATTATTAAAAAACTGGTTAGATTTAAATGGATTAGAGTTGTCAGCATCTAAAAGTTCTATAATGCTGTTTACTAGAAAACGTATTATCCCTTGTATCAATATTTCTTATGATAGTTTAGTGATCCCTGTCAAGTCTAGTGTAAAATTCCTTGGAGTCGTTTTGGATTCGAAGCTTTCCGGTAATTCACATTGCGACTATGCTGTAGCTAAGTGTGAACGAGTTTTAAATATGATGCGGTGCTTGTCAGGTGTTTGGTGGGGTGCACATCCTTCTACACTTAGATTAATATACAACGCCTTGATCAGAAGTATATTAGATTATGGTACATTTCTACTCCAGGGTGGGAATATTACTGCTTTTAAAAAGCTAGATTCTATCCAACATAAATCGCTGAGGATAATCTTAGGTGCGATGAAGTCATCACCAATTAATGCCATGCAAGTTGAGTGCTCCGAACCTCCTCTCGCTTTGAGAAGGCAGCTTCTAAGTGACAAATTTGTATTCAAAACTTACCAATTTGCAAATCATCCTCTTTTTCCTAAACTTAAAAATCTTGAAGAACATGTTAGGTTGAATAGATATTGGACACATAAACCTGCTATTTGCCTTATCTTAAGTTATAGGAAACTTTTATCTTTTAATGCTCCAATTTTTCGTTCTCGTACTTTACCTTTGTTTTCCACTTCTTATGAATCTATATCTTGGTCTCCCGCTGTTTGTTATGATGTAGGTATTAAGAAAAACGACTTAACTGCAAATTACGTATTTAATTTTATAGGAGAAGAATATTTTAATAACTGTAATTTTATATTCACTGATGCTTCTAAATTATCCCATTCTGGAAATGTTGGTGTAGGGGTATTCCATAAGCAATACAATATTGTACAGAAAATTAAATTACCCTCGGAATCATCTGTTTTTACGGGAGAATGTTTTGGTATTCTTAAAGCATTAGAATATATTTTATTGATGAAGTTAGGAAAGACAGTGATTTTTTCAGATTCTAAAAGTTCTCTTCAAGCTATTCATAAATATCCATTCTATCTAAAACCTTGTTATCCTGTTGTGTGTGATATCCGTACAAGGCTTTATGAATGCCAGTCCTTGGGTTATGCAGTAAAATTAGCATGGATACCTAGTCATTGCGGTGTAAGTGGCAATGAAAAAGCTGATCAGTTAGCTAAAGAAGCAGTGAGATGTGGAGACATTCATCCTTTTATCAACTATTGTCATGACTTAGTGTCATTGCCCAAATTATACCTTGAAGACTCTTGGTCTAATTATTGGTCAGAGAGCAGCATCTTAAAGGGGAAGAATTATTATAAAGTACAACCATTAATAACGTCGAAACCTTGGTTTCGAAACTTAGAATGCAATAGATCTTGTATTAGCATTATTTCGCGAATGCGTCTGGGGCATGTATGCACTCCTGCCCATTTGGCAAGATTACATATTGTGGCCGACGATTTGTGTGATTGTGGGGATGATATTGGTGATTTGGACCACATATTTTTCTCTTGTACTTTACATGACCGTTCCTCGTTCCTTGATTCTCTAATTAAGTTGCGTGTTCCATTTCCAACCCGTTTATCGTGTTTGCTTATGTACCCTGGTATTTATTTTAAAGTCTTATCATCGTTTATCCTACATAATAATATTAAAATATAATATTCCTTTATATATGTATTTGCTTATATACACCCATTATCTATATCCTGTAACAAATCAAATTCCTCTGATCCTCTTTCCAAATTCCGCTATCCGTTTTCATTAATTCTATTTCCCAACCTTTTCACATCGACACTGGCAAATAGTTACTCTATTGCCAAAGGAAAAAAAAAAAAAAAAAACTATGACGATCATCTTTAGACATACTCTTTCTAATCTGTGTGTGGAACATAGAGGAATATAAGTGTGGAACAAGGGAACAAGACAAGACCTATGACAACTGTCAATGTCAAATGCAATTTGACTTGGGCTGCATTCCGTATTGATCGAATAAATTGTTTATGATGACTAACGATAATTGTTGTTCTTCATTTTCACTAGATTACTACCTTACTTCCTACTTAGTCTTATTTTTGCAGAATGTATAAAATTAATTGTTTATCATAAAAATATTGAAAAGAAAACAAATGGAATCAAATCAAATTTTTGACGTTGATTCGCCTCTGGGGGGTTTCTCCCCTCCTCCGGTCACACCTCCGGAGGAGTGACTGTGACGACCTTCCGTAATGTCACTGATGACGTCACAGAAGTTCGTGGGAGCTTAAGTGTCACCGCCAATGTGCCGCTTAATTGGATGCACACAATAGCCCGTTGATTAAACGCCGGCATCTAATTATATTAAACCAGCTGGTCAGTCTGTACTCTATATAAGCTACTCGGCCACGGGTCTCGGGTTCGAATCACGGTTGGGACAGATGTTTGTATGAAGAGTACGAGCATTTGTTCACGAGTCATAGATGTTTGAATGTATAATTAGTATATTTCAAATATTTTTATACATAGGTAGTATCAATATTTTCCGTTATCTAGTAGGGTAGTAGGTTTCCATAACACGAGCTCATAAAGATGCTTACTTTGGTCTGGATAATAGGTGTGAGGTGTATGAATTATAATTTATTTATTTATTGTTAATTGAACTAAACTCACTCAACGTTTAACAACATGGCGTATTAAAAGTTCGCTCAATTATGTGTACAGACTACAGAATACTTTTACTCCAAGGTGGTACAAACGATCATGTACTAAAGAGTTGATGTGATTGATAAGTTCAAGGTTTTCTTATGACCACTTAAAAACCAAAACGATTTCGGTTCTAAGTGATCATAAAAAAATAACCTTGAACCTACCAATCACTCAAACAGTCACACGAAAGCTCTTCGATTTAGACGACCTGCAGTGCAGGCCAAAGAGTACATTTTTTATACGGGTAGTGCAGGCGTCCAATTGAATAGCTTATTTAACCAGACAGCTGACATGACATGACGTTCAGGTTGTGTTCAGTGTCACTTGGCTAGTTGTCCTTTAGTCGTTTCATGGGATGCCGGCATTTAATCAACGGCCCAGGCGTCCAAATGAGTGACTAATTTAACCAGCCGGTTGCCAGGTTGCCACATAAGCACAAATGAAATGACGTTTAGTGCGCTCACAGCGCTGTGATTGCAAAACAGCGTGATTCGGAATGTACCCTTGTATACGTCAAACTGCCTGCACTAGTTATTTTTATAAGTCAGCTGTTTGCTTTTGAGTAATGTAATTTTGAAAGCAAACAAAGAAAAACTTAGAAAAATGGGCAAAATCTTTTTGGATCATATAGGTGGCACGCGTCTGTTTTCTTGTGCTGCATGTGATGTCAACCTTACGAATCGTTCTGAATTAATAAGCACAAGATTTACTGGAGCTACTGGTAAGAGATATCCGCCTTTATTGCCCAAACGTAAGGTAACAATTTATTGAGCTTTTAGCTATCGAATTTGTTGCATTCAGTAGTATATTCACCGTTGAATCTATAATTGTATAATATGTTAGATTAGAACTATGTCATGTCACAGAGTGTCATCTATAAACCAACTTCTTTAGACATCTTTATTAACAGGTCGGGCCTTCTTATTCCATAAAGTGGTGAACCTAATATACTCTGAGGTGCAGGACCGTGTAATGCTAACAGGGCGACACATGGTGCGTGATGTGTCGTGCAAGAACTGTGCTACAAAGCTGGGATGGGTATATGAATTTGCTACAGAAGAGAATCAAAGGTACTAAACTATACATGTTTACTTTAAGTAATAGATAAAGATTCTTGCATCATGCCCATATAAACAGACCCTATGATTTTTCTTTATATAATTGTAAAATAATTAATTTTTCTAATAGTGGAATATATTTATTACAGATACAAAGAGGGTCGTGTGATCTTAGAACGTGCATTGGTTACCGAAACCGATGGCATTGAAGAAATTCAAGTGAATAATGATGATTAGAATCAATAAGTTACATTTTGTTGCATATACATGCAAGTTAAATTTGCTAAATTGTCAATAGAGACTAAAACTGATTATTATTACTCAGTTTTTTTACTCTTTTGAAAAAACTTTGAATGAACTTGTTTGGTATTGTTTTATATGCAATGACTTTATATTTTCCAATCTAATAAGAAAAGTTTTAATTAGTATTTTAAAATTATAATGTGATCCTTCATCATTACTTAATATTACATTTTATGGTTTGTCAACGGCAGTAGACCTTTCAATTAGATCTCCAATTTTTTTTAATTCCATCAAAAACTGTTAACTAACAGTTATTTCTCTGTGTTCTTCTTCGATTGCAAGGTTAGAATTTACATTTAGAATACTTAATTCATTATTATTATTAACTTTGTTAATTGAGCAATCAGCATCAAAAATATTATTTATCTGACACCATTTACAATAATAAAAATCAACATGGAAACAGCTCATATAAGCACCCAGTATAAAGACTAACAATTCTTGTAATCTACTCAAAATTAACAACTTTTACTTTCCATAGCGCCAACGACGACGTCGCTTTGGTGCCATAGACTAAAGATATGTTTGCGCCATGGAAATAAAAAGTTGTCGCGTTTCAACTCGAGCACTGAATACTTTTACTATATGGAGCTCGCGAGTATAGATTAGTATGGAACAGCTGATTTATTTTTCGCGATTCAGGTGTGTAGTGTATACAGAAAGATTCTTGAGATATACAAAATATTTTAGTCTTATAAAAAAAAACAGAAAATAGTAGTACAGTTGACAACACATCAAGCATAACAGTTTCACCTTGAGACCACCCTTATTCCGTTTGTAATAGAGGTGGCTTTGGTAGTGCAACTGTTACCTTCATGTGCTGCCGTCTGTATATATTTTTGATGCTGACTATACCACTAAGAAATGATATGCTACTTGTATGATTATGATAGATTTTGTGATAAAAATTAAATTATTTAAATTCAAGCCAATATTTAATTACTTACCTACTAAATATTTTTTTCCTTATGTAATCCACATACTCTCACTTTTCATTGTTTCTGGACAATTTAGCACCAACATCAAAAAATGTTTCTAGGGGATTAATTAAGTACCTACTCAAATTTAATTATTTTATCATTTTTAGTATTTTGAAGTCGGTTTAATTTTTGTTTAATTTTTTTTCACAATTTTTAGTAATAACTTTCTGTAGTGCGGCTTGGTAGTGTGGTCGGGAAGAAGGGTTCTAAGGTCAAAGCTAGATGAGTGACCGTCAGTATATACTTTTGTATTGTTTCTGCTATCCTATCGGTTTACTAAAACGTCAAAGGAAAGCAAAAATCCGCAATTTCGTATTCATAGACGACGTAGTCATTCCAGTTGGTTTAGTCTATAAATGCCTAGCAGTCTACAAATGCCTAATTCTAAAAATGACCAATTCGTAAAAGGACTATTTTTATTATGATCTAGAAACCAAACTCCCCAATCGATTTTAAATATTTTTTATGGGATCAATAGCCACTATTCCGCATCGAACAAAAAAAGAATCACGTAAATTGGATCAGAAAGCTCGGCGTAAGTAAACGGTGACATACATCGAAGAAAAAAAACATACCAACCGAATTGGAATGGAAGTCGGTTAAAAACATTAATAAATTGGAAACTACAGAATCGTGACGACAATACGACAGTAAATTGAAAAATGGCCTAAGTTAGTTCATAGAAATGTTTTTCAACTTTCAAATACATCTTAATACGTTCGCGTGAGCTCAGTCGCACGACGTGGTGAGTAAATGCTTTGATACAGTGCAAGTTTTTATGACGTCCTATAGGTTATGATATGTATTTCGGCGGAAAGTCGCCGGACGTCTAATTTAACAGTAAATTCGTATAACGTAGCTCCTTTGCGCCGCAATACATCCCATTATTGTGGTTTGTACCGCCGCCTGACATTGGAAATCTCATTTTTCTATGATCGTGCGCTCGCGGAAAAAAGCTGCGCCACTATGCAACATTTTGGACATGTGGTTGCTCACGCGAACGTGTTAATCAATTGATAATTTCATAACATTCTTAATTTTTTATTTAACATTATTAGAAATGTTTGAAAAAAATATTTACTAATAAAAATCTAAACTAGAAAAATTTCACGTCCTGAGGCGGGGATCGAACCCGCGACCTTCCGCAATCCCGGCGCCTGTCTAACCATCTGAGATCACCTAACCCACCCAAGTCCTGGGTTGCTCAGATCTTAAATGGTTAGAGCAGTCGCCCGGATTGCGGAAGGTTGCGGGTTCGATCCCCACCTCAGGACGTGAAATTTTTCTTTCGTGCCAGTAACCTCCTAACTCGTTTTTTAAACGCTCAAAATTAGACATTTAAGTGTCAATAAGATGTATTCGAAAGTTGCAAAAAAAATCTATGTAAGTACTAATTTATTGTTTTAATTTATTGTCGTCACCACCCTGTATATTTGTTACTTTTTTATCACGGTGCATTAAAAATAAGGGTGTTAGTTTCAATCATTTGCCGTGATATGCTCTCAAATCAATTTAAAATCTTAAATAAAAGTGGTTTCCAATAATTCACAACCGAACACTGCTGTCTTTTTCATACGATTAGATAGATGGGTACAGTCGACCACAGAAGTAGCTGAACACTTTAGTACCATGTCACACCGATCTTGTGCTCGTACTTTATAGTTGCTACCGTACTATATTGACGCTAGAGTCGTTGTGACATGGTACTAAAGTGTTCAGCTACTTCTGTGGTCGACCGTGCATCTATCTCACCGTATGAAAAAGACATATAAAATAGTAGCGAGTGAAAGACAGAGATAAAATTTAGTTTGTTTACAGTAATTTTATTCTCTATAGAATTTCGCTCCACTATAATATAATTGAATCGAAACGCTTCGATCAGTTCAGCTGTAAAATAGTATTTGTGAATTATTGGGAAACCACTTTTAAAATATGGATTTTAGAGCTGAAATTCGTAGATAAATAAACAGCACATGTTAAATATGTATCACATTTTATTCATTATTATTAAACACAACATTATATCTTTAGCAGATAACATAATTTTTTCTCTTTAACCTTCATGCATTGACTTAAGCTCAGCTTTTAAAATTGGAATAAAGTATAAATAAAATGCCAACAACATAAAATATTTTAAGGTCGTTCAAACAGTGATGGTATATGTTTTATCTTTAAGTAGAATTCATTATATGATGTAGCAATACCAATAGTAAGTTTTTGTTATGATAATGACTTGAAGACAAGAATAAAAATATATGTACAGAAACCTGCAGATCATTGCGCTTTTGACATTTATGGGTACCTTAATTCGTTGCAATATGAGTCATTATTAATGCTCGTTTTCACTAACATTTGCTTAGCACTAGTCTCTTAGCGATTTTTATCTCGGTCTATCTCAGGAGATAGAAAGAGAGACATGACGTTAATAGTCACCCAAGCCTAGGGAATGGTTAGTGAAAACGGGCATATTGGTCTTTACATCATCTGTTAACAAATTAATATTTCTGTATCCTGTACCTACTTACTTTGTGGTATGAACATTGTAAAACGGCTTTAAAGAGCCATATTCTATATTTATGAGTTTATTTTAATTTTAAAATTTCTGAAACGAACGTAATAGTTATGTACAAAACATGATGCTATAGCGTTTCGACCTGTAATATTGAAGATATCTCTCAAGTCATATCATAACAACTCATAAATAACTAAAATACCAAATAGTACTACCCAAATATGCCTAATAGTATTTATAATTAGATGCTCTACCGTTATTTTTTTCAGAAATATTAATCAAAGTTTACTTTGCATAAATATTTTCAGTCCCTATACAAATGCGAGAAGCATGTGCAGTGTTGCTGCAGCGAATATTTAAAATAAATTAGGCTGATACTAGGGTCAAGTCTGAAACACTATAAGATGCGATGACTTTAAGCGAGCGCATATATTAAGGTTCTGAGATAAACCAAGTCCTATGCAGACTGGGACCGATACATAAAGGTTGAAGTATATTATTCATTCTTAACTTACATAATTTATTTATAAGTCTGGTTTTTGTTTATAAAAATTTAATGATATTTTAATTGGCTTTGCAATGCGATATCTCTTTTTATAGAATTTCACGAAGAAACAACACCGCTTTGAAGTTTCCTTTAGTTTCGCAGTGTTTCAGAAGTGACAGTATCTGAACAATGATAAAATATGAATTTATGAAGAAATAGGTTCTTAACCTCTTAAGCCAGTTCCACACCACGCACCAATATCGACAATAGAAACTTTGAAAGATCAGTGTCTGAAATTCAGCGTTATGTGGAGCTAGCTTCTAGGGTTAATTCAGATTTCAATACAGTTCAATGGTATTCTCATCATTTAGACTTTATTTTATCATATTATTTATAATCTTCTACATTATTATACAATATTAGTGTTTAACGTTAACGTCGCATATTATTATACCATTCGACAAAATCTGAATTAACCCTTACAATATTACTCTTAAACATTTTGTAATAATTCATAACAATATATGTATGATTACCTATGTTATGATCAAAGGGCGATTGCCCCGAACATTTACAAATTAGGTCGTTTGAAAATATTTCAATCAAACCTTCGATCAAGCATCTTGTTATACGTCTAAGACCAGATTGTCATACAAATCAGGTTTCAGACCAGGCTGTCTGTCATACAAATCCGGTTTCAAACCAGGCTGTTTAACCGATCGGTATTCCTCACCGCCTCCATCATACAAATCGGGTGTCAGGCTAGCCTTTGTCATACAACTGTCAGTCGACTCGAGCAGGATTTAGTCCAAATCCGACCCATCCCAAATTTGGCGAACAGTCACCTAACATGACTAAGATCAATTATAGTCACAACTCACAATAATCTTTACAAACTCACTGCTTGAACTGCCTTCTGCCAATTTCTCAGGCCAACGACAATAATTTTCGACATATTTATTTTCATCCATCATTGTTGATGAATCTCAAGTACTTAAACAAGTAAATATAATTAGATACTCTTTGTTAAAGGAAACTATAAATTACTTGGAAAAAAAATCAATTGAACTTGTATTGGTTTAATTGGATGTTGATATAATATAGGTGCCTCAAGACGCAATATTGCTATACTTAGTCCATCCAGGGAGAGTGGGATTGTAGTTAGTTTGCGTCCACAATTTAATAAATAGTGCATTTTTTTGATAAGAGGTATTATACTATACATAAGCCATTCTTGGTGTTAGCTACCATACCAAGCTTAATGTTCTCAATAATTTTGTGCCAATTATAAATAATTATTAAGTACCCCACACTGTATGATAACTCTCCATGGATGTGTATGGATTTATTCAAATTACAACTGACTAAAATCACCACACTAACGCCAAGCAATTACCACAGATCATTTTGTAAAATGTACATAATAATATATAAACGAATAAATCATTTTAAAATATCGCACCGTATGCCCGTTGTGTGACGTGGGCCATTTATACTTCACATAAAAGCACCTCAAATTTACATTTTGACAAGATACAAAAAAACATCTTAATAAAAATGTGTATATAGACTATAGAATAGTGGTTTGCGTAATAATAAAGATAAAAGATTAAATGAAAATTAAAAAAGATGAGGACCAAAATATAGGTTAGGAGTCCGTGAAATGTACCAAAGTATTTCTGAAATTAACATGTCTGTTTTTAATAATATAACGAGTGTAATCGTACTCATTATACTTATTTTAAACCTTATATTGAACCATTTTCCTCCAGATTACAGAGTAGCAGCAGGATAAATACAATGAATATACGCATTACTAGCTTCAAATCTTCAATTGACATTATGTATGTAATAAGCGACGAGAACTTGGAGTTAATCCCGACACAATCGTTTACTGTAGACATTTTTACATTATATTGTCTACTAATAAATGTGTTCCATTGTTACACTTAATTATTATATTATTATTACAAATATATCCAGCAAAACTAAACTTGTCCAACAAAATCCAATTCGAGATCATATTGAAGCCAAACTCCTGACCTCATATAGTACAAATTTAAAGCATGATTTGAAACATTATCAGGTCACTATGTTGTTATTAATCTTTTATAAACATAATAGTTTTAATTACTAACAATCATCTTCCTTTTTAACAATTTTTATATTTCATTTTCTATTTATTAACATTTCACTTTTTATTCATATACGAACAAAATAACTTATTTTTATTTTTTAAATATGATATTATTATTGTTGAGTCACCGCCAATAGAAATCTTAATTAGTGCCTCATAAAATATTACAATCTATTTCATATACATAATATACAGCATCAAAACACTTCATTTAACAAGTTAGAGTACATACAAACAATGTTAGTTTTCTTAATTAATTAAGAAAATCTATTAATTTCATATTTATCATTTATTTATTTATCAAATTGGTACACAAAAGTTATTTTAAGCGATTCGTACTTCAATATATGTATACTATGTCTATGTATGCTAATAAAGAAAAACAAGTTGAATATTTGAAAAAGCACTATTATAGGTAGGATAAACAAATCTGAATCTGGAAAATAACATTCGGCACTTGTTGCTATGCTACGTAACTTTATCTTATTGAAATTAGTACCTTAATTCTTTATAAATACACCAAAATAGAAATACCACCCATTATGTTTCAAATTGTTTTGTTTCATGTACAGCTGTCCATATACACCAAATCTTAACACTTAGTTCACAAAAGTTATTGTTAACTATGTGTTACACTTGTTTAAGGAAACTGAATTCGAACGCCCTACAGTGAATCCACTAGGTAAAGCTTTTGATAAAAGGTCCTTAAACCTTTTAGCATTACTCATAAAAACGGTGTAGGTTGGGTCCGGACTCGCGGGGACTCTTGGGTCGGCTCCGGACCACCCAAACCAATTCGTTGTTTTACTGTTTCTATGAATTCTAAAACGGCCATATAGATAAATTTGTACTGCGCTTCGTTTTGCACCATACCGGATCTCTGGTCTCTTACCATTTGGACTGTGCGATGTACGTCTATCTCGCAATCGAAGCCTTCTTTTCGTATTTGGTCCAAGATCATGTCAATGACGATGAAGGTGCCGGTGCGGCCGATGCCTGCCGAGCAATGTACACACACCACGGCCTGCTCCGGGGGATCCTGGCTCGTCATTATTTGTTGCAGCCTGTAATTAACATCTAATAGGATATTCAGGACACGACCAGGTTCCGAAGGCACTCCGTGGTCGGGCCAAGCCGTAAAATGAAAATGATAAATGGTTCTTTTAGAATTTGATTCGTCTTTTTTTGTAACTAAAAATCGTCGCAAAGTGTAATCTTGTGTTGAAGATTCGGATTCATTTGTTATTGAATATTTTTTCATAACTTCGGTTTTATTCAATTCGGGCCAGTATCTTTCGCACTTTAATTTTCCACGTTCTATTTCTTTAGTAGTCATGATGATAATACGCACATCCTCTTGCCAAATCATTGACCAAAACTGATAGACAGTGGTCGAAAGGCAACCTTGTGTGGCGATGTATATCTTGTTATATACATTTTCTGCAACAATGGGCTCCGCTTCAATGACTGATTTGGGTATAGTCGTGTTCACATAATTAGGGTTTGAGCGAAGAACGCTTGGCTCATAAGTCGGAGAAAGTTTTTGGACACCGTTTCCAATTTTTCCTTCTTTACTATCTTCTATCGGTTCTTCTGTAATTACAGTGACAGGCGTATGAGCTGGAGAGGATTTGTCTTTTCCTCTAGATGGCGTACCATCTCGAATATGCGGAGAGCCGTTTTCGTTACTTCCGTTAGAATCTTGATCAAAATTGAAATCGGCAGTATCACACCGAATATAATTAGCGTTAATATAATCAGAACCAGGCGGACTATCGGGAGGAAGGTCTCTCAAAATTACTCTTGTATGATCAAAAGGTATGATGTTCTTATATCTATTTTTCCTTATGTTCTCAGGCTTTGATCCCTCCATTCTATCAAACAGTTGCAAGTTTTCCATCATTTGCAAAGTTTCGAATTCCTCCCAGAATCCTTGTTTATATGCCATACTTTCAATTGGACCTTCATTTTCTTTTTGCAATTGTTTTACGCGTGTATGGAAATGGCGCACTTGGATGCGAGTCGCATTAAATGGTTGAATTAGTCTAAGAACATCTCCTGTTGTTTCAACCATAGGATAGTTTCTGTAATGGTCTATAAGGCTAACAAGATCTGGAAACTGCTGGCCCCCGCCAACGTCGTATTTATTGTCTTTTCGGCGTATGATGACGTGCGTGACGCGGTCGCGAGTCCGTACCGACAATACGAAGTCACCAGGCTGTCTTTGGGATTCACGGACAAGAAACGAACCATTTTTACCGTTCTCTAGCATTATCCTTTCGGCCTCTTTTGCCGTCAATTGACCATGATACCATCGTTCAGTTGTCGGATCGGCACAATTAAGAGGAGTTTTTAACCTAATAATATTACCATTTTTTTCACGCAGCTGACCTTGGTTGTCCATATAAAATTGAACAAGTTCAGAAAGTGTTGCAAATTTTTCGCCACCATAAAGATCAAGAAACTCTCCATTATTTTGAATCTTGATGTGCGTTACTTCGTTGCCACGCCGAACAGACAAAGTGAAATCACCTTTGTTACTCATGCTGGGTCTAGCAAGAAAGCAACCATCGCGGCCACAGTCCATCAATAACTTTTCGGCATCCACACCATTCAACAATGGGTGGAACCATCTTCGGGTAATCATCTTATCCTAACAAAAAGCACCAAGTTATACTACTATACCTTAACTACTTGATTCAATATGATCTTCCTTGTTGATTCACGAAACCATAAGCATCCTCCATAAGCATCTGAAAAGAAAAGATAAAATATTATACAAGTGGCGTTACAAGTGGCGTTACGACATTAATCTTTCATTCCATGGCCCAATGGGGCGCTCACTGGTATCACTCACACTCAGTGAATGGGAAATATACTGTGTATTTTTGTCCGATATGTGGGTAGTTTACAAATTAACTAATATTCATTTGAACAGATTCCCATGGAAACTGTAGTTTGGTAACCGCAACCGCACAATCACCTAAGTAATCAAGGAGTTTCACTTTAGGCGATACCTCGTGAACAATAGCGTGCGCGCGTAACGTAAGCGATTAAGTGGAAATAATTTATTTATTAAAGAAATTGATGAACTCTTTTGAGATTAATTGAAATAGGTTATTGCCCTTTTAATAAGCTTAGTTTGGATTAAGATACTCCTCTGTTTGCATAAAAAACGAAAAAGGGAATAGGGAGGATTGACCTTTGGATTTTTTTTATATATTTAAATTGTTTCCATGTATGTTTTGGCTTTTGTAAAATACTTTATTGTATAGTCAACTCTGATATTTGTGAAAAACAGAATAACAGATACATTACTTCATAATAATAGCCAATTCCAGGCATCTCAAATGTGAAAGAGACAGACCGCAAAAAAGATGATAAAATTACCTACCCAGGGGATAAAGAAGACTGGTGGCAAACAGGGAGGAATGGGCAACTCTGGAGGCTTTTGCCCAAGGACAACCTGAGTGAATGGATGCCAGTGTTAGTGAATATAGATAAGTAATTTATATTTGTATTTGGTAATTAAATGGTCTTCAGATAATATTTCTCTCGGACGACATGACTACTATATTTAAAAAAAAATAAACAAATATTAAAACCAACTTCAAAACAACTGAAAAGGGTAAAATAATTTTTAAGTAGGTACTCATCCCCTAGTAACATATTTTTTGGAGTTGCTTCTCTTTCTATTGTGTTTTTATACAAAGTTAGCACCAACTCCAAAAAATATTTAATTAATTTATCCTTTTCAGTTTTTTGAGGTCTGTTTTAATTTTTTTTTACTATTTTTAGTGACTTCTTTCTAAGGTCAAAGCTAGATGGGTGATGGTTAGCTTATATTGTTTCCTACTATCGTACCGATTTACTAAAAAAATAATCATCGAAATTGGTTGGTGTAATATTGAGTGATTCATCCATTTGTCGCACACATACTTAATGCAAATTTAAGAGTTATATATGGTTGTCTCATGGATGCCATTGACCGAACTGGACCAAACTGAAATGGGACCACAGGAAGCACCAGCTTTAAAATAAAAAAGAATCATCATTATTTACTACTGATTTTTTAAAAATTTTTTACAATCATAAAAAAATTTAAAAAAATCAGTTGAATTGAGAACCTTTTCCTTTTTTGAAGTCAGTCAAAAAAGTTAGTAACTGGCCAGAAAACCAGTTATCATGTGTGCCACCTAATACCTAGCCCTTTAGTGCACCAGTGAATAATGGCTACTATTTTTAAAAATTCTTAACAAGGTAGCTCTTGTGCTCTCACCTGTTAGTAAGTGATGGTAAGGCCGAAATGGGGCGGTTAAATTTTTATTTTTATTAATAATAATATTGATACTGAAATTGTGCAAGATTGCCCACAACTTTGGACCATAAAGGGAGTCAAGGTAGCAAACACTTATCTTCAGATTAATATTAAATAAATTATTTTAGAGCAATAATTCATCTCTAAATTAACTTTCTAGGTACGTTTTATTTGTAAATTTGTAAAGTGTCCACAAGGGTCGGCAACGCGCAAGTGATACTCCTGGTGTTGCAAGCGTCCATAGGCTATGGTAACCGCTTCAGGTTGGCCTTATGCTTGATTGCCACCTTAGAGGTATAAAAAAAAGTAAAACTAATATCAATAACTCTTTGGCAGAGTTAAAATCCCATTAGTGGCTAATTTTTTACTGACCTCAAATGACCTTGACCTTTAAACAGGGTCATTGACCTCAAAATTAAGGAAAATTCTTGGAAACCCAATTGGAAAAAAGTGGGAAGGGACATCATGACACCTCAAATTTTGTTAAAAAAAATCTAAGTACTAGACCATAGTGGTCCTTTTGCTATACTCCAACCGCACATTCTGCAATAATAAGTAATAATCTAGTGGAAATAAAGATCACATTACTACAATATTGTTCATCACAAACAATCACGCCAATAATTTTCTGGGCATGAATACAAGTCAGATTTCAACTGTAATCACCATGAGCAGTGTTAGATCAAAAGGGAATGCAGTCATAGAAGTCAACTAAACATCACCAAAGTGACATAAGGGCCATGATAAATATTTGGCTGCTGCAGGTATTTCTTCGAAAACTCTTGTTTTGTACCACAAAGCAAATAAAAACAAAATGGACTATTGAAACTGTTCTGCATATTTTTGCCTATTTTTATAGTGTTCTTTGACCTGGCCGGGTCTACATACATTTTTGGGACATTTGCTTTGGACTAGACTGTTAGAATTATTATTATTTTTGTTGATGAGTGCACACCAGCTGGCTGGAAAGGGTTTCACATGTTTTCTTGTACAAATAATTTCTTAACAAACTATTATAATTCTATAGGAGTTATGTTGTGTAATCAGAATTATTAATGTCATAATACATCAATAACTTATTGGATTGAGGATAAATATGGAATAACAGATAACTACTCTTGATTCTAGTTATTACAAAATAATTCTATAATATGTTAATAAATATTTTTAGGTTGAAACTAGTTGAAGGTGACAAATTAATACTTAAGTATATCAATTATTATTATTTGTTTAATTAAATTTAACATATTATTACTTGATCACAAAGCTAAAACCAAAGTTGATACATTATGAGCAACCCTCTACAAAATTATATTAAGTACATAATGAAAAACTAACATCTAATAACAAATACCAAAGGTAAAAAATAATTTATGTAAACTTAATATCTATGTATTGTACAGAATCATCACAATAGTGTATGTGTGGTTTTATGCGTATACATATTTAGCTACATAGTCGAACGCACAAAGACACTTTTCAATGGAGATTATGCTATCACACAGATTAGTTATATGTGATCAGTTTTAAATTGTCGACTCAAACTTACCTCACAAAGGCACCCTTGTAGCGAACAGTTTCCAATACTCCCTAAAATAGGTATTTTATGTATTCAAGTGCTGTTGCTATGCTGACTTTAGATTTTTTCAAACACGGTTTTCAAGGGCGTATTCACTAGTACACAATTTAACATGCACTACTATTATTAGTTTACAAAGTGGTATAAATTATGCTGTGATATTACAAAAGGAAATCAAAATAAATGAAAAGATCAAAAAAATCCTTTGCAAAAAGCTGTAAAATTAACTCTGTTCATAAATGTCTGCCTGCGGAAATGTCAAGCAGCACAGCCAGCAGTTTAAATGTCAAGCAATATGTCAGTATAATCATGTCAACATTTTTTTATTATTCTTTTTTAAAAAATATTTTGATGTACGGCTCAGGCTTCAACACCTTTTAAGCCCGTCATAAAATGATGTAATTTCACATTTCTATGCATCTTGGAGTTCGGTGGCGTCGTAGTTTGAGGGCTCTGGTTTAGGTTTAGAAAAAAGCAACTTTCGCCGTGATCGATGGTAGACAAAATTTCTTATCGCTAGCTTCTCAGTGCTTCAGAAGGCACGTTAAGCCGTCGATTCTAGTTGTTACTGCAACCGCTTTAACTCACCAACCCACAATAGGCTAGCGCAGTGGTGTTGTGTGCCAGTGCCCAGCAGTAGGATGTATATAGGCTCGTAGTACGGTTTTTGGTCCGGTCAACCTAAAGTGAAAAAATAATTTCCATCGTATAGTTGACTGGACCACGGGGAGATTTGTTGAGTGGAATCGAAAATGAAAAAAAGTAACATAACGAAATCTTAATGAAAATGTTTAACGGGGGATTTAGATCTTTTATTGATTAAATACTACACTAAACTATTTAAAAACAACTATTTATCATCTTGAATGGACTTTTGAGACTTGCCAAAGTAGTTTGACAAAACTTTTCTTACTGCCAGCCTTTTGGATTGAGATGAACATTCTCCTTGTTGAGCTGATCCTTTGTTCCAATATTCAACATAACTCTGGCGTCTAAATACTTTGCCCAAAGATTGCCACTTCTGTTCAGGATTGATGTCCTTGTTTTCAAAACTATCTTTACTTCCAGATGGTCGATCACCCTAAACAGTTAACGTACTGGTTTTAGTTTTTATTAGAATCATATAATAAGTGACAGAAAGATAATATTTACTTACATCATTAGATTTTGATGATCGAAGCTGTTGACGGAAAAAGTTCGTTATAGATTTTTTCCATGTCTTAGGATTTTTATAAGAACCTAATGCTGTACTATTTCCTGTTTTACTTGGTAACTTGGTTTTGTTATTGTAATCTAATTCTTCGTCTTTCAAAATAGTTTCATTTACCACAGTACCCTCAGGACACAACATTTTTAATTTAATTTGATTAGTATTGGATTGGATTTCGGTAAAAGTTTCAAAATTATTTGTTTCGATAGTCATGTCAATGATTTTCCATTTTTGAATTTTTTTTACACAAATCACAATGACAACGAACTCTCATTAATCTAGAATATTATACCGTGGTTTTAGCATTTCACGCCAATTCGGCGAAGCTACACCCACACACAATAAAAAAAAATGTGACGGGTGTATGTAGGAGGTTGATAAAAGTAATTAAGGTGTAAAAAATAATGAGAACTTTTTCGTGGTCATCCACCACTTCAAATAGCATCATATGGAGTATGCAGACGGTCATCATATATTTCGCGTCGAATTCTCCCAAGAATCATTGAAATGTGTAAATACAGCATTTTAATGCAATAAATGAAGAAATACTTAAGACTTGGCTGTATGGGCATAACTACCCTTTGACTTTCCATTATAGGGAGAAAGAAAAAAAAGGGGGAAGTAGTGTTTGGCTGGTTTTTGTGGCGTCAGTGAAAATTTTTATTACAATAATTAAAAATTGTGTCGGAGCGAACATTGAGTTATAAAAGCGGTGTAGTTTTATTACTCAAGTGTTTGTGTTGACGTGCAACTAAAAGATTATTAGAATAAAAGTGATTATGATTATGGTGTGAAATACGATGAGAACTTTTTTGTGGTTATCCACCTCATCAAGTAGCACATAAAGTGACTTTCATCTTATATTTCGTGTCAAATACTCCCAAGAAGCATTGAAATGTGTTACACCAGCATTTTAATGCAATAAAAGAAGAAATAAAGAAATACTTAAGACATGGCTGTATGGGCATTAGTTTCCTTTGCCTTCCCTTTATAGGGAGAATTAACAAAAAATAAAAAAGAGTGTTTAGTTTAGCGGGATTTTGTGGTTTTAGCAGGGCCGTCTTTAACCTATTGGAGGCCCTGGGCATATTAGGATAATGGGGCCCCTATGACTTTGACAGAACACTATTTTGTTAGCATAGACAAAGAAAGTAGATAAACAAGGTTAAATATTTATTTTTATTAACAGTCACATGAAACGAATATACCTGTAAATGTAATATAGTCCACAAAAGTAATTTTTTTTAGCATTTACAGGTTATTTCTTCGATTTCTTCGAATTATATGTTTTTTGGTAAAAAATTTTGGTTATCGTTTGGTGATCTGACAAGAACTATTAGGGACTTTGTATTTGATCTGAGGGGGCCCCTATTGATCGCGGGGCCCTGGGCACTTGCCCAAAGTGCCCAGTGGGAAAGAGGGGTCTGGGTTTTAGTCAAGATTTTATTACAATTATGTCAGAGCGAACTTTTTCTTATAAAGTTTGTGTAGTTTTAAAACCAAGTGATTGTGTTTACATACAACAACAACTGAAAGATTATTAGAATAAAAGTGATAATGGCGTAAAGGCGATGAGAAATTTTTTGTTTTTGTCTACCTCATCAAGTAGCATCATAAGGAGACTCTTATCATATATTTCGCGTCAAATACTCCTAAGAAGCATTGAAATGTGTAACACATAGCATTTCAATGCAATAAAAGAAGAAATAAAGAGGTACTAAACATAGGGCTGTATGGGTATTAGTTCCCTTTGCCTTCCCTTTATAGGGAGAATCGAACAAAAAAAACAAAAGAAATAAAATTCAAAGGGCGGGAAAAACACATGATTTGACTTGGTTTTTAAGTTTTTGGAAAACAAGTAAATTTATTCCATTGATACTAACCCAAAATTATCAACATTTTAACATTGATTTATGATTATTTAAACTAATTAAAATCATCGCTATCTTTATGCAACAAAATGACTGCTACAGCAACACCCACATCTCAGGTATTACTTTTATTATTGTGCTTTGTCTTAAAAAGTTGTGACATTGTTCTAGAGAAAATACCAACCTACTGTTTTTAAACATGATGGTGGACAACATGACTTTGTTCAATATTAATCTAACTACCAATATATATTTCTGAAAGTAAAGCCAGTTCTACTGCTTCAAAGGTTTTACTAATCCTAGGATTTGCATATCTCACGTAAACAGCACAGACTCTCAATAATTTTTAAGATAAGAGCTTTAATAGAGATCTTACCATACCATATAAAAAAAGTAGGTAGGTGTAGAAAGGTTTAAACAATAAATGTAAACTGAATTATTTTTATTTTGCAGGCTATCACTGAATGGACCAAAGTGTTCCCCAAGCAAATAACAGAAAATTATACTAGTTCAGTTACGTTTATGAAACAGTTAACCGTTATTGCATTAAGTACGATCACTTATTTGAGAAATGCATTTCCCGAAGAGAGTTATTCTTTGGAAAACTTTGGAGGTCTTAAATTGAGAATTTTAAAAAAGAAATGTAGAGATGAACTTGCTGATTTCATCAGCACAGCGTTAACCCAAGCTTTTGAGGCGTTTGATAAAAAATATGTAAGTGTAGCTTAGGGAAGCTATAACTAAAAGACTAGAGAAATTTTATAGGTTTCACCTATCACTAAAATATTATTTTAAGAGTGCTATTTTTCTAGTGTTGTGTTCCTGCGTTGAGTCAGGTCGCCAGAGATCACTGAGAAAGCGATGTGCTGTCAGCATAACGTTTTTCTTTTGACTTTTGTGAATAGGCAACGCGTGGTAATGTCCTAAGTAGCGTCTATGGGTTACGATAACCGCTTACCACCAAGCGGACTGTCAAGTTGCTTCACTCTTGTTATATAAAAAAGAATGATGTTGTATCTTTATTATTGTTTCATTTTTATAGCTACATCAACTAGCTTTATGTTTTTACGAGGACGAATGTAAAATCGAAAACTTAATCGAGTACCACGTGTTTGAGTATTCGTACAACTCCGATGCGGTGAGCATGAGCATCCATTCTAAAACTCGGGACAGCGCGAAGCAAACCACCAAGTACACGTTCAACGGCGTCCGAGAGAGGACCATCCTGCTGATAAGGGCGTGTGTCGTCATCATGCAGTCGTACAAGAGCGAGCTGCCCGAGAGCTACGACGTTAGCATTCGTCTCTATTACAATGAAGGTACCAACAACTACTAATATTAATACATTACAATTTATTTGCTCTTAAACACGCATTTCACGTTTTCATAAATAATATACTTACTGGTACAGCAAATCTATACTAATATTATAAAGCTGAAGTTTGTTTGGTTGAACGCGCTAATCTCAGTAACGACTGATTCAAAATAAAAATTTTTTTTTGTGTTGAATAGTCCATTTATAGAGAAATTATATAGGCTATATTATAACATTACGCTACGACGAATAGGAGCTGAGCATCAAAAAAAAATGTTGCAAAAACCGGAAAAAAATATTCCTTTTCAGAGCTTTCGTTGCGTGCGCTGCGTAAACGGTTAACGTTACGCAAAAACATGTAAGCCGGAATTGTTTTTCTTAAAAAGTTCTAATAAAAGTCCGGGACAGTATATGTCTAACTTTTATGGTAGGTACTCACTTTAACCTTTTTTGGTAATCAAATTTGTTCTAAAATATGCATTATCTGCGAAGGTGTTTTTGTAAACATGATATTGTTCCCTAACAAAGTAGGTAAATATATTATTCATCATTCATGAGTATTTAATTTTGAACAAAATTGTTCTTCACATCATTTGATTTTAATGAATATCTTATGAGATACCATCATAGTTTTAAAACAACTCCGCAACAAAATAATGATCAAGTAGGTACTACGCACGCATCTATGATATCCAAGGCTTGCGATCATGAGACGCGTGACATTTTTTAACCTTAGTTCCACTCTTAAATGTAAAACACCTTCGCAATTCATTGATTGCGAAGGTGTTTTTATAAACATGATTTAAATCCTTAACCAAATAAATACTCAAGTAAAATCATGTAACTTACATGTAGAATAAAATATTCTTTATTGCACTCAAGAGACAAATTAAATTAAACAAAACAAAGTAATAAACACGCAGTCATCTAAATCGGTTCAGCGATATATCTGTAATAACGTAACAGACAGACGCGAGTTACTTTCGCAAAATACTAGTATGGATGTGTCAATGTCAGACGCTCCGGAAGGCTACCAAGCGCCCGGGTTCTCCTCGTCGGCCGAGACCGACGACCACCTGGCAGCCACCCTCGGCGACACCACCAAACTGGGCTACGTCGAGACGCCCTTCCACAAGGTCGTCGCCAGGACCTTCGTCAGGGACAGCATGGGCTCCAGCCACGAGGCTATTGTAAGTTTTTTCTTTCATGAGTGCGTGGCGACACTTGGTTCTGGTACAACGTCGCTTGATAATTCCAACGGCCTATTCACACTTAATCGAACAGACTAACATGTATCTTCTATGTGTGTGGCGACACTTGGTTCTGGTACAACGTCGCTTGATAATTCCAAGGGTGAGGATTTTTTTAGAAAAAATTAACGAGATACATATTTTATATTCGACAATTGTGAAACTTTTGATCCTTGCCTAAGCTTTTTTATGTGGATTTCAGGCTTCACAAAATCCACCTTTGATGACGCAAATGGAAGAAGAGGAGTTTTATGGTAAAAAAATAATATTCAGCCCGATATGAATTTATTAACCCTTGTAAGAAATATCTACTATTGTTAATATTTTTTTTTATTATAAGCAGAATCGGCGCCTCAGATTCCGTCAGATCCGGGGGAAAAGATAATACGTTGCCCGTGCAACAAACACGACACGGATGAACCAAACACAGGACCACTATTATTATGCCAGTGAGTGATTAATCACTATTAACCCTACACAACACTAGTGTTAGTTTCAATCATATAAATCTATGGTTTCAATGAAATCAAAACATCGCGAATTGGATTGCGTTCAGATGTCAAATCCATATCCTAAAATTTAAGTTTTGCAATAGGTACTCTTTATCAGGGGTTTTTCTGCCGTTTCCGTAGACGAAATGACCGGAGCGCCTCTATTGGAACGGAGCACATTTTTTCTTTACCGTGATCCTCGACGATGTCATTTTAAATATAATCAAAGATAAAATAATGACTACGTTATTTTGGTTATTAGAATAACTTTTTTTGTGATTTCTATCATAGACGACTAACTGATACGATTGGAAAAAGTTTCTTGGGCATACACTTTTTTTGGTAAATTCTCCCTGTAAAGGGACGGCAGAGGCATCAAGACTATACAGCAGTGTCCTATGAATTTTCTTCAATTCTGTAATTACAGCATTGAAATGCTGGAAGGAAAACTAAATCGAGCTTATTAGTTTCAGTCAGTGGTTTTATTGTTAGACACGTCCAAGATATGCGGTCAACTTGAAATAAGGATAGTTTTGATTTTATAAAGGTACTGCGGGACGTACCAGCATGCGACGTGCTTCGGGCTAGTGTCGGAGCGAGCGGTGGAGCGACGCGCCGCCGGGCACTGCTGCGAGCGATGCGCCCGCCACGGCCGCGCCCCCACCGACGCGCGCCTCGCCGCCGCGCCCGGCCGACGCGCCGAGGTGAGTGTGGGGGAGTGAGGGGGTAGTGTGGGGGAGTGAGGGGGTAGTGTGGGGGAGTGAGGGGGTAGTGTGGGGGAGTGAGGGGGTAGTGTGGGGGAGTGAGGGGGTAGTGTGGGGGAGTGAGGGGGAAGTGTGGGGGAGTGAGGGGGGAGTGTGGGTGCCGGCCGCGCCACCACCGACGCGCGCCTCGCCGCCGCGCCCGGCCCACGGGCCGAGGTGAGTGTGGGGGAGTGAGGGGGAAGTGTGGGGGAGTGAGGGGGAAGTGTGGGGGAGTGAGGGGGAGTGAGGGGGGAGTGTGGGTGCCGGCCGCGCCACCACCGACGCGCGCCTCGCCGCCGCGCCCGGCCCACGGGCCGAGGTGAGTGTGGGGGAGTGAGGGGGGAGTGTGGGGGAGCGAGGGGGGGAGTGTGGGGGAGTGAGGGGGGAGTGTGGGTGCCAGCCGCGCCACCACCGACGCGCGCCTCGCCGCCGCGCCCGGCCGACGGGCCGAGGTGAGTGTGTGGAGTGAGGGGAGAGTGTGGGGGAGTGAGGGGGGATTGTGGGTGCCGGCCGCGCCACCACCGACGCGCGCCACGCCGCCGCGCCCGGCCGACGCGCCGAGGTGAGTGTGGGGGAGTGAGGGGGTAGTGTGGGGGAGTGAGGGGGTAGTGTGGGGGAGTGAGGGGGTAGTGTGGGGGAGTGAGGGGGAAGTGTGGGGGAGTGAGGGCGAGTGTGGGGGAGTGAGGGGGGAGTGTGGGTGCCGGCCGCGCCACCACCGACGCGCGCCTCGCCGCCGCGCCCGGCCGACGGGCCGAGGTGAGTGTGTGGAGTGAGGGGAGAGTGTGGGGGAGTGAGGGGGGATTGTGGGTGCCGGCCGCGCCACCACCGACGCGCGCCACGCCGCCGCGCCCGGCCGACGCGCCGAGGTGAGTGTGGGGGAGTGAGGGGGTAGTGTGGGGGAGTGAGGGGGTAGTGTGGGGGAGTGAGGGGGTAGTGTGGGGGAGTGAGGGGGAAGTGTGGGGGAGTGAGGGGGAGTGTGGGGGAGTGAGGGGGGAGTGTGGGTGCCGGCCGCGCCACCACCGACGCGCGCCTCGCCGCCGCGCCCGGCCCACGGGCCGAGGTGAGTGTGGGGGAGTGAGGGGGAAGTGTGGGGGAGTGAGGGGGAAGTGTGGGGGAGTGAGGGCGAGTGTGGGGGAGTGAGGGGGGAGTGTGGGTGCCGGCCGCGCCACCACCGACGCGCGCCTCGCCGCCGCGCCCGGCCCACGGGCCGAGGTGAGTGTGGGGGAGTGAGGGGGGAGTGTGGGGGAGCGAGGGGGGGAGTGAGGGGGGAGTGTGGGTGCCAGCCGCGCCACCACCGACGCGCGCCTCGCCGCCGCGCCCGGCCGACGGGCCGAGGTGAGTGTGGGGAGTGAGGGGAGAGTGTGGGGGAGTGAGGGGGGAGTGTGGAGAGAGTGTGGGGGAGTAAGGGAAGAGTGTGGGGGAGTGTGGGTGCCAGGCGCCCGGCCGCCGCGTGGAGGTGAGTGTGGGGAGTGAGGGGGAGTGTGGGTGTATTGTTTCGTGTATAAATGGTCCGTAATATCTCATGTCCGCACTTCACGCTCGCTGAGTGGAGGCGAGTGGTAGCGAGCGCGAGTGTGAAGAGGTCGCGCTCGCCTCGTCTCGTCGCCGCTCGCTAGTTTATCGGTATTTTGGCGTAGATCGCGTGGTTCAGTTCAGTGTTTAGAGTGAAATTACAGTTTGTGGAAACAAAAAATAGCGAGAATGGAAGACGAATGGTCAAATGAGACAACTTTGTACTTTTTGGAGTGTTGTGTGCAACTGAGCTAACCGAGCGTGAAGAGGGGTACCACTCTCATCGGCATCACTCGCCGAGTCGTTCGTCCGAGCGTGAAGTGCGAGCATCAAAGCTTTCAGTTAGTAATAATAGTAAAACATCTGTCAGTGCCTGTGCGTGTTCCGGCGCACGCTGGTGTACTGCGCGGGCGTGGACGCGGTGAGTGCGAGCGCGCTGGCGGCGGCCGTCGGCCTCAGCGACGCCAACGCCGCCAAGCTGCTCCGGCTGCTGCACTCACACGGCGTCATCCCCCAGCCCGCGCACTCACAGTCAGTACATTACTTGTGTCATATGACGCCCACGCCGCCAAGCTGCTCCGGCTGCTGCACTCACACGGCGTCATCCCCCAGCCCGCGCACTCACAGTCAGTACATTACTTGTGTCATATGACGCCCACGCCGCCAAGCTGCTCCGGCTGCTGCACTCACACGGCGTCATCCCCCAGCCCGCGCACTCACAGTCAGTACATTACTTGTGTCATATGACGCCCACGCCGCCAAGCTGCTCCGGCTGCTGCACTCACACGGCGTCATCCCCCAGCCCGCGCACTCACAGTCAGTACATTACTTGTGTCATATGACGCCCACGCCGCCAAGCTGCTCCGGCTGCTGCACTCACACGGCGTCATCCCCCAGCCCGCGCACTCACAGTCAGTACATTACTTGTGTCATATGACGCCCACGCCGCCAAGCTGCTCCGGCTGCTGCACTCACACGGCGTCATCCCCCAGCCCGCGCACTCACAGTCAGTACATTACTTGTGTCATATGACGCCCACGCCGCCAAGCTGCTCCGGCTGCTGCACTCACACGGCGTCATCCCCCAGCCCGCGCACTCACAGTCAGTACATTACTTGTGTCATATGACGCCCACGCCGCCAAGCTGCTCCGGCTGCTGCACTCACACGGCGTCATCCCCCAGCCCGCGCACTCACAGTCAGTACATTACTTGTGTCATATGACGCCCACGCGCACTCACAGTCAGTACATTACTTGTGTCATATGACGCCCACGCCGCCAAGCTGCTCCGGCTGCTGCACTCACACGGCGTCATCCCCCAGCCCGCGCACTCACAGTCAGTACATTACTTGTGTCATATGACGCCCACGCCGCCAAGCTGCTCCGGCTGCTGCACTCACACGGCGTCATCCCCCAGCCCGCGCACTCATAGTCAGTACATTACTTGTGTCATATGACGCCCACGCCGCCAAGCTGCTCCGGCTGCTGCACTCACACGGCGTCATCCCCCAGCCCGCGCACTCACAGTCAGTACATTACTTGTGTCATATGACGCCCACGCCGCCAAGCTGCTCCGGCTGCTGCACTCACACGGCGTCATCCCCCAGCCCGCGCACTCACAGTCAGTACATTACTTGTGTCATATGACGCCCACGCCGCCAAGCTGCTCCGGCTGCTGCACTCACACGGCGTCATCCCCCAGCCCGCGCACTCACAGTCAGTACATTACTTGTGTCATATGACGCCCACGCGCACTCACAGTCAGTACATTACTTGTGTCATATGACGCCCACGCCGCCAAGCTGCTCCGGCTGCTGCACTCACACGGCGTCATCCCCCAGCCCGCGCACTCACAGTCAGTACATTACTTGTGTCATATGACGCCCACGCGCACTCACAGTCAGTACATTACTTGTGTCATATGACGCCCACGCCGCCAAGCTGCTCCGGCTGCTGCACTCACACGGCGTCATCCCCCAGCCCGCGCACTCACAGTCAGTACATTCATTACTTGTGTCATATGACGCCGACGCGCACTCACAGTCAGTACATTCATTACTTGTGTCATATAACGCCCACGCGCACTCACAGTCAGTACATTCATTACTTGTGTCATATGACGCCCACGCCGCCAAGCTGCTCCGGCTGCTGCACTCACACGGCGTCATCCCCCAGCCCGCGCACTCAGTCAGTACATTACTTGTGTCATATGACGCCCACGCGCACTCACAGTCAGTACATTCATTACTTGTGTCATATGACGCCCACGCCGCCAAGCTGCTCCGGCTGCTGCACTCACACGGCGTCATCCCCCAGCCCGCGCACTCACAGTCAGTACATTCATTACTTGTGTCATATGACGCCGACGCGCACTCACAGTCAGTACATTCATTACTTGTGTCATATAACGCCGACGCACACTCACAGTCAGTACATTCATTACTTGTGTCATATGACGCCCACGCCGCCAAGCTGCTCCGGCTGCTGCACTCACACGGCGTCATCCCCCAGCCCGCGCACTCAGTCAGTACATTACTTGTGTCATATGACGCCCACGCGCACTCACAGTCAGTACATTCATTACTTGTGTCATATGACGCCCACGCCGCCAAGCTGCTCCGGCTGCTGCACTCACACGGCGTCATCCCCCAGCCCGCGCACTCACAGTCAGTACATTCATTACTTGTGTCATATGACGCCGACGCGCACTCACAGTCAGTACATTCATTACTTGTGTCATATAACGCCGACGCACACTCACAGTCAGTACATTCATTACTTGTGTCATATGACGCCGACGCGCACTCACAGTCAGTACATTACTTGTGTCATATGACGCCCACGCGCACTCACAGTCAGTACATTACTTGTGTCATATGACGCCGACGCGCACTCACAGTCAGTACATTCATTACTTGTGTCATATAACGCCGACGCGCACTCACAGTCAGTACATTCATTACTTGTGTCATATAACGCCGACGCGCACTCACAGTCAGTACATTCATAACTTGTGTCATATGACGCCGACGCGCACTCACAGTCAGTACATTCATTACTTGTGTCATATGACGCCGACGCGCACTCACAGTCAGTACATTCATTACTTGTGTCATATGACGCCGACGCGCACTCACAGTCAGTACATTCATTACTTGTGTCATATAACGCCGACGCGCACTCACAGTCAGTACATTCATTACTTGTGTCATATAACGCCGACGCGCACTCACAGTCAGTACATTCATAACTTGTGTCATATGACGCCGACGCGCACTCACAGTCAGTACATTCATTACTTGTGTCATATGACGCCGACGCGCACTCACAGTCAGTACATTCATTACTTGTGTCATATGACGCCGACGCGCACTCACAGTCAGTACATTACTTGTGTCATATGACGCCCACGCCGCCAAGCTGCTCCGGCTGCTGCACTCACACGGCGTCATCCCCCAGCCCGCGCACTCACAGTCAGTACATTCATTACTTGTGTCATATGACGCCGACGCGCACTCACAGTCAGTACATTCATTACTTGTGTCATATAACGCCCACGCGCACTCACAGTCAGTACATTCATTACTTGTGTCATATGACGCCCACGCCGCCAAGCTGCTCCGGCTGCTGCACTCACACGGCGTCATCCCCCAGCCCGCGCACTCAGTCAGTACATTACTTGTGTCATATGACGCCCACGCGCACTCACAGTCAGTACATTCATTACTTGTGTCATATGACGCCCACGCCGCCAAGCTGCTCCGGCTGCTGCACTCACACGGCGTCATCCCCCAGCCCGCGCACTCACAGTCAGTACATTCATTACTTGTGTCATATGACGCCGACGCGCACTCACAGTCAGTACATTCATTAGTTGTGTCATATAACGCCGACGCACACTCACAGTCAGTACATTCATTACTTGTGTCATATGACGCCCACGCCGCCAAGCTGCTCCGGCTGCTGCACTCACACGGCGTCATCCCCCAGCCCGCGCACTCAGTCAGTACATTACTTGTGTCATATGACGCCCACGCGCACTCACAGTCAGTACATTCATTACTTGTGTCATATGACGCCCACGCCGCCAAGCTGCTCCGGCTGCTGCACTCACACGGCGTCATCCCCCAGCCCGCGCACTCACAGTCAGTACATTCATTACTTGTGTCATATGACGCCGACGCGCACTCACAGTCAGTACATTCATTACTTGTGTCATATAACGCCGACGCACACTCACAGTCAGTACATTCATTACTTGTGTCATATGACGCCGACGCGCACTCACAGTCAGTACATTACTTGTGTCATATGACGCCCACGCGCACTCACAGTCAGTACATTACTTGTGTCATATGACGCCGACGCGCACTCACAGTCAGTACATTCATTACTTGTGTCATATAACGCCGACGCGCACTCACAGTCAGTACATTCATTACTTGTGTCATATAACGCCGACGCGCACTCACAGTCAGTACATTCATAACTTGTGTCATATGACGCCGACGCGCACTCACAGTCAGTACATTCATTACTTGTGTCATATGACGCCGACGCGCACTCACAGTCAGTACATTCATTACTTGTGTCATATGACGCCGACGCGCACTCACAGTCAGTACATTCATTACTTGTGTCATATGACGCCGACGCGCACTTACAGTCAGTACATTCAATACTTGTGTCATATGACGCCGACGCGCACTCACAGCCAGTACAATCTTTACTTGTGTCATACGACGCCGAAAGGCACTTAAAGTCAGTTAGTACATTTATGACTTGTGTCATATGACACCGACGCGCACTCAAAGTCAGTACATTAATTACTTGTGTCATATAACGCTAACGCGCACTGACAGTCTTAGTACATTCATCTGTGTGATGTCGACTACTGAGCCAAAATCTTGTCCTTTTGAAGTTTAGAAATGTGTGTTCTATTTTTGACATTAATAAACGTGTTATAATACAGGCTTTAGGCAACACCTCCCTAAACTCCTTCTAAAATTGACAATAGTTTCCTTGTAAGTCTTAATTTAATTTAATTATATTTTATTTAATTTTTCATATCCTTTTTACATATGGTGTGAAACGGGCCCATTGTCTGATAACTTTAGAAATTATTTAACCCGAGTCGCCAGCGCATTTTAAACTATGAATCTTAGTGTAAAGAGTAGACAAAATAAATTTTGATACGATCCCTGAGTAGTAGTTTTAATTAGTTAATAATTACTTTCAGCCTAAATACGCCATGCTCTATCATTCCGGAACGTCTGAAGTCCATCATGAGCCAGTATTTTCAAGAATTTGAAGAAGAAAACGTAGTAGACCGTCTCATGGCTGAAACGTTCGCTTCACAAGAAAGTCAACCTGACCCAGTTGGCGACGTTCTTGGACCTTTAGAAAAGGTATCATTACAGAATGCTTCTAATCTCGGTCGGGTTATAGAGAATCCTGCTGATCTTTGTCAACCTGACCTTGAAGATTTGACTTTAAAGCAATATAAAGATGCGTTACTATCTAATTTCCAAGCGGAAGAAGATTTGCCGCTGAGCGGTTCGCATGATCCCATCAAAGATATAGAAAATTTGGGGAAAAAGAGAACTACTAAAAGGAAAGTGAATGAAGCCGAAGATAAACCAAAATTGAGGACTGGAGTTAGAAGTAAGAGAGCAAAAACTAAGGAATAATCTGTTGATTTAAAATGAAATGTGATTAAGATTCATAATTATTACTTTATTTAAATAATTTGGTTAAAACAAAATGTATTTTGAAATATTTACTTACATAGATGGAGTTACGATGACTTATTTCTGCAATACTAAAAAACTTGATGTTTTTGAAGATAAGCAAACCCAAAGTAAAAATTGTTTGTTTAACTTTATGTACTTGTTTATTTCTTATTAAAGTTTTATAAAGTATATCACTATTATTTCTGTCGTAGAATCACTTTAAAATGTTTGATCTCATAAATCGATTGCATTAGGATCATTCACTTCGAAGTCTCCAAAGTTGAAGTACACTCGGCCCCAGTGCTTGGGGTCGCCTCTAGGATCGTCCTCCTTATTATTCGGAAGAATAGCTGTTCTGTTTATTTCTTCCAGTTCTTGGAGCATGCGCTGCAATATTTCAGGCTCTCTGAAAAAAAGCAAGAATAGTTTCAGTCTCGTGTATAAGCACTTAATATAGCTCGAAATATAGTCATGTATTCAAATACGACACATATCACGTGACCGCTTATGATGTCACCTGTTTCACAAACACTGGCTAACTTTAAGGTTATTTATTGTTGAGATAAAAGAAGAGGTCCGAGTTTTATAAGTGTTGTAAGGTGCCTCAGAAATCACTTGAAGCAATAACAAAAAAGGTACCCTTTTGGCAGCGTTTGATGTTTAGCAACAAGTGACGTCATAAACTCTGATTGGTGTACGTTGTCACGTGACCTAAGAGTGATTATATGGTATTATGAACCAATTGTGTGGCACGACAGGTTAAATATTGTTTAAATTTCTTAAAATACCCAATCCAGCCAGCGGCAGTGGTTAGAATTAGAATCAGTACTTACTTGTCGGCGACATTTATCATTTCACACGGGTCCTCTTCAATGTTGAACAAACATGGTGCTATTAGAGGCTTGCAAGGTATTGGAGTAGCATCCGTACTGCAATTCAACTTTGCAGCGTTTCTAAAAATAGGAAAATCATTTATATAATGATTACACAGTTCTTTGTTTGAATTAAGTTCAGTTAGTGGGTAAGATTTCCAATTATTTTTTCAGAAATATAAGTGCGGTTTACGTCTAGAAAATACGGAGGGACAATTTGACCTTATCCGTCTTTCCACATACCTACTCACCAGTACGCTAGTGCCGGTCTTTCAGTTTACTGCCTCCACTTCAAAATTAAGCAACAAGAAATTTATCAACTCGTTAGTTTATCCTACTTCCGCCTTTCTTGTTTCGGCTGTTGAACAGTTCGCTGTTTCGGATTGAAGGAAAAGGTAGCTAGTGTAGTCACTGGGCATGGAAGGCATTTCATCTTAGGCCTCAGGACGACAACGCACGTGCAATACCAAGAGATGGGTTCCTTGTTATTGCAGGTGTCTATAGGTGGCGGTAGTAACTCATCACCAGGTTGCTTGTTATCTACATAGTTGAATAAGAAAACTTAGAATTAAGGAAACCATGTTAGGAAGAGAAACAAGTGCTGGGAAAGACCCCCGGTGTGTTCCCTCCTTCCTATAACATAATTTCATTCAAAAGAGGAGAGGCAAGGCAACGAGAGGTAAGGCAACTTTGAATAATTTATTGTTTTTATAAGTATTCAAAGAGGCGCTGGCAGCTTCTTAGAACAATATGTTTTTTCGCCACAGATAAGTCGATACATATGACCTGTCTGACGGTAAATATTTACCAAAATGCAAGCTATATTATTGTTATAAATTCAATCATCACCAGCGTATATACGTCCCACTGCTGGGCACAGGCCTTCCTACATAGGAAAAACACATGAGGAGTTTGGGTAATATAACACCACCACGCTTGCTCAATTGGTGGTAATTGGGGGGTAAAAGCCACCGAGGCGTGGAAAGGCGCCTTATGGGCCGGCAAGGTAGAGGCGGTTAGAACAGCGTGTTTCAAGCTGCAAGTAATGTGTTCTTACCGAAGGCGGTGTTGCGTCATTTGCTGTGCTTTGTTTATAAAAATATTAGAATAACAAACCTGATTTCATAAATTGTATTTTTATCCGGCATTCGTCCTAGCTTGGCGAGGGACTTCCCGGCGTACGACTGCAGCACCTTGTCAACTTGGTATTCCCCTTCACGCTTACTGGAGCAGTACCACCCGTCCCAGGCCCCGTTGTAGTGTGTTCCTGTTTGAAATAATATTTTAGTAATATTTAATACTGGGCCTAATACCACACTGAAGACACTCTAAATTTGAGTACAGTGTATATCTTTCTCCCAACACGTATAGGAAAAATATAGCAAACTTCTATTAGAGTTGTCAACTAAATGAGATGTTTTATATTCGGCCAGGCATAAGCACACTATAGAAGTCAACTAAACGTCACCAAAGTGTCATAAGCGCTATGATAAATATTTAGCTGTTGCAGTTTTTTCGATAAAAATTCTTGTTTTGTACCACGCAACAAAGCAAATAAGAAAATAGACAATCGAGCACTGTTCTACATAATTTACCTATTTTTCAGTATCGTGTACATAAACCTGGCCGGGTCTCCATACATTTTTAGAATATCTCTTAGATTGATTTTAAAGAAACCATAGACAATTTTAGACGGCCTGTACGGAGGTGCTTCAACACTGCATTTTAGCAATAAGGTCGAAAATTAAACGCACGTGTCTAAATGTGAAATCATATGACAACCATCCTTTTTGTATTCATATTGAGAGAAAGAGATGCGCTGAACTTAATTTTTGATTAATCCTTCAATGCCGAGACAGCAACAATAGATTACATAACAATTAAAAATTAATTGTGTCTGTATTATCGGGCTTTGATGAGTTAAGGGTGTTTTCTACAGAATTAGGGCCAGTATCGAATATGTGTGTGTATGTCTGTAATAGTCGCGTGTTCGGTTACCGCCCGGACATGATTTTCTTTTAGTTTTCATTTTTTTAAAAAAATCAGTTACCTTTAATTAATTTCCATTGATTGACAGTAATGGCAGCGCTACCCCATATATCGTCTATATTATGCACGATAGACGTTCGTCCAGATGGTAAATCTTTCGATAACGCCTCCCACAAATTGATGCCATCGATATTTTTTAGATTGCTGAAATTAAAAACAATAATAAAGTGGCCTTTTGACAGCGTCTGATGTTTAGCAACCAGTGACGTCATAAACTCTGATTGGTGTACGTTGTCACGTGACCTAAGACTGATTGTATTGCATCAATAATAGTTTTTTCATTCATACATACATTCAGTGTTTTTTTTATTTTCCATTTCATGAAATCATTTGTGTTAACTAATATAGCACATGTTTTAATTTTATTGTCGTAAAATAACAGGAGTGTAGGTAATTGATATAAACTTAAATTCTTTGAATACAGTAAGGCTGGTTTTAGAGTCACGCTGACCGTCGGCGCTGACAGCTCAGCGCGTAGTTTGTTAGCGCTGAGGGTCAGTTCGAGACGTTTCAGTATCGTGCTGATCGCCAGGGAGTACAGACGCACAAAAATACGGAGAGCGTTAATTATTGCTGCTTTGTACTACCTAAAAAAAAGAAAGCAAAAACTGCGACGAAGTTTTCATGTTCATCCATTGATTGAGCAGAGAGCCGTCGCAGGAGAATGTCACATTATACATTTTCATATATTGTGATGCCAATATCCTCCCAGGATTTGTTTCTTGCGTCTTCATTTTTGTATATTGGATAGGATGCATTCCACAATTGCTTTCTCAGGCGTACTTCGTCGATCACTCGACTTGTGTCAACGACATGACTGACGGCGTCCGATCGGCTCGACACTAGAACGCTCAACGACGGCAACGCGGCGCCGACGCGCGACGCGTACTACCGCTGACCCGTCAGCGCTGAAAGCTACGCGTTATTCTAAACGGCTCCCTAGAAGTTCATATATGTCGGCTCCCAGCGCCGACGGTCAGCGTGACTCTAAAACCATCCTAAGGCCGTGTCCCCACAACAGTGAGCGGCTGTCCGTTGGCTGTTTCTAAGCGGAGTCGCTAACTTAGTGGGCCTCATTCTGGCGGCACACTCTAAGTTTAAATTTAAGTACAGTATATCTCTTTCTCACAATATGTAATAGGAAAAAGATGGCAAGAATTCGTTTAGAGCTGTCATCTAAATTTAGAGAGATTTCAAAGGAACCACACACTGCATTTTAACACGTTCAATAAGGTCGAAAATTGAATGCATGTTTCTAAATGTCAAATTTTAAGTCAGCGATCCTTTTCGTATTCATATTGAGAGAAAGAGGTAGACTGAACTTAAATGAATGAATTTAATCTTAGCATGTGTTCGCCAGAATTAGGCCCAGTGTCGAGTTGTTGCGCATCAGCCGCTAAATGAGTCGGCAAGCGAAACGCCGCAAACGCAAGTACATAATGCGCCTTATGGACACTCATATGAAGGCAAACAGTTCGCCGCTCACTGTCCACCTGATGGAGACAAAGCCTATGGCGATGTGCATTCATCCTACATATTATAAAGGCGAAAGTTCACGGTCACCCTTGACCTTAAAAAGTTATCACTAAAATTTGTGAAAAAAAATTTTAAACAAAAGTTAAAACCGACTCGAAATAACTAAAAAGAACTGAACATCCCCTAGGAACATATTTTTGAAAATGGTGCTAAGTTGTTTCCAGAAACAATAGATAGAGAAGCACCGACTCCAAAAATATGTTTGTAGGGGATGAGTATCTACTAAAATTTAATTCTTTTATCCTTTTGTTTTTTGGAGTCGGTTTTAATTATTGTTTAAATTTTTTTTGACGTTTTAAAAGTGCTTCTTTGTGGGCTATTTAAATAATATATTTCTTTCTTTCTTTGTACCTGGCGTCCCCGCCGGCGGCGGCGTACAGGGTGGGCAGCCAGTCCACCAGGTGCGCCCTCTGGTGCGAGACGCGCGCGCCAGCCCCGCGGCCACTGAACACCGCGCCCGCGCCGCGCACCCCGCCCTCCCACAGCGTGTTCTTTACCTGCGTTTACACTTACGCACCTTAGGGGTGATAGCATACAGAAGCAGGGGATTATCAGCTTCTTTAACTTGATGTCTTTATTGTTGTTGCCATAAGGGTGATAATATAAAGAAGCAGATTGTCGGCGCCGGAAATATGCTTCTTTACTTTATCATCCTAGGACAACTAATTAAAACATGAGTTTCATTAGTTCATAGAATGGTTTTCCAACTTTCAAATACATTTTATTTATTTGATAATTTCATAAGATTTCTATAATTAATAATGCAGCCAATGTTCTAATTTAACGTCGTATTGTAGTGACTATAACAAAATAACAGATAAAAAATAACTAGGAAACAACGATTTTACTTTGATAGCTTATGTGTAATTGTTTTACACTCATACAAAGTTCGACGGGCAAGTCCATTTAAAAGTATTTATTATTTATTAAAAATCAATATCATAACAATTTCCTTAAGCAAATTTATGTAAACACTTACTAAAATAAATTTAAGGATATGAAAACAATACACAATCGATATCTAAATAGAAATTGTGTTAGCTTTATTTTTCAAAACGTCCGGATTCAATTCCCGAGCTGAGTACACCGAGAGTACACCGCCGAGTTATAAAATATGTATGAATGCAGTTTTTCTTATTACTAAAATCGATGACATGGTTCCTAAGAAGAGATTGTCGCATGTCTTATAGTTTCAGACTTTCCCATACTGACTGATCTAAATGTGCTATCCTGTATAATGTCATCCATATAAATTGACAGTCTCACCCCTCTCAACGGGTAGTTAGAAGCGGCGTTGCTGTTGAATCCCGCGGCCGCGCCCCCGTTGTCTGTCGTGAACAACACGATGGAGTCCTGCAGCATCCCGTGGGTCTGTAGCGCCTCCACTACCTTCCCCACAGACTCGTCCAGCTTCAATAGCACGGCTGGAGATTACCAACACTAAGTTAGCTAAGTTTATCTTCAGGTTGAAGTGGTCAAATCCATAATTTTAATACAAAGAACAGAATCGTTGATAAGATTGGTGCCTTCTTCGCCGGATTCCAAGCTGGTCGGATTCTAAGTTCGTCGGATTCCAAATTCGTCGGATTATAAGTTTGTCGCTGTACATACACTCATGTTCGATTTGTTAACTTGAATTAGGAACTAATCTCATGTTCATAAACTTGGGTGCTCGCAATCATGGATAGGTAGGCTAGGTGGTGCATTAAAATATTTTATTTATTTTTATAGTACATTTATAATTGAAATCATTAAGAGGGGGCCTACAGCAAATCACTAATCGTAGATTTGATTTTAATCATGTCAGATCAAATTCATGTTCTAAGCTTGTCATCTGTATACATATTTATGTCTATGACCGTACATAAACCGACAAGTTTAGAGTCCGACGAACTTGGAATTCGACGAGTTTGGAATCACCACCAGTAAGCCGCCACCGGTGGCGATCGGGAAGTTTTTTTAAATATCTTCCCATTTGCCACCGGCGGTGGCGTTGCAGGCGGTGGCAAATAGGAATGACCCAATCCGACGAGTTTGGAATCTGACAAACTTGGAATCCAATCCTTGGAAACCAATCGTTGATAATGAACAGAAAAGTGAATGTCAAATACAAGATATGTCGAATTAGCAAATACAAGTGAAGTGCCTATTCATACATATAACTATACTAGCTGCACCGGGCAAATATACCTCCGGGGTGTATTGGCCCAAGTGTCAAAATGTCCAAGGGTCTAAATGTCCAGATGCCATTAAAACCACAGGTTAATTTGGCGCGAGTGTTAAATTGTTCAGGACGTCATAATGTCCAGACGCCACAACGTCCACTGGTCAATTTGGCCCGAGTGTTGAATTGTCCGGGAGGTCAAAATGTCCAGATGCCACAAAGGCCATTGGTCAATTAGGGCCGAGTGTAGAATTGTCCAGGAGATCATAATGTCCAGATGCCACAAAGACCACTGGTCAATAATAATTATTATTAATAATAATAAACACTCACACCAATTATCTAGGTAGACCAAAGTAAGCATCATTAAGAGCTTCTTGTGATCTTGTGTTATGGATAAAAAAACTTAAGACGTTTTGGCAACTGGACATTATGACAATTAGGTGATTCGGCAATTAGGAATTTTGACAACTGGAGGTTGTGTTCACTGGGCATTTTGGCAGTTAGACATTTCGGTAATCGGGCGTTTTTTCATTTGGTTGTTTTGACCAACAGACATTTTGGCAACTGGGTATTGTGTCCTTGGACGTTTTGACATTTGGACATATAGATATTTGGGCCAATACACCCCGGAGGCGCACATATATTTGCAATGTCCGCAAAGAAAAAACTATTCAATCCAGAAAGGTTCGCGGGCGTAAGAAGAACAGCTTACCAACGTTTATCACACTCGAATAAATACTTTAGGAAAGCATAGAGAATGAACATTTATTTTTATTTATAAAAATAGCACTAGTGGTCGCCCGTGGCTCCACCCGCGTGGGATCAGCTGTCGCACCAAAAAGCATATATCCTATGTCCTTCCCAGGGTTTCAAACTACCTTCAAACCGAGTTTTTACTAAATCTTTCAGCGGTTTAAAGGTTTAAGACAGACACGAGTTACTTCCACATTTATAATATTACTTTCCTATGGTTGTATTAAAAAAAGGTATGGTTGTCACCAGCTCGTAATGGGCCAGCGCAAACTCCTCACGTGGTTCTCCCATGTAGGACGGCCTGTGCCCAGCAGTGGGATTATACCTGCAAAAGGTTAATACCTGCAAACTTCTGTCGCTGTTTGTCCTTGATGTGTGAAAATTTTTCGATCACGTCTTCGGGTGCTCGAATAGGCTCGTAAGGGTTCCCGCTGTGCACGGCCGAGTGCGCCACCATCAGGAACAACGGGCAAGTTTTATTATGATTTCTTATTAACTGAAAACGACAAACATTGATAATAATAATAACACTTGGCAGTTGCCCGTGCCTTTTTACCAGGAAAGATCCTGAGATATGAAATATATAAAAACATAATAATAATAATAATAAGACGGACTGACGACTAACTTAACTCCGCAAAAGTTCACCTAAATTAAATTATACAATTCCATTGAATTGAATTAGAATCAAACTGTAACTATTTTAGTGTTCTACCTCATTATCACGAGCCTATATACATGAAAACCGCATACTCTTCTAACAGGTTGCAAGTATGCTAGTTTGCAGCCTTTACAAAAAAGCTTTGTCGACCAGCACGCGTAGCACAAGGAGCACGAGAAGCTCGAGAAACGGTTTTGTCTACACCGTAATGTCATTTTTGTCGGGCTAAGGTAAGACGAGGCCCGACAAAAAGCACGCGTAGTGCTGGGAAGATAATTGATTTATTTTATATATTATTATGATCTTGAGGAGCTCGATGGCGTAGTGGTTGGAGCGCACTTGTTTCGATTACGAAATCAAAGCAAATGACGCCATGGCCGATCCTTGAATGGATCAATCAAACTTTGTGATCTTTAGCCCCTGTTTCGGAAGGCACGTTAAGCCGTTGGTATTAGTTGGAACTGCAACCAGTGTGGTGGTGTTTCTCCCAAGTATTTATTTCGGATCATGGCATCCGCAGAATATAGACAGTAAGCCCCTGTTATGACACTATAGTGAGTCCTTTTTTGTATCCTGATATAGATATAATATAGTTTATTATTCTTTAATTTTATTTAAACATTATTATAAATTTGAAATAAAACCAAATTACCGGATTTAACTTAAGCGTTTATTTAGATCTTAAACACTAGTTAAATCCGGTAAGGATAAATGGCTTCATGGTCAACTGATCCCACATAAAAATCACCCGCGGGCTAAATGACCCCTTTCTGTTTAAATGTTTAAAAATATGTGAGGACATAGAAAATTCCTAGTTTAGATATTTTTACAATATAGGTACGCTAATTTTAAGTAAATGTTAGTACAATTTAATTATTTGGTGAATAAGTGCCATTTTTCTGTTATATTCTATTCTATTCTATGTAGGAAGGCTAGTGTCCAGAAGCAGGACGTATATAGGCTGGCGATGATGTAAGATCTTACCCTGACAGCTTCTTCAGTGTAGACATCAGTCGCATATTTCCCGAACAAATCGTGCGAAACTATTTCTGAATCTGAAATATAAGAAACACTAATTAATGTTTATCCGTATCCTTTTGGGGTGAATTGATTCGTGTTGTCTTCATTGTATTCAGAATAGAAACTTGGCTACAAAGGGTGCGTACAGCTTGCAGAAAACTTCTAGATCGCTCTGACCTCTGATTCACCGCGCACTATCAAAAAATATTTAAACAGGAGTAGGTTTTAATTTTTGTTTGAATATTTTTTTTCACAATTTTTAGTGATAACTTTTGAAGGTCAAAGCTAGATGAGTGACCTTGAGCTTAATTTGATTTCTACTATCGTATCATTTCACTAAAAATTCATAGGAAAGCAAAAATCCGAAATTTCGCATATGTAGACGACTTCATTTTTTTTAAAATAGATCGAACTAAAACTGACTTTGAGGATGTAAATAATGCCATTTCAAAAGTGCTATCCTGGTTTGAAAATAATAATTTATTGTTAAATTCAAAGAAAACTAAGTGTATTAAATTTACTTTACCAAATGTAAGGCAGGTTAGTACTCATGTTGAAATCAATAAAGAAACTATTGAATGTGTTGACTCTACAGTATTTTTGGGAATTAAGTTAGATTCTCGTTTACAATGGTATCCTCATATCTCGTCCCTATCTAAAAGACTTAGTTCAGCTGCTTATGCTGTTAAAAAAATTAGGTCTTTGTGTGATGTTGAAACAGCAAGACTTGTTTACTTTGGTTACTTCCACAGTGTTATGTCATATGGCTTGTTATTGTGGGGCACAGCAGCCGACATTGAAGATATTTTTATTTTACAAAAAAGGGCTGTGTGTGCTATTTACAGACTCAAGCCACGTGATACACTGAGGGATTTATTTAAAGAAATTAATATTTTGACCGTTGCTTCTCAATATATATATGAGAACATAATTTATGTTCACAAATATAAACATACCTTTTCAAAACATAGTGATATTCATAACTTAAACACTAGATATAAAAATAAACTTGCTGTTCCAAGTTTTAGACTTCACAAGATAAGTCGCTCATTCATGGGGAAATGTATACACATTTATAACAAAGTCCCACCAAATGTAACTGAACTGCCTTTTCACAAACTTAAGTTATATGTGAAACAAACTTTAATGAAAAAAGGCTACTATAAGGTCCAAGAATATTTAGATGATAAGAATGCATGGACACATTAAAATTTTAAAATGTTTTATATATTTATTTACGAGTATTGTGACTATTAATCTCTGTAACCTATACTGTGATTGTGCACTGTCAGATAGCCTGAAAATAACGATATTATTTTTGACATTGGGTACCTTTCTTGGTACGTTGACTTACCTTCTCTTCTAATTTTCATTTTTTTTTTCGCTGGGCGGCATTGCACTGCTCAAGGTTAAACTTTTGTAACTACAAACATTGTAATTTAATATTTGAAAAGAGTGACTACACGAGTTTGTTGCCGGAATCTTCTCGGTAGTTCAACTTTTGGAACCGGTGTAAATTCAGACATGACAGACGGAGAGACTTGACGTTGTTAGTTAATATATTTTTTGTAATAGTTATAAGAATGTGTTTGACGATTTAAAAGTGCTTCTTTGTGGCCTATTTAAATAAAATATTTTTTCTTTCTTTCTTTCCCAGTTTTTTTAATTTAAAAACCAAACTACCCAATGGATTTTCAAAAAATTTATGGGACCAAATGGGAATTATTCCGCATCGAACAAAAAAAGACTCATCAATATTGGTTCACCCAGTCAAAAGTTCTGAGGTAACAAACATAAAAAAAATTAAAAAAAAACATACAGACGAATTGATAACCTCCTCCTTTTTTTGAAGTCGGTTAAAAATAATATGAACCGGCAGAACAACTACGCAATACAGCGCGATGCAACTTCAGAGCGAACTAGATTTTTGGCGGGAGCTTTACCTATAAGATCCTTTAAAATAACAGAAAAATGTTTTTTTATGTCAATTAAGTAGATCACTTAAAGCAGTGTTCTAGCTGCACTAGATGTCTTCTAATTTGGTCTCTTCTTACCGCTTCACATCAGGTGATGTTGACTAATTTTGCCATACTTTGTATATAAAAACAACACTTACAATATGTGTCCTATCATATGCCCAGTAATTACTCTGGCTTCAGAGATTTGACCACAATCACACCTGATGTTAAGTAATGATATGGCCTACGATGATACATGTTTACCTAGAAGGTGCCTATTCATTCTAGCCTTTAACACGTCCAAATTGTAGGTTTCGGGAAACAGATTGGCAGGCACAGAGTTCCACTCCTTGACAGTTCGTATCAGAAAAAACTTGGCGAAATGCTTTGTGCCCTTATTAAATAAGGGTGAAATGCCATTCTCTTGTCCATCGATGGTAACAGGGAGCTGGTGGACTTAATTCGAGTAATTTCCTCGCACACTCCTCGGAGTGTATAATTCACGTTTCAAGTGTATTCAAGTATATAATTCATAAAGAAATATTGCAAAAATAGTATGTCTCAGATCAATAGTTACACAGATATTGGTATGTTTGATGTGTTGCGGCGTAACGTCCAAATACGCTCCATAGAAAATCTACGGAACAGGTGACGTCACATGTTCCTGTATTACTAAGAACTATTAAATATGTATGTTTTTATTCATGGTTGTCATAAAAATAGTTGTTTTATTTGATGTCAGCAATCTAATAAGATTACAATTTTTGATGAATTTTGGAAAAAAATGTAAATTTTTATAAATTTTCTAAACTGTACAAATTAAATAAAATTGTTTAAATTGAACCTAGCGTATATTTTCCGAATTTGTGAAAAATAGCGCCATATTCAAACTTAGGCAACATCGCAACTGCGCATGTTTTTTTATCTGTGACAATGTTCAAGACAAGTTCAAGATATTTGCTGCGACCTGTACTTATTTGAAAATAAGGTACATCATAAAAAAAAATAACCTATTTTTGCAAATCTAATTTTATATCTTTTATGAATCAATTATGTTAGGTTGAATAGTGAATACATCCCATTAATAGTTGGTATGTCACTAGAATAGTCCTTACCTCGTCTGAAGTCGAAGCCCCAAGAGCCTCTTTCCACGTTGGTGTGGTCGTACATGTCTATTTTTCCCGTAATAAAGCCAGTGTGAGTGTCGAATCTGAATAGTGAAACATAGTAAGATTATAAACGGATCTTCTCGTTAATTTACTGTGCCTTGGACGGTTCCATAGGCAATATAGCCATACAAACAGCACGGTTTGTCTCTACGGCATGTTTTCGGTGTGTATTTATTACACATGCCGTGTAAACGCCATACAATTATGATACAGAGAATTCAAAGTTTTGTAAAACAAACTTTCGAGAGACATACATAGGGCATAGTGGGGAATTTTCGTTGCTGCCTGTATGCAAAGAGGTGAAATATGAAAATGACCATTCTATTTGTATGGTTGTGGAAGGTTATATAGGCATATAAAAAGACATGTTTTTAGGTGTGTTTCATCTAAAAAGTGCCGTGTAAATGACAAAAAAATTCAATACATTACAAAACAGTGCAGTTTGAGATTGTAGACGCTTTCTTTTGATTTTTGTTGGGTGAGTAGTGCTACGAATGTCTATAGGCTGTGGTAGTCGCTTAGCCATTAGCATCAGGTGGGCCGTACATTGTTTGCCACCCTAGAACATGATTTTTTTTTCTGGGCTTAGGAAATTTAAAAAAACCATAAAAATCTTACCCACGTTGCTTCGGCAAATAAGCCCTTTTGTAGCTCCCAAGGTGCCATTTGCCGACGAGGTGCGTCTTGTAGCCTACCTCCTTCAGATATTGCGGCAGGATCTTCTCTGACAACGGCAAGCCGCGAGGTTCTGATCCGTATATTACTCCATGTTGCATACCTAGAACGACAATATATCCGGTGATGTTAAAGGACTTTAAATTGAGCATAATCAATTAATTTTACTTGTATTTTATTTACGTTGCACCCAAACATTTTTAAAGTGTCAATGTGCAGGGTCGTTTGCTAGTTGCACTACGAAAGCTACCTTTATCACTAACGCATTAAGAGTGCGCCTAAAGCTAGAAAAAAAATCAAATTTCACCCGCACCCCCCGCATCGCGAGGCACGATTGCAGTGTGTTGTCAATCAAGCTCGTCTAGTCACCTGCCGACGTCATAACATAGTATACGCAAAATATTCACACGAAAGCAACAGTAGCTTCTTAGGAGTAAATGTAATGCATTTCTAGTCTATAATATTAATTATATTGGCTCAATTTAATATTAAAGTTTAGATTTTTATTGTTACTAGGGGTCAAAATTAGACTAAATTTTCGTCAAGGCGACAAACAGTTATTTTCCTAATTCAACAATTTTTTTCAAATTAAAAATATCTTAAATCGTTGTGAACTTAACATCTAAGTCTTGTTTGATTTTCTCTAATGAAATATAATGTATCCTTGTACTATTTATTTTCGCATACATATCAACTATCTGCATATATATTTTTTGTAAATGGTGCAACATACTAAAATCATATCTAATTGCAAATCAATGCGGGTAATTTATTTGTGGGTGCTCTTGAATTAGATGTAGTTGGCACATTAAGAGAAATAAAGATATGTCACTCATCTGGAAAAGTTATAGATACGCTAAAGAATTTAATGAACAATCTAAAACATAGAAATTTAAATGGTACTATTTACTTTTAAAAATGAAATCATATTTCGTTCAAAATTTACGTTTCCATCTACTGTACTCAATATTGCTGCTACATCAGTATAAACTGAATCATTGTAACATTAATAGCTATGCAGATGATAGTACAGTGCATGCTATAGATATTACGGTTGCCCAGGGGCGGGGCGCATTGAAACCGAGAAAGAGAGAATGAATATTATCCTCGAGCTTAACAGACAGGGTTTTTGTGTTAGTTAAACCTTATTATGTCTAAACGGGGTTCAAATAATCTTGTTGAGTTTATTGCTAAAAACCACAAGTATGCGCTTTCACAACTAAAATCAAAATCAAAGAAACGACGAGGTGCATTGATTTTTCACGGCTGACCAAGTATATCTGCTTTGTAACAAAGGACTGATCTTGCGTGGAATATAACTCGCACCTGTTGGATTACACTCTACTAAGTATATGCACTGGAAAGATTGCAGTGTTCGTGCTGCCCATATAATTAGTGATGTAGAGGTCACAAGCACAATTGAGCCTCTAAAATTGCTTCGACACATTGTGACGCTTATGAGAAGCGCCTTCTATTGGGTATAATAATGAAGAGTGCTTTGATGAGCTTTTAGACCTTATCTCAGCTTCCTTTTTCCTACTCAAGAGCACGCGTACCAGTTTTCGGTGTAATCAATTCTGTTGTAATAACTGTTTCCACTCCAACATCACTCATGAAGACGTTTAGTGACTTGTTTCTTTGTCGTTCTTCCAAAACATGGAATTCTTAGTAGCTGTCTGCGCTTAAAAACTCTTCTAATCGCTTCACATGTGTTGGTGTTGAATCATTTGTCATGTTTTTTTAAAACGTATCAGTAAGCTTGAAACATTGATGTAACCGGGCACATATAACGAGATGCTCACTAATATTGGTCAGAGAGACATTAAAATTTACACCTAAGAGTGAAATAGAACATTTGATAAAGTTTCTTAGAACCTTCCTTCCTGTGGAAATGGAAATATTAGTGGTGAAAATTATTTAAGACATTTTTTTTCAATCACATATGTACAAACAAAAAATAATCTCACACCGGCGACACTGCCCTGCACTAAGTACGTTTAACAGTGCAACGCCACGCCGCCTTTACTTTCTGGACCGTGGCGCGGACCTCTATACTAAATGACCTCTATACTAAATACCAAAAAAAATTTTTTAGCCTATCGATCCTACTTCGTATGGATCAAAACACTTAAGGGATTTGGTAGATGGGCGCCTCGAACGCATTTTTAATCGGATTTTTCCCCTTATCGCATCTTGCCACTATCGTGTTTTATCACGTGTGCTTTATGTATAATTGTATTTTTTCCTAAAGGTAATTTGCCTTACAGCATGTTGTCTGATTCGCTTTTTGGTCTATAACTAATTTGCCTAACAGCATAGTCTTATATGCTTTTTGCCCTACTGTAAATTGAAAGATTGCAATTTGTTTTTCTCTTTACGTGTATCACTCTCAAAATATAATAAATGTTTAAAAACAGTTAGGCTATTAAAGTTACTTTTCATGAAAATAAAAAATCCTACCAATACAAAATATGTTCGAGGCACCCACCTACCAAACCATTTAAGGTATGTGTACTAGAAATAAATATCATAAATCGCCACAAACATTTTTCATAGATTTTGTACTGAAATTGCTAAATGAACTCGTAATATTCTGTCGACAACTTTCGACACAGCTGGTGAACCCGAACCACTTTTAGTCCATGTCCTTTCTATAAAATAGTGTAGCCAATGTTGTGTTATTTCATACGAATGTCATAAAATTATCGAATGAATAAGATGTTTTTGAAAGTGGCAAACTATTTCTATGAACAAATATATTACATTTACTATTATTATACTCTTTATATCCGGCCAGACGCGAATACCACTACGTCAACGGAGCATTAGGTATATCCTACTAATTTCTTCACCGCTTTCTATCCTTCATTTTAACGATTTTATAGCAAAATTTATCTCGCCATTTATTTATTGAATATAACATCTCTAGTGATCCATAACAAATAAACTTTAACTAGCATATATTATGAAAGACACTATAATGTATTTTTGTTTTAAAAAATCTTATAGTAGATACCATATTTTTTTACTACAGAATTCACTTTATTAAGATTTTTTCATCAGGTGTAGTTGTGGTGATATTAAACCGATGCTGATCTGAAAAACATTGTTATTATTAAATTGTAATAAAGTTTATTATGCCATAGGTGAATAGCATAAACCCTTACGGTGTTCGATTCTCCAATTGCATATTGATAACTGCCCTATAATATTGTGATTTTTATAATTGCCTATGAAAATGTCTTCCGAAAAAGTTTTATTACAAATAAATCAAATACGAGTAAGTCACTAAGAAACACAAAGCATGATTTTATTTTACATATACTACGCCTCCTGAGATTGCACAGACAATGCGATTTCTGCTCAATGTACATAAAAATATGGTCCATATCAACAATTAAAAAGTGAGTAAACAAAAAACTTGAGTTTGACACCTAGCCGTCATTTGAATTTTCAGTTTCATTTTATAGCATTTTATTTTAATAATTATGAAAAATATCAATTTACAACGATTCATTAAACTTTTTAAGCAATAGTTTTAAAATATATGTACAATATTATGGTTTTTAAGTTATAAACTACAAATTATTCGCGAGAATATTGCCGAGGGCGCGCGAGAATGCAGAAACATAGTCTTCCCGTCTCAATGGAGCACCCGCGAGTGAAACAAAACAAATATCATGCGGCCTACCATTCGACTGACAAAGACGGACGATGACGTTTAGCGCGGAAGGAAAATGGAGTATGCGCCAATATAGTTTTTTATTAATTACTTGCAAACCATAACATATATTGAAAAATCGCTAGTAGAAGCCCTCGGAAACATGGTGACTCACATATTTATCAATTTTAACTGTTGTGAAGTAATGTAATTTGGACAATAAATTGAATCTCGTTGAAAGTCAGAGGTATCTTTGTGATTTTTTTCTATCGAGAAAATTTTATAATTCATGTTTTTGCTCTGACACAACCCTCACAAATATAATGTAATTACCATATTTAAAATTTCAGCTCATTTGGATTTGATTTAATATGATTAAAATCAAATCTACGATTAGTGATTTGCTTTATGCCCCCTCTTAAAGGCGGTCTCAGGGTTACGCCTGATGTGCTGTCTGTACATACCACCGCCTTTCCTCTTTCCGCCGTGAACAGTTCGCTGTATTTCCGATTAAAGGAAAAGGTAGCCAGTGTATTTACTGGGCATGGAAGTCATTTCATCTTTCACCTATAAACACTTGCAATAACAAGGGAAAATCAAAGTAATTTGTTCTTGTTATTGCAGGCGCATCCTTGTTATTGTATTCTAGAATACCAAGTGATTTTTTCCTTGTTTTAGCAGGTGTCTATAGGTGATGGCAGCCACTTATCACCAGGTGTGACCTGTTCAGCGCGTCCAGGCACGCAAAAATTATCGCAATATCATTTTCTGACTTTAGGTAGAAAACAACTTAGTATAAATAAACCAAGATTACATAATCTAATGTCCTGTTTTTATTTCAACTGTATTTCGCTATCATTTATTTGTTTATTTTTATCGGTAACCACCGCGTCCTGCCTGCAGACGGTTCGCCGCCAATTATATCATTACTTGTGTACCGCACCCACCTTCCGCTTGGCGGTTACTTTACCCTTGATAAGGTCAGGTGACAACCAACTGACCGGTAAAACTTGTAGAAAGTAACTTACCAAAAATTTTGTCTTATACAGGTAATGAACACCTTCTCTTTATATTAGCCTATAGTTATTTCTGTTAGATTTAAAGTGCTGATTCACTACGTTAAACTACGTTCAGAATCCTGATGAGTTTGGGGCCTAGAGTGAGCAAAATAACAAAAAAATGAATCACCTTCAAGGATGTAGGTATGTTTAGGATGACCACGAGCCAAATGATACTAAATTGTTTTGACGTGTTCTAGTTCATTGTTGATTTCAGACGTTTAGTACCTAAATAATTTTTTTCGTGCTTGTTGGTGCTTAGCGTGTAACTTAAGAAGATGCATTTTACACTCGTACAGCATTAGAATTGGCTTTTATTTCACATTTATTTTTGATCACTTTGAGCTCAGATGATTCTGATGCTGACCTAAGTCCGTTGCAATAAGAGTCATGTTTGAACTGACGTGTTACGTTTGATATGCGGCCAAAGTAACCGGTATAGGGGCCTTAGAGAAAGACCTTTATTAGTCCTGGCTGAGCACATCCTAAAACTTAAATTTATGATATAAAATGAAAATTTTAAGTAGCCGGGGGCTATTCATTAAACATCTATCTAACACAATCCCATTGAGACTATTCTTATGAGCCCAAACTTGCTATATCTGCTGTAAGTTTCTGAAGAATTGCAGAACAGTATTTGATGGTACAGGATCAGCTCAAGGTTAGCATGTCTTGGATATACCACTGAAGTAACATTTAACCAAATTTCAAATCAATAGGATCCGTAAAAGTTAGTAAGAACCTTTTGTCAAGAGGCAATGAGGTGATAGTTATTAAACGCTTGAACAAATCTTCATAAATTATACCATCTCGACCACATTAGCTTACAAACAACAAGAAAACGAATCAAAATAGGTCCATTCGCTTAGAAGCTACGATGCCAATTTACAGATACACAGACAGATACGTCAAATTTAAAACACCCATCTTTTTCGTCGAGGGTTAAAAATAGGTGCTTGGATAAAAAAAAATGAGATTTGACATCTTTGAAGAGCATGATTTTTGGCAACGATATTGGATATGTTGTATAATAAACTATTACAAATTCTAGACCTTGACTTATTTAACTTGGCTTGGCTTCTATTCATAGATGTGTAGATTTTATTGATAATATTCATTTCTTTGTACTTTTATTGTATGTAAATCTTACATTCCTGGGATGCGCGAGATGTTTTAATATTTCGTGTCTACACTGTTTATTATTTTGTATGGCTCACTGTACATTTGTTCAGATAACTACATGTGTTAATCTGCAATTAGCTTTCTATCACTATAAGTAACTACATCATGTGTATGTCAGCTGATGATTCACAGAATAAAATAAAACAAATAAATATAAAATTTGGTAAGCTATTTATAAATACAAAATTAAAAATTTTAAGTAGCCCCCGGCGTCATTAATCATCTATCTAACACCATCTCATTTAGACTATTCATAAGAGCCCAAACACGCTATATCTGCTGTAACTTTCTGAAAAATTAAGCATTTCATAGACTTTTTGATGGTATAGGATCAGCTCAAAATTAGTATGTCATGGGAATTTTACTGAAGTGACAGTACACTAAATTTGAAATCAATCGGATCTGTACAAGTTAGTAAAATCCTATTATCAAGTAGAAAATGAGCTGATAGTCATCAAACTCCTGAACTAATCTTCATAAATTATAGCTAAGAACCATCGTAGTCACATCAGCTTTCAAACAAAAAAAACCGAATCCAAATCGGTCCATTTGTTTAGCCGCTACGATGCCACAGACAGACACACAGATACACAGACAGACACGTCAAACTTTTAACACCCCTCTTTTTTCGTCGAGGGTTAAAAGTTCAATGTCACTTACCAGTGTGTATAGGGTATTTCCCGGTCATGAGGGCGGAGCGCGAGGGCGTACAGATGGGGGTGACGTAGTGTTGTTGTAATGCCAGCCCGGCGTACGCCAGCGAGTCGATGTTCGGCGTCAGGATCTCATTGGACCCGTGGAAGCTCACATCGTCCCAACCCTTTGTCAACAAATGGTCGAGTGAAACAATACGTACAATGCAATTTAAAATTGTGCTATATTAAACTTTCAAAAAGCACAGGTGCACTTTACAAATCAGTATATTTTTTTTCTACAATGTATACAAAGGTATATTATTAAACTGAAATGAAGTGTTAAGTTATACATAGTTGCGAGGAGTTATGCAGCCTAGAAAGATAATAATTTTAAATGAATATATAAGTAATATTAAAAACGTACGTCATACATAATAAATGTATTTAGATTTGTATTTATCATTATTATTATGGAATTTTGAGTGGATACTATTAAATCATACAAAAAGTAAGAGACTCAAAATTTATAAGAACTTGTTTACTTAAGAAAATAATACATTTTGTCTGTTTTGTGGGTACTTCACAAATTACACATATAATAAGTTACCTCCTTACTTAATTCACAAGTAGAAAAATACAAAACGCATAAGTAAAATATCTACTTATTAGAGAATTTATTCTAGAAAAACGGCATTTTTTCATATTCACTGATAAACTAATTCAATGCAGTATCTTTTTTACTATATAATATAACCTTTTTATAAATATCTTCCCCGAACACCCTACGTACCTACTAGTTTCATCACAATCTGATGATGGTTTCTGAACGTAGAGGAGGCAAACATACAAGCATAGATTTTTATTTATATAGATTTGGGAAATAAAATAACCAACTTTATTTAAAAAACGTAAAATTACAGTTACAGTGTTGCATTTTTACGTTTTGTTGGTTCGACTCCTGGTTGATATAGAAATTCTTTAAATTCGTATTTTTGAAAATTAATTATGGTGACCATGTAAGGAAATTTCCCGTGTAATCAATATTTAAAGATATTTAAAGCTAAAGGATATATTTTTGCCAAGGAAATGAGAAAATACCTGAAAGTATTTTTTCTTTTAGACAAGAGATTGAATGAATAACAGAATTATAAAGAAATGTCAATAATTAAATTTTTAGTAAAATCCATACTTTAGGTTCTCTTACTGTATACATATACCTATACAACATGTTATTGAAATTTTGCATAAGAATAAAAATTCGTATAATTTAAAAATAACTTTGTTTTTAAAACGCACTACCTACGAGAGATTTTGTAACGAGGAAGTTTTTAAAAGACCAATATTAAACACCAGCTATTAGGGTAACCATATTACACGAATGGTCTTAAGTTTTTAGTGAGTTCCACTAACCAAGTCATCGGCAACGATGAGCACAATGTTGGGCGGGCTGGCAGCGGCGCCCGCGCATACCGCGCACAACACTACCGCGAGCCACATACTGCCGCCGCGTCGCGCGATACATTGATTCCACGCCTTCACGGAGCTATTACTTAACGCGTTACGGGACTGGGCTATCGGAGTCGTAGTAACGGGGCTTTAATGATTTGCTTGACACCTAGTCGTGTGAAAAAAACACATTTCAAGTACATAAGCTACTATTTTTCTCAAAGCCCACCAAAAGCCACGAAAGCTGTCATGGACAACAATAGCGAAGTTTGAAATATATGACTTTGTATCATACTCACTTTTTGATGCAATTGTTTTAAATTAAATTTGTTGATATTATTTGTATTTCATTAATTAAATTATAATTATAGTCCTATGATAGAGATATTTGCTGTGCTCGAAATGAGTAGTTTTGTTGTAAAGATTTTATAAATCTTGTCAATTGTGATTGTAGTTGTACACTAAATTTGTAAATAAACAATTTTAATTTTTCATTGTATTTTTGTTACATATAAACTGTTTTTTCTATTTTATCATATATTAGGTTCCGCAGGATTCATCAACAATTCAGTGTGCACATTTAGATAAATACTTACCTAATTACTATGTTCCAGAGATTTGCAATACAATCGATGATAAACTATCGACATTGTGATTATATGCGATGATAACAAGAAGTGTGCCAGGAATTAAATTGTTCTTCAAGCATTTTTATTTGTTGTTATGCGCATTTCTATTGTTAAGTAGGTTATATTAAGTCGAGGTTAAAAAGATAAGGATGTACCACAATTATTAGATAACTTTTTTTCAATTTCTATTCAAAAATAGTTAAACTAATTTAGATAGGCAACCATAATTTTGATTGTCAAGTAAATTACATATACATTTGTTTCTTCTTTTACATCTTTATTCTTTATAAGGTGGGTAAAGCAGCTTCAAAAAATGTCATAGCATGGACTAATGAGGCAGAATGTATTCATCAATTTGCTGACTGTACAATTAGTCAACTTCCTGGCATAGATTTGGTTTTCCTTCTTACACATTATACCACATTATACACTACCACTTACCACATTATACACTATTCACATTATACCTTATATTATGCGAACAGAAAAAGGCATCTGTTTAATATTTCATGATGTAGTTGTTACAAATATTAAAAAGGGCTGAAGTAGTTTCTTTTTGTTATAAGTGGCAACTTTTTCGATAGTCGCACCATCGCTATATTCCTCAGATAAGTTGGTGACACTGTATCTTATGTATAGTATCTTTGAACATAATGCGTATTTAAATGTCGTCACTAGTGGGTAACACGCGAGGCTATTGACATTTCCCGTTACGTTACTGATAGCGGCCACATTATGTTACACAATTACTGTTTAGTCCCAGTTCTTTTACACAGGCAAGCCACACATGCCAGAAGCCCAGACACAATCTGCCTTATTGATTAATAAAAAAATATAAATTGAAAATTTGATGTAACCCCCGGCCTCATTAATCATCTATCTAACACTAACTCACTGAGACTATTCTTATGAGCCCAAAGCACGCTATATCTGCTGTAAGCTTCTGAAGAATTAAGCATCCCGCAGACTTTTTGATGGTATACGATCAGCATATGGTTAGTATGTCATGGGAATGTCACCGAATTGACAGTACACCCAATTTCAAATCAATCGGATCTGTGTAAGTTAGTAAAACCATTTTGTCATTTAGAAAATGAGCTGATAGTCATTAAACGCCTGAACTAATCTTCATGAATCATAGCTAAGTACCATTATAATCAGGTCAGCTCTTAACAAAATATAAACAAATCAAAATCGGTCCGTTCGTTTAGGAGCTACGATGACACAGAGAGACACATAGATACACAGACAGACACGTCAAGCTTACAACACCCCTCTTTTCTGTCGGGTTTGATAAAAATGTTACTCCTTGGATGATCGTTTAGAGTGTAAGTGGTCATAAAAAGCCCTTAAACCTATAAATCACACGAAAAGTCTTCAGTACAACACGATCTGCCTAGGCCTCCAATTGAGCCGACCATCAACACGCCGAGATGTTAAACGTTGAGTATTTCTAGTTCAATTAACTATCAACCTGCCTAGATTATGATGCACATTACCTACTTTAGTTGCAAATGGTTATTGTGAGGAATAAATGATTTATTATTATTAATATTTAATTGGATGCCGGTGTTTATTGAACGGCCTAAGCATCCAATCAACTGGCTAATTTAACCAGATGGCTGCGACATTATACACATATAAATAAAAATTATATACGACCTTTGCCAATTGTAATATTTAACGTCCTTTAATTTTATAAATAATGTACGTACATAAATAAAGTGACTACTCAATAGCGATGATTTAGGATGAATGTTACATAATAATACCGGTTAACAAGCATGGTTAACGAAACGACGCTGTTTTTGTGGACACAAAACTAGTTTTTCGTGTTTTCTATTTTCGTATAGATACTCAGAGGCATAAGATGTTTTGAGCGATCGTTTCCAATTGGAAAACAAACCTACTTTCGCATGCACAGTAGTCAGATTAGTTTGCCGAAAAAAAAACTTGTTTACCTTGTATAAGAAATTTTTTGATAGATGGTGTTTTGTCAGGATGTCAAAGAAAAAAGCACAATCATATTGATAAAAGAGTTCAGCATTTTATTTATCTTTTTAATGAAATGCAGCAGCACTGCTGTTGTAATTATAGAGAAATGGCTAAACTAGAAAATAAGAAACATGTCCTGGCGCTATCATCAGATCTAACTACGGCATTGGAGTATCGCACCGATATAGTGAGCTTGTCCGCAAATAAAAGAGAAAAAAAGCGAGTTACTGCTTGCTCCAAAATGAACATAATAAAATAACTTTATCCTTAATTCTATTTTCAACATTTTAATGTTTGAAATATATTTATAAAATATCTAAGCTAGAAAAAAAATACGACAAACTTCAGAACTGCCTTTTTTATATCGGCGGTAAGGATCACGGGTCATTTCATAAAGCTGGTGGGCAATTTTGGTATTAACGTTAGACAATTAAAACTTTTCCTCAATTAGGGGCTGAAATATATTCTGGCGGTGCGTTATAATAAGTGTCGTCTACCCTCACAATGTCGAAAATATAATAAATCTCAAAATTTTTATTTCTCAAATTAATTTTAAAAACATTTAATTATGAATGAATGACATTTGTATCAAATGTAGTTTTAAGCTATACTATATAAGCTATATAGCTATAGTTAACGAACACGTGACACACAACTCCAATAAATAAAACAGTAAAGTAGAAACCATTCAGTTTATTTATGAATCATGTAAATTACAGTCCATTAACTTGTACCTATCACACACAACGCTTACGGACGAACAGAAACGCATTGAGACAAAATGATAATAGATCTACGAGGCGCCTCATGCTGCGGTACAAGCTACTGCTGTTTCGAGACTTTCGAGCCGAATCTAACCACAATACATTGAACATGAATCGCGAGTGGATTTCATCAAGAATGTACCAAATTAGAATAAAAGCTAAAAATAAGGTTTTATGTGGTTTAACTTCAGCTTAGATTATGCTCGAAGCAGTTTTTTTGAGTCATGCTCTATACCGGTATACTTTCTAAGTATGCCCTAAATTTTGACATTGTTTTCTGCCCATGAATATGAACAACTTTCACTACGAGACCAACTGTGAAATCACGAAAAAAGAATCAACTGTTTCATACAAAAGTTCAAACACCTATTCGTCCAAAATGTATGGAACAGCTGATTTTTTTTTGGTAGAACACATTGTGACAATTTCGGGCATGCTTAAAAAGTAAGACGCGATAATTTTAAATTTGTACTCAAATATAGATACATACTATACAATTATAACTATTTAAATATGACTATAGTATATAAACAAATACATCCTGTTAAATAATACTAATTATTGCGTTGTATACCTATACAATTGTTTTTTTTTTCGACAGAACTGATGCAATAAAGTAACTGATTGTAATTAAACTAAGACAATAGTATAAGTACCTAGTTGGAGCATGACTCTTAGCCCCGGTGTTATGAGCAAACGCATTTTACTAACTATATTGTATACAACAATAAATATCATAGTATATTTAATACATGTACTATTCGGACGTACACGTATATCAATTGTAAACACAATAATGAGCGACATAAAGTTCAATGCTTAAATAATAAATCATTATTCACTTCATATGGCCCCCGCTACTTAATTCAATCTCACATATTGTGATTTACATAATATTATGTTAGAAGTGTATAATGAATTGATATAAGTATCAAACTTACTGGTAATGTCATAAAGTAAATCTGTAGGATTAATCAAATGTCAATATAATGCTGTTATAAATGAAACCTTATTATCATATTCATTAAAATCCAGTTCCAACGCCAGAAACGGACTTAGTGCTACAATTGAAATACCGCGTCGACCGCCACACACTATACATACATATCCGTCAAAATCACTTAAAATTTACGAATAACTTACAACCGGACCACAGCTTAAAAAATAAAATAAAAACAAGTCCACAGCTCAATTTTGTTCAATCGCGTTGTTTGAACACGGAGCTCTTTGGTATTCAACAAGGACCCAACGACGTATTGACAAAATAGTTTTTTTTTTTATAGTTAAATTTGTATGAATTTTTCTATCTTCCGAAATTTAATAACACTTTGATTAGGCTTTCATTAAACAATTATTGGAATTTAAATAAATTATTAGATATTTAACATTGTTATTCAGTGTTGTCAACGAATAGAAAAAGAAAACTATTGAGCTGCTAATGAAGAACTGACTATAAGCGAACGCCAATTGGACTTAAGCAAATCTTATTCTATATATTATGTATTTATATTTGTATATTTAGGTAAATAAAGTCAACACTATATCACACTTAATTAGTACAGAAATATTAGAATGTTTAGATATCAAAGCTTTATTTAGAAATGTAACCTAAGTGTAAGAAAATAAGTTTCAATTTTATTTTCTATTACACTTTAAAGGCACGTACCCACGTGAGATGTTAATACTTTGAAATATGAATAAATATATAGCTACATGAAACTGCCGCCGTTTGCAGTCTTAATACTGGCCGTGGACAAAATATCAGAAAGAGACAAAATGCGTTTTAGAGAAACTTTTGTCCACTGCCCAGGGAGTTTGCCACGGTGGCTGATGTATGACGTGAGATAACATAAGAATAACTATAAAAGACATAACTTGTGTATATTTAATAATACACCTATCAGGAGGCTTAGACATCAACAGATTTCTTCATAACAGTGCACAAAATAGTTTATTTTTAAAACTTATTGTGACCTGTGTTATACAATATTACAAATCGTATTGAGTAGGATAACTATTATTATGGTATTACCAGATGGAAAAAACTTTTTAAATCTGGATATATTATTGCATCTTGTATGAATTCACTATAAAAACATCTTTCGATGTTTTTCGTATTTTGACATGATGAGATTGAATCTAAAAGTTACAAATAAGATCGCTGCTAATCCTACCAGCAGTCCACGCAGCAACTAAAATGCATCCGTCCCGCTCAAACGTATAGCTGCTTCTTGCTTACTCTTTACGGGGCTTCCGTTTCCTTTGGCCGTCGCCAGCGGCTTCAGTGTCTACTAGAGGTGTCGTCTGAAACAATGTATATTCGATTAATCATCATCACCAGCCTATGTACGTCCCGCTGCTGGGCACAGGACTTCCTACATGGGAGAAACACATGAGGAATTTGGGCCATAACACCACCACGCTGGCCCAAAGCGGGTTGGTGGGTTAATGCGGTTGCAGGTATTACCTGGACCAACGGCTTAACGTGCCTTCCGAAGCACGGAGATCGAGATTAGCAATTTTGGTTGACCCACCCCGGGATCGACCATGGCGAAAGTTGCTGTTTTCGTAATCGAAACCAGAGCGTTTAAACCACTACGCCGCCGAGCTCCTCCATTGGTTTAAAACGATATGCTAATTCTAATTCAGTTTTATATGTTAAGACTCATCTACACGATACAAGTTTCTTGCCTATGGCATACAATTCAATTGATGCAAGTAATTACTTGCATAGTTTTAAACAAGACTATGAAAGTAATTTCTTGCTTCAATTTCATTGTACGCTACAGGCAAGAAACATGCGCTATGTCAATGGGCCTTTAATGGTAAAAGTATAAGTATTTTGTTTAGAAGTAGACATTAATAAAGTAGATGTTAGCTTATAATGTTCAACACAGTAAGACTGTATTTTGATTTTAAACATATTACAATGCAACAATTTTCGAAATATGTATCTTAAAATCATTAAAATTATAGGTATGAACAACATCGATAAACATAGTAATATGAAGTAGTAAGTTAATATAGACATAGTTATTTATACAGAAAAATAGAATAACGGAAAAATTTATAATGTTCCATATAAGAACGTGAATGATTGGGAATGTTTCGCATTTGCGGATGATGAGCATGTCCGTAAGACGCTTGCTACCTACCACCTGTTAACCACGTAATAATTAGTAGATTATTAACTTCTGTCGCGGGTGACGATTTAATTCGCGAGCGTAACGAAGGACTCGAGGTTTACTCCCGAGCGTAGCGAGGGTGTTGGGATTTAAGACGAGTCCTGAGTGTAGCGAGGGATTTAAGTTCACCCAAGACTAAGATAGCTTTATCACCGAGGAAAATACTCTACTTTTCGTACCATTTGCGAAAAAATTAACACAATAATAATATGAGATAAGCATTTATTAAAAATAATGACAATTAAAAGTAAAAGTTAACATTCGAAACATTGGTCCAATTATTGATAGAGAGTTACATTTTTGTGCGTATTCCTTTTTCAAAAAGATGTATAATGCTTTATATATAAACTCAATGGTGTAAACACAGATGTAGTTCAGTATAAATTTCGGTAAGTATTCCAAATTTAAATCACATTCTCCCCCTAGAGGACGAATGAAATTCAGTACAAATTTCTTTCCCTGTTTTTAACAGATTAAAAATGACTATTGTTATGCTCGCTTTTTGTGGCATAGAATGTCACTTTTTTGAGCAAGTGGTACGAAAAATAATTTATTTATTTTCTGTAACATGTTTTTTTTTTACATTTTATTTTATACATTATACCTAGTATTTGATATTATATTTAGCTAAGGATCACCTCATCGGCCTCCGTGGAGTCGGGCGGCGCATCCTCCAGGTGTGCCTTAGTCGCTTGACTGGGCTCGTGCTCCGCCTCCGCTTCCGCCTCCGCCTCCGCGTCCGCCTCGCCTTCGGAGTGAGGGTCATCTTCCACCACAGCGTCAGTCTTCTTCAAGTCTCCTTCAGGGTCCTATTTAAATTATTTGTTTTTAGATAGCTTTTATTATACTGTTATAAAATTATGATGAAAACGCTTAAGATTTTTTTTTCGATAATAAATACGAGTTTAAAAAATAAGAATAAATAAATATAGCACTTTAACAAAAAATATGATTACGATATAGGTGCATGTATGTATATAGGGCAAAATTATTTAATGTCAAACAAGGTGGTGCCGTCAATACGACAATAAATTGAAGCATGGTTCATAGACATGGTTCAAAATGAAATATTACTGCATTATTTCATAGAAATGTCATGAAATTATCAAATGAATAAGATGTTTTTGAAAGTGGCAAACCATTTCTATGAAGTCATATAGCCCATGTTTTAATTTAATCTCGTATTGCCGGCACCACCTTCAATAGTATTATATAATATAATATAATTGTGACGAAGGAAAATGCCGACTAATTTATGATTCACTGGATACACAATTTCCAGTGATTTCCAATCCTACGACTTTGTTTATACACCTGTGTAAATAAATGAAGATATTCCTCTAATACAGTCATAATGTTAATAGCACTTTATACTTTCATGGTTAGAACTATAAAATTAGAATTATATTTGGGATACTCGTATTAATGTAATTTGATGTTTTGCTATATTTATTTAAGTCTTCACAAACATTACAATAGCCGTCTGAAGTAAAATATACAAGCTATCAGAGTTAGATGGCGCTGTGTAACAAGCATACTGTATTATTTAGTTTGTATATCCATGCGTGTTAAAGTGTACTATCGAGCAAATAGAATCATGACCCATGGTAGAACCTGAAAGTAAAAGAAATGACATATTTGATGTTATTGTCAAGTCAAAATTCGTGTAGATCCTTGTTTAAAGAGTAGAATATTTTTACAGTATTATATGCAATGTGTATTTTTAACCAACTTCAAAAGGAGGAGCTTCTCAATTCGGCTGGTATGTTTTTATTAGCGCGTAGACCGATTACGCCGCGATTTTGATCCGATTAACGAGATTCTTTTTTTGTTCGATGCGGAATAGTTGCTATTTGGTCCCATAAAAATTTATTTAAAATCGATTGGGTAGTTTGGTTTTTAAATCAAAATATCTAGAATAATTAAGTGGTGTATTTAATTAATGTAAAAAATAAATGATTTTTATACAACTAGGTGACAAGCAAGCTGGCAGACCACCTAGTGATTTATAAAATTGGCTTGTTTGCATGACCAAACTGGATAAATGAGTCTTATATTATAGTATTAAGATTTCTTACACTTTCATTCCTCCACATTCTTACATAATAAAATCCTATTCTTTTCTATTCCAATTTGATTAGGACAAGGTACTACGATGGGTGAAGGATTCAATTTGTTCGATCGTAGAAACGAGCGAGGATGTTTGGTGGTATACGAACCGCTTTGGAGCCGCAGCAGAGGTAGGCGACGAGGCCGACGACCAGGAAGCTGGCCAGGATCACCACCGCGTACACCCATGGGTTGTCGGCCGCGAACTTGAGCGCGCGGTCCACCACAGAGTCCTGCAATAGCCACTACTGCTAGCTACTACGGCACACACAACTATAGGCGGACTTTGTGGGTTATACGCGTCTGAAGACACAAGTATGAGGGCGGAGCTTAAAATATTTTTTAATTCTGAACTGCAATCTTACCTACATAGGATGAAAAGGTAATATTTATAATTTTCACTAATTAGTTTAATTCAAGAAGAAATTTATTTACCTTTAAAAGGAACACGAGAAATGCCAAAGTACATTAAGTTGTAGTCACCCCGTAAAATATGTAAAGACAGCCGGTGACAGTTCATATAATATTGAAAAACCGCAACAGAAGGTATGTCAATGTGACGTATCAGAAGTACTCACTTTTTGTGTTTTGTTATTACATTAACATATCAAACTTAGTAAAAAAATATGGAGCTGCAGCTAAAATTATAGTACAAAATTAAAATATTTAATAGACAATGCAACACTAGGTGCAATTGACATGTTTTACGACTTGAAAAACGCGAGAAAAAACAAAATATGCATATAGTTCCTGCTGGAACGTTTTTAGACAAATGGGGCGGCTTGAAAAATCCGATTGACTTAAAATCGAATAGCTTATTTAATTAGTTGAAAATTATACGGAATGAAGGCCTAAAAACACTGTCTCATTTAAGTTTAGTGGCCTAAATTCTAAAGAATACGTGCTAAATCTAAAGGTGACGGTAAAGCTCGGCTTGTGAGCACCATTTCAGATTGTAGACAATAATTTACTGAATAACACGGTTTCCATTAAATAACACAATACTTTTGTAGAAAACAAAATTGTATTATGACATTATCATTAGAATACTTTTACACCAGGTGATGTTTTTCAGCAAATTAAAATATTTTTTGCCGCTTCATCAGTCAAGATTTATGGAAATAATAAGGTAAGATGGAATCTTACAAAAATAGCTGTACGAATAAATGGTGCTTGTGAACTGGCCCAAATCCCAAAGAAACTTTTACTATCTCCTTAAAGTTCAGTGCACATACTTGTATCAATATGAATACAAAAATGACGGCTGTCATATAATCAGACTTTTAGGTGTGCTCAATTTATTGAACATGATAAAAAGCAGGTTTTAGGAAGCACAACCCTATACTTCAGCCAGGATAAAAAAATAAATGTAAACAAACCACTGTCATTTTTGTGAGCATGAGCAAGAAAGGTATACTACAACATGACATTTGGTTTGTTGACATTTATTAGGACAATGCTCCGGGGAAATACCGGTACTAATTTTTCCCGGTATTTCCCCATATATTGACTATTGAGGCTGTACCGGAATTGAAAATTAATGTGTTTCCTAAAACCTACAGTATTCACTTTCATTAAGGTAGAAAAATTGAACAAACAATTCAAATCTTTAAGTTATTTAACAGCATCCATTTTGTATTCATATTTTGGGTGGTATGCACTGCATTTAAATTTAGACTTAGGGTTAAATCACAACGACGCTTGAATATGGAACGTGTGCCACTAGCTTCAGGCTGGGTCTTAAACTGTCTAGCGTACAATATCCACGCAGAATATCCTAGCCTACAAAAGGTCAAACATGGTAGCTATAGACACGTGACCTCTCTGGCCCTGCGCACGAGGTACGCGACGTACGCGGAGATGGGCACGGCGCAGTACGCGGCGTACGCGGCCCACCAGCCCGGCTTGTAGTTGGTGGCGCGCAACAAGCGGCCCCATAGTGATTGCTACGTGCACAGAATGGGTTTAACCCTCTTTCGAAAAGAACCTCTATTTAATATCTAGACCACAATGAAGTACTTGAAGTTTTATATAAAAAAATGTATAATTTTGCGCAAAAGCTGCTGAAAAAGTTGGTTTATGAAATGTTAACTAAACTTTACCACAATGATTTGTATTTATATGAGTAAACTTAGTAAAATTTTAAATGAGTTACAACAATCCGTATTGCTTGTTTTTGAATGTAAGAATACGAGAACATTGATATTGCTCATGATGTCACCTTGAGTTATTGAATTCAATTATTATGGTGATTTAGGTGTTGTTTATTATTTGTAAGTTTTTTTTTTCTTTTAATTATTTTCAGATTTCATAATGTGTTAAACAAGGAGTTCCGATGTATTTCATACAAAAGTAATTATTATGACATTCACACGTCAATGAACGTAATAATTGAATTCAATAAGACAATTTTACGTCTCAAACAATATCAATGTTCATACCAATCCCAACGCATTAAGGCGGTCGCCCCGCGGGTAAGTTACAGAAAATTATACGATGCGAGATTCACAAAATTCAATTCTTCGTGTTTCAGTTACAGCTCAAAATATTAACAAAAATTACCAGCGTGTAGTTTTAGTTGTATTACTCACCGAGTCCCTGACGATTTTAGCTCGCTTGAGATCAAATGTCTGCTGGGCCCAGTAGCGCGCCACGGGCTCCTCGTCTGTCACCACCAGGTTGTCGAACAGAAGCAGTGGCGACATTGACCACAGCTCGAAGCCCACTGCGTGCTATATTTATATTTAATTTATGGTTAGATATAATTCAATGAAACAAAGCCAAATGTTAAATTTATTAATACCTACTGTTCTGTTTGATCATTAAATAAATAGACCTAAATAATTACCCAATCTCCTTTATTAAAAGTGCCGAGATCTATAATGCTTAAAAATGGCTATTTTGGGATCGCAGTCAAATGATTTCTTCTGAATTACGTTTCTATTTTATAACTTCATATTATTCTCATTTGCGCAAAAAGCATACAGCGTCAATCAGGTCGACAATTACAAATTCGGTATGTGACGTACTGAGTTTATGAGTTAAGAAGTGTATAAAGTGATTGAAAAACCGCCTTAACCGGTAACACAAATTCGGTATCATTATTAACGGTATCCGAATTTAGTGACTCATAAAGATCTAAAATTTACGGTAGCGGTTACACGCAACCGATATCTCAAAACTCCTAACGGGTACCTTAAAGATTAGGGTATCTGTAATTAATCGGCTAACGATGCACATGGTTACCAGACCTAAAAATTAAGGTACCTACCGTTATTATGGGTATCATTTGAATGATGGATTAGTTCATATGTAAATATTCGGGTACCGTTATTATCGGTATTTATAAGCCGAGGTTGGGTACCAAATCAATATCCGTTTAAGCGGGTACCATTACAGTCTCAAGGCGTATTTAATCCTGTAATGAATATAGCACTTACGATAGGCGTCATGCGGAAGGGTTGGTCGTCCTTGAAGAAGTGCGGGTTGGGGATGCGGCGAGGGGACCACTTGCCCTTGTAGTTGGGGTTGGGCACCAGTGGTGCACGCCAGATTCCCTGGAGAACATGGGATGATTATTACACTCATAGTCTAAAGTCTTAAAGTCTTGTTGCGGCTTCCACGTTTTTGCAGCGCCTCGGGCCATGTTTGCTGACGCCAGTGTAGACGATTTTTACTTAATAATGCGAAAAAAATCTGCCTCGGTGATGCTGAGGATGCGTGGGAGCGGCAACGGAATCCTCCAAATGATTGCAGAGAGGATGGACTCTGCTGTCTTCGATCGGTTCACCGATTTGCATGTTATTAGACTGTGAATCGGTGAACTGATTGCAGACAATGAACAAGGTTAAGATGTAATTTAATTTATTATATAATTTGAGTTTAATTTTAATTTTATTTATTTGATGACTTATAATTATAACTTAAATTATTTGTTTTGATTTTAGTAGCTTTATTTAATTTAATTGATGTAATTTGCTTTTTATTTTGATTTAAGTTGATTGTATAGATTTTTAAACAATGGACATAATTGGGTGAAATATAAGATTTTTATTTTATTTTTATTCAAACATTGTAATATTTTCTTAAATTATATGGAGACCCGGGTATATTTTCACTTTACAAAAAATTGGCAAAATTATGCAGAACAGTTTTCATCTGTCCATTTTCTTTTTATTTGCTTTGTTTCGTGGTACAAAACAATAACTTTTATAGAAAAAAAAAACTGCTACACGGCCAAATATTCACCTGTGATTAGCGCGTTTAACCAAACAAACAAACTCTTCAGATTTATAATATTAGCACAGTGTAACTACAACCAGTGGGCCAACGCCTTTGAAGATGCAATCCATGCCGCTTATTCCTCATTGCCGTAGGATTGTCACATTTTTTTATTTTTGGAGTTTACTCATTATAAATTAATTTTCATATAAGAGTGTAATTTTCGCGGAATATGGGTATCATTTTCGTGGTTTTCGGGGGGTCCCGATTCTGAATAAAACATCAATTCTGAAATCCAAGGTGGCGGACGCAATTCTTTTTATAAAAAATCAATTTGGGTATCATTTTCGTGGTTTTCGGGGGTCCCAATTCTGAATACAACATTAATTTTGAATTCCAAGATGGTACACGCGATATCCTCATGAAAAATCAATATGGTTATCATTTTCGTGGTTTTCGGGGGTCCCGATTCTGAATACAACATCAATTTTGAAATCCAAGATCCCGAAAACCAAGAAAATGATAGCCATATTGATTTTTTATTTAAAAATCGCGTCCGCCATCAATGATGACCAAGTCCTCGTCCCAGTCCGACGGCTTGTGTAGTTACCTTGTAGGCGTGGTTGTAGTTACCTTGTAGGCGTGGTTGTAGTTACCTTGTAGGTGGGGTTGTAGTTACCTTGTAGGCGGGGTTGTAGTTACCTTGTAGGCGGGGTTGTAGTTACCTTGTAGGCGGGGTTGTAGTTACCTTGTAGGCGGGGTTGTAGTTACCTTGTAGGCGGGGTTGGGGATGGTGGGCGCGCGCCACTGGCCGCAGCCGGCGGCGGCGGCGCACGCGGGGTTGTCCACCAGCGGGGGCTCCCACTCCCCGTCCATGTCCTCGTCCCAGTCCGACGGCTTCTGCGCCTCGGGGTCTGCGTGCAACAATACACAATCATTCACACGTTACACAAACAAGCCACAGTTTCACAGGCTTACCGGATTCAACGCTAAAAGTCAGATACGTGAAATGGCAGATAAGCACAATGTCGGAAACCTGACATTTTGCTTACATGGCTATTCGCGTTTATGTCATACAGCGTATCCGTCGTCTTGCTATTAAAGGTTCACAGACATGCATAGTGTTTTGCTTGTATAATTCCATGTTAAAGACTCGTTTATTGGTGTAGGTAGGACCCACTCCTGTTGATTCCATATTTTATGAGTAATTAAAATTTATGAAGCTTTAATTATTAACTTGTTATTAATACAAACTTGTGATTTATACTTTTTATTTCTTTTGATTTCCCCGAAATTCTCACAATTCATTAAAAAATTCAACGCAAGTGCATTGGGGTGGGTGCTCTAATACAATATATTTTGATCTATGACAGTGTCGTCGGATAACTAGAAGTCTGACATTTCGCTTATCCTACATTTCACGTATCCGACATTCTGCTTATCGGACATTTAGCGTATCCGACATTCTGCTTATGACATTTCGCATATCTGACATTTTGCTTTTTCCGGCATTCTGCTTATTTGCCATTTCAGGTATCTGACTTTCAGTGTTGAATCCGGCTTACCGAAGCGACCGTATCCAATAGGGCAGGGTTTCCCAAAGTGGTTGATATTTTGATATTGACCTATTGGGGTTGAAATCTGTTTTCACATAGATATAAACTGATTTTGGGCGTCAACGAGGTCTAAAAATCGACCCCCATTAATTGACACAAGTTCTTATTTAAATTTTTTAAGATAAGTTGTGATGTTTTGATTGATGAGAAAATGATGAATGTCAAGTTTACTCACCTGACCAACTGCAAAGTTTTTAAATTGGTAAGTGTTTTGTATAAGTAGGAAAACAACTAGAGATAGTATTTTGAAAGTAATTTGACTATGGGGGGTCTGAAGAAATCCGTTAATTTTGGAGAAAGTCTCTTGCCTAAAATAGTTTCGGAATCCCTGCATAAGGGAGTTTAAAAAATCAACACCTCCCACTAGATAGGATATAGATAGCAACACGGCCTCCCACTAGCACTAGATGGACAGACGACTTGGTCAGGGTAGCTGGAAACCGTTGGATGCAAGCTCTGCAGGACAGCTCCGTTTGGAAATCAATGGGGGATGTCTGTTATATGATGTGTAACAAAGTATCGTAATGGCTGACCTGGGATCATCTCCGGCTCGTCGTCCAGCCAGCCGTCGGGCCGCACGGCGTTGGGGTCCACGATCTGCGCGGGCGCCGCCTCGTCCCAGTCCTCGGGCTTGGTGGCCGTGGGGTCCACGATCTGTTACACTCAAATACTTTAGTGGAATAGTAAACAAGAATAGCGGTGCGCAAAGAATGACGACAGTTTACTGCAGGGATCTTCTCGGTAGTTCAACTTTTGGAACCGGTGTATAGACATGACAATCAATCAATCGTTTATTGGCATGAATAACAAAATTAATAGTATACATTATTATAATCCATAAGAGCATTATTCAGTCTGCCACCAGCAGACGTGCAAATGTTAAAAGTTAAATTTCCACTTGGTCAAAATAATAATGAAATTACGCAGCAATAGGCAAAATCCAGACGCTTGTGAATTTGAAATTAATAATCATTTGCCATCTCATATTTCATGGTTGGATTACAATAATCTAAAAATTAATCTCACTAAGACACAATTAATGAAATTTTATGAACGTAAATATAATGGACCGAATATCAAAATTAAATACCAAAATGTAGACATTTGTACAGTAGATAAATGCTAAGTTTCTTGGACTTGTTATAGACAGCAAATTTAATTGGAAGTCTCATTTAGAACATCTTAGTAAGAAAGTCACTAGTGCAGCTTATGCGTTATTCAAACTCTCCTTGTTACTAATCGTCAAGAGTTTGTGTTATGGATTCAAGACAATTGAGAAATTAAACATTTACAAACGACATTATAAATTATTTTCGTCCATTGCGACAAGAGGCCCTTGTGATTTAAGGTAAAATCGTAATCTTGCCATTCTGATATCATTGTGTGCGAGCGACGGTGCGACACTGACACGCACACATAAGCAGGGATCGGTATCATTACATGAATATGACCTGCTTCTCTATATTTACTTTGTCAATAGAGATAAAGTTATCTCAGAAAACGTGTGAAATATTCAAACGCACAACTTACTAGGTGGTAGACCCGTATGTATGGTCGTCTGGGTAGGTACCACCGCCTTTCTTATTTCAGCCGTGAAACAGTTCGCTGTGTTTCGGATTGAAGGGAAAGTTAGCCAGTGTAGTTACTGGGCATGGACGGCATTTCATCCTAGGCCTCAGGATGACAACGCACCTGCAATATCAAGTGATTTTCCCTTGTTATTGCTGGTGTCTATAGGCGGCGGAAACCTCTTACCATCAGGTGGGCCGTCTTGATACTTAGAGGCAATGTGGGAACAGTACCTTTGGCATTACAAGCGCTATACAGGTTGGTGCCGTCAATGCGACAATAAATTAAAACATGGCCTATAATAATTCGTAGAAATGGTTTGCCACTTTAAATAACATATTATTCATTTGATAATTTTGACATTTTTTATGAAATAATACAACATTGGCTGTATAATTTCATAGAAATGTCATGAAATTATCAAAAGAATACGATATTTTTGACAGTGGCAAACAATTTCTTTACACTAATATAGCCCATCATGTTTTAATTTATTGTCGTATTGACGGCACCACTCTGTATACTAAGGTTGCCGCATACTATCAGGCAGACTGTATGCTTGTGTATATAAACCAAAATTACCTTCTCTCTCTCGTCCCAGTCATCAGGCTTCGTGTCATTAGGATCATCGATCTCCTCTGGCGGGTTGACGGCCGGCGTGAAGTCCTCCAGCAAAGAGCCGGCGTTCACTTCCTCGTGGTCAATCAGAATACTGAACGAGTTGTCCGGACGAATGATCAAGGTGTATAGGTGGGGCTCCTTGTCCTTGTAGATGTCCTCCAGGCGTTTGCTGGAATAGAGCAGGAGTTGATATTGAGTTTAATATAAAGTGAAATTACAATGATGGATGGAATTTCTTATAGAACATCCAATTGTTTAGTGTTCGTAGTTTGACATTTGAAGGAGCGCACGTTGCACGCTGATTGAATGTTATATTTTCCATCAATCAGCGAGCAAGGTACGTATTGACGGCTTAGGGAAAGACTCGCTAAAATTTTATTTGCCAATAGGGATGTTGATGAATTTTGGGAGTGTTTCATGAACTTTCACGTCGATAAGTATTGTAGCCCAAAATAGTGATCTTTAATTGTATTAATATGACTAATGTTTTTAATAATGAGGAATGAATTAGTCTGACATACATGAGGAATGAATTATTTGACAACCAGTTGGCCGAGTGGTCTGTACCCCTTACTATACAGGTTACTTGGTCAAGGGTCCCGGGTTCAAATCCCGGTAGGAGCAAATGTTTGTATCATGAGTACGAGTATTTGTTCACAAGTCATGGATACATATTATTATCATTATTTCTCCGTTATCTAGTATCCATAACACAAGTTCTAAAGTAAAGGTATTTGTCACAGTAAATTTTTATATTCACCTTGGCTTCTTGCAATGCTTCTCCTCAATAGTACCATTCTTTGGGTTCTTGTGCCTGAAGATGAAGTGCAGTTTGTTGTCGTTACCGCATTTGTCTGGACCAAACATGATGGTGTAGGGGGTCTGGTCGTGGAACTTGCGAAGGTCCGCCTTCGTGTTGGTGCCGCGGGACAGCAGCTTGATGTATGCGCCGCCGCAGTTCTGACCCTCCTGTACATAACATGGCTTTAATATCAACTGGTTACTGGCATTACTGAACCACTGGGCCAGTTTCAATACAAGGGCCAGAAGGGTAAATTTAGACAATGCGTCTAATAATAACACTATGGTTCCAATTAGAAACTATAAGTTTAGCTAAGTACGGGCAAACTCGGTGGCGTAGTGCTTTGCAAGATCTGGTTTCGATACGAAAACAAAGCAACTTTCGCCGTGGTGGATCCTGGGAGGGGTCAAACAAAGTTTGTTAACTCGAGCTCCTGCGTATTTCGGAAGGCACGTTAAACCGTTGATCCTGGTTGTTCCTGCAACCGCTTTTACCCACCAACCCGCATTGTGCCAGCATAGTGGTGTTATGGCCCAAAATCCTCATGTGTTTCACTCATGTAGGAAGGCCTGTGCCCCGCAGTGGACGTATACAGGGCGTCCCACGGCCATACCACACGGAGGGAAAGTATATTAAATATTGAACTTATGCTTATGATAATGCTTATGAGTAGCCCTTTCAAACGCTATTATAAAATACAAGTAATTTTTCTATCACATTTGTCGGTTTCGATTCCCGGTTGAGGTAGGCGATTTTTAAAAAATCTGTGAATGCAGTTCTACTTATTATTAAAAATAAAACGATGTCTTCTTTTAGTAAAATATCCTACGTTCAATATTTAATATACTTTCCCTCCGTGTGGAATGGCCGTGCGTCGCCCTGTATAGGCTGGTGATGCTGATCAATGTACGAACACAATACTGTGATATCATTTATGTACATTTTGATTGTACTGATATTTTCTTTTTACAGTAAAAAGGAGTTATTTCTCTTATAGAATTTTCCATCAAACAAACGTCTATGAAATTTATTTGTTAAAAAAAGGCCTAGTGCACTCATAACACAGGTCAAAATAGCACTTACAGATGTCATACTTGTGCATATCTATCATAGTAAGGCTCAACCTTATCACTATTTTGATTACACAGGAAGTTTTATAAAAACTGGTAAACCACTTTCTTGGTGGTTGGCCAAGAAACTTCTGAGTTCAACTGTACATCCAACCAAACACAATCAATCAAATGCTCTTTAAGAACACAGACATTAATAAACAAAATAAATAAATAAATAAACAAAACAAAACAATACAATTGGCGGCCTTATTGCTAAGCAGCAATCTCTTCCAGGAAACCAGGAGTGACAGAAAATACTGCAGAAAGAAAAAAAAGAGAGTGGGTGGTGCAAGAAAGATAAACACTATAAAATTTAAATTAATAAAATATACCTAAAATTATACAAAAATAATAATAATATATAAATAAACTATATGGGAATGAAATCATATCTATTAAAAATAGATAAATGAGACAGTATACGACACCATCAGCTAACGATTAGAGTTGAGGAAGTAATTCTCAACCTGGATCTTGAAGGATTCCAATGACCGGGCTTTCCTAATATCCTCAGTTAGGAAGTTCCACGGCCGGACAGCGTGCACAGAAAAAGAGTAGGATAAAAAATCAGTGAAATGAGGCGGAATATCTAAAATTAGAGTAGATGAGTTACGCAAAGTACGGCTCAATGTTGAGAACGGAAGGAGAAAGTGTATTGAAAATAGCAAGAAGAAGTAGCTAGGAAAAGAATAGAATAAAGGAGAGCAAGAACGTGTAAGTCCCTACGCCGGCGAATAGGGAGCCAATTGAGTTTGGAGCGGAAATTAGAAACATGGTCAAATTTACATAAATTAAAGATGAACCTTACACATAGGTTCTGCAGACGCTCGAGCTTATTCAGAAGTTCCTCTGACAGGTCAACATAACAAATGTCAGAGTAATCTAATATGGAAAGTAAGAGCGACTGTGCCAGGGACTAACTTCATCAACTTGGAGCTTCCATGAAAGGCACTGATCAAAAACGATACCGAGATTTTTGGCATAAGGAATAACTGTACCACCAAAGTCAATAGAAGGCAGATGCTCATGATCAATCCTTGATATAAAGTATGGGCTACCGATGATTATCGTTTGGCTCTTACTTGGGTTAATTTTGAGGCCAAATGATTCACTACAGTTTTCAACAATTTTGAGATCACCATTGGTTAGTTCTATCAACAAACAACATAAATAAATACATAGTTAAGGGAGAGAAAATACAAGGGTTTGCACTGAGTGCAGGCTGAGAAAGCATCACAATTTGAAATATTCAGTGGTATATACAATATATTCAAAACACATTAGATATGGAAAAGCATGACAGATTTATTTAACAGCATAGCAGCACATTTTCTAAAACAAACCTTGACAGGTATGGTAACTACTTCATTCATAATTGTAAACCAATAGCAAATTTTGTACACTGAAACTGCTCTCTAAGACTCGTGAATATTTTAAATATTAGGTTGGGGAAATAGTTTCTTCGCATTTTTTAAGTAAATTCTAAACATTTTTTAATATAGTTTATTTACATTTAACTAAAGTATGTAGGTACAATTTTGTTCGATAACTTTTTGCAATCTTGTAGGTAGGGACATGATCCCATTGCTATAGAAATTTTGGGGCTTCTGATCAAATTACGGCGACAAGTGGCTTTGGCAGTCCTCTCGTGATGTTAACCTGACACTGCCTAGAGAATTCTGAAGAGAGCGAAACAGGTCGAAATCTGAAGGTGCAAGGTCAGGACTATACGGCGGATGCATTAACACCTCCCAGCCAAACTCTCTTAATTTTTGCTGAGTGGCTAAAGATGTGTGAGGTCTAGCATTATCATGATGAAAAACCACAACCCTTCTGTTGATTAATTCCGGCCGCTTTCTCTCAACTTCTTGCTTTAATCTCATCAGTCGTTCGCAGTAGAGTTCAGAATCGATGGTCCTGCCTGGTGGTAACAGCTCATAATGAATAATGCCCTTCCAATCCCACCACACACACAGAATCACCTTGTTGCGAGTTAACCCGGGTTTCGCCACAGTCTGTGAAGCCTGACCAGCCTTTGACCACGACCTTTTTTGCACGTTCTTGTCGTACGTGATCCACTTTTCATCACCAATTATCAGCTTCTTTAAAAATGGTACGATTTCATTACGTCGTAATAAAGAATCACAAATGAGTACACGGTTCATTAGGTTTCTTTCAATGAGTTTGTGGGGTACCCAAATATGGAGCTTTTTTGTGTACCCATTTTTTTTTAAATGCGCTAAAACTGTTTTGTGGTCTATTCCCAGTTCTTCAGCTACGTCGTAACTACTGATATGCCGATCTTGCTCCAGTTTTTCAAAAATGGCATCAATTTTATCCGTAATAGGGCGACCAAAGCGACGTGCATTTTTGACATCAAAATTTCCAGATTGAAAACGCTTAAACCAAATTTGTGCTACTCTCACAGACACTGCACTAGGTCCATAAACATTGCAAATTTTTTTCGCGGCTTGCGTCGCATTTTTACCTTTTTTGTAGTAAAATTTTAAAATGTATTGAATTTCTTCATTAGATCCACTCATCTTGACAGTACGAAAGACAAATGAAAAACACACATTATCCTAATTTGAATTTGGAATTATCTTTTTTAAAATATAAACTTTTAATGATACCAAAACCAGCCAGATACAAATAGTACAGCCAAAGAGATTTTATTACAAGTTCATACTTACTATAATGCGAAAAGGCTTTTTCCCCAACCTAATAGATGACAATAGCCCAAACGTATAAACCAGAGTTGTATGAAAAATAATATATGGATTAATATACAGAACAAAACTTTGTTCCGATAAGAAAGTCATATCAATATCATTGGGCATATAATATACTAGTTTCTACCTGTGGCTCCGTGAGCGTGAATATCGTTTATTGCGCCACACAGAAGCCCATGTCCCTTCTCAGGAAGTAATCCATCTTAATGCCAAATTCCATCTAAATTAGTTCAGTGGTTTAGGAGTGAAAACGTACTATCTGCCTATCACAGAGAGACAAATTTACTTTCGCATTTATAATATTTATTTATTTAATCAGGTACATGAAACAGAATTACAACTGGAACATGTTTAGAAGTAAAAAATGTGAATACAATGATAGGCTGTAACTTGACAAGCATGTGCACACAGCATGATAAGTGGATTTCGAGACACATTAGCATGAAATCTCTCTGCTACATTATACATATATAAAGTAACTCTCTAAAGTAGCCCCTAATATAAACAGAATGTTTTAAAAGTTCATTGACAAAAAATGTTTTCTGTTCTTATATACGACACTGGAAGTTGGACTTCAGAATCAAATTCTGGACAAATGCCAAATATTAATTTTACTACTTGTTATTCTTTGTGTTATTTTTGTCAACATTATTTTATGGTTAATATAAAAAAGCATTCATTGTACAAAAGAAAAATTTATTTGTCATTTAAATTATTTCAAATCTCCATGGTTTTACACAATGTTAATCTTAGTAACTTATTAGTCCACCAGCCATCTCAAACAATAGAAAGTCCATTATCTGATATGCGGGCAATTCAAAGATTACCAGAAACAATATAATTATGAATCAATTACACTTGACAGTATTCCTAATGGTTAAAGAAAGCAGGAATTGAAACAGCATAATATTGTAAGCACAATTAAAAAGATATAAATTTCAGTATTTGGAGAATCACCTGTGTAACTGTTATTGTACTTGTGACTTGAAAGTATTCATATTAAGTTTCTAATAAGAATACAATATGTACCTAATATGATGCAATAGCTCACACAACTTTCTTCAAACAGGGTTCATGGTATTGACACAGTAAACCAATTAAGGCTAATACATACTAATATTATAAGTGCGAAAGTAAATGACTAATAAGTTTGTAAAAATTATCCCTCTAAATTGGATATAGAGCATGGGCTCTTGGTCTAATAGGACACCAAAAGATAAGACTTTTTTGCTACTTTCACAGGATGTAGTCTTTAAAATTCAGGTTACGCATCACTTCCTACGTCCTTAGCTCTATTTTTTATATACATTTTATTTTCAGTTCATCTATTATTTGTATATATTATGTAACTACCTATCTATTTCTCTACATTCTTGTACCCTTTCTGTTGTAATATTTAGTTATTACTTTCATCCGAGGTTGTCTGGAAGAGAATGCTTGTTAGCTTTATGGTTGCATTTGGTATTGTTTTTGTCTCGGCTTTGTTAAGTTTATTTTGTGTGCAATAAAGTATATTGGTATTGTATTTTATAGAAATTTTTATATATCACCATGCATCTGAATCTGTTTAGTAGTTTATGGTCACCCCTAAACACCCAGGGTCAACCTTGAGGGTTATGGGATGGGATTATTATCTAGTTTACATATTTTTCTAAATATTGTTATATTTACCTGCATAGTGACTTCATACTGAACAATGAGAGGTTTGTCTTTAAACTCAAAGGGCCTGTTTAAAAGTGTGGAGATGGCTGCATGCTTCGCCTCAGTGGTGAGGACCAGTCCAAGATCATCTTTCAATATCTTCTTGACTGGTGTTTTAATCTAAAACAATGTCATATCACATTTTAATGTTTATGATGTGTTTAAATGCCTACTTTATTTTAACAATTACAAATAAAGAAAGAAAATATGAATAAAATATATTGTACCAGGCGGGAACGGTTGGTAATTGTTACAATGTCATATTTTAATATATAGAAAGCAATACAAATAATCTAAAAATGGGCCTAAATTAGAAGACACACTCTAAATCTAAACTTAAGTACAGTACATCCTTAATGTAATGCATAATACACATTTTTAAATGATATAATACCTGTATGACAGCCATTGTTTTGTATTCCTACCGTGAGAATGTGATGCACTGAACTAAAATTTATATTTAGCATGTATTCTACAGAATGAGGGAAATTATGGTCAATATGTAATGAATACTTTTTTAATAATAATACATAACTTTAAAATAACATCACATATTTATAAAACCTAATATGCAATAGTAAATTAACTTGCCTCCCATTTGCCATCATACTTGGCAATGTTTTCATCAACACCTTGCTTCTTGGCCTCAGATTTGACCCATTTCTTCTTGAAAGCATCTTCATCATCAAAATGTTCCGCAAGGTAAACTTGGCTTGCGATTACTTGAGGACTTTGATACTGGTTGTCCTCCTCAATCTATTGGGATAATAGGTAAGTATGTGAATTTATTTACACCCCTAAGAACTTTCACTTCCAAGAAACAAATGTTTTAAGTTTTTTTTTATACAACTAGATGACAAACAAGCTGACGGCCCACCTGATGGTAAGCGGTTACCGCCGCCTATAGACACCTGCAATAACAAGGAAAAATTACTTGATATTGCAGGTGCATTATCATCCTGGGGCCAAAGATGAAATGCCGTCCATGCACAGTAATTAAACTGGCTACCTTTCCCTTCAATCCGAAACACAGCGAACTGCTTCACGGCTGAAATAAGAAAAGCGGTGGCACCTACCCAGACGACCCTACGGGCGACATACGGGCCTACCACCTAGTGAAGATTGTTCTCATTTTGTAAACAATTGTAGAGAATTACCAAATATTGAGACAAAACCTTAATTCTGTTAATGATACATAGTACATCCTGAGATGTTCTTAATAAATTATTATTATCCTAATGTAACATTATCTGTTAAGTACCTTTACATTTTTATGTAGGTCATGAAATAGGTACATAAGTAAAACTAACCTCTACAGAGATTCCATCGTCGGCATCTTCAATGTCTGCTTTAATAAAGTCTGCTATGCCCAATAAGACTAAAGAGGCACTTATTATAAATAATTTAAATCTTTGAGCCATCTGAAAAATAAGTTGCAAAATTATACTTTACCGAAAAATGTTTATAGATAAATCAACGAGAATTTCGCAATTTTTTTATATCGACAATCAAACGGAGAAAACACTCGTAACAACTATTACGTGGCTTTTTGTGGTAACTGTCTGTGATAATTAAATTAAAATCTGAAAGATCTCCGAAAAACGAGCCACAACGTATACAGTTGCCGGAAATCGGATATCCTCAATAAAGGGCCGCCGGCCATGCCCTAGCAATTTCACTGGATGATATTTAATTCAACTTACCATGATCTCTGCTAAACTTATTATTGGATTTAGAACATTAAAAAAAAGATGTTGAAAAATTCAATAGGCAGAGTGACCAAAGGAAAATGTCAATGATTTTCGTTTTTCACTGAAAAAAATTCCAGCCAATCACAAACAAACAGTTGTCATGGAAGGAAGTGATCGAGAATTTTCGGAAGCGTTCAAACGTTCAAACTGGCAAAACTCCTTTTTTTGTATCAATCGTTCATCTTACTTATTCAAATAGCCAAGCTAGGTGTTTTCTTGAATTTAGTTATATTAAAGATCGATTACATACAAATACTTGCGCAATATGTAATTTTATTACCAATTTTCTGAATAATGGCCATTCAGCGCGGTCACACACTTGCCGGTTCCGGCGTGATAATCATAATAAGAGGAAAATGTATGGGGTTTGTCATAAGCCCTCGATTGAGTTTCGATCTAATACATTTTCCATTTAGCGATAGCGATAGCGATTGTCAAATGGCATCTTGTCTAGGCCCTCAGCCCGCCTAGCATGACCACCGAAACGCGATATGATAAAGCTATTTATCGCTTCGAACTGTCAAAAAAAGCTATCATAGGATTCTATGCCTATTAGACATTCTGCGATTTAGTTGGCCAACTTGAAATTGTATATGTGCGGTGTCTCTAAAGGTCGATTCCCACATATCAGACATGCCTCAGTTCCGGCACAGATCCGGCACAGATCCGGCACAGTTCCGTATCAGTGCTTCAGTGATTCAATTCACACATGTCAGTGCCCGCTCAGTTCACGGAGCTTCAGTGAAAACGTGTCCGTCGTCAATCGTGATTGTATTTCGTATCCATATACTTTGCATGAGATAAATCATCTCTAAATAGAGATAAAACTCTATATTCACGAACCAATTCTATTAATCGCTCGTCCACTATTTTGTTTTTGTTGATGTCGGCGTCCGAGATCCGTCAGTGATCGGTCCGTCCGACAAAAAATATCGTTGTCGACGATACCTTCCGTGCCGGAACCACGCCGGAACGGACACTGAGAGCACTGAGGCGTCACTGAACGGACAAGTGGAGATACGTTCATAGATAATGTATGAAATAATATTTCGCACTGATACGGAACTGTGCCGGATCTGTGCCGGAACTGAGGCTTGTCTGATATGTGTGAATAGACCTTAATCCTTTCCAGGTGCCGGAAGAGCCGGAGTGACAGAGTGCCCAACGCCGGAACCGGCATCTGTGTGACCGAGATGCCGGTAAACATAGACTAGCTAGAGCTATAGTGTAGTGGTGTTTTGACGTTTTTGACACATTGAATACCCGGATAAATTTAGTATCTTAGTATATCTTGTTGACAGCGGTATTACATATGAAAAAAAAACATTGGATCTTCTTTTCTCGCTTAGGTAAGGTATTATTGTGTATCTCTTTCTTTCACTCTGTTGCGTAACTTGTGTACCGCTAAAAGTCTCAATACATATGTTTTTTAATTGATTTTCGTAATATCTTTATTTTCTAGTTTTGTGTCATCCGCCTACGTCTTGTCTGTTGTTTCATTTATTTACTCTAAAATTACGGCTTTATAAATAATTGATTAAAACATTAGTTTACGCTCCCGACAACGTGTAATCCGGTTATATTTTGTATAGTAAAAATTGTAGAAAGCGGTGAGTACACCGATACAGTTTACAATTTATTGATTATTAGAAAACTTAAAAAATTATAGTAGTTGCCCAAACTTGTGTTCTTATTAGTGTTTGACCTCAGTCAATTTTAGAAACTTCTAATTTCTTATTCTAACTATCAATGCCTACTTCATAGTTGTGAATGATTATATGCATTAAAATAATATTTCTTTTTGTATGTATGTCTGGAATCATAAACTTTGACTTTTATGTCTGATTAGTGTGGAAGTTGATGGAAGTAAGAGCTATACTTCAACTATGAGGCAGTCTTTGGCTAAGATTAGCAACCATTGGAATAGGTTCTACCTGTTGAAACAATGGAATGAAAAATATCTTCATTTTGTTAATCTCAAAATTAAAATCAACTGCTTGTTATTCAAAATAAAAGCTTACCTGACATAAGCTTTTCTTTTGAATAAGAAGCATTTGCTTCTAGATATATACTTTATCTTTACAAGCAGACATTGGAAAAGATATTCCTAAACCCATATCATAACTTGCACTAAACTTTACTACTATTAGTTTATTTTTTATTTAATCGATCTAACCATACAGAGAAATGTGTGTTGAGAATCTACAAAACAAGATATTTCCAAAAGTATCACACATACACTAACAGAAAATATGCCAAATTTTAGTAAATAAAATTTAACTATTTTGGATATATCTTCAATTGATGTAGGTGGTATACAAAAGTTAGTAGAGGCCAAAGTATGGATCACTCACACGGCATGTTGGAGGAAACATGAATCTTGAATTTCTTCTTTCGATTTATAAGTTTTCCAAGTCCCAAGTCCTGGGTGGCTCAGAGGTCAGAGCAGTCGCCCGGATTGCGAAAGGTCGCGGGTTCGATTCCTGCCTCAGGACGTGAAATTTTTCTAGTTTTATTATATTTTAATTACTAAGTAAACTTTAAAACATTTATAATAATGTTAAAATCAAAAATTAATATTATAAGTTTTTCTCAAGATCACTTTAACAAATTCAACCTTACGTTTAGCTATAATGCACAACAAAAATAATATGTATTTATTCGGTATAAGGTGTTATTTTTTAAGAGCACTCATAAGGCCACCATGCAGTGTGAGTGATCCAAATAAATCATTATAAATTCTAAATGGGACGTGCAAATGAATTCATAATTTGGTTATCATATTTTTCAAATTTTTAAATTTTTTTATGTAGAAATAAGAAGCAGAACTGTTATAATATATTATGAGATATACATTATGGCATTTTTATAATGCATGCGGTATGAGTGATCCATTTTATTGACTATATCTGTTTTATCTCAGGTTTTACAATTTTTTTACTTCACTGTGACAAATTTAACAATTATTTACTAAATCCTCGTCGATTATTGTAAAGATTGAAGATAGGATCACTCAATCCGCATGCACATGAGGAATTTGGGTGTAGCTTGTTTCCTTCGTCATTGTCGGAATTGTCATAACTTTCCATCAGGTGATATGCAGGCCAAGAGCTACACCCCAAAAATATTTTACCTGAACTTAATTAAAATAGTGTTTTTTTTTAAGAAAATGATGAGACGATACTTTGTACGCCTACTAAGACTTCGGACCCTGTTGATGTTAACAGTAATTGTTATATTATTGTACATCATCAAGACTATTACAAAGGAGGACCCATGGGAAGCTCAAGACATACCCATCCAAGATGCACAGATAAAGATGCCGGATTATGAGAAAAAAGTTGGATATTTTGTACCTAAATCTGTGCAGGTATTTTCTATTTTGTGTTATTCTTTTAATTTTTGTTAATTATTTAGTAAATTATTGTTAACTCTGCATAATAATGTATACTCATGTCATAGTATGATTATGACAAAAAAATGCTGATACTGCATGGGCATAATATAAATTCAAAGGACAAAGTAATCTTTTAAATAATTAGACTTGCATGTTGCTCTTGCTACTTCTTAGAGGTCACATACCTATGTTCTCTTCTCTATATAAACGATTAACTCAGTGTTTTATCACTTTAACGGTCAATATGAGTTATGAGCTTGAGTTGTTATATGTAGAGCCAATATAGTAATTCTACCAACATTGTTAAACCATATTCTTTGCGAATAAAGATTCTGATTCTAACAAATAATTTCTAGATTATGAGTGGCAACCCTGGTACAGGTGTAAGGTATTTAAATAAATATAATAATTCTTTAAAGAAAAGATTGTGTGCTCAGTTTATTAATGATGGATGTTGCCAAATACTTTCGCAGCTGCACAAACACTGTCCAAATTACTAACATATAACATTGTGTAAACACTGTGTACCAGCTACAAGGATAGGATAACAGCACTTTCATTGTGTCAGATTTTTTAAAAGCACTTATCCAAAACAATTTACTGTTCAGTCAAATTATAGAATTGAAATCTGTTTAGATTAGACAGTCATAAGATAATCATTAAAATTAAAAAGAGAGGAAAATATTTTAAATGGGAATTATAAATATACTTATGAAGCAGTAATTTTAGACTCGTATGATGTACCATTGATCACACGTACCTATGACAATTGCAATTACCTGCTCTTAGCTGCATAAGTTTGGTTGTTGTGACCTGTCATAAGCTGTCGACAGTATAAACTGACTAACATGAAAAAACTAAGAAAGCATATAACTTTAGAAAGCATTCAACCATCCGCCGAAAACATGGTATCATGATTTTTGATGAATTAAATTATGAATGACATCGATTTTATTGATGGTATAAAAGTTTGCAGTTGTCCTCATACCCTGAAAAGTGATGCTGTGCTATTTATATCCATGGTATCAGGCCTCAAACTGAACCCTCCCTTTATAAAATTATTAAAACAATGTAACTTCTAAGTTAGAGTTGTCAGTTTTATAATTAGATCGATTTTTGATGAATTAAATTATGAATGACGTCGATTTTATTGATGCTATAAATGTTTGCGGTTGTCTTTATACCCTGAAAAGTGATGCTGTGCTATTTAATTAAATTCACGAAGAAAGAGAAAACAAACATGCTATTATGAAAAGTATTGAAAAAGAATTGTTGGTAAATTCGTCAACCAGTAACAGTGACATTTTAATTGCAGAAGAAAGACTGGCACAACTACACTCAAATTGAGTTGGAGCGGAAACGAGTAGGTAGGTGTTTTATTTTTGTACTGTTTTACGACCACCATTTCCTAATACTTTAAACCACCTGCGCATATGAGAAAGATAAGAACCTTGTGTTGAAATAGCGATGCTCTTTTTGATTGAGGCCCATATGTCGAAAGACACGCTGATCGCTACATTTTTTTTATTTATAAATTACTGTAACTAATTTAATCAGTAAATAAAGGCTTATTTTTATTATTAAGTAAATTAAATATTATCGTAAAGCCCTTAAACGTCGCGTCGCTATAGCCACGATTCCCTGTGGGAGGGATTTAAAAATATATGCAATATATACAAAGATAATCAACATAGAACTAAAAGTTGTCATTTTTGCCAGTTCATGAGTTCTGATTGTAAAGATATTTAAATCAGCTGTGCTATGATACATCTTCGCTGATAGTGATCCAAAAGTTAGGGCACTTGATTGTGGCAAACAGACAGTCTGATCCATATGTATATGGGTACAGAAATTAACATTTAAAAGTACATAGTGCATATGTTTTTTTATACGCCTAAAGTTGCGGTGGTGATCCATATGTATATGGGTACAGAAATTAACATTTAAAAGTACATAGTGCATACGTTTTTTTATACGCCAAATGTTGCGGTGGTTGGCCCGTATGTAAGATCGTCTGGGTAAGTACAGTCGACCACAGAAGTAGCTGAACACTTTAGTACCATGTTGCACTGATCTTGTGCATGTACTTTATAGTTGCTACTGTACTATATTCACGCTAGAGTGTGTGCGTGACATGGTACTAAGGTGTTCAGCTACTTCTGTGGTCGACCATACCACCGCCTTTCTTATTTCAGCCGTGAAACAGTTCGCTGTGTTTCGGATTGAAGGGAAAGGTAGCCAGTGTAATTACTGGGCTTGGACGGCATTTCATCTTAGGCCTCAGTATGACAACGCACTCTATCTCTATAGGCGGCGGTAACTGCTTACCATCAGGTGGGCCGTCAGCTTGTTTGCCATCTAGTTGTATAAAAGAAAAAAAAACAAGCATTACAATCCGGGTGACTGCTCTAACCTCAGACTGCTCTAACCTCAGAATGCTCGGAGTCTCTAACCATCTGAGCTACCAAGGACTGGGAATAGCCCTGCGAATTTCCTCTTCACCAATATTTTATAATAGTTCTTAATTTTATTTTTAACATTATACCTATAAATGTTTGAAAATATAAAAACTTATTTTTTAATCAACCACAATTTATAGGTATAGGTGAACAGGGAAGGCCGGCTACTTTACCAAAGACAGATGGCGCCTTAGAAGAACAGTTGTACTCTGTAAACGGCTTTAATGGAGCCCTGAGCGACAAGATCCCTTTGAACAGATCACTACCAGATATAAGACATCCTGGCTGTAAGAAAAAATTGTACATAGAATCACTGCCCACAGTCAGTGTGGTGGTGCCATTCCATAATGAACATTGGAGTACGCTACTTAGGACTGCCTTTAGCGTACTCTACAGATCACCAGAACATTTAATTAAGGAGATTTTCCTAGTCGACGATGCTAGTACCAAAGGTGAGATAGTTTTATTTAATTTTCCTCAAGTTCAAACACAGTAGTTCCCTTTCATTTGAACTTTATCAATTATTGCTCTGACTAATGAACTACCGATGACAGAAATTGTTGCGGTAATAATTATAATCCCCATGTTTGTATACAGTCATAAACTCTCATTGTTTTAGTAGCCTCCTTAAAGTCGTACACATTGTAGTAAATAAACAGATAACATTCAAGAGACATCATTATTAGCAAAGTGGATGAAGGATGTTTGTCACAATAATGTTTATGTTGCATTTGCTGCATGTACAATCAGCAACACACTAAACCTAAATTTAAATTCAGTGATCTCTATTCTATATGTCAAGCTTGACGATAACGCCAGTATCGAGTTTGGACTTCTCCAAACTTAACACTGGCCATCAATCAATCATCAATCACCGATCATAGCCATCAATCATCGTGTGTATAATCGGTTTGTAGACACGTGATATCTGTGCATCTCGTTCTTTCAATATGCACAGCTTCTGAAATTAAAAAGAGAGCTGTCATATAATTTGACATTTAGGAAGGTGTGTTCATTTGTCGACCTTATTGAACCAATTTAAAAATATTTGAGAAGCAGCTCCATACACGCCTTCTAAAATTGACTATGCTTTCATTAAAAGCTATCTTTTAAAATTATCATTTCTAATTCTTGCTATCTTTTTACTATACATATTGCTATACAATATAGAAATTCTTTTTTCCTACATATGTGTATCTCTTTCTATGGAATGAGATAATTATACTGTAGCTACTTAAATTCAGATTTTGAGTTTCTTCAAGAATTAGGCCCTTAGTCAATGTGACAGGAATGAAAATCGTTTATATCTTTTTGATGCAGACTGTACAATTGACAATATGCATGAGCGGTTAGTTCCAGCCATACAATGGGCGCGGTAATTGTGTTTATAGTGATTGTCTTTACCACTGCTCGGCTTGTAGAAACTGGGTAAATAGAGCAGAGCAATGGCGTGACTGATGACAGCTTCGACAAGGATATAGATAGGGCTTTGTAGTTGTAATAGTTTGAATCTAAGGCTTCACGATGGTAAAGTAATTATGACCTGAAACTTACTTAAACAGCTAACTACATTTAATATAATGGCGCAACACCAAAAACTAGATCTTTAAAAATTTGTTTTTAAGTTTCCTTTTTGTGAGGTAGATGCTAGATTATAACGCAAAAACTGATAGGGCTATCTCAGCAGCTCAGAGCAAACACCCGATTGTTAAACATCGCGGTAACATGTTTTTTTTAGTTTAGTTATATTTCTAAAGGTGTTTCAAGATATTTCAAATCTTTCATTATAATGTTAAAAAATAAAATATGAAATCAAGGAAATAGTCAATTATTCATAATGCGCCTTTAATTGTAGCCTATGTAGGTATTTCATCATATTTACGCTTGACGAACCAAATTTTACGCAGTGACCTAAAACCTGAAATCAAAGTCAAAACCTTTCGGTTTTCAAAACGGTGCGTAACATACTCCTGGTGAACTCATACACCCCAAATAACTATGTACCTAATAGAGAAAATAACAGGGTGTTAGCGGGACGCTCTCGAAAACAAATGCTGATCATAAAAAAAAATTTGAAATCACGAAAAAAAATCAGCTGTTTTATAGAAACGGTAGTAGGTATTACAATTTGCATGAAACAGCTGTTTTTTATTCGCGATCACAAAATATTTATTTAACAAGTTGTATAAAATTAAAATTTTAATTGACCCCGCCGTCATTCATCTCTAACACCATTACATTGAAACTATTCTTGAGCCCAAACACGCTATATCTGCTGTAAATTTCTGAAGAATTGAGCAAACTAATTTACGGTGCTGTTTTTTTTAAAGCTATCGTGATCAGGATGGGTTTTAGCTATAATTTATGACGATCTTTTCAGGCATTTGATGATAATCAGCTCATTTCCTAGTTTACAAAAGGGTCTTACTTACTTTCACAGATCCGATTGATTTGAAATTTTGGTCACTGTTATTTAGGAGGTATTTCCAAGACATGCCAACCGTTTGGGCTCATAGGAATAGTATCAATGAAGTGTTAGATAAATGATGAATGAGTCACTTAAAATTTGATACAACTTGTTAAAAAAATATTTTGAAATCGCGAAAAAAATCAGCTGTTTCATGCAAATTGTAATACTACCGTTTCTATAAAACAGCTGATTTTTTATTCGTGATTTCAAATTATTTTTTGACAAATAGTATTTAAGGTGATCAGCACTGCCACCTGCCTTTGTTTTCGAAAGCGTCCCCCTAACACCAACGAGGCCGGGGTTACATAAAATTTTAAATTATTAAGCTACCAGTAATGTTTAGTAGCACTTCATCTTCGTTTGCCTGTCTTCCCTTTGTTCCTAATTTTGTCATCCGTATTCCAGTTTCTCGGCTTGCACTTGCTTACTTTAAACCAGTGCATCTTTCCAGAATTCCTCAAGAAGGAGCTAGCGGAGTACCTGTCGAAGCACATGCCGAAGGTCAAAGTGGTCCGGCTACCTGGCCGCAGCGGGTTGATCACGGCGCGGCTGGCGGGCGCGCGGCTGGCCTCGGCCGACGTGCTAGTGTTCCTGGACTCGCACACCGAGGCCAACGTCAACTGGCTGCCCCCCCTGCTAGGTCGGTGTATGTATTGTTAGATCACACTCACTGTATTGCTAGCGGCATTTGTTATTGTGGTACTCGAAACCGTATTATAATAGGGTGGTTGACAACTTTCATACTCTTAATTTTTGATTTTAACATTATTATAAATGTTTGAAAAAGACGTTAGCTCATAAACGCAAATACAGATAGACTAGAAGAATTTCACAGGGATATCCCAAGTCCTGGGTGGCTCAGTGGTCAGAGCAGTCGCCCGGATTGCGAAAGGTCGCGGGTTCGATTCCTGCCTCAGGACGTGAAATTTTTTTTTCTATTTTTATTATATTTTAATTACTAAGTAATTTTTCAAACATCTAAAATAATGTTAAAATAAAAAATTAAGAATATCAGAGAGATATGTTTACTTCGTCTACTTCAGAATATAAATAATATGCTGCAGTCTTTTTTGGGCTCTTATTCCAAATAATTTGAACAGTAAAGTGATACATCTCTTTACAAAGCTAATTAAATAAGCTACTCAATTTTATATCAAACGGATTTTTCGAACTGCCCGTTTGTCTAAAAAAGTAAAAATATTCCATAAGAAACGTAATGCAATTTGCCTTTTTTCCTCGTCTTTTAAGTCGTAAAATGTGTCAAATGCACCTATTATTACACTGTCTATTAAATATTTGCAGTTTTAACTATACTTTTAGCTGCAGCTTCGTTTTTCAAAAGTAATAAATAATAGCTGCTAAATTAATGGAATAACAAAACGCAAAAAGCAACTGTAGTATGGAATTTTTCATGTTCGTCTTAAAAATAAACGGGGCGCTATAAAATATTTTAAAGGCACTATCAATTCTAAATAATTACCTATACCTTATAAAGTTAACATTATTTTAAGCCCAGGCTTCATACATTTGTGGTCCTCTCGTTTAAGTTCCAAAACTGTTTGTATTGCAGAGCCGATAGCGCTGAACTACCGCACGGTGGTGTGCCCGTACATCGACGTGGTCGCGTACGACACGTTCGAGTACCGCGCCCAAGACGAGGGAGCCCGCGGGGCCTTCGACTGGGAGCTGTTCTACAAGCGGCTGCCTGTTCTGCCCAAGGATGAGGCCAAAATGCCGGAGCCTTTTGAGTAAGTTGTTTGAATCATAGAAAGTTTGATAAACAAGGGTAAGGCTTGTCTAATTTAGGCGTGGGCAATCAGCCGACACGGGCCAGATGGTATCAAAATTAAACTAGGGCGGGCCAAAAAAATGCGGATAGAACACCAAGAGTAACTTAAATAGCGTTTTATTAACAACTTTGGACCATTGAGATCAACAATACTAATGACTGCAAAAAAATAATGAGATTTTTGGGGTTGACTATTAGAGGCAAAGACATAATTGGCTGTCATATAATTTGATAGAAACGTCCTTTCAATTTTTGACCTTATTGAACGTGATAAAATGCAGTGTTTATTTAGGAAGCTCCTCCGTACGTACCGTCTAAAATTGTCTATGGTTTCTTTGAAATCTATCGAAATTGATTAGACAGCGCTAAAAAAATTCCTGCTATCTTGTTCCTATTACATATAGCGAGATAGAGATATACTGTACTTAAATTTAGATTCGGAGTGAGTCTTCAGACGAAGGCCCCTTGTTGACTAGTCTAATACTGCATAATGTGTTTAAAAGCAGTGCTTCCCGGCTAAGGACATTGAGTATCAAATAATCCTTAGTAGATACTAATAGTTGTATCCCCGTCAATAGGAGCCCAGTGATGGCGGGCGGCCTGTTTGCGATTTCACGGGAGTTCTTCTGGGAGCTGGGCGGGTATGACCCCGGACTGGACATCTGGGGCGGGGAGCAGTACGAGCTTAGCTTTAAGGTGGGCTATCTAATAGACGTATTAAACATCTAGAACTAATCACGTTTATTTTTGTTTTTGTTGTGCGTTTATAACCCCCACTTAATTGTAACAATTACAATAAAGAAAGAAAACGATGAAAAAATTTTATGCTCCTGGCGGAAATCGAACAGTAGGTAACACCTAGTGCTTCGGTGGCGTAGCGGTGATCGCGTCTGGCCGGACCCCAGGAGACGCGGGTTCGATTCCCGCCAGGAGCATATGATTTTTTCATCTTTTTACTTCTTTACTTGTAATTGTACAATCTAGAACTAAGTTACTCAAAAAACAGTCAACACTAGGAAAAAGAGATGTCCTCGGATGGTATGCAAATCCACGACCTTTCCTATCCAGGTTACTGCCCTAACCCCTAAGCTACCGAGGACTTGGTATAAAGGAGGAATGTCTAACAAACCTACGCTTTATTGCACTTTATAATCACAATATTTATGTAACAAGAAGATTTTCTATCTTGGGTGAACTTTTTTATACAACTACATATATGATAAGCAAGCTGATGGCCCTCCAGGTGTTAAGTGGCTATCGTCGCCTTAGACACCTGTAAAAACAAGAAAAATACTTGGTATTGCAGGTGCGTTGTCATCCTGACGCCTAATATGAAATGCTTTCCACGCCCAGTAATTACACTGGCTACCTTTCCCTTCAATCCGACACACAGCGAACTGTTTCACGGCTAAAATAAGAAAGGCGGTGGTACCAAAAAATGTACTCTGGTGGTACCTACCCAGACGACCCTACATACGGGCCTACGATCTAGTAAACTTATTATTATCATATATAGGTGGTAATTCAAAGACGCAGGTAGTCAGCGCCGGTAAGCTTCTTTAGTTATCACCCTAGCAGTTCGAGGACAACCTCTCATTAGCGCACCATAGGAACAGAAGATGACAGAGTTGACGGACTGTAACATACAGGGTGATAACGATAATTAAATTAAAACATTTGTTATGTTCATTTATAGAATGTTTTGAAAGTTTCAAATATATTTTGTGAATTTTTATAATTTCTTACCCCTACATACCACCGAGTAAACTTATCTCTTTAAGAGATATCTTCCAGCCACTCCATCAATGTGTGAGGCATGACTTTGTGAGAAGCAGACGGATGCACCGTGTCAATAAAAAATAAGCTTGACAAATTATTAACATAATAATAATGTTAAGATTAAATTTAAGAATAGGTATGGTCCTGGTTTTTGTACGCATTCGTCATTGAGTCCCTTTTCAATAACTGTCCCTGTCGCGGTCAGATCTGGCAGTGCGGCGGACGGATGCTGGACGCGCCCTGTTCCCGCGTGGGACACATCTACCGCAAGTTCGCGCCTTTCCCCAATCCTGGGCACGGGGACTTCGTTGGCCGGGTGAGTGTTGCTTTGGTGTTTCATGCTGTGTACTTGTTATAGTGATGTAGCAAGAAGCTGATACATATACATTGAGTTACACCATTTTGTGTTACACTGTTACACATTGGGAAAAATATTAGAAAAAAGAAAGAAAGAAATACATTTATTCAACGCCACACTATGTAGGTTTACACAGTAATCATATTTTTATGCAACTAAATTACAACTAGGTGACGTTGAAAGGACCCCACTCAGCATAATGTCGAGGCACTGGTTGGAGCCTCGACGCTGGTCTTCCGTGGGCACCAGGATAAATTTTCTGGATGCAAAAGGTGGAACGTCACTGTTTGCGCCAACGCCCATCATACATATTATTATAGCATAACTTATCCTAAATATCTATGAAAAACTAAAAATTTGATATACATACTCCTATAATTATTCTATCAAAATAAGTATATGTCAACATTTTAAGTACATAGATCCGAACATAATCATATTCGCCCATTGAGTATATAAATAAAATAATAACACAGCTCTTATTAGGATTTTGCTTTCTGTATGTTCAATTACCGATGAGTAATACTGTAACTCAATGCCACATTATTTTTCCAGTTGAGTGACGGTGTAACTCAACAGAACACTGTATTCCCGTTAAGTAACACATTGGGTGAAATCATTGTTCAAATTCGTATGTATGTAGCTGGATCATTCCCTGAAGTACTACCAGGCTACCATAAGTATATCAGAGGTTATTTATTGTACCCCTACGATTATTATGTAAATAAAATAAGAGTATACTAAACATCTCCTACATAGATATGGTAGCCTGGTACTTCAGGGGATGATCCAGCTACATACATACAAATTTGAATAATGATTTGACCCAAGAAGGTGTTACTTAACGGGAATACAGCGTTCTGTTGAGTTACACTGTCACTCAACGGTAAAATAAATATGGCACTGAGTTACAGTGTTACTCATCGGTAATATTTTTCCCAATGTGTAACACAAAATGGTGTAACTAACGGGAACAAAGGAATCTATTACACAAGGACACATGGCAACAGCATAATAAAACAGAAAGAATACAATCCCTCTAATATCATCATCATCATATCAGCCTATGATTCTTGCTGAACAAAGGCCTCCCCCTCCCTTTAGTATGCTTCATAATAATACAAGATACTATAAAAACAGCAGGTATGACTTCATTGTCCAAGCTCTTCTAATAAATCTTTCTATGTTCGGTGTAAAAGATGCTTAACCTCTAATTAATTCTGTAAATAATTATGTCTGTGTTAGGTGTAAAAGATGCTTAACTTCTAATTAAGTCTGGTTTGCGAGTATAGCACAGGTTAAAGCTATAATCTTGTAATTTATACGCATTGTAGGGTAAGGTGAAGCCACCAAAATGCTATTCGCTCCAATTTGGAACATCAACATTGTGATAGTCCATTCGTCATTGTACAACATAGGGTGGTGACATCAATACGACAATAAATCGCAACATGGGCTATATTAGTTCATAGAAACGGTTTGCCACTTTCAAATACATCTTATTCATTTGATAATTTTATGACATTTATAATAAAACATTGGCTGCATTATTTCATAGAAATGTAATGAAAATGAAATTATCAATTGAATAACTTGTGTTTGAAAGTGGCAAACCATTTCTATAAAGTAATATAGCCCATGTTTTAATTTATTGTGGTATTGATGGCGCCATTCTGTATAGTCATTGGCTTTCCTGAATGGGAGAAACACACGAGATTTTTGCGGCATAATACCGTCCCTATGGCCCTTTACGGGTTGGTTAAAGCGTTAAATTACTTAAATTACCTTGCAAACACAATAATACAAGGTAATCTTATTTGGGTGTCATCTTCTATAAGGTAAACGTAGCCATAAATTCGACTGCAAAGTACCCATTGATCGAATTCCTATCAATATGGGCCTAATTCTGGAGACACACGCTAAGTTTAAATTTAAGCACAGTATATCTCTGTTTTTCGCAATACGTAAGAGAAAAAGATAGCAACAGTTCGTTTAGAGCTGTCAACTAAATTTAGTCAGATTTCAAAGGAACCATAGACAATTTTAGACGGCATGTACAGAGGTGCCTCCTAAACACTGCATTTTATCACGTTCAATAAGGTCGAAAATTGAACACATGTATCTAAATGTCAAATAATATGACAGCCATCCTTTTTGTATTCATAGTGAGAAAAAGAGATACACTGAACTTAAATTTAAACGTAGCATGTGTTCTCCAGAATTATGGCCAATGTTACATCTCTATGGTCGTATTACAATCGTAACGAAATCGTATCTGTATCGTAGAACTACCGGCGTGTAGCCGAAGTATGGATGGACGAGTACGCTCAGTACTTATACGCGCGTCGGCCGCAGTACCTTGGGATAGAGACCGGCGACATCTCCGAGCAGAAGGCGCTGAGACAGCGGCTCAAGTGCAAGTCCTTCAGGTGGTTCATCACTCAGGTTAGCACTTTAGACTAAGTGACGCCTTTTATGTGAAAACGGTGGCAAACAAGCCTTCATTTGGGATTTTTAACCATTCGAAAGTGCCTAATTGAATAATAGTTATTTGTACAACAAGTGAGCAGAGTAATTTTTATGCTGTGAGTGCTGTCTGTAAATCACGAACCAGCGAAGTAGTCTAGAATTGAATCACAAGCGCAGCGAGTAAAAAAAAGACTACTGACCACCATGAGTGATTTAATGACACAAGAATTAAAAAAAAACTTGTTCTCGTGTGAAACATACACCTTGTCACCATTCCCAGCGAAAAAATATTACGTTATAATCAAAATAAAATCAGATAAAGTAATATTCTATTTATCGAGCATACTGAAATGATATTAAAATATACCTAGAAACTATTTATTATAACAATTACAAATGAAAACAGAAAACGATGAAAAAAATATACTCCAGGCGGGAATCGAACCCGCGTCTCCTGATGTTCGCCCCGACGCGATTACCACTACGCTACCGGAGCACTAGGTATATACTTCCAATTTCTTTACCGCATTCTATCCTTTTTTTAATGTTTTTACAACAATGTTTATCTCACCACTGATTAGTGGACTTCGTTTTCTTTCTTTATTTGTAATTGTTACAAAAAAAGTAGGCGTTTAAATGCATCATAAACATTAAATGTAACTATTTATTACTCTTAAAGTCAAAATTGCAAATTTTTATTATTATTTACGTCTCAAAATTGCATTAATAGTGTTTTTCCCCACTTACGCGTTGCCCACCCTATAAAAATAAAAAGAAAACGTTATGTAGATTGTATTGCAGCAAATAAAAAATATTTGTATTTGTATTGAAGACGAGTTTCTGTGCTTCCATCGTAACACTTCCCCAATGAGCTCCCGCTAGCTTAATCGCCTCAGGGATACTCCACTATGAAGTATACAAGGTGTTACAAACAGGCCTATTCATATTTTATAGTCTTATTCTACCCATCAATACAAACAACTTTTACTGTGAGTACAGCTACGAAATTGCGGAAAAGAAATCAGTTGTTCCATAGTAAGGCTCCTACTCGACGCAATGTGTGGAACAGATTATTTCTTTCATCGCGATTTAGTAGTTGTCCTCGTTGTAAAAGTTGTTATTATAGATGGGTAGAATAAGCCCTCAAAATATGATTACACCTTTTTTAATTCTTTTAACATTTAATTTATTCAACAATATGATAATGATAGTTAATTGTAGAAACAACTGGTTCGGTTCCCGCTTCTAGGACATGACTTTTTTTAGGCAGGTAAAGTATAGCATCATTTATATAAACTAAACAGTGTTAAACAATTGTATGGACCTAATTTCATTGTGAGTCGTTTCTCACAAAACAAGGAAAAACTAGAGTATTAGTAAGTCCATTTTCACTAACCATTCACCAAGCTTAGGTGATTCTTAACGCCATTTGAAAGAAAGAAAGAAAGAAATTCTATCTCCTTTAGTTAGACCGTGATAAAAATCGCTAAGAGACTCTAAGCAAATGTTAGTGAAAACGAGCATTAGTGTGTGTTTATGATATTAATAATCTGTTTATATGATTTCAGGTAGCATTCGACCTCACATTCAAGTATCCTCCGGTTGAACCGAACCCGTTTGCCCAAGGGCGTGTAAGTATATACAATTCTGTCCCATCTCCAATTTTATAAGACAATGGTGGCAAACAAGCCTGATGTTAAGTGGTTACCGCAGCGTGTAGACGCTCGTAGGACCTTATGTTGGCCCTTCTAATTGTAGGGGGAAACCATAGTTTATATACCAGAGACCAGAGGTTCCCAGACTTTTTTCTCATAGGTCACTTTCAAAATTTAGCTGGTTCCGGTGTGGCAGCTGCATTTTTGCCATATTCCAAAAACTCGACACAAAATGTGTTTTTTGTCACGCCGACGTAGGAGCTTAGTGGCTTAGCGGTTTGAGCGCTCTGAATTCGTTTACGAAAACAAAGCAACTTTCGCCATGGTCGTTCCCGGGATGAGTCAATCAAAATTAATAATCTCGAGCTCCTCCGTGCTTCAAAAGGCACGTTAAGCCTTTGGTCCCGGTTGTTACTGCAACGGCTTTAACCCACCAACCCGCATTGGGCCAGCGTGGTGGTGTTATGGCCCAAGCTCCTCATGTGTTTCTTCCATGTAGGAAGGCCTGTGCCTAATTTTCATTTTAACATTATTATAAATGTTTGAAAAATAATTTACTTATAAAAATATCTAAACTCACGCAAATACGCTTATAACGCAAATACTGATAGATTAGAAGAATTTCCCAGGGTTATCCCAAGTCCTGGGTAGCTCAGATGGTTAGAGCAGTCGCCCGGATTGTCGTCGCGGGGTCGATCCCCGTCTCAGGACGTGAAGTTTTTCTAGTTTAGATATTTTTATAAGTTAATAATTATTATTATCGATATATGAACATGACAAATCGCTTTGTTAACAGATAAAGCCGACAGCAAACCACGAGCTATGCATAGACGCCCATCACGGCGACCAGATGGATAAATTGCAGCTTAACAAGTGCTCGCAGACTTCTGGCGAACAAGAATTCCTGTTCTCATGGCACAGGGATATCAAGTAAGATATACGATTAAAGTCCGGTCGCGGAACAGAAAGAATTTCGTACATTGACCTGTCACTACCCTTCCTTATCGCTCCCGTTAAAATATAATGCGTCTCGCTCGCACAGTGCAACAGAAGAGATCGCAAACCTTTTTATTGCATTATAAGGGCTGTTTTGATATGCAGGCATTTGTGTCTCTAAAATAATACCACGTGATGCTTGAAATTAATAATATCTTTTTAAATCCATAATCATTAACTTATAATCTTTTTAATTTTTATTACTTTGTCAATCATTTTTAGTAAATAATCTATTTTTAAATAAATAATTTGAATAGACATTAGAGTTACAAACAAGTTATTATAGTGTTACACAGAATTGTCATTACCTTCCTTTAATTTTAGATCACAAATTGAAACATATTATTTATTAATGTTGTGTGATAACAATAAAACGCCGCACGCGACGGCGACGCACGTGCCGACGTCATTCACTAGACAAGTGTTCACTAAAGCCTATCCTTCTTTCTTTCAAAAAAATCTCGATATAGTTTAATTCATTAGGTCATTAGTTTTTTTTCACTCGCAAATAATTTTTAAAACAATACCTAATAGAAAAAGGTTTGTAATTTCTGTCAGTAGGCTAAGAGGTCATTGTACGAAATTCTTCCTGCTCCGCGACCGGACTTTAGATGACAAACAAGCTGACGGCCCACCTGATGGTAAGCGGTTACCGCCGCCTATACACACCTGCAATAACAAGGGAAAATCACTTGATATTGCAGGTGCGTTGCCATCCTGAGGCCTAGGATGAAATGCAGCCCATGCCCAGTAATTACACTGGCTCCCTTTCCCTTCAATCTGAAACACAGCGAACTGTTCCACTGCTGAAATAAGAAAGGCGGTGGTACCTACCTAGTAAAATTAACATTTATAGGGACAACTATGTTAAGTTTCACAGAATGAACGAGTAAATTAAACTTGTATCATTTGTCATTAACATCATCATTATTAGATATCAGCCTATATACTTCCCACTGCTGGACACAGGCCTTTCTATATGGGAGAAACACACGAGGAGTTTGAGTCATAACACCACCACGCGGGCCCAATGCCGGTTGGTGGGGTAACGTTATATATATCCTTTATTGCACACTTAAAACATAAAATTAAACATAATGAAAACAAATGTACAAGGGTGAACTTATCTCTAAAAGAGATCTCTTCCAGACAACCCTAGCATTAGTAAAACATTACATACAAGCGGGGATAATGTGTACGAGAAAAAAAATTAAAAAAAATGAAATATCACCCTAATAATTAACTTGATAAATACTAATATTCTTAATTTTTGATTTTAACATTATTATAAATGTTTGAAAAATTACTTAGTAATTAAAATATACAACTAGCTCATAAACGCAAATACAGACTAGAAGAATTTCACAGGGATATCCCAAGTCCTGGGTGACTCAGTGGTCAGAGCAGTCGCCCGGATTGCGAAAGGTCGCGGGTTCGATTCCTGCCTCAGGAAGTGAAATTTTTCTAGTTTTATATTTTAATTACTAAATAATAATATCATTAAATAACAATATACATATAATACATACTAGCTTAATAATACAATACACAATATATACATAAAATAATACATAATACTCACACACACAATCAATTAGAGAGGTAGTGCTCTTTTAATTTCAGTTTGAAAGTTGTTACTGATAAACTCTCACGAATCCATTCCAAAGACGAGTAGCACGCACAGTGAAAGAATTATTGAAAAATTTGCAATTGGCGGGAGGATGGACAAGGGTATTTGTGACACAAGAACGCTTAGGACGGGAACTGGGAGGAAGATACTGGAAACGGACACGGAGATAATTAGGAAGCTGAGGAATGTTAAGGATTTTAACGTTTTATTGCTTGCACGCGAAATTGAAACTTATAGTGTGACTCTAGCGTTTATATTCCTATGGGCACCGCTCACTCGACGATCCATGAGCTGAGAGGCAAACTACAGCCATACTTCTCCCTGAGAGGAGCGCCGGCCTAACATAGCTAAACTGCGGAGTGATCTGATATTATGCTTTTTTTTATACTACTAAGGTGGCAATCAAGCATACGGCCCACCTGATGGTAAGCGGTTACCGTAGCCTATGGATGCTTGCAACACCAGGGGTGTCACTTGCGCGTTGCCGACCCTGTAAAAACCTTTTCACTCCTTTTTTGAAGAACCCCATGCTGTACTCATTCGAGAAAACCTCTGCAGGGAGCTCATTCCACAACTTGAGCGTACGCGGGAGAAAGTTTCTCTGAAACCGTACAGTACGCGACCACTTTGGTTCCAATTTGTGAGGATGAATTCCCTGCTGGTGGCGAGCGGTGCGATGATAGAAAGAAGCCGTGGGCATCATGTCAAATAATTCCTCAGAACACGCTCCGTTATACAAACGGTAGAACACACACAAGGAGGCAAAATCTCTCCTTAGCCTTAAAGGTTCAATACCGCTGGTGAGCTCAGGATCGTCGACAATTCTCATAGCGCGTCTTTGGAGCACGTCAAATGGTCCAAGCTGGTATCGAGGCGCTCCCGCCCATAAATGGCAGCAGTACTCCATATGGGGCCTGACTTGAGACTTATACAGTAACAGTCTTTGCCCCGAAGTGAAATACCGCCGCGCTCTATTGAGCACACCAAGCTTCTTGGATGCCAGCTTGACTTTATCCTCCAAATGACTGCGGAACTGCACGTCGCTAGAGATATCAACACCAAGGATCCCGATACTCGTAGAGATGGAAAGCGGTGTGTCGAGGAATTGTGGAGCTACAGCAAATGGGGTTTTTTCAGCGGTGAACGCGCAGACTTGTGTCTTAGTGGGGTTGAATTGGACCAAGTTTAGTCGTCCCCAATCGGAGACTCTGATTAGAGACCTCTCGATTTCAGACACAAGTCGACCGCGACTTTCCTCCACTGTAGACCGAGGCGTATTAGCACGACTCGTATAGTAAGCGTCACCAGTACTGTCATCTGCATAACAATGCAGTCCGTCAATAGACAGCATGTCATTGATATGCAGCAGGAACAATGTGTGCTTGATAAAAAAAGTATATTTCTGGAAAATGCCATCGTTATTTCTTTTTTTTGTTCAGTTCTCCCTATAAAGGGAAGGCAAAAGGTACTAATGCCCATACAGCCATTTCTTCAGTATTTGTTATTTCTTCATTTATTATATTAAAATGCTGGACACGAAATATATGATGACAGTCTCCATATGATGCTACTTGATGAGGTGGATAACCACAAAAAAATCTCATCGTATTTCACACCATAATCACTTTTATTCTAATAATCTTTTAGTTGCACGTCAACACAAACACTTATTTTATAAAACTACGCCACTTTTATATCACAAAGTTCGCTCCGACACAATTTTTAATTATTGTAATAAAAATCTTGACTGACACCACAAAATCCCGCCAAACAACCCTGTTATTTCTTTTCAAATTATTCAACAGATCTAAACAACGCAACATGTGCTGGGATTTGCCAGACGCGAGGCCAAAGAGCAAGATACTGCTGTACTCCTGCCATCTCGGAGGCGGCAATCAGCTGTGGAAATATGAACTGGTGAGATTTCTAAAAAAATCCTACAAATTTAGATAAAGTTAGATAAATAATAAAAGGGTTTGGTTAATTTCTGTTCCCCAACTTCTGAAAGAAAGAAACAAAGAAAATATATTCATTGACATACACCTAACTTATAGAACAAACATACATATAAACTTCGACATTATCAACGAAGATTAGACATATGAAATATAAACTTAGACAATAACAACAAAGATAAACAGAAAAAGAAAACAATTAACACATCGGTGCAGTCAACAAGAGATTAATTATTCTAGTAATATGTAGATTGTGTTTAATGGAAGTTCAGAATGTCCGATTCTCAAAAAGACGACCATACCGGCGATTTGACGACTGGCTGGTCGTGTGGTCTGTGCCCTTGCTATACAAGCTACTCAGTAGGGGGTCCCGGGTTCGAATCCCGGTGGAAGCAAATGTTTGTATGATGAGTACGAGCATTTTTTCACGAGTCATGGATGTTTATATTATGTTTATTATGTTTATTTAGTATATTTCTAATATTTATATGAATATTATTATCAATATTTATCCGTTATCTAGTATCCAAAACACAAGCTCTTAATGATGCTTACTTTGGACTGGATAATAGGTGTGAGTTTATGAATATTATTATTGTTGTTGTTGTTTAACATCTCAGCTTTTTAAAGCTGGCTTAAACTGAACTTACGGGCAAGTAAGAGCAGTTGTGTGTTATGGCTGATATGAAATGTTTTGTGGAACGGGGATTATTTCATATTATTATTATTTTTAATATTTATCTTATATATAAAATTCTAGTGTCACAAATTTAGTTACCATACTCCTCCGAAACGGGTTGACCGATTTACAGGAAATTTCATATGTATATTCAGTAGGTCTGAGAATCGGCTACTATCTATTTATTTTTTATTTTTCGGCCAATTTTTTTATGGCAAAACAACGCTTGCGGGTTTAGTTTTTTTTAAATAAATATCTCTCTTTAAAGAGGTGTTTTGCCAAAAACGCGGACTTTTGATCAAGCATTTTTTGGATCATAATTTATGTGTGTATGTCTGAATGTTCCTATTTATTATAATGTCAACATGACGTATTTATTATTATTATTATTATTAATAACCTGTTCAAATCCTAATTTCCGCAGACCACAAAACAAATCAAGCACGGCGGCAACGAGAATTGCGTGGAGTGGGACAGGCCTACCCAGTCGGTGTTCATCGGCCGCTGCGACGACACGAGCGACGCCCAGCGCTGGGACGTGGAGCGGCTGGACTATGACATGCTGGCCAAGTGGGGCACCATGCGGGCCAGCGTCACTGGGCCAGTCGACGACTACTGACTGCCTGACCAGCGACTGAAAACCAGCTATAACCGGTAACAAAAAATTCAGGTAGGCCGTTCAAAACGTTCAAAACCTCTAGTACCGTTACAGACCTACTCAAGATAAAAAATATCCCAGAGCAAAAGGGACAGTAAAAGTTTGTATGGGATTTAAGACAGCCTATGAGCACCATTTTTTTGTATAGTTATTTTTGTCCCAAGAACCCATCTCATTAAATAATTTTCATAGAACTTGACCAATAGAAATAACAAAAAATTTTTTTTCCAACTACCCAATAATTTCATCAAAACTAAAGTAAATAGCGTAAACAAAGCAACACTTTACTGCTTCAGGGTAAAACAGTGCAGTAAAATTGTATGAATATCCATTACTGCATTGTTTTCGTCCTAAAGCCACACATCCCAGATGATTGTCCAATCGCAGGCTTCATCTTTACAATCATGGCCAACTAGATTTATACCAGCCAATCAGCGCTATTCTCACCACACAACAGGCCAATCACAGGCTAGAAGCATGACCAACTAGTTTTCTACCAGCCAATCAGCGATATTTTTGTTCCTGGGAACAATGGCAGAATAAACTGTACAACCATTGCCAAAAATTAATTATTCTAAATAAATTGTTTCTACTTTATTTGACTTCAGTTCTTTATTTGGTAGTTGGAAGAAAAGCAAATTATGAACCTCGCAAAATTTATAATTGCACTCGTGCTTTAGAGCCCTCGCTAAATTAAAATTAAAAGTCACTTTCTGCTCGATGCAACAATCTACTATTAATTTCTTACGAAAAAAACATAATATGTAATATAAAATTGGCTGCATTATTTCATAGAAATGTCATAAAAATATCAAATGAATAAAATGTGTTTGAAAGGTTCAAGACATTTCTGTGATATAGCCCATGTTTTGATTTATTGTCGGCACCATCAACTCGTATAAATGTCAATGGCATCCAAACAATGGTGATTTGAAAATTTTCAACCATAATGCATTACGAGTGTTCATAGAACATTTCAATGAAATGATTCCCATTCCCATGAAATGATTTTTTGCTTATTAGAAGTGTTGTAGTTTTGCGATAATTAAAAAACAATTTCGTCGATATAATAATGCAATGTGTTAGGAGGCTTATCTAGGATGAACTAGAGCTTCTCTCTAGTTTAAAAAATGTCGTAATTTATTTAAGTTGCTTTAACATTCATAAAGTTCAAATTGTTGCTAGTTGATAGCTTTTGAAAAAAAAACCCCGTGTATCAGGGATCCAAGAATTTATGAATTTTTTTCTGTACGCGTTTATACTATCGGATCAAAATTTTTTATTTCATATTTTAATAAATCTTTCAAAAATATTTCTACAGACTAGAAAAAGTCATGTCCTCGGGCGGGGACTGAACCCGCGACCTTTCACAGTGCGGGTGAGTGCTCTCACCGAGATACCTACGAGTTTCTTCTAGTTTAGTTTTTTTTGCATATTTCGTAATGTCTAGAAATCCAAATGATTTGAGGAGTGACCTTTATATGAAATTTCACATTAAATACTTTCATATAATATAATTGTATTCATTCATCTATGGTGATGCCTAGTCAAAACAAGAGTTATGATTATGAATATTATATGATAAATAAATTTTTTTAGTTCATTTGTGACTAATTGTGACAAATTTAATAACAATAATATTATACTGCCGTGCATTTGTTTTTTTATAAATAAAATTTATTGACAGGCCACCTAATGTCATTTTGAGTGCAAGTCATCCAATCGCATCTAAACAAAATTTATAAACGTTAAACGTATTTAGGTAGTAAAAGTAGTTATTTGTAATTATTTTGATAGTCACTTAGTAATTTAACTAAAATATAGCATTGTTATACATAAAATTCGCTTTTAAAACGAGTCATGGATACTTAGATATGTGATATATTGTATTATGTACATAGTTGTTTAGCATAGAGATATGAGCTTTAATATGTGCTCTGTCAATACAAGCCAGTCGTTTGAGCACAGTATTAGTAAAAAAATATGATTTCTATTTTATCTGGGATTAGTAAAAATCTGATTTTCGATTTATATCGGATATATTTCACGTTTAAGAAGTAACAAATAATCTGTCTACTATAAACGTTGTGCGGATATAAGTATCATTATTTCAATAAAAATATAGCCGTACACGGTCAAATTACTGGGGAATCCCCGAACGTTTTGTTATTGCGAGTTTGGAAAAATAATTTGAAATTTATTATTAGTAGTTTTTTGACAGATTTTTGCTAAATTTCTGGTATAAACAATAAAATAATATCAACTTATAGAATGTATAAAAAGCTCTCAACACTGGCCTTAAATAAACTATTTGTTAGACCTCGCATTTCTCGTGTTTTATAATATTTTACATGTTCAAAAACGTTTGAGTAGTTTTTGATAGCTTGAAAAATATAAATATATTGCAATGTATATGTAGAGATTTTAGTCAATGGTTTTGTTCAATAGCGATTAAAAATTTGCATCATAATTTTTTATGTCATAATTTTCGTAAATTTTTTTAGGCAAGTATAATTTAGGAATGATACTGTAATAAAACGTAGTCTACTGTTGTATCCATAAAACAAAATTAATTGTGTATTTTTGAAGCCTAAAAAAATCAAGCATTTATTTATTATTTTATTATTAATGCGTATTTGTTTTGTATATAAGTATAGTTTCACACTGTTATTGTGTCACTTGCTGTTTCTACAACCGAAATGACCAACTTAAAATATAAAAATATATTTAGTATACATACTTAATTATTATTTTTATTACCAATAATTATGTTGATCAATGCAATGATATTTAAATTATGTATGATAAATAAGACATACCCGCTTTATAAAAGTAGTTTATAATTTCTATATAATTACACACTTTTCTTGTTACTCTGTCTTCCCAACAGTTTCTATATGAATAAAAAAAACTAAAGTGTAATTAAAGTAAAAAACACTAAATTGCAATAAAGTATTTAACATGGCACTTTGAGCCTATAGCTCTTTCTAGTGAGGTTTCGATACCTACTATGATCTAAGTCATAGCGATGAAGTCCTGTAAAGATTTTTAGCAGTAAGTTAACGAGGTTCAAATTCGCGCCTGATACTATTGCTTCTGTATTTTCACAATTAACATGTTATTTGAGACATTTAAATATTTTAAAATAAAGTAGGCGTTCAAACGCATCAAAAACATTAAAATGTGATTAAGAGTGTGTAATATTTAATACATAAATTAAATAATTTATTTATAGATTTAGAGAATCATGCTACGCTTTTTCTATCAAATTGTACACGTCCACTTTTTATACTAAACAAATATATTTATACTATAATAAAGGTCTGTCCTAACTACTAAAACATGTTTATATTTGTTAATAAGTTATACCACATACAGATCCAACAAAATGCTAGTTGAAATTTCCGCTTTCGTAAAGATGTATTTATTTTTATATTTAATTTTAATTTGTATATTAAATTAGGCGGGTACTAAACTAAGCACGAATTTCGCGAGCATTTATATTTTTATATATGGCTACTAAGTGTTAATTGTATCAAAGATTTATATATTTATCAAAAAAAGCGTTAATTGCTTTTCGATTTTTCTCATGTATGTTTGATCTATAACTCAAAGTTACGTCAGCCCTTATACACAGTCTAATGGGCAGACATCTTTATAGTGAATGTCTATCCATCACAGACCATTTTTCTATTGTTCTATTTTCGTTTTAAATTAAGTATTGATTTCTCTATCGTTTCATTTTAGTGTAAAATTACTCCTTAGAAGGTCCTCGGAATAGCTAATATATTTTTCAGATATGACATTCGACATGTGTAAGAACAAAAAAAAACACGGAATAGCTACTCCGAGGATGGTCCATGGAGTAAGGTTTTGTTATAGGCCGTAAAAGTGTATTTTAGCGTAAATTTATATTTTTAAAATGAAATCAAGTCGATATTCATTTGTACTGTAATAGTTATTTGTTTTACGCGATACTTAGTATGTTAGATTGTATTGACTGTTTCTTATAAGTAGTTTTATATATTTGTAAAACATATCACTAGTTGTAACTGCGCACTGTGCAACATAAAACATGTCTTGCAGCAATTTTACAATTTATATTGTAATTTTAATTTTTATGTTAATTATTTAACAATGACTTAATGCGAAGCTCTAGTAGAGGGATCACAAAATATTCAACTATCATATGTCTAAACATTTAGGTGACATTAATAACCAATGACATGTATGTTTTGCTGTAATATGTAACCTGGGCCTCAGTCGCGCTAATTTTCAATGTATTTACCAAAGCAAAACAAAAAACGTTACGTTTCGCACAATTTGTGTTGCCCTAAACATTTGTACAGCCACCAATCAGCTTTTTTTACGAATATACGTTGGTATCTTGGATTATGATTATATTACGTATTTATTTAGAATTTATTGCATAAATAAAAACTTTCTGAATTGTGTAAAATATATCGAGCAGTTTTTGACAGCATTAAAATACAAAAATGTTACTTTGGAAACCATCGTATTTACCGCTGTCGGACGAACATTTTTGATTCAGTTGGTGCCTAGCAATTTTTGTTAGCGTTTCAAACGTTTGGGAAAAAACGTCAAAAATGTTTGTTGGACAACGAAAAATACGTTCCCATAGTAACGTCTATGGATCTACATACTGTCAAAAAGCGCCATACAAATTGTGCTCTACGGACCGTTTTTGGTTTGGTTTTGATGAAGGCGTTGTAAATTAGCGCGATCGGGACCCTGACTTGTGTCAAATAAGAATAAAAACAATTCACCACAAATAAGTTCTACTAGTTAAACTTCTCTCTCTTCTCTTCTCAAATAAGTTATACTTTACACACCCATAAAATTGTACAAGATTATCTTGTTATGATAATAAGTCTCATCTTTAGATAAGACTTTATACATCAACACCAGTGGTAGTAAAGTTACTTCGAAAATAACTCGTATTACATGTAGCTTAGAGATTTGTTTGCTTTTTGTCTTTGTGTATTAAGTGCACAAATCACTGTAAGTTTTAAATTAATGGGCATATTTAGTAAATAAATTGTAATTGATAAAAGTAGCAAGAGTCTTGAAATCTAGAATTTATGAAATTAGACTGTGTATTTTTAGTGATTATTTTTTATTATATTGTATTACTTTTTTAAAGAAAACTGAAGTAATTTTATTATCGTTGCAATTATAAATATAGTTGACGTTTTTATAGACCTCAATAAATTGTATACCTACGTATTGAAGTATTATTACCTATTTTTTAAAGTGGTCATTGTAATATTGCTGTAAGATAGTTCTTTTTAATAGCCATAAATTGTTTAATGAGAATTAAAATATTTTTATAGCTGAAACAGACTTTTAATTTGCTTTTACAAATAACAAGAGGGATAACGTGTCTGTGTGTTGTCTTTATTGTGTAAGGATTAGTGGAAGAAAACAAATATATTTCGATTTCAATATTTTATTACATATTCCATTAGAATACTTTCTATATTTATTATTGTACATGCTTACGTCATCTCTCACAGCACGCACGCGCCCCGTCTACCTGAGTATGGCAGTAACTACATCCAGGTCTCACTGTAATGCTCGGTGCAATATAAAAATAATCATGTATACTCAAACAAAAACATACCTTGTGTGAACGGCATTAAGTCTTTAGTAGCATATAATTTTTTTAGGGCTTTAAAGGGGTTTTTGTTTGGAATACTGACAATCCTTTCCACAAGGTACCTTTTCATTTGCGTCGACATAAACGGCAGAAGATAATTTATGGATCATTTTTTAATATTTATAAAAAGTTTTAGGACATAGTTATTGCCAATACAAGTTAAAGGTACATTTATTAACAACATAAAAAAAAGATTGTATTGATTGATTGCACCGAGCGTTGCTGTAAACGCAGTATCTACATCAGTACAAATTAAATGCAGCACGAGGAATAAATTTCTACACGTAAATGCAGTTTGTTCGTCATGTTTCGCGTCGTTAAGCTCTAATAATCTAGAAGTTGTATAGTCTATGGCATGTCATTAGGTGCGACTCTATGGTACTGCGTCACAAGACCAATTAACACAACAGATGAGCCCCACAGAGCTTCAAATAACCGATCGATGGACAGTACATTTTCAACAAGGGGTTATTAAACTCTACACAAGTGTCGTCCACAACTGTCTGATATATTACACATTTTCTTCATATTCCTAAAAATCTTAACGGTTTACGTTATAAATAATCGAAGCGTAAAGATATGTACAATATTTTTACAGATTACATCCTCATTAAGTACCTATTTACAAATTAGAATTCTTTATACATTATAAAAAAGATAACTATACTGCTCTAGTTTATATCACCGCAAAATCAATAACTACATTCACAATAGATATATATATTATTAATTTAAATAAAATTACACCTTATTATTACTAAATAAAGAATTAAGACGTATTACATTACAATGTATTGCTTCGTTTAGTCACATTTTGCAAAAATATCACCATCGCGTGGGTCGTCGGTGGCGGACCCGGGAACTTGCTTCATTTATCCCATCAATATACTTCTTTTGTAAAAAATATCATCCGCATAATATCACCGGCCACTCAGTCAACTAGCATTAAATTAGTACCTCTAACACAGAATAGACACCACAATTTAAATGAGACACATATGGACATGTACTATATAATCTACTTTTTAAATTACAATTTACTCCTTCCTGCTGACTTACCACTCGAAAGGAGAACGGCTGCATAAAACGTCGCAAGTGTACTTGCGGCCTTTTACGTGGTCGACGAAGAAGTATAGAAAATAAATCAGTCTCTGAGAAAATGTGTTGGATGGCAGTAGCGAGTCAGCAGGTCGGTTGACCCTACACGGTTATGGTACTCCTACTGTTCGATTATTGCACAACACATGCAGAAGGTACGTATTAACGTTTTCTGTAGTTTAATTAGTTTATTTTATTTGTCTATTTACTTTACGAGGCCGTTCTACTGTTACGGGATAAGTGTAATACTACATAGAACTTTGTCACTCCGAACTAATATCGCTAGAGGAAACCGATACGCTGTTAGACACTTCCGATGATTCTGATCTCTACAAATTCAATGCGACAAGGTTCCTGCAGTGTTTGCAAGCAAATGAATACAACGGGGTCATTAATTTGAAGAGCCAGACGCATATTGTTGAATATAAAAAAACATAAAATTATTGCTTAAATAGTAATAGTATTGCGAAGTAAAAAAGACCTTAGGTCTAACATTAAAAAGGAACAACTACAAGAATAAAATACTATTATTTACAAATGCCTAAATTTACGGGTAGAACGAAATATTTGGCTAAATGTGATAGGAATACATTGATTTGTGAAATTATATTAGTCTAAGTGGTGAAGGTATATGCGTATTATTAGGGATTAAAATAGTAAAAATATTCGTGTAAAAAATATAAAAACGGTAAAGTAAATTATGATTGCATTTGAGTATTTTGGTTCCATTATTATGCTCAGTATTATGTTTTATATTTTAATTTGAATTTTTATTTACGACTCTGTACCCTGTTGTGAGTTGTTACAAGAGATTCAATTCAGTCCGACGTATAAAGGGTTAATTTATCAAAGGAAACTTACCATACAGGGTTAAATTATAGGCCTAAGTAAGAGAAGCAAAGAATTGCGAGCAACCGTTCCTATGGCCTACAGAGAAACATAGTCTATACGAAAGGTAGGCCTTTCCATTCACTCGTACTCTCAGTCCCGATCCTTACTTCACTACAGCCAGAACTACGCCGATCACAAGAGCGGCTCGTCCAACCGCGAGCCTAAACAGATTGAAAATTCAGTCCTATAAAAATAGTTAGAACTAAAACGCTACTGCGTTCCGCGCGCGACACCCGCCGGTGGCTTTAGGGATTTAAAACTGCGACGTTGATCTCTGCACTTATACCAGTATTCGAGTATCTATGCCTAAACATTGTGTGTTGAGCCAACAAGTAGTAAAAGAGTATTATTATGTTTTTTTACAATAATTTTGATTGGAAGCTGTTTTAGGCCTCATCAGAAGTGTAACTTACAAAATAAAAGAGTACATTAAAAACGTTAAATAAATCTTACACCTATTAGTATTGTACTGATCATCATGAAATAAATGATTTAATATTTTCTACTCGTATACTGGAATGTGAAAAACGTCGCATCTTTAGCTCCGTCAGTGTCCGGCGGAGGTCGTGCCCGGAACTCAACGTGGCGTTATGGCACGTGTGAGTCACGAGCGGTGGCGGGCGCGGCCGCTGCGGCGCCGCTTCCGCCTCGCGTCGCGCACGAACACGATGTTGGCGGGGTCGTCGGCCAACTGCGGGTAGCGCGACACTGAGTGCACGTCGCGCGCGGCCCAGCCGTCCACGATCCCGTGGGAGATGAGCTCCTCCTTCTCCTCCTCGGTCCACGCGCCGCGCGTCTCCCAGCCGGCTGCGACCAGAGCCTTCTCTCGCTCCCAGGCGCGCGCCGCCGCCCGCTTGTGCGCGTGTTTGAGTAGCTTGACGCGCTCTTGCGCGGGGTCTACTCCGTAACGTAACACTATCACCGCCTGCGCTGAGCCCTTGCCGACTGCGTGAACTCGGACCTGAAATAATTATAGATGTTATTAAGTGCCGTTACCACTACAAGAAACAAAAATATAATTCTATTTTTATTTTCGATTAGTCCTTAAAAATAGTGGTGAAGTTCCAACATAAACGACAGTAATTATCATTATGGATAAAAGATTCATAAATAAATTGAGTTTAGATTGCCCTCATTTCTTTTAAACACCATTTAAAACTGCATAAAGGTAAGTAACTATTAGATTTTAAATTTAACATAAGAACTGAAGTTCTATTTTACCTCTAATCCTTGATCATTGGTTTCATCTTGAGACACGTTGAACTTCCCAGATAATCGCCTCAGCTCCTCCATGTCGTCTCTGATCTTCAGCGAATTGTCCTTCACGAAGTAGAACACGTCTTGGTCGTGGATGCTGAAGTGCACGTCGAGGAAGTATGAGTTGTTGAACACTGTTGTTATCACGTCTTCAACGACGCTGTTCGCTCCGTCAGCAACGCTAATAAAGGCTTTGCCATCTACTCTAGATATCAATACTCCTTCACCAAATACGCCCCGCTTGTATGACACTCGTGGCAGTAAATTTCTCGTGATCGGTTCCATCTTCAGTAATGGGGTTGGTACGAAGTCTATGTCGGATAACTTGTCATTTACCTGAAATCAGAATCATTTTCATTAAAATATCAGTTGGCTATTTTAATAACTTGATCACTAAGTAAGTTTAAAACAATCTTTACCTTTTCAATAATGCACTGCAATCCAGACATTACTCCGAAATCTGGCGCAAGTTGAGGAGCCGTCACTGATGTCATCGGTTGGAAGATCATGTTGGTAATGTACTTGGAGCCCATCATCTTTTCTAAATCATAGCCATAGAGCTGCAGCCAACTACCCAAGTTCGTCATGTAAGGAACATTCTGATTCTTATTGATCGGATCATTGTTCTTGAACCTGTAGATGAATATATCAGTAGGAAGGCTCAATTTTGTCGCGAGGTGTTCCCAGCTAGGTGTCATCCACTGTCCGACCACCGGATCAAACAATCTATTGTCTAAGTATATCAGATTGGTGTTATAGTCGAATATACCTCCATGGAAATCTACAGGAACATAGAATCCAGGATTCGTATCCTTGATTATTTTTCCGAAGGGACTTCGTTTGACTTCCTTTATTATTTCTCCGTTCACATCGAACACAGCGAGAGGAGAGCCGTTATGATCTGTAGCTACGTAGAAACGTTGATCTTCTGTTTCGATACAGGTGAGGAAATCTCTTTGATCGTATAGGAATCTGACAGTTTTCTCAGCCTTTGGATAATGCATGTGTGTAATAAGGTTAGGTGTTTGAGGATTGGTGTAGAAGAACTGGGTAACGTTATTCTTGTCGTCCTTCCATGCAACGAGTCTGTTTCTATTGTCGTAATAATACCACGTCTGGAACTTATCTCTCTCGAACGCATGTACGAATTGTCCACGTGAGTTGTATCTATATTTCTGTTCGCCGCGTCTGATCACAAATCCTCGTCCATCATAACTGCTGAATTCAATGTCACCGTATTGGACGACTCTATCTCCAATATCGTATCCCAAGTAGCGCTTCTCACCGTGTTCTATAACACCGATGACGTTTCCGTTCTCATCGTACACGTATTTCCAGTCATCTTCAGAACCCACCACCTCCATTAGGTGACCGTCGTAGTTGTAACTGATTCTTTCATTCGAAGTCGTATCTCCAATCATCATTTTCTTCGTTTTTATTCGGTTCCTTACATCGTATTCCAATTCCAGGCGGAATACGTCAAAGGATTTGATGTTCATTAGAATAGATTTGGTTCTTCCGTGATCGTCGTAGTCTGTAATGGTAAAGTATTGTTTACTCGTGTCTTGCATAACAGACCGATTGAAAGTATTTCTGTATATTCTTAAGTCGCTGACGCCCTCAAGGATGCCAAGGTTCTGGTTGTATTTCAATCTTAACTGGGGCATTTCCTTGCTATTGATGTTGACGTCGATGGTAGAGAGCCGAGCATTTCCGTCGTATTGGTATTTAAAGTGAGCGTTGTTAAGACCGCTCTTCGAATTGAACTTCATCTTTTCGTCCTTCAATATACCGGCATGGTATTTGTAGTCCTGTTTTAACTCATAATCGGGATCTGTGATCTCCACATTCTTTACGAGATGAGTGTTTTCGTGATAGACGTATCTAATTGCAGATGCTCCGGCCAATATTGTTTCCAGTTTGCCGGTACTATCATAGACGTATAATATTTTTCCAGATTGGTGAGGGAAGATTTTTGCTAGGATATGGCCGTCGTCATTATAAAGAATTTCATATGGGTGCCTGTTCATAGGCGAAAAGTACTGGTATTTAAAGTAACCTAGCGATGTCATAAGAGCGAACGTGTGAATGTGCCCTCGTGGAGTTGTCAAGTTTTGGAGAGCACCGGAGTCATCATAATCAAGAAGATAGTCACTACCTCTTGGAGTGGTTACTTTTAGCGGTAGACTTGTAAACATATCACGGAAAGAATACGCTAAAGATGAACCATCACCGTAACGTATTTCGTGCAATCTACCAGCTCTATCGAAAACATACGTTTCATTCAGATCTCCCCAATTCCACCTTGTGAGCCTGTTAAATCTGTCGTACTCCAGCTCCACTTCGGCAAAAATGCCACTTCTGGGACCCCATTTAACAGGTCTCGCTGTTCTGTCGTAAGTAACATTCAGAAGTTCCACCTTGTCATCCATGAACACAGCTACAGTTGATGTATCTCTATCGTATTCTAATGTTAATAGATTTTCACCATTAACTCGTAATTTTCGCCCAATTTGGGCAACAGCTTTGCTGCTCTTTCCTTTGTTAGAAAGCAATCTTCGCAAGAAGTATCGCCACTCAAACCTGTTGGCGAGATCCCCACCGACTTCAGTCCTCTGCTTAGCTGGTACCGGATAACTTTCTCCCAATATAGGGTCAATTTCAGACAGTATAGTATAAGGAACTGTATCAGTAGAGATAATATGACCCCAAGGCATGCTTGATGATATACTGCCGTCAGTAGAAATAATAGTTTTCTTCTCAGCCTCGCCCACTTTCGTCCGAACGGATGATCCTTTAATGAGTATAGACACGGGTTTTCTGTTATTTTCACTTACTAGCACAGTAGCGCCTTTCAGACTAAGATCAAAAGTAAGGTTGATGATTCTGCCAGTAGGAGTAACAGCTGAGGTTAATCTTCCGAATTCATCGTATTTATAGATGTAGCTTCTGCCTGTGCTGTCATACTTAGCTTTTAGCAAACCAGTAGTGCCATGATAATCAAAAGTTACGTTGAAATTGTCAGGTGTTCTTAGTTCTTGAAGCATCTTCATTCTGGACATTCTTAGCCTACACTTCTGACCTTTGGTGTTTTCTATTGAGTTTACAAGACTAGAGTAATCCCGTAATAGGAAGACTTTGTTGCCAGCCGCGTCGGTTACTGTGCTGAGTTTGCCGTTACTGGTGTTGACAGTATACGTGAATACGTAGTTATTTTCTCCAGTAAGAATGTTCTTTGTCATAACGTGTTGCCCAAATCTATTGAAGATATAAATTTCTTGTGTATCAGGAGAATATATTTCATATTCTCTCGCTCCACTTGCATCCGGAATGCTCGCCATAACTGAACGAATCCTATAGTTCGCTTGGTCTGCAATGTGAACAATGCCATCAGGGCTTACGATTACAGCGGAAATAGTGTTAAATTTTGAATTTGAAGCTAAGAAATGGTCAGCTTCGAAACAGTCACAACCTCTTTCTAAGCAATTACATTTAGACTCAGCACCTGCGTATAGAGAAATCTTTCCGTCGGTTGTGATGAGACGGACACGGTTGATTCTCTGAGAGTCACTCTCCGCAACGTACAGATCTCCTGCAGCTCCGAAAGCGATACTTTGTGGCATCACTAATGTTGCGTAAGTGGCCAGTTCCATATCGTAGCCAGTTAATGGTGATGGGCAGTGTAGTGGTCTACCGGCAATAACTTTCACTCTGCCATCTGGCGCCATTTGCAAGATCATGTGGTCGTCGATAATATGCAGGCTGTTATCTAACGGATTGATTGCAAGTTCTGTGGGCCACCTTAGATGAACTTCTTCTACGCTCAATGTGCCTTCGCAAGGAATGGGTTTCCAGTGAGCTCTGTGCATGTGATTCCCGATGACTGTTGTGATGATGCCGTCCCGGTCTACCATTCTGATGTTAGTACCGTCAGCAAAGTAGAGTACATTGTCGATGGAGACAGCGACTCCTTTCGGGTAGGCAAGTTTGGCGTCTCTAGCAAGGGCTCCATCGCCACAGTGGGCCTCGTCACCAGGTAAGCACCTTTCCCCAGACCCAACTACTGTCTCCCAATTCCGTTCAGGGTCGCTGTAGTCGTCGGTGTTGCGTACCTTGATGATTTGATGTGACTCTGGGTCCGAGATGTACAAGGTGCCGTCCAGAGGCGATAGCGCCATGTGGTAGCGGTACGATACTCGAGTGGCACTGAAAAAGTATACAAATTGAGACATTACACTTATGTTCTAATCAGTCACAGTAATAGGATAGGATATTTACGAGATTTTGATCTGAAGATCTTATTAACTACAGACACTAGATTATATTAGGAGGAGCTCGGTGGCGTAGTGGTTTGAGCGCTCTGGTTTCGATTACGAAAACAAAGCAACTTTCGCCATCCCGAGATGGGTCAATCAAATTTATAATCTTGAGCTCCTCCGTGCTTCGGAAGGCACGTTAAGCCGTTGGTCCCGGTTGTTACTGCAAACGCTTTAACCTACCAACCCGCATTGGGCCAGCGTGGTGGTGTTATGGCCCAATCTCCTCATGTGTTTTTCCCATGTAGGAAGGCCAGTGCCCAGCAGTGGGACGTTTATAGGCTGGTGATGATGATGACTAGATTATTTACTGGTTTGGTGGTAGCTTGTAGTCAAATATCAAATGGTAGCGTCATTTTAAAAGCACTCCACCTGCTCTATGTATTGTTACACGGTTGTTATACTTTTAAAGTGGAGGTTCTTCCACAACGTGGTGAAATATATTACTATGACAAAATGTCTCTTAAACGGACAGGATTACATTGTAAAATAACCTGTATTTTTCATGTAACGTATAGTTATACTTACTTTAGCTTGACGACGGTCCGCACAGTGCCATCAGTGGTGATCTTCCGCACGAGGTTGAAGTCCCCGACGTAGACGGCGCCGTCGGGCGCGGCGGCGAGCGCGACGGGCGCCAGCAGCCGCTGCCGCGCGGCGGGCCCGGCGCAGTCGCCGCCGCACTCCAGCGCGCGCTGCCGCCCGTCGCCCAGCGTCGTGATGATGAGCCGCGGCTTGTGCTTCAGGTACGTGTTCGTGCCGTCGCCCTTCTGGAGGATGCCTGGGGAACCGGAAACGTTGGCTTTACTCACTTATTCTATGTAGTAAAAGATAACTGGTAAGCCAGCATTTGGTTCACCTGTTACTGTGTTGCCTTAGATTTGATGATTTTAGGCGGACATGGGATGCCATCTGCATCGAGGATATCAGTCGTCGATGAACGTCGACAAATCCTAAGACATTCTACATATCACTTGAAAAAATTAGAATAAAAATAATAGAACCATTATTTCTATTACCAGTAGGTTAATGGGTAGTTTTTTAGAACCAAGCGGAGTCGGATAATTTATGTGAGTAAAATTTTGACCTGTAGTCGACCTACCCGCATTGGGCCAAGTGGTGGTGTTATGACCCAAACTCCTCGTGTGTTCCTTTCATATAGGAAGACCTGTGTCCAGCAGTGGGACGTATATAGGCTGGTGATGATGATGATGATGAGCAGACGTCGAAACTTTCATCGATGAAAAATTATTTGGCGAAGCGTTTCATTCTCGTGGGTTTTTTATTTTATTAAAATGAATTTACTCTTGATCCCACTCTTGTTCCGAGAGAGGTTAAGAAAATATGAAAACTAGAACAGCTTTAGTGGATCATACGGGGAAACCTTTATCGTTAGAGTTAACTCGGTTACTCGAGAATAGAACAATTTAATTATTTACCTTCATGGAAATTGTATCTGTGATGTATGTCCAAGTTCCACCCGCCGACATCAGAGATGCTCATATCGTGGCCGCTGAGTTTCGTGGTCTGCACGTTCCATATAATGTCTTTACAGTCAGTGTACTGGTAGCCCACTTTGACTAGAGCAGTGGTCACACCGTAGACTCTTTGTCTGTACACGTTCAGCCTGTTCCAAGGATACGTGAACTTGATTACAGGATCTGCTTCAAATGTCTTCTCGAACAGTATTCCTTCGATGGTGATTCTCAAATGTATCAGGGCAAGAGTTGGAGGCACTTTCTCAGGAGTTAGCTGCAGTTGGATGGTTGATAAGTAGCCAGCAGCTCTTGAACTGTGGTAGACGAGATTCAACCCAGTTCCAGGGATTTGAAGACTTTCTTGAACGACCTGTAAAAGTTTTATCAGATTTAAATACATTCCCATTGTCTAGACTTAAGTATTCACAATTCTGTAATTTAATTTAGTAAAGTTAGCTGACGAGTTAATGAATTCAGACAGCAATTTGTTTAGAAAACTTATCCATATTTATCCAATTTGAGACTCGATAGAATTAAAAATCTCTAAATACTGTAATATTTATAGAGTTGTCTGCAAACTTTAGCTAAAGACTTTGTTTTATTTTATTTTAACACGAAATTAGTTAGCCTACCAATAAAAGTTTCATGGACTTTCAAAAAACATTAGCATCTTTCACTCTCTATACCGTTCAGCGCGTTTCTTTAAGTGACTCCTTTGTAGTTTCCACGAATTACTTGATATAACATCTTATAAAACTAATATCTTTTATATCATAACAACGAATAGGTATACCCAAAGGGTACTTGGTGGCGGATTTTGCTATTTGAATGTTTTATTGCGTTTATATAAATTTACATAGGTAATCATTTGACCTTACACATTGTTGACATACACATATTTATTATGAACTAAAATAACTTTTCCTTGAGTACGTTTGGCAATTTTAGTTTAATCTCCTAATACCCTCGGGTTGTGGCAGAATATCAGTGCTTTGTCCACATCCTACGATGTGGACAGAAATAGACACTGAGCTGCGACCCTTTTGCATTTCTGCAACACAGACACATATTACCTACTTATTATGATTTACTTTTTTTATATAAATTAATTAAGTGGTGATTATTCTGAGTTAAATGTTTGTCTTTTGTATGTGTGTGTTGAAGAATTGAAATAAACATTTTCTTTATCTATCTATCATATCGGACAGTTCTTTGCCGTACTTCTAAAATTTAGAATTCTTTGCCCCCTCGTTCCTTTAACATGGTTTCCTTCAAAAAAGGTGTGAAAAGGCACTTATGACCCGGCAAGGTGAAGGCAGCTGGAACAGTGTGCTTCAAGACTCCTCATACCGCTTCACATCAGGTGCTGTTCAGCAGTGTGATTCACAAACAAAGATATTCGACATCGAGCTCGACGTCTGACAAAGACGACGAGCTGCCATTGGTTTTGACGTTTGCGCACTGCGCTGCGTGAATCCGTATTCACTAATCTCTACGTCGGTCTCTTGGCTGTGTACGATTGTCTCTGTTTTGGTTATACGACATGAAGTACAAACGATTTTTTTTTTGTTGTGTTGAAATTGTATCGCAATGACTTCATTCAATATTTGATAGATATTTTACATAAAGATATAAAAATCAACCACTTTTTAGTTCCGGTTCACGCCGTGCTCGACGTCGGAACGCTGGTGGCGCCAACGGTTGTCAAACAAACGCCAAAAGTATGACGGCGCTGCCGACAGCCACGAATTCATGGCTGCTGACTTAAGAAAATCGCATAGCAGTCATTCACCGTTCTTTAAAAACCGTTATTGTACACACCTGAGATTCAGCCAGAATAGCACTCTTGTCAGGACAAGCTCCCTGGAAGCCGTGCTTCCACGTAGCCAGCACCACGGGCTTCATGGCATCATAGTCGTGCGCCAAGCATGCTTGCGGAGGACCCATGCCGCCTTTTTCGTCCGATGTAGTCATTATAACTTCGTCGATTATCACCACCTGAGGATGTAAAAACTGGATTAGACAAAACGCGGTTTGGGCTTCTCTAGTAGAACTCCTTATTTTACAAAATTACTAATCCAAAAGCGAAGGAGCGGGACGCACGGGTTTCCTAAGATTTAATTAAACGTAACTATTTGAAAATTCTCCTAGGTTCACCGTAAGTAGGCCACATTATCGCTTGACAGGAGATATTTTGGTGGTGGAGAAGAAAATTTTTTACATAGGCAAATATGTTAAAAATTTCCTTTTACAATTGAATATCCATAATTCAGTAATATCAAATACTTTATATGTTTTATTGAACACTCCGTCAGCGTAAAAGTTAATAATAAAGCAGGTACATAATTTCTGAATTTCAAATCACCCGCGTCTTATGGCAATTCTTAATAAAACACCTTAAAAATTTGACTTGGATTAAGACTTAAAATTTTTATAATGCTGCTTTAATGGCCAGTTCGCATGTTCCGGGTAGCAAAAAATTAATAGCTCCACACGGAGTTGGGCTCAAGTCGTTTAGAATATTAACGACTGAATCAAGTGCGTCGCGAGCCTAATGTCAAGTATCCCAGTGATTTATAGCGCTATTTTAATACCTAATAGGTAAATAAATATTTTGTATTTTTATATCAACGAGGGTTTAACCAAAACAACAATCTCAATCAAAGTCAATTTGCTGTCATTTATGAGACGAAAATACGTCTTATAAAAACGTCTCATATTACAACGGAGTAAGATCCTCACAAATGTTCAAGTGTTTAGCTTAATCTGCAGACGTGTGTACACCTTCAAGCTTTTAATGACAGAAAGTTATTTTTATAATTATTTATTTACGAGATATTATTTCCTATACCTGGTACAACTTGTTGTTTGAGATCAAGCCAACTTACCTCATTCCAAGGCACGAACACAACTTGTGAAGATCGTTTGAAAGGCGCTCGACCAAAGTGTAAAGTGACAGCTCCTCCGCCGTTAACGAGGAGGTCGAACCAGCCATCCTCCCTCGTCAGCGTGAAGCCTTCGAGCGGCGTGGACGTGGACACCCTCACCCCGACCAGCCCCGAGCCAAGAGTCGTCACCACGCGTCCACGAATCACCGCAGAACGGCTGCCGACACCAACATTAGATTTGAATTCTCTAATGGAAAGTACGCTGATCAACTTTGTAAAAATCATTAAAAAACTTTATTGGGTGCCATTAAAAGTGCGAGAAGTAAAGTTACGCTAAGAGGTTAACAAGTAGACTTTAAATTTGTTGCTTCAACAACTTCCAATAGGATTTGTCTCCAATTTGCGCTAAGAATTTTTAAATTGTTTCAATCGATCAATAATATTTCATTAATTCATTATTACTTGTGATTGGGAACTACTGTAAACTGCTGCTCTATTTTCTAGAAGGTATCTACATTTCACACTGCGAGAACCCACCACCAATATGATAGTATGATAGTGATCTTGATGCTACCTACAAATATTGATTCACTAATTATAAGTATGAATATTAATAAATAAAAAGCGTAACACAAATTCACAGGACACAACAAAAGGTTACAATAAGACATGCAGACATCGATATCAATACATATATTACATTGCCAATTAGGTACACAATATTCTATAATAAAATATGATATAATATGAGTCTTCTGTACTAAGTGTAACACACAAGTCTTTTTATCACAAATCTTACCTCGTGTTGAAGTGATTCCAAAACATACTGCGCAGCATTAGAGAGGCGAGAGAAACGACAAAGAATGAGTAAGTAACATTGACAATATCATTGTTAGTCTAGGAGAATTTAATTTATGTTATAAAAGTGTATTAAGTTATATATAAATAAAATACCATGCAAGTGCCGATTGTTTGGTCTCTTCATTAGAATTTGGTATTTTAAACATAAAAATCGACCAATACTTAGACGTGTAAGAAAAAGAAAGAAAGCAACGTGTAACACTCTTATAATGTAAATAAAACATTAGGATTGACTGGGGCACAACATTGCGTATCTTATAATAACAAATATTTAATTAGTTTATTATTTGCAAATAAGTTAGTATTCATATAAAAAGAACCAGCTGACATTTCCGAAACTATATCAGCAAATTCTTGACACATATTAGCTCTTAAATCTAACGAGGAACACCAAACATCGAAATCTCACCTTTCATTAAATGTCTCCTGTTTAGCGTAGTTCTGGAGGCTACCTTCGTCGATGAGGAATTTCATTCTTTCGAAGAACGAGGCAGTGATTGCCGGAGGCTGCTTCCTAAGGAGAATATCCGTAGGTTTTGGCGAGGAGACACACAGCTGACTTCCCTTGCATGCGCTGCTTTGGCAGCACTCAGGGTCTTCGCAATCGACTAAACCATCTAAACATATAATAAGATAATAATATTAGTAGAAATCAACACACATTTGAGGGAATTTTGTAGATTGATTTCACTCCAAATTCACCTTTGTCGTTATCCTTCGAATCATCACATATCTGTTCCTTGAGTGTTGTACAATCAGGTCCATCCCAACCGTCGAAACACTTGCACTCCCAGTGTCCATCGTTAGCCACTCTGCATTGTCCATGACCAGCACACCCACGAGGACATCCCTCCAACGTACAATGTCGCCCGTTCCACCCGGACACACAAAGACACGTGCCGTTTTTACATTGACCATGATCGCTACAACGAGCATCACAAAGTTTCGACGTACAGAATTCACCGGACCAACCAGGATCACATACACAAGACTCTCCTACACACCGGCCATGCGGTCCACAGTCTAAATCGCACACCTCTGCAAATAAAAAAATACAAAAATAGTTGAATACAAATAATATCATTAATTAATGATGCTTTTGGTAAATATAGTATTTTTTATGTATTTACCCTTGGAGCAATCTTCACCAGACCAACGCGCGTGACAAGTGCAGGTTTGTGTATCCACATCGAAAGTACCGTGACCAGAACAATCTGGAAGACATTGAAGTGCGTCTTTATCCATAGTAGCGCAGTCCATTCCTTTCCAGCCTTTCTTACAAACACACGCGCCTTCTATGCAAAATCCGTGGCCTGAGCATGTAGGATGAATGCAGTCGACCTCTTCACAGAATTTGCCCTTATAGCCGCGGACGCAGGAACACTTCCCGTTGACACAGTGACCATGCCCGTTGCAGTCTGGGACCTCGCATTCGTCGTGTCGTAAGGAGCATTCTTTCCCTTTCCATCCAGGGTTGCATTGGCATTCACCGTTGATGTATTCGCCACGTTGACTACACAAGACTGGACATACACCTGCAATTTAATCCATTTAATTTTTTATTTAGCCTCACTTGTTAAGAAATGCAGCATGTTAGAAGAAGACAATATATTTCGCCTTTTTTAACTTACTTTCACTGCAGTCGTCACCCCCAAAGCCTGGCTGGCATTGGCAGTGACCCATGAGGCATTCGCCTTTGCCTGAACAACCATTAGGGCAGTTATGTGTCATATCTTCAGCTGTGGTTGCAATGAACGAAATCTCTTGAGGATCGCCGTCGTCGTTGTATAGAGAGAGGAACCAGTGACCTTGTTCCATGTAGTGTGTCATTTCTTTTTTTACAGATGGCTGTAAAAAATATTTTTATTTTAACATTGCTGAAATGTACTAGCTAATAAGTATAGAAAGAGGTCTGTATAATGAACTTACATGTGAAGCTCTTGTAGTTCTTGCTTTGAACCCACTAAGAACTTCCAAAAAATGATATTGCGTATGCGTTGGTAATGCGTTTCTCCTCGCGTAAATACCTATCGATGCTCCTCTAGGGATCATATAGTCAAATTTTACATACGAAGCCTCTGATTGATAGAACTGCATGTTCCAGTAACTATATGGAGGGATTTCTTTAGATAATTTTTCACCTAAATTAATTTGTATAAACGTTGTCCCATCCGGCGGGAACGTTTGCGCGGGAAATGTTCGCGCACCTAAAAAATAAAAGTTAATTTTAGTTTGTTACAAATACGATACTCTATCAAATTGAAAACATATTTTAATCATGCGACAATGTGGTGTAAATATTATTTTTTTCTAATAAAATCAATAAACGGTTTCAAATCTATTTCCTACGTGCATTAACTACTAAAGATAAATGAGTCCCAAAATCCAATCTCATTAAACCCACAGAGAAAGGATTTAAAGCACATGCATTTGTGAAAATAAAGCATCCCTAATACCGAATTCTCTTTCATATAATAAATGCAAATTAGTTTTGTTAGACACAGACAGTATTGTAGCTTGCGGATCCCTAAACCAATGAATGTCGGTGATCGTTAGTATGTTATTGTTGAATGTATTCAAATTCAACAACCTCACCTTCTAGTATAAGTATAGGCGGAGGCTTAACCTTTGGGCAGATACATTCGGGAGCTGTTGTTGAAGACATTTGGGGTTCAGACTCTGTGGTATAGTCTGTGGTAGAATCTGTTATTTCTGTTGTTGTAGTATCCACATTAGTTGTAATATATATTGCGCTTTCAGTGGATTCAGTAACAGGGTTAACAGAACTTGTAAATTCTGTTGAAAACGACACGTCATCTTTATTAGTTGTCAAACTTGTTTCCGTACTCTCAGTAGAAGTTTGATCTGAGTAATCATTGTAGTCATCTGTGGCATTGTCATCACTTTCACAAACAGGACATGAACACTCGCAACTTCCTCCCCAGTCTATTTCTTCGTCTGGTGTTTTAGATTCGACTTCATTATGGTTTGGTTTTAATTTTGTTATACCTTCTAATGTTGCAGGATTATTGAAGTTAGTTGGTGCAGTGGGCTCTACGTCCATTGGAGTAATTCTGACGGACGGTATTTCTCTAGTGTCACCCACTGTTGGAACTGTTACAGTTAAGGAATATAACGGTTTATATGATGCACTATCGGCACCATCAGCCGATATCGTAAGGTTAATCAGTACATGTTTTGGGTTAGGTGAAACTTCAGATTTTGTTTCAGAAGCTATATTTACAGTAGCGTCATTATCGCTGACAGCCGCGTCAGTCGGCATGGTTGTTGTGGTATTATACAACAAAAGGCTAGGATTAGTGACACTCGGTGTTGGTTCTGTGGTTGATACAACATGCTGGACGTGTGTTGTCATTATATTCACAGTGGGAGTAGAAGGGGTTTCTTCTGTTGTTGGTTTCGTACTTGTTACTGGTGTTATTGTGGTTGTTATTGGCACATCGGTTACTATTTGTGTAGATGTTATTTTTTCTGGAGTTCTAGCCGAATCACTGTCACTATCATAATGTAGTCTACTGAGGTCATTATTCATATCTGACGAATCATTTAATGAAATATGTAATTCATCGTTAACTTCATCAAGTCTAGCGAGCAATTTTAGGTATTGAAGTTTTTGTATACCATATGAATAACGCGAAGGTATTATTGCATCACTTTGCATTAATTCTGGATCATAAGCTATGTCTTTTTCTTTTTTAGATTCTTTTGTGCTTACAACTGGTGATATTTCCAGTGGTTGTTCAACACTCTTTTTAGTATACGTATTATTATTTATCATATTTTCAGTATTATTAGTGATATTATTAGATTTTGCAAGGCTGCCCGCGGCTATACTGACAGTAGTAGTTTCCTCCGCTGGTAGTTTATCATTTTTAATCGACGAAGATTTAAGCTCAGTGTTATTTACCATTAGCTCACCACTATTAGTATCACTGCTAGACACAGAAGCATTGTAAGCACTGCTCCCATTATCTTCTGTTGGTTCAGTTACACCAGCCGCATGAGTAGAGGCCGACGTCACACCATGCGCTAAACTAACAGTGCTTAGAGAAGGCGTAGTGATTAGTTCATGCACAACTACAGTAGTGGAAGAATCCATGATAGAAACAGAAGAAGCATGCCCGTCTACACTCCTACGTGGGCGTGAGAGCTTTTCTCCATTACCTGAACCGGAGGAAGACGAGCTCTGGTGCGGTCTCGCTAGTGATTTGTTACTTGATTCAATCGTCGTCGCTTTGGACGCCGAGAACATTTCTGTTGATTCACCCACTAGTACTGTACACGCTTTTGAAGTTTGATATGACCAGTTCACGAAGTATGAGGCTGTGAACAAGAATTATAATTAATGGAATGATCGAAAATTAATCAATTTGATATAATTCTTAGAATAAAAATTACCTGACATATAAGATGCAATGGCTAATAGAAGAACAAAGAGTATTATAAAGACTATAGCGGTACACTTCCAGGAACACCTGGAAGAGAGGCCTTTTCTGAAATGGAATCTGCCAGCGGCGGGGGGAAAGTGTGAGGAGCGCAGGTTATTGCGCACGGGCAGGACGGGCACCGGCGCGCCGAACGCCGGGTGGGACCGGTCGCTCCGGTCCATCCTCTCCAGGGTACTCTTGTCCTGTTTTCCCGGACTACTGCATGAGGAGTTCGATTTGTAGTCCATAGACGGATTCTTTTGAATATCCCCTGAAAAAAAATGTATTTGTAACATTTTATTGTTCAAAATAGGAGGCACATACATGCTACACACTACATAAACAATGGGCTACATACAAATTGTTGTTAATTAGGTTTTTTTTTAACAACTAGATCACAAACAAGCTGACAGCCCACCTAATGGTAAGTGGTTGACGTCGCCTTTAGACACCTGCAATAACAAGGAAACATCACTTGGTATTGCAGGTGCGTTGTCATCGTGAGGCCTAAGGTGAAATGCCTTCCATGCCCAGTAATTACACTGGTTACCTTTCTCTTCAATCCAAAACACAACGATTCGTTTTACGGCAGAAATAGGAAAGGCGGTGGTAACTACCCAGACGACCCTAAATACGGGCCTACCATCGCGTAAGTGCTTTTAGTAGTTAAGGACACACAATATTTAAATAGTTTTAGTCAGAGAAAAAACGAAAACCGGATACGATTACGGATGCTATATGAATATTTTAGTTTAATTATTATTAATATAAATTTTAGTCCATTTTAACGACGTTCTTCTAAAAAGTAAAAAAACAGTGTGGTATGCATCGGAAAATTTAATTCTATATTCTTATTTATACTAAGATTCTTATAATTTTGTTTTATCATATTTTAATGTTTTTGATGCGTTTAAACGCCTACTTTATTGCAAAAAAGAAAGAATTTTATATTATTATGTACCAAAATAAAAATAAAAATAGCTGACTACGAGTCTGTTCTCCTAACATAATAAAATATTTAGAGTCTGTTGTCCTCAAACTCACTGAATATCATACAGCAGAGTATGTGTGTTACCTGAAGGCACGTAGAAGTTGCCGGAGGGCGTGCGCACGAGGCACGAGGGCTCGAAGTCGGCGAGATCCGCGGGGTTGCCGGTGATCCGGCCGTTTAGCCGTGACATTGTGGGGTTGCGCGGCGGCACATCAGGTGGCAAACGGGATCCTTCTAAGAGGCAACCTGTGGACAAACAGGAGGAAAATGGTCAGTGTCAATAGTCTTTGGAATTATTCAGCGCAGTCACTCATCAATCTGGCTTCTAGGGAGGTTTATAAAAAACAGTGGTTTGAAAGCTCAAATGGGAAGTAACGTAACACAATATGTATATTAATACTTTTAGCAAGTTTCAAGACTAAAGGCTGTTCGAAATTTACCTTTAAACTGTTTTTATTATCAAAGGTAACCTCGTTTTAAGCGCTAAAAGCTTTAACAAAATTAATCAGCTCTCGCGCGGTTGGAGCCGAGCATTAGAAGCAGGAAAAATTTAATTAATTCTATCCACGAAAATTCACAAGTCGAAATTCAATTAAGGGGCAAATATTGCTCACCGTAATTGCTCGTAAACAAATAGGAGCGTGAATCGGCCCATGCAAATGGATCAAAGATCGCGTGTTCCGCTAGTTAGTTATAAAGGAAATATATTAGATCGGGAGCCATTGCTTAAACCGCGGGGTGCGCCGCTGGAAGCCTCTCCCATCGCTAATATAACCTAATGGAAAATCGAAGTATTATCTGTGCTTCGCGGCGGCCGCGGCACCCAACTTTTGATCCTCGACAAATTTTAAGGATTCCTTCGGGCGTTAATTAATTTATTGTAGCGGCCGATGTAGCCGCAAGAAAACTCAATTAATTTTAAAAGGGTTTTTGTGTTGTTTTTTTTTCACAATCGCCCTCAGTTTCACTGTCGAAAAGAAAATGGCCAAGTTCTCGATAATATCGTCAGCGGTCTTTGTGAGTAGGGCCTTTTAAAACAATTCTCTTGGTAGTAATTAGAAACAAATGAAGTTATTTCAATTTTCCCCCACAAATACTGTTTCATAAGTTCTATTTTTAGGAATAATAAATCGCGCGTAACACTCGAGAAATTGCAGGCTGATACGTTAGGTAGTGATTGATATGTAAAAAGTATTTAAGTAGCTACTAAATGGGTCAATTTGTCTGGAAACCCTCGAAGGTCGGGATAAATGCTTGTATACGGAGCTAGGCATCTATCCGGCTTCGTCCTACCACCAATGAAAAACTAAATCACCAGATCCCTCACCTAATTTAAGAGGACAAGTATAGTCATTAATACACACGTCAGCCGTCGTGCTACTACAAAATGTGGCCCATTTATATCCCGTCTCGGGCTTGGGAATTATGGTAATCGGACGGATCGTGTCTTTTGTCTGTAATGGTGGGTAATTACTGAGGCACCTCCGGGGGACACTTCGTCTCCTGGAGGGGGCCCCAGGGCCCGAGAATTCGACACTCGTTACGCGAATCGTCTCAACTTTAAAAAGGGAACGCGATTTTGAACGCCGCCCTGGGATTTGTCGCTGCGTTACGAAACGAACTTTTTCTGTTTTACTTTTCCAAAATTGCCTTTCGCCGGGCCGGCTCTGTCGATCTCTTTTTAGATCTCTGTTTACGTAACAACAAATGCTCGGTTTACGGAGAATTCGCTCAGTTTTTATATCTAACATATTTGCAGACTCCACTATGCATAAAGCTGAATGACAATCAGATAGAAATCACTATCCATATTCCGGGTCATTTATTTTTATATTTTTCGAGCCATCTGGCATTCGCTTTTCTGCTTTCCGTTTAGCTTTCCCCCTTCAAGCAAACCAAAGCTGGCGCACTTATTGGAAGATAAAGGGGGTGTGTTTCGGCTCATTTGCGGTCGAGCTCGACGCGATCAAACGTGATTTCTTATTGGGACCAACAAACAGCCAGACGGTGTTTGTAATAGAGCAACTGTGGTTTTCCGGAACCTAACTTACAAATAGAGGTTAATTCTATCGTTTTGCTCTGCGGTGCTATAACCAAATACAGGATAGTTGGTTATTTAAAAGATGTAGTATAACGCGACGCACAATACGAGGAAAAAACGTTATTTCCGTATGTGCAGAGTCAGGTTGTCAAGCATATATATTATACAGGTAGTTTCATAACTCCAGACGTTGATATATGGGAGATGCGAGCTCGTGTATGTGTGGGGCACTGACTGAAGTGAGACACATTTAGGCAATCTCACAAGGCAAGGCAACACGTGCTCACAATCTTAAACTCGTTATCCGAAACATTCCCGAAGCAATTTAGAATTTACCCTTTAATCTTGATTCGAACTCTGGAGTGGAACAACAGAAATCCTTATTTATGCAGATTCATATCGGTCGCGGGCACATTTGAACCGCAGCTAGTTTGCTACCAAAAACACTTAAGCCGTGCGCTGCCGCCCTGTACCGATTCCCCAATTTCGATTTTAAATTTAGCACCGAAGTTGTGCCAAGCTGGTGCAATATTTATATGAGGGAGCAGCGCCGCGATTTATAGTTGAGAACAATCGGGAACTTGGTCCGGCGCCGTCGTGACTTCGTTTTAATTAGTACCCATTCATCGGGGAACAATCGAGTCCTCGAACAAATCCATTATAGGGAACTTTTCGATAGTCCGAAAGAGGTGTATTCAAAGTTTGCGATTGCAAAGGGATAGATCGAAGTGCTTTGGAGATTTTGACGTTACGAAGCTGATTTTATGGAACGGAATTTCTGAATTCACTACTATGAATAGCTGGATCAGAAGCATAAGCAATCAAAAGAATCATTGAAATAGTTTAAATTTTCAGTTTTGTGGAAAATTAGAAGGAGATAAGGAAGAGGTTGCTGTCTTCCGAGAAATGTACCTCGCAATTTCCACTAATGTAATTATGCTTACGTTTTAATCGATGGCTCACGGTTGGCTGGTTCCCGGCTGTATTTCGGAGCATATTTGACTCCAAATGTATATCCTACATAGAAGGCATTCCAAACTTTGTAATTGATTATCTTGCTCAATTCGATTTCGGCTCCAAGTCAAATGATTTGTCTTAGATCTAGCTACGGTTTGAATTCAAGTGTAGGTAATGAAATATAGTCCAAGAAGTCGTTTTACAACATTCGGATGTAGAATGTAAATGTATAGCATGAGCCATGTATCATGTCAAGTCGGGGCCGCCTGCCACGCTGATAAGATTACCAGACAAAGGAAGTCCACCCATATCACTACCACCACGACCGCTAAATGCGAGCCTTCATTTACTACCCCTAGCGTGCGCACATCTAATCTCAATTTTAAGTCTCAAGCTCTAAAGTCCACATTGTCCTGCGCGGTCATTATTAGTGTCCCGACGTCAACGTCTGCTTCGTTAAAGGACACTCAGCTTTATTTATGTTGACATACTGGCAATGTTACCTTATTTGTTGCTCGCGATTGTTATTGTTAAAAAGGGGATTCAGACCGTTTGCTTTTATGAATAGAGTCGAAATTGCGTTCCGACGGCGACGTTTCAATACGTCGGTTCGGGGGAATGTGGGCTTTTCGCGATGGGGCTTATGGTCGTGTTTTTTGTAGCCATGGATATATGGAGCGGTTAGCCGGGCGTTTTCCGGAGTACGATAAGGAGACGATGTTGCTAAGTCGGTCCGTCACGCGACCTGTCCGCTAATTTATGTTACGCTGATTTCAGATAGAAGGCCAGTAGACGTTACCCTTCCTTGGAGTGAAGCGGTCGACTCGAGGAGCCCTTTTTACTACCGCATGTTAATGGTGGACTGAAACATCCGTAGAAAGCTAAATAAAGATTCACCCGATCTGCATACCACGTAGGAAGCAGGCAACTTACTTATTTACTTACTTTATGTGTTTGCATTAGTTGCTACATTAGATATTAAAATCGCCTACGGAAAGGTAAGGTTTATTTAGGAAATGGTTTTACGAAAGTTTTGTTAGTATTTAACCGTCGACAGGAATCTGGCCCGAGCCGCTTAAATGGGACCGTCCGCGACGACCGGAGGGTGCAGTTACGGATGTTAGATTACAGGCTTGATAATAAACGGGAAGTGCAGCGTTACAGCTCGTTAGGACGGCGGGGTAGGGAGTTCATTAAAGCTCAAGGCGGAGAAAAAGTAGCATGGGCCGCGAGCCACGCGCCGCTCACCGCACGCCGCCGCCACCGCGTCACGCCACGCCTTCCGTTGAGTATCCTCACCGTTACATCTGCTAATGGTCGAAACAATGTCGAGTTTCACCATTAATCTCACTATCTCATTGTACATATTTCTTTGTCTAAATCCATTAAATTAATTACGGCTATTCGGGGAGCCGACTCCGTATTTATTAGGCTCGTTATCATTCATTGAATCTTCCGATAGAGGAGTAGTACTCGGTAAATTGGAAGAAACGCCGAGACGGCCGCCGTGATAGATGCTCGACTTACACGTAAATGGGGGGCCAAATTAGCTGTCTGCCGAAGAATGCAGTTACGCCGGTGACTGATTCGCGCCGATGGATATCGAGGGGAACCATTCGGCGTAGCGCCGCGAAGATTCATAGGTGTCATCGGGTCCGGTGATAAGGGCGCCCAAATTGGGAAATTCCAGGCGATATTAGGCGAGGTGTGAAGAGTCGAGACGAGACGCTCTCGAGCTAGGAGCGCGGCCAGGATTGTAAAGTTTATTGTTCGCGGACGACGAGGTCGCTTGATTCAAGTTGAGTCCGTCAGATGCGCGATAGCCGACTTCATTAACCTTTACCCGTCCGCGCGGGCATTAATTACGCTTAATAGAAACAAACAAAACGAACTTCACAGATAAATGGGCCGAGATAGTTATTTAATTGTCTTATCTGAGCGGGTACCGGGTGGCATAATAATGCAGATTCATTTGGCGTTTACGTCTTAACTTTTGTCAAAAGTTTCCTTTCGTATCGGCTCCCCTACACTAATGAACGATTCACAAACGAGATTGGAGTGTCGTAAATTAATGTTTTGTGTAATTGGGCCGACAACAGTGTAATTTGGCGGCGCGATCAAAGGCGCGCGGAGTATCGGCGCCGCCGCGGATGCGCGCTCTGTCAAACACTTTGTAATATTATACCTTAATAGATTTGAATTCGTGCAACCAATTTGGACGGTACGCAGACAGTACGTGGAAGAAATTGAATTTCGTGTTAACTTTCACTGCCGAGGAACGTTGAGAAATTATATAAATAACTTAAAGACGAAAAGATACGTTGGATTTTTAATTAAAAAATTGGAATGGAGCTGCTAACTGACTTTTAATAAGCTTTCACTCACGACAAATTTTCAATTAGAAAGAATGTACCAATAACACAATCTTTCACTTGCGTTCACATTAAAAACATCTTTGAAATTTTAAGTTTATAAAATATAGAAATTTTTAATTGATAGGTACTGGGTTCGAAACCCGGTTGGGGCAGATGTTTGTATGAGACAACGAGCATTTGTTCACGAGTCATGAATGTTATAAAGAGTATCTAAACTGTAAAAAAATCATGTCCTGGGCCGGGGAGCGAACCCCCTTTCACAATCATTTAACCATCTGATCTACCGAGGACTTGGGACCCCATGAATTTCTTCAAGTCTATCAATGTCGTTCTAGACAATGTCGAAACATTTTTTTTTCTTAATGGATGTTATTTTCATTACGAATAATTGAGCCACCGAGAATTCAGAAAAACATTCTGATTTTTTTCTAGTAGGTATTTCTGTTAAAAGTTCACGTCTACTTGCTCGACTTGGACTGCTTTTTTTCTCTGATACCTATTCCGGCTTGAATAGATATAGACTAAAATATTTAAACAGTAGCACAAATACCCAAACTTATACCTAAGTCCCTAAAACTGAAACATGTTTTTGGGCAACCGCTATACCTACGCCATTACCACCTTGCTCATGTTATCACATGTCACTGCGGATGTCAAACTTTGCCCCGCGTTTACATTACGGAGCTTTTTTCAGTGCGGTCCTGGTGATGGAGATTGATGACCGGGCAGCGAGGCGAGGGGAGGCACTCGCATATATCCAAATTACCCGCTGATGGACGTTTCTTACGGGCTACTAGCCTGTTATAATCTCGGGATTCCCCTGCTAGGGTTAATTTTCCGAAAACGTTTTAAGATAGGAAAAGCTTTATGGTTTGTGGTCTTAATACGTGTAAAATACTTAACTTTTCTCGTTCGGGTGTTGAAGTTTTGAAATTTAATATTTTGACATTAGTAACTAGAAGAAAAAAAAGGTTATCCCCGATAAGCTCAGGTAGTTGAGCAGTCACCCGGATTGAGAGAGGTCGCGGGTTCGTTCCCGGCCCAGGACGTGATTTTAAACAAAAACAAATTAGTTGCCGTCATGTTAGCAATGTTTACTAACAGCACCATTATCTAACTGGTAATTAAAAGCAAACACTTGCGTAATTTGGAAAACACAACTGATGCATAGCAGTTTGAGGAACTAGTTTATATTAAAAAAAAAGAAATGGAATAATATATGATTAAAAATTTTATTCTATGTCCTTTCTCAGGATGTACCTAGTCTTTTTAAAAGACGAATTTTAGGAGAGAAAACGAACAGACAGACGGTAACTTTCGCATTAACAATATTAGTATGGATCTGCTTGTCACATGTTTTAATATAGGCACGAAATATATTTATTAATATAGGTGATATTATAGTAGGTACATTGGATGTAGGATACATTTGACACGACGTGACGGGGTGTCACAATTAAGGGCACTGCAAATCAAGGATGTAAGCCAAGAGAGCGTGACTTTTCTATTACTGATTCTTACAGCCTATTTTTAATGTCACAGATTTTAAAATCCCACCACATGAGGTTGCTCTTGCAATATAGCCACCATACTCTCAAATCCTAAGACTTGGTATATTTTTTGCGCGAGGTTTTATTAGTTTCACAAGCAACTGTACCAATGATTTAAGGCTCGCAAGCGGCAGCCGTAATGCGCAATATGCGGTCTTTAAATTTGGAGGGTATATTGTGAAAGGACTACAGTTTTATCGCGACTCCATTGTGCAGGATCGACCATTTAGTAGCACACTGTGATAAAATACGTGAACAGTTTCCATTTAGGCGTGTAGTTACTGCCTCCGTAACGGATTTCCGGTGTAATGAACCAAAAAAATATCAGATTACTGCTTTATGGGGGCTAGAGATATTTATCATTGACGCAAATCTATTTTATATTTACAAAAATGTTACAAAGGAAATTTTCAGTTGACCCATCACTAACATCCTTTATAAATGTCTCGCTGCTGGCCACCAGCCTTTTTTTTATACAACTAGATGACAAACAAGCTGACGGCCCACCTGATGGTAAGCGGTTACCGCTGCCTATAGACACCTGCAATAACAAGGAAAAATCACTTGATATTGCAGGTGCGTTGTCATTCTGGGGCCTTAGATGAAATGCCGTCCATGCCCAGTAATTATACTGGCTACCTTTCCCTTCAATCCGAAACACAGCGAACTGTTTCACGGCTGAAATAAGAAAGGCGGTGGTACCTACCCAGACGACCCTACATACGGGCCTCGGGGCCTACCACCTAGTAAATGGGAGAAACACACGAGGAGCTTGGGCCATAGCCCACCACCACGCTGGCCTGCGTGTTGCAGTTACAACTGGGACCAATAGCGAAGCACAGAAGAGCTCAAATCACAAATTTTTGGTTGACCCATACGGAACCAACCATGGCGAAAGTTGCTTTGTTTTCGTAATTGAAATGTTCAAGCTCTTCAGTTGACCCATACCCCATGCCCCGTATTTCTGGACCAGACTGGTTTCAAAAACTCACCCTGATAATGGCAAAAATGTCTCTGATCTCCGGCACCGTAATCTTCAATGGTCTCGTTATATTTACACTACAAATCACATCATTTAAAATTAATAAAATTCTCATAAAAATTACTTGCGATTCAGATAACATTGGTGATTGGTTTAGGTGAAACTGACTGCGGTACAAATATTTATTTATTTATTTATTAAATAGATAAATTAATAGGGTGATATCGTTGTTACGAATTGTAACTAAGGAGTAGTCTAATAGCTCCTATTTCACAACAATAATTACTTTAATCTATGTGATATTATTCTTGTGTCAACTACAAAGTATAATTAACGAATCAATACCCGTTTGGTGTTGATTCGGTGGTTAAATATCTAAAACTATATTCTAAAGTGTCTCTCTTTCATTCCAATGCAAAAAAGGAGAGATGTCTGTGGTATCGTAGCTCTTAAACGAATAGGTAGATCAATTTTTTTTGTTTTTTTTTGTTCGAAAGCTGACGTGATTAGGATGGTTTTTAGCCATAACTTATGAAGACGTTTAATGACTATCAGCTCATTTATTTCCGATAAAAGGGTTTTACTAATTTTCACGGATCCGATTGATTTGAAATTTGGTGTACTGTCACTTCGGTGACATTCCCACGACATACTTACCTTGAGTTGATCCTATACCATGTAAAGAATTTTAGAAACTTACAGCAGATATAGCGTGTTTGGGCTGGACATAGTCTCAATGAGATGGTGTTAGATAGATGATAAATGAGGCCAGGGGTTACTTAAAATTTTTAATTTTATATTTTTTATCTCAATGGACTGTTTGATTTGCCATTGTATTTTAATGCTCTCAAATAATAGTTTGCATGTCTTCTAGCGTGACTTTTTGACAAACACACACGTCATTCTATGCAGGGACGAAAGTACACACGCTTGCGTATTAACTTAAACACTCGACAGTTGTGGCTATATCTTAATTCGTTGAAATAAGTCCTATTTTTTCAACTGATGCGTTACGCTTGATGTGCGGCAGTCTGTACTAGGGCCATTATCTTCTTAATACTTCATTAGCAATGAGTAAATACAACTTATTAAGTTATGAGTAGTGATAAAATAATTAAGACTCGTCACTAATGTCGTCACTTAATTAAGTGGGTACTTTTTATTTCATTTTCTCTGGTCCTGTTAAGACTTAAATAACACTAACAATAGAATTCATTATTTTTATCGTGTCTTTTTAATTAACAAAGTTAAAATACTGTTACTAAGAACTTTTGATGACAAAAATATTAAGGAATGTTGAATAAAGTTTAAATGTAAGTACCGTTATAAGTAACTAGTCTTTCCTGCCCCCTTATTCTCAACTGTCGGAAAATAATCGAATTTCGGAAACCCTATACCTGTCACTTTTTATCGCATTGCGTCAAAGCGAGACGGCACCTGACTTTTCGAATCGAATCCGTGATCCGACAGTTGAGAATAAGGGGGCTGATCCTAAGACTATCGAATAACGGAGTTGTCCCCAAAATGTATGGAAACCCGGCCAGGTCTATGTACACACGACAGCACATCAAGTGTAACAGTTGCATTACGAATGCCGCCTCTATTACGAACGCACTAAGGGCGGTCTCAAGGTCGAACTGTTACGCTTGACGTGCTGTCGACTGTACACTATACCTAAAAATATGCATAACAGTTTTTTACTGTCCATTTTATTTATATTTGCTTTGTTGCGTGGTACAAAACAAGATTTTTTATAGACAAAACTGCAACACGGCATATTGGTGAGGTTTAGTTGATTTCTATGTCGCCCGCCGCCATGTTGCCATATTGACTAATGGAGAAATCTATGAATCATTTAGAATTTTGTGAACTTTACATGAAAACGAATTATTAGTATTCGAATTCAGGAGGTTTTTCGTATTTTTTTGGGACACTGTTACGGTAACTATTTACTGAATTTTATTATTAGTAAGTACTTAATTTTATGATTGTATGAAATAAAACATCCAAAACTTAATTAAGTAAATCTGTGAGCATAGCTTTTATACTTGTTTCTAAAATTAACAATTTAAGTATAGTATAAATATCGGTCGCCTCCCTCAGGTCTTCAAATGTCCTCATTTAGCTATTTTTCGATGGATAGTACAAAACGAATAGGTAGAATATTAATGTCTAAAGTAGGTGTAAGTGTCTCGATGGCGTCGTCATACAAAAATAGTGCGCAAAGCAAACAAGTGTGTCTCGCTCGTTGTGCATTTGTCGCGGATGCGCGCCGCGTCAAGAGCATTCGACGGTGGCTGAGTGCGTCATTGACGCCTCCGAGCCGGGGGGCACGAGCGAATAAAGTATACATTTTCCTTACCTAATTGGCCGCGAACCCAGGCCCTTGATGAAATAGCTGCATGAGCGATCGGCGGGAACCGATAAATTGCACTTGGCGCGGCTGCAGTCGACTACATCAGTCTGCGTATGGTTTAATCAGCAAAAAATGTGTAAGTATACCTATTTAACTTTATCAATGACAATGGTATATTCACAAGTGGTCATATCAAACTATAATAATAGGAAAAACATTTGAAAATCAAGGTCGTGATTATGATAAACAGGTACGAACAGATGCACCATGAGAATTTTTACAAATTAAAATACTGAGAATCTGGTTTGGTCGATGAAATAAAGTGCTTTATTATAATCACAAGATATAACTATCGCTCCTACACAATATCAAGTCAAAAAATGATTATTTTAATAAAATCGGGGATGGATTCAATAATTTGATACTTTACCGGGGCCGGCGGGGCGGGCGTCACGCGATACGGCCCGGTATCTCAGCGCCGCATCGCGGGGGACACGCACTGTCTCAATTGCGGTAAAATCATATCGCCTATGAAATAAATCTGCATCTCTGGGCCGGCTCCGGTTACACCCTCCATTTCAACGGTTATTTGCATTCCGAAATAAAATGGCTGCGCTCTGGGAGTTGACGTGACGTTGACAGGTGCGCCCGCTGTCAAATTGCATTTTTTGTTTTTAATCATTATGTCGCGCTTGCGATTTGATTGATCGCTAGTGCGGTTTGTCGCGCGGGGCTAAGAATAATTAATTCACATTGACAATAATAAGTTAATATTGGACAAGCCATTTAATTTTAAACTACATCAAATATTACTGTACTAGCATTGCAAAACAAATTAATAGCTACTAATGTAGGTAGGTACCTATTTTGGTTAAAGTATGTAAAATTAATATTTTCTTCAATTTATTTTTACGTTTTAATAATGTTTGAAATATATTTATAAAAAAAGACAGACATCCGGATCGCGGGTTCGCATGTTTTCTTAGTCAATATTTTTTTTGTACGCAAATTTAATTTTAAAATAACTGTAATTGCCGACTTACGGGCACACACCGTCCGAGAATTATGAGGGTCCCGTGAATTTATAAGAGTAATCCAATTTCACATCGCCGCTACTCGAAAGATTCAGCGGAGTTTTTTCGCGCAAACATCCCGGCTCTGGAAATACATCCATAGGTCAAGCACACTCCGTCCCTTTTGTGCCCAAATGGGTATAGCGTTGTGTGCATTAGCGGGGTTCGCTTTTCTCCGAGTTTTTTCCCGAAGTCGGGCCCCTCGGCCGCGGCTTCCGGCAAGGTTCGCGGGGATCCGCGATTAAACGCATGTCATTTTGATTTATTCGTGCAATTATTACACATCACACGCTCGGGAGCGCGCTCATTTGTGAGATTACACTCGAAGGGCCTCCCGCCGGTTGCATTATATTCATCATTTGCTTCTCAAGCAAACAATATTAAATATTTCGGAACGCTCGCAAACACTTGCGCGCCTAATTAGCCTCCGATGTAGTGGCACCGTCCGCTATATTTATACGGTGCGGATCGGTCGGGCATGCACAAAAAGAATACTTAAGCCTGAGTGCAAAAGGTCGACACATCGATCCGAAAAGAGAGCAAAAAAGCCGGAACGGTCGCAACACGGTCAAGCGAGCACTCCAGTTTGAAACCCATTTACAAATGTAAACGGAGCGCGCGCTACTCAAACACGCGGCGGCCATCCATCTTGCGGCCGGTACAGTGACGAACGATGGCCCTTCGATATGCGAGATGACACAATGCGATGACCCCGAATCCATTCCTTCTAAGACCCGTGTAATAGTTTTTTTCCCCACTATCCGTTCCTCTCCATATTTTATCGGCCTCCAGCTTTTTATGAGGGTTATATCGAGAATGTGTCATGTTACGATTCGTTCCGCGGTGCCGCTGTGTGCTTATGTGTACATATTTGATGCAAACGCGTAAAGGATTGATGATGCTTGTCCCATTTTTTGGGATTGACTCGGCAATCCATTTATTTTCGGGACCGAGGAAATGTTACAGACGTTCGATGACAACTAATAATAAGTATTAGTACTGCTCGCACTTTTATTTGTAAACAGGCGGAATGGTCTCCACGAATTTTTGTTTGAGGCACGTGGGGGAATTAATGACGTCATCCATCAAGGCAAGTGGACAGGCGAGCGCAGTTGCAGCGGCTCGGCAGCCGCTGTGAAAAGGCGGAATTTTACGTAACGCTGATCATGTATTATTTAGTGCGCCGAGACTGACACGTCCCACGGCGTATGATATATCGCTGCTGGATATTTACATGCAAAATACGTGTTTCAGATTACACGGCGGAGAGAAGTTCGTCATCAGTCATTTGTTTTGGGTAATTGGTAAAGCTTTGTCGCCGGGTAAGATTTTGGGTACGTATCCTACTTATTGATTGGAAAGTATTTTTATATGTAAAGAGGTAGGATATACTGGTATTTTTCACTCGTATTTTTTCAATTCTTAACATGGTAGCTCTTGGCCTTCATCTTACCTGATGATAAGTGTTGATAAGGCCGAAGATGGAAGCGAGCTACACCCGGATTTCTCAACCACAGAGAAACTGGCTATCTTACCTCCAACCCCGGAACACAACAATGGTGTTAACATTATAGTTTTGGCGGCGGACTTAGGTAAGATGGTGGTAGCTAACCAGGCGGACTTAAAAAAGTCCTACCACCAACCAAACCGAGCAGAAGATTTCGGCCTCCATGGGGATTGAACCCTGGACGGATCTGAGGCAGGCGGTCTCAACTATAGGTGGTTTTGAGCGCCAGACTGGGCTAGCAAATTACAGAAGATCGCAGCTTAATAAGATTATTTTGCAGTGTTGTGTTCTTGTCACGAATAAGGTAGCCAGAGCTAATAGAGGAAACCAGAACCATTTATGTTTTGAACCAGGAAATTTGTCTCTGATTTATTTGAACTTTGATTGCACAAAAAAAGGTACAATTTGGCGGATTTCATGCCATTAGGTATTCTCTACCAGTCAATGGGAAAGTAAAATCCAGAATGATTGAATAGGTAGCGCAACATACATGGTATAAATACATAAACAACAACAAAACGCGAAAAAGCGATAGCGACAGCGATATCGTCCACATAACACTGACTCTTGATTTTTTTACAACAAGCTGACGGCCCACCTGGTGGTAACCGCCGCCTATAGACACCTGCAATAACAAGGGAAAATCACTTGATATTGCAGGTGCGTTGTTCTCCTGAGGCCTAAAATGAAATGCCGTCCATGCCCAGTAATTACACTGGCTACCTTTCCATTCAATCCGAAACACAGCGAACTGTTTCACGGCTGAAATAAGAAAGGCGGTGGTGCCTACCCATACCTAGACGACTCTACATACGGGCCTACCACCTAGTAAAACCTATTTTAAATGAAACGTGGGAATTTTGTCTTACAATTTGCGTTGCGCCATTGGCTACGATACCTATATATACAGCTACTAGTGCTCCTAGCGTAAGTTTCCATCGAATTGAAACGAAAACGTTCCTCGTGGTGATAATTGACAAATTGTATGAAAACGGCAGCAGCGCATCTGTTGTGAATTATTGGAAACCATTTTTATATGAGTATAGATTTGAGAGGTGAATACGACGATGGTTGTTTTCATTTTGTTTCGAAACTTACACTGGGAGCCATCAGGTAACCATCAGGACGCTTGTTTGCTTTGTTTTGAGGAGATTGAAACGTCTATATGTAGGTACTTAAAGGGAATATTCATAGAATTAGACGACATTCGAAACCGTTTGAAATCCGATATACGATCACAAAGTTATTCGACTTTTATTGGCCTTTATTGGGTTTGAACATAAATTCGATTTAAGTTAGGTCTATAAATTTGTAGATGTGGAACTCATTAGCGGTAGGCGCATAATTTATTATTTACGAAGTTCTCCGTTACGTAGTGGCATCTATGCTTATCGATTTAACATCAAATTTAGTCTAGCAACGAGTCATAAGCTGATCCAGATAGCAATCAACAAGATGAACCTATTTGCCATTTGGTGTGTGAAGTGTGAAATATCTCATTTATATTTCTGACTGTGTGGCATACAGCTACGACCCAAGGCTACGACTGACGACGATCAACCGAGTATTGCTTTTTAATTTATAAAAATACAAATATAAGACCTAGTAAAGTTTGTTTCAGCAGAGACAGAGAGAAATAGAGCTTTGTCTTTAAGCACGATGAAAATGGACAGCTATAGCGCTCGCGCGCGTAACGTTATCAACAATATGAGAAAGATTTATTTACTAAAATACTAATTGTAAATCCCTTTTGAAAATTTACAATAGTTTATTGCGTTTCAAACTTAGTTTGGGTTTGAATATAATATTCGTCCATTAAAACGGTAAAAGGAAATAACAAGGATGCTCTCCGGAGTGCATAGATAATAAATAACATAGCGTTACCTTTACAAGTGTACACAATGATTTTCCAACTAACAATGAGTCTATTTACATAATTTAAGCGTTTGTACATAAAAAAAAGCTAAACAGCAAGCTCTTACAATTAAAAAAAGGATATTTCATTTCAGATACATAAAAAAAAACATTAACTCCCAGTGAATAGGCACGATATGAAATCCTCGGACTTTGAAAGGCTTATAATAGTCTTTTAAATTTTTCAATTATGCAGTGCCCCGGTTTAGAGAGGAAGAAAAGCGAAAATACGCGGCCTGTTAGATATAAATCTAGTGACTAAATAAAAGCTTGAGTTACCGCCACCGCGGAGATTATACGGGACTTTTTATATAAAAAATGGGCAATAACCGACTTCGGAGCCTCCGGTGTCAGGTAATACGATGGAGCAGAAGGTCCATTTGTGTGTGTACGTAATTTTGACCTTAATGGCGCAGTGGTCATCGTGGTAGATAATGGACAGTTGTAGGTAAACGGTTTTTAAGTAGAAAAATATCTAAACTAGAAAAAAAATGTCCTGGGTCAGGAACCGAACCCATGACTGCTATGATTACTGAGCTACCGAGGAACCTATGAATTTCTTCTTAATCTAGCTGTATTTGCGTTATATGTTAAAGTCTACCGTCACGGAACAATTCTATTACCAACGATTCGGACGAGTTAGCATTGCTTCTAAAATTTTCTTAATTTTAAATTTAACAATACAATAATTATTTTAAAGCTATTTGGAAAAGTACAAAATCTTTCCAAAATTTATTATGAGGTTGCAAATAAAATTAGGCAAATATTCTATTAAATTATTTCAATATGATTGGCATTGTTTAGAGTTTGTATTCTAAAAAATATCTTTAAAGTTAGAGGTAAAAAAAAATGTTGACAGAAAAGTTTACAGCAAAAATGTAGAGTTTTGATTATTAAGCTTAGCCAACTTAGATAAAGAATACATGTGAACAAACCAAATGTTATTTTGTATAGGTTTGTCCCTTTCCCTCGCTACCTATCTTGCTCATCACTCATACAAAAATGACAATGGTTTGTGTACATTTATTGTTTATCCTAGGTTAGCTGAAGTATAGCAGTAATTTTATGTACAGGATCAGTGGGCGTTTTCGCAAATACACTTAGAATGGAACGATTTTTTTCAATAAGTCGTGTTTAGGATGTCCAGCATTGGTATCGTTTGTTCACGAGACCGCTAAAAGCCTTTACCCCCGGAATTTGTGATGGCTTACATTTTGACAAGTTAATGTCAAAATGTAAGCCATTACAAATATTTAAGTTAGCTCATAGCGGGCCTTCTGTGCTTGTCTATGCTCTGCGGGTGATACCCTTGGACCAGGAATTTAATTTGCAAAAATCCGCCCTGACCGAAATAAACTGCGATGACGCATTATAAATAAGTGAATGAAATTGAATTTCTTCGAGGGTCAATACGTTTTGGAGTTGTTAAGGCGGGATGCGATTTGTGTCTGTTTGCCATCGGAGCTTAATATTTGACGGTCCAATTCTCCATCTCTTGGGAAATTACTCAGAAAATAAATATGATTTGATCACTCTCAAGGAAAGTAAGTATATTTTGTTGCAAACCAGAGTTTAAATTGTTTCTTCTGAGACTTTATTGTTTTATGATCTTTGTTGACATGATATTACATCCTTATTAACGACAATTTACCAAATTTAAGAGTAGGAGTGAATATTTTTTGATAAATTTTAATTTGACACAGCTTTAGATAGTCTAAAACTAAATGCAAAATTGTATCATTACCAGCCTATAAACGTCCCACTGCTGGGCACAGGACTTCCTACATGGAAGAAACACATAAGAAGTTTGGGCCATAACACCACCACTGCCCAATGAGGGATGGTGGGTTAAAGCAGTTACAGTAACAACTGGGACCAACGGTTTAACGTGCCTTCCGAAGGAGCCCAAGATTACAAATGTTGATTGACCCATCCCGGGATTGACCATGGCGAAAGTTGCTTTGTTTTCGTAAACGGAACCTAAGCACTCAAATCACTGAGCTCCTCTATTACGGAAAATTTTAAACAACAAACGTGTTGTATGTAAAACAATAACTAAGTATAGCCAATGACTTTCTGACTATACCATACAAATTTTGACATTACAACTCATCAACAAAATGATTTTTGTCGAGTTGTAATGTCTCCATACTCGCACTATGGCTACAGGCTTCAACAAAGGGTCCGTCCTGTTCGGCAGCGTTAAATACGTACAGGAGAATGCGATTAATTTTCGTAACTCTCATGATCGCAGTTAAATACGTCATAAGTTTAGCTTAAGTAATATTTGTCTTATAAATTAATTACACGATGCACTTGAAAGCCATACATCCACTTTGTTGAATGGCATTCAGTATTTATCCGTTATCCCGAGGGAAATCCGTGACGCCGCAGTGGATGGCGTTGTTCTCTATTTATTTAAACAGCTTTGATTGCTTGGGGAGTGTGTGTTTACTTAGTTATTTCATTAGTCTCTTTTTAATCAGCCCATAATACCCCATTAGTTGGTATCGTAAGGGAATGATTTGCGGCTATAGCAATAGTAATTAATAAAGATTGTTGATGTTCAGTGTTTTAAATCTGAGTTTTATGACAAATGCGACCTTGGCTAACAAGTAACACTACGGGTTCGGTGCAATCGAGCCATCCGTAGCCATCAGTGGCTAGCGACAAGCAATTCACACGCTTTTTCAAGCATTTTGTAGAGACTCGCACACACTCGCTACACCGCGACTCGCCACTTGAGGCCGCTGCGGGCCTCACAAGACGAGCAGCCACAGCAGAGCAGAGAGCGGCTTAGGAAACGTGATGGTTCCGAACTCTGGTATCTGTCGCGCGCTTCTGCCACTGCTAAAAATATTGGTGTCTAGTTTGGGCTCAGCTCAAAGGGTTAGATTTTGTGATACTTCAATGGTACGTAATCAAAAATAAAATCATATCGAATGTATGTTATCTATGAGAAATAAAAATAAGCGTGTTTCCAATGGCGTGGAAAGCTTCTTGGAAAAGTGCTTTCAGATTTAAAAGCACAGTCTTAGGTACATTAAATACCTAAAATATTAGGGATTAATACGAAGAATGTATCCGAACGCAGGCAGACAGCGTCGTACACGGATACTCCATCAGTGTACAATGGATATATAGACAGTGTAGTATCGTCTTGGTTTACACTATTCCCGCCAATCTTAGTATGTTTTTAAGCAGGGATGTAAATGTAGAAACTACAATATAAATATTTTTGTATAGATTCGTCGATTGTCTTTTTAATATCAATAAAACCCAATATAGTGGGATTAAAAAGAAGTTGAACGGTGTAACTTTAGGTACTTTATTTGCCATAATAAATATTGAGTTTTTTTACATTAGTTGCTCAGTTAAACACAGTTAAACGTTTACCTTAAGACCAATTTAATTGCAGAATGACTTTTATTAAGAACCTAGAAGGAACACAATAGGTCGCTTTACTCATGTTGTTCATCATTAATATTCTGCCGATTTTTTGTGCCGTGCGCGTTATAAAAGATGATGGAAAATATGTTTGGTATATCATACAGGTGTGGGTGATAGCTCGCCGAACGTTTGGTAATCCTCTGGTGAAATGGACTTGGCGGAATGAGCTCCTGCGAGCGAAGTACAATCTGTAGAAGACCGATACGGCGACCTTACGGCGGTGGTCCAAGCCATGAAGCTTAGTTTACACCAACCTTTCGTCGCCAATCAGTCTCTTGGCTCTGCGTTCCACCGAATTTAATCCAAAAGTGGTAAGTTGGTATTTGTAACCGGTGTAAATTCAGACATGACAGACAGACAGAGACTATGACATTGTTAGTTAAAATGTTTTCTGTGAAAGTTATAAAAATGTGTATTTTGACGATTTAAAAGTGCTTCTTAGTGGCCTATTTAAATAAATTATTTTTTCTTTCTTTCTGTATTTCTTTCTTTTGTTTGTCTGAGCCGTCCCACAGGTGAGAACTTCAACAACTTCATGCACGATCGGACTTATGCTTTATGAAGGGTTAGAACCTGTCCAGCGGTGAAGTTCTGCTTAACCTTATTTTTTGATAAGTATTGTCGAACTTCTGTCATTTGTATACCGTGTGTCGTTGCACTGTGAGGTGGATCCTTCGCACCTCGGCGTTTTTATGTTTTCATAAATTTCCGTTGTGATCAATATTTTATATTCGCGGAGGCGAGTGAATGGGGATTTTTTGCAAGTTCGCGGCGCACCCCCTTTATTTATTCCGCTGTGGCCCTTGAGATTCGCCACTTGTAGATACAGTTCGATATATTTTCCTTTGGAATAATGTTATCACGTACCTTGCTTTGCACCTCGTGTGTAAACGGGTTTTTCTTCCGCGATATAACGACATTATTATGTATATTTTTAAGATGCCGCTGGGAGAAATAAATGAAGCGAGTGTTAAGTAGGTATTTGATGGTTTTCGTAGAAATACTTATGTAGATACAGCATAGGTGGGTCATGGGGTAGGGATTGAAGGCGGAAAAAAGAATATTTATTTTAAAGAAAAATCTCTTGAAATGTCAAATGTTGCATAGAAATATTTACTGTTGACGTGCTATGGCCAATCCTCGCAACCAACACCTACTTTCATCAGCGATTATATTATCAACGGTTCCAGCACGCAATATCGGATTTCCATCAACAAAGCGGTCACGTAAAAAACGCGAGACGAGCACAATGTACTCAAAGTTTGTCGTTACAAATCCTCCGGCGCCCTGATTGGTCGAGACGGTTACTGTCCGTTACTTTACGAGTAATACGTGATAAGTGTATTTATTTGTTCACGAGGAGATTACCTCCAGTCACAAACCTGCCACCTGGAGACCTACATTTAGGTAACAAAGCTTACTTGGGATTGGATCGATAGACAGACAATAAGTATTGTCTAGGCTGTATTAGTCGATGATTAGGAGAGAAATATAACAGGAAAAGAATATACCTACTTCATATTTTTTTCCGACTAATATGTTTGGTTGGTATGATTTTATATCAAAGGGTATGTTAATGCATGTCATAACTCATAGTTGTCTTATGCATGTCATAGTTATGGGCGGTCTTATCGCTAAATAGGTTTCTCTTCCAGATATTATGTAATAAAAAACAAATAAAAAGCAGTGTTTATTTTATGTCAGTCTTGTTTATATAAATTTTTATGTGCCTATCTGTCATTAGACATAAAACATTTTCTATTGCGTGTAAGAGACATAAGGGTAAAAGGCCAAAAAGAAATATGTAAATGAATGTCATTATGACCATTTTCTGTAGTTTCACGAAAATACTGATTTCGCTTTTATCATATTTACTACATTTTTTTTATATAGCAAGCACTACAAATGACTCAACACCACCTGATATGAAGCGGTGAGCGAATACATATGCGAAGACAGCTAATGCAGAAGGAGGGAACACATGTCCAATTTTACTTTAACCGCAACATAGAATTTTGCCTTTTGGCTGTTATTTTCGCGGATCCCTTGAATTGAATAATACTATATCATAGACTGCATTTCATTTCAAATACGTAGAGGAGCATTAGCTATCAAATATAACATATTTGTTAACATATAAAGCATAATGTTACCGGTACTCGCCAACCGTATGACGTATGGTAAGCAGTTGGTCCTGAATAGAAAACGTATGGTCGCTATTTATTGTGAGTTGAGTGTAATGTGGAGGCGACCTCAAATGGACCGCATTTGTATCGAGCCTGCACTCCCAGCGCGTATTGAACAACTAATGGGCTTAGAAATACTGGGTAAGTAAATACATGAGTTGCTCCGAGCGTGAGCTAACACAAACTAAACTAAGACAAACGCAACAAAGGCGTGAATCGAATGAATTGGATAGAGATAAAGTCGATGGTGCTAAGTTTTATGCGATTTGACAGTGGGTCGCGGGTTTGTTCAACGTGAAATTTTGCTAGTTTAGATAGATTTTTATTAGTAAATAATTTTTCAAACATTTATAGAGTTAAAATCAAAATTAATAATATTTGAAAGCAATGCCCCAACTTAACCGAATCGTAGGTATTTGTAAAAATACTCGTTTCGGATGTTGAAATAGAACATTTCGACATTGCAGGGTGGACGTTAGCTCATAACGGAAATACAGATAGACTTGAAGAATTTCACAGGGATATCCAAGTCCTTAGCTTAGCTCAGATGGTTAGAGCAGTCGCCCGGATTGCGAAAGGTCGCGGGTTCGATCCCCGCCTTAGGACATGAAATTTTTCTAGTTTAGATAGATTTTTATTAGTGAATAATTTTTCAAACATCTACAAGGTGTATCAGAAAAACAAATAAAAAATAAATTCTTTATCGAAAACTCAAAATGAAAATGTCACTACTCGACTGATTCGGCTGTGAATGTCATTCAACCTAAAATTACTAGAGGCCGATTACTACAGTAGTGACATTTTAATTTTAAGTTCTCGATAAAGAATTTATTTTTTATTTGTTATTCTGATACACCTTGTATAATAATATTGAAATCAAAATTAAGAAGATTTGACAGTGATTGCTTACGCAGCGGAGTTTTTCGAAAAAGTTTAAAGAGAAATGATAATAATAAAAAATGATTTCTATTATCAAAGAAATATTTTTTCTCTTTCGACAGGTCTCTAAGATGCAATGATAATTCGGCTTGTGAGCTAAAGTGTGTACTGATAATCACTCGAAACTGTACGAGTATTTTTGCTGTGTCCACAATATTAAAATGCGCCGGCCGTGGGCTACCGGCTCGTGTGCGTTATGCGGGCAGGCCCCCCACCGACTTCGCTTTGTTCGCTCAACAAAAAATGACCCACTGTGCAACTCCCGCTGCTAATCCTATTTGCCCAGGAAAGTAAATTATTGCGAATGGCCACTAATACAGGCGGACGTTGCCCACTGTGCCGCTAACTAGTTCGAGTGTTACGGATACGATATAGCAACATTTGTCACTTGCCGCGATTCGTAGCACCGGTCGTAAATTTTTATTCCGTTTCCTTGTAACACGTGTGCTCGATTACACTTCATTTGTGCGTAGTTTGTGGGACCTGTAGTTATGTTATAAGTTATAAGTTTGCGCGTTCAGTGCTGATTACACTGTTAAACGCCTAAAAGAACGTATGCATACTTGTCGGTTTCACGTCTTTAAATTAATATTCTGAGAGACTCCTCATTTGAAACTAAATTTAAGTTGCTGTTAATCTTGGTTTTAAATTTAGAGCAGTCACCAATGGACACCATTTTTTCTTGTGAACTACCTGACTAAGCTCAAACGTACCTTGTACCTTGGTTTAGATACCATTTTTGCACAACTGATACAACATAAGCTGTAGATACAGATTCGAGATAAATTCGTGCGCTTATCCCTTTATAACATCGGTAGGGATGAACGTACGAGTGAGTACAGATAATATTGTGTTACCAACGTTTATATCTCGATCGATCAACTGCGCCGACAGCTGATGTGTCTCTGTTTGTTTTTATTAGTCGTCGAGCGAATGATAAAGGTCTATGAATACACGAGCCACGCGTCAGTGTGCTCAACCAAATTGTTAACAAACACATAGACGAGGTAACGCTTTTATATGCTTCTCTATTTTATTTAATGTTATCTCCTTAAAAAGTAAGAGAAAATAATTTTAAATGTGTCTATCGATTGAAAACCATATGCGTCGGTTGTATACAAAACGTTCAGTCAGCATAAAATAGGAGAAAATCATCAATATGATTAAGAAAGATTAGCGGCTTTGAAAAGAGGCTTCGCCTCTTAATAGTAAAAAAATCCTTTCAAGATAATCAACTCACGTAATTCAAATTTGAGAGAATCTTCAAAAAAAAAGGAGGATAATTCCCAACAATTTCAATAAAGCTACAATTTCACAGGCGCGTTGGCGCGAACTCGCGAGTGTTACAATTTAATAGAACTTCAAAAGGGCTGCTGATTCCACCACAATTCTATCAGCTTAGCACGAGATCCCGAGCATTATGCGTATAAAAAGCGGTTATCGCGAACCCACCCTAGGCGGGGGCTCACTGTGCGGGCAGGGGAGCGAGCAGCAGATACAGGGACATACTAGCGCTCCATATAACTTTCGAGTAACTTTTTCGGCTGTTTTAAGTACGTTGCCGTGTCGCTGTGAAAACGCAAACGGTGTCGCACTAGCATTGAGGATTGAAACGATCGCTCGGGAAATAGTTTAGGCAAGTAAAACTTATGCATCTTGAATATCTTGTTAGGTATGAGTTAATACGACCGATAATGTAAAGTGAACTATTATAAGTATAACAATATCATAAAAAGCGATGCCGCGAAAACATGGTAAGGTAACTTTTAAGTGCTGCGCATAGAACTAGTAATATTCTGAGCAAGAAGCCTGAAATGAAAATAGAGGCGAAGAAAAATGTTAGCCTTTATATTTATAGTTTCAATTAGCGGGTTCCGCATGCACCACTCGTTTGCTTGCGCGTAAAAAAACTGTCGGCATGTTTATCGGAAAAATTCTCGAGCTCGCGGGCGGCCGTGGAGACGGGACAAATCCAGCGATAAATTAATGCACGTATAAAATTCATCGCGCGAAAATTACGACAGCATAAAAGGCGATCGTCGACGGAATTTAATTCGACATTCGCAGAGCGACGCCTCATTTGAGCGACAATAATCAACGCGTAAAGCGTTTTAATGCGGGCACTTTAAAAAGTGCGGATGCGCGGTGGAGGCGCGCTGCGACCGCGCCAGGGGTGACGCAATTAAAATCGAGCGATTTCAGCGCGTGCGATTTAACAGCGACTATTTAGCGACAATTACGCCGCGTCACCGGCCATTGTCCGGCGGCGATTACGTCCAACTACAATGGCCCCAATCCGACCTCTAACGAAGTGACTTCGGCTATTTCCGCCGCTCTTCGGCCGCTTCAAAGACGTGCAATTTGCGGTCGGCAAAATTGTACCGGTTAGAATTATTTTGACGGAACTGCAGGCGAGTTGAGAAGTGCAATCGTTTGAAAGTCGACCATTGGGTGGACAAACTTCCCAGAGAGTTCGCTTGAGTTGAGTTCCACTAATTTCACTAAGCAAATAATGTGAAGATCCCGCTTATTCTTACGACCCTAAATTATACGACATCATGCATGAATGCCTGCTGCCTACGCTGTATATTTTATATTCAAGTGGATCTAGGAGTTTGGTAAATAATATATAATATGAATGAATGAATGAAAAATGTTTATTTCGAGCATATAAATACACTTAATCATAAATACCTTAAAAATGAAAATTTTACAAAGTACATCTAAAATGGTGCCCACTCAGCTATAAGTCTCGGCAGTAAGCCGTGACGCTGGTTTTCAGTGAGACCAGTTAAAATATTATTTCATTAATAACAACAGCAGCTGATAAAATTAAATAAGTATTAATATTCATACACTAGCCCAAAGTAAGCATCATTTAGAGCTTAATTGTATTATGGATACTAGATAACGGAAAACATATTTAATATTATATTCTCGTAACTTTGGAGAAATATAAATTTTGTCTCAAATCGTCTTTTTGAAGCAGTAACAAAAAACTTTACAATTTTACTTATAATATGCAAGAAATGTATTCTGAATCGTTTTGTATTTTAAATTTTAAAAAATATTTTGCTTAATAATATTTGTATGTACTTACACATAACGATGCTATACAATTACTTATTGGATAAAATCGAATCTTTACAAACCAAATTACGTATGCAAAAGATTATAGTAATTTATCAATGGGAATTACGATAAAATATATATAAGAATAGCATTAAAAATATGATACAAACAAACTAATAACAACACAATACTATGATCAAAACTTTTTAATTTATAAATTGGCAGAAACGGGTCTTTTCCAAATGTTCGCGTCTTAGTCTTATTTTATCTTAGGTCTCAAGATGACAACGCACCTGCAATATCAAGTGATTTCCCTTGTTATTGCAGGTGTCTTTAGGCGGCGGTAACCGCTTACCATCAGGTGGGCCACATGATGGTAATACCAAGGCGAAAATTACTTGATATTGCAGGTGCGTTGTCATCCTGAGGCTTAAGATAAAATGCCGTCCATGCCCAGTAATTTTGAGTATTAGGAAAGTTGGGTAGATAGTTATACTAGTAGTAATCGCCTTTATTTTTGGTTTACATTGAATAATATGTATTTTACAGCGATTCCCGCTTAAGGGGATCATCTCGTACTACCTTCCCCTAATATTAAAAATGCGTAAGTGAATTTGTTTAAAATGTAAAAGTTAAGATGGATGTTTGTTACTCAATCACGCCAGAACGGCTAAACAGATTTGGATAAAATATGGCACAGAGATAGATTCTAGCCCAGAATAGGATAAAGGTTACTTATTTTCCAGAAATGCCTTGCCTTAAGATGACTCAGACTTATTCGCGCAGGGAAGCTAGTATCCACAATATAAGACGCTATTATATTTGTTATCTCCCTCGGAGACATTACACAATTTAGGCATTGCCAGTGATCGTCTCGCGAGGAGCGCGGGGCGTCAGCCGAAGCCGGTAATGATGTCTTGAACTTTACTAATTTTGCTGCCAACCGCGAACGCTTCTGTCTTAAGACGTTGGCACACTGTGCATGACTAAACTATTAACGTACTCAGTCAAATAAATAAATACACACATTAAGGCTATCACAATGTGAATAATCCGGTCTTGGGTTGACATTCAAAAATATTTTCAGTATTTTTTTTATAAGTCCAAACAGATGACAAACTTCTCGAAAATTCTCTACACACTGTCTTAGTTCTTCAGTTTCTCGGTGCTACGGAAAAGAATGGTATCCATACTGTGCAGAGTGAGGGGCAGTACTAACACCATCCTGTAGGTCATTGCGAGTAGGGAGCATGTCTGTCTCATAATGTGTCACTTAAAACTGGCGTCTAGTTCTAAGTTAATTATGGAGTACTACCATAGATTTTAAGTCACTTGCTGTTAATAACACAAAATTATGTATAGATCATAGTTGTCCCAATAAATAAAAAAATAAAAAAAAAAAGTTGGCATCACATCAAGCGTTACAGTTTGACCTTGAGACCGCCCCCACTCTGCACTGAAAAAGAGGACAACTGAACTTTTGACTACCGAAGCTCAAAAAGTGACTACATAACTTAGGGTAACAGCTAGCCAACAATAAAGTTGCATAGAGATGCACTGCTTTGTTAAATCAAATAAACTGTAATTATACTTAAATTTGGCTATCACTAATATAGCGGAATTAGTTTGGCATTTTTTTTTAGTGCGTGTGTAATATAGGCGCCTCTCGTAGTGTGAATGTTACACTGGATGTGCAGTCGTTTGAACATTATAACTCAAAATTTTCAGTCATTTATTTTATTGATTGACTAATAGTATAGTGTGTACGTTCCCTTACTGTCAGTTTGGTTCCTCGTACGTTATACGCTGTACCGCCTGAGCGATACAAGCACTATATTAGGGCGCTTACAGACAGAACCCTTATCGCTACTCGTTACAAAGAAGGAACCTTGCCTCAACCGCTGTTAGTTATTTTATACTACGTTCATATATGTCGCCGCTATCTTGGATGCCTAGACCGTTGATAAAACGCCGGCTTCCAATTAAATGCTAAGGCCGATAGTTAATAAACTAGACTCACTCAACGTTTAACAACATGGCGTATTGAAAGTCAGCTCAATTAGATTCTTAGGCGGATCGTCTTGTACTGAAGAGTTTTGGTGATTGGTGCGAGCACAGTGCCAGTACAGTACTACTTGTATATTGTTTAAAATTTGAATAACCTGACGGCTGTGTTTGTTGTCAAGGATTAAAAAAAAATCTTAAATTTCTTTCAGCTTTGTAAATCGTAACTGTTTAGAATTAAACTTAAACCCAAAAAAAATTGATGCAAATTCCCCATTGAACAAGATTTAGGGAAGCTCCGTATCGTTGACTCGCCGAAGATTTAATAATTTTGTTCTAACAGCTTCTACGAGTTTTTGATAGAACGTTACGTCCTCAGTACAATCAACATTATATTAAAGAGTACAACACTAAAAACGTTTAACTCTTTTCAATTTTTGTAAAATTGAGATAGTTACTCGTCGACTAAATCCAAATTTAATCGTTAAGTATCGATAATTACTCTGTCTCTTGAGAAAAATGAAAGAAGGTAATTTTTAAGAAATTTATTAAATTTTATTAACAAATAGCACTCTATAATCAAATAGATTTGACGCAAAACACCAAATAGTTTAAGCTAGTTAAGAATTAAGCTCTAACAAGCGCTATTATCGCTTGTGCAAACGTTCACAAAGGTTGACGAAATATTCACAAAAAGCGGTTCATGGGTAATTCAGCGCTAAAGCGACGGAAAATATTCTAGTGTGCTTAATACGACCCGGTCCGTAATAACTAGGTGCGGGGAAAATATGCCTGAAAGCCTAAAAAGGTTTTCAAAACGTTCCGCGTAATACATTTTAAATGATGATCAAAGTAAAGACAAAATTTTCGGTCGCTGTCAAATTGATATTAATTTTTAAGCCGGTAGCTTAATACCGAAATATAAAATAGGTATCATGAGGAGAATATTCCGCATTTTAAATAAAGATTTAATCCTGTATTGCGTACTACTGATGTTTTTGTTCTCAAATATGTTAGAGTCGACTTAAAAATAAAGTCATTTACAAAAGGTAAAACCTGTATGGAAATAATTTCTTTCACTCCCCTTTCCAATTTATAAGTAAACGGACGAAGTGTTTTTTTGAAATTCGTTAGATTAAAAAAAATATATAAAAATAACAATGATCGCTTGCATTACGCGCGCGTATACTGTTGTCATCCTTTTTTCTCGCTACGAGAAGTAATATCTCTGTCCCTCTCTGTCGCAGCCGAAAGTAAGGTCACTAGGTGACGCCCTTGAAAAAGAAAAACCATCCTCTCAGTGTGTAATTATAAACATTTCCAGTGTTTATAAAGGCCGCTAATACGTGGTGTGTCATTTTAGAGTTGGCGACCTTGTATAGCAATAAATGAATCGCATTGGCAGCAGATGGCAAGCTTTCCTCAAAGAGCTTGGCCTTGCTAACCAAAGTACCACAACACTAGAAAATCTGCGATCTTCCATACGATGTTTTAGCTTGACATTTAAAATATTCGGGTTTTGTGGGTGTTAAAAGTAAGATCTTTTTTATAAATGAAAAGGAAATGGTATAGTTTTGGGCCAGCTCATGAGTACCATTTCGAATTGTAAACAATAAGGTACTGAATAACGAGGGATCCATTAAATAACACGAAACTATTTTATATCATTGTAAAAAAAATGTAATAAAATAGGTATTGTATAAAATGACCACACAGAAGTCACACGAGTGCCCATAAGAGCATATTCCATAGTCGCAATAAAAAAATTGAATTTAATGTCAATTTGACATTTATTAAAATTGTCATTCCGTATTTTCCGTGAATGTTTTGGATTTGGTTGTTGTGCTTGAAGTGTTTTTGTTGTTTTCAAAATTGTTTGAACCTGGCTATGAAGAAATAAAGCGACAATATCAAACGTGAAGTCGTAAAATACCAAATTGTATTATGAAATTTTGTTTAATTCAAAATAGTCGCTACTTTGAATAAACCAGTCGTATTTTTCAGCAAAATTAAATATTTTTTGGCCCCTTGATTCAGTCAAGATTAATGAAAATGATAAGCTAAGATGAATAGGTAAGTACTTTTAAAAATAATTGTACGTAAAAACGGTGCTCATGAGATGGCCTTAATCCCACAGAAACTTTTACTGTCTCCTTTTAAAAATGTATTTATTTTAGGTAAAACTTCAATTTGTGTAAAATAAAAATACTAATTTGATGCTATTGACTGGCCATGTAAAAGCATCTATCATTTCAATAACACCATTTTATTTGTATATATAAGAAAATATAAATTCCCACGACAGAAGTGGTGAACCTTTTTTGTATTGTCAGATATTAAGAACCAGTGTTCCGTGAAATTGTCGGTTTGTCAGTACTTTGTGTGTCCTGAAATTAATATGTCACTATGGTGTATAAAGTAACGTATATAACATGTGATAACGCGTTCTGATTCCACTTTGAAGACGCTCACAAAGAAAATACGATTCTTTTTGTGAGACAATATGATGTTTGCGATTATTGCAATATCTTTGTTATATGAACGTAGGTAGGCATCGCTTTGTATAACGTTGTTGTTTAGTGAGATTGTATTCCGATTTACAATAAACATTTTATGATAATCATTGTTCCGCGAGTTAATTTGAATTGTCAACTATTCTTTTTAAGAGGTTCACTGTTTAACAATATAAAATTTTGACAATCATAATGCTAAAAACCTATGTAATAATTTTCGTCAATATGCAAGAATTTTGCGGCGCCCTGATTTGATTCTTCTTGGAATATATTTAAAAATTAAGACCATTGTATTTACAACAAGAAAGCAAATAAATAAATAAAGTAAAAATCCCCAGTAAATAACAAAAATACATCCATTTACTATAATTATAAGTTACCCAATCGGCAACGGTGTTGCATTGCGTTGTGTAGCTTAGATTTTTAAGATTCATATTTTTTGGTCGGTCGGTCAATGTAATTGATTGCAAAGTTTGTTGTTTTTGCACTACGCATTTAATCATTTTGAACTCAACTTTCCGGCAGAGAATGCCTAATGGCAATAATTCCGCCAAATTGTAACATATTTTGAGCAATGAAAGATTTTGCAAATAAATAAATATAAGCCTGTGCTGTGCTGTGAGAATTCTCCTTATCTGACAGTTTCAAAATATTTTTATTATGAATTTGGCGATTACGAAGACAACTTCAATCAATAATTTCCTAACGTTTTAAACCGAGAAATTTGCCTGACAAGCAAATTTCGCGCATCTCCCAAACACTTGCACTGCCACAGACGATGCTCGAATTTAATTTAATTACGATAGGCAATAGAACAGCGCTCAAAGTCCCGCTGCAATTAAACGTTGGGTCTCTATTCCCGGGCTTGAAAGACTCGCCTTCGATAATTGCGATGCAGCATTTAAAGGGTTAATATTATCTCATTGTTCTTTGGAAATTTGCAGTGATTTATTTGCTCACCATTATTGTCCGAACAACTACGCTTTTCAATTTTCTTTATTGAATAACTTTGTGTATTTGGAAGGGAATTATAAATTATTTTACGCTGAATAATAATTTAAAGGTATAATTTTAAGCTGTGTAAGTATCATAGCTGTGAGCTGTAGCTGTTATTAATTATTTTGTAAAAGCATGATGATGAATTTTTTACCGGGCATTTTTATAAGCATTAAAACCACATTTTAACCATATTCTAACTCAATCATTTAAACGTATAGGCTCATGTTGATGATGAACTCAATCATAATGCCACAATCTCCAACTACATTAATCTGTTGTTAAGCAACGACATTGCCTGCCGTGACAGATTTATGATAATTAGTTCCAGCAATAATTAGACTACATTCATCACTAGCTTATACACACGTCCCACTGCTGGGCACAACACACAAGCCTTTCTACATGGGAGAAACACGCAAGGAGATTGGGCCATAGCACCACCACGCTGGCCCAATGTGGGTTGGCGGGTTAAAGCGGTTGCAGTAACAATCAGGATGAATGGCTTAACGTGCCTTCCGAAGCATGGAGGAGCTTGAGCTTACAAATTTTGATTGACCCATCCCGGGACCGACTATGTCAAAAGTAGCTTTGTACGAGTTTTACCATATTTGATATCTAAAAATCATTGCCCTTTACGTGTTGGTATTTATCGTCAAAAATAGTCGCAGTAGCCTCTACCGGTAATGTAATAAAACCACTTTTGTTGACTGCGAGCACATAATTTGGTAAAAGCGAGTAAGGTTATTAAAACGATTGGCTTGACTCCTGAGCCCTGTTAATTATTACGGGACAGAAGAAGCGCATGTGATATTTATGTAATTGCTAGCATCCACAGGACAATAATAAACAGTCCAATTCATTTCGTCAACAATCTATTTGATAGAAAAAACTCGTACAGAAATATCAGAGTTCACGATAACATGCTTAATACTCAAATGTTATAATTACTGAAACCTACAGTGCTTAAGTACTCAATTTTTGAGGCAGTGTCTTAAGCCAATGTTTGTTGCACAATGTAATTCTAATTATCAAAACAGCAAACATTTGCGCAAATATTTGTATGTTACGAAGTCTCGTAGCTCGTAGCCGCCGTAGCGATGGGAATTAATTAATTAAATAAACGATTTTCATATTAAGTCATAAAAGAACATTACTTTCCTTATAACATTATGGTGCTTAGACGTTTTAAGTATTTGGTAGGCTTATCGAATAATAAACATAGGACTATTTTTATAAAATACGTAAATAAATTACCACATCAAACGTTATCTTTGTATATTCACATCCACTCAGAGAAAACAAATTCTTAATAGTCTAATGTATAGCCACAAGGTTCTATACTACAAACCATCGGTCATCGATCGGGCGATCCGTTTAAGCGGCCAATCGTTATAGAGCGCGGTACATAAATTACTTTGACGGTGAAAATGTTTAAAATAGGCAGCACAGTGCATTAACCGTTGCACGTCAGATATCCGCGAAGGAAATAGCCAGCCTACAGCGGCCACTACAGGGGGAGGCTACCCCACACCGCCCGCGCGGCGTAAAACGCGGTATCTGATTTCTTCAAAGTCTGCCGTAATCTACAGTTTTTCTCCGAGGAATAAACTGTTGAAATTTTAAAAACGAAGCAGTAGATCATCAGGAATTTAGCGCGGACCTGTTTTATGCAGCAGTCAATTCGAAAGTTTAAATAGCGATTCGAATTTTGCAGTGAGAAAGTTCTTGTGGCGGTTTTTTGATGTTGCTCGGATTAGTGAGTCGCGTTTTATTTTCATTGTAAGGACTTTTTTAATGCAACAAATTTTCTAGAATCGGCAGATTTTGGTACATACCTACAAAGTCAAAAAGTTTTATGCTGAACTGCACCAATTAATAAATATGGTTACGTTTACAATATTCTGGCGGGTGTGATTTTTTTAAAGATAACGTTGGTTGAAAGATTAGTGTTCATGAAATACATACGTTTATAGTATTTAATTGTATTTTTTACCTATTCCTTAATATTGTAGTATTAAATTTTTTTTTGAATAAAATATTATTTTTAAAAAATAATTTATATTTTCTTAAGTTTATTTCAACATTATTACACATCCCATCACATCGGACATCACACGTCGGAGGAGCTCGGTGGCTCGGTCGCTTTATTGTCGTCGCACTCGAAGTGATAAATTTGGCGACTGGCGAGTCGAGTGGACAGGCTACTCGGTCAGCGTTCCCGGGTTCGAATCCCAGTAGCGGCAGATGTTTGTACGATGAGTATGTTCATTTGTTCACGAGTCGTGGATATTTGTATGTTTGTTTAGTATCTTTCTCATATTTTTATACATATTATTATCAATATCTAGTATCCATAAAATAGGCTCTTTATCTTTATCTACCGGCATCTGAACTCGTGACCTCTGGCATCGAGACATCGGTATTGACCACTCGAACAAATAAAATTAAAAATAGGTAGGTACTACCTGATTGGTTGCCAGTTTGATTGACTACTCCTAACAGACTTCATTTTCCTTAGTTTTCTGCAATCAATGGCAAAGTTTGTTTAATAACCATGCGATTTATAAACGTCATAAGTGTCAGTTACGTCAGTGTTCGGCTCAGGCCGTAATCGCGGCCACAATGAAGGCATCAATCAAGTGGCGTGGGCGCGGAAAGCCAGCACTTATCAGATGTGCCCCTATTTGCTCGCCTACTTATAAGTAATTTCCGTACGCCTATTCGTTTTGTTCGTTCTGCGCTACAGCTGGAAATGGCGTTTTAACTAAGTCTAATGAAAATTATGAACAAAAAAGTTTTCGATAGCAATGCTGCTGTTTTTTTTCAAGTTCCAGCCAGCTATAATTTGTACAAGCTTAATTATTTCTTTGCTCGAATGAGAATTACGAGCTGAATGCGATTGAATAACTAATTTAATGTACTACGAATAATTAGAATGTATTAATCTGTCAAGCCACAGATTCCAGACAAATTGGTTTTAAATTGTCATAAGCCCTACGGAGGTCTTATGCGGATTGACAAATTATTAAGTACTTAGTGTATGACATGCTTTTATCTTATGATTATAGAATTTAGAAAATGTCAAGACTAGAAAAAGCCATGTGCTGAAGTGGAATACCAACCCACCGCCTTGGAACCGAGTGACTGTTCTAACCACTGAGCTACCGAGAAGTTCTTAAATAATAGATATCGGTTGAAATAACAGCGTATCGAAGCCTACATAATGATTGAGCTTGCCAAATGCTCCTTTCATGCAATCGTCATTCCAACGAACTGCGATTGAAACTTTATAAAATGTAAATTTACGACCGCACCAATTTCTAAGCTGAAATACGAGAGAGTCGCATCCGAAATAGCTAAAGGGGTACTAAATCCTCATTACAAACTTTTCAACGGTTAATGAAAATCTTATTGAACCCTGGCCGTGGTGCAGCGCCCCTCTCCCTGGCACAGGGGGCGGGAGGGGGAAAGGCTGAAATGGGCCGGCTAAGTGTATTACAGTCGGATCGCTGCCTTTGATTCGTCACATCAAAGAAGATCCCGTTCGTTCGTTGCTAAATCGAATCAGCACAGCTTTGTTTCCAGTCTCCAGTAGGTAAATTTCTAAAAGACAACTCTAGTTCGCATTCAAGTAGGTCTGTCACACCGGACGTCTTAATTTCAACGTTTCGAAATAATTATCGGAGGAATGTCTCAAGTACCAGATACGACGGTATTCTTCACAAGTTTAATTTAAGAGATCACAACTGAGTTTCGGAGACGCTTGATTGGTTATATTAGAGGCTTTTAATTATCGGATCGTATTTAATTCGTGGGAGTATTTTTTACGAACTCTGTTACATCGAAATTCAATTTGCGACTGTTAAAATGTTTCAGTACAAATTGTTCTAGTGTAATTAATATAAAAATCAATGGCGCTCAATTTCAATTGATTTTACTCAGTGGAATTTTTAATAAAAAAATCGTAATCCTCTCTTTTCAATGTATATTAGAATCATTTCAGCTTCGTTACTACTGAGATAAAAGAGACCACAGACAGCATAACGGGTAATAAAGACGGAGTTAACTTAGTAGCGGGTTGGCAGCGGCGCAGTGTTAAAAACTAAACCAATATACTTCTTAAAATTACAGGACCGCTGGAGGGTTATGGGGGCGCACGTGACCAGCGCGAGTTTTGGCAAGCGGCCGACGGGTTAAGATGTACATTGACACGAATTTGAACATATCTATTTATTTTTATTGGAGGAGGGTTGATGGTGAGTGTAAATGGAATAAAATATTTTCCTTTGCGCGCTTAATGTTTGTTTAATGTTGTATAAATTGTTTATGAGGAATAAATCATTTTTTCATCTCAGTCTAGTCTCGGATATTTGCGAAGCGAAAGAGATGAAGTACCTAATCTTTTTCTGTATACAAACATTTGCTACAATGGGCAGTAAAATAAAAATAAAATTATTCTATTACAATGTTACTCGCTCGTTATATTACAATGGTTGTATTATCATGCTCTTAATATTTGTGTAAATTGGCAGAGAATACATTTCAATACTTTTATCCGTTCATATCGCATATTTATAAGAAATAAATGTAATCAGAATCACGTATTATTCAGAGATTCCATTAGGTATATGTTAGATGAGAAGTTTACGAACAAGATGTTTGTTTAAGTATGTTAATATTGAAGCTAACGTGAAACTAGAACAGATCGAGTCTATACATTACAGAAGGGCGAGATATTTACTTGGTAATATTCGAAATAAAAATTAATAGACAGAGTCTATTAAACCGACAAACATGGGCTATATATAAATTTTCAAATACATCTTATTCATTTGACATTTTTTAACATTTGTTTAAAATAATAATAATAATATTCACACCTATTATCTAGCCCAAAATAAGCATCATTAAGAGCTTGTGTTATGGATTCTAGATAATGGATAAATATTGATAATAATATGTATAGAAATATTAGAAATATACTAAATAAACATATAAACATCCATGACTCGTGAACAAAACACACAAACATTTGCCCCTACCGGGATTCGAACCCGGGACCTCTTGATCGAGCAGTCCGTATAGGGGTACAGACCACTCGACCAGCCGGTCGTCTAATGCAGCTCATGTAAGAAATGTCATGAAATTATCAAATGAATAAGATGGTTTTGAAGGTCGCAAAACATTTCTATGAATTAATACAGGATGTTAGGAGGACGTTCTCGGAAACGAAGGCAGTGTTTATCACATTCAACACGATTTGTTGAAAAATAAATTTGTAATCACAAAAAAAAAATCAGCTGTATTATACAAACAGGCCGTGTAGATATTACAATTTGTATGAAACAGCAGGTTTATTTCGCGATTTCAAATATATTTCTTAGCAAGTCGTGTTTAGGGTGACCAGACTGCCACCTGGCTTCGTATTCGAGAGCGTCCCCGTAACACCCTGTATAGCCCATGTTTTAATTTAATGTCGTATTGCCGTCACTACCCTGTATAACAAAAAGCAATCAACACTAAGCATATTGAGCTAATTCTACCGTAGAGCAAACAGATGAAGTCTCAGGTTATTAATTTTTTTCATTAGACTTACTAACTAAATATATAAAGGTCCCACTGCTGGGCACAGGCCTTCCTACATGGGAAAAACACATGAGGATGTCTGGGCCATAACACCAACACGTTGTCCTAAGCTGGATTGGTGGGTTGAAATGTATCATGTAGGCATTTAAATTATAGGTAAAGGAATTTATTGTCATACAATTAAGAATATCATAATTTAACAGAATACGAAGAAAAGATGTCCTTTACACAGAAAAAAGAGAATTATAAAAAAAGAAAATAACGGAAAAATTAATAATACCTACCCGTATATAACATTTCAAAATTGACTTTAAACGTAGCTATTTAGTCATAGCTATGTTTGTTATAGCTATTATGTAAGTTATTATTTAAAATACAATTTATAAGTTTTCTCCGAAAGAAATAAGTTGTAACTCTTCTAGGGATAAGCGAATAAGCACTTACTAGGTTTGTAGGTATACCTATAGATTACATAGTTGTTGGATTGCGGTCAAGGGTTATCTCAGACAGTTAAATAAGCTTCATTGCTTACCCCAACCTTGATTACACCATATATTATTTTCGCAACAAATTTCTTCACATAAGTAAACGAAATTACATTTCCGTACCAATAAAAATGAACCCAAAGACTTAAGCTCTAAGCACTAAAATAAAACTAGCTGTGCAAACCTAAGGCCGTATGCCAAAAGCGAGCCGGAGCGTAAAGGCAGCCGAAATGATTTCCACAATGGTGCGGGTCCGCACGTGGCGCGCGTACCGAGTGCCGTCTGCGGAACCCTGCGGATGCGCGGGGAGGTTTTTTATTTCGTGGATTAACAGAAAATCACCCATATTACAACTGTTCAAAGCAAAAAGAAAGAAAGCTACCAATAGGGTAGTTGACAACTTTTTTATTATTTCATAACTAATAGTATGTCTAAGATCGATAGTTTCACAGATATAGTGGTATGTTTGATGTGTTGCCGCGCATCGTCCAAAAACGCTCCATAGAAAATCTACGGAACAGGTGACGTCACATGTTCCCATATTACTAAGAAATGTATGGGCATACTGACAAAATTATTAATAACTATGTATTAGGTATATTTTTATTTATAGTTGTCATAATAATAGTTGTATTATTTGATGTTAGAAATCTAACATTTTTGATAAATTTTGGAGAAAAAAATACAATTTTTATAAATTTTTTAAAGAGAACAACCTCCACAATATTCTATATTTTCTAAGTTTTAATTGTTTTTATGGGTAACAGAAGCGTATATTTTCCGAAATTCTGAAAAATAGGGCCATTTTCAAACTTAGGCAATGCCCCAATTGTACAGTCGACATCACATCACCCGTGACAGTTTGACATTAAGACCGCTCTTACTGAGATCGTAATAGAGGCGGCTTTCATAGTGCAACTGTTACGCTTGACGTGCTGTCGTCTGTACAATGGACCACACTTTTTGATATTATTCTGTAGTGCTTAAGTAAAGTAGAAATATTGACTGTTTAACTGGTTGGTTTACTTCTACTGCAAGCTTTAATAACTTAACTCAGAGTTAATCAATCAATTCAGCATCCGTATTTCAAACTTGCAAAATATAACTGATTCGAAACCTCATATTCTGCCTCAACTTGACTCCAAAGTTGGTTCTAGGCTGCTTCTAGAAACAGTAAAAGTGAAAAACAGAGTACAAAATACTTTTATATTAGATAAATAGTTGAATTCCATTATTTCTTGCCTTTTTACCATTTAAAGTCTGTTTTAAGTGTCGTTTAAAACTGTTTTTCAAACCACCGCCTTGAACCGTGGTTTGTGTCTTTTATTTTGGTTATTTTAATCGACATAATTAACTTTAGTTTTAAAAATATGCACTGCTTTTAACTAATTACAAATATATATTTACACGTTAATAAAACATGTTACTTATAGTCTAAATATTATAATTGTGTTTAAGGGGAAAAAAGCACTTATGAAATTTATTTTATGTTTAATAGTACCTATTCTATAATAATCCAATTTAATTAAAAGATTTAAAATTAACTACTTACAACAGGTAACAAATGATAAATTAGTATTTTTTTATATATATTTTTCTTTATAATAGAGATTCTTGTAGAGCTCTTTTTATAATTTTACTATAGCATGCTGTATGACAGTGAACTATATGAGACTATGTAACTATTAGTATCTATTTATGGAACATATTTTTTGCAATGTATAATTTTGAATTTGGATTTTAAATAAATGTAATTCTTAGTAGCAGTACGTTTATTGTTTTCCAACTGGTTTGTTTGTAATATCGAATTAAAACTTATTCAATTAATTTTGAAAGCATTCAGTAAATATTGTATGACGAAATTAATACACTTTGATAATATTAATAAAGGGCCTGGGTTCAATGTAATAGTATACCTACACAAACTATTGTCAAAATTGAATTCAAAATCTGATGAAACAACTGCGATTTACCATCGCTATTTTAATTTTATTTCTAGCTGACGAGCATCACATAATCTACAGTAGAGTTAAATATAAGAGACATATGGTCAATTACAGGTTTTATTGATATTATTTTACGTACAGTAGGCATCACATGCAGGTGTGACAGTACATACCAAGTTAAAAATAGCTTGATGTGTTTTCGAAGATAAATGTCGGCGTAAATTTTTGATATTTCACAGCTCTTTGTATTTTTTTAATCAAGAGTGTCAATACAAGCGTACATTCCACCTGATGTTAAACCGTTACCGTAGTCTGTAGACGCTCGTAGCACTTTCGTCGTTACTCACCTTGTCATATAAAATTGAAAATTTTAAGTATAGCCCCCGGCCTTATTAATCATGTATCAATCACCATTTCATTAAGACTATTTTATGAGCCTAACACGCTATATCTACAGCATCAGCTCAAGGCATGTCATGGAAATACCACCGAAGCAACAGTAGGTAAACCAAATTTCAAATCGATCGGTTCTGTGAAAGTCAAACACTTTTGTCAAGTAGGAAATGAGCTGAGAGTCATCAAACGAGTGAGTAAAGCATCAAAACCACGTCAGCTTTCAAACAAAAAATCGAATCAAAATTGATCTATTCGTTTAGGGGCTACGATGCCACACACAGATACACAGACAGACGCGTTATACTTATATCACCGAGGGGGTTGGCCTCGAGGTCTGGAAATCAAAAAAATAATAAATTAAAAAAGTTGAAAAAAGCTGAAATGCTCGTATCTCGCAAACTAATAATTAAAAAATTTTAAGGAACCCCCGGCGTCATTAATCATCTATATAACACCATCTCATTAAGACTATTCATAAGAGCCCAAACACGCTATATCTGCTGTAAGTTTCTGAAGAATTAAGCATTTTGCATACTTTTTGATGGTATAGGATCAGCTAAAGGTTAGTATGTCATGAGAGTGTCACCGAAGTGACAGTACACCAAATTTGAAATCAATCGGATCTGTAAAAGTTAGTAAAATCCTATTATCATGTAGAAAATGAGCTGATAGTCAACAAACGCCTGAACTGATCTTCATAAATTATAGCTAAGAACCATCGTAGTCACATCAGCTTTCAAACCAAAAAAACTGAATCAAAATCGGTCCATTCGTTTAGGCGCTACGATGCCACAGACAGACACATAGATACACAGACAGACACGTCAAACTTATAACACCCCTCTTTTTTCGTCGGGGGTTAAAACTACAATTCACTGATAGAATAATAAAAAGAAAATGTAGCTTTCCAGTGTTAAAAGTTTGCATATTATTATTTCACATATAATTCGTTGTAAGCACATTATTAAAAAACACACCCACACTCGCACTTCCAAACATCTCGGGTGAAGCAAATCACTTAGGGAACTTGAGGCGACTCGCGCTTGGCTGATTTTTCGTTTTTATTAACGCTCCACCCTCCCTAGTTAATGCCTCCCATTTGGCGGGAATCTCAAGTGGTTTAATTTCCATTTATCGGTTCTAAATTCCTACTTAAAACTAAGAGCGCCGTTTAAAATTAGTTTCGCGTTTTGCAGTTGCTGTGGGCTTAGGCGAGTTAGTGGCTGACGATTTATTTGGTTCACAGTTTTATTTCATGAGAAGCAGGACATACAAATAGAGCATTTAGATTGGTTAAGAATTTTAAATATAGCGTCCGAAAAAATTAATGGAAGGATTAGTATTTTTTAAACAACTAGGTAGATAACAAACAAGCCGGCGGCCTACCTGGTGGTAAGTGGTTACTGCTGCCTATAGACACCTGCAATAACAGGAAAAATCTAATGATATTGCAGGTGCGTTGTCATCCTGATGAAATGCTTGTCCATGGCTAGTCACTTGTAATTTATTAGCCTTCTTCAGAAAAAAAGGTTTTAATATTTATTGTAGAACCCGAGTTTTGGTAATGTATATTGTATTCGTTTAACCAAGATATATATTTTGATAATTCTTTTTCTGTTCGAATGAGTATATTATCAGTCTAGCCCTATATGAATTTCGTCCGGATCTGACGAAAATCTTCGGCATAAATAAATGGCAAGATAAACGATAGTACCTTTATGTATTTCAACAAGATACTGAAAGACAAACAAGTTGATAATGCTGACGGTCACCCATCTAGCTTTGACAATTTTAATTGAACATTTGGAAAAAAATCAACAAAAATAAAACCGATTTCAAAACACTAAAATGGCAAAAATATAAAATCTAAAAAGGCATAGTTGGGGTTAGGCGTTTCCAGAAACAATAGAAAGTGAAGCACGTACTCCAAAAATACCTTTATATTAGAAGTAGGTATTTAGGTATTTAAAATTAATTGTTTTAAATTTAATTAACAAATGTCGTGAGTGTAAACGACATATTGGATTTAATAATTAATGCACTTACGTACGGTATCCACTAATATCACGAAATGGTATTAGTCTGTGTTTATTTAAGTAGAACAATGAGATATTCATGAAAATAATAATTCTTAATGAAATATTCGTAGACACGAACTTTAGAAATATCTTTATTAAGTTGTGTCCCTTAGTGTTGAACGGTATGAAATATTTGAAAATACGTTTTGATGGGTGAATTCTAATACGGTAGATATTTGGTCGTCGACTTGTACAGACAAGTCGTTTAACTAAGACTTGTTTAACTGTACATTATTTGATTGAAATAAAAGATAAGCGATTACCTATCTTAATTGTATTTAATTCTAACATAAACAAATAACTTTCATGATTTCAACCGTTTAATACTTACAAACATAAAAATAATAAAAAGTAAAGAAATTTCTCTATTAGTTATCAAATAAAAAGTCATCCGTTGCAGTGCCTGACACGGGTGGGTCTAAGTATAATAAAATTTAAAATTTAATTTAAGCGCAATTATTGAGTAGTCCTACTATATATATGACTTAGATAAGCATACAATAGAGCCCTACTTTACAGGATAGCAAACGCGTGAGTAGTGCCCAATTTGCCACAAGCGTCTATAGGCTACGGTAAGCGCTTACCATAAGGTGGGTCGTACGACTTTTTGCCAATTTTGCCGTACAATAAAACCTCCTATGCGATTCTCCAAAGTCAGCAGCCTTGAATTCGTGGCTGCGGGCAGCGCTGTCTACACCTTTTGGCATATGTTTGACAACTGTGAGCGACACTAGCGTTCCGATGACGAGCACGGCGTGAGTCGGAACTAAAAAGTTGTTTATTTTTATATCTTTATGTAAAAGTCAATCAAATATTGAATGGAGTCATTGCAATACATTGTAAACACAAGAAAAACGAGATCAAAAAATATCGATTGTACTTCATGTCGTATCTCTAAACCAGCGACGAAAATACACAGCCAGGAGACCGACGTAGAGTTTAGGGAATACGCTTACGCACAGCGCTGCGCTTAAACGTCAAAATCAATGGCGTATCGTCGTTTTGTTAGACGTCAAGCTCGTCGACTTCGAGCTGCTGATCTAAATGTACTATACCCCTAGCACGAACATTTTTAAATATCAAATCGTTATCGTATCGCCGTTATCGAACGCCTCAAATTTCAAACAAAAGCCAGACAAAAGCTGACGTAACTACTCGATACGATGGCGATTCGAAATTTAAAAGTGTTCGTGCTAGAGGTACAATATAGAAACATAACTACAGCAACCTTTAACCGTCAGGCGGGCTGTGGACTGTCTATTTATACATAAATATGTCATGATACGTATAACAAAGCTTGCCTATTGCAAATGAAATGTCACATTTCACTACAAAGTTTTCGGTTATGATGTAGGCAACTTAATACCAACGCTGGAATAGAAACAGTCGCTTTATTAACCTCACATTCGTATTATTGTTTTATCTTTAGTGCGGGAATTAAGTCCCAACTATTTGTGCAGCGCTCTGGATTCTGCCGACGGAGACCAGAAAATTCAATTTAGGAATAATTTATGTACCAACACTAGTGGCTGACAGCACGCCGGCCGAAGCCGAAGCCGAAAGTTTCGGCTTTTTGCTTTGACTGAAATCCGCGTCGAAATGTAACTTTTGACGGTCGAGTGGTCACTAGCCCTTGTCTACTTAACTATTGGTCTGGAGTTAGAATTTGAGTAAGGGCAGATGTGTGTAAGATGAATACGAACATTTGTTCACGAATCTAATCGGATAACTTTTCATTGACATGAGCTTTTAAATTTTTATTTGTGTTTTTTTATACTACTAGATGACAAACAAGCTGACGGCCCACCTGATGGTAAGCGGTTACCACCGCCTATAGACACCTGCAATAACAAGGGAAAATCACTTGCAGGTGTATTGTCATCCTGAGGCCTAAGATGAAATGCCGTCCATGCCCAGTAATTACACTGGCTACCTTTCCCTTCAATCCGAAACACAGCAAACTGTTTCACGACTGAAATAAGAAAGGCGGGCCTACCACCTAGTAAATTTCTGTTTTAATTTATATGCATTTTAAGTTCCTGGATATTTTTTAAATTACATTTAGGACTTAGGACATATGAATCTGTTATTAATTCATCGATATTACACCTTATTGTGTCCACATAAACTTTTAAAATAAAACATATTTCACTCTGGTGAAATTTTAGAATGCCGAAACGGCAACGGCGATACACACAGACACAGCATGTTCGAAATTGTGTAACACGCTGCTATTTTAATTATTTAACACTATTTCACGCTGGGATCAAGGCTCAAATATGCATTAATTGGTGTGCGTTAATAATTACACGTTTAATAGAGGCTAGCTTAAATTGTCTGTTAAATACCTATACTTAATCGTAACTTAATTTAGTATCGCAGAATATTATCACTGGATGAAAACAAGGATATGTTCATTGTAATATTATTGTATATATAGTTAAGGAAAATGTTTTTTTTTTATACAACTAGATGACATTCTTAATTTTTGATTTTAACATTATTATAAATGTTTGAAAAATTACTTAGTAATTAAAATATAATAAAACTAGAAAAATTTCACGTCCTGAGGCAGGAATCGAACCCGCGACCTGTGTAGGGTGGACGTTAGCTCATAAACGCAAATACAAATAGACTGGAAGAATTTCACAGGGATATCCCAAGTCCTGGTTGGCTCAGTGGTCAGAGCAGTCGCCCGGATTGCGAAAGGTCGCGGGTTCGATTCCTGCCTCAGGACGTGAAATTTTTCTAGTTTTATTATATTTTAATTACTAAGTAATTTTTCAAACATTTATAATAATGTTAAAATCAAAAATTAAGAATATTTGAAAGCACTGCCCCAACTTAACCGAATCGTCGGTATTTGTAAAAATACTCGTTTCGGATGTTGAAATAGAATATTTCGACATTGTAGGGTGGACGTTAGCTCATAAACGCAAATACAAATAGACTGGAAGAATTTCACAGGGATATCCCAAGTCCTGGGTGGCTCAGTGGTCAGAGCAGTCGCCCGGATTGCGAAAGGTCGCGGGTTCGATTCCTGCCTCAGGACGTGAAAATTTTCTAGTTTTATTATATTTTAATTACTAACTAGATGACAAACAAGCTGATGTCCCACCTGGTGGTAAGCGGTTACCACCGCCTATAGACACCTGCAGTAACAAGGTAAAAATCACTTGGTACTGCAGGTGCGTTGTCAGCCTGAGGTCTTAGTTGAAATGCCGTCCATGGCCAGTAATTTCACTGGCTACCTTTCCCTCCAAACCGAAACACAGCGAACTGTTTCACGGCTGAAATAAGAAAGGCGGTGGTACCTACCCAGACGACCATACGGGCGTACCACCTAGTGAATTGTAAGATTTATTATGGAAATAAATAAATAAACCTGGTTGTTGAAAGCGTCTAATATCATGCTACCGTAATCGTTTGTAACAAGCGTATAATAAACCCGGTTTAACCGAATAAATATACTTAACCTATCAAGTTTGTCAATAACCATTTCGGTTTTTTTTCTTGTAAACGTAAAGGGCATACCTATCTTACAAAATAAATAAACTTCATCGTAATGCCGTGCCAGTGTAAAGGCGTTTCACTCGTAATTCTAGTTTCGATTCAATGTTGGGCTCAGTTGTTTTTGTTGACATATAATTAGACGTAGGTTGACTGGGTGTTTGGGAGGTTAATTAGGATCGGGACGTGAGGTCCCGGGGGCTATGCGGCCTCACTCCTGACTATGTTCTGACTTGTATATGACATTTATGACATAGCGAAAGAAGTGTAAAACCGTGTGTTTAGGTCTAAAAAAACCCTCTCCTGTGCCTTATACCATTTAAATTTTAATAAAAGAATACAAAGATAAATCTTCTATGTTACTACTAAGCTCGAGTGGGAGGAGCTCGACGGCGTATTGGTTTGAGTGCTCTGGTTTCGATACGAAAAACAAAGCAACTTTCGCCATGGTCGATCCTGGGATGGGTCAATCACAGTTTGTTATCTCGAGCTCCTCCGTGCTTCGGAAGGCACGTTAAGCTGTTGGTCGCGGTTGTTCCTGCAACCGCTTTAACCCACCAACCCGCATTGGGCCAGCGTGGTGGTGTTATGGCCGAAACTTATCATCAACTTATCATGGGTTACCCAGCAGTGGGACGTATATGGGCCGGTGATGATAATGCTGACTACTAAGCTACTTTTGATATACTATCGATAGTACTTAAGCTTAATGTATAACATTAATCCGCTTTCAAATTACGGGTATGTTTAGGGAACATTATAGGCCAGGGATGGCGAACCTTTACGTATCAGCGTGCCATTTTTGTAAGCAAATGTTTAATGAGGTCATAGACGTGCCATCAAATCAATTTTTACTTTGTGATTATTGGTAAAATATTACTAATAAATACTATCAATTAACGTAGGGAGCGATCACTCGCGTTCGCCCGTCATATTATACCTACTTCACACTGTTTTTCGTAGTGAATAATGAATTTTATGTGTTGCGTGCCATTAATGGCACGCGTGCCATTGATGGCACGCGTGCCATTGGTTCGCCATCCCTGTTATAGGCAGTAATGCTTAGATTTTTCAGAGCGGTGTTGCCTTATCCGATAGCTTGTGGGTATAAATCTTATATCATGTCCAAGTAATATTAATACGCACCATTTAAAAATGTGTAAAATAAAACAATAAACCAACCCAACGCGGGCCTCATTCAACCAACATCATTAAAAATTAAACCTTAAAATATCACCTAGTTGCAATTCAATTAAGGCTAGTTATTTAATAAATTGCTTTTGTAAATTATTTTTTGATTGTCGCCTTACGCCGTTTGATTGCTATGAACATTTTGATATCGGGGCTATTAAAGCGGCATTGAGCACGCCTGTTAGGAATAGTATCGATTCTTAAAACGAGGCCACGCATCCTAACTGTTACTGTTAAGTGAAACGTGTTTATTTTGATAACCATGACTACAAAGCAAGTGACAGTGTTTTCTCTGAACGAAAATTGTTTTTTCACGAAGGCAAAGAAAACATACATTAATGGTCCTTGTACCCCCAGCACGAACATTTTTAAATTTCGAATTGTAATCGTATCGTTTAAAATTTCAAACAAAAGCCAGACAAAAGCTAACGAACTACTCGATACGATGGCGATTCGAAATTTAAAACTGCTCGTGCTAGCGGTTGGTACCCCTAGCACGAACACTTTTAAATTTCGAATCGCTCGAAAAGTGTTTAATACAATCATAATATTACTACGCGAATTCATGTTTCATTTCGAGTTGGTTCCTACATCTCTGTTCCTCTAAAACAGTCTCTTATGTCAAACTGCATTTAAATGCTGACTCAGTTGAGTATTTAAACACTAGTTATATTTGGCAGTTGGCACTTAGGTATATATTACTGAAACAGCGTGTGATTTACGCTATTATTTAGAATGTATCTCAGAATACGTCGAGCACAATTATTTTGGAGACAGCCAGCTGAATCAGGATCGTTATTGCATAGCTGTTAGTGTCTCGAGCCTTCTTTACGGTTTATTGTTCTAAATTTAATAAGATGTCCATGTACAAAACCTGTATTTGGCTAAGATTTTAGGATTAGGCTGAAATCAAGACGTGGGATTATGACCAAATGTTAAAAACAAGGTAATTTAATGAGCTGCATCTTGTATAATATATTTATTTAAAGCAATAAGACCTTGTCTTTGCCAATAACAATGTATTGTTTCAACGTTTGATATTACCAATGTAAGTCATGATCCAAGTCAGATGATATAAATAAATTAACGATATTTACCTCCTTTTTCCATATGACAATTGAAACAGAATTGCTCACAAAGTAAATATGATATTATGCAAAAAACAGGAAAAGTGTCATTATCGCTGAGATGTTTGAATTAGTACTCTATAGTCTAACTAAATGATAAACGTTACGTTTAATAAGGGCTACGTCGTAGCTCGTAGCGGTAGCTACGATCCGTAGCGAATCGTTACGAAATATTTTTAAGAAAATGGAAACTTTAAGTTAAATTTTCGGAAGTAATACAGTGCTATTTACGTTATTGAATATTAAATGTGAAAGGTGTATTCTGTACCCTTATTAGTCTTTTGGTAAAATCTAATAACTGCATACGGAACCGTTATTAAGCTGTTTTCATTGAAGAAAGATTTAGGTATGGGATGTCCGTATAATGGTTTATAATTTTGCAAGTAAGCAAATTAGGAGTCGGTAATAATAAGGGCGTGTATATATTGTGTTAAGCATCCCATCCCAGTCAGAAAGGGCGATTTGTAATGTTAGCCGCTAATCAAATGAAGGCAACAATTAATCGCCTAATTGCGCCGCTTACCGCAAAGCAACGCCTGTTTGAGGTCACTGACCTTTGTGGGTTCAATGGCCGAGCCATAAAACCAAATTATTAATAAAAAACCAATATTGTTAATTTTTATGCAATCTTTGAGATCTATAATTTTAAATAGCGCGAACGGAAAAAGTTTCGTGATTTAAAAGTTGTGATTTTAAATATGAAGTAGGTAACCTAGATTTCTTCTCATTTCGGCCTAGATTAAGATCTGTGGGGCTACACTCTTCTCCATGGAATTCCCAACCTTTGCAAAAATTTTATACAAGAAACTCAATAGTACTCAAATATTTATTGCATTTGCTATTATTATTATTTTAAGAATTGTAGGTATAGTGTTAAATTATTTACCGGCAATTATTTATCTTTATCTTAGATTTTTACGAGTTAGACAAAGTGTGAGTAGTGCCCAATGTGTTGCGAGTGACTACAGGTAGGCCGTACAAGTTTTTTTTTATACTACTAGATGACAAACAAGCTGTCAGCCTGTTACCGGTAGTTCAACTTTTGGAAAAGATTCAGTCATGACATATAATAATATACAGATATTATGACACTGATATGTAACATTACTAACATATTTTTTTCGCGAAAGCCATGTATTACAATAAAATAGTTGAATACAGACATTTTTGAGTACGAACAAAGATGTAGCTAATAAGATAAGTTTATAGACTGAGTAAAATTTCTGTTAGTGTCGTTTTACTACCTGAGCTGAAGGAGTAAAGCGAGCCCGATCTATGGTGCAGTGCGGCCGCAGATCTCTGAGGAGCTCGTTAGTGAACGAGCCGGGGCATGGTCATAGGAGACGCGGGAGCGGGAGCGGGCGTAGTTACGAGATATGAAACGTTTCTTGCCTGTTTTACCGTAGCCCAAAGACGTTGGTAAAACGGTATGGGAGAGTAGGTTAATTTAGTTGTTAACAAGGGGATTCCTGCAGGATGATGGCCTATTCTCAATACTAGGTTTTCAGCATAAGCTCTTTATCCCCTTCTGTTATGAAATAAGCGGTCACTGTCGACGTTACTAATTCCGAAATCAGTTACCTCTGACATTGGCTTGAATCATAGATAGATAGATAGAAATTCTTTATTTTGCACATTTACATAAACATCACAGAGATGAAACAAACACAATATGCCAAAATAGGCGGTCTTATCGCTAGAAGCGATCTCTACCAGACCATTATCATTGAAATTTTTTTTTTGGCTTCAAAAAATTATGGAAGGGTGTTCGCTTTATCTGTGCGATATTTTTTGTGTTGTATTTTATTTTACAACACGAAGTATTCCTTGAAATTGCAGTAGAATTATCATCCTGATGCCTAAGATGAAAAGCCCTTATAACCCAGTGATTACATCGGCGAACTATTTTACGGATGAAATGTTTGGGTTGAGTATAATAACCTAGACGGCCCTAAGTACGGGCTCACCACCTAGGAAAAATTAGTAACTATTTAAATAAATAAAAAACAATTTATTTGAAGTTTATGATCCTGTTCCTTCTATCACTAAGGCGGCTTTCTTACTGAAGTTTGAGAGTAAAAGTTGATCGCCGCAGCGGCAGCGTAATGGAAATTGTTGACGCCCGTCACCGTAATGAGGTCTCTGCTTTACTAGCTCGCCTTACGTGATAACCTGACTGGTAGTCAAGTTATTTTGCTTAGATCAATTATTTAAAAGAATTAGCTGCGGATTCAAAAACGCTTAACTCAAATAAAACAGCATTTATACAAATATCAATATGATAGGTACGGTAGGATGATACGGTATGATAGGTAGGTATGGTAGGTATGATACTAGGTGGTAGGCCCGTATGCAGGGTCATCTGGGTAGGTACCACCGCCTTTCTTATTTCAGCCGTGAAACAGTTCGCTGTGTTTCGGATTGAAGGGAAAGGTAGCCAGTGTAATTACTGGGCATGGACGGCATTTCATGTTAGGCCCCAGGATGACAACGCACCTGCAATATCAAGTGATTTTTCCTTGTTATTGCAGGTGTCTATAGGCGGCGGTAACCACTTACCATCAGGTGGGCCGTCAGCATGTGTGTCATTCAGTTGTATTAAAAAAAAAATGATACTAATCGCGTTTTTATTTATTTAATTTTGAGGTAGCCTCTTGAAATAATCTCTGGGTTAATTTGATTGTTTAATTTTTGCTTTAAGTGCTATGAAATGTGTTTCAATGCATCTTGTTCAGTTTGACGGGAAGTGGATATGAACGACGAAAGTCTTCATGATGCAAGTTCGTTCATAATGAAGATAATCCACGCTTTGGTATTAAATTTCACAATTTAACAATCACTGTCAGAAAACTCTATACTATGTTCATTATTAGCATAATTCTTAACGTTTTGCAGAAAGATTTTGATTTAAAAGTAAACATGATTGATGTGAACGAATAAAATACACCAGTATTTCTGCAAAACTTTCATAATAATGAATCTGGACTGTCGTTTGGGCATAATAACACATAACTAGTATAAACTACTACACTCTAGGGAGTAACCTAACGCCGAGCCGCAAATATAAAACATAAATACGAAATCAAAACAATTGTCACGTAACAACAGATAATAAAAACAACGTTTTCGCGCCAAAAGCGACAATCGCCGGGATTTATACCACGCGAGGAGACATAAAAATGTAGAATAGAAAGAAACTGCGCGCAGATGGCGCCACTTGATATATTAACTAAATTTAAAAAAGAGAACGCTTTCGAACATTCGCAGTGTAATGGCGCGTGGGAAATTTAGTATTGGGTCTTGGTGGCAGCGGGAACGGTAGCACCTTTGCCTCGCTATATCAGTTGCAGCGACGGAAAGTATTTTGGAACTAATATTGGAACTGTGGCAAAGGTGTCTGTGTCACACAGTTGATACCTCTAAATAATAAATCTTATTTATTGAAAACAATAAGATTTATTATTTAAATACGGGCCAACAGAATTTTATGTGTTGTATTTTGATGTAAATCAATGAAGCTTTTAATAACTTTATTACAAAATTGTTTTCTTTTTCCAAATCATCTGTCAAGAAAATTTTACCGCCCAAATGATTTGTAGAAGACATGTTAATAAATGAGTTGTCTGTCAATAAGAATAAAGTAAAAGTTGTAGATATACTCGTAGTAGAATTTATACATGTCATTCTTATCAGTTATTATTTAAGCTTCGTTTAATTATTGATTGTCTCTATTTTATCTTACAATTGTATTTACCTATCGGAATTATTATAAAGACTCTTGTGCGTACTTATATATTTGAATTGTTTCACTAAGGACGCCAAATTGAATCAAACAATAAGATTTTCGTTAAAGTAACAACAGAATGCTCACAATAAGTAGCGAATAGCAATTGTGACTTACAAAAAAGAGAAACTCCAATAAAACAACACTCAACTAAGATAGACAGAATTACAGCGGCATACCCTCTTTTAGATACAAAATTAATTCCAAGTAGCCTAGGGAGGCTGGAGAATAATTATTTGCCTTCAAACAACACGGGACAGGGCGTCAATACGCACCCTTTTTAATAAACTGACAATTGAAAATGAATGTTACTGTAAAGAGGCGATGGTGATACAAAACAACTGCATAATTGCTCCAATTTGGCGGGCGCACGGCCGCCATATTGCTGGCTAATGACGTCACACCTCCTGTCCAGGACATTTTTACACTCAACGATGATAAACGACTAATGATAAGGAGCGTTTTAACATATATTTCGCGTAAAAAATTCTCGGAAGCGGTGTGCATCGCAAATAGTTATATCAAAGTGTATGTTACCTGGATATACTCGATTCTTCTTGTCTGAAAAAGTATTACAAGAATGTTGAGTACGTAGGTATGTTTTATTGTAAAAGTACTTCGAAAATGGTTCGGTAATATCTAGCATAAAACTGTAGACCTGCTGTCTTATAATAGTGGTAGATTGTGTCTATATAAAGTTTTAATGCAATCGACTGGAGTAAAATAAAAATATGCAATCCAATAAAAAGAATTAGAAATAAAATTACCAATCTAGATCGTTTATTTATTTGCTAAAAAGCATTATACTACCTAGCATGTATCGGGTGAGAATGTATTTCCTATAAATGAAGCGGTTTACCAATTGTATCCCCTATCTATCACGTTATCGTTCAGATACAGCGTCATTAATAAACGATAAATCCAACGTGTCACGTGATTAATTTTCATTCGCGGCCCAAAACGCGTTTTAATATAACCGTAATTGCTCCGACGCATCACGTGCTCGTCACGCCCGGTGTAAACCGCCCTTCCTAGGCCACAATTAACGTTCGCCAAGTTTTCTTGCGAGAGGAAAATAATTGCGATTGAGTTGCGAATTTCGCTATCTGACGCTCCGCAAGCTAACGCCTTTAATTGGTGCTTAAATAGCGAATTCATTTCACGACAACATTTCATCTGGCGTGCTCGTGTTTCGGCGCTTTGATTAAAACGTTGGTTATGTCAGTTTTTTTTAAATCGCGCCTTTGTGCTGCGTTGGTGAAATGGCCATGCCGTTTTAGTTTTCATTCTAGTGCGATATTTTTTTTTGTTTTCAGTGCAATTTAAGTGTGAAAATGTACTAATACCAACATCTCAGAAAGTTACACCAACAATTTATTGGCCAATCTATTTTATTTAAATTAAAAAATGTGTTTGAATAATTTTTCATTGTGCCACACATGTCTATACTCCTATTTGATTCAGAATACCTAAAACCGGTACCGAGCTTAGCAAAATATCGCTTTATGCTGTCGTAATAGAAGTCATAATCCAACAATAATATAGAGCTCTCGAGTTATTACAGGAAAAATATGGAATAACAGAATATGAGGAATAAAAACACTAATCCAAGTCCTGGTGCTCATGTATGTCGACATAATAAAACAAAATCGGCAGATAAGTCCTTGTCTTTTGAAATTCAGCAGATTATTAGGTTCAAATAAGAATAATAGGTACTGAAACATTCCGAGAGAAGATCGGTCCAAACGGCACTTAATTAGAAGAAAACTTTGTAGTCATCGACTGGAGAGGCTTCAGAAATGGGAAGAGGGGGATTTGGCGAGGTGCAGGGTTGGCAGTTTGTAGAATATAAGTCTAAGATTTATTTTAATAGCACCAGGAACCACTCTAGTACGCTAGTACTGTGTGTTACGCTAGTAGTGTAAGCTATTACACAGTAACACAGCTGTATATAAACTTGCCAATCGACACACTCACACAGACGCAAACTGCTACATGAGCTCTGAGCGGAGTCGCAGTGCTGGCAGATGAAGACTTGCAAACGCGTTTGAGCTTTGTACTTATGACATAAAATTGAAATTGGACTGCTAGGGTAACTGAGTGAAGCTAAAAAACTACCCCTATACAGTCACTTTGTGATAGTCAGTCGAAAAGTGCAAATAGTGTACAAAGTGCAAATTCAGCAGGTAAATGATGTATGGATTCTATCTATTGTCAATGCGATAGGAATGACAATTGTTTAAATCTTTTGATACAAGAACCAAATCAATTCCCGTATCACAGATACAATGATACCAAGCGATAATACGTAGAAAAATCTTCCGGTTGAGCCAAGAGAAATTGCCGTATTGACTGATATCCTACAGAAAGACTCATAATCTGCTGCAATTAGTGACATTGAGATGTGATCTTATGGTCCTTGTTGAAATTAATTGGATGGCGATTTGGTTTTAGTACGCCAAATGGCGGTAATACGTCGGCCGGGTGAGTTAAACATCGAACCGGATCCTCGAGTCGGTAAGTTTCAATATCTCAACGGAAAATAGTACTACGCCCCGGTTCTTTTATTACCTCACGTTAACGCAAGCCGTAGCCAAATATCGCTTATTTTTATAGTTGTGTTTTCCTGTGGTGAGAAAAAGTTTCCAGACATCCTTGAGGCAACGATGTGTGGTAGTGTGGGGATTTGTTTTATTTATCCAGCGCAATGCTATTCTTTCCATTCTTACAAATCCAGCGATCCGTTGGCAACCTATAGTCCGTTTTGTAGATTTTGGGCAGGTTTCTTAATTATTATCATCATCAGAAGTCATTGCACATCCCACGGCTATGGCTCCAATAATATATAACAGGCTTCCCAAGTCACTGAAGGAACTAAATCTAGAAAGATTTAAGAAAAAGATTCGAAGTTTACTAGCGGACAAATGTTACTACCGCGTAAGCGAGTTTTTTATGGATTCATTATAAATTTAATTGACATTCTAATAATTGACCTATAAATAAGTAAATTTGACATTCCATTGATTCTCAACTAATTAATAAGATATTGACATAATTTGTATTTGTATTATATTATCTATATTGTACTGATTATAATTTTTTGATCATTTATTTCGCCTTAATTATGATTACAAAATCATAATTTCATTTAATTTGTACGCTTAATAAAGCATAACATGTTTTAAGGACTTCATTCACTTATAGAACATCTTGCATGACAATGTAAACACATGTTACACAAATAAACGATCTTTATCTTTATCCACTGCTGGGCCCAAACTTCATGGGAAAACCATGAGGTATTTGGTCTAGTTATCAACAATGCAATTTATAGCCATAATTGGCAGCCATAATTGGCATTTTAGCAGTAACAACGAGATCTAACAGCTGAACGTACCTACCGAAGGAACCTACTACATGAAATTTTGATTGACTCGTCGAGCATATTTCACGAGGAAAATTGTTTTGTTTTTAGTAGAAATGCCGAAAGTCTATGTAGGTGACAACCCTGTTAGTGAAATTCTTGAGTTGCTCGTAAGAATCGATCGAAATGTAAATACGAAGTTTTAGATAAAAGGAACAATTGGACTTGGTAATAGATAGTATAAAACACGTTAAGAGTAGTCGCATTGTGAAACCAAAACCTCTTGCGAGCTACGACCGAATAGATCGCCTCAAAGTTCAAGCTCGATGTGCTGTAATAAGTAGGTACATTGAATAGCTTAAATTTATCATAACAGCCAGAAATGAGTAATCACTAAGTTTAAGTATAAAATTTATTCAGGATGTGGATGCTCTTAATTAAAGTATGCTCTATAAGCCTTTATCGATTTTGTTACTTCTTATCTGTGTCTTCTTTGAGTCCCTAGGCTTCATTCATTCTATAAGTCTCCGTAGTAGTACGTTTATCGTTCAATTACCAAGTTAGCAAAGTGTCTTGTTAGTGTTTGCCTCGGCAGTTCACTCCCGAGCCAACAAAGCAACGTTACCCGTGTAACCGCGATAGTCTAGTCGCCACGTCGATTGGATCAAAAGAAGAACGCCGGCGGTACTATACCATGCGTAGAGTATAGCCCAATTGGTTGCTTTTGATACATGTTCCTCTTTAATATTTTTTGTTATTTTTCAGCAACCAACATGGTTTTAAATTGTATTTGATAAGTTAAACATATTATGGTCTATCTACTGTATTCGTTGGAAGGTTGGAAGCTCTACACCGGAAGTTGTTGACGAATACATTTACCTAGGAAAAACAGTCCAACTTGGTAGATCCTACTTCCAGAAAGAGGTCAATCGACTGATCCTACTCGGATGGGCAGTCTCGCAGCATATTCTCGGCCCAGCTTTCGCAGTGTCTCAAGACGAAAGTTTGCAATTCGTGTGTGCAAGGACAATGAGGGCTGTGCTTGGCGTTTCTCTGCGTGATCGAATTAGAAATGTTGAGATCCGCAGGAGAACTAAGGTCACAGACGTAGCCCAAAGAAATACGAGCCTCAAGTGGCAGTGTGCAGGCCACACTGCAAGGAGGACTGACGGCCATTGGGGCGGAAAGGTATTTGAGTGGCGACCGCGTACCAGGAGACGCAGCGATGGTAGGATACCCTCAAAGTGGACCTATGATCTGGTGAGGGTCTCTTGGCTGACATGAAGATGATGATGATGATGATTGTATTCGTATAAACTATATTGTAGTGTGTACTTTTAGGTAGAACATACTATGCCATTTTGTGGTATTTACCCGGTTAAAGTTATTATATTAACATTTGTGTTCCACTATTTAGTCGTGTATTTATTAAGAGGATAAACATTAACAGGATCAGGTTTATCGTGACAAACTGTCTGCCATTTAAATGTATCTTCATTACTTCGTTCACTAAAACAAATGTTTCTAAGTAATTCACTAGGAACGAGTGGTGGCAACGAGGGCTGAACTAAGTGACACTTTGAATTTACTCTTTATTTTCAAATAATTATGTGCTATTTTCTCTTAATATAACAGATAAGTACAAGGTCGAAGCTGACGCGGACACTAGTTAGTTTTGGAAGAATACACATTATATTTTAACAATGTATTAAGTGGCAGATTAGGACGATTCGTTGTCATAGCAACGTTGGGATCAAGCCTCTCAGATCGAGGAGCATTAGTATACGTAATGTAGTAATAATATTTATTGAAATAATAAAAAGGCAAAAAGTGTGTTCCAAATCATAAACCTAATTCCATAGGGTCATTCTTTGCGATATTTGATCTCACTGCAATAATGAGAAATGTATTTTATTATGATTAATATACTTTTATCCATTAAATTTCCACAGCTTCAAATAGTCGTTACAAATCAGTCGCGCAGCGAAAATAAAATTTCTCCCGTACATTTTATCCAGTGAAAAATGTTGCACACGATACGAAAGTTTTACTATCTTACTTAGTTAATTGAAACAATTAACCGGAGAGCACGTAATAAAGGAAACAGTCGCGTATAAAAACCTTCCGGGTTTTGCTAAAAAACCGGCGCAAACCCCCTTTTTCAAATGCCATAAAAACTTTATGTAGTCAGTTTAAGACCTATTTGGGAAGACAGGGACGGGGAGAAATTAATATGAAGATAGAGTAGGATGTCTGAATGTAATAAAATGGACAGTAATTTTGTCCTGCAGTAGAACAATGTCGCAGTTTGTTACTAAGTACCTATTTTGTGTATTGTTTAATTTTCGTTAACGTTTTTGTCTTGCTAATTCTGGGTCATTAACCCGGCTGTCTCTTTTATATTATTGATACAAAGAATTCACAGAAGATAAGTGGTGGAAATAATAAGAATAAATAATAAAGAGGAAACCTATCCGATATCACGTTAAACATAACAATAAGTTTTCAAAAAATCCAATATACTTAGTTACAGTGTCGAAATGTTTTCGGAAAGCACACACAAGTACTTGCAAATACACAACATACTGTCTGTAAGTGTAGTACATGTCAAGTCTACTAAAGAAGATAATAATCTTGAATAAAAACAATCTGCCGCTGTAGATTCATACCTATCGACTGAACATCCCAATGATAATATTGTTTCATCAAACTTCGTCCAAGTTGCTGGAACAAGATAAACCAGCTCCAATACAAAGAGAGTTCTCAACTTTTTCTTAGAAATTCTCCAAAGTACATTTTTTATTTGCATTTCGGATTTGGCCAGTCGAATTGTTTCGATGTGACCGGACCCAGGAGCCATTTCTAAATTACTAGATTGATCAGACGGGTACGGTTTCAATGAGTTTGCGGATGGGGAACTTTTTGAATGTAAAGGAAAAAGTTTCGTTTGGGTTTCAAAACATTGGTTGATTGGTATCTGAGCTTTTCTGGCTTATAGATTTCTATTGATTTAAAAAAGTTTTTGGTTTCGTTAGGATGTTTAGGTGGGAAATACGCAGCTGTACTTTTCCCTAAAACATCCCCGCGAAACCAAAAAGTTTTATAAATAACTTGTTTCATGGTTTGTTTGATTATGAAGAGTTTTTCACCATCGGATGTTACTTACTACTAGAAACTCAAAAAATATTTTTTATGATCGAAGAATTGCGAGTCTCAGTGGCAGTGGGCAGGACACATTGCAAGGAGGACTGACGGCCGCTGGGGCGGAAAGGTCCTCGAGAGGCGGCTGCGTACCGGGTGAGGCAGCGTTGATAGCCCCCCACAAGGTTGACCGACTCGATCTGGTGAAGGCGCGGGAAGCCGATGGATGAGGGCACCGCAGGACCGATCGGTTTAGAGATCATTGGAGGAGGCCTATGTCCAGCAGTGGGCATCTCTCGGCTGATATGATGATGATGATCATCGAGTGGTCAGTTAAATATTCCTGTCTGCAAAATCAGAGGCAGATATTTGTTTAATAAGCACTCACATTTTTTACTAATCATGTAGGTTTATATGTTTATAACTTCTCCGTTATTTATCATCCATAGTTCATAATGATGCTTAATCTGGTCTAGATAATTAGTGAGAGAATACTATTATTGTTTACCCGAGTCTTCATGTCTTTATTCTTCGTAATTAAACAAAGCTACTACTGGAGTTGGACTGTTCTCTATCTTTCTTTACATTGTACTATAGTGCCTAATGAGTAGGTACCTGAGTAATTGACTATTCATATTTAGACAACAATTAAATTTACTAATTGTAATGGTCCATAAAATACTATTAGTTGAAATAGAAGTTGTAGGTATCACCAATATAAAAGGATATAAAAACTTGTTTGAAAAAAAAGTAATAATTATCATAGGACTAGTGCCTCAACAAATTGAGAAGGCCTCAAAGTAGTTTTGTTATTAAAAATATAAAAATATCATGATATACCCAATTATGGAATCAAATAGTCAATATGCGATTTGGACGGTGTCGGCCAATGATGTGCCATCCCGCAGAGGATAGCGGATACCAAACGCCGCAAATTATAAGCGGGCGTAGTAGAAACGACTCCTCGGGCGGCCATAATAATATCTTGGAGCGAAAAATGGCGCGAATGCGCGGGGAGTTGGGCAGCCACGCGCCGCAGTGGCGATCGCGGCGCGAGGCACAGCTGGTAGCGGTTTCACGACAATTTATATTATTTATGGAATATATTGTATTACCGCATTTCATATATTTAGCAACTCATCTATGATGATGAAGTACTAGTTACAAGCACGCCAAACGCAACATATAACATACATACATAATACGCAAAATACATTTACATACATAAGGGCGATGCATACAGTGCAAATGTTAACATTCCTAATATAAGATCCAAGGTTCCAAGATTTTTTATATGTAAATTTTTTTTAAATAACCAGATCATCCGCCTGATGGCAAGTGGTGACCATCCCAAAAGGCAATATCAAGGTATCACTTGCTATTGCAGGTGCATTGACATTTCAGAGACGTTAGTTGTCCATGCTTCCCATGCCCTTTAGTTACACTCCCTACCTTTTTCTTTATACCGTAATAGGATAGGCAGCTAAGTAGTTGAACACTGCAAGAGGTTCTGGGTATTCGTTTTACGTTGCTAAAAGTATCTTATTATAAAACACCAAAAATAAACATGACAAGTCTAAATAAGAAGGTTAAAGCGCGATTCGCTTTTAAATTGACCCGCGGCCGTTTGTATTTAATGGGGAAGAATATCTGTAGATCTAAATTGACTGGAGGCGGACTCGAAGCCAGTTAAATACATTTTTACGTACACTAGGATACAGTTACGTTTGCGTTACCCCGTGAGTTTCGCTCTAAGCCCACCGGGAGACCACTGATTGCCGCGAATAGCAATGCACGTTTTATTGAACTTTTGCAGTTTGTTGGACTTTTAAAAAATGAATTTGAAAATATTGCAAAATATTCGGATCAAGATGCATTCGACGCACTGTAGTACCCGCTCATAATAGAAAAGATCGCTTTGTTATTACCTTTTTAATGTGGGACATTAGTATGTTAATGCGGAATATCAATCGATAGGTGGTGCGAAATGATCAATATGTCTTCATAATTATTAGTAATTTTGAAAGCAAAGCATTAAGGCGGTAGGGTAACAAGGCTACCTATCTCGTGTTTCCAACCCTGTACAGCATTGGAGGTATTGTCACGTCAGCAGAACCTGAAACTGAATTCCCCTCTCCTGGAGAAAACTCGGAAGAGTTGCAAATGCCTGTACAGGTAATACTTCAGAGCCTTCCAAAAGGTGATTCGGCGTGTTAAGATAACGCAGTACAATTCAAGCAACGTTGAGCCAGGAGATTTCTTTGGAAACGCCACAAGACGAACGAGAACCGATTTGAATTAGCATACGAATCGTGCGATGGGTAATCCGAGCCCAATATTATAGAAGGTGGATAAGCAGTTTTACCTGGAAGGAAATCTACTTTAACGTGGGTTCTAATGAATTGTAATGCGCCGCGAATTTTATAAATTTGTAACCAAAATTTAAAATTAATACTTTTATAGAGACTAGATATAGTGGATGTAACATTTTCGCTTTCTAAAATCAAGTTCTGTAAGAGGCAATTCCAGATAATTCAACGGCAAAGGCATACATTTATATTTATATTAATATTATAAATGCGAAAGTGTGTCTGTCTGTTACCTCTTCACGCTTAAACCGCTGAACCGTTTCAGATGAAATTTGTTATACAGATAGTTTGAGTCCCGGCAAAGTACATAGGATAGTTTTCATCCCAAATATCATCTTTCAAAGGGTAAAGTGCGGTGGAAGTTTCTATGGGGAATTAATAACCGCCTAACAGATTTAGATGAAATTTGATATGGAGATAGTTTGAGACCCTAGGAAGGACTGTTTGAAGCAATAACAGGCACCGACGCGGGGAGAGCCGCAGGCAGCTACTAGCTACTAAATTTAATTTCATCGCTTATTTTATTATTGGAATTTGCATCATAGTCATTGAAAACATTGAGCATTATTTCTAAAGTCAAATAATTTTACACTTAATTTATATTAAAGTTTTTTTTAACGTTTACCGCAGAACCTACCAGCCCTACCGCAGACAAAACTCAAATAAAGCGTAGTGTAAATTGTTACAATTTTTCCTTTCAAAGTAACATCCACCCTTACTATAGGCCGAGTTATTGTAAAGGCGAGGTGAGCAGACTAAGGCCGGAGTGACGCGGCTGAATTTTTAATAACAAAAAGAGTATCGATGTAACGGCGACAATAACAGAGTAATTTTTCATTCGCACCGTTCGCCCAAGAAAAACATCGTTTACAGGGCTTTAGTGGAAAACGAATATTCAGGAAGCATTGTTCGTCTGACAATGAGCCCGAGTGGCGTGTTAAGCCGCGTGCATATCTGTGGAGTTGAGGGAAGGTGCACTCGGCGAAGTTACGGACATGCCGTAGTCGGAGTAATGAAGAATGGGAATCTTTTTTTAAGTAAATTGTGGTAGGAAAATAAGCATACTACGGTCTGTTTAACGGTATCTGAAACCTGGGAACTCGGAGACAATACTTCTAAACCCAATACAAAAGTCTTTGCTGAGCACGGGAAACCTTATCATGGGAACACTATACTGTTAATGTAGTGGATCTCCAGGGAGCCTCCAGGAGGTGTACAGCGACATCAAGGCTCTCGGCGTCTTCCTCAAGGGGCTGTGATGGAGGTAAGCCAGCTTACACTTTCGGACGTTTTATTTCATTTATTACTACAAAACTTTAAGATTCAACAGGAATGCAATCATAGGTTTATCATTATTTCCTTTGGAGAGCTCTATAAAGTAGAATCCAAATGCAAAGACATCATACTGTCCCAGTCATCTCTACCTGCTGGCCCTCTGCACTCCTTATGCCTCGTCTGAACGAATCCGTATTGAAGGACGAACGAAAACACGCGAGGGAAAGTTCCATGCTCTGTAAATACAGTCAAAGGGAACGAATATGATCCGTATCACATTGTTATAAGGACAGAATGCAATAACATAAATCATTTTGGTGCTGCTGAAGGATAAAGAAACAAGTCTCCGAATTCCTTTCTGCGTTAAGTGGAAGTGGAGACTGCTACATGGATGACTGAAGACACCCGTAGGTACTCCTGTGAAGGAAGTAGAAAGTTGGGATGACGTCGAAAAGCTATAAATAGCTGTTACTAAGTGGTGCGCCCATATGTAGGGTCGTCTGGGTAGGTACCACCGCCTTTTCTATTTGGTTGTCAAATATTTGGTGTCAAACTAAGTAAGCTCAAATTCGTCAACTTTTGTTTTGCTTGTGAGTATTCAGTCATATAAATTCCAAATTTATGTTAAGCACGCAAATTTAAAATTTATCGATGTGTACACAGTTTTACCGGAAAAATAATGCAAATTCACTTCGAGTTCCATCCCGTGAAATAATGTCCGATCGTTACATAGATAACGGAGGTTTCTTTCCGTTAAATCGGCCCTCTTAACGACATTGTACTTCGTTAAACTGAAATGCGATTCAGGTAGTCGTTCAGCGAGCTTTTTTTTATCAATTTCTTACAAACGTTCCAGTTGGAACGAGTTTTTGCATTGTTATTGTTTTATATCTCGATACTGCCGAGTTATTATTTGCAACTTTTACGGTTGTTCTTTTTTATGACACTTAAACCTTCGTCTTAAGTCTCGTAATTGTAAAGTCTCCACAGGTGTTCTGTCTTCACAAAAGGGGTGATTACAAAGTGTTGCACATCAAGGAAGTATTGACGTAGCGGCTTTTCCCATAAAAACTTTTGTGCTTTTTTACTTTCAATGTGTTTCTTGTTGATAACCAAGTGAACTTAGTAATGATGAACAAACGATGGGACCGGGGTGGCATCGTCTACTAGCCTAAAGAAGAAGGGCGGCCTTTGTCCAACTATGGACGTCTTTCGGATGAAATCGTCACGATTATGAGGATGTTACATACTTTTGTGAAAGTCGACTTTTAGTTTTCTTGCTGGTTTAACGGTCTCCTGCATGAGTTCCAAATCCGAACAAACTTGAGCCTCTACAATTGCGTCGAGACATTGCGTCGCTTAGCGCCTTCTATCGGCTTTATCACGGAGAGTGAAGAGCTGAAGTGAAGAGCTTTTCGACCTTATCCCACCTTCCCCCTTTCTGCTCAGAAGCACGCGTGCCGGTCTTCGGAGTCATCCATTTACTGTCTCCACTTCAACATCACGCACAAAGAAATTTAGTTCCTCGTTTCTTTGTCGTACTTCCAGAACTAAGAATTCTTTGCCAGCGCATGTGTTTCCTCCTTCCTATAACATGGGGTCCTTCAAGAGAGGCGTGAAAAAGCACCTTTTAAGTCGGCAAGGTGGAGGCAGCTAGTGCATTGTCCATTTCTGCACTAGCTGTCTTCACATATGGACTCTCCTTACCGCTTCACATCAGGTGGTGTTGAGTCAATTGCCGTGCTTTGTATAAGAAAAAAAAACTGTGCTCTTTTCTCATATTTTGTAAAATTATTATATTTTACGAGAAGCGGTAAGACAAGTCCATATGCAAAGATGGCTACTACAGCATGTTTTAGCCGTCTCCACCTTGCCAGACACGCATTGGGCCAGCGTGGTGGCTTTATGGTCCAAACTCCTTATGTGTTTCTCCTATGTAGGAAGGCCTGTGCCCAGCAGTGGGACGTATAAAGGCTGATGATGACTATATTAGTATAGTAATAAGTAAATAGTACCTAAAGCTTTATGTATTTAAAAATATGTCACAACTATTTTTAAAGCAGCTTTAAAAATAGATTCCTATAATTGTTGACGTCATCGTGATTATATTTTTAACACGAAACGGCATAAAGCAAGCTTAATAATAACACTAATTGAATTAATATAATGTTAAAATTTCGTGAAACTTATTACGAAAGTTCAACACGCAAATGTTTAGAACCCATAACTATATAAGTATTAGTTGCGACTAACTCTGGCTGTCTGTTACGTTTCTACTTCCAAGCTGCTGAGCCGCTTTAGATGAAACTTGACACGGTGATAGATTACCACCTGAGAATCACGGCTACTTTTTGGCGTTTTCACCAGTTAATTTTTACCCTTTTTTTTTACTAGGTGGTAGGCCCGTATGCAGGGTCGTCTGGGTAGGTACCACCGCCTTTCTTATTTCAGCCGTGAAACAGTTCGCTGTGTTTCGGATTGAAGGGAAAGGTAGCCAGTGTAATTACTGGGCATGGACGGCATTTCATCTTAGGCCCCAGGATGACAACGCACCTGCAATATCAAGTGATTTTTCCTTGTTATTGCAGTTGTCTATAGGCGGCGGTTACCGCTTTCCATCAGGTGGGCAGTCAGCTTGTTTGTCATCCAGTTGTATAAAAAAAAAAAAACCCTAACTTGTTTAAAGATTAAGTTTTAAAAGTAACTGAGTGGAAGTTTAATAATAGAAACGAGGCTAGTAAGATAAAGTTTGGACCACATAACTGACGAAAGATCCCGCCGCGAGCGGTCGCCGGGAAATGATATTTTTTCGCAAGGATAAAGGAAATTGCAAATTTTTTAAAGAAACGATGACGACCCCAGATCCTCGAAGTGCGCTTGACATTTTATAGAAATTGTTATTTCAAAAGAGTTGGCACATTTTACGTAATATTATGAAGGGGTGGAGATTTAAACGCGGCCAAAAGCCATGAGAACGATCTATGCGGACTAACAAGCCTTATAATAAAACGCCGCTCACTTAAATTTTAAGAAATGCTCAATTTGACGTTTGCTGACACAAAATTGCTATTTTGACGGTATTTAAAATATTTATGAGGTTATTATGAAGCTCTTCGTATTTGTACGGTTAATGTACAGTCGACAGCACATCAACCGTAACAGTTTGACATCGAGACCGCCCTTATTCCTTTCGTAATAGAGGCGGCTTTCGTAGTGCAACTGTTACACTTGACGTGCTGTCTTCTGTACACTGGAAAGAAAGATGTAATCACAGTTTATTTGATTTAACAAAGCAGTGCATCTTTTTGCAACTTTATTTTTAGCTAGGTTATGTACCTAGTCACTTCATTGAGTTACTGGTAGTAGAATGTTCAGTTGTCATGGTTTTCAGTGTAGGTATAACAGTTTTATTTGACGTAGACAGAAGGCAAATAATAATAACACTGTACGCAAAGAATATTCATACATATATCTACACTAACGCTAACCGTAACCTAGAAAGAATTAAAAACTACAAAAAAATATAAACTTTAAAAATATACAGGTACCTATGTTGGCGGCCAGTCGCCAACAAACTTTGCTTCTTGCTCACGTGTAAGAGCAAGAGAGACAGCGATAGACCAAATTTAATTATGTGCCACGTAGTGTTGTGACGAAAATTTTTTTTTTTTTGTTTTGCTATAACTAAAGAATTTATTACAACTTCTATTTATCCTACTAGTATTATAAACGCGAAAGTTTGTATGTATGTTTGTTACTCTTTCACGCTAAACTACAGAATGGATTTCAATGAAACTTTACAATAGTATAGCTCATACATCAGAATAACATATAGGCTACTCGAAGTACTAATTCTACGCAGACGAAGTCGCGGGCAGAAGCTTGTATCTTTGTAATTCAACATAAAATATTTTTTTCGTTTTTCTATTTCAATCACACCGCCATTTTAGCTACAGAAATAGGTGCTGGTTGTTTAAATAAAAACATAATGTTATCGTAACATGAGTGGAGGCTATGACTTAATCAAAGATTCCGAAGAACCATCCTTGGGAGTTTGTGCTTGCTGCTTCTACTCTCCCTGTATCCCAAATACAGCTTACTTTCTACAATTTACTGAACTAATTTGAATAAGCGACGAACGACCGGTTCTGGCTCAATTTTTGCGCTAGTTCCCGACTAATTTAATATCAACTCCAAAGTGGAAGTTGGCGGCGCTCAAACGCGGAACTTGCTCGGGGAATCACCAACTAGCTATCAGATGGTAAACAATCGGTTCTAACGTAATTTGCCGGTTATGAAGTAATGACTTGTTCGGTAGCTGTTTGCCGTGGAACGGCGCGAGATTGAGCCAGGGATGTGCTTATAATAAAGTCTCTATGAAAACTTTTTCCAACATACACACATGTCACTTCACTAGTCTATACACGTCCCACTGCTGTTACGTTAAGCCGTTGGTCCCGATTGTTACTGCAACCTCTATCCCACCAACTCGCATTGGGCCAGCGTGTTGGTGTTATGGCCCAAACTCCTCATGTGTTTCTCCCATGTAGGAAGGCCTGTGCCCAGTAGTGGGAAGTATATAAGCGTGTGAAGACTGTGTCGTCACCACCATGTACATAGATCTACAGATGATTGTGTTAACTTTGATTTGGAAGCTATAAATTTATTGAACGTTCACAATATAATAAAAGTCGCCACAACCGCTATAAAGTTTTTCGCCAATTTAAAAAAACCCCGGTAAATGCAGATTCCCTTGATTTATTTGACGAGTAGCGGCCTGCGGAGGGGAACTGGAATTATTTACGTACGATAACCCCTACCATTGTTAACTTATCTAAGGTACTTAAGATTGATATTCAACTGGACATTGTAACAAATGACTATATGGCAGCAGTTCAATTGAGTATAATGTAAGATTACCTTGTGCAATTTATATTCATTACCAGCTCCGCAATAAATGTAACTTACAAAGAAAGTGACATAAGCTGTAAAAATGTAACGGTTTTTTTTTAAAAAAAATAGTTAATTATATTGGTACACTTCCTTCGAATTTGAACCTTCCTTCAAATAAAGCATAAGTTAACAATTCAAAATAACATGCTTAATACTTTTCGACGTAGATAGTAAATAGCGTCGAGACTATTTGGCACAGGTCAAGCTAAATGTCGTCAAGTAGTTTGAAAGCCTTTCTTCAGAAGTATTGAAGAACATTAAGATGCTACCCGCGCAGTAACGTTATCTAAGTTGGCTTAAGTATATTGTACAGTCGACAGGACATCAAGTGTAACAGTTGCACTACAAAAGCCGCCTCTATTACGAACGCAGTAAAGCAATCTCAAGGTCAAACTGTTATACTTGATGTACTGTCGTCTGTACCAATAACGCGATGATGCTTATTACGCAATGAATAATATTTCAGGTCAAAAAGATTGATTCTCAAAATTAGTTCGAAGTAAATTTTGTACGTAGGTAATTTAAAAAAATGTGTTTTCGAGATACAAGTAAAATTATAGGAAATAGTTGAAATAAAACATAGTAGGGGTAATAGGTGCGTTCCGGTGAAACAGTGATGGATTTACTCAATATCGTGTCCGCCAAATGGAAAAAATTGATGGCTATTATGCCAGAGCAGGCTTTTCTATGCGAATTTAGAGTTTATTGCGAAAAGTTTTTTATTTATCTCGTGCCTCAATTAATGTTGGGGATACAGTCGGACGCAAAAGTGGGCAGGGATATTAAAAAATACATTTAAAACTCACGTTCGTGATCTGGTCGGTCGTAGGTGGATCTCAGCATGCCTGTAGACAAGAAAAAAAAACGTTAAGAACTTAATTCTTAGAAAATTATTGTAGCTCATTTAAGTAGGTACCCAGTTCATATTTTTGGAACATTGTAAAAAATCATGAATGATATTTATTTTTATAGTTTTTTATATACAGCGCGCATTCACAAGATACCTAGCTTATAACACTTCTGGCATAAGTTACAGACAGCCTTACGATAAAAGACTTTATTTTTTCGAAATATCACCTTGAAATCCTAAACAATAAAATTAAAGGTATTGAATTGCTTACTAAAATTGATCTTAACATTCCCTACAATTGTCCCATTAAGTGTTAATAGGTAAATTATTCAGCATTCCAAACCATAGAACTAACTTAGACTGTCATTGTCCCTTATCTTGAATTTGTTCCGAATTTAATAAGTTTATAAATAGGGTGCCCTTTATCGATGTTTTAATGACTTTCCAATAGTTTTTAAAAATAATTTGCTTCGCCACACAGTTGTACTAAAACATTGTATATAAATATGTAAGTGTTTTTATGTATCAATGTTTGTGTACTTTGATAAATGAATAAATAATACGATATAAACAATATGACTATTAAAATCATATTGTTTATAAGTATATTACGTACCTATTTATAATATTTTTATTATATAACACAAAGAATCAAGATTAATAAGACATTCTACAGACGATGTCTTCCAAGAATTCTTGTTATATTGTATGTAGGCATACAACAATCTGTATATTCAAGACTCTAAATGTAGCGAGTTTAATATTTTATATTAATATTAATATCCGTTATATCAAGGACATAATACGAAACAATATCTAGTCGGGCTAGTGATTCGTCGACTCCATTTTACAAAGGTTGCCCTTGTTTATTATTAAATTTGATGAGCATTTTCAAATGCAGGTTGCAAATGCAGGTCATTATTGTAGACCTTTAATTTTTGAGAACTTAGTGTTTTGTGGCTTATTAAGGTACTTATTTATTGCCTGCTTATGATTGTATTTGCTTTTGCAAAAAGACTTTTGGCGTTGATAGTACACAATTTCCTAATTGCCAATTTTTATTTATGCTTTTGATTGAATACTTTTGCTGCTGATAGTAAATGATTTCCTAAAAATTCTTGTAACGTTCGGAAAACGCACTTTTATTATACGATGAAACATTCGAACATTGTTCAAATATTTAATATTTAAACTTTATTAATGAACTCTGATAATAATAATGAACGGAAAAATTCGGGCACCTCATCAGGGAAGTAATTGAACAAACGAATTTAAATTAATAGGTGCACGGTATAAATTAAATTTTCATTCATCAATTACGTCACAGCGCCCATTTATTAATGCACATTCATAAAATAGTACAATTGGTGATAAAAGCGACGGCCAATTAGTTTGTTTAACGTGGTGTTCCGAAAGCGCGGCGTTGTCATGGCAATGGTGCAATGGACACGTGTTAATTGCCTGCCCCTGTCTGTGGGCCGGTATTTTGTACCATTTAGCACCTCGGAGCACACGTACTGCCGCCCGGACACGATATTTAATTTTCAGTCGCTTTTTGAAATTCTTTTTTCAATTTCGAAGTCATATTGTTTTGTGCGAAAAGTTTGGTTGAAAAAATATTTCACAGAATTTCAATATTTTACAAAAAATACAGATGAATTTCGGAATTTATTACTGAACAGCCGTAGCGTAATGCACAAGTGATTGGGGCCATGATTTATATTCCATTTGATCCCAACACTACGCTTGCAATATTCTCGTTAAACCATTCAAACGTAGAAAGTGCACTTGTATCTGGAATAAAGCAGAAACAACTATCAGAGCACGTGGCAATATAAAATCATATTTATTTACTAGACTCCACTCATAAAAACTCACATGAAATTTTATATTTTCATCTCATCTGCATTTCATTTGCTCCTATAGCAGACCTACTCTATCTAATCGAATATGTTCAGCTCATCTGAATTCCATTTGCACATAAAGCAGAAATTCTTTAGCCAAGCAAACAATTTAAAAAAAATGGTGAAAAATTTGCTCAAAAAAAATAATTAAAGTTTATTAAAATAAATTAAAGATGTAGAGTTCTGAACACGACAGTACAGTTGGTCTTGCATCGTACGTCCTATTGTTTACAACGTTTTATACACATTTATTGCTCAATAGAAATACTACTGTTTAGATATGAGTTGGGAGATAGAAAGCTATGCCATAAAACTCATATAGAAGGCTCTAAGATTTGTATTTTATTATCTTAATAAAACAGGACTTATTCCAAATATTTCTTTACCGACGAATTCCTTGTGTCTGTCTCTGTTTAATGATTCAAGTTTTATTAAAACTGTATTAACATAGTTCAAATGACAAAGAAGTATTTTAACTTTTACGGTCCCTTCTCTAAAATTAAAAAGGCTGTATTTAACGGAAAATACTTACTTAACTAAACAACAAAAATATTAAGTGGGCGACTAACAATCTAATTTGGGTGAGTATTCAAGGATTAGTCGACAATTTCATAATTCCCTTCATCCAATTATTATTTGCATTTCATAATTTATTATTTTGATGATATAGGCTCCCTAATTTTCGATAGTTAACAATCTCGCAAGATAAATTCACAAACAACGTGCTGTACCCGAGATGCTTTGCAATGCCAAATGAGAAAACTGCTAGGTTTTACAATAATATGTAGCTTTAAAATTTTTTTTTTAAATCCAGGAACTTTAGCGGGCGTCCCCAAAACACCATACCAAAGTTTTATCACAAACTGATCAATGATTTGGGAGAACATAAGGGACAAACATACAAAAATTGATCTATATTTATACTATAGATCTAATGATGTTCACAGTATTACGTTGACTTAGCAACACAATTTTCTGTCAGTATTAAGAATTACCTTGATAAAATAAAGGTTCTTACATTTATTTATTGGTGAGCCACAAAGTTTTTTAACTTGAATATAATCACATCTTAGAAATTTCTTATACACAGAACGTACTTCCAATTTGTTTTTATTCTCCAAGTGTCGTATCATTTAAATAATTCAATCAAACTTTCGGCTTTCAATATCGTGTTTTTGCTTTTCAAAGGGGTTTGATATTTTTATTTTTAACATCAAAATCCTTCATTGACGAGTACGTGACCACAAACGGTAAAGGAGTAGGTACAGTCAATAACGTGTGCACTCTGAGCTTTATTCCCTTTACAGTAGGAGTCAAAACTACACGTGTAACAATGGTAACGGTGTCTATTTGTATCATCATAGCATCCTATGATATCCACCTGAACAAAGGCCTCCGCATCGACTTCCAAACGGAACGGTTCTGCGCAGCCTGCATCCATCTGCTCCTCGCGTCTGTCCATCTAGTAGGAAGTCGTCCTACTTTGAGCTTGCCGATACGTGGTCGTCATGCGAAAACTTTAGCGCCCCATCGGCAGTCTGTTCTGTGTGCTATATGCCCTTATGAGCTTGAGCAGTCATTTTGGTTCTCTTACAGACGTCGTCGTTTCTGATTCTATCCCGTAATGAAACACCTAACATAGCTCTTTCAGTTAAATAGAAAAGAAACTCCGAGAAATGCTCTTAGGGATCGAAATAGAAATGAGAAGATCTGTGGAAGAACCAAAGTCATCTCACCGACATAGCTCATCAGTTGCCAAACTAAAGTGGCAGTGGCCAGGACACATCGCTCGCAGAACTGATGGCTGTTGGCCCAGAAAGGTTCTGCATTGGCGACCAGGAATCGTCGGCAGGCCTCCAACAAGGTGGACCGACGATCTGGTGAAGGTAGCAGGTGGCCGCTGGATGCGTGTAGTGCAGCACAAATCGCCGTGGAAATCATTAGGGAAGGCCTTTGTCCAGCAGTCTTCTGGATAGAATGATTATGATTTTGAGAAAACCCTTACCCTTTTATTAAACCGCGAACTAAAGTTAGACCTGGCTTAAAACTGATACTGTCACTGTCTTTCTACTTTTTATACGAAGCACGGCAATTGACCCAACACTACCTGATGTGAAGCGGTAAGAAGAGTCCATATGCGAAGACAGCTAGTGCAGTTTAGACACTACTCTAGCCGCCTCTACCATTCCGGCCCAAAAGGTGCCTTTTCACGACTCTCTTGAAGGAACATATGTTATAGTAAGGAAGAATACATGTGCTGGCAAAGAATTCCAAGTTCTGTACGACAAAGAAACGAGGCACTAGCACGAGGAGGTACGTCAAAGTGTTCTAACGGTACGCCAATTATTCATTAGACGTTATCGTTTGAGTCACTGGACGTTTTTATCCGCAGTAAATACATCATAAAAATATATGTATATCAATGCCCGTTCCTAGCGTTAACAACGAGAAAAATAAGCACATGCGTGGCTTGAGGGTTTCCGTACAGGAAAATTTGCTTTGCAAATAATAACGGAAGAATATTCCATTTCATTGACGCATATGGAGACGAGTGTTTATTATTTCGCAGCGCGCTGTTGGTGAGGGAAACCATCTTGACTTGAAATGTTTTAAATGGGTGCCAAGTTATTGGTGGATCGTTGAAGCAATAGTATTATTATTACATACTGAAGATGCGGTGAGTGGAAATGTATTTCTAACAACAGGTACACATTTTTTATTTTATTTTTTATTTTATACAACTAGATGACAAACAAGCTGACGGCCCACCTGATGGTAAGCGGTTACCGCCGCCTATAAACACCTGCAATAACAAGGAAAAGTCACTTGATATTGCAGGTGCGTTGTCATCCTGGGGCCTAAGATGAAATGCCGTCCATGCCCAGTAATTGCACTGGCTACCTTTCCCTTCAATCCGAAACACAGCGAACTGTTTCACGGCTGAAATAAGAAAGGCGGTGGTACCTACCCAGACGACCCTACATACGGGTCTACCACCTAGTAAAACCACACATAACAAAATTATAACCAAAACATGATTATAAGCAGTAAAAAGTAGAACAAACTAGAATATAGTGACAGGCAACTCAACAAGCACGTGTGTACAGTTAAATCAAAAATCCCCAATTATTTCTTTATTACTAGACTTCTGGAAAAATCCTCTGATAACTCATTAGATAGTCCGACTTGCTTATGCATGGTAAGTTTTAGAATTGTTGCCAATATTTTTGACTTGAAAGCTTCTACGAAAAGCCGGGTGGCGTAATCAGCAAAATGAAACGATACTAAACATTAGTGTAAATGGAAATTGATACCTAGGCAAACTCACTATGGAATCTTGGCCATGACTTTTATTTTTATTAACCCAAATAGATTTCCTGTTTTGTTGCCTGAATTGTTGTCCAATGAATAGGTTTCTGAGTGTCGTTGTGTTTAGAATGCAATCCGCGTCAGTTTAAATCAGTCGTCGGTCGTCTATCAGTTAAGACAATTCCAGTGTTCGTTCGGTCGCTCGTGACTCTTGCGGTGACAACAAACAAATGTAGGCTAGGAGCCAGGATGCACTGGAAATATGAACTACATTTTTTTTATCATAGGTTATGATTGTAACAAATTTGCAGACACTTTCTTATTATACACATAGCATTAGAACTAGTTTTGCCTATTGATTTCGCGACATAAGTATTTATTTTGGTTTACATTTGCATTTTTTTTGGCAGGAGAATAGCATTGTGAATTGTGAATAACTACTACTATTCTCTGGCTTTTATTCTGAAATGCATCTTTTATTAATTTACTAAGTAATATATAGTAAAAGCGTTTTACTCAAAAACTAAAGTGGTTACCGATATACTTGAGCCTAATTCGATAAATAATGCAAACAAAGCAAAATATAATTTTGTATACCTTTCTTGGTCATCACTCATACAAAAATGTCAGTTTACATTTATTCTTTATTGAAATTGGCTCAAGACAAGTATAGTACCATTAATGGTACCAGTGTTGCATATCAGTACCAATAGTGCTTTACATCAAATACTTATTGAAAAAAAGGTTATCTTAAAAAAGTTGTTTTTAAGCATACGGTGGACAATTCGACGAGCGATCCACCTGCTTGTAAGATTTGTAAGTGGTCATTGCTACCCATAGACACCCGTAATGTCAGAGCGATTGCAGATGCGTTGCCGACCAAAGAGATCTGACCTCTATGTCTTGAACTCAATGTACACTGTCTCCTAAACTATAAACCTACAGATAAAAACCAGAACGTCCTATCTTAGCGGAAGTCGTGAGCGCTCTTCGTGATCCGTCGTGAACCGTCGCACGCGTCGTGAACTGTCGCACGTGTCGGGTTCGGAAGCCGCGTGACGTCACGACGCTCGACCCTTTGTCGGTTGGAGGACACTTGGGGATCATAATTTTTGAATAGCAACGTAAATACTAATAATAACCATTGGTAATCTGTGTATGTGTATTTAAGTCTTGAGACTATGGCAGTGTTATAAATTCAAATCTATTTTATATACTAGCGGTCATCTGCGGCTCAGCCCACGCAGATGTCGGTTGACGCACCAAAAGTAGCCTTTGTCTTTTCTCGGATGTGATACATCTCAACACCTTTCATCTAAATTGGTTTAGCAGACAGACAAAGTTACTTTCGCATCTAAAATATTTATTTTTTTAAACAAAGGAGCTATTAGATATTAAAGCAAATATGTCATACAACAGTTTTGTAACGTTTTAAGAGTAACAAGCAGGCTGGCAGAGTTTCCGTAGCCTTTTTAGTGCACACACATAAGTATTTCCTCTTCATCACCAGCCCATACACGTCCCACTGCTGGGCACAGGCTTCCTACAGGGGAGAACACACGAAGAGTTTGGGCCATAACGCCACCACGCTGCCCCAGTTCGCTGGCTGGTATTTCATATTATCACAATGATAATCATATAGGTAAATAAAAAAAGGTTTTAAACGGATTTGTAACTTTTTAATGAGGTGTGCTATTTTATAAGCTGCTAAGGGGTTATTACATTTGGCTAAATTTAGTTAGCTAAATGAGTTAGACTCTGAATTTAGACAAATGTAAAGACATTTAGACACACTAATTAGCCAATCGGAGTCGTGACTGCCGATGTTAATCAGTGAGCATGCTGAATTTAGCTAACTAAATTCAGCTAAATGTAATAAACCCTTTAATAATTAAATCTTTTAGGGTCTCTTATCTCTTAGGAAGATACCACAGAGAAATTAAAACACACATTAATTAAATAAAAAAATATATCGGATTACTGAATTGTGTAAAACCTATTTACATGCGCGGAAATTGAAGCTCGCTAATACTATTAATTAATAATTAATAGCCATTTATTAAACATGGCATCGAAACATTAATGCGTTATTTTAATCCATTCTTTGATTCTATTTTATAATGATAGCCTACTGGTCAGAGCTGTCTACACAACCTGAAGTCTCGGATTCGAGTTTCGGTCGAGGGCAGATATTAGTTTATCATTATTTTTCTAATATACAAATATAATTTACTATGTATTATTTTTGACGAGTTCTCTGGCGCTCTCGGTCCTCCGGGATTCGAAAGGCACGTTAAGTCGTTGGTCCCAGTTCTTACTGCAACCGCTTTAACCCACCAACCCACATCGGGGCAGCGTGGTGGCGTTATGGCCCAAACTCCTCATGTGTTTCGCCCATGTTGGAAGCCCTGTGTCCAAGAGTAACACGTTTATAGGCTGATGTTTAGAGCTAATATTAATTAGCCATTCGCGGTATAATTCCGTGGATGTCATGAGAATGTTCTATAATCAAAAGTTTTGTAATTTCCATGTAGGTATTTCGAAGAAATTTTAAATGTTTTTGTGATATAATATATTTTATGTAAATATCATCAAAAAGTTTAAATTGACTTTGTGTTTGTCTAAATAATGTTCTCGTTTATGTTTTAGCCTGCTCGGTATAGGGAGAGGACTTAGATCCCTTTGGTATTAAGAGATTTTGGAGACTAAGCTAGTTAGCAAATGTAAATTGTCGAATATCTAATGGACGTCTAGCTGTGCGCGTAAAAGTTGAGGACAATAACATCAAACTTGATAATGAATTACTTCTGTCAAGAATTAAACAAGGACAGGTATAGTTTTGCCGACTCTTATTATATTTTTTTTGGTTCATTCTCCCTGTAATGGAAAGGCAAAAGGGCAAAACTAATGCCCGTACAGCCATGTCTTAAGTATTGCTTTATTTCTCATTTATTGCATTGAAATGCTGGTGTTACACATTTCAATGTATCTTGGGAGAATTTGATACGAAATATATGATGACAGTCTCCATATGATGCTGTTTGATGAGGAGGATAGCCACGCAAAAGTTTTGAACGTCTTTCACACCATAATCACTTTTATTATAATAATCTTTTAGTTGTACGTCAACACAAACACTTGGTTCATAAAAAAAATTATACACCAATTTTATAACACAAAGTTCGCTCTTATTTCTTCTTTTATTGAATTAAAATGCTGGCGTAACACATTTCAATGCTTCTTAGGAGTAGTTGACGCGAAATATATGATGGCAGTCACTTTATGTGCTACTTGATGAGGTGGATAACCACAAAAAAGTTCTCATCGTATTTCACACCATAATCACTTTTATTCTAATGACTTTTTTGTTGCCACTTTCAAAAACATCATATTCATTTGATAATTTTATGACGTTTCTATGAAATAATACAGTCAATGTTATATTATTTCATACTACTTATTATTATTATTATACAAATGTAGGTTTTAGGTTTAAAGAATTTATTCTCAAAAAAGAATACAAAATCCACTTACATGAGAATAAAATTATACTAAGTATTCTTAAAACTAGGTAGCGGTCACATATAACAATTTAAAAGGAAAACAATTTAGATATAATAATACAATAAACTTTCACAATTAATAAATTAGGACAACCCATTAACATATCATATCTCGGTGAATTAGTGATTCTCTAGAATATAATTATGCAATTTAGACTTAAAACTGTTTAAGGAGTCTATATCCTTAATATATGAAGGTATTCTGTTATAAAAATGCGAACCCTCAAAGGTAATGCTTTTTTTCCTAAATTCGTACGTGTCTTCGGCAACACGAGCAAGCTAGGTCGACGAAGATTACGTTTAGAGATTTGTGATTTTTTTGTGAAAGATATATTGGTGTGGATGGTTTTACTGATGATCTTCCTAATTAAAATGCAAGTGCTATATAAATAGAGTTGTCGTCGTATGTTCATTAATTTTGTGTCACTAAAAATTTTAAGAGTTGATGTTAAATATGGGTAGCGGAAAAGTGTTTTTATTACTTTAGTTTGAGCTCTTTGTAGTTCCTGTAACCTTGTTTTAGCGGCACTACCCCATATCTCAATTAAATATAATAAGTGTGATTTTACAAGGGAATTATAAATATCGAAACGTAGTTTTCTAGGTATACATTGATTTACGTTGTGGAGTGAACCTGTAAGGGATGTTAATTTGTTTTTTATGTATTCAATTTGTTTATCCCATGTTAAATAACTATCCATTCTCAGACCAAGATATTTTTCACAATTTTTTTGTTCCAGTGGGATGTTGTCAATTGTTAATAGATTGTGTAAAGGGATTTTTTTATTCTTTGATTTGAAGACAATATAGCAAGTTTTAGATATGTTTATAGATAATAAATTATACTGAAACCATTCAAATAATGTGTTAAGGTCTTCTTGAGCTTTTGAGATGATTTCATCCATATTACTACCAAAATAAAATAGGCATGTGTCATCTGCGTATAATGTTACATGACCATGAAGTCCTAAATCTGCTATATTATTTATATAGATAAGGAATAAATGTCATGTAATTATTAAATGAATACGATGTTTTTGAAAGTGGCAAACCATTTCTATGAACTAATATAGCCCATGTATTAATTTATTGTCGAATTGACAGCACTATCCTGTATTATGTACAATTTTTTTTTCGACTATGTATACAAAAAAATTTGGGCGATGCCAGGATGGGTCAAACAAAATTTTTAATCTCGAACTCCTCCGTGCTTCGGAAGCCACATTAACGCAACCGCTTTAATTCACCAACCCTCATTGGGCCAGCGTGGTGTTGTTATGGCCCAAACTCCTCATGTCTTTCTCGCATGTAGGAGAGCCTGTACCCAGCAGTAGGGTTTTGAGCGTTACTGATTGCCTTATACTTGTACCAAGGCCACATGAAACCAAGGGAACAGATCCCTTACGCTTAACACATTTACTGCCGAACACTCGGATCATAGTGGAGGTATGCGCTGCCACTGGCGCCGCACACTCGGATCCGAGTGTACGTCGCCAATATTTTGTTTGGTTTATTACTTGCTGATGCCTCTGGTAAACGCGCGACGTTTCATACGTCCACATACGCATAATTTGAACTCGTAAAAACTTGCATTGGTTTTGATATACCGGTTAATACCTCTAAGCGAGAGAGACGCGTACGCGAAAGATAATAGTGTAGCACCTGACTGGATTTTTCTACTAAGTCCTTGGCAGTGAATGTGTTAACACACCGAAGCGTCATTCTAAGGTGAAGGTGCTTCCCCAGACGGGAGCCCAAAATTTGTATGAAAATCACCACTACGTAAATTGCCACTCATTTAAAAATGAGTTTGAAAATTTCTCATTCCTCGTACACAGTTTTAATATGCAGCCTTAATTTTACCGCCGCATTCTCCACACCACCCCTTATTTCCTTCGATCCGCCAACAATTTATGTGATGCATTATTTCCAACACTGCAATTGGGTCAAAAGTGACCGGTCAATTTCACGCGGGCCAGATAAGCGGCCATTCGTAGCGTTTGTCGTGATAACAAAGTTGATGGGCTCACTGCTTTAAATTCACCACACAACTACTGTTGGGCGGTTTCTGAAATATGTAATATGAATTGATGATATACACGCGTGTTTTTTGCTAAGCATTCTGTGGCGCAGTTTGTATGACATATGGCCGGCCGGAGATTGACTGTTACTTGGGATTGACTGATGTCTTTATTTCTAATACGATATTAATGTGTGGTTGTTAAGCCTTTTTTAAAATAAGCTTATAACTTTAAATGAGTCTTCGGTATTCATTACATAAATATAGCAAGTTCGAATACGCGATAGTTTCAATTTACGACTTTACCAACTATTCCTGTATCCAGGAAATCGTTACCCTTTGTGGAGTTCGAACAGGGTCGTTATTAGTCCGTTGGTACAAGGTCTTTGATCAGCCGAACATTATAACAATTACAACGCAATATAAAGTAATATCTGTCAGTAACGGAAGCGACTTCCAGTTCGAATACGAAGAATGTTCTCAGTTCATGATGTCTGTGTTAATTGATAGATAAATTATAGTTTTATTTTACTATAAAATTGACACATTGAGTAAACTTTACATGAGCAGAATATAATTTTATATTAAAAATGTTTTCCGTAATAATTTTAATATTTCATGATTATCGTCTGGACGTCGGACATGACCTTTGCCATCTAAAGAAAAGAAGTCAACATAAAAATATCGCGTGCATAATTAATTTTCAATTTGTTCGTTAAGCAAATGAACGCAACTTATAATCAAATTAATTAGCACGCCGATTAAATTGAAATAAGAATTACACTGCGTTCTTGAAAGCGAAGTACCGAGTCAACATAAATTGAAACTGCGCAATCGACAATGAGTATTGCAATGTTTTCGTATTAAATTCGCATCTCAATTACTGTGTTGCCGTATACGGAGTTATCGGTAACCCGTCTTCGCCGCGAAGGCGCCCGACTGCGGCCGTGCGGCCCCACCCAACGACTTTCTGTGCAACACGGTACAAAAGTTATACAAAACATAGCCCAGAAAGGTGATGCTGGAGGCACATTAAAATATCAACCTACGAGGGTTAGCACGATGTAATGGAATGGTTTTAAAAGGTAGCAAAAAGGGGCATCTGAGTAAAGCGTAAGGTGGGCAATTAAAAAATTGGTACAAGCAAGTGCTTATAAATGATGATTCATTAAGTATTTTAAAAGTTAATCAATGTCTAAGTAATGATACGGACGGATACAGCGTAAGAAAAAGACACAAAGTGCTGGTTTTGCTCCAGTTTGAATCTCAAAGGACGAGGATTGCTATGTAAAAAGCAGTATCTTCCAAAACGTTTTCGTATCTGATATTCTATCTTCAGTGAGCTTAACTGCGACCCGCATTATATATTTTCCTAACGCAATTCAAGTCGTAGACAGATCAACAAGTAGATAGCTGTCTCACTCGGCGTCACTTGTCCCATGATTTATGAGTGCCGCGGACTATCTGACAAGATCGCATCGATTTTTTCTTATGGCTCTATGAAGTTTTCTCTCGTGAAAATAATACGTTTAGTTTTAGCTACCAAAAGGATATTGCTTTTGTAGATAGCAATCTTACTGGACCCTTGCCATTGGTTTCGAACTTTAGTAGGCTTAGTTACGATAGCAAAAGCTTTTTCGGTGATTCATTGTTCCGCGTTTGCTCTTGAAATACTTTTTTTTCCAGCGCTCATTACATGAAAACGGTCCATATAGTCCTAACGTAGTACTGTATTAAGCAAAGATACACATAAAAAGAAAACATTAAGCTGGCTTTAAAAGGCTTGGTAGTTACCATTCGTTGTAAGCGTCCAATTCTGTGGCATTATGAATTATCCGAGAATTCCTTAGCCCTCGTTGTGCTGTTAATCCTGACATTGTAACATGCTCTGTACAAGATCTCCTACAAATGTGTTGCGCTATACTGCAGAATGCAACCGCCGTAGATGGCGGGCCGGCTTCCTTACCAGGCGGGCTATATATGGCCATCGTTACCAAATAGGTTGCCGCAGGACAGCCAGCGGCAAACGGGTTAGCTGACACCCGACATGCCGTTTCGAAATTTGAATTCGAAAGTGCGGTAATATTGTTTGTGTATTGAAACTTTTCTCTTTAAAGTTCAGTTTGTTTAATCGCTATTATACACATTCTTAAGACGAAGTGTTTTTGTTACTATTACTGTTTGTGTTTTCTATTACTAGTTAATCAGCTATGAAGAGAGTCTTCATTACAACGTTGTAGAATGAGAAGTTCAGTAGGAGAAATAAGTTCTAAAGGACCATGTCGTCGATTTAAAAGACAGGACAAACTGCAGTCGTAGATTTGATTGTAGTGTTAAACAAAACGTAATAGGTATTTACTAAGATAAACAGATTTTTTTAATTACCTACATTTATAAAAAAAAGAGGGGCAAGGTTCAACAGCACATCACGCGTAATAGTTTGTACTGCGTTCATAACAGAGGCGGCTTTCGTATTGCAACTGTTACATTTGATGTGCTGTCGTTTGTACAATCAATATTCGAAGCATAAAATTTTGAAATTCATAAAATCTATGATGCAATATTTCTTCCTTTTCATATCAACGCGGTTTCTAGAACTTAAGGAACAAAGTATCTGTTATCGTTTCAGAGGTTCTCGTACTGACTGCTTTCAATGTTACACCGTGTATAAGTTGGCGCGGCGAGCGCCGAGCGCCGGGCGACTTAAATTGGAAAAATTCATAACTTTAAGATTTACCAAACACCAGTAGCCAGCCTGTATTAACATATTAATTAGAGTATTTAAATGCCCTTTTATTGCAAATTACGAGAAAATCGCTAGAATAACACACTTCAAAACAGAGGGAGAATTTAGAGGTATAAAAGCTACAACAATCTTCATGCCCAACATTATGGAGAATTTTCTGGAAGAAGTGATATAACAGAATTACAAACACATTCAGAAACGAACTGGTTTTTGAAAAAAATACTCTTGAGATTAAAAGGTAAGCACAAACGACAGCACATCAAGTTGCACTACGAAAACCGCCTCTATTACGAACGCACTAAGGGCGGTCTCAAGGTCAAACTGTTACGCTTGATGTGCTGTCGACTGTACAATGAAACTAATGCCTATATAATAAACTTATGTTTGGGTTTAAAAATTTCGCCCGATAGCTTATAAAATGGACAAACGAAGGAAGAGTCCTCTTTTAGGATTTCTTTCCGTCGAGGCTATTGTTTCTATCCACGTTGCCTTTTTTAAAATACTCTAAACATATTTGAAAACAAGCAGTGGGCGGAAAAATAGTAAGGCTTGTCAAAAATGCTAAGTATCCGTAAGGTATAGTCTGTGCCTTCCGGAGCACGGAGGAACTCCATCATCATACGGAATCATCCATGGGTAAATCTTTGTAATTAAAACCAATGTGCTCAAACCACTACTGCCGACTCTGCAACTTGAAAGCGACAAAATGGCGACCATCATTGCGGCGACAGCACTTTGCGGCGACAAATGGTCACAGTTCGAGCTTACCCTAACTAGGTATTAGGTAGGTAGCGTTGGTTGCCGTTATGTGTTGTCGCCATAACGTTCGTCACGTCAATATGCTATCGTCGCAACGTTTGTCGTCCTTTTTATCGCTCTCACGTTACAAAGTCACTGCTGCCTCCTCAAACAACATCCTCAAAAGCACAGCTAATTCAATTCTGTTTCTCCCATTTTCTTTAAACGTAGCAGAAAATAGAAAAATGTTGTTGGAGCTGCGGCAAAGCTACCATTGTGCGATCCCATGTTGATTTACAATCTTAACCCGTGTAGGACCAAACACATGTTTTCATGTGGATTTCTTAGACGTTTCACTTTGCGGGCACTATCAACAAGCTTGGCTAAAGCCGTGGCTCGGCTGACAGAGATTGATGGACTCGCACCTCGGCGGGGGCGGATAGGGGATTTCGCGAGACGTGTTTATATGCGGTGTATCGATAATATTTTAATGTTGGATTTTGGGTCCACAAGCCTTTTGTAATTAGAAAAAATTTAACTAGAAAAATCGGTTTCCATCCGGAATCCGACCAACGTTACTGCTCTGACAACAAAGCCGCCTCGGTAGTTCAGTAATCTATGTCACCTTATACAGATTGGTGCCGTCGATACGACAATAAATGGGCTATATTAGTTCATAGTAATGGTTTGCCAATGTCAAAAACTTTCATTTGATAATTTCATGACATTTGTATTGGCTACATTGGCTACATTATTTCATAGAAATGTCACTTTTCTTGTATATTTCTTCTAGATTATCTGTTTTCGCGATAAGCTAACTTCACCCCTCAAACTGTCGAAACTATTATATTTAATTAAACACCCGAACGCGTATTTAAATAAAAAAAACTTTTGTTTATTTATTACTTATAGGTAAGGTCCATTTCTTAAAGTTTAACAAGGAAGCATGTAAGATGAACAAATGTAGAACTCCAAGAGAGATAGAACGTAGGTATTATTTTTATCGTTTGACTTGGTTCCGTTACATATCTCCGTCGATTTTTATCAGATGCAAATAAATTTCATATAAAATTAATCTGGCAGGATACTTATTGAACAACAAAGAATTATCAAGACAGACATTTGACGGAAATACGAGCTAACATACATATTTCCAAAAAAATATATTTAATAGAGAATCTCTTCCTCTTTTGATGTCGGTTTAAAAGGGTAGCCAATGTTAGATCCTACCTAAAACAGCTGTCCCTTTCCTATTTCTATTGAAAAAACAAGATCTATTTTACTAACATAATTTGTTAAGCCGCGATGTCCGCGTCAGACCCCCGCAAGCATAATATATGACAATTTTGTCTGCAATGTGTGGTTTGACAGGTTTAACTTAGGTTTAGTGAGTGGTAATTGATTCTGCCCGCATTTAACTATACAATTCAGAATTATGTAATAAATTGAAGTTGATTTCTGTCTGTTATTCATTTTCCATAAAGTTTCTATAATCACATTTATTGTCTGCCGACCCTCGGAGACTTCAACTTTGGCAGTCCAATTTCCCAAATCAAAACATTGGAACGTTCACAATTTGTATAGATATTGTAGCTTCTTAAAATATATATTTACTAAGCTCGAAGCAATCTAGCCGAGCAATTACATTAATAATGACGGCAAATTTCTCTAATAGCCGTCAATTTTGTAAGAGGCAACAATCTACGACCAGGGGTGGATTGGAATTCATATTTTTACCAACAATAACACTTCGGAGCGAATTCTCGTTGAAGGATTTTTATTATGGTGGAGATGGTAGTTAAATTTAATGTTTCCAGTAATTAACAAATCTTAAGGCCCTCGAATATGGCAGAAGAGGCTCCGCCGCCTTAATCGGGGCAATGGGGCTGTGCTCTAAGCTATAAGCGATAGCGGCAGCTTGATTTTGACTGCGCAGCAAATAGTTGCTGCGCAGTCAAAATCAAACCAAATTGGTTTCAAACTCAAAAAACAACGCCTCGTTTAACCTATATCGTTGTCCCTATATATTATATCTCTATATATTACTAATAATACCATTTTTCTGGATTTAACTCGCGTTTATAGATGTGAAATAGTTATGTGTTATGCATGGCTGCAAAGAGGTTTTTCGGCGCAAGTAGGTACTTGTATTGAAAATTGAGCAAGCGAAGTATTCGAATATAGAATTCTAGCATAGCGATGGTTTCAATGGTACATGGAAAAAACAGCTTAAATAATAAATTAAATAAGTGTTTATTTCTCATAAAGGTAAAATAATTACATTTACTAATAGTAACATTTATATAATCAAGTATTGAAAGTAAAATTTTATATAAGTCCTTTTCACTTTTTTCCGGAAGAAAACTCAATTCTGCATTATGTACCGCTTGCAAAATTATTTATGCTGGCCAGGGCGATTATTCTACAAATGAGGTTGGCGCCTTGACATTTGTATTAAGTATTAATAATGGATTGGATGGATGGATTTTCAATTGATAGACTCTTGCTGTAAAGTGATCCGGTAATGTGGTTTTATTTCAAATATGTAATGGTCGCTTAAATATAAGACAATCTATATTTATATTCGTATTTTGTAAAAATAGAAATTATCTTTATTTTTTACAAACGATTTTTTAGTGCGTAGTTTGCAATATTTCAAACAAACTTTCAAGTGGAAAATTGCCAACACCGCGCCGCTTTATCTTAAAACTTGCACAACGCTTTATTGTTAAAAAGGAAGAAGGCAGTTTTTCTTGGATATTTCGAACTTTCCGGGTGAAGGTACGGAAAATTAGGTATTTCCTGATTTAATGAGCAGGTCTTCTCGGCTTGATTCTGGACCGAGACTCGCTCAATATTATGATTAGTTACTATTCAAGTTTTTGAAGTTTATCAATAATACCGGACTGGGAGAGAATGCTGTATAGCTGCCACCTATGGGCGGGGGCACCTAGACACCAGCTTGGACCGTTTGACGCAGTTCAAAGACGCGCTATGAGAATTGTCGACGATCCCGAAGTCACAAGCGGTATTGAACCCATAAGCCTTATGTGTGTTCTACCGGTTGTATAACGGAGTGTGTTCTGAGGAATTATTTGACATGATGCCCACGGCCTCTTTCTACCATCGCACCGCTCGCCATCGGCAGGGAATTCATCCTCACACGTTGGAACTAAAATGGTCTCGTACTGTGCGGTTTCAGAGAAACTTTCTCCCGCATACGCTCAGGTTGTGGAATGACCTCCCTGCAGAGGTTTTCTCGAACGAGTACAGCATGGTTACAGGGTCGGCAACGCGCAAGTGATACCCCTGGTGTTGCAAGCGTCCATAGGCTACGGTAACCGCTTAACATCAGGTAAGCTGTATGCTTGATTGCCACCTTAGTGGTATAAAAAAAGCATTAAGTCCGCCATTTGTACCTTTTTATGCAATAAAGAATAAATAAATGCATAGGTAATACATACACACAGATATAGTTCAATATCAAAAAGAAAAATAATACATACGAAAAAGCACATTTCAAAATGATTTGTCTGATATAAAACTACCGGGTGTTGGGTTGCGGGTGGTCGATATCGTAGTATTTCCGGGTTGTGTGTGTGTTGTGTCGTACGGTTGACCACAGAAGTAGCTGAACACTTTGGTAACATGTCACAACGACTCTAGCGTCAATATAGTATGGTAGCAACTATATAGTACGTGCACAAGATCGGTGTGACATGGTACTAAAGTGTTCAGCTACTTCTGTGGTCGACTGTACAATACGCGATAGTATGCGTTTTTAGGATTATCACGACCAGGTGTGACAATGGAGACCACTTTTTTCCGAATAAATTAATAAATAATCTATTTGGAAAAAAAATGGTCTGAAAGGTGTCAAACTTTCAGACGTAACTTTTGCAAGGAACACAAACACCCGTATAAATTTCATTTCGGACTTTTGTAACACATTGTATAAAGATAAGGTAAGGTAGCGCAAGGTAAGTGTCTATAGTTTTATGAGGACTTTCTTGGTGAGGAAAAAAAAACTTTTGGCTATAACACAACAACACCTTCCTAAAGTGAGTATAAAGTTCATTGTAGGAAGAACAAGAACTACTCAGCGTGCCTCTGAAGTATTTAGTCACCAATTTCTGTGCAGACTCAGCGAATTCCAAAACCTTCCCGAAAAGAAGCCACGCAAATAACCTGTTCCATTCATATTAATATACTAAGTATGATAATCTGAAAGACCAAAATTCCGAACAGAGCTTAAAATTCCATTACAAGAGAAATTCACGAATCTGAATGAATTGTTGAACAACTTAATGATAAGTGTTTTATGAAGGTTGTGTAACGAAATACAGTTTCTAGTTTGGAATCTTTGAATATTCCCAAATGTTAATTCGAACCTATAATTTCGCTGACAGAGCCCACATTTAATTAGATTCGCGTTTCACCTCACAAGATTATCATCTGGAAGGACCCAAAGGATGGATACAATTTAAATTTAATCTAGCGAAATACCCTCATTCACAATATTAAAATATGATTGCGCGGCGGAGGGGGTCGCAGAAGCAATCAGCATCTGATCACGTGTTCCTTTTGAAATCGGCTTATCCTCACTAAGCCTCGACTCAGCGCAGCCGCCGCCCATTCGAATCTCCACCTTAAATTTAAGTAAAATGAAACACACTTCACCTAAAAAACAAGTCCAAAGATTCAGATACCTAAAACTTGGAGTTCGTCTACTTCGGTAGCGTCTTCGGATTTACCTTTGAAGGCGTAATTATTGCGGAATTTCGGCGGAATTAATATTGAGATAAGCGGAGTTCGCTTTTTTGCGATTCGAATAAAAATTAGGGATCCTTATTCATTATCGGCACCTATTTTGCGTAATAAAGAGGCGGCATCTTAAAGAGGAGATTAAAATACAGGGCGAATGAATGAGCGATCAAAGATCAAGTCCACGAATTCCGTTCCATTTTGTAGACAATGCTCAAATTATTCTTCGGAACGTTATCATTTTTAAATAATTATGTTAAGTTGAAAATATCTTTCGCTTTTAATATTACAATGTATTTAGCGTCTATTTTTGCGAGAGCAGACAGTTCGTTTGTATTTGATGCGGGTGAAAGATTAAAGATTTCAAATTAATTGAGCAATTTTAGAAGATTTAGACATTGATTTGACAGGATAGTAAAATTTAATGATCAAGTCAAAACTAAAGCCACTTTCCAACATAAATGAAAGTTTATTTTAATGAAGTCATATTACTCGGAGCACGTATGGTCGGCCGATCTTTCATTTATTAACAACCAATCAGAAATAGCTCGGGGATTGCCGAGACCAAAGTTGTAGAGTAAACACAGAGCGTCTCATAGTTCCACACAACAACGTAGTAGTGTTAAAAATTCAGATGCACCCCGCGTACGGAACCCAGCGTTTGACATGGAAATGTGCCGGCCTACTCGTTGCGATTTGCCACGGAATTTATTCAAACGCCAGCCTCTATAATGGCATAGTTGAGGCACGTGGAGTAGCACGAGAATTGGGCATTACATCAAAGCTTCTGATTGTGACAATACTAACGTCCAAGTGTTTATCGTAATCGTAACTATTCATACTTATAAATGGATCAATATTTTTGTCTACAAGCAGCTTTGTCAGGTCGGTTCCTATACAGTGTGCTATTGAAACTTGTAGTAAAAGTTTGTAGTTGGGAAATTCTGATTTAGGTATCATCATGAGCCTACGTTTTGAAGATTCGCTATCATTCTAGTATTATCATCAGCTTTACACTAAGTTAGTCTATTGCGTATTCAGCAACTGTTACCCCCTCCACTGCATCTATCTTCGCATTGATATGCACATTCAATTGCCGACGCCCGCACCGAGTGGACGTGCTCCTCCGCGCGGGGATCCCTCAATCCGTACGAATCGACGCTTCTAGATTGTTTACGTATTAACTTGTCAATATAAGATGTGTATCTGCTTCTGACTTGCACATCTTTGTAAGGCGAAGTTAAATTAAGGGCGCTGAAAGATAAATGGAAAAAACGCTGTCAATATCTCCCTTTCATTAATGGTTCAGAAGCGTTGCGTGTTGCAAACATCGCATTTGTGCTGATTCACTGTAACATAAGCTGCTAACTTTGCATTCGATTTTTATTTAAAAGCTTTTAAAAACCCTGAGGGTGGACTATTTGGGTTTCTAATCTAAATACTTACTTTAAAGGTATATAAGGTAATATAAGTTCTATCCTAAAGAAATCAGACAGTGGTTTTATCGCAGAATGTTTGAACGATCTTGCTCCATGTATGTAAATATGATGTACACAGATGTTTAATGATATGTCATATAAAAAAACCATCAACTCTAAGTCCCAAGTTTTAGATTTGTGGCTAAGATGACGAAACTGTATCGAACATCGCTTTCAATTACAAATTTTTACTGTCAGTAAAACTTACTTTCACAGTTCACATACCCGTACGTGGTTCAATCAACTTTCCTAAAATTAAGCGTTCGGCGGGCTACCACCCACACCTGGTTGATATTGGCCGGCTGGCCGAGTGGTCTGTACCCCAGGCTACTCGGTCAAGAGGTCCCGGGTTCGAATCCCGGTAGGAACAAATGTTTGTATGATGAGTACGAGCATTTGTTTACGAGTCATGGATGTTTATATGTTCATTTAGTATATTTCTAATATTTATATACATATTATTATCATTATTTATCCGTTATCTAGTATCCATAACACAAGCTCTTGATGATGCTTACTTTGGGCTGGATAATAGGTGTGAGTGTATAAATATTATTATTATATACCAAATATCCACACTAAGCACTTTTCGTCATCTTTTGTGATGCGCACGGCCAGAGAGTGGAATGCGCTGCCGGTCTCGGTGTTCCCTACTGCTAACACCCTGAGTTCCTTCAAAGCTGCATAAAATAGGCACCCTTTGGGTAAACTTGCTGTATCATCGATCTCCTCTTAATTTATCTTGAAACAAGAGTGGGATTAAGAGCAAGCCCATTTTAATAAATAAAAAAAACAAACAGAACACGGCCGGCCATGCTAGCGTGTAGGGTTAACGTGCCAATTACTAGCCTACCGGCCTAAATGGAATCCCGCCGCAGGTATAGCTCTCAATTCCTCGTTTTAAACAACAAAAGGTTATTACTGGCGTTTTCCAGTGCCTGGCACGTGGTAGCACCCCCTCGCACCCTCTTAGAAGTCTATCTAATAGGCGAGTAGGCGTTTTCTGATATGAGCGCAGCTGGGGTTCAGCGTTTACTTTTTAATGAAAAAAGGTGAAGTTTTCTGTTCCGACGATTAAGTGGTATCGATAACACACATCGACGACATATTATTAATTATTTCCCTAACTATAATGGATAGGTTAAGTCGTGAAAAAAAAATATTTAATTAATCAGCGAAGTACCCACATATCACGCACAATAGATTTACTATTGTATGTGAGCGGCGACGAATTGATAAGGGAAACATTTTATGGCACTCGGTAAATTGGCAACGTTGCTTCTACATTCACTACATGACTCACTATAATTTCAGCGGATACATTACGTATTTAAAGATATTGGATTATTTTTATTTCAATAGAAATACAATCGCAATGTAATCAGGCAGTACCGAAGTTATTAAAGGCAAGATTAGAACTTAGCGTAAAGAGCAGCATGAAATTCGTTTCCCACCTTGCGTTAGTTACATTTATATGACTCGAGTCAAAATATCCTCTTTATTCGCTATTCTTAACTACGAAAGTGTAGAATAAACTAATGCGTTTACACCGAAAAGGTTGTCGACTTGATAACGCTGGGTGTTATTTTACTTAATGACCGGTTTCCTTAGCCACTTTGTGTCAAATTGAAAAAAATGGTTGTAGCGTGTGAGACTTGGCACGTGTTGTATTGTTTTGTGCTCAAAGAAAGTTTTTTAGAAATATTAAAGAACCAGTGATTACAGAAATGGTTCTTGGAGAGTCTCAAGAGAAGTAGGTCATAGAATATTTACCCTAAATATTTCCTGCTACTAATAGAAGTTCAAAACAGTAGTATGCGAGGAAAGATAGATCACGAGAGTGCTTCTAACTCACGATTGTGATAAAAGCAGAAGTCGTCGTCCGTTTCGCTATCGATACTATTCATCTGGCAACACTACAAACATTTTGTAGTTAAATGTTCCTCTGCTCCGGTATATTTTGTTACAGAGCTCCTCAAAGATATAGACTATATTACTTAGTTAATTAACAATTTGATTGAGATAGTTCAGACCACACCTTTAGTAATTTACTCCTAATCATCATCATCATCATTATATCACACTTAAATGTTTAATTTTGTGCGTATATAACGCCTATTTTATTATAAGAAATACAAGTAAGAAAACGATGTAAAAATTTTATGCTCCAGGCGGAAATCAAACCTGCGTCACCGATCCCAATTTTTTCATCGTTTGCTTTGTGTATTTGTATCTGCCGAGAGACGCCCACGGCTGGGCATAGGCCTCCCCCAAGGATCTCCGATCGGTCCTACGCTGCCCGCATCCATCGGCTTCCCGCGAGCCACCAGATTGTCGATTCACCTTGTGGGGGGCCTACCAACGCTGCGTCTCCCGGTACGCGGCCGCCACTCGAGGACCTTTCCGCCCCAACGGCCGTCAGTTTTTGCAATGTCATCTGCCCACTGCCACTTGATGCTCGTAATTCTTTGGGCTATGACGGCGACTTTAGTTCTCCTAATATTCTAAAATAATTGTAAAGAAAGCCAGATGTTTCAGATAAGTTATGGATAGTAATCCAAACGAAACAGGACAAACTTGTCCTATCATATGAATGTAATATGCTCACTAAATGTGCAATGCCCAAGAAAATGAAAAAAGCAATATGGCACCGCGGTGTTTTAAAACTTGGAATATATTCAGAAGTCAACGCGAACGGTGACCCACTTTCTAATGCTTTCTGCATTTCAATTCAACGCTAATATCCCTAACGGGCAAATATGTAAGCATGTTAGATTGAACGTCGATTCAACTATTTCCCAGAAAATGGACTACGAACTATACCTTCTTGAATTCCCTTTCAATGCATGAATGACCATTTCCCCTCAAATCGAGTTTTGGTTGGGAAATTACACAAGAAATTCTTAAGGATCACATTCTACGGTATTGTATATGGCAAAGCTTAAACTAAACTAGTTTGTAAAATTTTACTCAGTAATCAAATATTATATCATACACACTGACAAGGAGTTTGTGATGATTAAAAGCAGCAACACTGGGATGGTAATGAATACATATAATTTTAAAATAAAATATTTTAAGTATAAGTCAATGGAAATCACAATAACAATTATTAGATGAGCAAATAAACGAATTGTAACCATGACAACACAATAGCAATATGATATCAAAAGTAAACGAGTACAAATTTAAAATATTCTTTTTCAAAAGAGTTAGGCGACACACATTTTCTAGAGAGTTTATGAAAATAAGCGAACCTAAAAATATTTTAACAATATTAGTTGGTAAATAATAATATTCTCAATAAACGACTCTACAAATTTAGTCCATTATTGGTTTAAGATTATGAGACACAAAAAACCTTTTAGACGAGTTTGCTAAAAGTTATATTTCAGATACATCTGCACTTTTAGAATTTATATTTTCTCCCATAGAAACATTGCATCTTTTCAACAATACGATATCTGTTGTGCCTGATAATATGCTGATAATTCACAGATTATGAATCTGAAGGTGGAAATATGAAAAATAATGCAAATAAAATCCTGCTATATTGAAACAGTCCCTCTATAAGATTACGTGTATGACAAGATTACAGTCGGATGATTACAAGACCACCATTGTCGGCAGTGGCAGTCTCGACCTGTAGCCAATAATTCCAATTACGGATGCATCGGACGCAGTCCTAATAAGTCAAATTGAACAATGCACCAGCCACTAATTGCTTGGGAGGATCGCTTTACCGGCCACATCTAATTATGTATTGGTTTTGCTTTCGCGTATCGTGTAATTGGTAGGTCGTGTTAAAACGTTTGTGGCAGCGTGTTGTGTATATCTTATTATTATTTAGTCCACAAAACAGTGTGTGGTAATGCAGCAAGTACTAGAGAGAATTCCTTTTAAAAAAGCACCAGATGTAGGTAATTATATGAGACATCCTTATAAGAGATTTTATAATTGTAGATTTGGAAAAGTTTGATTTCCTTGTTTTGTAAGATTCTGTATTAGTCAGCAGTTTCGTTCAAAATCTTAGTGTAACTTAATTCTTGCTTGTAACAAGCTTTAAGACAAACATTAATTTATATTACATTGTAAATAATGCTGTAACCTTTCCAAATAATTAAAAAAAGTATTACCTTGTAAGTCAGTATTTATTAAACAAGCGTAACTCCTCTGCTGTCAACATAGTGTTTCCTGCAGGAACTTTATCAGTTTTGTTTTTCGTTTATTTACTCAATATTACGAAGGGTGCAGTGTTCTACTTCTATTCCGACGAGCTTCTTCTGAATCTGATCATCCAGAGAAGCGGTTTAAATTTGGGTGTGGAATTCCGTTAGCCTTCATGAGTAGAAAGCTTGAGAATTTTGGCGAGTTGTCTAATTAGTTTAACCTTTTCTAAATTAGGTTCGAATATTGTTTCAGACGATTTATTTAATCAACATTAGTGAAACTCCTTAATAGAGAATTCTGGAAAAAAGAAAAACAATACCGAATAGTGTTGTACCGCGGCATATCGATTCGCGATGCATTATTGAGCAGCTGGGAGTTGGAGTGGATAGTTACGGTACGCGGTATACAACTCCTTCTATTTACTAGGAGCTGGGTTATTTCTGACCACGAGCATTGTTTATGGAATCCATAATGCCTCCGCCCGAGTGACATTTCACGGCGGGCGATCGTTATTTGCCAAGTTATGAATTATGGAATCATAATCGATTTTTTTGTAGCAATCAGGTGTTGTAATAGTAATTCTTGAAGAGACTACAATAATTATTGGTGGTTGATGTTACTACATTGGGATGTTGCCTAAGCTTTAATATGGCGGGATTTTCCACAATTTCGAAAAATATACGCTCCTGTTACCCATAAAAATAATTCAAACCTAAAATATATGGAATATTGTTGAAGTTGTGCTGTTTAGAAAATTCATAAATATGGTTTTTGTTCCCCCAAAATTTATAATTAAAACAACTATTCTTATGACGACTATAAATAAAAATATATATATTACATGGTTATAATTAGCTTTGTCAGTAAGCCCATACATTTCTTAGTAATATAGGAACGTGTGACGTCACCTGTTCCGTAGATTGTCTATGGAGGGTTTTCGGACGATGCGCCGCAACACATCAAACATACTGCTATATCTGTGAAACTATTGATCCTAGGCATCCAGTTTCTTTTGCAATATTTCTAATTGAGTTATATACTTCTTATTTATGAAATGAAAAAAAGTTGTCAACTACCCTAATAGGGTTATTTTAGATGACGTAAAGGCTTTTGTCTGGTGTAGCAACTAACATTACTTTAATTATTACATTTCAACATTGAATACGATCCAACTACACGAAGCAACGTTTTTTCGATAGCAGGTCCTTGTCTTATATCAATAGGTAAGAATCCTATTTCCACAACAGTGGACCCGAATAATGTGGCGTAAATACACTGATTAATAAGAAAACTCAGAAAAATCGTCGGGACGTTCCCCAGAATAATGTTTCCAGATTGTATTGACGTTTGCGGATTTATTCGCACAATTGTATTTACATTTCATTGTGGATTTGGAACGAGGGAAATAAAATAATTCAGCGGCTCCTCTCAATACTGATGTTTGTCAATCTGGATAATGTAGACTCCGAACAAGAGTGGACAATGCGAATAAAAATACATCCAAATGTCATAAGGAAACCGCGTTATTGAATATGTCCTGATACGTATGTAGTTGCGATAAAGTTGAGAATGTATTGATTTGTCTGAATAAATGGATTGGTGGTGCGTTGGTGGGAAGTATTTATTATCTTTTGTCTATGCGCCATCTGGTAACTGTCTTAGGCATTTTATTTCTTAATATAGTGGCAATGTAGTTAGTTCTATTTGATTCCATCGATTTCAAGCTTGGAGAGAGGTTGGTAGGAACCTTAATGTTGACAGCATCAGCTCATGTTACTGATGATGGCTGGAATAGTGCGGATCTTATCTTATCTTATGAAGAAGTGCGTAACGAGGGAGACACCTGGTGTGGCAGCTTCTGTATACGGTTACCGTTTACCATTAGGCAGATCATGACCATAGAACCCGTTAGTATTAATACATAAATGCGACGTTTCGGTTTTGAGGTTTATGTTTGTATAAGCTTCTAAATTTAATAGGTAATCTCTATATTACGAGAGGCGGAGCACAGTAGACAGTTATTACATTCCTGAATAATGGAGTAAAGCGTATTGTATGAAACGTAATGAATGGAGTATTCTTCTTTACAAGGATTCGTAGTTATTAGGTTTATTATATCTATGTTAAGGTTAGGTCTTGCAGGTATTATCTTAATAAGTTCTCAAGGCTTTTTAGAAAAATGTTTAAAATGTGCAAATGTCCAGACTTGATAAGGACTGTTCTGGATCGGTAAGTAAATCCATGATATCTTTCAAATATTTATTTTAATGATGAAATATAATTGAAGAAAGTCCAAGTTTGGATATTTTAAAGCTTTCCTTTCAACGAAATGGTGTTTTTGAAATTACACTCATGATTGAATAGCACTTATTGACAAGTGAAGTTTTAGAGATAGTTGTATTAATTACTGTAGTCATTGTACACACGACAGCACATCAAGTGTAACAGTTGCACTACGAAATCCGCCTCTATTACCAACGGAGTAAGGGCGGTCTCAAGGTCACACTGTTACGCTTGATATGTTGTCGACTATACATAAGGTTGCTAGTACTCTTTGACAAAACCCTCTATTAGTGGTAAGGGAAAATTAAACTCGCAATGATATAGCAACCGTACTGTCATGTGATAACGAGTCGGGAACTCACGAATTAAATCTCGGGACACGGAAGTTGCAAGAGACCTATTTACTACTGCAAATATAAAAGCAAACAACTGAAAAACTGTGGGCTAGAAATAACAGCTGAAACGGCGGGAGTGCACTCGAGTTGTAAAATGTTATAACAGTTTTTACAATTTAGCAAAATGTTAACATGCTAAATAACCAACACAGAAGGCATCCAACGTTTTTTGTTTCTACCCGTACTAACATAGCACACAATTAAACAAATCAACAAGCTCATACAGGTCATTCAAAAGTTTAATCTAGATTAAACCTTCGCTCTATACAAATAAGGCACAAGATAGCCGCGATTCAGCGGTACTGCCGCGTGCAAAATACCTACGTACATTTTTGGCGTATGACGCAATGAAATTTCTTTGTCAATTTTAATTTATAAATAATTATGACGGATACAGAGATTGATTTTTTATTTAGATCTAGACCTTACTCAACCGTTTTAAACCTTAATTGGGGTGCGTATTGACCTAAAATACAGGATATGATTGTTTTTGATTGATGACAGACGTGACAGGGGAAACGGCACGTACTAATTGTAGATAGGTATGATATGACAGGGGAAAACATTAGTAGATTAGTCAAGGGGTAGGAATTGTAAGTAATAATAATAATTTTATTCTTATGTTCACACCTATTATTAGGCCAAATTATGTACTTTTGTTATGCCTACTAAATAACGGAGAAAATAATAAAAAAAACAGTAGTTTGAGATATAATATGTGTACAATATGTGTTCACAGTAAATTCTTAAATAAATAATAATAATAATAAACAAATTGCAGATATTGGACATATACTAAATCAACATTCAACATACAGACATCCATGATTCGCAAAAAAATAGAAAAAAAATTGTATCGTGTATACAAACATTTTCCTTACCGGGATATAAACTTGAGACCCTAGGAGACAGGGGTATCCCCTAATTATATGACCAGACTTGTGTATGTAAGAAGAAAATATTTATAGTGCATCTTTTTAATTTGTCAAACATTAAGGACCACTAATAATAGTCGTCTTATGACTAGTGACTCAATATACCATAAAGGGATTCGCTTGATACCTAGATTACTATCGAGCAGAAACAAGCAAAAAACAACGTTTGTTGTGTGGGAGACTCCTTAAATATATTGTTAATTTTATTCTATTTATTAGTATTTATAGCGTTTGTTGTTATAGCGGCAACAGAAACACATCATCTGTGAAAATTTCAACTGACTAACTATCACGCTTCATGAGATACAATATAGCCTGGTGACGGACGGACGGACGGACGGACAACGGAGTCTTAGTAATAGAGTCCCGTTTTACCCTTTAGGTACGGAACCCTAAAAATACTAAGTTGGCGTTGAAAATGATGAGCTGGCATCTAATCATTGAATAGATACCCAAATCAGATTTTTAGAAGCCCACTTAGTATTTTTGTTGGTCAGGTTAGGTTAGTTTGATGCTTAGTTAAATACATGCCATTAATAATTACTTCCTATTTTTGTTGAATGCGTAACGCGTGCCCTACCCTTGGGTGTTTTACGTAAAACTTGCGGTGTTTAAAACTTTGTTGCATTAATTAATTAATTTCTAAGCTAAAAAGCTCGACTCTGCACTACATTAAGAAACTCCACACTCTACTAACTCCCTGTTTATTTTTTAATAAATAACTTAATGTATTTTCCATTTATTTGATGATATTTCGTTTCTTTTACTAAGCTAATATTTTTTGCTCGAATGTGCAAACTTAGCAAGTAATATAGTAATGGCAGACTACTCCGAGAAAAAGTTTCACAAAAAGTTGGTAAATAAATAACTTTTAAGCACACGCAGTATGTCGCTTGGAATACAGAGTGAAATACGATGAAATATGTTATTTATAAATAAAACCAACAGCAATAAATTATTGTTTAATGTTTCACAACCACTTCAACATAAATTGTTGTTCAAACTTCTATGTTGTCCTGATAAAGTTATAAGAGCTGGTTTTTAACTACAAAAATCCAATCTAATTCTCTAGATTGAATTGTGAAACCGGACGCTTACATATTAACAAACACCGGCGGGCTGGTAAGGGACTGTAGCAGCCACGTTATAGCTCTAAATATAGACAACTGGTATCAAATCAAGTAACCGATAAATATTTGATCAGCGAAAGTACTATAATGAGCCTAGACACGACGTAGAAACGACATCAGTATATATGTATGTGCATTTGGGCTGTTCCCCATGGCTAGCACTGGAGACTCTAAATTACAGCACGAGAACCCTGAGGTGATGTTTGTCGATTAGAAACCTTCCAGAGGCGATTCACCCCTAATCCTTGAGGACTAACCAGTGTTCTTGCCCCTTTAAAACCTCGGTCTGTCTAAAAAAAGGCAGTCGGGTTGCGGTCCTTGAGTACCATGAACACCTTACAGTGGGAAATATAATATGTTTCCTTTTCGCTGATGCAAGTTTTTTCCTAAACAGTTAGAGGCTAGGCGCTAAGACTAATTGCACAATCATTTACGGACAAACACAATAAGCAAATAATTTGTCCAATTAAATTATATAACTTAGTAAGAACTCTTAATAAATAAAACATGGCTACAACAATTGTCTACTTATAAATAACCATTTTGCAACTGAGTCGTCGTCTGGGTTTCATCGTGCCTTTGCACGGCTACGGGCCTCGAGCTCAGTTAGGCTCATTGACCGGGCATCTTCTCGGTGAGCTGACGCTCACTGGTCATCGGGCATCGCCCTAGTGGCGATAGCCCCCTCTTCGCCCCTATGCTGCGACCCCGGCTTGGGAGGCGCGGCCCTCAGCGCGGTCTGCCCCACAGGTGAGATAACGTTCGTCAAGGCCCGTTGAGCACCTGCGAGCGGGCCGCGGCTTAAACTTCCGCCAGGGGAGCTTGAAGTTAGGGGAGGGTGGACTAAATGGTATCCGTGCTGCCAACGTGTTGGCGGTGATAGTGGTAGCGGCTGTGCCTTGGCGAGCAGCGCGAACTCTAACGCGCTCAGCTCGAGGCAACTGGAGGTCATGTCAGGCAGGGTGTGCTCTTCGTACGCAGCCTCATGGGCACGTACTTCAGCACGGGTCAGTCCGGTAGGTGGCGTATCGTGAATAGCGAGCTTGGCACTCAGGGGTGAGTGTCCTGTGGAGTGCTGCGAGCCGTACACGATACGAAATCGTATTCGGGGTTGGTCGCTTCGTCGCAGGGGTGCAGGTGTTGGTGGTGCTCTCTCTCCGCCGTAGGCAGTGGTCAATATTGACGCGGGGAAGGGGAGCAATGTTATGGAGGTGAAGGTGCGGCCCGTTGTCGGCGCTGTCGAACATTCAACGTCCCAGACGGGCGATGAATTCCTCCACCGTCGGCATCCGCATGTCCCGGGCGATGACGTCATTACGGACGCAGCGCCCCGCATCTGTCAGTACCCGGAGGGAGAGGTTTTGTTGGACCTGCAGTCTGGAGCGCTGGGGAGCAGAGCGCATACCACGCTGGCGCGGCGTAAGTAAGCCTTTTAGACCATCAGTTTAGTGCGTAGAGGGAGCCGGGATGCCAACACCGGACGGAGCATGGCTCGCGCAGCTTTTGCCTGGCGGACTACGTAGTTCACCTGCGGCGTCATGCGCAGCGAGCGGTCGATGCGGCACCCGAGGTACGTCACCGTGGTCTGCCACTCTACGTCCTGACCTCGGAACTTAAGCGGCGATGGTGGTATGCGTCGCTTCGACCCAACCAGTAGAGCGGCCGTCTTACTCACATTGACGGCCATTCTCCAATTGTCCAGCCACGCAGGAAGTTCATCCAGCAATTGCTGCATCTTGGCGGCGGCGGTCGCCGCCTTGCGCGACGAAGCGAAGTATGCACTGTCGTCAGCAAACAGCGCTAGCACCACGTCCCTCTCATCCTCTCGGAGGTTGTCCTGGAGAGTGGGGATGTCGTTGGTGTAGGCAGCATACAGGCACGGCGACAGGCAGTTTCCTTGGGGCACTCCTGCTTGGATCGGGCGGGCCTGGGAAAGCGCGTCCTCGACCGAAACGTGGAAGCTACGACCTCTCAGAAATGACGCCACTACTCTCCACATGGCGGGCGGTATGCCGTCGGCGGCCAGCTTGCAACTGAGTCACAGGTGTCTATATCCGTGCAGTATTTATTGTATAGGTCACAAAGACGTGGAATCAGTGAGTGTCGTCCGAATTTAGTTTTGCGCTGAGGCGACCTAAAAGAGGATAACGAAAGGGAATTTTAATATGGGCGTTACTAAGTAATTGAGGATGTGGCGAATTCAGACAGAGTTTTAGTATTGCTTTGTTTCATGCCACTGTTCACCAAACTATTTATCCCCGCATTTAATGTAAATATACGTTCCCACCACTATCAGTCGCGTCAGATTTTCGCAAATGCATCCCAGTCTTTTGTGCGGGCCAGTGTGCGCGTCGCAATTACGCGCGCGACTGTACTGCCTCTTTGTGATTTAACGCGCGACTGTACCGCCCTTCATCCTTTCCGCCCAGATGTGCGCTTTAGAATTTTCTGCGCGGCGTTGCAACTGACAATTCTGTATTGTTTCAAAATTACCAGCGAATTCAACAAATTCGCTCGTTTACAAACTCACCCGTCGCGTTGGAAATGGGAAAATAAAACTCAATCTAAACGTCGTTCACCGTTACAGACTGCTAGTTTTTTGCATTTTGAAATTTTTATTTGCAATTTACAGATAGTTTTAATCTGCCAAGCGGCGTTATACATCTGGAGGTCTAATACAATTAAAAGATCAATTGTGTCTGGAAACTTTTTACATCACAATATTATAATATAAATTGAAGAGGGTTTTACCTTTTTAAAAAAAATTCTTAAGTATAATAAGCACACGGCCAAAATAGTTACTCAAAGCATTTTCCGTTAATGTTCATGCTGCGAGAAAACTAATTTTTGCAAGCGGTATGATAATCTGTGTACACCTATCCTATAGTTGCTAAGGGGTTCTTACATTACATTTGGCTCAATTTAGTTAGCTAATTGAGTTAGACTCTGAATTTAGACAAATGTAAAGACGTTCAGAAACACTAATTAGCCAATCAGAGTCGTGACTGCCGATCTTTATCAGTTAGCATGCTGAATTTAGCTAACTTAATTTCTGTACCGAGACCTCATTGTATATAGTAGAAATCGTTTATATAATACATGGAATAAATAATTTCTATCTAACTAATAGAACATCCATCGTGTCTGATATGTAGGTATTTTATGGATCACGAGTAGGTAATAGGTTTTTAACCCTAAGCTCTTACGGCATACTTACACTGGTCCATAAGTTGATACAAATTTTTCAATAAACCAAATTTTAAACGACGTTAAATTGAAGAATACTGTTCATAGTAATTACCCAGGGCTATGAAATAAAGGTAATTAGCCGAAGATTTTCAACGGTTGCGATAAAAAAAACTTTACTAAATAAAAACTACTTTAGTCATAATAACACAATAGTGGCATACATCTCTGTGAATGACATACTGTGACTTGGTCAGCAAGAGAAGTCGATTACCTTTACTAAAAGGTTCGACTTCTCTTGCTGACCGTACGCAATCTCCTGCTACTGAAATTACTAACTCATTATTGGGTTTGCTTGCCAAATTAATACAGCAATTACTGATTAGCCTAATAGAGCAGTTAATTGAAATATCAAGCTAGCCTGTAACTAAATTGAAAGAGTATAAATTACAGTAATTATTCATTCTTATTTAAATCAAAGTGATTGGTTTATCTTGATTAATGTTGTTGGCTACAGTGGGGTCCTGGCCGTAAGGTTATGTTGGAGTCAAGGTTCTAGAAGGGCGAGTTTTATAGTAACAGCTTTTTTTACATAGTCATCTACTATAGCAAGCTGACGGCCCACCTGTAATTGGCTATTCGTCGTCTGCACATTTGCAATAGAAAAAATCACTTGGGATTGCGTTGTCAGCCTTCCATGCCCAGTAATTACATTGGCTACCTTTCCCTTCCATCCGAAATACAAAAAACTGTTTTACGGCTAAAATTGGAATGGCTGTGGTGCCTACCCAGACGACTCTACATACAGAAATCCTAGTAAACCTGCGTTTTGGTTTCCTTGTAAACTGACAGCTCTTAGTTCTTATTGCCTTCGTCATAAGCGCCATGGGAGAGGTTTTTGAGACCGTCAAAATGATCAGCTTTCTCAATACCAGTAAATGGTTGAGGAATTTCAGTTGTATATAAAACATCTGATTCATTTAGGGGATTACAGCGGTAGAAAAGGCAGATCTAACGTACAGCAATTCAAAGTCCGAATCAATGAATTTTCTTTTACTATTGAAGCTTTACGTTAACGAATACGCTAATAAAGTCCATTGAAAGACACGCGAGCTCCCGTACATTCTCACCTCGTAGTTAGTACGAGTGAATGACTAAACAGCATGTCCATATTTAATCTGGAGCGGCGGTCGTATCGGTTTAATGTGCGGGGAACGCATGCATAATTTAGTCGCACGAAACTTGCCGCGTTGTTCCGTGGCGCATAATGCACTAGTGCTGTTCGTTATATTGATGTAATGAAAGGCAATATCGATAGTAAACATCTTATCGCATAGCTATAGACCGCACCGGTATTCCCTTTATGAAAAATCGAGTGGAAATTTCGGAAACTAATTAAAATATGAAACAAGCAGCAAAATTTGGAAAGTGTTTCATCTTGGGTCTACCGTTACCAGAGTTTTCAATATTTTTTAATGTCATTCATGCATTTCGTGGGTTCTTTAGGTATACCATGTAAAGTATGAACCTTGTCGAGTTTAACAAAATCTAAACTACAAATGTATTGGTTTAAATCTTAATGTTCATAATATGTTAGTTACATATTATTACACTGAATGGAAATCAAAATTAAGGTTTTCAAAGGGTTTTGCTGACAAAAACTGGATAAAAGTCTCCAAAACAAGACAAGTTGGTTTTATTCTCTTTAAGGAGAATAGAATATTATATGCCGCGCAATAAGCCGCTGAATACTCTCGGGGTCTTATGACAATTGAAAACCAATTGTCTCTGGAATCTGTGGCATGACAGGTGGTAAACAAGCATAGGTGTAAACAGTTACCGTAGATTATCATCCTTCGTAGATTACGATAACCACCACTTACCTACCACGCGGTAGGCTCTTGTTGTGAATCATATGGGTATTATTGTGTACTCCTTAGCGACCGTTTTTGTATAATTTTTAATTTGTATTCTTTTACTTTTTATATTACGTTGTTATTGTGTTGTCATGATTACATTCGTTCTGTTTGCCTACTCGATTAATATTGTTATTGTGATTTTATTTCAAAATATATTCAATATCATCCAGTTTTGCTGCTTTTAATCATATTAAACTCGTTTTCAGGTATACTAGGTCGTTCACCATATTTCCTACCGCTATAAAGATAATCAACTGGAGACTTGGTCTTGGAAATACGAGGAAAGGACAGATTGTCATGTCGCTTTCTTGCAGCATTTCGCATCATACAATACATACTAAAAAGTATAAGAATGTGAGGAAGGTATGTACATTAACAGTCCGGCATTTCAAAATTAAAAGTAATTCATTACCACACCCTACTTCACGTAAATTAAGAATGATTATCGAATGCATCTGGCCCATCCCTAGAATGCGGCGGGCTGCCGTCCGTGAGCGTCGTAGCCACTGCGCTGCGTCAAAATTAGCGCAGAAAGGAAAACTCTGAGCTATGATTTAAGCAAATAAATCCTTATTACATTATTTGTTTCGTTGTTTCTTAAAGGGTCAAGCCCATAGCACCAATAGTCTGATGTATTCTGTACGTTTCCTAAATATGATATATATATTGGTATCATAAACATTGGCCCATGGCACAAGAAAGGTGTAGGGAGCGGTCTCCACACCTAACTGAAGCGAATACCTTCGTATTGCCATCTCAATAATCGTGGTCCGACTTTCAGTTTCTAGTTGTAGTTTGTAGGAATAAATTAAACGACATAAATCACGCACAGACTATAGACAACTAATTTCAAGCTTAACCTTTTTCGTATATACTTAGTGGTTTTAAGTTGCATGTAGTTGTATTGATTTTGCTGAGCAAACAGTTAAGTAATACCGTTCTAAGTAAAGAATGTAGCAGCCGACATACCAGTTAACTATGCAGTGAAAATTTGTAAAAGACGTAGGTATGATTTTTTAAAGTTCAAGTTGAAGTCAATAAGAAATATATTTACTAGGTTATTCAAATACATTTGGAAAACATGAGTTATTATAAATATAAATTGCTTGGCAAAGTAATTTTTTGTAAGGTATCAAACTTATGTGTTTACTAGGTGGTAGGCCTGTATGTAGGGTCGTCTGGGTAGGTACCACCGCCTTTCTTATTTCAGCCGTGACACAGTTCGCTGTGTTTCGGATTGAAGGGAAAGGTAGCCAGTGTAATTACTGGGCATGGACGGCATTTCATCTTAGGCCCCAGGATGACGACGCACCTAAAATATCAAGTGATTTTTCCTTGTTATTGCAGGTGTCTATAGGCGGCGGTAACCGCTTATCATCAGGTAGGCCGTCAGCTTGTTTGTCATCTAGTTGTATAAAAAAAATATGTGGCTTAGAAATTTTCAAAAAATGGCGAAATAAATATTACAAAATTCATTTACAGCATTTGTACTATTCAATTCAATTCAATTCATCATTAGTTTGTTCACATTAAATGTAACAATTTTTCATATGACTAGTTGTCGCGTAGCGTGTGAACGCATAAATTATAAAGACATCATAAATATCCATGCGTCTATACATATTCCGTGGCCACTAGTAAGGTGTGACGTCACTATTCCGCATCGTTTTCTATAGAGCAATTTTTGATAACTTATAACCGTACCTCTAACAAATCGCTTTATCTAAGCAACTATGATTGCAGATATACTATTGCTGTTGTAATATTTATCAACTATTGACATGTAAATATGAAATTAAAAAAAATACATAGACGAGGTACTCGAATTTTGAACGCTCTACTGGACTAACACCTTACGGAAGATCAAAGTTAAATAACACTGTTTTGTACTATTTTATTCATTTCATTCGGAAAGCGTTATGTTGGGAGACTCGTTTCCTAGTCAACATGACGCATTCTAGTCAACATGACGCTTTCTAATCTACATGACGCATTCTAGTCAACATAACGCTTTCTAATCTACATGACGCATTCTAGTCAACATGACGCATTATAGTCAACACGACGCTTTCTAGCCTACATGACGCATTCTAGTTAACATGACGGCTTCTAATCTACATGACGCTCCCTAGTTACATATTTATAAGCAAATAAAAAATATTTGCAAAGCGAAGTCTATTGATTTATTAGCTTAGTTTACCAATAACAGCAAGCTAAAAGTCAGAAAAGCATGTGTGTAGCTTTAACCAAAGCGCGGGAAATTGGTTCAACCTCTACTGTCGCAGGTAAAGTTTTGCTTTGACGAAAGAACACAATAAGGCGCAAATTACAAAAGCACCTGTTTGTTACGACCAGGGACACAGTTGAGTTGGAATCAGTAGCTTCAGGTAGTTAGCTCAAATTCATCCTTCTGAACCGTTGCTCATATGGATTTTGACGTGAAGCCTTTTCAAAATATCTTCCAGATATTTCTTTATGTGACTTACTATGTGCATGTGTATTTGAAAAAATGAAGTTCTCAAAAAGGCAGATAAAGACGATAAGCGGGTCATACCGGTATTTTTAATGGCGTGAAAAATCAAGTCGTAACTTAGAAAAAGGCCGATAATTTATATAAATAAAAACAATACGAACGAGACAGCCTCCAGGCCATTTGAGATTCACACACAAACACGTAATGATATTCTACCAACTTCAAATAAATAAACAATAGCAGGAAAAAATAAATAAATCGGGGGTGTCCTACATTCAGATATTTGTCGAACCTCAGCCCCCTGGGTGCTATAAATTAAGGTCACCTGAGCGCTCTTAGGATTTTTTTTATTTCACTTTCGACTGCAGCACACGTATTTAATTCAGTTTTGTGAGGATGCAGTCTTTTTGGGGATTGCTGTCCGGGGAAATCAGTTGATGATTGCGAAGTTATATTTACGAGATGGCCAGTGAAAATACGAAAATGTTTGATTTTTTAATAAGTACAATGGTCCGGAATACGCCTCTTAGTTCACTTTATATAGTTATGGTTTTATTCACACCAATTGTGTACTTTAATTGAAATGAAAAGCACAATAAGTTTATCGATGATTATTTTAAAAAATATGGCAATTTTAAGGCTAATGTCAAGTCAACCTAGCAAACATGTGATTTATAATATTGGTGGACGGGATTTAGTGAGCTTATTCATAGCAGGATGATGCACAATTACTTACAGTGTACAGTCGATAGCGCATCAAGCGAAGCAGTTTGACCTCGAGACCACCCTACTCCTTTCGTCTTAAAGGTGGTCTTCGTATTGCAACTGTTGCACTTGATGTCCTGTCGTTTTTACTATAAGTACGTATTTCACTATCCATCTTCAGATGCGCCAAACGGAAAATACCGTTAATTATCTATGAATCATTGATGGAAAGAACCTAAGAGTTTCACATTACTACAGCGAATTCTGGATCAGTCGTTCAAAAAGCTGTAGACCCTAATGAAAAGCTTTTAAAGTCTCATCCCAATTAAAAATGCACGTGTTTATTGTACTTTCGTCAACAACAAGACGTTACGGCCGCACATCAAGCGTATTTAACACGTTAGTTGAAAAATGACTCTTATAACAACCGATTAAGGTGCCTACAAGTGCCATGTGTTATGCTTGATCTATGTTTACAGTCGTATGTACGTACTTAGTACGCTCTTGATTGCAATAGGCGCGAGTTCAAACAGCGCGGCATCAAAACAAACAAATACCAATTTGTCACGCAGCCTCACAAGTATTTGCGTTTAATTCTGGCCGTATTAACGAAATGAACATGCTGACTAACCCAATTTATATTACAAATGCCATACATTACCTCCCACGATTCATTGAACGAAATTGTGAACTTAGTATCAACACCGGCGATATACATCTCATTCCGGCGGCAGACACCGAGCCACGCGGACGTCTGCTATTTATTTTATTAATAAATATGTTAATCTCGTAGGTAAGTGGCGCGGCGTGCCTGCATAATTCACCGGTAAGGTAGCGCAGTTGACATAGCGTCCATGCAAATTCAATCCCGGAGATGCGAGCGAATTATCATAATTGTAAGTGAGGTTTTTGTTTCTATACCTGCCGGCGAAGTTTAATCCAAAGTTTGCCTGACACTTTTAGTTTTGTATAACGCCGTCATCACATCGCTATTTGCAATTCAGATGTTGAGAAAAGGCGGACGTATCTGCAACTTCTGCACGGAGGTTTGCTTGAAATAATACAGTTTCTGTATCTATGTGTTCTTTGTGCTTTTTGACGTAATCGAGTTATGTCGTCAGTCCGAACGCTCACAACATGTTTTAATAATAAAGGAATTTCTGTTTGCTCCCGTCCGTTCGGTTTGTTTCGGATTTTATGCTAAAATAATGCAGTGTAAACAGGGACCGACATGTATTGTAGTAGCAGCCATTGTTTCGAGCGAACTTGGGAGTACAGGGTAACTTAATCATCATGCGGGTAAAAATTAAAACGGAAATATAGTATAGAAAATTTGAAACATTTCAGCCGTGAAACAGTTCGCTGTGTTTCGGATTGAAGGGAAAGGTAGCCAGTGTAATTACTGGGCATGGACGGCATTTCATCTTAGGCCTCCTCAGGATGACAACGCACCTGTAATATCCAGTGATTTTTCCATGCAATAGCATGGACGGCAATAGCCGTCAGCTTGTTTGTCATCTAGTTGTATAAAAAAAACATAATGTACGTTTTAAATTTTCCATACTATATTTCCATTGTAATTTTTATTTGAATTGATTATAGAAGAAAAACGTTGCTTATTTTATTCTAGCCGCCGTCTTTTCAAGTGGTATGTCAGTTTCCTAGGCCAGAGGTCTCGGTTTCGAATCCTGAAGGGGCAGAGTTTGTGTATGAGATACGTTCTTATATTACTTATATTGTTTTTGCCTTTTCAGTGTTTTGGTTTAGGTTTTTAGTATCGTTTAAAAACATTAAAGCATTTGCTCTCTTAACGGGCAATTTATTGCTGTAAAACACTCGTAGACGTTTCAAGTAATTCTTCAAAATTGTTCAGTAAAATTCAAGTAATAAAGTTTTTGTGTGCAAGTTAAAATCGTACTTAACATACGTAATTTATATGGCACTTTGCCATTCGATTGTTTCATCGCAATAACAATTTTTACTGCGACCTAATCGCGAGTCAAACATTTACCAATATCACGTGAGCTTTTACTGCGCCATAGAGCTGTAAATACATACACCCGGCAATCGTAAATGTTGGAATTGCTTTAAGCCTACCGAACGGCTTTATGCGACACTCAATTGTCACTCGCCTTAAAGGCCCATAACGATCTCAAGACGAAAATAAACTTGTAAGTTTCTTGTGACATCCATCATTTGGTGACCTTTTATGGTGCCAGCATAAATTATTTGTATCTCAAGTTACAGATTGAAAAGAAATACAATTACTTTTTACGTGCTGTGACTATCGACAGAAATTTAATAGCGTTTTTTTGTTCCTATAAGATGTTCGTGTTAGGTAAACTTGATGTTGACTCAATGAAAATCAGTCATTGTAATAAAATTTCGCTAAATACTTTCTCATACTAATATCCATCTGTTAAGCTTTCACTATTAAAACAAGGAACGGATCTAGATGAAATTCGGCATAGAGATAGATTACATCCTGAGGGAGGACATAAGCTACCGTGTTGCGCGATAGTCAACATCCGTATGAAAATCCTAGTTCTCATACCGATTCGATACTATCCAAACACTAAATTTTATAACTGATGACATAATCATAATACAATCTTCAATAGTCTATTAATACCTCAAACATTTATGAAATGTGTCGCCTTTAATTAAATACGATCGAATTTACTACTACAGTTAATTTGATACGACATTTTTGGTCGTATCCTAGTTTTACTTGATCGTGAATTCGGGCTGCCAATCAGCGTAGGGTTGCTTATCCCGGCAACGGAAGCGATTTTTCGACGGCTAGACAGGGACAAACTTGACGCATCCATCACTCAGCTAATGCGTAGAGTTAGGAATCCATCGAACTTGACTAAATTTTATCAAAAAACTTACGACTGTTTAGGAATCCAGAAAATAATTTAGTAATAGACACTTTTAGAAATATGAAATATTAATCAAACATGATTTTTTTTTTATTGCTAGAAAGAAATTAAAAACGTCAATACTGGTTATGGGACCTTTCAAGCTGAATATATTTTTCCTAATTTTGATATTATAGAATTTTATCAGGTATTGTTGTTTATTACAGTGGAAAGAAATTCAATAAGTCATTTATATTGTTTAATGTCTTGAATCTGTGGAGTGACAGATTAAAATAAACCCACTGCGTCGTCCCGACGAGATAATATGCACGAGGCACGAGTAAGTATTTAAAATTTAGGATAATTTGTTAGGGCGATACCTTGTGGAGTTTGTTTCAGCCGAGACAGAGGAGGATAGAGATATGAACTGCACGAGGTAAAAAGGTAACATAATCGACGAATGAGAAATTATTAATTTATTAAAATCCAAAAACTGGAAAAACTCCTTTGAGAATTATTTCAATACTCTATTGGCTTTCCAGTAAACTCAGTTTGGGTTTTAAATAATAAATTGTCGGTTTGCTTATAAAACGGGGAAAAAGGAATTAAAAGTATCATCATTGGGGTTTTTTCTATCGAAAACAGATTTCATTAAAGTTTTGGCTTTTGTAAAATATTTAACAATTTGAGCATAGTCGATGGCACATCAAGCGTAACAGTTTGACTTTGAGACCGCCCTTACTACGTGCGTAATAGAGGCGGATTTCGTAGTGCAACAGTTACACTTGATATGCTGTCGTCTGCACATACACATACATTTACATAGATATATAGTGGTACATAGTTATACTTTGTTGATAATTCAATTCTAACATACTTAAAAAAACAAGATCAACAGTAGTAGAAAAATTACACCAATTCCTTCAGCTTCTAATTTGCGGTTGATAGCATTGCGACACAGACGTTTGTATTATATTTATATATAAAAAAAGTAGATCCTTCTTCATCAGCATCAAGTTCTTTCGTCCTGTTAAAAGAGAGCTTCCTTTGTCTCCACATTGTCCTGAAAACGTCCTTGCCGTGTCTAGTCCATTCAAAAGCCTACACGTCGCGTACTTGGGGATGTTTTAGCAAATGAGCCCATACAAAGTCAGCTGGCGTTGGGTGAAAAATTCGTAGCGCCTTTACGAATGGGCGTGACTTTCAATGGCATACGAGGATTTTCGTTGACTTTTCTAAGGTATTATGAGAAGAATTGAAGTCGTCAAGCGATAACTGGCTTGCTTGAAAGGTCAGTGAACCCGTCTGCGAAAATGTTTCACAGCAAATGAAGGAATAATACCATGACACTCAAGTAACTTTCGCTATGGTCGATTCCGGATGGGTCAGTCAAAAAATTGTATTTTCGAGTTTTTCCGTACTTTTAAAGCCACGTTAAGAAGTTAATCCAGGTTGTTGCTGTAACCGCATTAACCAATCCGCATCGGGCCAGCGTGGTGGTGTTATGGTCCAGACTGTTCACATGTATTTCTTCCATATAGGAAGGCCTGTGCCCAGCAGTGGGACGTATATAGACCGTTGATGTTGATGACTTTATCATTTATTGGTACAGGAAGGTACAGCCAATCTTGCATCTAGTGTAACAGGTCAGTTCTAAAATGACTCTTATTCCTACGGCTTCAGGTGTCAAATGTGAATATTGATCTGAAATTTTTCTTGCTTGTCACGATTTGTTTTAGCAAGCTAATCAACATTAATGTTTACTACTCACGTTGCCTCATCATCATCACCAGCCTATATACGACCCACTGCTGGGCACAGGCCTTCCTACATGAGAGAAACACATGAGGAGTTTGGGCCATAACACTACCACGCTAGCCCAATGCGGGTTGGTGGGTTAAAGCGGTTGCACGAAAAACCGGGACCAACGGCTTAACGTGCCGTCCGAAGCACGGAGGAGCTCGACATAACAAACTTTGATTAACCCATCCCAGGTTCAACCATAGCGAAACTTGCTTCGTTCGAAACCGCGAGCGAGTGCTCAAACCAATACGCCACCGAGCTCCTCACATTGCCTACACGGAAATAATCATGAGACAGCGTCATGTTAACATCATAGGAGTCGGATTCCCTGTTTTGAACACAATTCTTTCTCGGTGAGCTCTGGCGAACTTACGCACCACATGTTCTGTAAGGTAGAGTTCCCTAGTTAGGCTCTCTTACTTCAAGCGGAAAAAACGACACACATTTTTATAAGGCTTTAGAATTTTTTTAATGTCTTCTATTTGGAAAGCAAAAAGCTTATTCAGCTTGATTTTTCTAATTATTTTTCTTTGTAACTCACAAAAAAATTATGCAAACCCATGTTAATACTGAACAAAAACAAGCGTACAAAGTAATTGAATTAGGATGTCAAAAATTAACGCGCGAAAATATCAAAACGCACAAAAGCAAATGACCCGAGCGTAAATTCGTAACGTTATTATAAATTCAAGAGCCAGCATTAGCGTTATTTCTAAAGTATTAAGCCGGCCGTGAAAGGATAACAACTTGCTTTAAGCACTTACAACGAACGTTTTAGTCAGAAGTTACGGCTGAGGAATTCATACAGCTAGACGACTCTGTTATTTATAACGTTATTAACTTTTTGAAATAACGTTAATCGACGTTCTGTAATTGAAAAGTTTGCGGTGTTTTTGATTGCTACGGACTGTTGAGAGAATTTAAATTGAAGACGTCAATCTCTTGACGGTATTACAAAGCGCGTGTTTGATAAACAATTTTGTATATTGACACAAAACAATTATTTAAATTTCTTTTAACTTTACATAGAGATTTTTAAAACATGATCTTTTTCTAATCTCTATATCTATTATATATTTCTAAATATATTTCAAACATATTTTTATTCATAAGATAGGGTTTGGAGCCAATTTCTGACTATTTTTTTTACTAATGAACTAGTGTGTATATGAATTTCAAGAATTGGGATGTTGCCTAAGTCTGAATTTGGCGCTATTTTTTACAAATTCGGAAAAATACGCTACTGTTACCAACAAAAACAATTCAAAGTTAAAAGATATGGAAAATTGTTGAAGTTGTACTGTTTTGAAAATTAAAAATATTGGTCATATTTGTTTTTATATTTATTAAAAATGTTAATGTTATTAGATTGCTGACATCAATAACAACAACTATTATTATGACAACTATGAATAAAAACATACCTAATACATAGTTATTATCAATTTTGTCAGTATGCCCATACATTTCTTAGTAATATGGGAACATGTGACGTCACCTGTTCCGTAGATTTTCTATGGAGCGTTTTTGGCCGATGCGCCGCAACACATCAAACAAACCACTATATCTATGAAACTATTGATCTTAGACATACTATTTCTTTTGCAATATTTCTTCATGAGTTATAAACTTCTTATTTATGATATAAAAAAAAATGGTCAACTACCCTATTGAGTTTGATTTATTAAACAAAAATGGTCCAAGAAAACATAAAAATTTGTGACTGAAAGAGGTATTGAAATATGTAGCTTTAAAAATTTGGTGATTGCGTCGGGTCAGTTTCGACGTATTAGGGAGAGGGGAGATTGAATGCTGTCATCACGATGTTAAAATTAAATGAAGAAAATACATAACATTGTATTGTTTGTATTGTATTGTTAAATTGAAAACACATTAATCGTACACGAAGTGCTTAAAAACAAACTTAATAGATAGCAACAGAACATTTACTTTTAATTAACAAAGAGTATTTCCGCGGAATTCCAAAGAAAACTACAGAGAACCGTTTATCGAGATTATTTCCTTTTTGTCAGTGTTGCGAGTCGATTGAGTTCAAAGTTAATAATTACCCCCGACTCAGAGTTCGTTTGGTGACACGAGCGAGCGACCTACTTAGTGTGGGCCACAGATTTATACATGAGAAACATATTGACAGCACTCGAAACATTATGAATTATTATTGTAACTGGACTGTGTCTATTTATTTATTTCTTGATGGCCAACATTAAAAACATCGAATCAACTGGTAAACAAAAAAACTAGTCTATCCACTAATTTGTATATTTCATAATGAAAATAAGTTTCACTTAATTTATTATTTTTATTATTTCATTAATTATAAGTAATTAATGAGAAGACAACTTATTAACATAATAAGCTATTCGAAGTAAAACTAAATAATTATGAAGAGTACGTTTTTTGTTATTACTATAAACTGAAGTCTGATTAGATGCTTTTAGGATTGAAATTACAAATATGTTTTTTAATAGAAGAAGAATAAATAGTAGATAAGGTTCAATGCTACCAGACTATTGGTACAGTCGACACCACATAAAGCGTAACAGTTTACCGGCCCTTACTTCGTTCGTAATAGAGTCGGCATTCGTAGTGAAAATGTGACGCCTGATGTGTCTGTACAGTGTTCCCCGAGCAGCTCTGGTGACCTAGATTAAAAATGTACCTAGTCATATTTCACTATACTTTGGTAAAGTCAGGGGGCGGTTACAGTTTCAAAAAAAAAAAAAAAACTTTTTACGGCTTAAAATAAATAACGTTACCATAGGATGCCATTACGCAACTGTCAGTGGAACTAACGTTTTTTACCTGAAACAAAAATAATGAAAGGTTATAATACAATTTTATTTATTTCAAATTAAATTATTTTATAAAAACTATAAATAAAATAAAATAATTGTTATCATTTCGCAATAGCGGTAGGTATTGGTAATAACAAACGCCGGGGTCATTGCCCCTGCACGAAAGCTTATATAATTTTCTAACTGTCTTATTTAGGCGTAACTTACATTAGATTTTGTATGTAATTTTGAGCAAGCGTATTACGATTTGAAAAAAGATGATCGCGCTAGGAGCACTGAATGGTGGTTCGAAAACTTTTGACATAAATTTGAGGTCTGTTTTCCTGTAATGACAATGAATTTCTCGGCGAGAAGAAAATGTCGTTGAAATGACAAAAATTATATGATAGAAACCATCAAGACGAGTTTTTAAGTCAATCAATAGATCTGTGCCTGCGTCAGCCAGTGCGCAGGTATTTTAAGGAGCGTTTTCGATGATGCTCCGTAACGTATGAAACATAAAACCAATTACTACATCTACGAGACTACTGATCTCAAACATACCACATATTTGTAGGTTTATTAAATATATTTCTAATAATTATTTACATAATATTACTATCAATATTTCTACGTTATCTAGCATCCATCTAGTCATTTTACTAGGTGGTAGACCCGTATGTAGGGTCGTCTGGGTAGGTACCACCGCCTTTCTTATCGGATTGAAGGGAAAGGTAGCCAGTGTAATTACTGGGCATGGATGGCATTTCATCTTAGGCTTCAGGATGACAACGCACCTGCAACAACAAGTGATTTTTCCTTGTTATTGCAGGTGTCTATACGCGGCGGTAACCGCTTACCATCAGGCGCGCCGCCAGCTTTTTTGTCATCTAGTTGTAGAAAAAAAAATCCATCATACAATAATAGATGTGAGTGTATTAATATTATTATTTATTTTGCAATATTTTTTTATAAATTGTTACTTGTCATTTATAAGATAAAAAAAGTTGTCAATTATTATACTTTATTGTTGGTACAGTAAGCAACAAAAGTCGATTGAGTCTTTCGTCCTTTCTGTTGAAACATTGACATAGTAAGTGGCTCTTGATAATTTGTATGAACATTATGGACTTTGTAGTGGGACATGGTACTAAAGTGCTAATCGACTTTAAATGCTGACCATACACATCTGTGTGCGTGCGCAAGTTAGGTATGGTGCTGCCTTTCTGTATCAATCTATTTTGTAGCTAAAACCCACCTCTCCTTTAATACGATTTATTTAATCCCTGGCACGAAGGGATAAGAATAAAAGCTATCCAGTGTAAAAATACGTAGGACCTATTTGATTAGTGAAAATAAAAATTGTTTCATGATAGAATGCTGCGAGAACATTTTCCCGTTGCCTTTTTTAGAAAAAGGTTTAAATTCCTTCACATTGTGAAATTCTTTTGTAATGAATGACCTACAGGGTATTAATGATAGGGCTTATAATGCTTTGGCTTGGTTTTATTGTAATTATGTTGTAACAATTGACCGTATTTTATTCGCAAGAAATATTTTATTTCTTACTCTTTCTTATTCATACTTTCATTCTTCCATTCATTCCATTCATCCATCCATCATTAAAAGAAACAGTAGCCTCAACATGTTATGACTTGTGATTACTGAAGTATTTTTTTTAACGAAATAACAACTACAAATAAAAAAAACGAGATGTTTAAGAAATCATACCAAAAATCTTCCTACTTTTTAAGTAACTTTTTTTATATATTTTGTGAAAAAAAGCTTATTTTTACTTAACATTTTCTAGTGACGTCACGACACCATTTTGGTTTCTAATCAGACGACAGCCCCCATAAAACGGCAGTACAATGTATTGTAGTGCACACGGCATTAAGTGACATTAAAATTAGACCGTAAAACAGTGCACATAACGACTAATATACCTCGTAAAGTTTACGTCTGCTGACTGAGAGATCTTTAGAACGAAATAGACGCCAATTTAGGTACAGTCTTAATACTTTGAGATAATTGTTATAATTTTTATGTAAATTTTATTAAATACTATTTTTTAGATGTTTATAATTTTTTATTTATTTATAATTTATTCTAGTTACTGCTTGGTCTCCATCTCGCCTGAAACTAATTGATGATAAGGCCGAGATGGAAGAGAGTCAAGCCCAGGTTCCTCAACCACAGAGGAACTGGCTATCTCACCTCTAACTGCTGGAACACGACAATGCTATTAACGTTGTTGTTATGGCGACACTTAGGTAAGATGTGGAAAAAGCCCTACCACCAACTAAACCGAGCAGAAAATTTCTATCCCTATGGGAATCGAACCCCGGACCTACAAGTCTGTGGTGATAGTACCCACAACGGTTCAGAGGTCCGAAGTTCTTAAAAGTGTCCCCCAATGCTGTTGTGGCAATTTCAAGGCACACTAACGAATGTGCATACACACAGACAGCACAAAAGATGACGCAAAAGCTCGTCTTATGATGAGTGCCGGGAGCGCCACCACCACAAAAATCGTGGACTATAACCTATAACCTGAGAAAGGCGATACGCAGGGGAGACGACATAACAGGAGATCGTATCATACGATTTATCGCCGGTTCCTGCGACTGAACCCTTTATTCCTTCAATGCCTAGACGGCAACTTAAGTTGTCATAACAATTAAAATTTAATTGTGTCTGGTTTATCGGGCTTCGATGGGTCCAAACTTCCCACAAATCCATCCACCCCAGACTTTGAACAACATGTAAAAACAACAAATATCAATTCTGGTAAATAGTAATTAATAAGACGACTAAGTGACAAAACAAAATGTAATAAGCTCAACGCGGAGCGCAACAAATGTAATAATAAAAAAAAACAAAATTTATAAACATAAAAAGGTACGAAACAAGAGTCTGTAGAATTGTAAATTATGTTAATATAAAAAATAACCCCGAATTTAGTCATCAGAGGTCGGTGGTCTGAACCATTAGGACATAGAGGCGGGTAATTATTTTTTTTATACTGTAGCCGCTCTTGGATAGGTTGCCAAAAGGTAGCTCATGTCTATTGTAAAGACGTAATTAATACATGCAAAATTTCTTCTAATTCAGTTCAGCCGGTTTAGGAGCGAAACTTAACAAACAAGACAAAGTATGCAAATAATGTTTTTGATGCGTTTAAACGCCCACTTTATTGTAAAAATTACAAATAAATAAAGAAAACGATGAAAAAATATTTGCTCCAGGCGGGATTCCAACCCGCCTCTCTTGATTTCCGGCCAGACGCGTAGTGTTAATCGCGTCTGACTGTTTTCTTTCTTTATTTGTACTTAATTGTTACAATAAGTATGGATGTTCACTTAAGTATTTATTACACAAGTTCTAATGTAGCTGAATTAGGGCTATATAATTGGTATGAATATTAGAATATATTACTATTAATTAGCTGCACTTGGCATGCTTTGCAAAGCCCGTAAAGAGAAAACTGCAAGGTTTTATAATCGAGGAACCTTCGAGGCTGTCCCCAGAACACCCTACCAAAGTTTCATTATAATCTGATTAATGGTTTCAGAGCGCGTAGAGGACAAACAAACAAACAATAGATAATAATAGCATTACTACAACTATAAAAACTTTCGAAATTATTACTAGTAGTTTAGGAGAGATTTGACAAAGCTCCCATGTAAGCTACATGTCGACTCCATAAAATAACAATATCCTTTCTACATCCACTATAACGTCTATGGTATATCAGTATATAGTCTCCTTAAGGCGCACACAGGATGTTATTGTAAGGAGCAACGCACACTAGCCTTGTTTACTTTCGATCAGCCGCAAGGGCATGTAAAATGTTAGACGGTACGTGTTTTAGTTCGCGTGTTTTTCTAAAATATTTATTCTATATCTTTGTAACAGTCGACTTTCATATAAAGAACATATTTGTATTTCGAAGTTATTTGTCAATTTCTTTTTCTCGTGCAAGCCGGTGCAAGATCGTCGTTAAAGGCTATAAGAAAAGTTAGTTCATGATACGATTATTTTTCTGTATTATTTGCAGACGAAATAAAATGTATGCAAATATTTCCAAAAGATGTGAAGTCAATTGTTTATTTCATATACAATAAGCAGCTTTGATTTAAAGAATTTATTAAACAAAGTAAATAAATTAAAGAAAGAGCATTGTTAGTGACCGAAAATTAAATTAAGTAATTTTTCAAGAAACCAGAGTTAACATGCATTTGGGCCTCGCTCCTTGAAAGTTATAAGTTTTGTAAAACTCATATGGTATTTTCAAACGATTTTAAAAGCTTCAAATTTTGTACAAAATAAAAAATCTTTTTTAAAAAATACTATGCAACCTGTCTGCATTTGCATCAAAAAAAGTATAAAGCTCTTTAAACGTATTCAAAGTTATATATATGTACTGTTAATATCAAAAAGATGTGATGTTTTTGATGCTTATAACATTAACTAATAGTAGTAATGTATGTATACACATTATTTAGATACTGCCGTATGTATCTCAATGTATCTCAATTATTTATAATTGATTCGTAATTTTCGACAAGCATTTTGTTAGCAGATAAAGCAAGACTTAATGGCGCTTAGCTTCAGTTTGAATTTAGCCTCGCATAGTTGATTCAGTTAGTGGTTTCACATTTTAATCTCAACTCCGCGCCCGAGCACACCCAAAACTATTCCCGACAAACAATTCAAACTTTGTCAATTGAATCAACCGCTACCGATCATGCGATACTCCGGAACATGCACGAATCTGTACAAAACTAATTACGTTATAATTAAAGCATAAATTAATTTATTAAATATTCATTGATAAAAACTGGGATGGGGCGATATTTCGCCGGTTCAACGAGCCGTTCCGTCGTAAATGGCTTTCGAGTGGTCGTTAATTTGGTTAATTGTTGTATTCTTGTTATAAATTCACGAGATTAAGCCGCCTCGCCGATTGGCGCAGTGTGCGTCGCGACTTAAGCGAGGGATAATTATTACAATATATTCAAATTACGCATCGGTGTGCAGCGGAACAGTAGCGTATTAACATAATACATTATTACGTACTTCGTGTAATTATAATAGCACTCGTTTCATTATTGCGTATTATCGGAAATTAGCCCGAAAATATTAAAATAAACAATATTAGTATTCCACAAAACAAATAATTTTTGGATACTTATAACATATTTCGTTGTGGTATGTGAGATGTTTCAATATTAATAATGTTGATTCTACAATATTGGCCGATGAAATGTTCAGTTACTGTCTTTTAAAAGACCCTCACTCTATCTATGGCGATACCTAGACCTTCTCAGCGCTAATAAAAAAGCCAACCATTTAATTGTTGTAATTTAAAGTGCACTTTTGTTTTTTTACGTTGAAAAAGCTTTCATAGCTAGGTAGCTATGACTTTCAGTTTGCGAATTAAATTATTTGTTATGAACATAATATTTGTATGCCGCAAAGGCAGGTCATAGTCATGGTAATTATATTGTAATTTATAACAGCTATTTTGTACCTATGTGCCACAAATAATTTTTTCTATTCTAGGTGGTGTATGTGAAAGTCTCCGGAGCTGGTCTGCGTGTCCTGGAGATCCTTGGGGGAGGCCTGTGCCCAGCTGTAAGCGTCTCTCGGCTGCTATGATGGTGATTTGATTACGGATAAAAGTTGTTGGGATTACGGATAAAATGTTTCTTTACTCTTGTAATTAATATGGTATCAATTTAGTATACCTATTGTCGTTTATTAATAATCTCAAAATAAAATGTATCGAGGCACAACCTTTAAATAGTGTTTCGGGTTCTTCTTATGCCTGGATAAAGATATGAAGAAGTGTATATCTGACTTTCGGAACCGTGAGATCTTTCAGCTACATAATGGCACTACACAAAACTCGAAAATTCATCTATTTGTGTATCCACCGACAATATTCATTCTTTGTTGAAAGGAACTTTAACTTAAGGCACTCCTGCCGCCCCATAAAGCAACAAAAATACTAGCAGCCATATGTAATAAAACGAGAAAAAAAAGCACTCGCGCACATAGGAAAAACAAAATTTGCACTTACATTAACAAGCTGGAAGTACTCGTAAAATAAAAATGGCGGTTGTATCCACGAAATATATCGAGGCGAGGGGAGTTCAGGGTGAAAAGGATAAACACGTTAAAGGGTGCTGTTGGCTGTGCGCTATCCACAAAGAAAACACTTATGATTGTGTGGGGAGGCTGTGCCACAGGACAAGGAGGCAGTCGAACCATTTTGCAAACACGCTGAAGATATTCCCGTTCATTAACGTAAGAAAGTATAGCACTTGGAGAATGGATGTATTTTAAAATAACTTAAAATATACAGGGTAGTGCCGTCAATACATATAAGTTGACACACGGGCAATATTAGTTCATAGGAATGATTTGCCACTTTCAAAAACATCTAATTCGTTTGATAATAAAAAAAACTTTTATGAAACAGGAATCGAATCCACGATTTCGTCACTGTATTTTATAACTAGAAAACTGAAATATGAGTAGAAAAGCTAGAAATAATTGTTTATAACTAAGAAAGAGCGGCGTCTTTAAAAAAAAATACAATCGTATTTTTTGCATAATAAAGCCCTAGTTCTCGGTAGCTCGCAAGTTTGAGCAGACACCGTGTTTGGCGAATGTTGCAGGTTCAGTAAATCCTATGGACATGAATTTTTCTAGTCCAAATATTTTTCTGCTTAAAATATATTTTAAGTGTTTATTGTAATATGTAATTAACATTAAGTGTGACAATTGTGAAAGTTGTATTTGACCCTAAAGCTATAAGTAGTAAATTTCAGTTGAATATTTACAGTAAAAAACAAAGTAGCTACGTAAAAGAGTAACTAACAAGCAGAAGATGCACCTGATGGTTAGTACTAAGTAGACATCGCTATACAGATAACAGCTCTACAAATATGACAATTGCTCTACGAAAGACGCCTATATTAGTAACTGGGTAGGTATCAAGTTCGAACTGGTTTGCTTGATGTGCTGTCGATTATACACGTAAATCGAGAGATGATTCAACATTTTTGTAAGAGCAAATTTCATTTGCACCGTGCGATATGCAACTTCTATTCAATTGTAGGGGAGCCTGGGGAAATTGGACGATAAAGTCAAGTTATGCGTAATTTCTTGGTATTTTTATTTCGTAATTTCTAAAACACATGTGAAGACTGCAACTTTGTGTCGCATCATTTGCTTTCACCTCTACGTTATTTCAATATTTCTTCTTATATTTTTGTAGCAAAACAAGCGATCCTAATAGGTTAAGATTATTGCTTGAAACATATTTAGAAAAATGTATAACTTTACTAATTTACGCAGAACTTGGTCCTTGATAGCTATGTGCCAGTGGTTAGTAGGTCGTAGGTTCACATCCCGCCCAAGGGAATGTCTTAAATAGTCCTTTATCAACATCTTTTTATACCTTAGCTAGCTTTCTCTGTCTTTGTGTCATATAGTTATTTGATATTTAAACTGCAGCACGTATATCTAATACATTAACAATAAATATTCGCTATGAGAAAAGATAAGATTAACAATAATCTTGCCATTGTACCCGTCGAAACGAGTAGGTACCGTACCGCCAAAATAGACTACTATCGTTTTACAATATAATGCTGCGTTTTTATATATAAACTACAACGTGGGTATTTTCAATTAGGTCTGAGCTCATAGAGTACTCAAAACGGATATTGGTTCTAAAAATAGCACGACTTATTCAGAGTAATAAAGATTACGAGGTACTGCCGACCGAGCTATGCCAATTTCGATTCAAACAAAAGAGAAGATAAAAAAATACAAAAAGGAAAGAAAAGTAAAGGAAGAAAGGAAATTTAATGGGTTTTGATATAGATGGAGTACGAGAAATTCTCAAGGTCCCAAGTCGTCGGTAGCTCAGAGGTCAGAACAGTCGCCCGGACCGTAAAAGGTCGCGATTTCGGTAATCCGCCGGGACATGGATTATTTCTAGTTCTGGACGTTTGAAGCCATGTAAGCTGCGGAGCCATTGTAAAGGACAAAATACTTGACGGTAGAGGTCATGACCTTCAGCAGTGTATGTTGACGACTGACAAGACGACAATTCACTAATCTCTACGTCGATCTCTTAGCTGTGTATGTTTGTCGCTGTTTTGGATATACGACATGAGGTCCAGTCGATATTTTTCGATTTCGTTTTGCTTGTGTTTTAAATACATCGCAATGAATTCAATAAATATTTGATTGACTTCTACATAAGATATAAAAATAATTTTTTTTTTTAGTTTCGGCTCACGCCGAGCTTGTCATCGAAATGCTAGTGTCGCCAACGTTTGTAAAATGGTTGTCAAACAAACGCCAAAAGGTATGACAGCGCTGCCGACAGCCACGAATTCAAGGCTGACTTTAGACAATCGCATAGCAGTAATGAGGAGACGACGCAAGGAGGAATATTCAAAAAGTTTTCAAACAGAATCATTCTTTCTTACGACCGGTCTCAATATACTATCCACAGAGATAGATATGCTTAGTAAAGTTATCTTGCCTAACACATCCCATTATTTTACTAAGAACCACACAGGTGGCTTGGTAAAACAGTGGTAGGCGTATCTATGTCTGTGGATAGCATATTGGTTTCTAGGTTTAATAAACACGTGTAGCGAGTTTAATTGGCTAAACTATTCCAATTCTACCCATTTATCTGCCTAATTCTGTTTTACAAGGCGACATCTCGCGCAGAAGCGCGAAAATATTTAACATCTAGCAGGGAGAAGACATCTTCTAATTTCGTAATAGAATTCCGTGCTTGTTAGTGCACCACGCGCGTCGAATACATGCCTCGTACGTGGCTGGTGTGAACCTTGTGGCCTAATGATAGCGGGCTTATAAGAGGAGCGGAAAGCGTTAAAGGCTACCATCAGCTTTTACATCCTTTTTCTATAACTTTTGCACCAAACATCACATTACACACAGGTTGAAAGAACGCCTTTCGGAAACGAAGTCGTGCTTCTGCCTTCTTTTACGAGAATCCTATATATAAAAAGGACTGTCGTTGTGGTTTAACCTTTCATCTCTTGCCAACGCGTGCGTCGGCAAAGAATCAATACAATAACTATTAGTGTTTGATGTGTGGGTGCTTACTTCACAGTTTAAAATAGGTATTTATTTGATTTATCGAACTTTAATAGCTCGTGTTTGCAAGACATTCTTTTCATTTGTTCAAAATTCTGTATTAAAAAAAAAAATTAAAACCGACTCCAAAAAAACTGAAAAGGATAAAATAATTAAATTTTAGTAGGTACTCATCCCCTAGGAACATATTTTTGGAGTTGGTAACTTTTGAAGGTCAAAGCTAGATGGGTGACCATGAGCTTATATTGTTTCTTCTATCGTATCATTTCACTAAAAATTCAAAGGAAAGCAAAAATCCGCAATTTCGCATACGTAGACGACTTAAGTTTTCCAGTTTTTTTGATTGAAAAACCAAACTACCCAATGGATTTAAAAAAAAAATTATGGGACCACATGGGAACTATTCCGCATCGAACAAAAAAGAATCATCAATATCGGTTCACGCAGTCAAAAGTTATGAGGTAACAAACATAAAAAAAAAACATACAGACGAATTGAATACCTCTTCCTTTTTTTGAAGTCGGTCAAAAATAAGGGTCCATGTTGGCAACGATTCTTTTTCATTTGCACCACACGCAGTCGCGCTTGTAGACAGACCCAACCTGATTCCCGGCACACGTCCCACGCCGGCGGCGGCCGCGGATTAACCAGATTATAGGCACGAAGATACGGGTGTTTTTCCTTGTTAATAATTACAACTAGCAATAAGATGGCCAACAACGTGCTAAACTTATTAGATTCGGAAAAGTTGCTGAAGACTCATTTGTAGAAAATATTTTATTCAACCCATACCTAAACTTCATGGAAAGTATTGCTTATGCAGCAAAGGGAGTTACTCCTTCCTTCCGTGACAAGTTATGGTGGCGGTGCGTTTTTTTATACAAAGAAATTGACGTCCCAATTTATAGTAATGGTTACCGTCGCCTGTAGACACCTCTAATGACTAGGAAAAATCACTTGGTATTGCAGGTGGTGGTATATGATGATGTGTTAGTGTTGAAATATAAAACAATAGCTTTGTGACCTTACTCATCCCAGGAATACACTATAAACAGATTCTGGAGGTCATCCCCCGATTAAGAGCTCCTAATTTTCACTTAAAAGTATATCGCACGTACTTTCAATAGGGACGTTCTGAATGTGTACGGAAATAGCGCTGTGTATATGTCACAGCAATCTGGCTAAATAAGTCAGTTAATTCGATGCCTAGGCCATTCATCAAATGCCGACACACATAGGCCTAGGCCGTTTGTAATTTGAATCCACTCAACTTTTAACACCTTGGCGTATTGAAAGTCAGTTCAACTGGATGCCTAGGCTGATCGTCTTGTACTGAAGAGTTTTGGTGTAATTGGTAGGTTGTTTTTCGTTTTTCGATGACCAGTTGTAACCAAAACGATTAAAAATAACCTTGAATCACACAAACAGTTACACAAAGCTTAGACATCTGGTTAAACGTTGCGCTCAATGACTAGTTAGTTTTCCTTCAGCCATTTAATTGACTGCCGGCGTTTAATGGACGGCCTAGGAGTCCAAATAAGTTTTTTTAGTGGCGAATTTAACCAGATGGCTGCGACATATATATTTTTTTAACAAAAGCTGGGTAGCTTTTGTAAAATTAGTTGAGTAGTTTTAGCAAAATTATATGGGTAGGTATATAATTTTATTTAGATAAAAAAGCCGACAAAATGTCATTACTTTTGCGCGTTATTCTTAAATCGCTATCGCTTAACACTTAGATATGAAATGCGATCGAGTCACGCGATCTTTTTATAATAATTAAGTGCTTGATTTATTACGTTGTGCGTAATTAATATTTTGACAACAAAATTATTACAATACAAAATTGCTTTACTTTTAAAATTTACAGAGCCTTCACCAGAAAAAGTTTATTTCAGCTTTAAACAAATTTACAGGTCTTACTTAATTTTTATTAAAATACCTATAGATGCAATTAAACTTACTATCACATCACACACCTAAGTATTACCTAGCCCGAATTACGTTGAGCTTGCATTATGGATAGTAGATAATGGAAAAATATAGACATTATTGTTATATAATATATAGGTACTACATAATCGTTTAATCATCGTTCGTACTCGTCATACAAGCATATTCCCCTATCGGGACTTGAACCTGGGATCTTTCGTTTAGAAAATAAGAGTAGTTGACTTCTTAACTAGATTTTAAATTACATAGATTTATAATCTGGTTGAGAATTCAACTACAATACATTAACTAAGACATGTGCTCGCTGGTATAGTTCAAAACTGAAAAGTTCCCGTACCAATCGCAAAATACAATAAGTAATTACCGAACAATTTACACTGTAAATGTCCCGAATGTAATTTTCTAATTTCTATGATTAAAGATACGCATAACAAAATTAAAAATGACTAAAAAATTCACATTACTACATTATTTTGGCGTAACTATGTTGTATCTCGTTAGACCGAAGAAATTTTTATCACAGATAAGTTTTATCACGCTGAGTCACGGCAACTTTATAATTATAACGGCCGTAAAAGGTTTACGGGCGAAATATAAAGTTATTAACTAACTCCTAATTTGATATAAGGCTCAATATAAAACGAGGTGTAAGTGATTCTCGGTTTTTTTTATGGTTATAAAAATTAAATGAATTTGAAAACTTTATCCCCGTCATTTTATAATAAGGAGGCATAAGAAACTTATGCCCCTTATTACAAAACGCGAATACTCATTTAATTATTATTTTGTGTACTTTTTACGTCAGAGGTTTAAACGACTCTAAAGCTAGGTTTTTGGCGCCATATAATAGCGTCGGTCAAGATTTTTATTAAAATAATTACATATTTTTGGCATAAAAACTACAAAAATACGTAAGAGCATTTTAGTACAGTAATGTGTATGTAATATCTAACAATTATGTGTACGTTATTAATACTTTATCTATAACATGTAGGTGCTTGTCCACACTTGGTACCGATAGCTTATCAGTACAACTATCGTTGTTACTAGTATAACTACTTTATGAGAGCAATTATCTACATTCGAAACATAATAGGCATGGAATTATTTATGTTACGAATTTCGATAATTGTTCTATATTAATACAATTTAGATAATTGTGCTGCATATTGCATGCACTTCTCCACTCTAAGTCCCGATACAACTTTACGGAACAATTTATCAATTTTTGAAACATAAAATTAGATACTCTATAAGACATTGGATTGAGGTACTGAAACGTTAAATTCATAGGAAATTTTGTAGTTTGGTTGTATGTTATTGTAATAAGATGTAGAACTCTAGAGCTATTATTAGTTGTATATAGAAATGAACGGACTGTAAGATGATTTAGTTTCATTTTAATGTTTTTGATGCGTTTAAGCGCTGCTATAAACGTTGCTATAAAAACGTTGGAAAAAGAAAGAAAGCGGTGAAGAAATAAGTAGGTTATACCTAGTGCTCCGGTGGCGTAGTGGTAATTGCGGCTGGCCGGAAATGAAGAGACGCGGGTACGAGTCCCGCCTGGAGCATATATTTTTTCATCGTTTTCTTTCTTTATTTGTAATTGTTACAATGATTTAGTTTTTTATGTCAAATAATGCCAATTAACCTAAAACCATAGGTGTATCTGCAACAAAAAGGAAACCATTAAATACTGCAGTACATTGACAATCAATACCTAGATATCAGACGTCGTACCTGCCAGCTTTGTATAATTACATTGGCTACCTTTCCCTCCACACAGAAATACAAGCAGTGCGCTGTATTTCCGTTCGGTGTTTGCTGTGATGGCTGAAATATAGGAAGTGGTATGAACCTGCCCAGACGCTCCCTGCTAAAACGAGCCTATAGTATTAGTGAAAATGAAATATAGAACACTAAGTTACATGATAATTGGTTAAATCAAATATACCTATATGGTAAGTAACATAAATTTCCATCATTAGCTCGGCAAAACGTTATAAACTTATATACCTACTTTGATGAAAGTTCAAAAGCCAAGAAACGATAAAAAAGCGATGTTTTGTAGACTTTTGTTATAAGTATTAATAAAGTATTTAGCATAGTATAAGTAATAAGTATATAGCTTTAAATAAAATTAGTAATAATAGAAGGAGAAACTAAGAAAAACATTCCTTAAAAAATACAAAAAGCGATTACTACTGTAGCCTATAGACCTGTAATCTTTGCTATAAAAACTTGAAACAGGGACCGATTCGTAATTTAATTTGCTTGGTTTATGTGGAAAAGCAACCACTTCTGAGTCTCAAGAGGTAACGGATTCTAGTCCATCACGCGAGGAATTCTTTTTTCATTCCACAAAAATTTCTTTTAAGAATAAGTACGCATTAAAATGTTCACGAAAAGCCACCAACAAAAGTATTTAAACAAAAGGCACGCTGACAAAACATGACTTTAAAGGGATGCAGCATCATTATACATTCATAGTCGAGTTGTTCCGAAAGATTCCTTCTGCGCAGACGTCTAATTCTCGAAGACTTCGCACTCCGGCTTACCGCAGCGTGATAATATAATGGGCGGCTTTGTAAATCGTTTAAAAGTCGCGCTACCATCCTTGAGGATTCGAATACTTTAAAAGTATCTTTAAATTCAAACTACAGAAAGTTTCGTTTCAACTTTATGCAAACTTTTATTCGGGTGGTAGCGATGTTTACAGTTCTTTTAATAGACAATTTTTCTTATTTCCAAACTTTTATGGCGTCTGTTGGGAACTCATTTACTGACGTATTTAACTCGTTTTTTTATTTTATCCTTCAGTCCAAGATTTGTCAGATAGCTTTACAGCTTTACAAAACTATCAACATTATCTTTTGAAAAGATGTAAACGATGAAACCGTAACACTACCCGTAGGTTTGCACCTAGAACAGTTCCATGATCTTTATACAAAACATCTCTCCTCGTCTAACTGGGTAGACAAAAGTGATATTACATTAAAGCCATCATTAAATTTTATTAACATGATGATACCTAAGTAGAAGAGTACCTGAATTTGTGTAAGGACAATCTTTGCAATACTTTTCTAAGTTTCAAGAAGAAAACTGTTCTATATGCTAAATGTAAGCGTAAAACCGAAGGTTCTATTATGCAAACCTTAGGCAACTTACGTTTTGCATGTGAACTACTAGAATAATGAAAATAGTCTAACAACTAAACATTTAAGCGATAACGGTAAACATAAGAGTTTAGTCGTGAACTGCCCAGGATTTGAAGTTTTATAAGAAGAAGACTTTGGATGTAAAACAAAAATAGGAAGCAAAAACCGGCACAATTAGACTAGCTCCCTAGTATGCCACAATAGCTGTATTCTATCCTGTTAATGAAAGAGACAAACGAGGGAAAGAGCTGTATGAAGCTTGAAAGCGTCAGTTGCAAGAACTATTGTGGAGGGAGAAAATAGATATCCACTGTTTTCACTTTCGTCCTCTTTTGGAGGTTAACATAATATTAAATCATATTTTGGAAAAAAGACAATAAGCAGACCAGGTCCATAGAATGTAGTTCGCGTTCATGGTGCTGACATCCTCAATTTAATTTTACTTCTAAGTGAATGTTTCTGACGTGAAACAATTAAAATTCAAAAGGCGCAAAAACATGGTTCAATTGCAAAGCGTTCATTAACGACAAGATCATTATTTCTGGAACATAAACCACTGTAATACTTCCCAAACGAATATTAAATTCCCTCCTATTTACAGAAAATGATAACTTACGGGAATACCATGATTAAAGCCAAACTCGCGAGTAATAATAGAAGAAAACATTATATCCCCTGTTCCCATTACGGGGCGTTTCACTTTGCACGGATAAATTACGGAGTTATGAATAAATTTCGCATAAAACGAACTGCACTTTTACATGGAGAGAGAGACAGACTTATGTTAAACTTCTTCGGTAAGAAAGAGAAGGGCGAGAAGAGAGTCGTAATCCGAAAATTTCATTAAGAAGTCTGGCGATTCGAACAGTGCTGATACGTATCGATGCCCCCAAGCAAAAAGTCGGTAATCGAAAAATGCAAATTTTACAGGAGAGACGTTTTACTGTTTTTTGTGAATATCTTTGCAATGCATGGGAATATTTTAAAAATTGATATACCAAATCAAACCTATTTTTTTGTGAAATGTTATTCTTATACCATCATGAAATTATGTTTAATCAAAAGCTAGAAATCAGCGAAAATACATATTACAGGAAATGTTATAAGTTAAATATTACGGTACTAATACTTACGGGGTTTTTGCAGTAAATATATGAAACATTACAATTTGTAACATTAAATTATGGACTTTTATAACGTACTTTTCTGTAGGAAAGATGACGCGTAATGGTTTATTACCGTATTATTGCAGTAATTTATGATACATACAAAAACGGTATTGCTAAATTACAGTATATTTAGAAAGAAATTCATTATAAAACGTGTAGCGTTAGCACCAATACCAATATTTTATTGACCTATTTATTCAACGTAATATTAAAGGGGTTGTAAGAAAAAAGACAATATCACTAGGATTTTAATAAAGTTTATTAATTTCAAAACCAAATATTTTTGGTTTTAATCAGTTTGGTAAAATAAACACAAATTCATTATATCAGATCGAGTAACAAACAAAAAATCAAGATTCAAGAAATATGACAAGGTGTTCATTATTATTGTTCTTCTTCAGATGTGCTCTTTTCAGTCGGTGCTTCAGCACAAGATAATGATTCATAAAATGGATGGTAAAATCTCGGGATCGCTCCAGATAAACTTAAAAGGTCTGCATGCAACGCTTTATTTATTGGAATAGGTTGGGGATATGCACGTTTCAATTCCATATTATCTATACTTTCAGATGTTTCTTAAGTACTCTTTCGTCCTCTTCGTCTATCTAACGCAGAACGAGGATTGTCTATATCAAGCTCAGAATAATAGTCTTCAAAGTTGTATTTAAAAACAACTTATTTGGTTTTGAATCTCCGCTCTCTCAAAGGTGATGGAGCGCATAGTATTGTCTTACATTTTCGCGAGCACTACACATTTAAAATAAAACCAATTTACGTTGGCGTTTAATAAGATGTAGGAAGACGTCTTCCCGTGACCACGATCGCTGTAAAGTAATCGAAACGTCAGGTGTATAATAATGATGTAATATCTAATTAAACTCGAGTTAAATTCGGTAAATTGGTTTTATTTCAAATGTGATAGAGCGCGTCATAAATATGCAACTTCTCAGGTACCTAGAAGATCACGACCTAATCAGCGACCGCCAATATGGCTTTCGACACAATCGCTCGACGGGTGATCTACTAGTGTGCCTAACACCGTTGGGATCTTTCCATAGAGGCATTGATGCATGAGGCATTGGCTGTTAGTCTAGATGTAGCGAAGGTGTTCAATCGGGTCTGGCACAGGGGTCTTCTTTCGAATTAACCAACGTACGGGCTACCCGAGGGGCTCTGTAAATGGGTAACTTCGATGGAAGTTGCTCGGATAGCATGGACATTAACGCTGGCGTCCCGCAAGACTCGGCGCTGTCTCCAACACTGTTTCTGCTACATGTCAAAGATATGCTGTCTATTGGGGGGCTGCATTGCTAGGCGGATGACAGTTCTGGAGACTCGGCCTACAGTGGAGGAAAGTCGCGGTCGACTTGTGTCTGAAATCGAGAGTTCTCTCATCAGAGCCTCCGATTAGGGACGACTAAACTTAGTCCAATGTAACCCCGCTATAGAATCCCCATTCGCTGTGTCTCTACAATTCCTTGACACACCCCTTTTCATCTCTAAGAGTATAGGGAGGGATCCTTGGTGACGATATCTCTAGTGACGTGCAGTTCCGCGGTCATTTAGAAGATAAAGTCAAGCTGGCATCTAAGAAACTTGGTGTGCTCAATAAAGCGCGGCGGTTCTTCTCTTTGGCGCAAACTGGGACAAATATTTTACTGTATAGGTAAGTCTCAAGTCAGACCACCTAAGGAATACTGCGCCACCTATGGGCGGGAGCACCTAGATACCAACTTGGACCATTTGACGCAGTTCAAAGACGCGCTATGAGAATGTCAACGATTCCGAGCTCACAAGCGGTATTGAACCCTTAAGCTTAAGGAGAGATTTTTCTTCCTTATGTGTATTCTACCGTTTGTGTAACGGAGTGTGTTCTGAGGAATTGTTTGACATGATGCCCACGGCCTCTTTCTACCATCGCACTGCTCGCCATCGGCAGGGAATTCATCCTCACAAGTTGGATCTAAAATGGTCTCGTACTGTGCGGTTTCAGAGAAACACTGTCCCGCGTACGCACAGGTTGTGGAATGACCTCCCAGCAGAGGTTTCTCGAATGAGTACAGCATTCTTCAAAAAAAAGGGGTTGAAAAGGTTTTTACAGGGTCAGCAACGCGCCATTGATACCCTTGGTGTTGGAAGCGTCTATAGGCTACGGTAACCGCTTACCATCATGTAGGCCGTATGCTTGATTGCCACCTTAATGGTATAAAAAAATCCCATAACGCAAACAAAACCCTTTAAAATATATTCAATATTAGGTACTTATTTTGATTCGTGTCGTCAACTATGAGAAGCATTCGTATCACACGATTAATTTTAAATTTTATATTATTATGTATTTTCGAACTCATATTCAAATTAAATCAATATTCCCTTTAAACAATAACAATCAACTAGACACGACTAGTACTCCCACACTACACTGACACGTGAAAAACTTTTAAACTCAAAGCAGGACGTCACAGTACCAAAACTCCGGAAATACAACTGTTTATGTAAACAGGAAAGTCAAGGTCAAGGATTACATGTTGGGGTGCGGCATTATCTATATCTATTACTGTCTGATTATTAGTACAAGTAAGAGAGAAATGCGCATTGCAAAATGTCGCCGGGCAAGCCAAAAACAGTAAAGGTCGAAAACAGAGTTAGCCATATCGATTTTGAAATAAATTTATTTGTACTGACATATTACGTATATTACTAAGCCGATTATTATCTGCAACAATATTGTTATTGTCTATTACAAAATTCATATGCGTCAATTCTTTCGACAAAAATCCTGCAGTACAGTTTTACCAAAACCATAACGAATTAATTTTACGGCAATAATCCGGTAAACGCATCTTACTAAAACAAGATTTGAAATATTTTTTTGTAATACTGCGTTACAGAACTTTTGCTGGAACAATTTTGTTAGTTGATTTCCGTGCAATAAATGTATATTTCATTATATCTTCATAAATATAATTAGGAAAAATCTAAAAAAAAATGACAAGGTGTATTCAAGTCTATAGATTCCGAATTCATCATAACAGGAATAAGTCCATAATAGCACAGTAACGACTTTTTGCTTGGGGGCATCGGTATATATTCAGAATATTCGGCGTGCTTATTAAGACACGGTGAATTTCTTCCATTTCAGCGGATGATTTTAATATAGTGCCCTCCTTAAGAAGCAATTACCTGTGACTCGGTGTGATATCGGCGGTTCTCAAATGGTTCTGCTCTCGCGCTTGATGAAAGTTTTCATGACCGCTTTTTAAAATACATTTATATTTTTGGTGAAGTACGATTTTTTTATTATGAATTGGGTAGCTCTTGGCCTTCATTTTGCCTGATGGTACACAGAGGAACTGGCTATCTTACCTCCAACTGCCGGAACACAACAAATGTAAGGTGGTATCTAAGGTACATATTGATAATGTTTGTTGGCAGACTTCTGAAATTTAGCCTTTTTAATAATAATTAGTATTTATATGTGTGAGTTATAAACTGATGATGAGTGTTGAATATAGTTTACGTGAACTTTTCAAATTAATATTCCGAATTTCTTGTGTTAGTTCACTGACTATGAAGTACTTGTCTCTTTATAACGCTACACATTTCAGTTTTAAATTACCATCCATTTAAATAGCAAGAATGCCTAAAAGACGATTTTGTAGTTATATAATATTGTAGATGCGTTGTACAATATTATATAATTACAAAATCGTCTACATAGACGATTGCAAACGTAAATCGTAATAACATTTTTCCATTTTCATCCCTGTCACTAGATCCATTAATTACATTCGAATAAAAGGTTTTTTTAGTTGATCACCAAATCTTGTTCAAGTTCAGGGAGTTGGTTTCCCTTCATCATTAGCAAAACAGAAGATGTATACGCAAATCATTCGAAAATATTTACACTGATTCTTTCGAATGCCTTTTTTGCGGAGTTACTGAACTTTACATCTGATAGCTTTGAGAGCTTTACAGGATGGCTCAGCTTAGATACATGGGTGGTATAGTATGAAACGAAACGGTACGATACAAAGTGACCATTTGATTTTCTCTTAAACATGATATGAAATTCATCGTCGTTTTCATTCCGATTCAGTAAGGAGAGGAAAGATTGAAACTTACGTAGTAAGGACAAACAATTTAAGTAGAACGTAACTTATTCTATAGAAATATATATTGTGGCCACTAACTCTGACTTCTGAACAAGGCGCTGCACCGTACGGTTGATTGTTTTTTTATCGAGTGATCAAATTCCAAATTTTCGTGCGTTTCCCCCATAACTTCTTGCGTTGCCTACGCGGTGCCTAACTCAATTGTGGTCCGATTTAATTCGATTTACAATCAAGCCCTGTTTATTTTCTGGCTTCTTCGGGTGTGATGGGAGCTTGTTGCTTTTTCTTGTTTGTTGTTTTAGGTTTGCGTTGTGGCTAGTGTCGGTCTCTGAGATCGCACGGCCATGTTTTGTCCGTGTTAATGCACGGAGTTAAGTTTGTGAATGTTCAACGAGTTAAATTAGATAAGTTGATTCGATTGTAAGATAAGTTACTATTGAAAATAAGACATCGTTTGGAGCATTAGAAACGCGACAGCCGAATGATGAAAAACGTATTGTTTGCTATTTTTTTTACAATTTTAACACGTTGTCACTCTTATGTGCTAAAAACAACACACAATATCCTATTACTTGGAGCTCTTCGGGTTGTAAAATGTCTGTCAAATATAACTATTTTACTATGGTCAGAACCATAGCACACTCGGACTACTGATCCATGGAAATAAAAATTGGTTATATGCAGTTCCTAATTACTTAGCACAGAAATTGAGCTCAGAAATGCACACACACGACCTCATGTACGAATGGCCTTTCATCCTATTAGACATATTATCATATCAAACGGCATCGGAGGCATGCCGCGAAAAAAAACAACAATCATTCAAACTCTCATCCACTTATTAAAGAGAAGGGTTAAAAACAAAACCGCAGAAAGCTACCGAATACGGGATATTCAACTCTAATAATGTCACCGCAAAGCCTTTGATGGGAGTAGCCGTAAATTTGCCGGTGGCAATCAAACAGTCGGCTATTTAAATAAATCCAGATTCGAAAGGCTCCACAATGGAGTTTGAAGTCGATGCGGGGCAAAAATTATGAGACTACCCCTGGACAGGGTTATGCGTTGGTAATGAACTGCTGAACTTTCAGGTCATGTGTGGTGTAGGCAGGGTAATTGCTCTGATATACTGTGCTTCCGAATTCGGCCACCCCTATATAGTTTTAATCTCCTTTATTGCTGACCTTACTCGAGTTACGGCTTGTTCTGCGTTTATATCAGTATATTATACTACACGTACGCGTTTTATGGCTCTTCTGTTTGTCTTGTTGTTTTTGCAGGTAATTAGGAGTATGGTAGTGATGCCCAAGTCTACCATTAGTTGAATAAAGGAGATTATTCTGGCATTCATTTCAATAATTTCCATGGAAAAAATAAAGCTGCAATATCACAATAGCCGATACGATCATCATAGATACTTTAAAATATTATCATTTTAAATATTCTTAATAGCTTTTAAAGTCATTTAGTAGACAGTTCCGCGTTTTAATTAATTATAATGCAATTTGGATTGAGAAGGTACAAGTGTAGAATGTTTCACCTTACGATCGGAAACTTTCTATTGCAAATGGTTGAGCATGTGCAGTTTTAATCCGTTTTGGCGTGGAAGCCATAAATCTCAGCGAGTGTACAATGAAGGATGAGTTTTCAAAAACAAATCGGGGGTGTGTTGCCGACGTGAGCGCAACAATTAATTTGGCGGACGTCTTCGCGCGTGTGCATCGTGCCTTAAGTCATGAACTTGAGACGTGTTTTATTAATTTATCGACAAGAGAATATGGAATACATAAAATTAGTTGTCATGGAAACTGGTACCCTCGAACTCAGACTTTTTGATATGAATGTATGCATCTTATATTATTATCATGCAGTAACTGATACGAGTTCTTTCGTATTACAGTCCATCTTCTAATTTTTAGAATCTATTGGCTTAAAGGGATTATGTCTATTGTCATGTCAACCTATATCCAAGGTGACCCAGTGAATGTAATATTTACAAATACGTTTGTTGTAAGGGAGCCTCCTTAAATATTTATTTTATTCTGTTTATTAAAATGTGTTGTTACAGAGGCAACAGAAATACATCTGTGAAAATTTCAACTGTCTAACTATCACGGTTCATGAGATATAGCTTGGTGACAGACGGACGGACAGCGGAGTCTTAGTAATAGGGTCTCGATTTACGCTTTGGGTACTAAACCCTAAAAAATCGTGACATTGTGGATAAAACTTTGGATAATGGAAAGGAATGGAACTCATAGGGTACTAAGTAGGACGTACTTTCTAGGTTAGGCTACATCAATGTAGATCGCTCGTTTCGGACCAGGAGGTATTATAGCAAATATCATCTGTCATTAAATTAATCTTAAAATTAAAATAACTAAAATTAATTTCCTATTCACAATAAGATCTTATATATTCTAATGACTTAAAATTAACACATGATCGGTTCAAAAATATTTTTTCCAAAAATAACCATAAAAATATTCTTACAAATTCTGATGCTTCATACGATCTGACAAATCCACTGTTATTATCGCTCACTCCTTCACTTGTTCCATGTTAGAGTAAAGTGGGGCAAAATGGTGAGACATTAATCTTTTGAACACAAGGAAAGTATTGTATAGATTACCGGAGCCTAAGATGTTTGCCCCGGAGCCGCTTGCTAATCGGGGATCGGTGGGCAAATAGCGCAGGGGCTTGATTTAGTGGGGGCTAAACAATGTTTGTGTGTCTTTTGTTGATGCTCTTCAGATATTAATTAAAAGCAATAATTATAACGATAATCAGAATAATGACAATGAAGGAACAGAAAGACTTGTTTTGGATCTTATTAGGCATCATAACTATGATGTACTTAATAAAGAATTCCATTGTCATAATAATAATAGAAGTTTACAAGAAATCACATATACATACTTAACATCTTAAACTTCGTTATAATCAATGCAACTTTTCATCAACGAATTAGTTAGAAAGTCCACCATTGTTAAGTAGTTATAATTATGTATTGACAAGCTATGTTACTATTGTAAAATGAAAAAATTAAGAAAGTAATATTGAAACATTCCTTTAAGTCTATTAACTAAACATCCGTCATATAAGCCTACTAATTGATCCAACGTATCAATGTTGCTGTGCAAGATAGATAGCAGAAGATCTTCGGAAATCTATTCGCACATTTTATTAGCATAAGAAAATACAATTAATTATCAAGGATTGTCTCTCAACTGGTTAAAGCTTAACTTAAGAGTCAGAGCGACGCAGGAGATTAATCACAGTGCGGAGATCCACATTAGAGTAAATTCTCAACAACATTTGTATATAAATTGTCTTTAATGGGCCATTCAGGGCTGAACAAGAGAATGATGTATCAACCTTCCTAGGGAACTTTCTGCGGTTAATTTTATGTTGCTTAAGTCTTAGAGAAGCGACAAATGTACTGCTGATGGTGAACTTTGCATGAGGATACGATTTAGACAAAATTCTGATGATGATTTTGTATTCAAGTATCTCAGATCAATCTCATTATTTTAATTATTTGTGACATTGATCAATGCCTTCCATTCCCAGCATGTAGATCTATTTGCCGTTAGCAGCAAGCAAGAAACTTTATTCAAAACTTCGGCACAATTTAAGCAATAAGTAAGTGTATATTGAGAAACTTTGGAACCATTCCCAAAAAGCCCCAGCATTGCATCTGTTTTAGAACTTAGACCGCGAAGCGTTACAAGTCTAAAAGGCTTCCGCTTTGAATAGTTACACACTAAGATAACCAAGTGAACTTTAACAGCAGCAAAAGCCGAACTGGGAATTTAAAAGCAAAGAGACGAGCTGTTATTCTACAATTTCTCATTTTAGCCGCCGACTAAACACGGATGCGTCTGACGTTGCGGCTTCGCAATATCCTGTCACTACACTGACCTATTTCCAACTAGCACCACAGGCGACACTGTGCTTCTACAGCAGAGACGCCAACGAAACCGTCATAACACCAAACGACACAGAGAAGCACAGAGCGCTAGCTGGAAAACTTCAGTGTAATATCACTTAGGTCTTTATTACGAAAGCAATAAAGACCATATTTAACGATGTCAAAGGGTCCCAGAATTAAAGCGTTGAAATGAAACGTGGCTACGTCTTTTTGGGTTGACTTGGTGTCTACTTAATCAAGGACTTTTAGTTGGTATTCGACTTGAAAAATTAACAAATATATTTTGTGTTATTTGCATGAGTCTAGAATTTATTACAATTCGATAAAAATGTCGAATATGACGTCTTTGTTTTTCTTTTTTCGAAACGAGCAGTTAAGGAATTACAAGATATTCAAGAAATGAAGTCCAAGTGAATTAAAGATGGAAGGTAGGAAGAGAAAGTCGGGCATAAAAGCAACAAACATGGAGACGAGATTACATTCCATTTTTCCCGAAGATTTCCTTAAAAGATAAGTAAATAATTGGAATGTAGCCCTAGACACGGTACGTGAACGCACATAAAACAAATATTCTTATCAAGCTGACCCCGATAGGGTGTATTAACCCAAAAAAGGACAGGGAAGCACGAACGGGACTCCATTTACTTAGTGGCAGTTAATTTTACTAGCGTCTCGAGTTTTTCGTGTTTACATTTAAAAAGATTTATTTTGACATATTGGGGAGTGGCTAATGATTTGAGCTTTGAAATAATGGCTTCTGCTTTATTTATTTTAGTACATTTACTTAATAGCCAGTGTTTAAAGTTTAAACAGTCCAACAATAATGTAAGTTACTATAAAATTGAAATGTTTACCACTGTTAAAACTATTTTTATAAAATAATTTCTTTCAATGTCTTTCTTAGTCTAATCTAGTGTTTGATATTTTGAGGATGGTGTCTTAGTGAACTTAACATTAATATTTTTAGGAATACTCGCCTGGCCGATAAGTTCGCATGTGTACATCATGTTTTATTTTGTAAATTTTGTTTTAAAGTTGCTTTTTATTTTCTTTGTTTTTTTATTTTTGTGTACAATAAAGAATAAAGAATACTTATTTAGCAAACTCTAAGGTTAAATTTCTTCATTATGCATGCCGTGCTAAGTCATACATAACTGAGCTAGTTGAAGTTGGATGGCAGAGGATCGACTTTCAAATTTGTAATATCAGAGAGGACTACCTACATCGTGACCGAGCTGACAGTTTCTTAAGATCGCACATTCATCAGGTCTATCGAGCGAGCTTTTTGACCTGGATCATGTTCGCGACGTAAATAAGACTCCTAACGAACGTCCGATCGTGAGACGTGATCGTGAAAAGTCGAAAAAGGACTAAAGAGATTTAGTGGCGTTACATTTTTCATTGGGAGCACAATTCTGCAAATTATTTTCATTGTACGAAGCCCAACATTTAATTCAATCGGAGTGGGTAGTTGTAAATTCTAACCTAGAAGGCGAAAAAGTATTTTTGCTTTAAACTTTTGTTTCTGTCAAGCAATTTAACAACCACGACGTTATTATGTATAGGCAATAACATTTTAACACAAGAATAAAAATGCTTAATCACATGGCTTTAAAATATTTCATAATTGGTCTGTTGATGAAATGGAAATATTTTCCAACAATGAAAAGGAAATTAAGCGTTTATTGACAAAAAATGTATTTGTATTCCAATGACGAATATACAAATTATGATTTCAAATAATTAAAAAAATTAAAAAAAAAAATTAAAACCGACTTCAAAAAACTGAAAAGGATAAAATAATTAAATTTAAGTAGGTATTCATCCCCTAGAAACATATTTTTGGAGTTGGTGCTAAGTGGTTTCTAAAAACAATAGAAAGTGAAGCACTTAGCACCAACTCCAAAATATGTTTCTAGGGGATGAATACCTACTTAAATTTAATTATTTTATCCTTTTCAGTTTTTTGAAGTAGGTTATAATTTTTTTTTAAAATTTTTTTTTTCACAATTTTTAGTGATAACTTTCTACGTTCAAAGCTAGATGGGTGACCGTCAACTTATATTGTTTCCTACTATCGTATCGTTTCACTAAAAAGTCATTGGAAAAGCAAAAATTCGCAATTACGCATATGTAGACGACTTCATAATTTCAGTTTTTTTATATTTAAAACTAAAGTACCCAACTGTTTTTGAAAAAAATTTTATGGGACCAAATGGCAGCTATTCCGCATCGAACAAAAAAAGAATCACGTAAATCGGATCAGTAATCTCGGCGTAATCGGTGTACATACATAGAAAAAAAAAAAAAAAAACATACCGGCCGAATTGAGAACCTCCTCGTTTTTGAAGTCGGTTAAAAACGGCGTTGTTTTTTATATCGGGATAAATACAGTGTGTTACTAAAGTCCAAGAGAATTATTTATTTATTTATGTGGTTCCGTTACTTGTCAAAAGTTACCTCTGAAAGTTTGACGCCTTTCAGATAACTTTGATTAAATTAATAAAAACATTTGAAATAAAACCATTTCACCGGATTTAACTCGCGTTTAATTAGATGTTACATTATTATTATATACCCGACGTTTCAATTACTAAAGATGTCGTTTTTGATAAGCTTTAAGTTAACTAACGTCACTTTGTGTTATATTTTGAGCGGTTCGAATCACGCATACGGAGCTCACTGTGTCAGTTTTTTGGTCAGTGTGAGGACGAACTTGGGACTTTATTATTCGCATGATGGGATCCCAACCTAGTGGTACACTCCAACCTATCTTCTCTATTGAAATTAGGATGTTTTTTGATTTCAATAGCCTCACGTAACATTCTAAGGATGAAACGGTGTTCTTTGACGAGGATCTGGGGCTTATCAAATCTGATACAGTGATTGGGTCCGTCAAGAGCGTGTTCATCCAAGGCAAAATCCTTCAATGGTGTAGAACCAAAACACGATTAAAGGATTTTGCCTGGGAACATTTTATTTCAGAAAAGACTTCTTATAAATAAGAACCGTTTAAATTATTGGTAAACAATAATTTGTATTCAATAGGAAATTACTTTAAATAGTAGATATCATTAATATTCACATTCGTGTACAAGCGTCTTTTTGTAATACTTATATTTTTTTTAAATCATTTGTGTATTTTCACTAACTTTACACGCGCGATTACTGTTTTGTCTTTTTTCCTACCGCGGGGTCAGCTATATCTACATCCCTAGTCGAATGAAGTTGTGAAATACGAATCACAAAGCTACTCTAGTTTGTTTGTATTGAGAAGCTTTCATTAAAACTAATAGGGAGCGTTGTAAGCTAATGAAAAGTATTGGTATTCTATATTAAGCCTGTCGTTATTAGAGCGAAATTTGAGTCCTTAACTTCCAAAAACTTACGTAATACCATATACAGAACTTCAATATAATTATTACCTTGAATAAGCATTTAGAAGAGTTCATTTTTATTGTACATTCCGTTAATATCTAATTATACCTTTAAAACTCATACCTATTCTTGTCACAATAATGATTATTGGTGATTTTTATAATATTCCCGCAAACATTAATTGGCTAATGCTTTCAACCCGAAAATAGGTCTAAAGCGAGCATAATTAAATCTTAAAGAATTTTACAACCGACTCCTTGGAAGCGTAAAAAGAGCAATGAAAAGCATTAAGAAAATTCGGACTCACGATCCATAAAATAAGTGAGGTAACGAGTGGCCAGTGCGGAATCGAATCCGATTGGTGGCGCCGTCAGGAAAAACGTATACTATTAATGCCTTTACAGATCAACAGATTAAAACCGAAGTCTGCACAATTTTATTTAGATAATTTACTCGTAACTAATACATAACAAATACCATAGTGTTTCTTACAATCATTCACAAATATCTTTTTGCATCAAATTAAGATGGTAGGCCCGTATGTAGGGTCGTCAGGGTAGTTACCACCCCCTTACTTACTTCAGCCGTCAAACAGTTCGCTGGGCATGGAGGACATTCCATCTTAGGCCTCAGGATAACAACGCACCTACAGGTGTCTATAGGCGGCGGTTACAGCTTGTTTGTCATCTAGATGTATAAAAAAAAAGAACTTGTTTTTTTATTTATTTCATAATTATGCCTGGTAATCACTTTTCTTTTTTTATGAAATTGTATCGAATCAATTATTTCAGCCGCTTCAAACTAAAAGTGCCAACCCTTGTGGTTTTGCCTCAATTTAAACACAAATGATCATACTCAAAGTCAAGAAAGTAATCACATTTGATATTGTAGTATTCGTAAACGAAGACAAATCGTTCTAAACTGTCGCTCGTCTGCCAGAGCTCATCCTTCGCCAGTTTTTTCGGGCGTTCATTCGCGTGACCGCACCGCATTAGTGCAATGAATCAAATTCAATTCGGCGGCCACATCCGCGGCCGAGGTAACGGCCGACTAATAAATAATCGCGCTAACTACTCCGACAGCTGAAATAGTCTGAGTGACGACTAATGGCCGAGGTGTGCCGCTTTGTTTAGATTCCGAATCGATTTGGGATTGACCCTCTTAAGGCATCAAAGGTCCACACAGCGATGTAAGCGAAATAAATTATCTTGCTAATGGAGATACTAACGGTAGAGGACGTTATTGTGAGGGTTTATAGTGTGAGCGAAAGTAGTATGGACCTGTTACCCGAAAAATATGGCGGCAAATAAATATAACAACTCATCAATTTTGTTGGTGGGAGTTAAATAAATATGTGGGCACTATGATATGTGTTTTGCAGAACAATAGATTCAATATAACGTTTATCAGAAATAAAGGACAAACTTAAACTGCAGATCTAGTGCCAGACACATGGATAATTAAGCAGAATACTCTCTCCGCGATCATCGGTGCTATGTATCTATAGTTCAGTCGAAACAACCATTTTCGAGGTAATTGCATTAATACCAACTTCTTTGGCCTAATTTCATTTATGGGATAATTAGTATAGGGGTATTAAATGTTTGTATAATATTATGGTGAGATGTTGATAAATAGATATAAAGGTACAATATTTGAACCATACAACAGCTCTGATTCAACAAGGAAAGCCAAGATTACAAGTGGAGCCACGAGACAAATATTTTTCCTCTTCATTTGCAAGGACAATTACCACGAGCTGATAGACCTGTCTCATAAATACCATAAATGTCTGCAGTAAGAGTCAATTGCTTGGGGTGTATTTGGTCACCCTTAACCAGGCCATATAACCGCCCCTAACGACACTTACGCGTGGTCCTCCACAGTGAAATAATTTTGGAGGACGGTGTTAGGGATGGCCAAGTTCAAAGTCGGCCAGCGAGAGAATTAATAGGGTTATTGCGGCAATAAATACGAGGCGCCTAGTTTGCGGCTGCCGCGGTCAGATAAATCAAGCGGGCGCCCCGCAAGATGTCCCGTGCTGCAACACCCTCCTGTCTCCCCAGAATCATGACACAAGGCAAGAGAGGTAGCGATAATAAGACAAGACATTAATAAAAAGCACATGCTCCCGTGAAGCTATATGAAAAATTATGAAAATTGACAAAATACTAGCCATTTACCTAGCAAATTCTTATTTACCAGTACTGTTAATCAATAAATGCACCATTCTAGTAGCTTGGAACAGCAGTGGTATAACTGTAAGCACAAGTGCACTTGTAGTAACCAAACTTTATGCGTAAGAAATAATCTATTACTTTTGGAAACCACACCGTACTTTATAATCATTCATGTATTTACTCAACCAACCACTACAACTCTATCACTTGTCCCATATGGCTAACCAGAGGTGAAACAGTCCCAACTCCAAGACTGGCCACAAAGGGGGCGTTCTGCGATATAAATTGGGCAAGTTATTTTCCCTCGAGTGTGCACCTACCCTGCACTTTGATATGTGCGATAGGTGCAAGTTTAATGGACGGTGGCGTTTACTTAATTGGTTATGCATGACCGGAGATGGGGTACGTGAATGGATTCGATGTATTACGAGACCTTCTCAGTAACTTAGGCTTGGAATTGCTTTTCGGCTTGACCGCGCCATTAGAAGTTCTTTGAAACTGGACGGTATTTTAATTGGGTCTCCAATTGGCTGGAGTAGCATAACAATCGTAGTACAAGCAACAAAAGTTACTTTGAAAGACAAAGAAAACTTCCACGTTTTTGAACTAACTGAAATTGCTCAATAACCTTAGTAAAATTAAGGTTAAGGCCATTATTAATTTTAATATTGGGGAAATATACAATGGCTTCGATTATCTAAGACTAACTACTTTAACTAGAAAGTTTTGAAACGTCAATTCATTTGATACTTATCTGGTCTATAGACTTTTGTCATATTTTAAGCATTATTATATTTAGATGTGTAGTAAAGTATGGCTAAAATATGATAAAATTGCCAATTCAGAATAGTTTATCTATTCTGAATTGGCAATTTTATCATATTTTCATTCGCCGTCAACAGTTATCTGTCTTTTTTTAGTCAGAATGCAATGAAAAAGTAGCACTTTATTTAAATTTAAATTCACTCTGTCCACAACAGAATCGGGGCCAATATTTAATCCAACATTGAATATCTATCAAAAATTTAAATAATGTTAAAAATAAATTTTATGAATATGTAAACCTGAAGTAAACGTTAAATCAGTTTCAGACCAACCATTTACTAATCAGAAATCAGTTTCAAAACCATTCGATGAAACAAGTAAAATTCTATAGAATCAATACTTCAATCAATTGTTCTTGATTTAATAATGCGTCATTCAAGAAAAAATACAGATCCATACGTCGTCAAGAAATAACGGCATCTCATACTGATCACTATTAGAAAAGGAGGATAGAATTTATGTGAGGGTCCAAGCACCTGTACTTCCCCGAGGGTTACACAGACTAATTTATAGTCCGTTAATTTATGTTCCAAACACTCCGTCGCGAGCTCTCGGTCCAAAAGAATTGTTATATCGTGATTTTCATGTCTTGTGTGTAAAGAGCCGTTGGGGGCTCGGTTCCTCAGTCAGAGGTTTGGCATTGACAAATGTGGTGGTTTCAAAGTCCGTATTTGGACGCATTAGGGTTTCAACCTTTTAAAGTTACGATCCGTCCCTTGAGCTTGATAAGGCTTTTAAACTGCTCCTGTTTTTACATCCGTAACCATTGCGGTAAAATTAACGGTATGGTAGATTTACAAATCCTAATAGTGTATATTATTGTATTTGTTTATTAAATCGTAAAGCAAGTAGGAATAGGATACTTTGAGAAAATTTAAAAAGTCAATCATTTTACACAGCGGAATAAATTTTACTGGAATCTTTAGATGAAAATATCGGATTTTAAAATGAAGATAAACCTAGTAAAATAATTTGCGAGTAAACGCTACCGTGAAAATGTAATAGTGAGGCCCGAAGTAAACCGAGTTAAAAACTTAATTAAATACGCTGTATCGTTTTAAAGTGCGGACGTTGAATTATTTCGGTGGCACATATTTGTGACTGACCAACGATAAATTTCAGTGCGACGTGTTTATATTAAGTTTGGACTTTGAATTAATCATGTTTCACTTTAGTTTTGTTTGTGTATTTTAGTTGAATGATAGAATATTTAATCAATGTTAAGTTCAGTAAAGTTGGAGTTATTGTTCATGATGCCGAAGAAAATGTTTCTAAATAAATCATGAGCTTCAAAACAATTAATATAAATCTACAATGAATAATAACTTTCAGTATTCGGTAACGTAGTTTTGTTAATACAAATCACATAAATATTATATAACAATATTCAAAGCATCGTATTGGTAGGTTATTCGATAATAAAATTACTGACTTCACCGTTAATTGTATAAAATTGCTTGCCTCCGTCAGTCTTTTAATTTTCATGATAAATTAGTCTACGACATCCTTTAATTATCTCTCTAACTTAACCCTGCGATGCTGAAATTAATTTCTTTAACACATGAAGGCGGCCATTTTTGCCCGGCTGCTTTCCTGAACGCTGTCAAACCCTAAATTATCTCGGGGGCAAACCGGAAACCCGTTAATTATAACTTTCTAGCTGATGTGTCCAGTAAACTGTGCACTTCAATTAAAAGTCTTCAGAATTAGACAGTGCCATTGTAATTATAGCTTTACGAGGTTCCTATATGGTTTCCTTTAATTTAGGAAGAATTTCACCCTTTGTGTTTGAAATATAATACATTTCGTAATCTATGACATGCTAACAGATCTTAACGGGATACAAAATTAAAATGGTCGATGTTCTTAAAGTATTTCACGTTTGATAAACCGTAACAGTAATCGGAAGAGGTGATATTACTGATTTAATTAAATAAATGAAGGACTCCAACAATATTAGTTGTACGGTATAAGTACTCGTGAGTTGTAATAAAGGTACACGGTTAAATTAGCTTTCTTTGAACGTATTCACGGCTGACAAATGATGGCCTGCGATCAAAATGCACAATTCAGTACAAAAGCAACAAATCAACAGGATACAACGTATCGACAACATCAATCTCGATTGAAAAGATTCCGACGAAAAGAACTGTTAAGTACCCATTCGTTTCATTCCATTCACTGCTAAACTTTTCACGTACTCTCGCGTAACTTTTGAATTCTAAACATGACAAATAAGTTTTGCTGCTTTTTGATATTATGGGGTTAGTACACGAAAACCTTTATTTCGAATTCACAGCCTGCAATTTTGATAGGCACTCTAACATTAGTGTAGTCTAAAAATAATGCAAGTTATAATATATTGTAGTAAATGAATATTGAATCGAATCATTTTATAAATAGGTTTAGGTTAGGTCTCCTCCCTCGCATAAACACATAACATACTGAATTCTTAAATCAGAGGTACAATTATAAATTATATGCGCTCTTAAAGACTCATCATGTTTCTCTAATACCTACATTAAATTGGTTTAATATAATTAATTTTTAAATAAAATTTGATCTCATAAGTATGAATGCTAAAACAAATAAAATTCTTGAGGAGCCACGTTAGGACGCTTTCTATTTAAGCGTTACAAATGAAGAAATGCTCTTAGTACGGTTATTTATTAAGATCGGCATCGGGGTTCAGATTTTAAAACTCAGCATTAATGGTGTTTTCGCCGACCCGAAGTTTGAATTGAGATTTCTTAGCTGTCGCGTGACTTCGCTGTGAAAAGGAAAAATAAAGATGAATGTATTTTTTGGAATAATATGAAACCGTCGACGATTTTCAAAATTTATTATGTTTGTGTTCGGTAAAGTAAAACTTAATTTGCTTTTGATATGACGTACTAGTTTTAACTCTCTAAGACAAAATAAAAGGATATAAAAAGAAACTATTTGACATACGTATTCAATAAAACCAATAAAGAACTAAGCCTAAGATTGTTTACTGAAAGTAATTTGAACCGTTGTCCTTTTATAATGGAAAATTCTTTTACCTCTGCCATGGCATCAGTAAACTTTGGCGGCAAACAACCGTGGAATCACGAAACTTCTAAAGAAATAAGACAAATGAAAAGTCGCGCTCCCAAGGAATGTTACGTCAGTACATAGTCTGCAATGTTTAAGACGCAATCTTTTTTTCTTGCGAAATCCTCACCTACGATTCCCGAATTCCAATTGTGTGAAAAAAGTGCAGAAGTTGAAATTGGAATTGGAAAAACTAATAGAATGGCAACAACACAAAGAGATTCTTTTCACGGGCGGGCTGCGCATAGCTCGGGCGCGTCGAGCTCGTGTGCGCTGACCTTAATGTTACCTCATCTATGTAGGACTGACCTTTGTTCTCTTTATAAACATTTTCGGCTGTACCAAAGAATTCAATAAATTGGTGCGTCGCTAAAACTTATAAAGGTGTTTGTTCTCTAATAAAAGTGTGCAGTGCTATTTCAAAGAAAGTATAAAGAAACAGTCATAATAATTTGGATGAAGTTTCTTGCTGATGCCACCTCTGCATTTTTAACATACTTACGCAATTTATAATAATATGAGATTACATTTTACCATTGCCACAGCCTAAATACGTCTCACTGTTAGGCGCAGATCTTCCCACACGGAAGAAAATCATAGTCAGTTGTGTAGACGACAATAGCAAGAACAAATATGAGGATAGTTTTATATCTAGAATATACTATAGTAACTTTCTCGTGGCGTAAAACAATTTAAGCACATGATTACGCGACAATAAATGACGTCACAGTCTAAAAGTCAAGCAAGGTAGGTAGTTACACTATATCAAAATATATTGAACCGAACGTTTCACACACGCCAGACGGATCTACGTAGAAACTTGGAGCGTTTTAAGAGATTTTTCTTGTCTATACCGCCGTCTCATCTCTCCCTTTTGGAGCGAACAAGGAAACTTCCTCAACTCCTTTAATCCTGGCAATGTGTTTTGTCGCGGAGAACGCCCATTGTTGTTCGCGAGACTTTTTTTACTTTCCATACTTTTCCTTAAATTTTATTTCGGCCGCTGTATTATTATCTCCGAGCACTTTACAAGATACGACTGCCAGTGCCGTTGTCACGTCGGATTCGTTTATATGCTAAGAAGGCTCGTGAAAAAGTTGAACTGTTTTAATCTTAGGGGCTTCATTAAAGTTAAAGGATGAAAAAAGTTTAGCAATGTGGAAACTTAACCATTTAAAGTTGGACGCACCTTGAAACAACGATTAAAAACTGATAAAATCTAATTTAAGGACGAAGATGGTCATGTTCGAATAATATATTTAAACTTAATAGAATCGTGGCCGAATCGCATGCTATCAACGAAATTACACGGCTGTTCACTTTCGAAAATGAATTAGGTTTGATGATTTCGTTATTTTTATTCAGAGGCAAAGTTTGTATTGCTTTTGTTTTGCGCCTAACTTTATAGCCTTTTGTGCATTCAAAGTTTTAGCGAAGATAACGTTGGGTAGATGATGTACCTTTTTAGAGATTTCTATCTGTCTGTTTCATTTGAATACTTTTTCGGGGATTTTCTTCTTATCAACAGAATAATGGTTCTTTTTCTACTCCTATAAATCTTTAATCCTTTTGTTGACTTTGCAATACAAAACTGTAACGGAAAGTTTTAAATCTGTTGTTTTGAATGGTGATTGATTTGAATTGACAAAAAAGGTTAGTCTTTCTGCTTCATCAATCTTATTTGTGAGTATTATTTACTCATAGCAATAAAACAATTTAAACCTTAAACTGCCTAGACTAATGGTCGTTAGACGTATGAGCGAGGCCGTGTGTTGGATGCAGGATGTCACCACCCTCTCTCGAGGGATCTTCCCCATTGACCCCTCTCAAGCCTGTCGAACGCACCCGGCGCCTTCGTTAAAATCTCGATAAGGAGTTGAGATACATTGTAAAGTAACCTCTATTCCCAAAGATTTCGTCCTTTAAGCTTGTGATCTCTACGATGCTCCATAGTGCTTTCGAGAGTTGAATCATTTTGACTGTGGATATTTTGAGGGCCAACAGGTACATTGAGTGGTGCGAATGTTTTTGTAAGTAATTTATGCTTTAGACGTTAAGGGCTCGGGTTATGTATATTTCAAGTAAAATTTGCATCTACACTTTGAGTGACTACTAGAAGAAGTTTTTGTTTATTATTAAAACAAAATATTATAATCGTATCTCATGTCTTTTTGATTTCGTCTTGAAGTGCATATTTCCTGCGACTAGCATTCTCTTAAAATCAGACAGGACTAAAAATATTTAATGTGTTCTTAAGCAAGCTACGCAATGCGATATAGTAAATGTACAGTGACTCAAATGCTAGCGCTAAATGAATAAGGCTTCATATTAGTGATAGTCAGATTTCCATTTCTGTTTAGGCAGTTCTAAAAACGTGTGTGAGTACATATTGTTCAAAATTTTTGTTAGGTCTTTAGGTATAGCTAAATATTTTGCTTGGCTGTTAGGTACGGCAGTTTTTTTTACTGTCTAATTAAGTTTGTTTGTTCTTCATCTACTAGTTTCTTGTTGTTTTGAATTATAACTTGATAAATCTAAAATGGATACATTCCTTCATACGACATAATTTCAGACTACTTCATTTAGTAAAGTTATCTCAAACATTTACCATCTAAAACTTTACATCGAACGACCTTCAGGATACTGTACACGTGGACACAGAATACTGCTAACTTGAATTACATTTGCCCATGGTCTCAGGAGAAATTCACTAAGAACTCAGAACTGACTACAATCGATTACCTGCCCGTTATATAGAACATTTGATTGAAGAATTTAAATTAGCTTTAATATTAGCAGCGATTTAATAAACGGTAGGCTGTATACCTGTTTACTCCGGGTATCATATTAGATAATACTGTAAAAGATAATACTTTTATGAGTATAAATTTTTTTTAATGACTGCTTTATAACTATTGTGAATGAGATACATAATTAGCTGCTACTAAACTGTAATTTTACAAAATATTATTCTATCTCGGAGGTCCGTGCTAAAGATTTCCTCGAGACTCGCAAATTATAAATAGAAACATTAAAATCAACTTTCTTGCAGATGGGTATCTTGTAAAAGAAGAGTGCTTAATAATTGTAAGTCAAAAAGAAACCGGGTTTCAACTCAAAACTACATGAATTTATCATACAATGTAGTACATCATAATAAGGAAGTTACACCGTCTGTCTGTCACTTTGAACGCCGTAAAAACTTCTCTGACGCTGGAGAACAATAAAAATATTTATATTAGTTCGTAGTTGAAGTTCTCATGAGCTGTATTTTACGTCGAAAATGGTGATTTCCCGTTTTGAGTTACGGCTTAGTCGTGACCCATTTCAAATCGTGCAAAAGATTGCTAACGGAGTAAGACCTAGCTAAAACGAGACCTGCAATGTTCCAGTAAAATTTTTATGAAAGTAGTTTTTATTTTTTCGTGTAGTAATAGTAAGAGGCAGCTAAGTGTGTAGCAACTATTCAAATCTGGAATACTTCATGAAATTATAATTAAATTTTTAGAAAATCTATGCAGATATCTAAAGATATTTATTTCAATAACAAACCAAGTCGAATTATGTAGCTTGGTGATGGTGGTGCAAATAGCTCAGTTATTCAAAAGGTTTACTTTGATTTTTAACCCACTCCCAAAAGAAAGAGGATATCTTTCAACCGTATGTTTCATTTTATGTTTGTTACCTCAGAAATCCGCCATTTACTCGTATAAATCGATTTTGAAATTTGTTTCATTCAAAGAGTATATTTTAGATTTGTCCCATTGAAATATTATCAAAATTGATTCAGTAGTTTGGTTTTAATTCCAAATATCTAAAATAATTATGTCATCAATGTATACGAAATTGCGGATTTTTGCTTTTCAGTGACTTTTTATTGGTACTATACGATAGTAAGGAACGATATAAGCTGACGGTCACCCATCTAGCTTTGACCTTAGGAAGTGATCACTAAAAATTGTGAAAAAAATAAAAAATAAAAATAAAAACTGACTTCGAACCACAAGAAGGGAAGAAATAAATAAAATTAAGTTGGTACTTGTCCCAGAAAAATATTTTTTTTTCTAGTTGGTGTTAAGCAGTTTCCAGAAACAATAGAGAGTATCGTACCGAATTAAAAAAAAATCTTTTAAAGGGGATTAAGTACTTATTTGAATCATATATTTTTTTCCCTTATAGTGTCTTGAAATTGGTGTTTATTTTTGTTTAATTTCTTTTTGGTAGATCAAATCACAGTACTTCTTTATGGTAGTAGGATCATATATTATTTTATCATAGACACACTGACTGCGTTCTTGATACTCTATTTAATAAATGCTTCTTAGCCTTACTTCCACAAAATCATACAAAGAAAGAAAAGTAATTATACACCTCTGTCTCCTTTTCTTTCAAACTTCCCGGCCAGTATGAAACAAAACGAACAAACTTGTAACCTAAAAGAAATTGGATTTCGTATTGAATTGGCTGGGAGGAGGCGAGGGGGGAGGGTCCAAGTAAACAGGTGAAGACAGGTTGGGCAAACACGATATGTCAAAGATCAGGACCTCACCAGTCGTTTGTATTTTTCGTATCCTGTTTAATTGTTGGTTTAAGTATTTCGATGGTGATTGCTGGACAATCAATAAAGATTTCTATTTGTTCAATGATTGTAATCAACTAACCATTACTATACTAAAGTGAGGGACTAACTGTCTAGTGTGTATTTGCTATTGGCTTAAAGAGCCTTAATATAGATTTTTGTATTTTATGAATGCCCCATTAAAGTCAGAATAGATAAATTAAAGTTTGATACTTTAGTCAGAAACAGAAAACAATTGAAAATTGACATTTGACATTTGAGATCGCATTGGAAGGGTTGAAGTGCTGTACTTCTAGTAGGGTAAGATGGTGTTGGACGTAAGATCGCATCCCGGCAAAAAACTTTCGTCAGTAACACAAAATAAGATCACTGTTCAACCGTGTCTCAAGTTCAAGTAGCCACAACTATCACCAACCTCCTTAGAGATGAAAACTTAACATGAAGCTATAACTGTACCTAAGCACTAGTAAAAAAAGATATTGAGTACTCCGCTAAATATTTCATTCTCTTTCCTTTCGCAAAACAATATAACAAATCAAGTTATATCTACAGACATCGCGCAACAGAAAGAAACGATTGAATCCCAAATGGGACGCGAAATTCCCATGAAAGCCGAACAACAATCCGAGACAGAAATAATAAACAGTTTCTTTACCCGGAGCGGAAGGAATTTACATATAAATTCGAAAGACAATTCATCCCAACTCGGGAATCGAACCTACTCCGGGTTCTGAGAAGTTGTTGGCCGCGTTACGACCAGTTAATGATTAATTAAGAATGCGCGAGAGTTTTAATTACAAATTTTCGTGCCGCCTTTGTTTATGGTATCGGAATTAAAAAGTGTTTCAGGGAATATTTGAGTTTTTAATTTGTCGACCAGTTTGTTTTGGAGGTATTCCGTGCTCGATATTGTGGAAGAAGATAATGGCCTGTGATATTAAATGAATGTTTATTAATTACTTTGATTCAGGGTGCTGATGTGCTGTTTGTATAATTATTACTTTGTTATTATTAATATTTATTCACATATTATATGTTAAATTCGCTGCACGTTATTTTGAATCGTGATTGATGTTATTTTTTAACGTTACATAAAGTAAGTAATGTTTGAGGTACCCAAGCCCTCGGTAGAGCAGTTGCCAGAATTGTTATAGATCTTTGGTTCAAGTCTTATCCTATGATATGTTATTTTTCACTCTAAACATCTCCGACATGAATTTAACCTAATTTCTCTATGAGAGAATCAGGACAAGTTTTTACAGAACGTGATAAAAATGTAAAACTTTGATGTATTTTATTGATCAGTTCAATATAAAACTCCCTTATCGCCACATGGCGATTTCCAAATTGCTATTCCGCAATAGAAAGCAGACAATAAGGTTCAAATTCCCATTGAATGCCATCCCGAATTCAGTATCGTCTGGAATGCAGGGACAAAGAGTATCCGGTCCGTCGAGGAAGTCGACACTATCGGGCTATCGGCTGCGGGCTTATCGGGAACTCGGCATCTTGCTGTGTACGGCTTGTTCAGGAGCCATGTTTAAAGCATACGTGTACGATATTGTGTGTATTCGGAAACTCACTGTTTTGGACTATCAGAAAAAATGCTGTTGAACATATTTTCTCTTCTCCCACTATTACTAAAAACTAGTTATTCTTCTCTATTAGATTTTTCTTATAATATAGCAGTTTTTGATTTAAATACATATTTGGCGAATGACCAAAGATAAGATCTTGAGATTTTTAGTGCGACAGTGAAGTTATCGTCATCACCAACTTTCACTTCGTACTTATCAACTAACCTTGTATCTTCACGTTCAACGTCGCAATAGTGCTACGAAACTTAGTATCTTACAAGCGATTTAAGGTTACCAAGGATTTTTAAGGAACCGAAGATGAAGACGGACTTATTCCATTTATAAGTGAAAAGAATCTTTGCAAGATAAGCATTTCTCAGCAAACCCTCGCATGACATGCATTCATATCGGTAGTGACTTACTGATTGATTTCGTAACAATATAGAAAAAGTAAAAATGTACTGATGTGTTGTCACCGTATTTAAGTATGTAAAGTATTTTAAAAGTGTTTGAAATAGTTTGAATAGTTTTATTATGATTCAATATTATTTCATAGATCCTCAATAAAAGAATTAATGTTATAATATAGTTTAGAACGGAAATGATCATCATCATCACTATTCAAATTCAATGAATGATCTTCTAATCCTGTGAATCAAAACTGTTAATTAAGTCCATAATAATAATATGAAAAGATTTTTCTTTCTCAGCACCACTCCTACAACAATTTAACTTATTTGAAAGTTTACTACTTTATACTCATGGGAAAAGTTAATCTCAATTTCTCTCAGAAAAACTTTGCGTCGAAAGTATTGTAGCGGTAAATTTAAGGGTATAAGTATCACAATCTGTGGAGATTACAACGATAAGCTTAAATTTACTAGAATATCTGAGGTAGTTATTAAGTTTAATACTTAGCAATTTATATACAAACACACAACATAAAGTGATACATAATAATGGGAAAAACTTACAAGGGTGCTACTTATTACTAAAATTTTTAATAGAAACTTTATAAAAGCTATTCAAGATAAGCCTCTCAGATTCAAAATGAGCCTTTAGAGATGTTCGGAGTAGGTCGTAGCTCAATAGATACTTTTTTACCCCTGTTTTTTATACTACAGGGGTGGAAAAGAAGCGTACAGGCCGCCTGATGGTAAGTTGTTACCGCAGCTCATAGTACTCGGGAAGACGCTCGTAGGACCTTGGGCACTCACGTGTTGCCTGCCCTATAAAAATCAAAAGAAAGTGAGCTTTTGATTTATGTTAGGTGTCTCTGCAAGATAGAATCAGTAATGAGGACGTCCGCAAGAGAACCAAAGTCACTGATATAGCTCATAGGATTAGCAAGCTGAAGTGGCAGCGGGCAGGACATATAGCACGCCGAGCAGACGGCCAGTGCGACGTTAAAGTTCTAGAATGGCGACCACGTACCGGAAAGCTAAAACTAGGGTGGCCTCCCACTATATGACACACGACCTGGTCAGGACAGACGACCTGGTCAGGGTCGGGGGATGCAGGCCGTTACCAAGGCGTTCTATTTACAAAATAAAGGGGGGAAGCCTTTGTTCAGCAGTGGACATCTGAAATGATGATGATGTTGATGACGATAGAAGAACTTCCCCTATTCCCAACGCATTCTTTAGGAGCTCTGGTGACCTTATAGAAACACATCTCTACAAAGTAATGTTATTTAGCTTCGATCTTCTGTAAGGCGAAGGTGCTACTCAGGCGCACAAAATTCAAATATTAAATACTCCTCTTTTGGATGTATTTCATTAAAAATTTCATAGAACGTACGAATTTCTAACGTGTTTTTTCACTTCATAGTCCAACTGTGTGCATAATTTACCCAAAAGATAACAGTGGAGGAACAAATGTAAGCTGTAGGCTTTTGTTCAACATAAAATACACAAGTTTACCCAATAAACTAAATACACGAGCATTGTCTTTTATAAATTCACAACTTTTTAACAGAGTATATTGCGTGACCGAACCCCGTTACTCAAAAGTCCAATCGGTTTTTTGTTAAATCAGGAGCCAATTTAACCCCCAACGTGAACTACATTGAATGAATACAAATTCTCTTTAAATATAACAAAATTCTTTTTATAGCCCCATTTTAGTTAAGTTCCTAGCTAGTTAATACAGCAATTTTGGCTATTACCGCCATTGTAACTTGTTAAATTTTAACTATATGGAGTGAAAGACCCTCCGTGGTCAAGCAGCGGTTAGTCGAGGCTCGAGGGGAAGGTACAATACTTATGCTAATATTTATTTTAATGTGCAATTAAGCATTTTGTGGTTTTATGGAAAGAAACAGGACCGGTTGGGAAAATAGTGTCGTGACTTAACCCCTAACACAAAACCAATTTATGTTATTTTTACAAGACTAATTTATGTTATTTTTATCCAGTCTTCATAACAAATAGTCCTTTTTAGTCTTGAGGAATATATTAGTTTGTTTGTTACGATTTCATTTCGAAACGATTTTCTTTTCTGAACCATGTCAGCCTTCTCTTTTACATTGTTCTAGGCAGACAAGGACAGCATATTGTAAGATTTATAGAACCCCGTCTACCCAGAATATACATTAATGTAAGCTACACACATTGTTATTCTTTTGTTTTGTGTTTATTGATAAATCACTACATTTACTTTTCATTGATATGATCAGTTTTATTGTTACGATTTCATTCTGAACAATGCTGTTATGTGATGCTTTCTCTTTTTCATATTCTAGACAGTTAGTGACAGTTTTTATGCTTTATAAAACCCACCTATCTAAATAAAATAATGTTAATAATACTGTTTATGATGTTTCGAAAAAAGTCAAAAGTTTCGAATCTCTTTAGATTACTGCACTCACACAAATGGTATCCAATCACAATATTATACAATGTACAATTTACGAGTTGCCAGTAACAAACAACACCTATGGGAGGCCAGTTTAATGATGAGCGTATATATCTTATTAGTTAGGGAGTTGTTACGTATAGCCTCCGGGGTGTGTTTGAGTTTGCTCACATGTCCGGTGAGATTGACCTTTAAATCTCAGAGCCTGGTGATATAACAGTGATTAAGTAATTTACTTTTAATTAATTTTAGGAATTGTTTAGCTTTTGGTATTACTTGGATAATAAAACTTTTAGAGATTAAGTCTACGACACGTAATAGATATTTTAAATACTCTCCGCTGATTAGATGCCGATCTTTATAATATAAATAATTAAACGTTAGTTTTAGCAAAATTCGCAAAGGGCATGAAAATTTTGTTAACGTTATTTCAATTTATCAAAGAGCACGAAGGTTACATATCATGTTTAATTAAGATTTCTGTACGTTAATTTTATATAAATGCCAATTAAATAGTATTATTAATGTAGTTTCAATTATATGTACCTACTATATGTTTAAGCTGGCCGTTTGTTAGTCCTTAACATACAAAAATGTCTATAGGCGGCGGGAACCACTTACCACCAGGTGGGCCGTCAGCTTGTTTGTCATCTAGTTGTATAAAAAAAATGTCCCTCGTGATATCTTCTTACCAATACTACATGATAAATCATTAATAAAGTCAGCATTATCAATGTCTGCTAAAGTAACATGATCTCTTAATGTTTGAAAGCCTTTATCGTAACTTCGAATCCATTAACGTCCCTTACATTCAATTATCGCCCACGATCCACCACCGCGATGCGTTCTGCATAACCAAAAAAAGATATACATTAATATTCAGATTATCCTCAATCATTAATGAGACATGGGAGGCCAGTACAATCCCGGCTACGGGTATTCTCACCCCTTACATTAACCAATTTACACCCCCGATTTAAACCAGTGGGGGGTCATAAATTTTACCGGCCCGACGATCTACTTCCGCTCTGTACCTGGTTTTAAAAACTTGGCTATTTTAGACCGTGACGCTTGGTAATATGGCTTCGTCATAATTGGTGCTGTAAGATGGTAAGGGTAGGTTTCTTGATGCAGTGGTGATAACAGAAGTAGGTTGGAGGTGGTGTTGAATTTATGATTTTTCCAACCAATATGCACGGAGCTTTATTATGTATATTAAAGACCTTATACACGATGCAAGTTTCTTGCCTGTTGAAGCATACAGTTAAATGGAAGCAAGAATAGTTATTTGTTATACAAGAGTGCAAAGTTGCTTTTTAACCGCGTGCTCAATTTCAATGACCGAGCAAGCGAGGGAATCAAAAGAGCACGAGGTGAAAAATCTTTGCACTCGCGTGCAACACGTAACTTTTCATCGACGAGGAAAGGACTAAATGCAAAAAAATAATAATTGCGCATTATTGACAGTTTTAGTCAATTCTGTTGGCGTCAAATAAACATCTACGTCGATAGAATCACTCATTGTAGGTTTTTAGTTTGTTTTCAAATTTCTTATTCTAAAACCATAGGGGTTTTAACAAATATGTCGCTCGCAAAAAGAAAATGGAGCGCGCAAAGCAAATTAAACAAAAAGTACACTAAGAAGGTGCCGAGTCTGAGTTTTTAACAAGTTCAAAAAGGTCGTATGATAAATTCGCCACCATGGAGGTAGAAGTAAAGAGGTTTAATGATGTTTTGAATTCCTCTAGCGGATAAAAACGGCCTTTGCACTCAGATATCGAAGAGCAAAAATACTCTTTCCGAGATGGGGGGATGAAAAAGACTTTTATAGTCTAATGTTTCATATTGATAAGTTATAAATATATTCGACAAATTTAATATACTCACTGAGGTAAATGAGCCAGAAATGCTCAAAGACATATCAAGACCTGCTAACTTGAGACAAATCCAGCGTACCTATAAATATCGTCTACCCAAAATCACAAATGTATATGGTTTTAGAACCTTAGAGTATATGATACCATCTTATGTCAATGATATTCCTGTCGATCTACAGGCATCATAATGTGGAATCACGAAAGTATAAAAATGTACTTAAGAATATTTTTTTTAAAAAACTCGCATCTTGACACTTCATAGTGTTTCTGTGTAAAATTAAGTAACATCTTGATACATAAATGTCTCGCCCTCACAGATAAACCTTTAAAGGATCCCGTGTACGGCTTTAAATTATGTAGGAGTGTATGTCTATAGAATTGTGACCAATAAATTAAAAACAAAATGTGTTGTTGCATAGTCTACTATGCAAGTTATTTCTTACTTCAATTTAATTGTATGCTAATTTAGTTGTAGTAATTTAGTTGTAGGCAAGAAACCTGCATCACCTGAAAGGGGCCATAAGCTAGATTTTTGCTGTATGTGAATATTGTACCTATGATGAAAGGGGCAGTTTTCTCGTCTTATTTAAAACAAAAGACAGCCTAGTGCTTCTGAATCTGATAGTCTCACTGAAATTAAAATTAAGTCTCCCTTTTACTACACTCCACCAAGAAAATAACAGTTTAAAAATGACGCCACCTCGCCAGTTAAAAAAATGTTTAAGTATGTTTGTTATTTTACTAAAAATCCATTGATCAACATTTTTAGGGAAAATAATTTTAAGGAATCACCAAAAACCTTGATCTGATTAACATACAGTTAAGCGGTCAGCAAAATTCGTAGATTTAGAGCGCATTCATAGTTAAATTATTTTTATTAGTTAATAACATTAGTTTGATAAATGTCTCAACATTTAAATACAAGACTTTTTTATATAATTAAGTACGCATAACGTTATTTTGCTAAAGAATCCTAATTAAGTTTCAATAGAAGAAAATTATAAAGTTGGTACAAAATAATGTAAATGAAACACCTAGAATTGATTAAAATAAAAAGCAGGCCTCAAATTTTCAGTGCCATTTTCTTAGAGAAAATTTTACTTTTAAAATTAGTATTCAAAGGTTTTTGGAGATAAATGCGCTACTATGAGTTTAGAGACAAAGTTTATATTATGAAGGTAGTTCGGTTTATTTTATTAAATGCGTGCGCCGTGGAACGAGAGCTAATATTTACTTTGTGAACCTGATTTAAGTGACAAGAAATGGCGTGGTCGGCGAAGCAGTAAGAATTTGATTTTAAATGCGATAGTTTATTGTAAGTGAAAGTCAGATTTGTCGACTAAACACTAGAAAGCTTTTTGTAATTTTATTGATTGTGAAGAAAATAAACACCTTTAGATGAGCATTTTGTGTCGTCAAAAGCAGAAGTTGAAGATTCAACGTTTAACTTCAAAGTACTAAGCGAAAAAAAATGTTTTTGTGATTTATAGTTTATAACTTTTAGACGCATATTTTGGCAAAATTTTCAGGTTGTGCGTAAATGTAAAGGATTTCTTTACAAAACACCATATCGCAAAATACATAATGTTGCATGTTATGCATATCATAATTCTTACTATTTGTTGAAACTTCTTTCGATTATCATAAGCTACTGGTGGACTCGATGCCATTAGGCGTTAGTTGAGAATAAAAAGATAAAATACCCACTCCTACTGGAGAGAGTAGGGTAATTTCGCACGCAGGGTATCTCTGGACAAGGTCTTTCACATCTTGGTATGTACGCTCAATGCCAGGTACTATTTGTATACTTAGAAAAAGATGGAAATATAGTGAGACCACCTATCCTTGTAACATAACAGACCTGCGTTTCACTAATACTATGCATGGGTTCTTTAAAAATCAAGGCAGAAATAGATATTCAACTGTTATTCATCATCTTCATTTGGAGTTACCCATTGTCCCTAGTATATCCAGCATTAGCGATATTGTTACCGCGTAATTTTACTATCGCTTCCGCTCGCAGCTTGTGCCACACAGTAAACAGATCATAACGCCTGTGTACGTGATTCAAAGCAATATAATTTACACGAACTTTTCCATAAAAACAAACGTCAATATGTAACTTTAAACTCTCAGTCATTTGTACAAATAATGAGATATAGTTTATTTTAAAACAACTATTTAATGCTGATTATGTTTTATTTTATTATTTTAAAGGGGGCGTTTAGGGGAAGGGGGATAGGAAAACGGGGTGTAAAGTAGGAGAATCGTTTGAAATGGTCTCGTACTGTGCGGTTTCAGAGAAACTTTCTCCCGCGTACGCTCAGGTTGTGGAATGAGCTCCCTGCAGATGTTTTCTCCAACGAGTACAGTATAAGGTTCTTCAAGAAGGGCTTGAAAAGGTTTTTACAGGGCCGACAACGCGCAAGAGATACCCCTGGTGTTGCAAGCGTCCATAAGCTACGGATACCCCTTAACATCAGGTGGGCCGGATGCTTAAATGCCAGCTTAGTGGTAAAAAAACCACATAGTCTGGTAATATGACTACCACGTTAATTTTACGAAAGTGAGGAATTTGTGAATTAAAGCTATCTTACATTAATATTCAAGCAAGAAAAGTCGTTTAACACTTTAGTACCATGTTATACTGTATTGTCAATATGCCAATATGTTACTATAGAATGGTACTAACGTGTTAGTCGACTTCTGTTGCTGATTGTACATTTTAAAAGATTTTCCTAAGCCAGTTTTAATAAACTTACATCAACTGAAATAGAAGATTGACACGGATTACTTAAATTAAAATGAACTCACTCGTATCTGGCAATAAGTTCCACTATTGCTTACCTGTAACAAAAAACATTAAAAAATAATTAATTTGTGTACACCATTTGCTATTAAAGGCATTGCACCCTTAACGCAATCTCTCCACCATTGATTAATGATTGGCTTAATTAAAAAAATCAATGTGTTTTATATAAATGAAATTTGTAAACCCTGATAGTTGATGAAATTTAAAAAGCGATGAAAAGGGGTTTAAAATAATAATAAGTAGAGGGGTGATATTGTTAAGGGGAGTAGAATTAAAATTGATAAAATAAGATAACGATTTGTTCAGACGTTAGCTATAATGTACACGCGACAACACATTAAGTGTAACAGTTACACTACGAAAGCCCTCTCAAGGACAAACTGTCACGCCTGATGTGCCGTCAACTGTAGATACTAGAAGAAACCCATAGGCTTCTCATAAGTCCTTGGCAAGCTCAGTAGCTAAAGCAGTCATCCGGATTGTAAAGAAGTCATACGGATTTTAAAGCAGTCATCCGTATTGTGAAGAAGTCATACGGATTTTAAAGCAGTCATACGGATTGGAAAGAAGTTATACAGATTATAAAGCAGTCATCTGAATTGTAAAGAAGTCATACGGATTATAAAGCAGTCATCCGAATTGTAAAGAAGTCATACGGATTATAAAGCAGTCATCCGAATTGTAAAGAAGTCATACGGATTATAAAGCAGTCATCCGAATTGTAAAGAAGTCATACGGATTATAAAGCAGTCATACGGATTGTTACGCTCGCGGGTTCGCATCCCGCCCTAGGATAATACATTTTTCTAGTCAAAAATTTTTTAATATCTTTCAAACATCCATAATAACATCCATGCTGATATTATAAATTTAAAAGTAACCCTATCTGTCTGTTAAGTTATCACCTCTAAACCGCTGAGCCAGTTTAGTTAAAATTTGGTATGGAGATAGAATATATCTCAAGAAAGAATACAAGTAACCTTTTGGCGCGGCAACCGGCATCCACATAAAATTAAAACAGTTTTAGTAAAAACTGACAAGACATGCATGCAATAAACACGTTTGTTGACTTATCAGGGTCTTTCTCATGTTACTGTAACACCCTAAGATCTACAAGGTGACGTGCAGTGGTACATTATAAATTTACCGGCACAACTAGTGCCTTGCTTTCGGAGATGACCTTTGATACATAAAAATCATCAATACATTAACTATGTGTTTATAGACTCTTAAGCCTAACGTAGTCGAAGGCCGGTGATTGAATTCGGCTAATTGTCCTAAGTCTAGCAAATGATCTACTACTTACTGAAAAGAGTTTTCATTATTGGTAGGCTTAAGGCTATTTATTATGCGATCGTCTGTTCACGAACTGTTGATTCAACTATCAGCTTTCGACAAATAGATCAGAAAATATAACTGAAAACTTACACACACACTAATATAGAATATTGTATGGAATCATCATCACCAGCCTATATACGTCCCATTGCTGGGCACAGGCCTTCCTACATGGCAGAGACACATGAAGAGTTTGGGCCATAACTTGTATGGGATAAATTATAATTGTATGGAATAATTATACAAACTATATTGTTATTAAAACCTTTAACGTTATCAAAGAGTGGCCCTGGCACAGTCATTAATATGCTTAAAAGGGGACACCAGCTACAAATTGTTTGGTTTTACAAATGATTGTAAATAAAGATTTTTAAGTTCAACTCGCACTTCAGTATAAGCATTATGTCTGGCTTTCAAATCAAGTACAATGATGTTTTTACAATATAAGTATACGTTTATATCGAAGCAATGTTCAAAAGCGTCCATCTCGCAATCAACCGAGGGCAATCCATCCAGATCCCGTCGTGTCAACATTCGGGCCGAGCTGATGCGCAAAGCCCGCCCGTTTTATACAATTATCTAATTACAGCACTCCAAACATGGTGGACAAACATGGCGCCGGCGCCCGTCACGGATTACGATGTTTGTGTAATTTGTTGAAGTTCAACTAAGATTCTGTCTTGTATGGTGTGAACAACGGAATTATAATGCAAATTTCGCCCCTGTTATGAATTTCGACGTGTGATGTTCGGCTGTAATCAAGTTTTGGGTAAGGCAAACGTTAGCTAAGAGTTGTTCGTGTCTAGACTTCTTAGTGCGGTGTTTCAAATGTGTGGAAGTTAAATTCTAACCAACAGGTAAATAGTACAGGTAACAGTTCAAATTCGTCGTGATGAACAACCGTATCAATGAAGGCAAGACTTTTCAATTAAAAATACTTCCTTTAGCAAGCTTAGCCTCTGCACCGTCTTAGAGATGCATTTTTGGTAAAATATCAAAACTATTCAGGACTGACGGCCGTTGGGGCGGAAAGGTCCTCGAGTGGCGGCCGCGTACCGGGAGACGCAGCGTTGGTAGGCCCCCCACAAGGTGGACCGACGATCTGGTGAGGGTCGCGGGAAGACAATGGATGCGGGCAGCGCAGGACCGATCGGTTTGGAGATCCCCGGGGGAGGCTTATGCCCAGCAGTGGGCGTCTCTCGGCTGAAATGATGATGACGATGATCAAAACTATTAGACCTCATAGAAGATCTGCTTTCACAAAGAGCGGAACCTTAAGTTTCGATAACTGCTCGACGAATGCGTAAAAAAGGCGTAGTAGATCTCATAATATATTTAATAATAAGTTTTGGAGAAAACTGAATCTCGGCCATAACTCTAATTCCAGGTGTAGTAGACAATGCTGCTCACTCTATCAAACCAGCCAAATAAATATCGTAAACTAACAAAATACGTAGTAGGTACATCTTACTCAGATACTAATAGATTGTTCGTTTTGCCCGGTAAAATTTCTAGGTAATAATTGTTTTGTTTATCCAAATTAATTATTTATCTCCTTCAACAATCTGTCATCATACATCTCGGCACATCTGGGCCACTGACGGAGTAATAACTGAAACAATTGATGACCCACAAACCTTAAAAGAAATGAGACATCCTCGGGAAATATGATGTAAATTTTGTACAGCGTCATCCAAAAATACCACAGTATTTTGACTAAGTTCTTAGAATTTATCACACGTTTTTTTTTCAGAGGCTCAGGTTCTGATAAGGATTGAAACCATTAAGTCCCCATGTCAAATATTAATCACATTATAAATTGCCTTAAGAGTTGTAAAGCGTAGTGGTAATATTCCAGACATCTTTACGAAGATTTGTGACCAAGTCACACTTCATTTTGTAGTGTAACGTTAGCTAGTAAGTTCACAGTACTTTTGGAAACAGTTTTGTTAGAACTGTTCTTGAGAGTTATCTGCTTTGATGAAATTTTGGGGCGTATTTCTAATCTTCACTATAGATTATTAAAAATCTACTTAAATTTTATGGGGCTGAACGTAAAAGGTTAGAATAAACCCCATAAAATTTTATGAATGTGAATTGCGGTGAAGTGAAATGTAAATTGAGGTGTCTTATACAAAATCTTCTGCAGTCGCAGCACATCGCTCATACCAATTTAACTATGGATCGACCTTATTCAGACTTAATAAAAGTGATTTTTGTAGTGCATCTGTTCTTTGCACACCGAGCAAAGGTGTAGGCCATATTATGCCATAAACCACGTTCGCTTCCCCTTCATTTCGCATACGCGTCTTCGTAAACAGGCGCGATTAAATATGATAGAGTGTGAAGTTTCAAAGTGCCTTATTCTGTATGTTACATTCGTCGAACCGACACAGGTGGGTTCGTGCAAAACCATTAGTTATACAATACATCTCCAATGAAAAGGGGCTGTACTATATCCTCCGTAAGGGATGAGCTAATTGTATAATATTACCATTTAAAGAATATATGAAGGGTATACTCGTATATATGTTGATTATATTCGCTTTATATTCATGGGGTGTGTCGGTAGTTAGTGAATTCGGAGCAATGTTCTGTTCATGTTAAATGTTTGATTTTGTAACTTATCTTATGATGGAACATGGGATCGATGTCGTCCAATATCAAGCTGATAGTTTTATTTCCAGTATACATGTTTTAAATTTTATAAGTAAGTAAGTATTGGACTACAATTCTTCTTGGCATTAAGTGTCGGATTACTCAGAATATGCTAATAAGTAATAAGGAGATCTTAGTTGTGGCGTTCACAGAACTCATCTATAGGTTGAAATTTTACTCCTAGCTGTGTGAATGTTCAGATGATTTGTAGTAAAGACGAACCAGAATAACTATTCCATAACCAGAGGCAATTTTCCAACCAACATTGAATAATGCCGAATGTTAAGGAATAGGTTGATACAAAATCATAAAAATAAGTTTGGGCTCTACTTTTAGAAGGCCCGAGCAACTGTAAAGCAACAATCATCATACAATTTGAAACCAATAGAGCCCGACATAAAAATCTAAAAACGGTGTATTCATACAATTAATTTAGAAAAAGAAAACAAATTAAGTTTACGTTCGGATATTTGCCCAAGGGGGCGATTAGTTCAATGAATCATCAACTTGCCCACCCCTACCTACTATTATGCACAGTACAATATTAGAGACCCAAGCTCAATGATGTAGAGGTAAAAGCAAATGATTTATTATTATTTTCAAGAGTTTCAGTCGTAAAAATAACGGCAATCATATAAATTTTCTCAACTGGAAAAGTTTTATTACTATTTGTAGCAAGACATGAGCAAACAACTGAAGCAATGAATTTCAACTGTTCAAGAATCTTTTAGGGACATTATTTTTCTTTCGTTACATGTGATTCTGTATAAGAATTGACTAAAGTAGTTTTGATGAGCAGATTTACAGCTAATTTTATATTTGTTGAATCTATTATGATTATTTGTTCTTTATAAATATTGTTAGTGATTGATGGAACAGGTGTCCCTGGCACGTTAAGATTAAGACAGCAAAAAATATCTTGAATTTGCTAAGAAGTTCTGATAAACTGTGACCGTTAGAGAAAGTTCAGAGTGAATATAAAAATGATATGATTGACCTGAACGATAAGGATGGATAGATGGATGTGGCTGGAACACGGTGGCTAAACTCTATCATGTACCTGGAGACGAAGGATGTTCGTCGTGAACCAAGAGCATCCTACCCCGCCTTGCTGAAAGAATCCGTTAAGGACTGTAGCGGCGCCCTAGTGGACAGTTTAGTTTCCCAGTTCAAGCTAACAGATATGGTGTGAGGTGATTTGATTAAATTATGCCCGTGATTAAATTATGCACTGGCTTTACTAAGTGGTTGGCCCGTATGTAGGGTCACCTGGGTCGGTACAGTTCACTGTTTTTTTTAATTTATTTTATTTTATACAAAGCACGGCAATTGACCCAACACCACCTGATGTGTAGCGGTAAGGAGAGTCCATATGCGAAGACAGCTAGTGCAGAATAGACATTGCACTAGCTGCCTCCACCTTGCCGGCCCAAAAGGTGCTTTTTCATGCCTGTCTTGAAGGACCCCATGTTATAGGAAGGAGGGAACACATGTGCTGGCAAAGAATTCCAAGTTCTGGAAGTACGACAAAGAAACGAGGAACTAAATTTCTTTGTGCGCGATGTTGAGGTGGACACAATAAATGGAATGTATTTCGGACATTGTATTTCGGTTCTGTACTTCGGTGGACACTGTATTTCGGATTGAAGGGAAAGATAGCCAATGTAATACTGGGCATGGACGTCATTTCATCTTAGGCCTCAGCATGACAACGCGCCTGCAATATCAAGTGGTTTTTTCTTGTTATTGCAGGTGTCTATAGCGGCGGTAACCGCTTACCACCAGGTGCGCCATCAGCTTATTTGTCGTCAATATCAATAATTGAAAATATGAATATTACCAAAAAACAGAGCACCAATATTATCAATATTCATCGTCTCGCGCATCAATTAAAATTACTTCCAAACCAAAAGCCAGATGTACATGTTTGACAGTCAGTTAATCACTCTAATGAACGTATCACCCTTGATAAAGGGTCACACACTATTGAAAGGGCGATAGGGTGTGATGCGACAAGTGGAGCAAAACGCCTGGAGATTACAATAATTCGATCATCGACTAATAGCAATCGACTCGGTGCTTTGGGCATTAGTTGCCTGAACTATCTGTCGGCTTTAATCGAATTGTTATGTTCAGTTCTTGAGACGCTCACGTTTACTGGCACACAAATGGTTAACTACTGTATTTAATACATTGAATTCCTTTTAAAATGACGTAAGTCTCGTCCAGTGGCCATTACTTTTATCTATAGAAAAAGGAGTAGATCAAAAGGCCTACTGCTACTGTTGTATATTTATTTAGTTTGTATTTTCTAATACACAATATTATCTAATATCCATGACACTTAATTATATTAAATTTATACTAGATACTGTTATCTAGTTTAATTTGTATAGGTGTAAGTGTAAGAATATTATTTATTTATTATTTATTATTTATTAATTAACTATGCTAATTACTTACAGAAAAACATTAAAGAAACAAAAGAAATCAGAGACGCCTAGCCATTCAATGGTCTCAATACAGCCATTTTCCTATTAACAGTTAAACTGATAATAAAAAGATTCTATAGAAATATTAATTTAAACGTACAAGCTCCGCCAATTGAATAATACTTGTAATTAAGCCTAAAATAAGAGGATTTACTCTTTTTTAAAAAAAGCTTTAGAAAATGGTAAATTGAAACAATGAAAGACTAAATTTACATTTTAATAATTACTTCTTATCAATGGTAGTTAAAATATAAAATTTTCGGTTAGCAACTCAACCATTATCGATTTGAATATTACAGATTCTATTAATTAGACTTGATAAGTTGGGTATATTATTATTTCACAGTAAACCTTTTTGATTAAACAATAAAAATGAGTGTACTAGTGAATACCTAAATTTTTAATTACATGTCTAGGTACATAACATTAGACGATGGATTGAATGTTTATAAATAATGATAGCGTCATTATATTTGTCTTGATCTGAAGCTCTTGTCTTCCAAATATTTATGTCGCTTTCAATTTGTTACATATTTGAAAGGTCGCTCTCTTTCATAAAGTCTCCATTAAATTCTTTAATGTCCACGAGTCAAAAAAGTTCAACTCTTCTGTTAAGCGCGTTCAAAAATTGCCTGTTTTATTCCACAGATCTCAATAGCACACATCATACCGTTCTCTCATCAAGACACTTTCACACACACTATCTGTCTCGGCTATCATACTGAGCAATTACACTGAAACATTACACCCAGCGTTTAGTTTGCTGACAGTGAACAGATTGTGGACCTCACGACGGCTCGTCACGAGCGCTGGCAATATCTTGAGGTGAAGCGCAACTACGAACGCTGGGAACTTAAGAGAAAATACTGAAAACAAAATAAAAATAAACAAGGATGACTATATTGATGAAGACAAGAATAAAGTTCGTTGAATTAGGTACTTAAGTAGGTTTATTAATGCTTAGTAAGCCATCGATGTAGGCACATTTTGAAACATTTAAAAAGTTAGCAATGAATACTACTCTGAGGAAATTTCATAAGATGGTGCAGGTGTTTATTACTGTATTTGAACAATCAGCGTCTAATCTAAACATTGCTAAATTAAACTGAATGAACATAAAGTTAAACAGATGTTACATTACAAAATGGATGTATAATAAAATTTGTTTTTTTCTTATTTTCAAGGAATTCATCCGAAGACTCTCAATACAAAAAAGTTCAATGAATTTCTTCACAGTTCCAAGAAGTATGTCGCTTGAATTCACTGCTATAACGTCATCTTTATGTCGTTTGAACAGTAAAGTTACTGTTTAAAAACATATAACTCATACATACGGAGGGCGACAGTATCCATTTTGTGTAATGATATGTAGTTATTTTGTTTCCATGTAAAAATATTGCGTCACGTCTATGTTAAAGTATGTTTCATGATTAATATATTTACCATCATTTGTACTTAACATTACTAAGTATTATTAATTTGGTCTTGCTCGTTTTACTTAATTAGATTCATACAACACATTAAAATAAGCTGTTTATTTCATTGTTATTGCTTCACAATCAGCTATTTCGTTGGTTATGCTAGTTACTATCTTTTGCGCAGTACTTCTCAGGCTAGTTATTGTGCCGTGTATGTACTATCTGTGTGTGTAATGTGTCCTATATTAAGTTGTCAAATGAGTAGGTACTTAGTTTTTAAACACAGCGTAGTAGTGCTCTCAAAAGAAAAATTCAGGCTACCACGGAAGATCAGCGTCGGTTTTCTATGACAACCGACACATGCTGAGTGGCTGTCCTTTTAGTGTCACAATTATGTATTTCTTTTAGTATCTTTTCTTTTCAGTAGCAGTTTTAAGATTTCTATTGTTACTTTGTGTGTCACAATGTAAATACTTTCTTTCGTTCTTTAGACCTCAAATTACACCACGCCTACAGAACTTCAAATCTCAGTAATTCTTCTTCATCATCACCAGAAGTCCAATTGCTGGACTCAGGCTTCCTACATGGGGAAAACACATTAAGAGTTTAGGTCATAAAACTACCACGCTGGTCCAATGCGGATTTGCGGGTTCGTGGGATAAATCGGTTGCAGTAACAACAGGGACCAACAGCTTCATATGCCTTCTGAAGTACGGAAGATGAGAATTACAAATTTTGATTGAGCCATCAGGGATCGACCATGGCGAAAGTTGTTTTTCGTAAGCACCTAAAATCACTATGCTACCGAGCTCCTCGGCAACTACAAGTTGCTTAGTTTCATTTAAGTTTACCAATCTCATCCCAAGTCCGAACGGTACTAAGTCGAGGTCACCGTCGAACGAGGCTGGAGGTTACCGATCGTTGCTCAGATTACGTGGATACAAGCTCACCCCTCATTGTCTAAGATGCTGCAAGTACTGTTATTGTCTTCACTTCTACCAATCTTTATTTAATGTTTACTTTCTAATTTATTCTCATCATATTTTGCAGTTTCATTTTTGTTGTTGATTTTTTTTATTGACGATGTAATGAGCTTATACGGTGGTTGGTGGCTTCACCTGCATGGATGTCGGCTAACGTGGCAAAATGTAGCGTATGTCTCAAGATGTATAATCTATATCAATGTCAAATTTCATCAAATATGTTTAAGGAGCTATATCAAAATCTTATTTCGGCCGCAACAGATAGCGATAGAGATATGTCTGACTCAGCGGGAGGAAAAAACAAAATAGCGATCACCCGCGAAAATATACAAATTATTTTATAACAAAATAACTATAAGGATTAAAAAAAAACCGCTGATACACGATTGTGAATATTAATTATATCTACCATTTAAAGAGATTTCCTTTTAAATATATATTATCGTTTACCAATAATCTTTAGTTGTCTTATTTGTAAGAGGTCTTTTCGGAAATAAAATGTATCGAGACAAAATCCCTTAATCGTGATTTGGCTACACGTGTCTAGATAAAGGTCTGATGTAATTTATATCTGAATTTTGTTTTAATGTATAGCTCACCTTGTAGTAGTGAAAACGTAGCAGACAGACAGACTTTACAATATCAGCAGAGATGTAAAAGATTTAATGAGCTTTGTTAAAAACTATCATATCTTTAATATCGGTATGAATGTTGATACAACATACGGCGATTTGAAGCGCCAAGACTAAGTTGCCCACCCGAAATTCCTAATCAAGAGAAAACATATCATGTAGGTATAGCATAGGACACAACTCCTGCTCTAAGCACAGCGGGTCCTCGATGAGCTCTGGCAACCTTACTGTAGGAACACAATATTACATCTGCGGGGGGAGGGGGGGGGGGTGTCCTCTTTACAGGCCCTTCCCCCCTTTTATACCCCGCGACGTACTCCGAGGTGGGACTGATATACGGTCGGGCCGCCCCATCGACACTACGGCGAAATGTCTCCGGGCCATCCCGAGTTGTTGATGGAAAGCGGCTAGGTGGTGCGTCGCTGAGGAGTTTAGTGGGTGAGAGCCCCACAACCCCCCCCTTCCTCCCCCCGGGGGTAGGGGGGTCGGGTGGTTGAGCTTCTCCTCAGCGAAAAAAAAAAGAAAAAGGAACACAATATTGCAAATTAGTGCAAATCCCGGAAAACATCTTGACCAATCTATATAACTAAAAATTAACTCCTGTTTCTTTTGGTCACGCCATAACATGGATTTGAATTATCTTTTTTTTCAAGTTTTCTAATACTTTGTAGAAGGTTCTTACGGGAAGAAAAACTAAGACAATTGCGCAGAAAATTTGATAAATTCAGGAAACTTAACGACTATTTTAAGTTAACTTCACGCGTTTGATGAACATGAATTCAGCAGACAGTTTTTTTAAACATAATATCATGCCATTTGGGCTAGGGCGGAATGAAATTCGCTGGGATAGCTAGTTTTATATAAAAAAGTGCGCAGTATAAGGTTTGTACCAAATATTGCCACTGCGCATGTTTATTTATTTAGGAACTTGTATATAGTTACATTCTCTGTGAATGGCAAATATCACTATAACATATCTTTCTCATCTCAAGTCTGACGTCATCAATTATCTGCATAATTTATTAATCCGTCTTGTTTAGACATTCATTATCAATAATTTACTGTGAGCACTAACATGACTATAAAAAGTAGTATAATACGATAAGTTTTCTGAACATTTTATCATTATTTACTTTATGAACATAAAGTTTTATTCTCCAACACCGAAGCCATAAAAAGCATTATCGCTGTCCTGCCCGTTAAAACCGATAATAACAATGATCCTTCTTTTGATTGCCAAGGGCACTGGCCATAGGTCGGGTTTCATTTCTGATTAGGACTCTGTCACATTAACTTCGAGCGCAGGTCCGAGCGCCGTCACTAAATTACCAGACGGGCTTACTTCGACAGAGTTGTAAAAGCAGTTAAATAGTGGAAGGACCCATGGGATCGACCTATGTTATCTTTACGAGTGTTCGAGTTAGATTAGTTTTTGTTCCTCTTGCTTATTATTGGAAATATGGAGCTTGTTAAGAGATATTGTACCCGAGATACAGTTATATGGCAGCGATATACCGGCTTGTTTACTTAACGCACGGACTTCCTATTGTTTCGTTTACAGAATCCTTTGTAGCTTGCACTTAATCAATTGTTAATTAATCACGGAACATTGTTAAGGGAGTAGATTATTAATACCAGTGAACGATCATTAAAATATTACAACACTAAAGATAAGACTACAATAATAAGTAGTATAACAAAGTAATAAAACACTATAATGTAATATTATTATGGTAAGCTGGATCCAAGTAATACTATAAACATGTTTCCCGCAAGATCTTTGTGCACGGGACCATAGGAATTTCAAAGGATTTACAACTTCCAGTACCAATAAATAGCATAATAATTTAGCTTCCATCAAACGGGAACGCAAAGCAAACAGTTCGGGCCCTCTCGTGGCATTAACAATGCTCCCCTATTCGATTAAAGAGGAGGAAATAAAAGTCCCCCATCTCTATTTCATAATTTGCATCGCAGACGCAAATAAATTTAAAATATTGCCGTGAAACCTTAATTTTTCCCTTTCTGATGTTCCGATCCATCTTGGGCGACGTTTTAACTACACCTTGTGGAACGGTATGCGGGTTTCCCCAAATAAAAACGTATTTATATTTTTTAAATTACATGCTAGATAAAATGGCGATCTTTGAAAAGGAGAAAGTGATGAATGTTGCCATAAAGATAAGAAGGAATATCTTTTGTACTTGAAATATTTTACTAAATTTAATTCGCTACAACATGTAGTTGTGATCGATGAAAGGTCCGTACTTAGTTGTTTTGTTATTTAAATAGTGTCATCTAGTGAATTATATTATGTGCGTATACTGAATGTTATTGTATTTTTTATGTATTTCACTTTAAAGGTGCAAAGAACATCAAGTGTAAAAGTTGAAATGAAATGAAAATATCTTTATTCAATTAGGCCCCCCAAGAGGCACTTTTGATTCGTCAAAAAAGCCTTATGTCTATCAGATAAACTTCAATATAAAATCACGTTGCACTACGAAAGCCGCCTCTATTACGAATGGAGTAAGGGCGGTGCCAAGGACGAGCTGTCGAGCTTGATGTGATGTCGACTGTACTACAATTTATATTAGCTGTAAAATTATCATCATCAGTAATTAGTAACTACCGATATTGATATTATCAACATTTGTACTATCAATATTAATAACTATTCCAATTCCAATTAATTTAATTAATATTAGGTATATAATATAGAAATAGGCAACAAACATCTCTCTGAAATTCAATGTTGAAATGAAATTGACATATGAAATGAAACATTAATGTGTTGAGAAAAACCAATGAGGTATTGAAAGACATAATAAATCCTCACAAAATTGTTCTTAACGTACACATTTGTCAAAATCATTTTATCAAATATATTATGATAGTATACAAAGAATATGTAGATAGTACCAACGACATAAAGGTTACAAAGATTTCTGCTGCTCGAAAATGCGATCTTGCAGCGTGGTTAATGCTGGAGAAATTGTCATGTGTGCCTTTGATTGTCGTCTGTGCTGAATAAGGGGTGGCGTAATAAAATTTAAAATCGAAAATCAAATAAAATTGCAAATGCAAAACGCGTACGAGCCAAGATCTTGGATCGTTTACGGGGCTCGCGATTTTGAATGACAAATACGTTACGATGTTTTATTGCTATCCGTTTTATTTGCCCTCGCTGAAGGAGTGGGTAACTAAAGACGGCCGTAAAATTTTATTTGTTGTTCATGGGGCAATCTCAGATGAGATGAAGCAGTTGAACTCTTGATAGTTACTTCAATGGCCAAAGTAGTGTGTGTTGCAATGTTGTATACTAATAGTATCTTAAAACTACGCTTAGCATTTCAATTTAATACTCGTAGTTCTATAATTCAAATCTAATTGCTAACAGCTTAGCAAATGTTATTGATACCTTTCTATATCTATCAGCAAATGTTATTAAATAGAAAACATTATACTTTGAGTGTTCCATTTAAGTTGTGAAAGTTCGACATATGTTAGTGGAGGTATTTTTATCGAATTCCCCTGGGCTCTTGTTTACCGATCTTTTACACGAGACAGCTTTCATGTAGTTCTAACTTTAAAGTATCAAAACCAGACGTTTATCTCGGTGAAATTCCCGACAGTTTCGTATCCACGTCTTTGTCTAGATATGTATCTAGCCAACTTTTAGTGTCTCTGGAAGTCCAATCGCGCTGATTCAACATTACCTGATATAAAAAAAGAACTTCGCTTTTATGAGCATTCGAAAACTCCAGTCTCAGTTCTTCCCCTATTAGGTTCAGACAATTGGGTGCAGAATATCTGATTTCCTTTGTTATCTTACTATTTTTATATCAGAACGCTAGCTTTGTTTTTGTCTTCATTATAATCTTAATTGAAAGCTTTGCCTGTGTAATTAAAATATTCAGTAAAAATAACACTGAAATTTTAATTCAAAACTCTTCATCAGTATTGCGTTATTTATCTGACAATGAATCTTCAATTTTATTAATAGGTTTTACTTACTCAAAGAACATTCACGATCATTAATTTTAATGTGATAAACTTGTGATAATAGAACTTTGTTCGCGAGTTCGAAGTTCATATTTCGGATTGGAATAACAAAATTTCGTTGAATTTATCGACTGTAATAATACTGTTCAATGAGCTACCAATATTCAAATGCTAAGATAACATTGCTTAATATTTCAATTTAGATGGAAAGAGTGGAGCTATTATGGAAGCTGCCGGCCGCTGGTCGTGATCGTATCACGAGCCACCGTGGGCTACTGGTGGGATGCCTACTGATACACAGACTTCAGGGTGCAGTGGAGCAGCTTGTGGCTAGAATATATTATAAAATTTATTATATGAAGCCAGCGATTTTGTTATTCTATCTATCTATACTATCTGTAATTGCTGCAGCAGCGTAAGGTAGCCTTTCTGATCCTTTAGCTATTGCTTCTACAAATTGTTTGTTAATTACACCATAATTTTTACCATCCAATACTTTATTAAAAGTCATTAAATTCATTCTTATTCTTTCTATCTTGTCGTAGTTATTTCAAAAATATTTTTTCTCAATCTTTACTTCTTTCTGTTATTCTTCAGAAACTTAATAATTTTACATTTGTTTTGGTATATAATGCTCTCTACTGGCCTTCTGTCCAGGTAGCCAGAATAGAGAACCTTTCCTGCAAGCTAGTCAATCAATAGCGGCTGCAATTATGTTAATGTGCCGCCTTCGGCCGCAGTCCAGCTCAATTGAAAATGTAAACGACTCAGCTGACCCTCACGAGGCTATGATAGCCTGGTACTTGCGATTAAGTTGTGCTTGCGATGTTGTAAGCTAAAACTTATGTTTAACGTAAAAATTTAAGAATAATGTGTTTGTTTTGATATGATTAGACTTCAGCATTATTAATCTGTAAAGCGGCGTTCTGCCTCTGGAGGTCTATGACAATTGAAAAATCAATTTATCTGGAATCTGATGCTTGGTGGCTTAAGATTATGTTAAGATTAAGCAGAATCACAAAAAAAGAGAACTGAAACTTTGTATGGAGCTTTGATACAGTCGACAGCACATCAAGCGTAACAGTTCGACCTTGAGACCGCCCTTACTGCGTTCATAATAGAGGCGGCTTTCGTGTACAACTGTTACACTTGATGTGCTGTCGTGTGTACAACTGTGAAAGTATTTTACAACTAATAAACGCAAAACATTTTAAACGAACTATATTACTAGAGAACGCCAACAACGTTTATTCAACTTCTATAGCTAGGGTTCATTCAGACGCCGAACATCAACCGTAACGCGCCAGTTGGAAATGACCTCACAACAGTTTAAGGTGACTAACCACAAATGACTTCCATAATAATAATATTTATTTATTTTATGAACAAGAATCAAGTTTTACGTCATATATTAGATACATCTTTAATTCCATTTTACAGTAAATATCTTTCACAAAGGGGTTTCGCTTGTTTTGGCTAAGAACTATCAATGAAATAAATCCTATAAAACAATCGTGGCATGAACATCTTTGGATGAAAAACATTCATAACCTTTTTTGTCTTCTCCTTTGACAAAATGCTGCGTTTCTTAATCTACAGTCGGACTGGTTATTGCAGATTTACTTGGATATAAACGGTTCGCATGCGAGCGCCGATGGCTTACTGCAAAAGCATTAAATGGGTTTCCTAGAAAAAATCTAATTACAGCTAAAATTAAAAAGTACGGTCAGCGGCAGCGTTCGTCCGACAGCTCCGTAATTAAACCTCTCACGTCTTTGTTACTGCCTACGTTTTAGTTTTGGGGAGCTGGTTTTATGTGAGAGAACTGTACAATAAATATGAAAATAGGGCAGCGGAATTCATAACGAATAAATATTATTTGTATTAGAAAATTTACGAAAAAATTTCCAAGACCTCTTGGAGAGATTTAGAGTGGTTATAATATGGGTATACTCATACATTACTTCCAAGGCATGCTAACCTTGCGCTGATTCTGTACCATTAAATTGTCTGTGGGATGCTCAATTCTTTAGAAACTTACAGCTGGTATAGGGTGTTCCGGCTCATAGGAATAGTCTCAATGAGATGGTATTAGATAGATGATTAAAGAGGTTTTTTTTATTTTGTCAGCCTATGTACTAAAATATTCTGTGTTTTACTCTTAATTGCACTTTGAAAATTACAAAAACACAATTCATAGCATTAGTTAGCAAAGGTGGACTTATCTCTATAAGAGATCTCTTCCAGGCAACACATAAATGTGTTAGACATGCTAGTGAAATGTAGGCAACACGAAGTGCATTTAAGACATAATAGCGGGAACTTAAATCTCAATTGTAAAATAATTTAAAAATACAGGGTGGCGCAATAGAACGTGCATATTGCATCATCTTTTTTCGCGGGGTAGAAAGTGCGCGGGCGGGGGGAGCCTGCATCGTTGGGTAGGCGGGTTCATGGAGTTTTAGTCACTATGAGTCACTTCGACGGGAAGCGTCGCGCAATTTGCGTGCGCGCATTTTACGAGAACTCTCGTTCATACATCGTTACTAGGCGTTTATATTGTTCTGAATATGGACTACGGCAAATTAGTGAAGCTCCGAGTGCTAATGTAATTAAAATATGGTTACAGCGTTTTGAAGAGACTGGTTCAACGTTTAAACCACAAGCAAAAGGTCGTCCAAGAACATCTAGGACCGACGACAATATTGAGAGAGTTATGCAGTCTGTACGAGGAGATCCACAAATGTCTACTCGCAAGAGATCGTCTGTCTTACACTTATCGCGACGAAGTTTGCAACGAATTTTAAAATTGGATCTTAAACTGCATCCTTACAAGCTGCAGTTAACACAAGAATTGAAAGAGTCTGACTTCGGAGCAAGGCTCGCATTTGCTAATGAAATGCTTAATCGATTTTCCCATTTTGACAATATCCTTTTCTCAGATGAGGCCCACTTCCATATCAATGGGTTCGTAAACCGTCAAAATTGTCGTTACTGGAACAGTGAGAATCCCAAACTCAAGCACCAGAAACCACTGCATAGTCCTAAAGTGACAGTATGGGCAGCAATCTCTGGTAGAGGAATAATTGGACCGTTTTTCTTTGAAAATGCGCGGGGGCAAAACGTCACTGTTAATACCGAACGCTATGTTGCGATGTTGGAAGATTTTTTGGCTCCAGAGCTTGAAAATTCAAGAACAGTGAATTCTAGGACTTGGTTTCAACAAGACGGAGCTACCTGTCACACATCAAATGACTCCATGGCGGTTGTGAAACAGATGTTCCCTGGCAGACTGATTTCTAAAAGAGGTGATATCCCATGGCCCCCACGTAGTCCAGACGTGACGCCTCCTGACTTTTTTTTGTGGGGATACCTCAAGAACAAAGTCTACAGCAATAATCCGAAAAACATCGATGAGCTCAAGGAGAATATCCGTGGTGAAATGGCAGCAATTACACCAGCTTTACTGAAGAAAGTTTTCAATAACTTCCGGTTGCGATTAGAGGAGTGTCGTCGTAGAGAGGGTCATCATTTAGACGATGTTATTTTTAAAAAATAAACTTCAGTTATTGTTTAATAATACCTCAGTTTTATTTTAACTATACCTTTTGTATTTATTTTTTAATCAATATTTTAAATATGCACGTTCTATTGCGCCACTCTGTATATTCCTAACAACCTATTATTACAAAATAACAATATCACTAACTTAGCAATATATATATGAAATAGATATGTATATATGAGAGATATATATATATGAAACTTGCAATGATTATGATGTGATCAATGACAAATAGTGATTTAAATTCCTTTTAAATGACTCAATTGAAGGACTATTTTGGATAGGAATCGGCAGACTGTTTCCAGCGCGAAAACTAAAGGAGCGTAGGCGAAAGGTGGTGTTACACTTAGAGAGCTCCAGCATCTTAGTTATACATTAATATTCTTTCTCAAATAAAGGCTTAGAGTAACATCCTTAAGAAGATTTTATTATGAATGTTTATAAATTGGTAAGCTTCATCATCATGATCATCATCACCAGCCTTATATCCTTCCCACTGCTGGGCACAGGCTTTCCTACATGGGCGAAACACATGAGGAGTTTGGGCCATAACACCACCACGCTGGCCCAATGCGGGTTGATGGGTTAAAGTGGTTGTAGGAACAACAAAACCAACGGCTTAAGGTGCCTTCCAAAGCACGGAGGAGCTCGAGATAACAAACTTTGATTGACCCATCCCAGGATCGACCATGGCGAAAGTTGCTTTGTTTTTCGTATCGAAACCAAAGCCCTCAAACCAATACTCCACCGAGCTCCTCATAGTATACCATATAGTATTTTGCTATGATAATATCTAAATGTATAGGTGCGATATTATTCAAAGTCTATGGCTGCTCAAAGCTGAACTAATTAGCGCTCAGCATCTATTTATGTTTGCTTAATATGTTTACTGGTTTATTAAAGACTTTCTGGCCGCCCCTAGTGCTACTTTACTCATTGGAGAAATACTTTTTCCTAGATTATAGATTCCAACTTGAAATACACGTAAATAAGTATAAAATACTTTTTTCTTGACGATTTAGAAGAATCGTTAAGAAAAAAGTATTTTATACTTAAAGTCCTGTATCGTTTTTGAAACAGAATATATTTCTGTTTCAAAAACTGTTCGAAAGAAGAGAAAGAAAAAGAGAGAGAGAGAGATGTCTCGATAGACAAGTGTAAGTGTACTACTACAGAAAAAAAAAGTTTGCAAACGAGTCAGTCTACCCTCACAAATACTATGACAGCCTGGTACTTACGATCCAGTCTAAACGTAGAAGTGCGTAATGACAAATTATTATAATAATTACAAAATTAAAAATTTTAAGTAACCCCCGGCGCCTTTAATCATCTATCTAACACCATCTCATCAAGACTATTCATAAGAGCCCAAACACGCTATATCTGCTGTAAGTTTCTAAAGAATTAACAATTTCGCAGACTTTTTGATGATATAGGGTCAGCTCAAAGTAAGTATGTCATGGGAATGTCACCAAAGTAACAGTACACCAAATTTGAAATCAATCGGATCTGTAAAAGTTAGTAAAATCCTATTATCATGTAGAAAATGAGCTGATAGTCATCAAACGCCTGAACTGATATTCATAAATTATAGCTAAGAACCATCGTAGTAACATCAGCTTTCAAACAAAAAAAAAACAATCAAAATCGGTCCATTCGTTTAGGTGCCACGATGCCACAGACAGACACACAGATACACAGATACACAGACAGACACGTCAAACTTATAACACCCCTCTTTTTCGTTAGGGGTTAAAAATAGGTATTAATTAATTTTATTTTATAACAATAGCCATCCTTATATCGAATCTTAATGCCATTTTATCGGTCGATAGAGGCATAGTAATATTATGAACAATTTAGAGGCAGTATATTATGAACAGTGTAAATTTGTTCGCGTTTATACGCGGTAGAGATGCAAATTACGACACGTTGCAGTTTTATACGCACTTTTTCAAGATTATTAAATTATTCCGATAGAATCTGATTGAGCTTTACACAAAAACGGTTCACAATTCTAGTTTGTGCTATCCACGACATCACTGGATTGCTTAGATAAACATGAATAATCATCATCATCATCATCGGAAGCCTATATATGTCCCAGTGCTGAGCACAGCCAGCTAACTTTTGTGCCATAATACATAAAAATATACTCTATGCATAACGCTGGCTTAATGTTGGTGGGTCAAAGCTGTAGCAAAACAACCGTGACCAACGGCTTAACGTGCCTTCCGAAGCACGATCGAGATTACAATTATTGACCGATCCCGGGATCGTCCATGGCGAAAGTTGCTTTGTTTTATTAATCGAAACCAGAAAGTTCCTTATAATAATATGGTTGCATAAATGTTCCCTCAAAATCACAGTAAAGATTTAACTAAACTTTCTTTTTAATAGAAAATATGACTGCAAATAACTCAATCCAACCGAAAATTGAATATTGCCTCACAAATTCGATAGCACGGGACAATCAAATATCGAACAATGCAAACATACGGCAAAACGGGTAAGCTCGAATTATCTCATTTTCCACACAATGCCGGTTATCAAATTAACAATTGACAGCGGCCGCGTCACATGCAACCAACGAACGAGTGAATGAACGATAGAATCACAAAGGATTCATTTGGGCACTAATAAATGTAGGTATGTGGTGTCATCGGATCTCTCCTCGCACCCCGGGCCGCATTCCAAGAAGTTTCGTACTCGAAATCGAAATACGAATTTTAATCAGCGATCGAGTCTCTTCACGTTTTTCTGGGCGCGTTTACGTTACGTTCCCGCTTTTTTCTACGGAATTTGTCATAGAAGCGGTCGCTGAACGGAACGTGCAAGATTATATTCAGTCTGTGCCCGTGGAATAAGCATGCGGGGAACACAAAGGTCTGGAATCGTAGAATCTGCCCAAAGCAGGGATTTTGCAGAAAACACTAAGGACCGTGGATTAGCCTTTTAATTAGAATTTTTCTCTACACTAAAAGAATACGCACATGCAAATTATGTCTATATAAGAGGAACTGTGTTAATTATGTCGAATGACGAATTACGTTAATTGCTCTGTTTTACCTTGGGAACTTGCTAACGACGATAATTAGAGACATACCTGAAACAAAGTGAAATGTTATTAGTATAGATAATTATAATATAAATGAAACATAAACATAGCATGGTAAAAAGGAAAATTAATTAGCGTAAACAACAAAAAATACAAAATAAAAAGGGAATCGGCGGAAAATGTATTCAATTTTAGAAGAAAGCTGACAATTATTTTTCAATAAATCGTAAACACTCCAATTACACTCGAGAGCTTGTTAAATTACTACTTCATTCTTTGTTTTAAAATGCTGGAAACGCTATTATACGTTACATTTATGTATTCTGATGTCCGTGAAAATTTATTACAATAGTCATTAAAAAATTTGTATGGCTATTATTTACTTAGCAGTATTTTAATAGTCATTATTTGACGTCAGTTTTTTATTGTTTATTGTATTTGACACATGCCGTATTGTTTGGACGATGGATACAGCACCGAAGACTATCTCGCTCGTCACGGAGCTGTCGGGGCAAATTAATTTTTTGTGATTTCGCAATCATGATTGTCATTAAAATTATCAGCTAAAGGAGGTCTTCCATAAATTTCCCCAAGGATCGTAGAGATGCTTGCATCTTGAGACAATCTGTCTTGTAAGAAGCTACTCCATGCTACTTTCTTCTGATCGTGACTTCTGTAGTATTTTACTCTGTGGTTCATTTTGGAATAAATCGTTCTTAAACTTATCAGCTGCTTCCAGAGAAGGTGCCCTTTACTCCATCCCATCGCCTACGATCTCTCTCCTTTAACCATTCATCTCTTAACAAGAGAAAGTCTTTAACCTACTTATGCGAAAGTCTCTATCGTCAAATTTGATTTTCGATTGCAGCTTCTTGTGTGTCCAAAGTTCGATGTTTTATGTCTGTCATCTGTAAGACTCTTTCTTAATTAATTAATCCAAATAGTCCAGCACCAATCACAAAACAGCAGCCCGCTGGCGACCAGTCACGTCACGTCGCGCGTTGTTTATCCCGCACGTGTTTGCCGTGGCTAACAGGATTGCTGCAGTCTCCTCATTTATTCACACGGACCTGCCCTAGTTACATTAGCTGTCCAACTTTGAAAATAAACACGTCACGATATTTTGGTCTTAATTAAACTTGTATCGTCTGAGACTCGGCTTTGGGACAATTCATTAATGTCAAAAACGAGCTTTGGTGTTGGATATAAAAATATACGCTATTTACAGTAAGATTTAGACTTTTGATTGCAGGTAAGTGTCAACAGCAGTATGTTAATATGTTACACCCCGTAAGACTCCCGGGAGCATTACTGGCAATTAAGAACCCATTGTGTCTGGAATATGTGGCTTGACAGGTTGTGTAGAAGATGTTTGCGTAGAAGGATTTGGAAGTCTCTAAATTACATTAGTAATCTTGTCTTGCTTTGGTGTCGACATAATTGTCGGCACCGTAACTGTACAGCTGTAGCACTATGCCACCTCCAATTCAGGCTACGCTAGCCGCCATTGCGCTAACCATGTGTCGCCCGTGAGGTATACGTTCGCAGTCCGCGAACACGCATTTGTGATTGATTATCTAAGATGCATAATTCAATAATTTGTGTGATTGAACACGCCTAGGTGTCGCAAGTCTTCATAATCTTCATAATTTCTTTACGCGGTCGAGTTGTATGGTATCGGCAAGCATGCTGACAGCCCGTTAGCTTTTTCATATTGACATTATGAAACTTATTATACCACACACGGTTTAATGTCCTAATATGAATGACATGTTAATGGCTGGATTGGAGTGGTGCCGATTCGGTGCCGGTATAGTATGCTATGGCCATGTTGATTGAAAAACCAAATTATCAGTAATCAATATAAGGCAGTTTTATGAATCATTCAATTTCATTGGATTCTTCTATTTTCCTTCCAAAAACAACAGTACTTTAAGTCGTATCTTTCAATCGTAAAACTACATGTAGAGTGAACAGCAAATCAAGCGGAACAGTTTGACCTTGAGATCGCCCTTACTGAAGTCGTAATATAGGCGGCTTTCGTAGTGTAACTGTTACAGTTGACGTGCTGTCGTCTGTACTTACTATTTATCGCCCAGACGTCATAAATGTATGACATAGACAATTAAAATTTAATTGTGTCTGGTGTGTTGGGTTAGGCAAACAAGCTTACGGCCCGCCCGATGGTAAGCGGTGACCTTACCCTTTGAACAGCCAAAGCACCCTGGACACATAAAAAATCAAGAGAAATCCATTATGTTGGCTGCATAGGACGACTCCTACTTTCAACATAACGTTTTCTGTAATGTTAAGGTATTTTATATTACTATTATCAGTGTATCTGAAAGCTTTTCTAGCAATTAAAATAATATAAAACTAGAAAAATTTCACGTCCTGAGGCGGGAGGCTGAGCTTTTCTAGCGTCCATGTAAAAAGGAAGTCAATATTTTTGAAAACAATTTATTGGATGTTTTAATTATCTGATTTATTTATTTAATATTTGTTGCCTGATTACAGGCTGAATACATAGAGGTCATTAATATTTAAGACCTTTTGTAAAATTGAATGTATTCTGCAAATAAATGATTGATTGATTGATTATTTAATAATTTCATGACATTTGTATTAAATAATATACCGCTGACTGCATTCTTTCATAGAAATGTCATGAAATTATCAAATGAATAAGATGTATTTGAAAGTGGCAAACCATTTCTATGAACTAATATAGCTTATGTTTTAATTTATTGTCGTATTGAAGGCACCACCCTGTATTAATATATAAATAAACTTTTATATTCAGCTATTACATGGTAATATTATATGATTTGTATACATATATCAAGTGTGTAACTAACTGAAAGCTTTATAAATCAACATAACCTGACGTCCCAACAGACATACTGCTCTGTATATTTTGGCCAATTAAACATCACGGCGTTAACGTTAAATCGCGTAGCGTTAACCAGATTAGCGAAAGCGGTACAACACATCACGATACACAGATAATGGCCGCCATATTAATCATTAAGCGATATGGCCGGTAAATGACTGACGTTTCGCCCCTGTGGACTTAACTCCGATAGTTATGCTGCTACGTTTGTTATCAACGCAATTAACTAATGGTCATTGTAACACCAGTTTATATGAATTCCTGGGGGACGTTGATGCTATGTCAGCATGGAGATTTAATCACCAGTTAACAATAATTGATGTTATAATCTGTTGATTTCCACAAATAAAAGGTTTGGGGGAAACTCGGCCCACATTCTTTTTTAGCTCAGTTAAAATATTTTTTTCAGCTTTTCAAAATACCCTATATAATCCTTTATCGATATACTCACTAAACCCGGATGGTTTTAGTGAGTATGTCGATATAGGAAGAACCGGATGGTCTCTCTACCCTGCGGAATAACCTAGCCTTACCATAAATTTAGTTTGAATCTTTATGCTATTGTTAGGCCTTTATAAATTTAGTATAGAATTGGGATGTTGCCTAAGTTGGAATCGGGTGCTATTTTTCACAAATTCGGAAAATATATGCTACTGTTACCCATAAAAACGACTCAAACTTAAAATATATGGAATATTGTTGAAGTTGTACTATTTTGAAAATTAAAAAAACGGTAAAATGTTTTTTTCAAAATTTTTCAAAAATGTTAATGATATTAGATTGCTGACATCAATTAAAACAACTATTAATAAATACATACTTAATACATAGTTATTATCAATTTTGTCAGTATGTCCATATATTTCTTAGTAATATGGGAACATGTGACGTCACCTGTTCCGTAGATTTTCTATGGAGCGTTTTTGGACGATGCGCCGCAACACATCAAACGTACCACTATATCTGTGAAACTATTGATCTTGGACATACTATTTCTTTTGCAATATTTATTTATGAGTTATAAACTTCTAATTTATGAAATAAAAAAAATTGTCTACTACCCTATTGTGACCTCTAAAACAAAATTAGAACTATACAACCGAATTGAGAACCTTACCTTTTTTTGAAGTCGGTAGCGAGTCTCCCCCTTAACCTAACAGAAAATAAACCCATTTGAAAATGGAAATCAAGTGTGAAAATCTATCTGGTAAAGTTTTCAACAGAACATAGAAAATCAACCACGACTTACATTTTCCTGACATAAATACCGCTTATCTACTCAAATAGCATATCATTCCTCGGCAAACTAAACTAACAGACGGTAGTTCCGACAACAAAAAAGAAGCCTGAATTGTTCCCCAAACAGCTAATCAAACTTGAACAATTTTCGAATTTGGAAGCTCGTAACTCACGCCACCGCCGCTTAAAGAGTTCTTCATAACTTCTCGAATACCCGCAAGAAAAAAGAAAAAAAAGTGTACACGCGATGCACTATCGTCTCATTACCATCCATAAACAAACCGAGTGGCTTAAAATATACCCTGGATAATTCTAAGCGTTTGAATAAAACATTTTACTAGACACAATTCACCCGCTACGAAAATTACACTGACGAACTGAGTGTGGCCAAAATACATAATGTTTTATTAGGATTCCTCGCAAAATACTTTACTAGGTGTTAGGTCTGTGTGTAAAATGGTCTGGGTAACACCGCCTTTCTTATTTTAGCCGTGAAACAGTTCGCTGTGTTCCAGTTGAAGGGAAAGGTAGCCAGTGTACTGGGCATAGACGGCATTTCATCTTAGGTCTCAGGATGACAACGCACCTGCAATATCAAGTGATAGGCGGTAGTAATCGCTTACCACCAGGTGGGCCGTCTGCTTGTTTGTCATCTAGTTGTATAAAAAAGAACCTTTACGAGTACGCCTCATACAAACTTTGGAGTCGAAAATATTGGAATCGAGCACACCCATTCTAATAAGACTTTACATTATTGTAACAAATACAAATAAAGAAAAGTAAACGATGAAAAAATATATGCTCCAGGCGGGAATCGAACCCGCGTCGCCTGATGTCCGGCCAGACGCGATTACCACTACGCCACCGGAGTACCAGGTATAACCTACTAATTTCTCCACCGCTTTCTATCCTTCCTCTTTACGTTTTCATAGCAACGTTTTATCTTACCAATCATTGAGAATAGCGTCCTTTATTGATTCAAAAGAACAGTTTACAAGTATTTTTAGACTTCCAAATAAAATGAGAAAAGTATTTTTAATTTATTTTGATGCGGTTAAACGCTTACTTTATTGTAACAAATACAAATAAAGAAAAGAAAACGATGAAAAAATAAACGCATTCTACGTAATCTTCAAAATTAATGCAATAAAGAAACCGAATCTGTACTTACGCCATTAAAACGGGTCATCAACAAACAAAACATTTGAACGGGCTCTCTAAATAGGACAGTCCTATTTACTCGCAAATATTGCGGGCCCTACTCGTACAAACAACTATAGCAACAACAGCATAACTTAGTACAAACAGATTGAAATAATCCTTATAACTCATGTTTAGGGTCCATTTTCATGTATCAAGGGAGGGTAATGGCAGGCACAGGTGAGCGGAGCATCTGTGAGGTTGAGGTTATGTTGTGAAAATATAAACTTTTTCCCAATAAATAATGCAATGCCTGCGGGGAAATATGGTAATACTATACTGGACCTGTGTTTTCGTTCGCGGATTAACGCCGTCGTAAACTAATTCGGTAATGTTCGAACAGTTTGTGTATGAGGCTTTCCATCTTATTTTGTGGTTATTTTGTTAGACTTCTAAGCAGGATGAATGACATTATTGTGAACGTCATGTGACGGATAATAAGCTCACAGGTTAAAAGTATCTGGAGTTTATGCCGCCATTTAATGACAATCAAGTTTAGTGTTGTGTTGTGAAATTATAAAAGTTTTAGAAATAAAGTGACGGTTTTGATGAGCATTGTAGGACTTCATTGCAGGTAATATAACACTTGGTGTGAAAGTAATTTTATAATGGCCTACCTCGTCGAAGTAGCATCATCTGGACTTGTCATCATGTATTAGGAGTCAAACTCTTCCAAATATGTTACACCCGCATTCCAAAGCAATAACTGCAGAAATAATGAAGCACAGCAGACACGGCTGTATGAGCTTCCCGCTTTGGATTTCCTTGTATACGGGAAAAACTTTATATTATAATGCACCATTTGATACATTATTAACATAAGTACATTCTAATTTGTGAAGTACCCACAAATCATACACAATAGATATTCTATTGTTAAGAAGATGATAGCAAGGGGCGAGCTGAAAAAGGATCAAAGGTTAAAGAAAGCTACATGCGTCTTTTTAAATCGCACTTTTCAACGACCGTAAAAAACTGCCGTATGTTTAATACGGAATGCAAATTCTATCACGTAGACTATAACCAAGGCAGACAATGTCTCGACGAAATCGGTAAATAAATTGAATGCTTTTTGTGGGGGATCGTAAAGAACTAGATTTATCTCCTCAGTGACTGTAAAGAGGAATGCCGATAGAACTGGATCTAATATCGATTTCAGGTAGATACGACCGTATTGACGGGATTCCAGCGCGATTCTTTTTGACGGTAAATAGTTGAGGTGTAAATGACATCCGAAAAATTTTGTGATCGCTTTTGATACTTCATGGCTTTTATTACAAAAGCAATCAGAGTAACGAGTTGTCTTAACTGGTCGTTCACTTTTGCCGATGACTCCTAGACATTGCTTAGTATATTATATTTTTTGGTTGTAGCTGTAATTTATTCATTTGCTTTCGTCATAGATTTTATAAGAAAGATATTCCACTAAAGAACTCCTAATTTTAAGGTGTTATGCAATGCTTCTGGGTTTAAGAAGACCAACAGCGCTTTGGGGAAGCATTGTTTTGGATGTAGGATGACTTGAATCCTGCGTACTATAAAAGTTTCTTCCTCGTATTCATTACAACATTTTAAGTGTGATGGAGCGGTTTGTACTTATATCTCAACACGGACAGAGATTAATCAGTTTTGCGTCATTATGAACTTTCCAAATAAAATAAAACCTTATGTCTTGTGATTGTGGAAACTATTTTGAAACTAATTTAACGAACATAAGTGCGAGAGTTCTAATTAGGATATCAAAAACTCAGGACCATTAATAACTTAGACACAAAAAATACTTTCAATAAAATTCTCAGTACAACAACGAAATACGTAATCTGGATCATTTCGAAAGATTATTAAACGGAATCATTGAATAAATAAGGAAATTAGAATGTAGAAAACTCACCGCAATAGCTTTTTATACTTTCACACAGAGGCGAGCGTCTCGGTAACACAAATAAAGTAATATTACGACGTAAGATACTTACCGCCGACTCAAAAGATTATCCCCAACTTGACTTAGATATTTTGATGTTTTACGAAAGAAAATTGGTTTTTCCCTTAGCAAAGAAAACACATTACGCCGAAGGAAGCTCGCTCGTTACCGCATATCTAATTTAGGATGATCCAAACAGTTCGCTCCTCGCCCGAGGTGCGAGGTCGTCAACTTAACAGGGATTTGGAACAATGGGGAGGTGTTCGATTGGTGTAGTCATTTCAGGCTGATATGAATTCTGATGTATAATAATTCATGCTTGTATTTACAAAAGGTTCTAAAAACTCAACAAAGAATGATGAAGAGCCTAAAGGTGGCGAAAATGATGATGATATCTTCAATGAAATACTTTAATAAAATACACTTTAATAAAAAAAAATACAAACAAATGTCATAATAAATAAAAACAATTAAATTTTATTGCTTCACCAAAGCTTTTGGGCTGGATGACCGCGGGAGTAAGCGGATGCGTAAACATAGATCACGAATCGGCAAACGCATCAGTATCTGGATGAGGATAGCTAAGAATCGAGCCAAGAGCTAATCAAATAGAAAGACATATATCCAGCAGTGGACTGTTGAGTTCTGATGAAGATGAATAGGTTTGATCAAAATACACAATACAATATCCAAAAGTAGAAAAAAACTAATAGTAATAAGTAATAGCAACATGGTATTCATCAGAGAACTTGCACGTCTCGCGTTATTACTGTGACTCAAAAACAAGTTTTGGATAAACAAACTAAAGGAAACTTGCCAACTCTACAGGAGGGGATGCTCCGTTCATGTGTTCTTTCCTTGTTTCCGTGTTGTGTAATTTCATTCCTCTCCGAAGTTAGGCTTCCCGGAAACCTTAAATTTTTCTGCGAAATTTTCAGATTCAATCATAATTTACTTTTTTATTCATAGTACAAGGGTCTTCAATTACCTTTCGAGGCATATTACATACAACATAGGAATTCAGTTACTCGCCTTATTTCTCATAAAAGGTCAAGGACGATCAACAAATCTTTTTTTCTACTGTATTCAATCAGAAAATAGGTGATCTTAATCAGTCAAGCGGCGTTATACCTCTGGAGGTCTATGACAATTCAAAATCAATTATGTCTGGAATCTGATACTCGACGGGCTAATATAATAAGCAAGTTGAATTAACTGCAAGCGAATTTACAATCTCGTGATACTGATGGCTGATGCAATATGTTTCTATACATAGAATACAGCATGGGATGATCTTCTACTTCGAGAAACAAAGAAAGAAGCAATGAAGGAAATGAAGGATGATGGGGCAATGAAGCATTTAAGGCGCCTAATATCTCTAATATAGCACCAGAAGTAAATGGAGAATATAAAACTCTTACAATTAAAGGCGCACCGACATAATGACATACATGAAAAATTAATCGTCGAATAAAAGAGCAACAACGAACTCAAAGGAACACTGCATTGCCTGTGCGGCAATGAATTTTTTACCTGCGAAATTGGTTGCTTGCATATTTTAAAATGTTTAATATCAACATACATAATTCATAAAACAATAATAGCACTTCAGCTTACAGTTCGCTCCCGTTAACTCCATTAAAACGCTCATTGAATTTTTCTACTTTTTACTTTCGTAACAAAGAATGCTCGGAGCCTCTAAAATTGAGTTAATCTCAGTACTTCGCTTGTAAAAACGCAAGAAGACAAAACAAGTAAATTGAGTTACGAACTGTGTATTACTGCTGTCGCTACGAAATCTATAATAATAAATATTTCATAGACGATAAGGGTTCCGAAGTTTGAATGTTGTTACACAAGAGTCTGTTCACGTATAAACTTATTTTTTTTGGACTAAAAGTATTTTAAATCAGCTATATATAGTATACAATATATATCCCAGATTTTTTATGCCCTCGACCTTTTACAATCTGTACGGCTATTCTTACTACTGAGGCTGACTCGGGACTCCCCCAAACTCTCAAATATATTTAAAAAAGGTTAAATTCTTAGCCGTCCGCGATCTTTTTGCTAAATTACCCTCTGTTTATTAACATGACATCGCAGTCGTTATAACACTATTTTTTGAGTACTAAGATGCTTTCCTGTGATATGTGACGGAGAGATATTATGTCATTGGAGACGGAGACGCTTATGATTGGCATCATGTATCCAGAGCCTACAAAAACCACTTACCATATTAAGAATTACAATTAAACTCAAGATTCGGGAGTTCTTGAAATTTCCCAGGCATGCATCCCTGGCGACTCTTTATTTGCAGGGCTACACTTTATTTAGATTTCTAATATAGCTAATATATGTAGGTAATTTACGGATTTCTAATGTGTACCTACCTGTAATTTCTGAAATTTTAATAAATAAACAAAAAATAAATAACCTATGACTGACAAATAATAAGACTAGTTAGTTATTAAAGGATGGTTTGCCTAGATGCTTAAGATTCTATATCAGCGTATGTTGAAACTACGTATCATAAGTAATTCTAAAATTACTTATTTATTTCTAATAACAACTGTAGATTCGCCTATTTAAAACACCTACCCTTGCTACTGTTGTGTCGAAATGTACAAATGAGTAGAGGTGTCAAGAGCAGTGAGCTCATGGCGAGTGCGACTGACGCACCCCTTAGGAAAAATAACACCATCGCCTGATATTATATCTCATTCGTCTGCAGAGGTTGCAGACGCGACGTTAAAAATCCATGTTTTTTATGAGCCTATAAGATAATCAGTATCCGCAGCATAACTTGTAACATTTATTTAATTGGAAGACTGGTATTTAACAACTGACAAATCTTACAACTAACTTCAAGGATTTAATAGCTGAAAACTCATTGCCATGCTTCATTTATATTAGCAAAGTATTTTGTAGGCAGACAAAAGTTTTTTACCGTGTACAGAAAATAATAAAAAAAAGAACACAACCTGATGATGACATACGATGGTACATATTTAACTAGAAGGTGGATTTTCTCTGGTCTTCAGTATACGTATAACCGATAGCAGGCGGTACAAAATATAGGTACAATAGTACTCTGTGGATATTCCATTGAATACTTTTGTATACACAAAATTGGAATCAAACTTAGTCCTCAAACAAGCATTGCTACACTAGCGCTGAACTGAGAGAAGAAAATGGAAACAGTAAAGTTTATTCTATCTATTTGTAGGTGTGCGTGCGTGTATGCACATGAGGCACTGAAAATAAACACAATATTTATATACCTATGTAAATTGTAATTATTGTTTTTATTTTCTGAATTGACAGTATTGATACTGTTTTTCATCAATAACGTTGTATTTAGTTGTAAAGTGGAGTGTTGACGACCGGCTGGTCGAGCGGTCTGTACCCCTTGCTATGCAGGCTACTCGGTCCAGAGGTCCCGGTAGGAGCAAATGTTTATATGATGAGTACGAGCATTTGTTTACGAGTCATGGATGTTTATTTAGTATATAATTTTGTAATATTTATATACATATTATTATCTATATTTATCCGTTTTCTAGTATCCATAACACAAGATCTTAATGATGCTTACTTTGGGCTAGATAATAGGTGTGAGTGTATAAAAATAAATGGAAAAAAGTGTATTTTAACATTCAAGTAAGCAAAACAAAACGCAACTGTTTGAAACTAGTAAAACTAGTGTCGACACAGACACAATAACCTTAAAATGATTAATGAAATAAGAACTATTTATTTCTCAAATATAAGATTTATACTGTATTTATTTTACAATACTTTTTGAACACACACAACACCATAGAACCGAGTCCTGTCCGGTCACAAAAACACAATATTAACGTAAAAATATCACGCTTCACAAATATTTCTATTTTCTCAGTCTGTCACAATACATAAATGTTTGGAATGTGATGACAATACTAGTTAAATCTTATCTAAGCCGGTGGCAAAAGCTTCGCCTCAACGGACTTTACGAATGAGAAATAAACTAGGAATTTAAAAAACTTCAAATAAACAAACAAGAGTAACTCTAGCGACTATTTGTGTACCAAACGATAGCATTTTTCTTCATTATTTTGGTGTTACCAGTCAACTTTTTGTAATTGTACTAATCATTGCTTGTAATATAAAATAAATTTTTATAACATAATAGGTTTATTTATTACTATATTTTATTCTAATGAACATAAAAAAAAACCAAATTTATGTTACACAATTACGTCCACAAATTCAGCGTCATTTTGGCATAAAATCAAATAATAATAACTTTGTTATTTATAAATATTAAAAATATATTCTTACATATATTTGATAGCAAGGCCATTACTAATTAGCCTTTAAAGTTTTTGTACTAATTAAAAAATAGTGGTGTATACGTTCCACAATAATATTAATATAATAAAAAATAATAAAAAAATATTCATACACTCACACCTATTATCTAGCCCAAAGGTAAGCGGCAAGCTTGTGTTATGGATACTAGATAACGGAGAAATAATGATAAATAATATATATATAAATCTTAGAAATATACTAAATAAACATATAAACATCCATGACTCGTAAACAAATGCTCGTACTCATCATACAAACATTTGCTCCTACCGGGATTTGAACCCAGGACCTCTTGACCGAGTAGCCTGTATAGCAAGGGGTACAGACCACTCGGCCAGCCAGTCACAATGACGAATTATTAAACGTACAATTAATAAATCGTCAGAATTTCCATCGACCAGCTTATTTTTATTCAATACTCCAATTAGTTCTGGCAAGTAACTCCAAACATTCAAACTCACACAAAAGGCTTAAGAGGTACATAATTAATTTTAATTGATCTTGAAATTGTTAAAATAGATTTTAACATAAATATTATTAGGAGATTTCGGAACAAATTCGAGGTTTGGTAATACTTAAAATGAGGTTTAATTAACTCATCAATACACTTTCTCTTTGAACAAGCCATCATCTGAGTTCCAAATATTTAGGTGTAGGTACTGCTTACAGTTGGTAAATACCTACTGGCGTATGGTACAAGTAATAAGAGGCGGCAACAGAAAAGTGGTGGGCTTACAATAAATTATATAGTAATAATACTCAAATACTCACATCTATTATCTAGTCCAAATTAAGCATCATTAAGAGCTTGTATATTCAAATATTGATAATAATATGTACATAAATATTAGATATATGCTAAATAAATATATAAACATCCATGACTCTTATACAAATGCTCGTATTCATCATACAAACATTTGCTTCTAACGGGATTCGAACCCGAAACCCCTGATCGAGTAGCCTGTATATCAAGGGGTAAAGACCATCCGTTCATAAAATTATATTTTTATTATTTTCTACAACTGTTCTGCCCCCTTATTCCTTAATGAAATATATATTATTTCAACTTCACACTGTAACATTCTGCTTGTATTTGAAATCAAATCTTCTTTAGCATTATAACAATTATGTCAGTGTTGCCATTTTTCTTGGCGTTCTGGCTGTTTGTATCGAAAAAAAAAATCCGATTAAAATATATACTGGAGCCTAGTCGTGCTGAAAACCCGTGAGCAACTAAAGAAGTTCATGGAAAGCTTGATTAAAAGCACCATTAAGTAAAAACTTGCTATATGAATAATCGATTTTAAAATTAAAGCGCCCCCGCTAAATTCTGTGACTTGTGGAAGGCTCGAAGCGAGCGGTTCCCTCGGTGGGTGTTTACTACGGATCCCTTTGCCTTATCAGGGGCCCGCAGGCAGTGCGGAGCCCGGCGTATTTTTGTTAACAACTTCTTCACGAATTTTCACTAGAGGCACACATTGTTGTGTGAAAGAAATTCGATTTTGTTGCTATCGGCTTAAGAAACTCTTTGTATGCATTCAAGTTAAAAGCTGCTGATGTAATTTGGAAGTTCACAATGGCTCAATGGCTATTTGCGAGCGTTTGCGAGATTCAAGATTTTTGATTTAAAGTTTGTCCTGGCTGAAGCGAAATTTATTTAGGAAATTCCCATTCTGAGAGATCTACTGAAATTGTAAGAAATATAAATTTTAATGCGATTCCATTTCTAGTAGAGGTAAATTGGACAATGATATTATTATAATAAAAATATGCCAATGAATTTTGAATTTGCGTTAGTATTATATTTCTACGACGCAACATTTGAGAAATATTTTACGGTACCTAATGTAGTCTTTTTGAGGTGAACTCTTCGGAAATAAATTACCATGCTTTGATTTAAGGCGCTGATTTGGTGTTAAGGTGAAATTCACTCAAGGGAAGAAGATAGACTTGCCCGCGCGTGAATCATCATCATCATCTTCAGTTCAGCCGAGAGATGACCACTGCTGACCATAAGCATCTCCCCATCATCCCCAAGTATCTCCAAACGGATCATTCCGATGGTTGCGGGCGTGAATCATGGTTGTACAAAGAATTACGTATTTATAAAATTTCATTTTTTTTAATGAAGCAATTCCACCGCAGTGTGAAAAAAATATTTTTGTAAATTTGGTGTGAAAACACTCCCAAAATTTCGTCTTACCGGAAAAAAAGGTTGCAGCAGATATATTTAAGTAATTAAAATTAATTCAACAATTATTTTTAGTTTATCTCGTTTCTCGTAGCTTGTATCGTTCAGCGATGATATTCTGATAGGAATTGAAGCGGTAACCATAATTTCTAAATACACTACACAACAGGCAAATCACGCAACTATATACATTACATCATGATTTGCACCTAATGACAAAGGCCGAATGTTTAATAGACAAGATGTTCAAAGATGTAACTAGGTATATGTTGTACCTAAATTTAATACCTCCAAGCATTATTTACCAATTTAATGTCACAAACGCGTAGAATCTTCACTTCAAAATATTCGAACACGACATCTACCACTTGTTTTTGTGATAAGCAAAAATAGCTTTTATATATCCAGCACAAAGTCCACAGAAGCGATTCGGCATTGACACCGGGAAATTTCGCATAGGGCAAAGAAATTGCCACTTTTCCTTATATCTCATTCTCCTTTGTTGCAGACTCGTATCTTAAAGCTGTATTTTATTCTGAAACTATTATTTATTATATCGATGGGGATCGTCAAGGGTCCCATAATAGCGAAGATAATGGTTAGGATATCGGAGATGTAGCTGAAATTTAAAATTTTATGTTGCATCTCAACTTGGAGGTAAAGTAATTCTGATAAGGTTGCTTTTTCAAAACTAATGGAATTGTAATCTGAAATTAAAACGTCAGTTCTTGATATTAAAGTATAATACCTATAACCTACTCAAGATGAAAGATTTGAGGTTGCAAATAAACAGTTTTGAGTTTAATGTCTATTTTAATCAAGGACTTCCGAACCCTCATCAGAATCTCCGATCATGATCACACAGCGCACAGCCTATGGTATTATTTGATTTGACAACGTAATTAATATATTTATTTACTGTATTCACATCTCTGAAATTTAGGTTAGTTTTTGTATAAAAAACTACTTTAACCAATAGAAATTCGTGTTCACAATAGTTACCAGAAGCACAAAAAAATTACATATTTGATTTACTATTTTGTGTAATTAGTTAAATTGTTGCTCATTGTAAATGCATTTTAATTTCCAAAAGTTTACAAATTACGGCAAATTATATTTTAGAAAGCACGGCAAATGACTCAACGCCATCTGATGTGAAGCGGTAAGAAGACTCCATTTGTGAAGACCGCCTCCACCTTGCCGGCCCAAAAGGTGCTTTTTCACGCCTCTTTTGAAGGAACCCATGTTATAGAAAGGAGGTAAAACTTGTGCCGGCAAAGAATCCCAAATTCAAGTACGACAAAGTAACATAATAGACGACTTAAATTGTTATAGTTGAACAGAACAAGCCATTACCTTATTTTTATATCCGCAAGTTTAAATATTTAAAATAGCATGAAAGCGAGATTCGGGAAATCGATCATTCGCGTTCAATCGTTTTATTCCTTCGTTATATTCGGTATCCAGCTTTTGTCTTGATAAAACAGTGCTGTGGGAGCGATTGTTCATCACGAACAAAGCGGGGTGTTGCTTTAAGGTCAAAATCGAAATGTAACGACGTCAATAGACCACGAGCGGAGGCTTCTAACAATGTTGAATTTGCTAGTGTCGTGAATGGTTTATTTCCGTAGCCATTAGGCCTAATTTATTTTAATTGTAAACAACGGAAATTTCGTTTTGGCTACTATATTTTCTTAATCAATTGCATGTCTAACATGAGATTTTAATGGTCTATGTAATGATATAAATGTCGCAGCAGTCTGGTTAAATTAGCCGCTTAACGGATGCCTTGGCTGTTGATTAAACGCCGGCATCCAATTCAATGCCTAGGCCGATAGTTAATTGAACTAGACTTAATCAAACTTTAACAACATTTGCTGTGCTTTTATGAAAACTACAATGGAGTATGGTGTTTTCATTATTAATATTAGGATATATCAGTACTCTACTTTCATATCAAACTTTATGTGATTTAGTAGACCTACATAAGATAAATAAAGATCTGATTTTCAAATTTAACTATTCAATTTTTAAAAGACCCGTAATAAACAAAGATTAGAGAATAGTGGTATTTTGGGTTAAGAACAGATTGGCTCGACTGTAGAAAGGCCTTTAGGTAAATATAGACACTAAAAAAAACTTACTAAAAACAGATATAAAAATGTTTTAAAATCTGTAATTTAAATATTTCATTGTCAACTTTCGGCGTCATATTGGCAACAAAAAATAAGTAACACACTTTATTTAGATAAATCTTAAGAAGTAAATATAATAAAATAACATATCAATGATGCATATGGGATGACATCACCAGATATGGAACTTAATATCATAAAGTTATTCGAAAACATGGCACTTAAATTGAAAATTGACAAGTACAGACCAAAACATCAACTGTGTACTTAAACTTTGCAGAAGCACAGGGTTAACACAAAAGGCAGTTCGGGTCACGTCACTCGGTTTGTCAGTGAACGGATGCGAATATACCAACATGCTATGTACTATGTAGGTTGCACAATGAGGCAGGATTTAATAGCTAATATAATCGAGAGATACATTTTATACGTTACTTAAATTACCGAAGGACAATATTATAAGCTCTGATTCATCAGAAATATTTTTGACGCCATTGAAAACGAATTGTTATTTGACAATCAAGACGAGATTACAGATCTGGCTTAGATTCCTTCAATAAAAATTCTGATAATGAATAAAATAACTTGTGATGAATTACGAGATTTCAAACAAAAATCTATGATGGCAAAATTTTTGTTTTGTCTGCAAAGAATGATAATCGATTCGATCGGTTGACGACGGAAAGCTGGCGGTACCTATTCAGACTCACCCTGCAGTGGACTAGCACCTTTGTGTGTGTATACTTAAAGTTTAATGTACTGTTTAAATTTTTTTGTAGAGTCGCTATTGGTTTAATTATTTTTACCTTTAATATTTTACGTGAAAATGTACATTTTCATCAAATGAGTTATTCACCAGCCCACTGGTGCACACACATAATAGAAAATCTGTCTGATACGTGTTTCTTCTATTATTAGGGGTCCAACATTCATTATCAGCTGTGGTTGCCGTACAAAACTAAAAATACAAAATCACATCGACATATTTTATACCACAAAACTTAAAAACATACTACCAACTTTACTCAATCCAGACAAAGTTCCACCGTTCCACATCCAGTCTCCAAGACGTCTCCCGTTGTCTCCGATATTTTCATTTAACTTCGAAAATTGCTCGCGCACCGCTCAAATTGTACAGAAACCCGGATCGATAATGGCATTGGAGGTGAGATCCTCTCTCAAGATGAACGCCGTGTAAATTTCAGAGATAGAAAAATTTCGGAAATTGCGATCGAGATTTATCGCCAGGACGCGCGCGATCGTAAATTGTTTTTTGATTTTGCCAGCATAGGGTTAAGGTCTTCATATATCGTCCTTGGTTCTTCTGGTATTGCTTACATATTTCTAGCTGTTATTTCATTTATTACTATCTATAGTGTATAAGTTACTATCTATATCTATAGTGAGAGCTTCTTCATCACCAGCCTATATACGTCCTACTGCTGGGCACAGGCCTTCCTACATGGAAGAAACACATGAGGAGTTTGGGCCATAACACCACCACGCTGGCCCAATGCGGGTTGGTGGGTTAAAGGGGTTGTAGTAACAACCGGGACCAACGGCTTAACGTGCCTTCCGAAGCACGGAGGAACTCGAGATTATAAATTTTGGTTGACCCATCCCAGGGTCGACCATGGCGAGAGTTGCTTTGTTTTCGTATTCGAAACCAGAGCGCTCAAACCAATACGCCACCGAGCTCCTCTAAGAGAGCTTCTTAATTACTTTATTTTGTTTTATTTAGAATAATTTTATCCTCTTCTCCCTTGGCAACTCACACATAGTAGAAAGCTTCTTATGTCTGATAATGGGTACTTCACAGATCGGCTATCTGTAACTATCATTTTGAGGCAAGATATCAGAATGATATAATATTAAAGAAAATAATGCGGTAGTCATCTATGTTTCTGTCAAAATAGCTCGGGCAGTTAGCTCTTTGTTACATGATTTTTCATACCTCTATAATTCTTACTGAAATAATAATAATCAGCAAGTCAATTGTAGTGGCTATAGAAAATACGTGTAACTCAATAATATAACTGATGAAGAGAACACTTAATTTCCCTTCCTAGGAAGTAGTAAGTAATTTTTCCAGTATTTATTTTTGCTATTTAAATGTTTGCCTGGAAAATATTGAATAGAATATAGTTTATGGAGAAAGAGAGAACATATAATTGTTTTTCAGCTATCTTTGTGTATTAAAATGTAAATTTGTAAATCTCGCCAAGATAGGCAAATAAAAATCAAACTGAATAGCACATTATTAAATTCGGAGCAACGTGGGCAAAATTTTATGGTCCCTACAAAATCTTTTTGGTCTAATTCAATCAAAATAAAATTCAAATCCGACCTCTACGGACGAGTAACTTGATACTATTACGCCTATTTCTCAGGCCTTTGAAGCAAGCGATTTCCATAAAAAGAAACTTTCCATCTTATAAATTATGATTCAATTAGTATTAAAGGATTGGTCCCTCAAAGAAGTTTGGGGATTGGTCCTCAGAGCTGACAGTCCTTTGTGTTGTGAAGCAGACAAGGAGCCGGCTTTATACTCGTTTGTCGCGTAAAGGTATCGTTGTACGAACCATTATGTTTAAAAGGCGACGTTTATCGAATGCTGGTAAGATATAAGGGTTGAAGATTTGCCAGTTTTTCCGAAACATTCCCGATAAATTGAAATAAAGTGACTTTATAATATACCACTTTAGGCTTAAATGGATATATCTAGTACCGATTCTTTGGCATAACAGTTGAATCTGTTAGTGTGAGATTTGTGAATTTTTAATCTCAATGAACACATTATTAATGCGTTTTATGATATTCATTTCTAATCATATCTGAATGATTATTTTTTGCGTTTTATTAATTACAAAGTTCACTGTTGAATAATTTGTCGAGGTACAAAATTACGTTAGCCGTAATTTGAAATCCGAAGCACCTACCATTTTCTATTTATTCAGAAATGAAAGACTGCTTTTCTTAAAAATGTTTATTTGTCGAGAGTTTATTTCGTGTTTTTCAATCGAACTGAAATCACGATTCAATTGAAATTGTGTGTTAAATGTACTGTTAAAATCTTTACTTTAGTTAGAATTTACGGGAATCTTTTGATAACTCAACATCCAGTTTTTGCGACATACTTTTCTTTGCTGTAATTTTTGACAACCGAACAATTTATAATGCGACGGGCTTGTTCTTACATCATCCACGTAAAATAAAAAGCGTGCGTCTGTCATTTCTAATACTAGATATTTGTAAGATGTGATCCCCTAGATGGTTGGATTAAGTGACGAATTATACATTTTTTTCGCTTGTCACAACCTTGCGATTATACGCCCTGTTCGTAAGTTTGAGATATTCGTCTTAAGGATTAAGGGGTACTTCGCAAGAACGAAATTTCACGGTATTCCCTTGATGGATGAATACGGAAGCCTTAATTCCGCAATTTCGGGGTGTAAAATAGTGAAAGAGAAGGAAGAACTCGAGTTCGCCGCTAATGATGCCACCCGTGGCGTGAAATCCCATTCTTATGATATCATCAGTATAATAGAGACAAAAGAGTACAAGAGAGGGATAGATAATACCAGCAGGGATTTTAATACGACACGGTAACATGTGGAAATTTAAAAACACGTTCATTCATTAAACAAACACACATTAAATTTAACGAAGCGCTGCCATATTCGTTAACGAATTTCCGGCTTTCATTATGATTATCCCACGCTACTGAAACACTACAATCATAGCTATCCCTTTTTTTCTTGCGTGTAATCTGAGCACGTGACAGAGACAAGAACCACCGAAGTACCATCGAAGGAAAAAAGACAAAGCCATCTATCGGTCGACGATCTGTCGCAAGCATGCATTTAATAGTGGCAATTAAAGAGACTGGGGCTGCTACCAAAATATATTCACATAAAAATGTCACTGTTACCACGTATCAAATTGTTTAACACGTTCGGCACCGCTTTACGGCCAATCGCTGTTTTATGACAGTTGCACGAACGATATGTGACATGTGCTTAACGTTTTAAATTTAGAGTCATCGGGTGATGTGGGACCATTAATCTGATTCTTGAAAACCTCTTATAATTGACGTCAAAGCCCAAGCTGCAGAATCTAAAAACCATAATATTCTATTTAAAGATAAAATCACACCACAGCAGCATCAAGTAAAACACTGACATTTGTGTCTTAGTCCAATAAAACAAAATTTTTAAGTGACTGCTATACGTAATATACGATACGACAGATAGTTGGACAATCCTTTTAAAGAAAGAGAAAAATAAGTGAACTTTAGGAAAAAAATGCCTTTGCCAAAGCCTTTGATCGGGTCTGGCACAGAGCTCTTCTCTCCAACCTCCCAGCATATGGTCTGCCCGCTCAGCTCTGCAAGTGGATCGCCGGCTTCCTGCACAAGTGGGAAATCCGTGTCCTCGTTGATGGAAGCGCTTCGGAGTTCCAGTACCACAAGGCTGTGTGCTATCCCCACTCTCTTTCTTCTTCATATCTATGGCATGCTTCAATTATACTCCATACCTTTTATGAAGTCTATTTTGATACTTATGAGAACGTAAAAACGTAAGTTTCAAATAATTTGTTCGATATAAGTTGTTTTAAACAATCTTTAAGTTTAGCAGTAAATCACCATTTGGAAAAACAATAATCAAACTAAACAATATAGCAATAATAAACACAATCATATTTTTTTTAAATCGAAATAAATAAAACTCAAAAATAAAATATTATTTTATCCCAAGCTCGAGTTGGTGTTGATATTTTGTATGAAACAACTGTTTTTTTTCGTGGTTTCACAGTTGAATAAGTGAAAGTTGTTCATATACATGTGTAGAACATATTGTGACAATTTTGGTAATCCTCTTAATTTTTGATTATAACATTATTATAAATGTTTGAAAAACTACTTAGTAATTAAAATATAAAACACGTCCTGAGTTCGGGGTTCGGGTTCTGAGTGCGGGTTCGATTCCCGCCTTAGGATGTGAAATTTTTCTAGTTTTATATTTCAATTATTAAATTTCGGTAATGCTTAAAAAGTAACCCAGTATTATTAAAATTAAAAACTTCGCATAAGTAACTTTTGTTTATTATTTTAATCTAATAAGAATCCTTTCAGTTTAGATTCTGTCAACTCAATCTAAATTTGTTTTTAATAGTTACTGATAAAATCAAGCTCATTGATTTTCGACCGTAATGGTAAAAAACTAGTATCCTACTATTTGACATTTGCCAAAAAGGACTTCGTAAATGGATCGAAGTATAGGTGTTAGGTAACATTCATTGCTGCGGACAGTGCAGTGAATGGTAGACATTACGGTCGCCCAGGGGCTGGGCGCGTTGAAACGGACAGGGAGAGAATGAATCTCACCATAGAGCTCAACGGCGTGTCTTTGTTTTACTTCGACAACTTGGAATTCTTTGCCAGCACATGTACAGGTTCTTTCAAAAGAGGCGTGAAAAGGCACCTTATGGGCCAGCAAGGTGGAGGCGGCTATGTAGCTGTCTCTATATGGACGCTTCTTACCGCTTCACATCAGGTTGTGTTGAGGTACTTAGAGTGCTTAATACATAAAAAAAAAATGAAGGTGATTGGCTGTTACTTTCTGTTACGTCATGAATGTCATAATTTTAAATTACCGAAATAGATTATGAGATTATAAATTTACAGTATCAGCAAAAGAATTCGAGACAAATACTGACTGATGTGAATCAGTCAATATACTAGCAATGTCCTTGGTCGGCCCGTATAAAAAAATTACCTTTAAATCCATTGTTCGCTCGCTTGCAAATTATCCCAAAATTCAACTGAATCAAAACATAGCCGGCATAAATTCGGGACAGCAAACAAAGGGTTGGTCGGAACACGCCGCGAAACGACAAATGTCGTACTAAACGACAAATAAAAGCTGCGATAGTTTAAATTGGGATCCCAAAAACTGAATGTAAACAAACACCGAACCCAAATTTCGGTGTGCAAAGTTTTGGGTTAGAGGAAAACATTGAAAACACGCGGCGAGATCAGGAATGTTCGTTTATAATTTGTGGATGAAATTTTAACTATTAGAGATGTTCGTTGATACGTCAATCCTAAATAAATCAAGTGGTCCACCCGCGGCGTCAGCTTCTACAGTTGTTAGGTAATCGACAACTAAAGTGGACATTAGAATATTGTAGATTTCAGCATCACATGAGTTGTTAGTGCTATCTAAAACTGATCTCAAGTTGATGGTGGCGAATTACCTAATCAAATTAAAGTATTTTGGGGACATTACATAAGCCTCATATTATTATAATTATCATTCAAAAATTTATCAGCACCCATTTTCAAAGCAGAGCAGAGTTATTACTTTAACATATTGCACTCAGAATAATTATATCTTGCGGTCCAATATTATGAAAACTGTCAACGCCAGGCTTGTAGAAAGTTTTGATACCGATTGTACAGTCGACAGGACATCAAGCTTAACAGTTTGACCTTGAGTTCGCCCTTACTGCGTTCGTGATAGAGGCGGCTTTCGTAGTGCAACTGTTACACTTGATGTGCTGTCGTCTGTACATCTACACACATCTTTTATGCCTCACAATATTTATATTTTATAGTCTTGTCTTAAGTAGTGAAAGAGCTGTACTTTATCATTCAATGCATTTGTCATTATAATAACGAATAGTTTTAGAAATAAAAAACCCCTTATTTTGGGTTACAAGCTACTGCTTGTACCTTATTATTAGCCTTATTATTTGTCCTCACTTTTCTTAGTTGCAAGGCGACACTTGCTCCGCTGTTGAGCAACATCGTCTATCAACCTTTGAGTCAGTAGTAGACCGACAATATATAAATACTGTGATTTTATGTAATTTAGTAATTATTGTTTACTATATCGACAGAAAACCCATTTTTTTCATGCTTATGTTGCGTTTTGATCAAATATTTACCTATATTATTATTCAAAAGTATTCATAAAGTTTGGCAGCACTCTGTACTGTTTCTACGTTGTAGCAGTCGTAACACTGCCGGCAAATAAATATGGCACCTTGGGGAACACTTTGTAATTTGAACGTTGGAGTTTGCGAGCAGGTGGGCTTTTTAAATTCCTTTTTCACACGTCCGAATTATTCGGTCTTGTTGGCTAACATTAAGCAAATCTTGATTTGTTAATATTATTATTTTTGTTTCTTTAAGCTTGGATTACTAGTAACTGTATGTATTATTATCACTAGTAAACTGCGTAGATCGTTAGTTAATATTACAAGGAAACTTTACGTCTTTATCTTACAACCCTAGCAACCATAAAGTAGTCCCTCCAGGGGCTCTGTGATCTTAAATACAGCTGAAAACATTACAAGTTACCAATTAAGTTTTGTCTGCATTTTTTGTAAGATGTGGAGCCAACCAGACGATGATCAGACAGATGGTGACTTTAATCCGCAGGAACACTCCCGAGAATAAAAAATCAATTGTGCCTAAACAGTGTCGCTTGAGAGGTTTTAAAAAATATAAAAAAGAAACAGGTTTGCTAAGTACATATTGAATCATGTAACTCGGTCAGAAACTAACCATTAATAAAAGAGGATTAATAAATAGGAGATTCGAGTTGAACAAATTTCGAATTTGCAATGACCCACAGACGGTATCGATTTCAATCAGGGCACCACGAGAGAATTCCAATTAAATTGCATTCAATGAAATCTAGAACGATTATAGAATCCGATGGGTAGGCAAATTAAAAGCGGTATTCCCTAGGATTTCCTGTTCAATTTTCATGGAGTACTAAGCGATAAAAATCCATTACGATATCACCGAGAGGCCTTCGTGTCACCGTGGTTTCCTCAAAGATTTTCCTACAGCTGGAAGCGACATAGAAAAATGTCCAACAGTTGACAAATGACTCTTTGCTCGCTTTTGGCAGCGGATCGCATTGACTAGTGTAACGCTATGCTCTGCCCAAAACGCTGCAAGCTTTGAAATATTTTTTCCCGGAGCTTAGTTACGTCGCTTTTGTTCACGAGAGCTTAGTATAGTAAATTGAAATGTACTACAAAGCGTTTTCGTGTATTAAAATATTTTGAAATAGAATATGTAAGCAGATATGTCAGTTTGTGATCGATTAGTCCATAATACAATATGCTAAACTTAAAATTTACTGGCACCTTCATTCATGATCATATTAGCTAAGAGACGCCCACTGCTGGGCATAGGCTTCCCTCAAGTATCTCCAAGCTGACCGATTCTGCGGTGCCCGCGTCCATCGGCTTCGCACGGACATTACCAGATCGCCGGTCCATGTATTTATATAAAAAATAAACGAAAAACCACAAGCAATATCGCTTTACAACTCAATCATAGTGCGGACTAGTTTTTTTTTATAATAAACTACATAAGAACATAATATATTGCTTTATTGTTTGATGTTTTAAAAACTTCCACAGGGTTTGAAAGGATTTTCAACTTTATTCTTCATCAGATTAAGTAGCATATCCAGTGAAACATAGTGGGGCGTGCCAGGACTCTGCCTTAATGCGATTCCCTAGCAATCACATGCTTCATTTTGTATTCCCGCAAACACTTTTAACGTACATCCCGACGTCCTTAATACGCAAAGCGATTGAAACGTCGATATCTTTGAGCGTTTTAAATTCGTGACCTAATTAGGGGACTGATAATGAGCGAGGTCTGTTTAATGATGAAACATGGACTTTAGAGTGATTTCATAGGTAAAGTACCTCATTAAAGATTTCACCATTTGATTAGAAAGGACAAAATTTAATAATACATTATGGAGCCGTGTTATGATTATTTCCGTTCACTTGATTTCCCACTCGCCTGAATATCAAATTGAATGCTCCACTGATATTTGTATTAATAATATGTATAAAGTTGTTAAAGCTGATTTAGGTTTTGAAAAGCGTTATTAACCTAATGTACTATCCAAAACAGCATTATTAACAATAGTTACTCTTTCACATTTGTAACAAATAAAAATATTCATCCACTTTCTCTAAGTCAAACTTTAAATGGTAATATTATTTTCGTACTAAATAACAAGGATTTAAATTTCAGCGCACAAACTTTCATAATAATAATTTGCTAAATCAGATGGCTCCGGATTGCCTTGATTGTTAAAGTAATATAGTTCACTTTATTTTAAAACGCTTTTTCGCTTGAAAACAATATACGCGCCCTGACACGGCCATATATTTTCTCAATGAAAACATAATATTGAACAATACCATCGAAAATTCCAAAAGAACTCATCCACGCAGGGGAAAAATGGTGGCAAGTGAAAATTATAGGCGCAATAAAAAAAGGGGAAATTTAAACAACAACGGGAAACATTGGTGGAAAATTATGGAAATAAAATAAATAAAAATCTGGTGGAGAGATCTCAAATAACGTTTGACACACGAAGAGGTTCGCAGCATCTATGACATTTACGTAAAGGCTACAGTTTCGCTTTGCAGTCAGGATTACGAGACTATTTGAATGGGAAATCGTTTATAGGATGCGATCGAAGCAGTTAAGCGTTTAAGTAGTATTGTTTATGCAAACAATGTTTGGTTTGTGGTTACCGGAGGTGATACTCCCATACGTGAAGATATAAATGTTGTATACGTTACTGTTTTTTTAAGTAATGTAAACTGTAACTGTAATTTTAAGCTTGAGATTTGGAATTTGAATTAAAGATAGAACTCTAATAGGTTTATGCATTGCTTAGTTGAATGTTAATGTACATTTGATTAAGTATTGTATATATTGTCTTTGTATATATATAGATATATATATATATATATATATATACTCAATACACACACACATATATATATATATATGTATTGAGTATGTATAAATATATATTATGCGTGTTTGTATGTATATATATGTGTAATTAACACAAATCTGTAAATGTACCTATCACGTACAATGTTTCGTTTCACGTCCTATGCAAATGGTATAATAAAGGGAAACCTGTAATTAGCTGTACTCATAGTTATAAGTATTATATAAAAAAAATGATGTATTACGCAGTTGGTTTTCTCAATAAATAAAATAAATAAATAAAATAAAATAAAATTAATATATGTAGTTTTGTGAAAAGTGTTTGTGTTGAGGAGCAGTATGGAGAGTGTCAAAAACGATCATGAACAGGAATTATATTTACATTAACAACAAGTAAAAAAAGTAAGTTTTCATGGAATCTTTTTATATTTATTCGTGGTACATTACCAGCTTAAACTAGAGAAACACACGAAGAGTTGTGCAATAAAGCGTTTGTTATTTGGATGGTCAGTAGATAACTACATAGCAAAAATAAGTTCAGACCGTTTTGCACGAGCAGCGTCGAGTCTCTCGCGAGCGGTAGCTCGGAGTCTGTTAGGGTTGCGTCAGATGCGTTGTCCGACGCAGAGGTGGGAGTGGTGGGCGCGGTGGGCGAGTCCGACAGGCCTCGGCTGCGCGTGCGCCGCCGCCCACTGCCGGTGCTCGAGCCGCTGCCGCTGCCCGAGCCGTACGGGTGTAGCCGGCCCAGGCCTGCAGATCAAATAGATAACAGATATAGAGTGGACAATATTATGTCATTGAATTGGTCTAAAAATTTACACAACTATTATTTCTAGTGGGTAATTACTACCATTAGTTCTTCAATTGGAATTATATGAAGCCAGTAAAGTAGTGGTCTATGAAAGTGAGTATTTATAAAAAGAAACAAACAGACTTATGGATGTCTAGTCAGAAATATAAATCTTTAAGTATAAGTAAATTTTACCATTAGTTTAATCCTTCACCACACTTTAATGAAATACATATATTATAATTTTAAATTTACAATTGAAATAACATACATTTTAATAAGATTCACATAAAAAAGGTTTAATACCTATCAAAAAGAACATCAAAGGCCCGACAAAACAACAAGAGAGATAACAATAGAACCAAAAGCAGAAAGGTTTTACCGCTAACTGAACGTTTTAGACTTAAATGTGACTTTAACATATAGTAACATCCCAACGCAGATATCAACACAAGACGTGATCAAAATAAAACAACAAAAGGAAAGAAGCCACGCAAACAAATAAACATGGGAAGGGCAACCGTAATTAGAAATAATAAGGCTTCGGAACATGACAAAGAGTACAATAAGAATGCTGCTCGTACAAATTTAAATGTAAATGGGGAAGAAAACGAGCCATCCCGCGGCACAGATAAAGTCAATTGAAAATATTTATCCATGTCTCAACGCGAACGAATTAACTAGAAAATATTGAGGATGCAGAATCTTTACTCCACAAATATCTATACAGTGGAATGATCCTTCAATAATGAAAGATTTTGAAAATGAAATTTATTGTTTCCGTTTGCTAAAATATAAACCAAAAAAAATACAATGGTAATATTGAAATCGGTTAAAATTTCATCCATTAATATAACGTCGGCTCACACACAATAGAAAACTTAATAAGTTTTCTATTGTGTGTGAGCCGGCCGAATATCTGATATTTGGGTTCTATACAGATTAATAAATAGGCGACATAAGTAATATATACCTTATTTCAATGCACAATAAAGAACTTGAACTTAATATAGATTACTAGTGCCCCGGCGATGTCAGTTATCGCGCTAAAAGGTAGCTTTTGTCCTTTTCTCAGGATATAATCTATCTCCACGCCAAATTATCGAAATCCGTTCGGTGGCTCAGAATTGAAAACGCAACAGACATACAAAGAGTACTTTCGCATTTCCAAAATCAGTATGGAATAAACTCAGCGTGATTTCACATAAAACAAATTTGGTTGACGTCATAACGCCACTGCGCACTCGTAAAATGGAACTTTAAAGTTGATTTTGAGTAAAGTCGCAGAAAATGTTAAACCCGAAATCATAATTACCATCATCAGTCTATATGCCCCGTTATAGATTGAGTTTTTGCGATTTGTTCAATTTTGTTATGATTTGAACTTTCATTCAGAAACAAAATATGGGATATTCTTCCATATTAGGTAGACGGTTACAAAACTGAAAAAGAAAATAGTGAAAAGGCGAAGAAATAGCGCAATATTTTATTCAAATGAGGATGTTATGATTTAATTTACAAAGTGAAACCAATAAAAACACTGTGCTCATCTTGTTTAATAATCAAATTTCATTTCATAGGTTTCAAGGTTAAAGGTATAAGTAGTTGAATTGCACCATAATTACTGATATTTGTGTTACAGCAGAATTTTCGGGGCATTTGAAAGGGTCTGTCAAGAATTAATTCTCATTGAGCTAAAGTAACGCACTGAGCATTAACCACTTGCTACTTTTGCCTAAAAATAAAGCAATAAGGAAAAACAGACGGAAATGTGAGTGAATATTTCCAACACGTTGGCTCACCTGTAATCAGGGCTCGAGTCTTTGATGTCGACGAGTCTTTATTAAGTAATGCTGTGGTTCTCACAAGGAAAAATGTTCGGAAGACTTAAGAAACCCCGTGCTCGATGAAACTCCTTTGACTTTGCGATTTGTGAGAGAAAGCATTATATCTACGTTTCCGGTCCGCTCATTCAGTAAAGCTCGAGTCAGGAGGTTATTATATATTTAGCGTCTGGTCCAGGATCACAAAGAAACTAGCTCTGAGCAGTGGAGCGGAATATGCCCAGATATTGTATACTGCAGTGGGCTACGACAGAATAAACTAACAGAAGAGCATAAATTACCAGTACTGGCAAAATCTTTTATTGGTGCTAAATCAAAAAAAGCTCGGTGGTGTACTTATTGGTTTGAGCGCTCTGGTTTCGATTACGGAATAAAGCAACTTTTGCTGTGGTCGATCCCGGGATGGGTCAGTACCTTGAGCTTCATGTTTCGAAAGGCACGTTAAGCTGGTGGCAACAGCTACCTATCAACTGTCCTCATGTGTTTCTCCCATTCAGGACAGCCTGTGCTTAGCAGTGGAACGTATATAGCCTGGTGATTATGATGATGATTATGAGAGCTAAAGACCTAAAAGCAAACATAATAATATGATATTCATACCGACAATGAATTACTACAATGGCATCTTATTTAAAGTTCAAATTTTTGTTTTGATCCACAACTAACCAGAGTCCGATTAAGTAAACATGGATAAGTGTTTAATTTTACTTCAAAGAGAAAATTAAATGAAGAATTAGGAAATTTCTAAAGACCTAATAAAGCAAGTTTTACTTGCGAACACTATTTATTTGATTTTAAGTGTTGTAATGTAATCAAGCGGATTGTATATTACTTTGTGTTTACCTGTTTATTGCTTGAGGTTACTGGTATTTTGTGGATAGTTAATTACACTCTATTATCCAATGAAAATAAACAAAATTATAAACTCAACGGAAACACAAAGTGTTGCCTTGGATACCCATGCCTTTGACATCCAGATATCAATAAAACAAAAACAATCCTAGTAAAATAAAATAAAAACCTATAATGATAATATACTGAATAGTGTAATTTTAAGTACAAAATTACTAGTTTAATACTAGTGAGATAAAGACATATTTATTGAAAGAGATTCAAATTTAAAGCTATAAGTATAAAAATAACACCATAATTAGCAAGAGTTGCATTTTTGCCATCAATTTTAGCTACATAATACTTAACTAACCAATAAACTTAAAACACCACAAAGAAATAACGGAAAAACTGTATGATTTATAATTAGCAGGAAATGCTATTTTAGGACACTTAAAAATATTTTAGTAAATAAAAAATAAATATCAGATTTCCTTATCATAAAAAAACTATCAATAAAAACTTCTAAAGATCTGAGGAGTAATCTTTCAAATCTAATTTCATTATTCAAATACATATTGGATAAGCATCTACTTGAAAATGTATCTCATTAAGAGTCTTTCTATAAAAAGCTTTCGCCCAAAGCCGGTCGATGTTTGTGAAATTCTTTTAATCTGCTAACTTCAGTCTAATAGTCGTATGAGATCATTAAGGAAAAGTATCAAAAAGGAATAAACCAGTCGCAGTGAAGTGCTCTTGGGGCTTGGAGCGAAAACTTTTTAATTTAAGGCAAACATCTTGAGAGGCCCAACTCAAAGGACTCGAAGAAAATAAAATTAGTTTCGAATGTACCTCATTACTGGACTTCGTAATTGAGTATGCAGATTGCATGTGAAAAGTTTTTAAGGGACCACGTCAACTGGGCCGTTTAGTACTGTGCGGTTTCAGTCGCGATTAAAGAGGGAATTTCAAATGAAAACTTTTGAGCCGGCAAATTTGAATAAACTAGGCAAAAAGCACGGAATCCAAGTTAAAACTACCGTTGGTAACGCGTTTGAGTTCCAGTTTGGGGGTACTGCTTCAATTAAATGGAATTGAACTGACCGAATTTTATTTATTAGACGATTCTTCTAGACATATTATTTAAATAAACTCAAAGCAATCAAATACCGAGTGGGTGAAGTAGATAAATAATCAAGTATCGTTTTGGAAGGTAGCAACTGATAAGCCTTTTCTTACGTTTTAATGGAGCAGCTAGCAACGTCTAATCGAACGGCCGCGAAACTTGTTCAATGCGATAATTAAGGACGCTACGGACGGAACCCTTCACAAAGGAGGTCCAAACAAAAAGAACAATGAGCTCGTTAGAGCAGAATTTTTGCCAACACCCCCCGTCTCCCCACTTCACGATGGAGTTGTCGAGACTACTGGGTAAGGAATGCTAATTGTAAGTGGATTGCATAATGCTGAGTTGTGAGGTGCATGCTTTTGTAGTGTTAATAATTAGAATAAACTTATGTAAATATGTTTCTAAATTTTAAGTCCCTACTTCGATAATAGTTCGAGGGGTGAGAAGGTTACTATGTATATGTAATAATAATGTAAATCAACATCTTAAATGCTTATTTAGCAGCAAAGCATCTAAAGTGGTCGACAAACTGACATACTGTATACCAGGGAATGGGAGGCATTATCATTAGCTTGTTTAATAATTTTTCATGTGTTTGTGAAAAACTCACCTAATTGACGACGTTAATAATCCAAATTTAGTGACGCACTTTAGTTACTAAAGCACTTATAAAAACATTTCATCACACCGCACAAATGACGTAGAGAATATATTTATGCACCGATGACAGCTATTTCAGAATTAGAATGTCATAAATAACCAACAACTTTAAAAATAGCAACACTTATCACGTTCACCCAAATGTATGTTCTGTCCTCATAAAACTAATTCGCAAAACTCTAGACGATCTAGAATTAATATTGCGTAGGCGCTGGGGGACTAACATAAATATAAATATTTGCCTGTTTCCTCTCCCGCTGATAATGCAGCAGATATCTGAGTACACAGGACGTCCGCGATGATAATGGTGACCGGTCAATTTTAATGAACACATCTTTGTTTTTAGCTTTTAAAACATATACGTCAAGAATAAATCGACACTGATCATTTGGTTCATTATGAATTTATCGCTTTTGAAAAATGAGTACATTTTGCGAATACTTTTACTGATATTGGTGTCAATGATAAAACTTTCATGTTAATTTTTAACCCATGTTACTTCAAACTCCAAAAGTATCGTGCGTTTTCGCCCAATATCCATCACAGTTCTATTCGTAATTTCATTATCGCCTATTTTTATGTAATATATTTTCTATTTTCTTCTAATACCGATATGACGTCACTTTCGGTCCACATTTTTTTTATCTTCAATATCTAAAAGAGCATTCCTCGCGTTATACGACTCTTGTCAGGCTTTATATTAGAAAATTCTGCTTTCATTCGTATGTCTCATTCTATATGAGGATATTCTTGAATAAATATTTCATATGATTCTTATTTATCACTGAACTGCTCTCAGTTCAGTGATAATAAGAGTCAGAGCAATTTCTTTTATAAAAATATTGCTTTTTATAAGAAAATTACTCTGTATGCTTTTATCCAAAGATTACTTATTAATTATAAACTAAACAAGCAAGCCAAGGACCTCGATGGCGGAGTGGTTTGAATGCTTAAGTTTCGATTACGAAAACAAAGCAACTTTCGCCGTGGCCTGTCCCGGGACGAGCCATTCCCTCCAACCTTCCCATTGCCTGTTGAAACCGCATCGGGGGACATGGGCGAGTGCACTGCTACTTGCTCGGGGTTCTTTTACAGCACACTTTCTTGACTCAAATTATAATCTTTTACCATGTTCCTATGGCCCCTCTCCCCTTTGGAGCGGACGTATACGAAACGCCTTCAGTCGGACCAATCAAAACTTTGTGATCTCGAGCTCCTCCGTGCTTCAGAAGGTACGTTAAACCATTGGTCCTTTAACCCATCAACAATCCATCCTTTAACCCATCAACCCGCATTGGGCCAACATGGTGGTTTTATGGCCAAAACTCCTCATGTATTTATCCTATGTAGGAAGGCCTGAGCTCAGCAGTGGAACTTATATAGCCTGTTGATAATGATGATGAAACAAACAATTAACAATGTATATTAGTTTTGAATAAAGACTTCTTTTTTAGTAATAAAAATCAAAGGGAAATGGTGTTTGTCATAACAAAAGACCTTAATATCAATCCTTTTAAGAAGTTTTCACAACTAAGTCATATAACAACAAAGCAAATCCCCAAAAATAGTGAACTCATAAATATACAATTGGCATGTTGCTTACATTGCAGAATCACGTCTAGTTGAGTAAGGAGTAACCCCCAAAAGAATCTAGTGAAAACATTCGGCAAATAAGCGCGGGATCCTTCCGCACGTATTGTTAGCTTTTCGTTACTCTAAAAAGAAACTACAATTTGAATCCGAAAAGTCGCATAACGAACCGGCAAACCTGGAACCCCCAAGGGGAGCAAATGTCAAAATACCTCATATCCAAGCAAATAACATAACTATCACAAGAGCAATCTACTGAATTTAAACTGCTTTCACATTTGGATCTGTTTATTTGCTACTCATTTTGACAGTTAAAGTGGTAACCACTGAGTTAATTGCCTACTCAAAACTTGTTACAAAGCAAAACATTACAATGATGTTATAGTAAAGTAGTAGTGGATCTCCAAATCATTGGGTGACTATCACTTTAGCGATCAAATATGTGAGCAAATAAGCCTGTTGGACAAATATTTATTTTACAGTAATTTGTGCTTTTTTGTGGGTTCCTTACAATCTTCACGTAGTCATTTGGTCATCTACAAAACTGAAGACCTTTTTCTATCCGTATGTAAATCAATGTGACTTCCCAGAGTCCCCGCTTCATTTATAATATTCTAAACACGGTACCCAGCGTTAAGGCAAACGTAGAAATTTGTCACATGAGCGATGGTTCACCTACGTGTTTTGCCGTCCAAATCCCAAATATAATCCTTTTCTGTGCAAATAAAACACACCTTTATTACTTTAAAGAGAAAAGCTTAAATCCTGCGAGGCCTCATTCGAGGATTTCATATTTCATACGTGCATGAACAGGGATTATCGCGCGAATTTATATCTTAACACTGTAATCGAAGAGATCTTTTTTGACTGTGTGTGTTTCTGTCTCAGGACAGAGTTGTAGTTACGCGGAGTGCGACTGTATGATTTTATGCGAGCAAAAGTAAAGAAGGTTGACAAATAGGTCGGGCGTGCCGATGTTCAGTTTTATTAAAATTAAAATGTTCTATCGTGACATTAATAAAAGGCGGTAAGGTCGGAAATTGCTAGGATTCCGCGTTCAGATTTACAGCGGGAACACGGGGATAAGCTGAACATTTTTATTATCATCGCACTAGTTTATTGCGTCTCGAGCTCGAGCATTAGAAATAATCTTCACTGTGGGGTGTATTTTTTGAAAGTCTAAGCGTAGACATCTTAAGAGTGAACGTAACCATGTAGATAATCTTAATTCTCTACTTGGCTCGCCGTTAAGACAAAACGGCATAGATACTACTGCTCGTGGGTTGGAAGTTGTGAAATTTTTATTATGCTTGCGCTCAAGTACATTATAAAAATTTTAACAATAGCTTTTCCGTTTTATACAACCAATAAAAGTATACTCCGTTCATAATTGACTGAAGTGTAAAATATTGCGGATGAGAAGCCATGAAGAAACCAAAATATGCGATAAATCTGGCAATGGTGAGCACCGGAGTCGAAGGGCCCGTCCAGAGTTGTAACTCACATCAAACATAAATTTTACTGACAATAATTTATTCCATGGCCTGTAGTTGTCAAACGCTGACGTTCACGAATCTAAAGAATAAATGATAGACAAAAGAGAGGCTGAAGACAGCCAGCTTGGTTATTGTGGTCACGTAACACGCGAAACTCGGCAGAGGCGCAATCTTCGAGGAAAGAATTACATTTATATAAAAGATGGGGAAATATCAAGTAATTCAATGCATAGAGACGGCGAAACGCATGCTGATCAAGGAGGGTACATTATATTTTATGCGATTTGTGGTAGAGTTATGGGGGTACTATTTTAATCTTATATTTGTAAAGAACTAAATTTAATTAATTAATATATCAAAAGAAAATATTATTAGTCAAACTTTAACAGAATAAATACGTCACAGAAATAGGGAAATATTTAAATGTACAATTAAAAATACTGTTTCCAAAACGAATAGGTGCTTTCATGTAGAATTAATATTTCTTGTGAGCAATTAGTGTTTTTGTTATTTGGGTTTAGTTTTAAAAGCATGGAAAAATACATATTATACCTGATTCAAGTGGTTTTACGTGACTATCACATAAACAAAATACAAAAGTATCTACATAACTAATAACGGCATATTTTATGTATCAATTTGGTACTTTGAAAAACCAACTATTTATTTCGATGACAAAGCAATATCATCTGACGACAGCTGATACACTTGATATCCCAAAGGAACAATCGACCACAGGCCAAATACACACGCAACAATCAACCCAATGATTGCGAATCATCTGAACTAGATCCGAAAATCCGGACAGTGAGTGTTTGTTTTTGATTTTTGTCTAACGAGACAATGGGGAAATGATGAGGACTATGCCGTACGTCGCCTTTGGGACTTCACCCCATACTGTCACTACCACCCCTCCTATTGGCGTCCAAACGAATGTTCACCTTATTCCCCAGGCAATAGAATCCGCATTCATTTAAATTTGTTTCGCAATAAGGATGTTTTATAGTTCGTTCATTCACATATGGCGTCAAACGGGCTACGGCGAGTGACGGCATGCCACTCGAGGGACTCGGATTGGCCTCAGTACTCCACAGGACATCCACTACGTCATTCCAAACTTGGCCTTTTAAGATTGAAGCATGCTTTTTAAATACGATTCTCACTGTGTGGACAGAAAATATGAAAATTTAAGCGAACTTACCGTGTCACATTCCTTATCAGTGAGTGCTAAGATAAATTTCATGAAACATTAATCAGGTCTGTAAGTCAATTTACTGCTCGAGTATCGATTGGCATATCGTCATCAACGAACGGTACCCACAAATCAGTATTAATGAACTGGAAAATTAATAGAGCATCAGTCACTAAATTAGTAGATTAGCGAGATCTAACCGAAAACCGGTTCGATCCGCTTATGTGCCGCTAATTAGACGCCTCTTGTTTACCTTTGTAATGATCCAACATCAAAGTGGGTCTGGGTGTAGCCCACAGTGAGTTCCAAAGTGCTGTGGTAGATTCTGAGCTCCAACTTAGTGATTTATTTACGTTGTCGGGTATTGATCGACGTTGTATGAAACTGGCACCGTTCGGGGAGAATTCGCTACGAATTCAGGTCAAGTGGATGGAACTCTCATATCGTTTGTTTGTGTAAATAATCTTGTTATTGAATACGTTGATTCCTATGAATCCTCTGTCGCTCTCCTACTATGACTTGCCTTGGGTGTGTAATACCTATATTTAGTTTGCAACGTTCGGTTCGAAAGATCCGCGAGCAAAGGGTACTGCTTTAGTAATAGTCAACAAAACTTATTTTGTTGTTCTAAGTGTAAGTATTGTCACTAATTATATTAATGTTGTAAAGCGAGTGCCAGATAATAAATAAACTGATAAACCGAAGTTGCATTGTTAGACACAAATAAATAAATAAAGTTTTATGCAATAATGGCAATGTTGTGCTATTTTAAAATAAAAACATAAACTGTTGTAGATGCAAAACCACATATACAGAGACATTAAATAAATGACGTGCTTTCTGAGTTAGTAAATTTACAAATCTTTTTTTACCACTATCGTATCCATATATAGTGTCGTGACTAAACTGAAAACGATTTTAATTCTCTAGTAGAAGCTATAAAGGGAAAACTATTACGGTCCGAAATATCGTCAAGGCTATTTAAGGGGTAGGGTCGAGCCGTAAGTTCTGCTAGATGGCGCTTATTACATAAGCTGATAGGTTTTCTTATTTAGTTCACATCGTAAATATTTTATATGGCTTCTGGACATTGCTAAAATAGAACCTGTCATCAAAAAATATAATAATCTTTACTTTTCAACGCCTTTCTTCCGAAAATTTAAATGAATTCTTAAGTAATAACAGACATTTTTATTTTAAGCACAAAGAGAATAAAGTATAAGTACAAAATTTTGTCCACTTCGTTGTGTAAATAAAAGTCCTGGGTATTAAACTAAAAATAAATCAGAACTAAATGTAAGCTCTCAAAAAGAAATGCTAACGAATATGTTTATCCCGCAAAAAGGTTTTCATTTTGATATTTATTTAAAAAGCTTTTAGATTAATGTCTTACCGTTAAATATAAACCAAGCATCGGCGACCATGGTGAATGTTTGATTAAATAAGCATTAAGAAATAAACTCAAATAGCTGTTAAATATTAGATATTAGAAAAGGATGGAAAACAGGCGTACGGCCCGGATAATGATAAGCTGTTATCATAGCCAATAGACGCTCGTAGCAACATGGGCACTACACACGTGTTGCTTACCCTTTAAAATCAAAAGAAAGCGTTGTATTGACTGCTTACATAAAGTTATCTCGGTGAGCTCTGTTGACCTCACCGCAGGAACACAACGCTACGAAGTAGTGTTATTCAGCTGCGATCTTCTTTAAGATGAAGGGGCTGACAGTCCAACACTCAAAGTTCAAATGGAAAATCCTCTTGAAATTTTATCAATCGTTGATCACAGTTATCATAGTATTAGAAATCAACACGTTGCTTTTGGAATGGTTTGACTCCGATATTCACATCTATTGGTGAACACAGACCCATCGATTTTCAAAAGGGAAAGTGGTTATGGGCAGCCTTCATCTAACGGCTCCTCCCTACCCCTAATAGGTCGTCGGTCCATCTAGTGCGAAGACTTCCTACACTGCGCTCTCGTACATGGTCGCCATGCTAGCACTTTACAGCCCCATTGGCCGTCAGACCTATGCGCTTTGTGTCCTGCCCACCTCAACTTGCTAATGCTATGAGATGAGCTATGTGTGACTTTGGTTCTCTTACGGATATCCTCATTTCTGATAGTTGAAACTTGGATAATTAATGGAAATTTAACGAGATCCATACTTTTAACTAATTGTCGGATAATTGGTATTAATCGTAATTACTCTTAATGTAGTTAATACGAATAAAAGCAAGTAGCATGATTTAAATTGGGAACCTATCGAATTGCATAGTCGAACCGGAGGTAAATAATTGAAGTAATTGTTGGGTCCGACCGGGTCAGATCGGGTCAATTAATTGTCAGATGCTAGTAGGAGAATCAATTTATGCGAGCAGAACTACGAAACATGTTCTACGATGTTTGCTTTGTTTGGCCATTAAATATGATTTAGAAACGATTACAAATCTTTATTATGTGTAAACTGTGGACAGCTCATTTTAATTTATGACTTGGAATCGGAAGTGTTTGAATTCATTGACTCTCTCTTGTTTAATCAATGAACTAAACGTAATAATTTTTTTTATTAGGTTATTTTGATTCTTCATGTCCAGATGGAGGAGTTCGGTGGTGTAGTGGTTTCAGCGCTCTGGTTTCATTTCGAAAACAAAGCAACTTTGGCCGTGGTCGATCCCGGGATGTGTCATTCAATGATTGTAATCTCGAGCTCCTCCGTGCTTCAGAAGGCACGTCAAGCCGTTGGTCCCGGTTGTTACTGTAACTGCTTTAACCTTTAACCGCATTGGGCCAGCGTGGTGGTGTTATGACCCAAACTCCTCATCTGTTTCTCCCATGTAGGAAGGCCTGTGGTATATAGGCTGGTGATGATGATGTCCAGGTGAGCGCACGTCGAGTGTAACAGTTGCACTACAAAAGCCGCCTCTATTACAAACGCAGTAAGGATGGTCTCAAGGTCAAACTGTTACGCTTGATGGTCTGTTGACTAAACATGGATATTTTTTTCTGTTGTTGTTTCAACGCAAATTTTGATTCAGTGAAGCAGTTTGTGAGCTGTAAAGTAATTAACATTATAATTATTGAAATTTATCAGATTTTGCTGACTCCGCTGTCTTTGAACAATTTATAATTTTTAGTTGAGTTACAACTATCGTACGTAGGTACATTTTTATCATACTAGTTTATATATCAATTGATACAAACATCGTGTTTATAAATCTCTCTGTTTTTTGTATCTATATGGAGCTATCTATAACTGGAATACTAATATAGTTTTCATATTGTTGATCTACCTAGTAAATAAATCAAAAATTATGATCATTAAAATTTGTCACATATTTTAGTGTCTATTTTTCTCAAATGTTATCACTATTTATTACTCTGTAAAGCACTTTTTTATTTTTAAGAGAGTATCCAAAGTTGTTGGGTTTGCTGATGGCGTCATAAACTTGATTACGTTAAGAAAAATAAAAATTTGTATCAACTAATTTACTTTGATTCACATGAGAATATGAAGGCGAATATAATCATATGTTTCTACAGAGATCATCTTGGGTTGGATGTGGCTGACAAGAGAGGCGCTTTTAGTTATCCGTCTTATTTTAACATCGACATTTATTTTAGGTTCGTATTGACACAGTTCCAGCGCGGAATCAAAAATAAGAGGGTTTATTTTTGGTTAAATATTAATTCAAGATGGCCAGGGATTATTATATCCAAAAGCAAAATACAAATCACTTCTACACTCAAGTTTGAAGTATGGGATGTAAATGGCAGAAAGAATATGGTCCCATCTTTAATTACTAATTTTAAGATTAATTTAAAGATTGTCATAAACTTAATGTATTAAATGTAAAAATACAAAAGACGGAATTAACGCATTAGGCATCTCTATCAGTTAATCTGTAGAAGGCATGAATTACGGTCAAAGGGCAGAAGCTGTATGAAATCTCATTATCATCACCAGCCTTTAAATGACCCACTGCTGGGCATAGGCCTTCCTACATGGGAGAGATACATGAGGAGTTTTGGACACAACACCACCACGCTGGCCCAATGTGGTTTGGTGTGTTAAAGCTACAAACGGCTTAACGTGCTTTCCGAAGCACGTAGGGGCTCAAGAGCACAAATTTTGATTGACCCATTCCTGGCTCGGCCATGGTAAAGTTGCTTTGTTTTTCTTTGAAATCTATATATACTATGTTTATATACAATATCATTTTTTTATTGGACAGTTCACGATATCAATGTTAATTTTTCTTACACGCTGAAATAAGCCAAGAGTATGAAATAAAAGATCAAGCAAATACAAATACAGAACATAAAATAATAATAACGCTAACAAAACAATGATAATAAAATTCAGCGGCTTCAGTCAGCCGCCTTAGTTCAATGACCCGTCCACAAATAACGGTTATCAAACCGGATGGAAAAAAACATAGTTTAATAATAAAAGTAAAAAAGAAGTGTTTCTTCGTTCTAAATTTACATGCACCGAAAAATCTCATAAATATTAAATCAGGCGAGAGTACGACAAGCCACTAAAAGCGCACTAAAAAACCTTTGTCTCGTTGCTTAAAACAATAAACGAATGCCCGAGACGCAGAGGCAAAATAAAGTGAGGGCACTTCATACTTAACTTCTGAAAGCGGCTAGACGCATTAAACATGGTGACGCTGAAGGAATCTCAAATGTCCTCGATAGTAGCTAACTAATAAAGTTACCAACAGGTTAAGAAGCTAAATCTTGATACTGCGCAGCTTTCTGTCAACGACATACGACTCATTTCAGCGTAATAATGTCACGCGTGTCATAGTCCGCACCGTTCCTGTGACTATTCCTAGCATTAACATAAAGATACTCACTATCATCTGAACTCGAGTGTTTGGATGTAGTAAAGATATCTTTATGTCTTCATTTCTTCCAAAATAGAATGTCCATATGGTCGAGCAGCAGAAACGTATCCATGCCTTTTAAGTACGCCCTTAGTAGAGGCATTATGAACATCTGTACGGACAAACTTCTTGGCTATAAATTATTCCTTTCCTAACACAGTAACGGTAATTAACTTTTGTCATTTCTTTGACTAATTACTTCCAATATATGGAGCAGTAATAAACAAAATTAGTTTCTGAAATTTAAATTCATAATCTTTTACTTTAAAACATACTAAAATTGTTGAAATTTTGTTGTAAATTGTTCGTCAGTACCTAATAAATTACGCCATAAATATGTATTCATAATAATATTCCTATTGTCAGTAATAGTATACTTCGTTTCAGTTATAACATTGTCTTCATCGAAGCGTCACTGAGTAGAATATCTCACATTGTAATGTAAACATTAAGAAGGGTAATTTAAATTTCATATTACTATCATTTCTCGTACATTAACATTAACAGTATTATTAACTTCGTCTGTCGGATCTCATATTAGATCAATAACCCCATATTAAAGCTTTATGTATTCTGAATAATATGATTCTTTTGTCTTTGCACAGTTCAATTATGTTCCTAAGGCTATGCATTGTTTTGCTTATAATTATATTTCGCGATTCCACTAAGATGTTTTCTCAATAATAGCAATTAACTGTTATTTTTGTACCAGTGAATAAGAAACACTTTCTAACTTTATAATTAACAACGCTGTTTAATGAAACAGACATAGTTTCAAAATATTTTTCTACTTTAAAACAGTACTAATTCAGTTTCATTTGCATTAAAAGAAACGCTAAACAAAGCAGAAAGTTCACCGCCCCTCATGGAATATTACTTACGTTTAAGTACACAACAGTTTCCTTCCAGCAAATAAAAGTTTAAGAATCTCAGTCGAGTCTTTCGCAGTGCCATACGTAATGTTGTCAGATCGGTGAATATAGTGTATAAGAGATCCCAATCTAAAACTGCAGCCATTCCCACGTAATAACACGACACCGTTTCCTAGCGCATCGCACACAAAGCAGCCGGGTTCTTATCAAAATGTCAGAGAAAATGTGACGCTCTTCCCTGCTAGCTACTACGTAACTCGCTACAACCGACTGGGGACCTATTCCGTCTATATTACCCACCTCCATATTCCCCACCTTATTTCTACACGTTCGAAATTCAAAATTACCACCATTTTTATTGCCTCGATGACGGATTTAGATTAGGCGTTTGATGAAGTGCGATCGTTGTCTATGCTTTTACTTTTTTGAGTGTGACAGCTTACTAAGCGAGAATTGATTTATGAATGTAATAAAGTTTGGACAACGACGATCGGGCGAGATAGTACTATTGCAGTGAAGTTTTAGTGTGTTGTCACTAGAAAAGAAATAATATGACTTTATAATACAGTGAAGAATAGAATTTCATAAAAGCTTGTGTATATGGTAAGGAGTTTTACCACTTAACGTTGTCGATGTCTTAATGTAAGTAGTTCAAATAAAAAAAAACAGAAATTGGTAAATTTAAAATTCAATTTGATCGATGCCATCAAAACTCAACATAAGTTCTTTATTGTGAAACATTGCTGTGAAACGGAATCGAAATAACGTGAACGAAAATTATTTAATCACCTTACTGGCGCTGACAAAGGCGTCGAAATGAACGGCAAAAAATGGCAAAGCGAACGCCAGAACTGAGTGTTTGAGCAATTTTATTAATAATTATTGTCTGCGTATTGTTTGATTGCTGTTGTTAGTATTCCTTTTCCAACATTTATTCATTAAGAAAGAGCCAAAGGCATTTCAGCGTAGTCATTAAATTAAACCAAAGAACAATAATGTACTTCTTTATCAGATTTTTACGTCAAAGTTAAAGTGTTGTAGGTATTTGCATGAATGTTTGAACTAAAAAATAACAATATATTATATAATCAAGGGTTGTGTGTTAAATACTTATTGAACGTGACTTTTATACTTAGTATTTAGAAATATTATAGTTTCTTACTACGCTTAATCTAAAGTGGTTAAATTTAAAAATGATCTAATCTTAAAAACCATTCCAATTTATAAACCGTAATAAAAAATTTATGTCTAATCTCAAAAATCAGACCAAGTTGGCACCGAAGCACAATTACTTTTGACTTGCATTTCATGACTCAATCCAATTTGCCCCAAATGATTTCGCATTTTTCAGAGCAGCAGTGACGAGGTTACTTTGTGAGGAGGTCAAATAGAATTCCATATGCAAAGTAGCCCCTGTAACAGGCTTTCTGGGAAATTCAACGCTAAAATAGGGAATAGTCACAAAATGTACAACAGACTCTTTACAAAGCCTATGCGACTTTGTATCGCTTGCTTCTATAAAATATTTTCAATACCAAGCGAAATTGGTCAAAAATGACTTCTCAACAAGATTATCTCGGATACGCCAACAGCACAAGCCACTTGAAACTTAGTTATTTCGTCTTACAGTTCTTTTTCGTCTGTTCCAAGGTTGGAACGCTTTTTCAAAGGCCCGCTCACTGTTCTTATAATATAGAATTTTCTCTAGGGATTCATGGAGACGTAAATTGGTAAATTTTATATTTAGCCCTTTGCTATATTCTGTAGTCATAGACGGAATTATGACGCGACCAACAATATAAGAGGCGTATCTGGGCATGGACTGCATTTCATCTTAGGCCCCAGGATGACAACGCACCTGCAATATCAAGTGATTTGTATTTGTTATTGCAGGTGTCTATAGGCGGCGGTAACCGCTTACCATGAGGTGGGCCGTCAGCTTGTTTGTTATCTAGTTGTATAAAACGGATTTTTTTTTTTCTGATAACATATTTATTTTGAGTGTGGTTGAACGTAGCAGCATATTTATTACTTACTTTCTAGATTTGCTCGATTTCCTTACAAAACCACTGACAAAAACTGATTACAATATAACAATATAGATTTACGATTGCTTTCCCCTAGATGTAAGCACAGTATTTGAACTAATCTACTACTTTATGTTCAAATTTAAAGCGTCTAACTGGGGAAGAAGCTTCAAGGGGTCGTGACAGAAAATGGCAGCCAAAAGATATTACTTTGTGATATTGAGCACTTGTGGTGAGTAAGGTCGCCAGAGCTAATCGAGGAATTATTGTTTCGGAAGCAGAGGGACTTTTCTCCTATCCATTAATTTTTAAGTATTTCTGGGCGTCGAAAGCGAATACGGAAGTAAGTATGTCTGTCTGATATGCTTTAACTGCTAAATCAGTTAACAAATTTAGGTGAAATTTAGCATAGACATAAATTACACCCTTAGGTGAGATATCTGTGGGTGAGATATAGGCTAACTTTTGGCAAGGTAACCAGCATCCACGTGAGCGGCGCCACGGGTACCAAAATAGTAAAATAGTTTCCGAACATAAGAATCATATATTCTGTGTTATACAAACGCTGTGAAAGAGAACATAATGGGTAAAAACTGTATAAACATACATACATATAATAACATGATATAGGCGAAAGAAATAAACTAACTACAGAACCTGAGGTTTGTAATCTGAGGGTTATATTTTACTGTTTAAAAAAATTGAGAAAGGTACTTCAACTTTAGCTAGTATAACCTCTTTAAAAAATAAACAGAGAACTCATAAGGAACTCGATTTATTTCACGGAAATATTTCAGAGCACATGAATTATTAGGGGTTACAAAGAATGTTCTGGTCATCGGTCAGTACGATTCTAATTGCCATTGATTCGTTATTTAAATAGTCCAATAAACCATATGAAAAACATCGTTAATAATTGTTGTAATCAACGTCGAAGTCATTGAAGAATTTCAGTTCCATTATCGATATTAATAATTCCCAAATTGTCGTCTATTTAACTGATGTGCTATATACAAATCGGTGCGTAAGTTCTGCTTCATTTATGTGTATTTTATTTATGGTTCAAGAATTCAGGATGATCAAATTTTCAATTATATTCATCAATCAATGTAACTTTAATTAGTGAAAAAGATAGTAACTAGAATTAAACACGGAAAATAAACGCCATATATCTTATACCTATTTCAATTTTCGTGTTTTATTCTTGTTTAGTTATCCAAATAAGAATAAACACACAAAAATAAAAATACCTCCGTGACAGGCGTTGATTTTGACTACCCCTGTAATAGGGCTGTTTAAAATGTGATTGAAATTGTTTAGCTGAAAATGTACTATGAAAAAAGCTGATTTTGAAACCTTAACAATCTTGGTCTGTCTTGGTCGGTAGTAGTATGAGCCTGTTTTTTTACTTAAACTTGACTCATTACTCCAAGTTTCATAGTTATATAATATATGTAGAAGAGATCAGAAAGTAAAACATTTCAGAAGCTCTCAATGTTCATAAAGGTCTTGAACTAAAAACGCTGAGACATCCCTTTTCAGGCTTGCCTGTAACATAAAATAAGATCTTAACGGAATCCGCTTATGAAGGATTGAATTTACTTTCCTCGAATCGAATACGTCCATAATATTGAGATACGGCCTCGCATAAATTATCATTATATCGAGCTACTACGACTTCCAATAACAACAACAACAATGGAAGTATATCATATTTTTTTTTATATATCTTATGCGCTTGTAGCAAAAACTAAATTATTCTTCTACGATAACTCTATAAATGTAAGCAGCATTTTTCATATATAAAAGCACCCAAAAAGAAAAAAAGAACAAACAATAGCTACAGTACAGACTATCTCAATTAGATAATAATAGATGGCTACGGGTTTTTACAGCTACTGGATGTTTCTAGAATATAAAACTTTTAATACTCAGGATTTTCTTGATTTCTGATTTTCCTGTTCCAAGACTAGAAGAAAGGAAAAGAGATAACGGAACAATGCCAGTAATAAGTGTAACATTAGCATTAACCCAATTGACCGGGAGCACCTAAGGAAAAACCCGTGGGACCCGCGGAAAGACAGGATTACCAACTTTTTCCATCTAAAACTTCTACTATAAATCGTCACGGCCCAACGAAGGAACTATCGCAAACTACCGAAGCGTCCTCAATTGACAATTTATGGGAGATTTGCATTACGACTGAGTAAATTACATACCGAATGGAGTAACTTTGTGCTGAGTTGACATTTCGGGGACGGGTGTCCTATTGATTTTGCCATCAGCGGCGATTTCGTTTCATGACCCTTTTAGTGTTGTAAAATTTGGGCCTCAAGTCGAGAGATACGGATGATACTGAGTATTCATTTCATTTGATTTTACATGCGCGGCTACAGATTTGAGGAAAGCAACTGATCTGTTTCCATATAAAAATTTAATAAATCTCTTAGCACACTAATTAGTGGAGTATATTTAGCGAAGCATAATTATATTTAATAATGCTAAAAGATTGTGGGTTATTTTCACACATAAACCTCTAACAAGACTATCAATAAACCGCTGGTGTCCTTAAATAAATAAATAAATAATAACAAGATTCTCTTTTAAAATTAATTTTAATAACTATTCAGTATCGTGTATGCCAAATATTTGCATGCCTACAAAATCAAAGTAAAAACTTATCAAGCAAACTCTAGACTCTAGTACAGTATTAAACAAACTAATTTTATTTCAAACTATAGGTAATTTTTTTCATTACTTTTTATAACAGAAATTCAGTCATTTCGGTGGTTCTCACTTTCAAGAAAGAAGCCAAATAATGGTATAAATAAGTACCGAAATATAATTCTACGAAATATTTAACTTACTATTACAAATAATGAATAGTGATAATAAATTTACTTCTGAATTTTGACGATAGAAGCTAAACTTATATGTGTGAAAAATGGAGAAATCAACCACTGCACTAAAAAAATGCTCTAAATTACTTCACAAGCAATTTAGCAAAACAAAACAGTAAGTGGATATGAAAGGATCAGTCAGTTTATATCCACTTACTGTTTTGTTTTCTTGTTATTTTATTTTCTATTCTTGGTTAGAACTCAATCATATCACTTCTCTTTTCGTTTTGTATGCCTACGTAATATCCACCCGTACTAGTAATGCTGTCTACAATCCACTGGCTAAGAATCAAACCACAACTCCCAACCGCACAAACCACAAACGTAACACGATCGAATCGATTCCACGTTCATTTGATCTTAAATCGATATGACTGGCAATAGACGGTATTCAATGCACCTTGTATTGATAGTACACCTAGAGTTTGTTCGATTTTTGATTACGCACTGGTATAGTGCGTATATATTGTATAGTGATATACTGATTGTTTTGTATCGATAAGATTTGCTACTTTATTTTAGTCTATCAAATGTTAATTTTAATAACATTCTGCATTTTATAGTTAGAATGCCAGAATACCAGATATTTGTAAAACTTGCGCAATTCCAATAAAGGTAAAATCTTTGAGTAAGGGTATTTGAAGGTAGCAAATTTTGTCAAACTTTAACATTAAGTTAGAATCAGCTGCGTCATCAACAAAAGCAGCTATTAATACCCTCATACAATGCCACCTTTATTAACCTTAGGCTAATCGCAAACAATGTGTTTTACCTCGCCGAGTTCATCTTGTGACTAAAGTTTAAATTCTAATGTATTTCTAGTGTACTAAGCAGATTATGAGCTTCTTTGTTGCAAGTACTGATAATTACTTTCTGATCAACATTTTAAGCTAACCAACGCACCTGCAATACCAAGTGATTTTTTTCTTATTATTGCAGGAGTCATAGGTGGCGGTTATTACTCACCACCAGGTGGGCTGTCAAAACAAGCATTTATATGCAATAGGAATTATATTGTCTCTGATATGTATCTACTTTGCAGAGTGAAAGAAGGATTTAGACTTCATTGGACGAAAACTGTGCAAAACTTTATCTTGTTCTGGTGAATGCTGGTTGACAAAGAAAAAAGGAAGATATAGAAACAAACTGAACTGAAGCTGAAGGAGCTTGGTGGCGTAGTGATTGAGCACTCTGGTTTCGATTATGAAAAAAAGCAACTTTTTCCATGGTCGATTCCGGGATGCGTCAATCTCACCAACCTTCTAATGTCCTATCGCAATCGGTAGGTTATGCAGGCGGAATCATGGGAGAGTGCACTGCTACTTGTTCGAGGCTCTTTCACAGCGCCCCTTCTGAACTCCCTACAAGTTATAATCTTTCGCCATGTCCCTATGGCCCCTCTCCCCTTTCTGGGGCGCCCGTAACCACACTAAGTGGTACCTTTGACTCCCATTTACTCAATCTGTGCTGGTCTTCTGTCTGTAGATGGGCCAATTACAATTTGACATCTCGAGCTCCTCTGTATTTCGGAAAGGATTTGTTCCCGGTCGTTACTGCAACCAGCTTAACCCCGTCCAGCGTGGGAGTGGGCCAAACTCCTCATATGTTTCTCCCATGTAGAAAGGCCTGTGTGCCCATCAGTGGGACGTGTATATAGGCTATGACTATGATATGATAATCAGTGCCTAGCAGTGATCATCCACTATACTTTTCTATCATGATGTACATGGCCTCGTAACTCGCGTTCGGAATTACCCCATTCCCTCCTAATGGTAGTAAATCACACAGCGTGTGTAATGGTTACTCTCAAAAGCGTCAATTTTTATAAAATACTTTCTTCGTCTTTGGATGTAAAGATAGGTTTGCCGATGTCAGTAACACGAAGCAAGAGGCATATAATTTGATGTCACAGCTTTGTCATTCACCATCTATTGATTCATTAACTTCATATTTTACACCCTTTAATTAGATCTCTTATTAAGCAAATGTTTCTTCGTTAATTTTGGTTAAGGACGTGTAAAGTCCAGACCACAAGACGATACTTATGCCTGTACTTTAGCGATTTTACTTTCAGATTCAGGTAATTTCGCCAACTTCGTTCAGAAAGTGCTGAGTGGTTGTTTCCAGTTTCATCGGTCTCTTTGAAATTTGAAAACTGTGTGTTCGCCTTTGCTTCATAAATAACAAGGTTTTCGCGGTATTCGTTTGTTAATTTATTTACGTTTGGTAAGTGGAATGGGGTAAAGTGACGTATGATATTTGATTTAACGTCTACTGTTATTCATCTTGATTTATTATTTGATTGGAACCAACAACATTTTAGACATTTGTAATTTTTATTGTCGTCAAAGGTTTATCAAAACAGAGATTTTAAAGTTGGTAAATGTAATTTAAATATTATTTATCATGAGTTTAAACACGTACTTTCATTCCGATCAGAACTGATGGTCAATTTATGGCTCAAAACATTTTTATCTCTGAAGGAATAAAATTCAGTTGCAACATACGAAATAAACTTAAAACTAAAACAATTCAATTACAAAATAGATTCAATTTGTCATATATTTTTGTGGAATAAAAATCACATTTGCAAAGCAAGTGCGTCATTTTCATGCCGTTGGCAAACACGCACGAATACGAATCGGCGAAAAGGCATATTTCTCGGATCACTGATTAGATATGGAAAATAATACTCGGCAAGGGCAAAAATAATATCGTGATTTATTCGAGCGGGCCAGATAACGGCTTGGAGATGGGCCGTAATAGCCCGAATGGACCGGAATGGCCCACACCGAATAGCGGCCCTAAGAGGCAGTAGAGACGCGTATTTTTACATATTATTTTCGGGGCTAGCATTAAATTACGTGGGATTTTTTTGCCCGAGTTATGAAAGACCATATTTTGCGGAGGTGCGCTATGAAAAGCGATTCTTGCCTTCGAGAGCCGAAAGAAATGAATAATTATTATGGCTACGTATTACGCGCCGCCTTTTGCAGGGTTTATTTGGGAGATTTTTCTCGAACATTTTTCGTGTGAAGTAAGTGAAGTGTGGCACCTGAGCATTCGTTCTTTAAGATTAGAATGGTCTCGGATTCTTAGGTTTTAGGTTTTAAACGGTGTATATGTTAGTTAAAAAAGTATCACGTATTAGCTTCTTACTGGGTTATCCGATCTTATGAACAACAATTCGCGGACAATTTCTTAGCCAGACTCATCGTTTTTACCTGGAACTTCTCGAAATTAATCAAGTCTTCAGGTATAGCTTAAAATTTATCAAGAAAATGTTACCATCCTCGTATACCATCATCGTGTCTGTACAAACGACAGCACATCAAGTGTAACAGTTGTACTACGAAAGCCACCTCTACGAACGGAGTAAGGTCTTAAGGTCTAACTGTTACGCGTAATGTGCTATCGATTTTATCTAAATGTTCCGTCAGTTATGATAGTTTATATGGTATTAAATTGATATTTAAGTATATTCAGTACGACTAAATATATCGTAATATCGTTCATCTTGATCTACAAATGGTTTCTAATAAATTACCTAATACAGGGTGTGCTAAAGCGGACATTACATAGCCAGGGATGACTGTGTTTGGTGTAAAAGCGGGAAGCTGTGAATATGTGAATAAATGCCAATATTGTTATACCTTCACAGTCAGATCATTTCCGATGGCGTCACAACTGAAATGAAAAATTGAATTTTAGAATGGATGAATAAAATTTGTGGATCATGTTTTAATTTATTTGTGATCATGACAAACATTTGTAGGATAAAAGCCATAGATTGATCTTAGACCTATTAGTTTTCTTATCCTAAATTTGTATTTTATTCATAATTAAACCAATCTAGTAAACCTGTGAGTATGTAAAGAGCATAATACGCACTATAATTTAAGAAGGGGCGTCGCTGAGGAGCTTTATGAGTGTGAGGTGATTGGTATATACTTTTAAGACGAAAATATTCGAAACGAACAGACCGAATCAAATAAGACTTTACGCAAAAGCCAGGCAGGCTAGTCTAATTAGTTATAAGAGGATTTTACGAAAAGTCTAATAAACCCTCATAAGCAAAATTATTAATAATATGGTTATTATGATTACTACCAAGAAGTGCTATTTCGCTATAGCCTTTTGTAAAAAAGGAGGTATTATTCCAATCGGGCGCTTGAAATTGAGGTGAAACCATTTTTTGTAACTCTCTTAAATCTCCATCTCATCTACCAATTATCTTCTACAATATATAAACAAAACTCAAATATTTGTATTTTTGTCCCCTATGCGCTTGGAAACCATTGATCAGACTGTTATGAAGCTTTGGTAGCCTATTTTAACTACGCCCGCAAAGGTTCTTGCATTTTTTTTTTTCACGGGTATTTCAAAGCATGCCGGGTGCAGCTAGTGATAAATAGAAATGGATCGCCGAAATATATGTACGCGCATAACTTCCGACCGAATGCACTAGATTGGTTAATTATTTTATTATAGTATTCGTTACTGTCAGGAAAAGGTTTGTAAAAAGAAAATTCAAAAAATTGTACAAAATGTTCTTTTAATCTTTAACTTTTAAAAGTGAGTGAGACAGAAGACAGTAAAGAAGATCTTAAATATTTTAAAAAACACTCGAATATTTATTACACTGATAGGGAGAACGCAAATAAAAAGTTAAATTTGTTTGATGTTTTCCGTGCGAAGCCAGCCCCCTTATTCTCAACTGATCACGGATTCGATTCGAAAAGTCACATGCCGTCTCGCTTTGACGCAGTGCGATAAAAAGTGACAGGTATAGAGTTTCCGAAATTCGAATTCTTTCCGACAGTTGAGAATAAGGGGGCAGGAAGGGTTACTAGTAAATGATAAACGTAAAACCGCTTAACTTTAGCACTATTACGTAAGCGATAGTAGTTATTTTGTAAGTTCGTAACTAAATTATAGAAGCCCGATCTTGACACGAGTACTGTATCGTAGTTCTACCATTCCCCATTGTAACTCGACGAATCAATTATTAAACTGCTATTCACGTACAATCTCAAGATGTCTTTGTCGTTAGTAATATGGTAATAATCTAATAATACGTTTGTAACTAAAGTTGGCTATCTACTGAAGCGGAGACTAGCGGAGTATTTCTTAACAAACCGTTTTGATTCATATGTCTATTAAATTACGATACATTTTTCACTAGCAACTGACCGCTATCCGCAGAGGAGTTGAGCTGTAAAACATCTTCTCTCGCCTAAAATAATACTGATTAGTTTCTTAATTTAAAGCCCATAGTGGCGATTTTCATTTGACCGTAATAATTCCACTCGCCTCCGCTTCTCCGTGTAACCAGCTTGAAACTGATTTTATATTCATCAGGACAGTTTGCTTGGACGTGGTGTATTATCGTCGACCCCTTAATAAGTAAAATATGCCGTATGGCTTCTCGTGAATATGAAATCATTACGACATTATCGACACCGTCGCCGTTGCATTATTTCCAAATGCTTTAGCGAGAATTAGAAATTGTATAATGAGTTATTTAAACAAAAAATAGTTGGGCTTTTAGCTAGGAGTGACAAGTAATAACGGAGTAACAAGCGGAAGAGCTCGGTGGCTATTGGTTTGAGCGCTCTGGTTTTGAATACGAAAACAAAGCAACTTTCGGCATGGTCGACCCCGGGACGGGTGAACCAAAATTTATAATTTCGAGCTCCTCCGTGCTTTGGAAGGCACTTTAAGCCGTTGGTCCCGGTTGTTACTGCAACCGCTATAACCCACTAACCCGCCTTGGGCCAGTGGTTGTGGTAGTGCTATGGCCCAAATTCCTTGTCTGTTTCTCCCATGTAGGAAGGCCTATGCCCAGCAGTGGGACGTATATAGGTTAGTGATGTTATGTAATTAATAAACTAATTAAGTGGACTGGCTATGTAATAAGTATGTATGTTTTCATAGTTGTCTTAATAATAGTTGTTTTAATAATTGAAGTCAGCAATATAATATCATTAACATTTTTGATAAATTTTGGAAAAAACTTGATAATTTTTATGAATTTTCTAAACAGTACTAAACAGTATTATGGATATTATATTCCTAATCAAAGGTTCTAAAATAATGTGCAGACCCTAATTTTATGTCTATTGGTCGCATAAAGCGAAACTTTTATTTTATATCTTAGCTCAAGACCAACAGCCTCGCATCATTATTCCCGACTTTACAACAAAATCCCAATAAAATCAGGCTCGCACCGGGAACAATCCCGAAATCGAGTCGTCCCGAGACTACAATCCCGAATACAAAATCAGGCACATTCTGAACAAAACAAAACAAATGCTTTCTTCGAAATCGGCTCTGCAATCGAATGCGGTGAGAGAGACGCACGTATGCCGCTGCAGGAGTATGACAGAGATGCACTCAATGCGGACAGATTGTGACGCGTGCGGAATTGCGAATACGAAGGACCAAGTTGGAGTTAGGACCGCAATTTCTCGTGTGCTAAGTATTTTGCAAGTAATTTAGCTGTTTTTCAGAGAAACGTTTTACTAAAATAAATCATTACACAATAAATAAAAGATACTAATTTGTAAAAATAATACAATAAGTAATACCTAATCACAGGTTCCCAGATTCTTTTCTCTTAGACCACTTTCAAAATTAAGCTAGTTCCTGTGAACCACCTTCAGCTACATTTCTACCATATTCCCAAAACTCGACAAAAAATGTGTTTTTTTTATCACGCCAACGTAGTCTCCCGTGGAGCTCTGGGGGTCCACCAGGACCACTTTGGGAACTAAGGAGCTAGACCAAAGCACGCACCACCAAACAGCTTACGTTATGAATACTAGATAACGGAAAACATATTTATGATTACATTATTATTAAATAAGTCTTTTTATTAGAAATATACATTAATATATTAAAAACCATAACCTGAGAACAAATATATCTGCCCGGCCGGGACTCAAACCCGGGACCCCTAGTCGAGTAGCTTGTAGCTAGGGTTACTGGCCAATCGGTCAGCACCAGTTGACCATCAAGCTATATTCGACCACCAGGTCGAATATATCGAAACTAAATTTAACTTTTAATTGCTTCACTTTACAAAAGATTGTAACCAAAAACGCTTCGCTTGTTTCATGTCTCCATGATAAGTGAAAGGTGTAGCAGCGTTTTGTAGGCATTTCGCGCATTCGCGCAAGCCACACTTTCAATACTCATTTTTTAAAAATTGTTATAGTCTTCCGGAAGCCTGACTGCGATATGTGCGGATATGTGATATTTACAAAGAAGTTTGTGAAAGTTCCAATGGAATTGACGACTCGATTACGAAAGCGTTGTAAGTTGTCCAATGGCATGAAAACGACAGCATTGCCACTATTTTCAATTTAATGGGAAACAGATTTTTGGACATGGATTTGAAAGCTGAACGCAATCGAAATCGAGATACTGTAGTTTTCTCTGAACATCTGTCGATTAACTGCGCTCTACCAAAATACAGAATAGATGGTAGGTGTGCAGAGCTGCACAATACAGCGCGATGCAACTTAGGAGCTAGATGATTGGCGCAAGCTCTGCCAAATAACTGATCAGGCGGCCCGGAAGTATTTTTTGACGAACTAGCGCACGGTCTGCCTGATACTAATCGGTTACCGTAGCCTATAGACGCTCGTAAAACCTTGGGCACTACTCACGCGTTGACTACCCTGTAGAAATCAATAGAAAGCTTTATGTGGCTAGCGTAGGAAACGAGCCCTTCGCTCCCAACATGAGCTTTGTCAGTGAGCTCTGGTGACCTTATAGGAACACAATCTTCTGTAAAGTGGAGATCCTAGTCGCGCACTTAAAACTCTAGCGGTAAATACTTCAATGCTACCTCCTTGGCGCTCATTACATAAAAACTATGCTCTTTCATCAAAACGTCTGTAAGCAAAAACCCACCAAGTTTCCAACTGTCGATAACTACAGTTAAGGTCTGACGTACACTTGCATAATAAACTTCAGTAATTGAGTTGCCGAGTGTCCGACCAACTCGATTCAAACGAGATTGTTTTTACGCTGGGGCATAATCAAACTAAAGAATCCCCCCTTTTAACGGAATATTTTCAAAGGTGGAGGAGTCGGTCTCGCAATCTTATTATTGTTGTGAACTTCGGCTTCAGAGCTGTCCTGTGAGATTTTTAAATTGTAGTGCTTATTAATAAAGTTTTCTACTGATTCGATTCGCCATTTCTTCGCAAGAACCGATAGCATCGGCTGCAAATAAGTAGGTCTTAAGGAACCATATTTTTAAATATAAATATGTCAATTTTCTGTATTAAATGTTATATTATTTTGCCAGCATACAGTGGGCACTGCACCCATACATGTAAGAATGAAGCAAATATAGGGACAGAGAAGCTTTGTTTGCTGTAGGACTTCTTTAATTGTATGTTGTATATTCTGAGCTCTACTTACTTATATAACTATAACTGCAGTCATCCCCATTTTGTTGCGACTCACCTGTAAAAAAAGAAATCTTAGATTAATATCTAACACCATGTAAAGAATGAGCTACTCAATCCTTTTTGGGATTCACCATTCATTCTAGATACCATCACCGCTTCCACGACAATGACTCTGTAAAGTGTTCATTCACAAAGTCGTGATCACCACCCTAAGAAAAGGATATCTTTAGACTACGTTTAAATCTTACGTATACAACATATGTGACAGTTCATTTCACCTCGTCAAACTTAACGATGCGTCTATTTAATTGACAGGGCACTCTATTAGCGTTAAAATAAGGTTTTCATTTGCTTGTAAACATGTTACCTAGTTGAATAGAAGTTTAAATTGTCCTATTAAAGTCTCACGAATTCACCGTGAGAACACGTGTCTGTTGTTCCTAAGCGAATGTGATCTCTATTGATAGCTGTGTATGGCACATATCAACATGTGTTAGTTATGTAACGGTCGGGTACGTCAAAATTCCCGCGCACCCGTCACGGAGCATCGCGCGCGATCGTCACGCGGCATTTGATTTGAATCTGGAACTCCTCAAATTGCGGTAATTGCGTCATCCATGATGTTATCTATCTTTTAAATAAATAACGCTATACAATTATTAAAAAGAACGGACATAGTCTGCCTTAAGGTAACATGATTTTGGCAGGTTTCAAAGCGTTTGTTTGCGCGTTTCTTTTAATTTTTTAGTAATCGTGATTCGTGTCATATACATAGAATGGATTTAGTGGTTTGATATTGGTGTATATGTGTTGCTAGTGTATATGTAGATTACCATGTGGGATGATTGAAACAAATATGGACTGAAGTGAATAATATCACAAATTTTATACCAGTAAAAATTGATTCTATGAAATTCAACATGAAAGAGTTTTTTCTAATGAATAATTAGAATACGGATCAAATATTATGAAACAAATACTTTGAATTGATAATAATATCAAAGTTGAATCTTAATTTAGGTCTGTAACGCGACCACTTATAAAAAACAGATATCACCTAACAAAGAGATTTTAAAAACCAGAAGGTACATTTAAACCGAAATTCTGGCGCCATTTCTGTGTAATGACGTAATTCTATACTTTATGGAGCGAGAGGAATTTAATTTTGGCCCTTTATATTTTTGACCACGGAGACCCTCATGGGGGGAGGGGTGTTTCTTTATCATGGGCATTGTGGGTGTTAGCACGTACGCATATTAGATGAAAGGTCCATCTAATATGTCGTAAAGAGGTCACGCATACACTGTACGATGTGAGTTTTTGAATTTTTTCCGTAGCACCGGCAGTTTTATCTTATTGGACATCTTAGGACGGCGCTGGGTGAATAAAGGATTACTTTATGTCAGATTATAGAGGTATTTTATGGGGGCCAAACGTGAGGTGAGTGCTAATGATAAATATTACCTATAAAGCAAGAAAAAATATTTTATGGCTTTAATATGGACTTAAATAGATCATTTCAGTGCGGCCCTGAACCGCATTCATAAACATTTACGGATATTACATCTCAATTCAATGCCTTGTGATGAAACGGGACTACACTATAAAGACTACACTTTGCATTATATAATGTAAAAGTTAAAACCCAAACAGTACTCCTGAGTACCGACAACTAAAAGCTGATTGAAATTGCATCACGCTTAATCTTAATTATATATCATCATTTTATATAATGAACAAGCTATTATGTCAGATATATTTAACCCTTTCCAAAGCTGCCAAAAAGAGAACATTATACCCTTTTGTCGATAAGCATGACGCAGGCCCTTAGCCACAAGGTGAACGGATATGCGAACACGCATGCGGGCATATTGATGCAACGGATAAGACTAATGCGCATGATTGAATCCACACTAACGCACCATTAATACTAATAAGGTCGCGTCTGGAACTAATTTAAATAAAGAAGGCATCGAACATGAAAAAGTACTCCTATTTCAACGATAGATGGCGCTGTTTATAGCACTGGAACTATTGGCTGAAAATGTTTATATTTTATATTCTTAACGGGTTGGCTCTTGACCTTCATCTTATCTTATGGTAAGTGAGGGTAGGGCCGAAGATGGAAGCGAGCTACACCCGAACTCCTCAACCACCGGGGAACAGGCTATCTTACCTACAACGGCGGGAACTCAACAATAGACTATGTAAGTCATCTATTGCTACAATTTAATGGTATGCTACAGGTAAGAAACTTTCATCGTCTAAATTGTCCTTAGGTAAGATGGTGGTAGCTTGCCAAGCGGACTTAGAAAAAGCTCTACCACCGACTAACTTATTATATTGTAGGTACATTTTAAATTTCTTCGCAATTTTCATTGATTATACAAAGTAAATCGTCCGTAACTTTGTTTTATAATCAAAACAAGAGAAAGAAAAATGGTTACAAAAACATATAATATTTGCCTTAATTTAATACAATTTACGTAGTCTTCTAATACAAAATTACGTTCAATAATATCACTGAGAATGAAACGTTCATTTTGAATGCAATAGATAGTGATGGGACATTGGCATTCAAACATCGGTCTGGATATCGCCTCGGTGAAGGCTTTGCATTCGAGTGAAATATTATTTCGCACGCTATTCGAAAGTCTAGTTTATTACTACAGTAACTCGATTTTGTGGATTGCAAAGTGTAAAGTTTGAAACGCAAGGATCGTAGAAAATAACATATTTAGTGTACACTGGGTGACAAATTAAAGGAAATTGCAAAGGAATCAATCAAATCAGCAATATAAATAAATAGATAAGTAATGGGATTCTTGAACAGATAAGAAAATTTGGACTTCTACAAGTATATGTACAAATAGAATCGCGGCAGTTCAAACTTGGGTTTTTGAAAGAAAGACATAGCAATCTTCTAATTTCGATATTGCAAATCATAAACAATTGTATGTTTTACATAGATTCTGATCTTAAAATAACATGGTGTTACAAGGCCCTTTAAATAATTTTTGAATTCATTATCTGTAAAGCTATTTTGAAACTTTTATCTGAACTAGATAAAATTCGGGTATTGTATCGTCTTTTCTATTTTATCTTTTCTCCTTCTTTTTCTTCTACTTTTCTCATTTTACTTTAATTGTTTCTTCTTTCTTTTCCACTCAGCTATCAAGGACTTAGGATAGGCCTATGATGTTATTCTAGTCTCTCTGCGGATTCAGCTTACGCGGTAGACTATTTTAACAACAGATACACACGAGAAAATTCATAATTATGACCATCTTAAGTTTTCTGTAGCTAAGTGGTCAGAGCAGTCACCCAAATCGTGAATGCCACGGGTACCCAACCCATGGCCTATTGAAGTATATAACTCGTCAGTTTATTATACATTCTCGACGACAAAATGTACTTTTGGTGAATTGGACAGTTTTGTTGGCATATCTGAAACGCCAAACGACTTTCTTAATACTCCGGCCGTCTTTAGGGGATGCTTGCCAAAAACAACATCTTAATGGTATAATATAGACTCTTTATATCTTTTCATTAAGACCTCAAATCTCGAGATCCACTAGTAGCCAAGGGGGTGGAAGAGGGGGCGGCGACGGTACTTCCGGCCGCGACTGCAGCCGTCTCGAGTTTTCCTAATGACGCGAATATTTCCCGCCTGACGTTTAATTAACTATCAAAAAGGGGGTGGTGGGGAGGGTGTTGAAAAGCCTCTTCTAATGCGTTGCTGCCAATCGGAAGGAGGTCGCGTGCCACAAAATCTTGCCTAAGACCTAGCTACGTTGATCGACGAAGGTGTTTGTATTAGAGAAGCGTCTATTAAGCGTAAATTTGTTTGAGGCACAATGAAAGCACGTTTAGATTTTAATTTAGGAATGAGGCAAGAATTACACGCTACGCACAGACGTTCAGAACGTCAACTTTAGGATATGGTACAGGCTTATGACATCAGACTATTATTTATTTATTTGCGGAGGAGCTCGTTGGGGTAGTTGTTTGAGCTTACTGTAATTGTAAAAGTACACAGCTCCCAAATTTATACTCAACATATGGTAGAATGGTATTTATCTTGTATCAATTGCCTTTGAAATTTGACAAGTTGTTGAAAAATTGTCGAAAAAATGCCGACTGAAAAAAAAAATTGTCAATAAGTTACATATATCATTTTACAAAATATATACTAAGTAGCGCTAAGTTTTCTAAGTTAGTGGGAACATTGAAAAAAATGACGACGTTAAAAACTAATCGTTGGTTATATTATTAGATATATTAGTCACGTAAAATGACTGAATTGGTTTTTAGTGATGTGCCCACATTAAAGACACAGTAGGTATAAGACAAAATTTCTATTGTCGAGGAAACGCTAGCGGGTAAGGGTCAATAATAAAAAAAGGGAAATTAGATAACATTTTTCAGATTTATGTCACTATCGGGTCTTTGTAACTTTATCCTCTTTTTCACTACTTCTAAATTTTAACGTCAAACTACGCGGTTCCACACGAGTTGCCAACAAAATGGAGTGTTTTCTTCAATTAACACGCACGGCGGGTCTGCACGCATCACCGAGTCCTGCCGCAGACTGGCTTTATCGACTTTTGTGGATTTCTTTGGTGTTTTTGTATGTGAACTTTGTAAAAAATGGGTGGTATAGTAGACTTAGTAAATTTACGCAGGGTAACTCCGAAAGAGCACGGCAAATGACTCAACACACCCTGATGTGAAACGGTAATAAAAGTCCTTTTGCGAAGACAGCTAGTGCAGCTTGCTGTGTTCGCAAAAGTACTGTTAATAAATATATTTGTGCGCGATGTTGAGGTGATGTTGAAGACAACGAATTGATTACTCCAAAGGCGAGCTCCAGAGTAGAACGGGGAAGGTAGAATAAGGTCAGAACTCACTTCAGAGCACTCTTCGTGGTATAGGCGAAGGCGCGAAGTGACGAATCATAGAATCCTGATAGAATAGGACAAAGAGCTCATTCTCGGTGCCTGGCATTAAACATTTTCTTCACAGCCAGCAGAAAAAGATTATCAACTAGTTTTTTCTATCATGACGTAGAGTTCAGAATCACGCGGCGTTTGAAATTACCCCACTTCCTTTACTTTATAAATTCGAGAGTTCATAATTTTGATTCGCATACCTTTAAAAGTTTTCCTGAGAACTATTATGCTTACATGCCATTACATCAAAACGTAAACTACCAATGTGTGTGATGGCCGCCACATTTTTTTAAAAATTTTTATTCATAAAATGGTTGTGCTCATGTTTGTTTTTTATATAAAGGGGTGCTATCGGACTACACCTGTGCGGGTTTGCCAAAAACAACATTATCAAAATCCTTCTCTTATTCCTCATGTTTTGTATGCAGAGGGTGAACTGGATCATAGCCAGCATATACACGTTCCTACACGGGAAAAAAGCATGAGGAGTTTGGGCCATAATACCAAAACGTTGGTCCAACGAGGCTTGGAGGGTTAAAGCGGTTACAGCTATAGCCGGGACCAACGGCTTTTCGTGCACGACGAAGCAAAGAACTATATGGTCGATCTACCATTATTATATATAGACGCACCACAAAATAATGCATGCATTGCTCTTGAAATCACATTACCCTACACTCATTTTATAAAAACTACCCTCGGCTTCGTTTGCATGCAAATCGGAATTATCTATGTATATGCTAGCCATTTTGGTAAGCGAACAAATAGACGAAAATCGAAAACGCAAAGTTAATTGCTATAATAATGGTCTGTGGGCTTTATCAAGTTTAAAAAGCTTTAGTCGAGTAAAATCAATGTGTTTTAGGGTTGCCATAATTTAAATTTTATTGAAAAACAAAAAAAAATATTTCCTCAAAATAATATTAAAAACACCATCCCATTGAGTCTATTCGTAAACGTCCGAAACTGCTGTAACTTTCCCCGCAGACTATTTGATAGTACATGATTAGCTCAAGGTTAGCATGTCTTTGGGAATACCACCGAAGTAACAGTTAATCGAATATCAAATCAATCGGATCTGTGAAATATACTCATCAAACGCCTGACAAGACCTTCATAAATTATAGCTAATCTTGAAAACGTCAGCTTTTAAACAAAATAACCGAATCAAAATCAATCCATTTGTTTAGGAGCTACGATGCCAGAGTCAGATACACAGACAGACACGATGGCGCCCCTTTTTTGCGCTGAGGGAAAATACGCAAATTCGTATTTTCGATAAAGCTTAAGTTATTTTTTACTACTATCCAGTTTGATCATGATCATCCGAAAAATTACCGATTTGATCCGTCAAGCGACGCTATCCCTCCGGAGGGCTATGAAAATTGAAAAATCAATTGTGTCTGGAATCTGATTCTTGACGGGTCTAAATCCCGCCTTAGGACAGCACTCAATATCTATTAATTTTATATGAAAAGGGTGTGAAACAAGCGCACAGTTCCGCTGATGATAAGCGGTTGCCTTAGCATATTATAGAGGCTCGAAGAACGGTTTTTGTGGAGATATAACGCCAAATCCTTTTTGATCACAATGCTTACGCCGCAAAAAGACTTTGAAGGATTCTATTGCTCGCACTACTGTTTCGTATCTAAGATCTTGGCTGTAGAAGCATGTAGCTACAGCAGGGGTCTTGGTGACCCTAATAGAAATGGACAAACTATGTCGTCAACATAAACGACAACATCCCTGCTGCTAACACGTCGCTTTCTCACAGCTGTGATGACCTTTAGCTGCATGAATACACACAGTAAGAGAATACAGAAAACAGCTTTATGTTTTAATTACTTTCCGCATGTTCCAGCTGCTGAAGAATTCTATTCATGTTACTATTCATACTATTTTTATAAGTGAGATTTCTGTTTGTGTGTTACCTCTTCTCGGTTAAGCCGTTTAACCCCGATTCAGATGAATTTTGGAGATAGTTTAGAACCCAGGGAAGGTCAAAGAATACTTTTTGACAGGATACACGAGAATACTAAAAACGAGAGAAGTTCTTATTTCTCAATATTTCCAAACCTTTTCAGAATTCAATACTTACAGTTCAACTGTCCCTTAGGGACCCAACGACGCAAAATGTAAATTTCACCCTCCACTGAATTATCCATTCGCTTAGATTAATATATTATTTGGCTTGTTACCGCCGCACATTGTGAGGCGAAATTAATAATTTATTGTGAACTGTAACAATACTCCTTACTATTGTCTCGAGCGTATGTGGTTATCGGAATTTCGACGGACCTTATGCATATTGAAATACGAAGACTTTTTGCATTGCTTTTTTTGGCGCGCACTTTTATGCACAGAGAAAACATGTAAACATCGGAGCTGTAAATGATTTTTGCTTTATTTTGAATTTAGAATCTGAACAGAAAATATTGAAATTCTAGTTTTAGCTATGCAAAAAACGGATGCTCGAATGTCAAAGTGAGTAGGTACAGATTGTTGTTCGTATCTGTACATGTACAGCCGAGAAATTTAAATATGAAGCAGTTGACGACATTCGCATTTAGTCGTCAAATAGCGATATACGAACTACTGCGAAGAAAGTCGATAATTTACAATATCTCTCCGTTATAATACGACAAAATCAAAAAACTCTTAAAATGAAAATAAAAAAATATGTTCATTAATGCATCTTGAGGTTAAAGCCTCTGTAACATGGCTTCAGAATAATTTGGCTGGTACACAACAGAGCAGAGTGTGTGTACGTTAATTTTATTGTCCAATAGGCACAATAGATAGCGTCCATCTAGCCGGTCACTGGGCTGTTTGGATCGGAGCGCATAAATCGAACGGTCACCAGTTCGCTCCTTTATGCGTTGTCGACCCAATATATCCAAATGAGGCCACTGAATCAGCGGGTTGATAGTAAAAAGAGATCAGAAAAAAAATATTGTTGTACATTTGTCGGATCTTTTAAAATGATAAGGCTAGGCTAGATGTGGCCAGAAATAAAAAATGTTGGACACTGAGTAACAGTTTTCAACCATGAACAAGTATTGCGCCAGCGCGTTGGTGTTACTAAGACTCGTTATGAGTTTTTCCCAGAAAGAGAATACACAGTTACTAAAATAGAACTAATCATAGCTTTTATTATAAATAATGTGCTAGATAGAGATAACAGGTAAACAGTACTAATCAATTAAGTATTAATAATTTACCCTCCTGACTTTGAAACAGATTTGATGTTCGTACTCATCACACAAACTAATAAGAAGATTATCTCCGTAAACCAACCACTAACTAGTTGACGTTTAAGTAATCAATTAGTCACGTCGAATTATTACGGTTGTTTCTGTTATAAAGTTTGCTAAGTAATAGAGATTTTATTAGCTTCGGCGGCACTTAATAAAGAATTTAATTTTAACTATAAATTTTATTGTTTGATACGACAAGGTTAACGAACAAGCCTGCAGTCCTCATGATGGTAAAAAGCTATCGTAGCCTATAAAACACTCGTAGCAAGAGTTTGAACACAGAGAACACATAAACTGTAAACACATCTAGTTAAATTCGGGTTATAACTAATGTAATTGAAGTAGTTTGGTTAAATATTTTTTTCAGTGTACATTTACCACTCGAAGTTGAAATGTGCTCGAGTGACAAATGAAAATGAATTATCTTCAAATAGACCACAAAAAGCACATTCAAATCATCAAAAATAAAATATTTATGCCTAAATAGGTGGCAGGCCCGTATGTAGGGTCGTCTGGGCAGGAACCACCGACTTTCTTATTTCAGCCGTGAAACAGTTCGTTGTGTTTCGGATTGAAGTTAAAGGTAGCCAGTCTAATTACTGGACATGGACGGCGTTTCATCTTAGGCCTCAGGATGACAACGCATCTGCAATATCAAATAATTTCAGGTGTCTGTCGGCGGTAACTGCTTACCATCAGGTGGGCCGTCAGCTTGTTTGTCATCTAGTTGTTTATAAAAAAAAACTATCACAAAAACATATTTAACTAACAACGTCATAGTGTGTCTGTCTGTCCGTCTGTCTGTCATGCTAGAAATCGGTAGTGCTTCTACGTTACGTAAGAAGATCGTTTTTTTTTTTTTTTTATACAACTCGATGACAAACAAGCTGACGGACCACCTGATGGTAAGCGGTTACCGCCGCCTATAGACACCTGCAATAACAAGGAAAAGTCACTTGATATTGCAGGTGCGTTGTCATCCTGGGGCCTAAGATGAAATGCCGTCCATGCCCAGTAATTGCACTGGCTACCTTTCCCTTCAATCCGAAACACAGTGAACTGTTTCACGGCTGAAATGAGAAAGGCGGTGGTACCTACCCAGACGACCCTACATACAGGTCTACCACCTAGTAAATCGTGATCGTGGCTAAATATGACTACTTTGTTTGTTTGTGTTGGGTTCCTGTGGTAGTAAGCTCTCCAAAGCTTATTATAAACCCGTTTTGTTGAGGGAGTAAAGGACTCATGTTCCATGCTGTTAACATATCGTTTTCTACTCACTTTTATAGGGTAGACTTGCGTGAGTAGTGCCTATGGTGCTATGAGCGTCTATAGGCCATCTTTAAGATAACGATCAGCGCCTTATGCTTCTTTGCCACGCCTTTCGGTTGAAAAAACGAAAAAAAGTACTAACCTATGATAACATAGGTAAGGAGTTTTTTTCGTTTTTATTTGATATAAATCTGGCATTTGGTTTTCTTCACAGAAAGTAATTAATACTCAGGTTAATTTGGAAAAACGTTTTTTATATCCCTCTTGAATATCACAAATTAGATAGATCACCACAACACAGATTAAGCGAGTTACGCACTACTTGTCTATTCTTTCTAACACCTAAACGCAACCTTATTTTAGTTGTACAGCGCAATCTCTGTTGAAGTTGTTTTTCTCTTGCAATAAAATGCAATTCTTTTGGAGAAATAAATGTCTTGAGCCGGAAAAAAGTCATTTCTCAGTCATTAATATTTACCGTATTTACCCTAAACTCTCATCCCTTCGTCTAAAAACACTTTAGAGTTTATACGTGTCATAATAGTTGTTGCGGACTCTTTGCTGTCCTTCTGTGTTGTTGTGTTCATTAGTTTACCAATATATTATTTGATTTTGCCCATTTTCGCCTTTCATTGCACATTTAGGAAATACTCCACTCGCTCACAGTTTCGTCCTTTTCAGTAGTTATTTGATCACCGCATGTTTAGGGGCCACCACTATCAGTAGTAAGCCAAGCGACACGTTGTGTTCCTAATGTATCCACGGCTCTTTGTTGCCGTCGCAATGCAGCCGCCATGACTGATGTTATTTATTCACCTGGAAATGTTGCAGCGCCTCTGAATTCTCCAGGTGTTCTTTGAAAGGCGTTTTGGCACTTTCAAACTTTTGAGCCCTTTTTGGAACAATAAGCAGAGGAACACGTTGGAGTGACAGCCTTAATGTGGCGTCTGCTGCGATGCGGATGTTACGTCACATAGATGGCTTCTTGCCAATTGTAAACATGGAGGTCCTGGATCTTTGGGGAATAAAAATTAGCATATCTCACAGTCTTTGACTTGTACTTTTTTCACTAACGATATTTTAGTATTTGTGTGGCAATTCAAAAAACAAGCGACAGGCTAAGTGCTTATATAAAACATAGTTAAACATTAAACTAACTAAATATGTTATTTTTTTTAGTAAAACTCCAAAGCGTGTATTGAGAGTAGGAGAAAAGTAAGCGAGTTAAAAAATCGCGATTCTCAATACTTTAGGTCCTTGCAATAACTTAAATTTGTAATTTCATATAAAAGTACCCTATTTATCGCTTATAACGATTTTGATTTGATTACTAATCCTTAAAATAGCAAATTAGTATTCCTGGTCTAAATCTTAGTAAATGACCTATTGACATCCATATTATACTAATATTAGCTCTTAATGATGCTGAGTTTAGGCTAGATAATAGGTGTGAGTGCATGAATATTATTATTATTATAAATGAGAAAGTAACGCTGTCTGTCTGTCTTTTAACTTTTTACGATTAAATCACTGAACCAATATAGACGTAATCCGGTTCAAAGATAGTTTGAGACCCTGGCAAGGAAATAGGATACAATAACCGATATCCTCGCCTCGCGGGCGGAGCCGCGGACTGACAGTACCTATATATCGTTAATTAATAAAAGTTTTAATTTGACGATATCCCATAAAATAGGTAATGTGTTTCTCTCATGTAGGAAGGCCTGTGCCCAGCATTGGGACGTATATAGGCTGGTAATGATGATGATGCCTAAAGGAAAAGTATACCTGATCAAAATCCTATTAAATCACGCATTGCCATTTATGGTAATACTGTTGATGATTAATGAAAATTATATCACTAGGCAAACAACTACTACAACAACAAATACTTATCTATTCATCTACAGAAATTATAATCATTCCGCTTCTAAAGTTTCCAATGAACACTTACCTTAATAAAATGATTCGATTCGAAATTTGCTAAACTATTTCAAAAGTTTCGAAGTCCAATATTTACTTCTCCCCAAATTCAGATTAATAGCAATACCAGTTTCTAAGACGGAGTAAAACCTCAGACTCGTTGGGAGGACAAAACTGACACTTCGTCGAATAATTAACCGGCTAGAAACGCTTCTGGTTCCCTTTGAGGGTCTGAAAAGATCTTTTACATAATATAGTCTAGGCGCCCATTCATGGCGTGATTACTATAGCAGTCTCGACGGGTCGGTTCGTTATTTTTGTGAAGGCAACCGTACGTAAGTTACATTTGGGCCCAACTTAACTCGCATGTAGTACAAGCGAATAACACCCTTGATCCCCTGTAATACAAGCCTAGGCTGACGTACTCGTTAGCCAGAAGAAAAACTACGGCATGAAATCCGCACGCACTCAGAATACGCTTCGAGGGAATTTGGATTCTATTGCGAAGTGTTAGAGTGAGTTTTGAGAGGTCGTCGCTTTGATAACTGGCAGTGCACTCTTTGGATTTCGACGTACCAATTGGCACAGCGTATGCTTATTAATGAAAGGAAGCTAGTCACTAACGCATTAAATATGGTTTTGAAAAGAGCTGTCAAAGAGTAACGCATGATTTCAACATGTGACGAATTATCGCTAATTTAGAGTTTCCCTTGGTATCATATGGTTTCCTTAATTGAAGTTAAATTTTCTAAAAATAAATTTGAATGATTAAATAGTTAAGCCCTTCCGTTTGCCAGATAAATATAATAAAAATTGCTATGAATACTTACGAAATTGTTGCTGTGACATGGTACTTAAGTGTTAAGCTGCTTAAAGTTTAACTGTACCACCAATCATCAACACCAGCCTAATACGCCCCACTACTGTTGGGCACAATGCTTGCTACATAACAGAAGCAGAGAAGAGTTCCAACAATGATGATGTCATGATATATCCGTAAAAAATTCGGCAAGAAATATCCGTGGCGGAAAAATTCACGCTGTATAAAAAGAAAAATTAACCAATTTATATAAACAATGTAACTGCACACTACATCATCTAAATTCGAAAACTGCGGACAAACTACGAGAAAGCCTGCACCTTATTACTAACATAAAACCCGGGAACTGTAACTTTTATAACTACAATAAATCCTTGCTTAGTTTTCAGTTATTTCTAGAAAAATCCGCATGCGACCAGAAACATGCCAGAGCGAACGCTTCAAGCGGACTGTATCGGCGTTATTTCTTTTAAATTAGTACAATAAAAGCTTTTATTGGCCGTAAATAAAAGAGGGACAGGTAGTGTAGGCTGTTAACTCGAAGTAAGGTACACTTAAAGATAACTATGGGAATTCATTTGTTTAAATTATATGCCATTTCCCTGCAAGTTGTTCGTCGACGGCCTCAACTCAACGGTAGATAGGTACAGTTTATAGATTGGTTGATTGTTTTTGTATTTTTATCAATTGATATAAAATGAGGTGCTTCGCACCAGTTTAAGTATGGATGTGTTTATATACAGTGTCTTTATCTATATATACGAAATATATCCTTCGCAAAGTACCTCCTCGATGCACTGGATAGATTGCAGCGTCTTGCCGTTCATATCATTGGCGATGTGGAGCTCACGAAGAACCTTGCGCATTGCCTTTCTTAGCGCCTTCTATCGTCAATATCACGGAGAGTGCTTTGAAGAGCTTTTTGACCTTATCCCCTTTCCCCCTTCCTACTCAAGAGCACGCGTGCCGGTCTTCCGAGTCATGAATTCACTGTCTCCGCCTCAACATCACGCACAAAAAAATCAGTGCCTCGTTTGCTTGTCGTACTGTCAGAATTTGGAATTGAATTTGCAAAATGATGAAATCTAACAATGAATTTTCATTAGTAAATAGTCATCAGTCTCAAACTTTACTTTAAAAAAACTGATAAACTTTATCATTTATTATGCATGGGTTACAATATTGGTATCTTGTTATATTAAAGCATTACAATTTATTAAGTAAGTGTTATTTTTTCTTGACAATATTTCAATGTAGGGTTTCCAATTTTTCGAAAAGTTACAGCTTGAATGTCTTTTCTGTGTTTTGTAAACTTTGTTATTATACTTTTATTTGTTTCTTTTATTTTTTCACGCGTGATCTGCTAGATTTTCCCTTTTGAAAATCCAAGTGTACATTAAGTCTAGTAAAGTAAATTTCTGCTTAGTAAGCGCTCGTCGTTCAAACAAGTCGGTCGTCATTAAGTCAGAATCAAACAAAGCGCGTATCACAAACAAATAGACAGACTAATCCGCGTGTACACTGTACACGGTAGTCAGCGAGGGTTTAACTTTGTTATTCAGTTGTCGTGTGCGGAAAATACAACTTGCGAGTTTGTTTGACGATTGCGGAAGTGAAGGGGCTATGACATGGTTAGACCAAGATGGGTGACCATTTTGTGGGTATTGTGTTTTCGAAGCCAATTAATAGAACTGCAGAATTTAGTATTAATAGAACTTAGAATGTCGTTTTTTGCTGTACATTCAAAATTTTGAATTCTTTTCCAGCGCAAGTGATTCCTTTTCCTATAACATCGGTTCCTTCAAAAGAGACGTGAAATGCACTAGTCTGGGGATGTGGGGGCGGCGTTATCAGTGTTAATGCAGAATTATTTTGAACACTTTTTTTGTATTTTTTTTTACCTATACTTTTTTAGGCGTTTCAAAAATATTGAGCTGCAAACACGAAGTGCTAACTGAATACCAGACAAGATAATTAAGACAATTATTTTTTATATTAATAGTAAGAGATGCCAAGTAATTATTAACTACTGTCAGCGTTTAAAAAATATATTTTGTATTTAGTACTGAATATCGTTTTCAAAGATTTTACAAATTACTTCAGCGATACTATTTATTCTCTATAACTACCTCAAAGAGGTATTTTGGGATTTGAAGTCATTACTAGAGCGTTCAGCCTTATTTAATTCTACATATTTTATTGTGATTTGGAAAAACATCTACAAACATTAAGAACGTGAAAAAAATAATAAAAAAAGATATTCATAAAAAGTCTTTAAGAATGAATGGCTGTTTTGTATAAAATATTGTGTGCAAACTGATTACCATACAATGTTATTTTGTATTTTATTTGAATTTAGTTTAATCCTTTTTTTAATTATGTGGATAATTTCAGATGTTAAGTAAATGAAAGGAAAAAATATAACGTTTAAATTAAACAAAATAATAACAACAAATCCAAACATTAAAAACGGGTACATATTTTACAATCTCTACTTGACCATCGTTTTACATTTATAAATTTTAACAAAACATAATAATTCAATTCGAAAAATCTTGCTAGTATACTGCACTTTGAATACCTATAAACTGTTATATATTCGGTAGACATTCACTTAAAACGATTTGGAAAATGAAACGGCATTAGAAAAAAAACGGGTATTTTATATTTAAGGACCTATTATAAGCTGAGTCTTTAAATAAAACACCATTAAGTACACCATTAGTGACTAAAGATAAACCAGAAGCGTCAAACCCTGAGGCTAAAGGGTTATCTATAAAACCTCTTGTCAAACCCTAGCGCCTAATAATTCGTAGCAAACGAATAACTTCGGGGCAAACGAAAGTGATCGTAGCACGCGCTACGAGCTACGGCGTTACGCCGTAGGCGATCGCTACGGAGGTAACTTTATCTATGTCTTTAAATATGAATTTCATTTTTATTATAATAATAACGCTGAACAGAAATCTGCATAATATGGAAACGAAAAAATTTCTGTATAAAATATTGTAACGGATTATTTTCAAGAACAAACACTTATATAATTTAAATATAAATAATCGGTAATTTTGAGAAATTTGATATGAAATTGGCATGTGACAGAATAATTAACACCTCACACTATCGCTAAACGAATCCCTGTTCAGGTGTTATAAATACGCAAGCATGCCTTACAAGAAGCCGATGAAAATAGAACTTTATCTCAATAGTGTAAGATTCACTTTCCAGACACCCGAGTATTCAGTTTAGTGCTATCCAAATTTTGGTTCTCCTGGGAGACTGGAGGACGAAAATCCGCTTTGCTTGAAGCTAAAATTGAAATTGGGGCTTCTTTGAAGTTATCACTCGGTGTGTGGAAGTCCGCATGACTATGTAAGCTAGTTTTTTGGGGTGTGTAAGGAAGATAAGAAGAATAATTTAAGAAAGAATGGAACAGGTTTTAGTTTCGAAAAAATCAACTGTTTTGTCGAAGCTTTCCATTTTAATGTCGACTGAAACAATCAGTCAGAAAATTCGATTTTGAAGAGGTTTCAAATAATTAGGGACTTTAAGTGTAAGTAATAATAAATATTTGTTATTGTACACAAAAGACAAAATAAACAATATAAATATAAAACACAAAGACGGTTGACGCCTTGTTGTTAAAAAGCAAGTTTTTTCAAGAAAAGTAAGATGAAATAAATAATATGAAAACAGAGAGTACGTGTAAATATTTATATGAAGTAAAAGACACAAAATATATTTTTTATACATTTTTTAACACCCATAATTAGAGCAAGGTCTTAAACCTCTATTACTTATGCAAATTAAATAATACAATAGAAAAGCAGCCTTCAACGTTGAACTCCACATTCCATACGAATCGCTATTCACGCAATATTTTACTTTAATATATTCCAGCGAATTTTTTTCCAATGTGAATTATAAATCAAGAGTCATGGCCTAAACACAGGCTTAACCCTTCCGATAGCTTATTCAGGACAAATGATACACTTAATCACGGCGCGTATGAGCAATGGTTACCATCATTTAGGCCGGTGTTTTTGTCACGTGCCTCTTTAATCGGACCTGTTTTGTCAGTTGAGGGTTAAACCTGAAGTAAGTTTATTTGCTTCCCCGATCATTAAGCTCAATATATCTCCGGGACCTTTGGCAAAGCGGAAACATCACTTGGCTATTATTTCGATCAGTTTATAAAAGGGAAAATAAAATTCATGAAAAGAGAAATAAAATTCATTACGAGTCGAAAATCTAACAATGAATACTGATCTCGCAGAAGACTCCTGGATTGTCTATAATTATATATTTTTCAAGTGAGGTAGGTAGAGGGAAAGGTACAGTGGTATTTACCATCTATCAGGGCCTGGCCACGAACTCACCGCACGCGCGTCCTGCGACTCGCGAATCGGCAACCACTGCGCGCTGTCTCGATGTCCGCCTCGCAGCGCGTCGTCGTGACCGCGCAGTGGTTGCCGATTCGCCGCCGCCGCCGCACGTTCCCGTGGCCAGGCCATCAGACATATGATCACCATATCACTATAATGCCAGAGCGCTAAGAATTTTGCAGGTCTATCTATATGCTTTTTGCGTAATTTTATTTGACAACGTAATTCATATTATTATAATCAAATCAACTTAATGTAAACCTGTATCTTACGTGCATAACATGACTGTACGTGACTGCAATTAAAATGACCGACAGCGTTTATTTGACACAAAAATAGTGTCATAATTGTGATATTACAAAAGATATAAGAAAACACGCCAACTTAGAAGCGTGGCCGCAACCAAACGGGAAAGGTATGACGGCAATAAAGATAAAGCCATATTAATTGAAGTTACTCGTAAAATACAGCACTGCAGTAATATAAAACAGTCTTTTAGAACATTTTACTAGTTTATATACAGTGCATACGTGAAAAATTAACGTAGTTTTATTTGAAAAACATTACAATTATTGTAACAATTACAAATAAAGAAAGAATTCATCGTTTATGAAAAAATATATGCTCCGGGCAGATCGAACCCGCGTCCTCTGATCCTAAAAATTAATAGGGCATTTTAAAATGGACATAAATTAGAATGATGGACACTGAAAATATAGTTTCAAATGATTATTAAAATATTAGAAAATTATTATTGCATTTTGGAAGAATGATTTGTATCTGCTTCAAAATCGAGTAGCAAGATTCCACCCGAACTTAAGCAAGTTAAATAAAAGCTTTTAAAAAATGTATTTATTTCAAAGCAATTAGAAACTCAGTGACGGCTTAAACACGCAATAAGTAAACTAATACGTATCTAAGGAGAGATAAATGTCAATCAAAATAAAGACAACGTAATACTACCTACATCACATCACCAGCCTATATAGATCCCACTGCTGGACACAGGTCTTCCTGCATGGAAAAATTCACGAGGAGTTCATAATACATCAGTAAGATCTGACAACTCTGGACACCGTTATATTGGTGCAAGGGACTTGTCCCCTCCTGTGCTTTGGTGTGCACAGGTTGTCCGTAATACCACCACCTTGCAGAAAAGAAAGTGTATGGCAGGGGTTTTAGTGGGTGCGAGTCCTACACGTTACTCTCTTCGTTCTCAGAAGAGATAACAGCGCATAAGGCAAACATTGGCGTGGCTATAGACAGCTCGTGCTGTCTATAGCCTACGGTTAATGCCTATTATCAGGCGGGCTGCGTAGCTAGTTCCCCCCATATTTACACTAATCAATACTTTATGTGAAATTATTTCTATCTAAATGTTACCATTTCACGCTAAAATAGAGGAGACAGTTTGAGACCCTAGGAAGGGTAGGATGCTTTTAGAGCTATAATCGACTTCCATCATTGAGGAGCTTGATGGAGTATCAGGTGTTCGGTGGCGTAGTAGTTTGAGTGCTCAGGTTTCGATTACGAAAACAAAGCAACTTTTGCCATGGTCGATTAATCAACATTTGTATTCTCGAGTTCTTCTGTGCTTCGGAAGGCAAATTGAGCCGTTGTTGGTCCGGTTGCTACTGAAACCTCTTTAACCAGCATTTGGCTATGCTCGTTAAAGCAACCAGCATTTGTTCTAGTATCGGGTAAAAAAGGATCACGCCATTGCGCCAATCTAATAGATTTCAATATATTCATTCCAAACCAATAAATGTCGCGTTTAACATTTCGCAGAATCAAGTCGAACAAAAGGATAGGACTTCCAAATCACCGGACGCGTTATCTGAAGTGAACAGTGGATATTTTAATTGGTTTATAAATAACTGGCCCTTACCCCTTGTCCGTTCACGAGAAATTATGACCTTAGGGTGGTTATGGATTATGTACGATGAAGTATATTAAATAGGGAAAATCTTGGAAACAATGCCATGCTGTTCCGAAAACGGTGGTCGGGTGTAATTTAAATCACGTTTTTGGGAAACACGAGGGAAATTAAACGCAGTTTTATTATGTGGTCGTATTGCCTTATTTGTGGGACGTTTCTATTAAAGCTGTTTAGTATTTTATTTCTCTTTTAGACTCTTTTAACTAGTAGCGAGCCATGGCTAAGCCCGCGTGCTTATCGGTTTTCGCGCCTAAAGGTAGCCTGTGTCCTTTCTCAGGATACTATCTATCTACATACCAAATGTTGTCGAAATTAATTCAGCGCCTTATAAGTGACAGACAAGCAGAGTTACTTTCGCATTTAAAGTTTTCCCATAAAGCAACTGCAAAACGATTTTAATTTTCTTTTGTCAATATTCTTCAAAACATTTTACAATTACCTAAATCTTATGAATACCATTCTCTTGTAATGCAGGGTCCGATATTCATCTTTATAACAACTAATAACTAACATTCCAGCCTGAATATCTTGTAAAAGCAAGTACCTACAATATGCATCAAAAACAAAAATATTCTTAAGCCCAAGTTTAAACATTTTCTCAACGCGTGCTGAAGTGAAGATAGGGAAGATATTAAAAAAAAGTTTCTTTAAACAGGGGATCATTCGCGCAATTTAAAGGGGGATAATATATGTACAGAAGGTAAAGATTTCCTAGAAAAATCTCCGGAGGATTAAATCCGGATTCATTGAAATATACGAAATGAATATTCCCATATAAATATGATTCATCGTATAAGACAATGTCTAAATGAGACTATTCAATAGAATGTAATTTTATATTAAAATCATTCCTGTATCCAAAGCTCTGCAAATATTGCAATTCACCTACAAAAACATTATGATAATGAATATACTGAACCCTGTTTAAGTCGAGTCCTAAGCCAATATAGCCCAAAGCTTCATTCAAACTCAAATATCTATTATACTTTGCACAGGAATTTAGAATTTACTACGTTTGCGTAAGACTAAAAATAGACTGAACGATTCCAGATACGGAACATTTACTTTGCAGTTTAAACCTATTGGGCTGTCAACTAGTGATTGAAATGTTTCATGCTGTAATTTTAGACTTTATTCCTTTCATAATAAGGTTCTATTAAACAGGAATAGGTGTGGTTCAAATGTCTACAGTAACGGATGCTTTTAACTGCCAAGCATTTTGTAGTGAGCTATTACATCATTGCTATTAAAGTTAGTAGCGCAGATTGTGCGTGGGCTATTATCAAGATGAATAGAAGATAGGCTAATTTACTGTTTGTTTATTATAGTGTGTTTTGCCGAAAGACACAATGCAATATTATAATGAAACTGAATCTCTCAGCTTTCATAAAACATTAATCAACTAAAATGCGTAAGCAGTAAGCAGTCATTTCTATATTTTACAACATGTAATCAATCTGTAATGAAATATCCATTAATATAAATTTTGTAATTAATAGATACAGGAATTGACATACTCCAACCCTCCAACAAACATCGTTCTTTATTATAGCTGTCGTCACAATAAATATAGTTTGCTTCGAACAGTCGCCAATGGGTGTACAACTTTCACCACCCTATTTTTGTAACGGCCGACATTGATTAATAGTATAGAAATGGGGAATCGAATTATTGCATATATCTAGATGATTCCCCTATCTTTTCTTCTCATTAAAACATGCATCGATACTGATGTCTCTTTTCAAGTTCCCTCTGGCGTTTCTTTTGTCATCTAATGGTGTTTTAGACGCGTGATGGATACTGTAATGGTAAATAAATGGTATTTCTGATGAGGAAATCTTCGAGTCAGTTTTATTAAAATTGATGGTACATTTAAAATGAAGCTGTACGATATGCTTGCCACTGCTACTGACACTTTATCATTACTGTGACATGATTTGATACTTATATTAACTGATTTTGATTGCGTATAATATAAGATATTCAACGATCCGTCTGGTAAAATCATTCACGGATTAGTTCTAAACATCAGCAATATTTTCTTTATTAACAAAAGGCTTTCGAATCGCACATTTGCTCGTCGATAGAATTTCACTTGCACGTTCGAATCTGCCCGAATAAAATTTTACCGAAATTGAATCGGCCGTCGGTGCCGGCAGACCGTAAAATTGGGCGGCACGGTCAGTGGCGGGCAATTCGGTATCTTCTTCGGTGTTTGGCCGAATTATGTGTGTATGTTGGGTGTCGCTTTGGACCTCCTGAATTATACATCGGCAAGGCGACCTGTGATTTACTGTGCGACGTTCCGGCGTGGAGTCGGCCGCTTATGCGATATATCCGTTTTCGTTTACATGTTTATGGAGTGGGCTCGGGTAAACATTCGCTGATGTTAGTGGATTTTGGGTGCTGGACCTTTTTCTATTATTTATGAGTTTTAATGCCGTGTAATTTACTTTGGGCTTTTGACGTATGAGGAAACGACGGACAATCAAAAATAAATGGTTAGCTAAAATTTACAACGGATCAATAATCATTGTTACTCTCAACACACTCCTTGCTTCTAAATAGATTCAAAGACTAGATCTAATGGATAGCTCATGAGCCATGTCAAGATAGCAGACTATGTGCAATTAATGTGTCTCCAAATAACACATGAAATTACCCACTGGTCAAACCATAAAGGCTCACAAAAGCAGCCTTCCTTCCGCCGACTACATGGCACACCCTTAAATATTGCAGTTACAATGCTCTTCCGGCTCCTTACAAAATCACCCCAGTCCCCCTAAATTAACTTCAGTTACTTTGTATTGATTCTTTCGGGATGGCCTCAGAAGTCGCTTTGAATAGCTAGTGTTCGGTAGTAATTCGATGGGGTCGCCCATTCATAGAAAGGAAAACATTTGGGCAAGGCTGTGGGAAATCACAATTTAAGACTCTAAATGCACTCTGATGAGTAATCAGAATTGGAAATAGGTTTTTCTGTAAATGTAGCGGACTCATTAAGGAAAAAAGTAATGGAGGTTTCGTTTTCTGAATGCAATAATATTCTGAATAATTCTTATTCCTTCGACACACAACTCGAAGTATTTGCTTTTATTATTGATGTTTAATCAAGAGATATATTCGTTTACTTCGTTATTAATATACTAGTATAGTAAGCTGAATAGCAAACATGTTGATAAAACTATCTCTCAAAGTAAATACTAGCAAAAAGTTAAGCTTTAACGGCAATACATGAGCTGAGTAAATATTGGTAGTAGCTCATTGTCAGGTAAAAATCACTTTAGAAGACGATAACGGTGCTTGACCGTCTTATCTAGTATACTCAATTTTATCTATTGACTAAAAGTAAACAAAGAATTTAAAGTAGCGGTTTAATCTGTTATAGGAATTATTTCTATAGATTGAGATATGTTTGTGTTTTGTAAATTATTATTGGTTGCTTTTATTGATAAAGTAAATATCAAAGAAATAATAATTAAGACATTATTTTTTTTGTACAGGGTATACATACTCAATATTGACTATAATGTTATTAGCAAAGTGGAAAATTAAACAGACGCTCCAGCTTAGTTAGGGCTGTTACCAAAAATTGGCTTAAAAACCAAGTAAAGCCAACTTCGTAAGCCTTTCACACGAAAGCGATAGCAGGACGAGCTTTTAAGCTAAAATTATTAAGCTCAACTTGCTCGGCGTGTTATATACAAGCTTAATGCAAGGTTTTGACATTTATTCCTCCCTCATGAAAGCTATCGTCGGTGTGCATAACACTTACACTAACGGACTAATGCAAATTAAAATTTCAAGTAATGTAATATATGTCGTAAATGGTTTTTACTATTTATAATACCTTGTTGCGACGGGGACAGATAAATTACACAATTCATAAGCACAGAAAACTAAATGCATTGTGAATATTGTTTTACTACCAAAGGAGATGTTTCTTATCGGACCAGGTATATGTACACCATCTCAAAAAATCAGGAAAAATCTCCTGAGTCGGGGAAAAATTCTAATAATTCTTTTTCATGCAGTCTCTTTGTACAAAAGTGTGGCATAGGCGCCATGATGAATTTTTGGCTGTGTTGCAGTTTTTTTCTATGAAAATTCTTGTTTTATACCACACAACAAAGCAAATTAAAAGAAACTGAACAGTTTAACACGGTTCTGCATATTTTCACCTAATTTTTAGAATAATGTCATATATTCTGAAAATTTGGACCTGGCCGGGTCTCCATACATTTTTGGAACATCTCTTTTGGGAAACAACTGCAAGCATATAATGTTCCAGAATCTTAAAGTCAAAAGTAGTTCTGAGGTTCAGAATTAGGATTCACATGTTTGAAAAGGGACAAAATTTTTGGACTAGGCTTGTAGCAAATTACTAATTTCTGACTAAGGCCAAAAAGCGACAAATTTTACAAGGGGTAGCAATGTACCGATAGAACAATTTACTTGTAGCCATCGCAATTACTACATCTTGTACAACATAAGTAGCAATTACTCGAAGAAATCAAAAGACAATAATCCACTGGAAGGTACAAAACGTCCACCGAAGTAACAGCAGGGGTGGGACTAATTCTCTACTGCGAAGGAAGGGGCACAATAACAAATAGTTTCTGGGAGAAAAGCTCTAATAGATAAAGACTCGGTATCGCTAATGGCAACTTCCACAATTATAGATTGAGAGGATTTGTTTTTAATAGAGTGCGCCTTTGTGGTGTTTCGTTATTACATCGAAGCATTGGAGCGTGCTTTAGGATTTTATCTTAAATTATTTTCAAGTGAGAAATTGAACGATTCAATTTACGCTTCAAATATGTGCCCGAAATTTCACATTTCTAATGGGCAATTTACATTAATCCAATCAATGCGAATTGGTTATCAGAATTAAAACTACAACTTTCCTATTTCAATTTGTAAGATATATCAAATATAATTCAGAATATCAAACCATTGTAGCAATATGTGAAACAGAAACGCTTTAAGCTAGTACTGGAGTGCCAGGCAACGTAAATCCGTTCGTGTCGCGCCCAGCAACGGTGGCCGTCGGCCGCAAGTGACGGCTTGTACTTCCTAATTTGCGGTGACGCTCGCCTTTAGTACAATACATTAGCAGGTAGCTTGTTTAGACATAATTATATACAACATGCTATTAGTTAGACCCCGAGATATATTAAGAACAAAGTATTGTACTGTATAAATACAGAGTAGGAAAATGGCTATCAAAATTAAGTTATAGAGTACTATTTTTCAATGAATAAAGAACCGTTTTTCACAGTTTGTTTCACAGTACCAAATTTGCAAAATCCGAAATCCTTTTTCATTCCTTTCAAACAATATTTCTATATAATATTGACATATTTTGATTCTCATTTTCCATTTCAAGCATCTTAATTTTGATTACATCATATACACTGTAAAGATTTTACCCGTTAAACTACTAACACAAGCTTTATACACTGAAACGTGATTATTCCATTTCCATTCATAAAAGTAATGTAGCTGTTAATGACAAAATAAATTCAGGTTACTTTGTAGTCCAAAATGTAAAGGGTCTCATTTGAAAATAAATTTTGTTGCCATAGAGGAGCGCCTACAGATGAAGACGAACTTCTCACAAAAAATATACCCTTATTACTTAAATATGTAAAAGGAGGTTACGAGTATCTATAGAAATATTATAATAGAGCTGCGTACCGAAATAAGGAATCCGTAGTAATGTTATAAAAACACTTATTTGAATTGGGCCCCTTTGTTAGATATCGTTAGATTAATAAAAGTTATGATGTTAAGTTCTATTCTTTGGTGGATTTAGATACTAATTCTAGCATCAGAACTGATATAGTTTCCAGCAACTGGTAGTTTGTTGATCACTTCTTTTGTGTGTTTGAGCTAAATGAGGTAATCAGATCAGTAACCTACGTCAGAAAGAATGTCGACTGCCCTTTTTTTATACAAAGCACGGCAAATGATTCCAGCCGGTCGTCAGCAATTGTATAGGCTCTATGCTGTTCTTAGCGTATCTTTCACCCTGATGATGATGTCAAAAACATTCGTCCTTCATTTTCCCATGGTCTACGTATCAGCTTACTCTCATGTAATCCAAATAGACACATAAACAGAGTCATTGATCATTTTATATTAATATCACCAAGATTTGATGCAGAGACAACATCACATCAAGTATAACAGTTCATTACGAAAACCGCCTCTATTTTTAATGGATTAAGGGTGGCCTCAAGGTTGAACCTCAAAATGAACACTAAAAACATCTTTCTTTCCCATTTGTACGACAGTAATTGAAATTCCGAAAGAACTGTAAACGCAAACATTCAATTTACTCTCAATGATAGCGGAATAAACATTAGCATATCGTATTGTTTACCAGGTCGACAGTTCGATACACGGACGATGTAAAATAGTGTGAAATCGGATAAAAAAGCGAACGAATGAATTCCCACGGAGCGAGTGGAATGAAATATCAATTCACGAGGCCAGTCGACCAGTTCATTTATCAGCGAGCACAGGGTTAAATAAAACATCTTACGGTCATAATACCTCAAAGATTCCCGCTTTCAGGCTTTTTGAGAAATTACGAATTCGCTTGATGGGAAAAAGAACAAATTTCGAACTTTGCTAACACACATTTACGTTATTCGAAAAAAGGTTGTTACTTATCTAAGCGGAATTGGATTCAACACTCTCTACTGAAATCTCACAGGATAGAAAAACACGAGAAAGTTTTGCAATGAATTCACCGAAAAAAAATATTTGGATCCTTTTCGTGAAGTAATTACTCTGCGTCGGTTTTAAGGCAGTTATTATGAAGATTATCAAGTTCGCAAAAGTGGCTTTTATGATTTTTAAGTAAAAATTCATTGTTTAAAAAGTTGAGTTCGGGGGGACTTTGAGAAGTATTATAGCACATACCTGCATTAAAAGCCATTAAGTAAGTTTTAATCATCGAATTCCCTCCATCCTAAATCCAGTTGCTTATTCAATAAAACGTCGATTATTGGAAAATTCCTTCGATAGAGCCGTCGGCCTTTCAACCGCGGCTCGCTTATGAAAAAGTAAATTTAAATATTAAGTAATGAACGGAACAAATAAATGAACCAGTCGAGAATTTCTTTCACGAACTCCTTTTAAGGCTGTAGGACTTTTAACGAGTCCCATTCAAGTGCTTTCCGAACTCTAATAAAAAGATCATAAAAAAGAATTAACAAAGTTCCAGGGGTGGGTGTTTTCTGAATTTTGAGGGGCACTGCGCAACGGATGGTCACGCTTTAATTGTATGATAAGACCTACTTAATATTCCGCGGTGGCGTCATCCATTTAGCCTTCTGTTAGGCCTGTCTAAATCGTAAAGCTAGAATTTTGTTTTGAAATACTCCCAGTAACTTAAGAAACAATATTTTTTATTGTAAAAGTAAGTAAAACAGGTAGAATTTGGTTTTCAGAAGAATGACGAATTTCAGAAGATTCTAAGTTGTTGGTGCTAATCCAAAAGATCTCTCCAATTGCTGTAACTATCTTGATTTCTATAGTTCGAGTTCAGAGAAGTTGCTAACTAGAAACTGATTCGAGATCCTACTAGTTTGTAATTTCTTCTCTAATTCTAAGACCACCTGAATGTCCGCACATGTAAGTTTCGACCTTATACCATTTGAATAAGAACCATCAGAGCTGAGCTAAGGTTCTTAGGTATTAGTTGGGCAAGCTCCCCCGTCTGTGAAAAATCACTCGGCAGAGAGGCTTACACGTTCTAAACAAACGTTATTTGAATAATGCGAACTGTTCGTGTTTATTTCTGGCAATGAATCCCTTTCAACGACAGGTCTCGTCGAAAGCACAAATTTCGCTTTTTGCCTTGCTGAAAAAATTTGCAGAGAAATTGACAGGTCAATATATGGGGGTCGGCGCCGGCGATACGTATGTAGTACAAAGTATTTCTGGAGTTTGTATTCCGACAGCAAGAGTAACGTCAACAAGTGAGGTGGTATATCTATTTTAAAAGGTTCCGTAATACAAATGGTATTGGATACCTAATCTAAAATGGCGTTTTATACATTGGAATCAGAATCATATTCGGGATTCACCAAATTACTTATAACGGTTAATTCTTGTTTTTAAACGGCATATTTAAATTCTATAAAATATGAAACTACCAGTATTTTGAAATCCAAACCATGAAGAATAGTGATAATAATAATTGGTATGTTCTTCCAAGATCTTTCACAATCTGGTTGATTACTTTAGCCACTTAGCCCCAAGTCCTCGGAGCTCAGTTACTTACAAGAAATTCTATGACAATACCGAGTCACCACAAACCTTATAATATTACTGAGGAAAATTCAAGAAGGCAAGAGATTAACTCAGTCTGTAATACTTCTGTACAATAATACCAGTCCAGCTACTAAAATTGAAGCTATACAACTTGACTGATATTTAGTGACGGAAAACTGCCTGTGAAATATTGGATAAGTTTAAAAATTATTACATTTGCCCGAAAAGATGCCCACCCATCTAGAACCAGCTTGCCACTAACATGGTTTTATTTCTCCGGCTGTCACATGAAGACCCACTACTCCATTGAACTCCTCTATTTAGAGTGATAGGAGTCTGGGTATATGTCTTCCAAAAATAAATCCAGTGAAACCTTAATTTATTATCCAAAAAGACAGTAATAGAAAAATAACTGTAACATTTTATCTTTACAACCCAGCAACACATGAAACGGCCGTAACTGCGATTATATTAACAAGGGAGTTATAACCCTATGATTGCTTTACGATGTTGTAAAGTCTGCGGGCTTACAATTTTGGGGTCTCATGCGCAATTGTAAAAGTTGATAGCTGGAATGGGCTTTTTGGAGATCTTTATAATAGCGTAAAACGCTGTTATGAATTTCAATCCAGTACTTTAAGATAGTTGCAAACCTCTACGAGTAAAGGTTCTAATTGAAAGTCTTGGCTTAGCAAATGAATAAATAAATTTTAAAACCTAGTGTACTTAAATATGTTCAAAACCACTTATTTATAAATAAATGAAATTGTTTTTTGCTTGGTAACTAACAATAATTATTATTAACTGTTAATGTTAATGTAAATTAAGTGTCTTCCTCTATTGGGCTTATTGGTATTTAAATGACTATTATTTTTCAAGTACATAATATTATATTGTGCTTTTAATTTATAAGGTAGAAAACCAGATACACATTACAGATATGTATTCCTCCTAATCAAAACTATCCAATAGATACACCAAACAGAAGCCTGATACCTCACAAGAATTTAGCTTGCCAGCTCGCAACCTTAACTATCTATTGGGTACTTTTCTAATTACCCACCGTATTTCGTTTGAATTCGAATTGAAAGTACAATAGACAGCTAAAAAAGGTCCTATAAAGCGATATAGAACAATGCTTAATCTGGGAAAAACAGGTTAATCTCGAATGTAGACGAATAAATCCAGTCCTGTGCCACACAAAACTTGCTAGTATATTTTTTGTTGTTGTCCTGTTTACATTTGCCGTTCAATCTATCAGCGTAAACGAGTGCACACAAGCTTAATTTATTACTTGTTTGTTGGACACACTTGCTTCCACTAATAACATAATAGAAAACTTTGGGGATGAATATAAGAGAGTGGTGTCTTTTAGACCATGATTCGCTATTTAAAGGGTTATTTTAAGAGAAGTGAAAATATGAGCAGATGTGTTATTTAATAATGCATGTAAGCTCAGGCTTTTAGATTGAAGTGGATTTTATACAGTGACGGTCAGTAATTATGCAGATGAGCTTATCTATGAATCTGATTGAACCCGTATAAAAAATGTACTCTGTGGTTCAGCCTAGAGACAAGTCTAGCTACAGAAAAAAAATATTATGCATATTTATTTTTTGCCTTTTACATGCTAATGTACAAATAAAAAATAAGGCTGCTGTTATATAGTAGTCGTCCACATTTTTTCATACATTTTTAATTTTGAAGTTTCTTTTTTTAATAAAATAATTATCACACAAACTGTAAAGAGTACGTTTCTATAGTATGTAGTTTGAAAGTATTTATATGTATTCTCCTAGTAAGAAAGGCCAGCAGTGAGATACATACATGATCAAATGCTACTGATGGCAATGATTTTGACGACCGGCTGGCCGAGTGGTCTGTGCCCCTTGCTATACAGGCTACTTGGTCGGGAGGTCCCGGGTTCAAATCCCACTAGGAGCAAATGTTTGTTTGATGAGTAAGAGCATTTGTTCACGAGTCATGGATGTTTATTTGGTATATTTCTAATATTTATACACTTATTATTATTATCATTATTTCTCAATAACACAAGTTCTTAATGATGCTTACTTTGGGTAATAGGTGTGAGTGTATGATTATTATTATTTTAATTTTTACTATAACGTGGAAGTTTAGGTAAAAAAAGAACAAACATTGCGAGTGGCGTGAAGCACATTTGTTCTGAAAAATGTAGGCCCTAAGAAAAGATTCCGCGAAAATGGTTGATTTAAACTTTTTCAATTAGCTGAGCACCGGCCGGCCGGTTTTCGGAACCGGATCACCGCTGCACCGGACGGTCGGACGCCGGCGGTTGCGGCCGGAACACGCAACGGTACGTTGTCGAAATGAAAACGCTGGGATTGTACAGACCGACAGCACATCAAGTGTAACAGTTACACTACGAAATCCGCCTCTATTACGAACGCAGTAAGGTCGCAAGGTCAAACTGTTACGCTTGACGTGCTGTCGACTGTATATTACGGCGTCACTCAAGTGGAATAATAATAAAAACGGGTAACAGTTGCTATTACTGCTTTTTTCGGAAGCTATTTATAAAAAGTGATTGATACTTTGACGATTGACTCGTGGAGTAGAATTCAAGACCCGGATCAGCTGGTTGATCTTTGTGTAGTAAACATTTGTGACGAGACTGATTTTTTATTTATCTGTTACCTAGTATTCATAAAACAAGCTCATTTTGACAATTCATAAGAGCTTTTTGGGAGACTTATTGGAATAAAGATATTTTGTTTTATTTCTTACATTTTTTTATACAAAAAGCGGTTACCATATAATACAAGGACAAGTCACTTCATATTGCAGGTGCGTTGTCACCCTGAGGCCTAAGATGAAATGCCGTCCATGCCCAGTAATTACACTAGCTACCTTTCCCTTCATCTGAAACACAGCGAACTGTTTCACGGCTGAAATAAGAAAGGCGGTGGTCCCTACCCAGACAACCCTACATACGGGCCTAGCACCTATTAAATAAATAGGTAAGTTGGGGTAGATTATAAAGAATACATTGTGTGCATACCTATATATATAGTAAAAGTACTTTTAAAATAATCAGGGCCATGCCATCAGCCTGCCCAATGGTCTACAGTTACTATGTTAACTAAAACCTTTTTTACTGCGATATTTTTAGTGCTAGAAACAAGCGGGGGACAATGGAGTAATTCCGAACGCGGGCAACACCAAAAATGGCAGTGCCTCATAATTTGTAACACAACGTTTTTTACTTTCCTCACGCAAATAATATTACACTACGGTAAACAAAAAATGGTAGTTGGTCTTAAAGACACAATAATATAGAGACATAGACCCTACCAAACCTGCGGATTTGTTCGCTTATTTTGACAGTCTAAAATTAAATTTTTGTGTTTATAAACTTAGAGTATTATGACTATTAACCCAACTACATAACTTTATCACGCACAAAGAAGTTTAGTAACTCGCTTCTATGTCTGACTTCCTAAACTTGGAATTCTTTGCCAGCACATGTGTTCCTTCCTCCCTATAACATGGGTTCCTCCAAAAGAGGCGTGGAATGACACCTTATGGGCCGGCAAGGTGGAGGCGGCTAGAACAGTGTGTTTCAACCTGCACTAGCTGTCTTCGCATATGGACTCTTCTTACATCTAAACATCAGGTGTTGAGTCATTTGCCGTACTTAGTATAAAAAAAATATTAAGGAGTTAATAACTACACTTTGTACTCTTAATGTAACATGCTTACATCAAGTTGTAATTCTAAAATTCACTACTTTAGGTAATAATGCCGTTTGATGGAAAAAAGTATGAGTGAAATGATATGCACTTAGTAATGTTAGTACCTAAATAATGTGATATTCTTTGTGTCTAGCATATATATTTAAGAATGTTAACCTATTCTATTACTACTATTTATAAAATGTAAACCCGATACTTAGAGGCTGTAAGTTAAATTTCTGAAATTTGTTTATGTTGTATTAGGAGCTGTGGATTTTGTTGAATTAAAAATAAATAGTTAAATAAATTGCTGGGGTATATTATGAAATAGACTATTAGAATTAATTTATTGATCATTACTTTCGACACACTGTATTTATTATACAAGTTTCTATGAAATGTCAACTTTCAATTTTAAAAATATCTACTACTTATTATATTCAATTAGCAAAGGCTTTGTGACACTAAGCATGGTCCTCATTAACTTTACTAAGAGAAAAGTCCCATATACCTTACTCTACTTTATAGAAACAATTCACATCGATTCGAGCCAATAAATGTTAGTAAGCATGTTTCATCAGCGAAACAGTATTCCATCTAGCAATAAAATCTTTTATTAGCCCTAGAGAAAGTAAAATAGGAATATGAACAAAGTAGTCAGTTGACAAAGCGTGCAGGGAGATCGCGTCAACAAACACACTTGTCTAAGGGAGACTTGGCGAATTTCCTCATCGACAATAAAAAAGGGTACGGCAAAACGTCAATTTGGTTCCCAAGCCTTCTTAGATCGAATTGTCTGTAAACCGTTCCCCCAACATACATACAAATATATTTGCATGAGTTGACATCGCAATCTTCTTATATTTGAGCTTATCAACGCACAATTCCCCGTTATTCAGTCCGAAATTGTATTCGGGCGTCCTTGGAGATTCGCAGATAAATGGTCCGAGCGGTTTGGTAATACCTAATCAAGGAAGCGGGGAAACTTAAAAATAAACAGAAACTGTTCCAACTTAAGTGTTATGACGTTTCTATTGAGGAAAACCCTGGTGAACGTCGCAAGCCAAGTTGCGTAAGTGCCGAGGTGAGTGTAATTGAAAACTGAATCAAACCTGGTAACCTTGCCCCAATTAAAGTTCCAATCAACTCCTTCCAGTAAAGTTGACACGCCAACTGACCGAACAGACCGGCGAACGCGACGTATCTCAAGTTTGCCGAAGTCCCCCGAGCGGTGCCGAGCGCACACGAAGTGGCCCCGATCAATACGCCCCGGTACCCGCCGCGCGTCAATTCCGGGGGCAAAAGTCACCCGCTTTCGGGATAGCCGTCGATTTGGGCCGGTCAGGCCGCGATTGAGTACGTGTGGCCGTCAGACGCTGCGAACGGGTTAACGAGTTCACCGTACTAATGCGGAATTTCGAATCATACTCAACCGTTTCGCAGCCGGCGGATTTTTTCCACCTAAGACTGATATTTTTGAATTCTGACGGTACTCAACTGACAAAATAACGTTAATTTTAAACTTAAAAAAAAATCCAAATGGAAAACCAAATCTCAAGCTCCAATTTTAATCGTAAGCAAAGCAAACAGCAAAAACTGTAGAGCATCGATCAAGTAGAATATCAACATACTACATTTACGAAACCTATAGAAAAACTGCTGATATGTTTACAATATAGCGTGTAAACACGGCCGGGAACCCAGGATGTTCATGGAAATGTTGAGATAAAATTGTTGGTCCTTAATAAATAGGTCACGGAGGAGGATTGAAGCGAGCGGAGATGTGCCATGCCGGGATATCATGTTCTCCGAAAGAAATGGCTGAATCCAGTCTTGTGGGTCTTTGAATTTATAATCTTTAAAAAGTAAAAACCTTATTGCAAAACCCAGTTTTATAACTAGACAAAAGTGTTATAAGTTTCCTCAATGCATACAATAATTAAATTACCAAATAAGTAAAAATGACCAAACCAAAATTTCATTTCAAAGAATTCCTTCAGGCTATAGAGACAATTAATTATCCACAAAAATCTCTCAGTTTTAATTGGAGCTGATGTAATTGAGGCGCTTGGACAAGACTAAGCAAATTAAATTTTTATATTGCTAAAGAAGATGTTTCTATTTGTACATGTTGTGATTAATATAACTTTCCCAGTTGAGGTGACTGTTTTATGAATTTCCAAGAAGTTCCCAGAAATACTGAGCTCAAAATGAAAGAAATTATAATTTTAATTATTTTTTACCCTAAAATAAAAGAATGAATAGAAGTAAATGTACACACGACAGCACATCAAGTGTAACAATTGCACTACGAAACCGCCTCTATTACGAACGCAGAAAGGGTGGTCTCAAGGCCAAACTGTTACGCTTGATGTGCTGTCGACTGTACTGTTCCTATTCCTTCTTTAATCTAAAAATTAAGGTCTGAGATTAAAAGTTTTTTTTTTTGCGAATATATATTTACAAAACATTATATGAACTTGATTCGGAAGGCGCTTCAGCAGTACTTATTATAGGCGGTATATTTCCTACTCTCATTACACCGAAGTGTTTAAGTGTTATTTCTTCGAAATTCCAAAGTGTCACACAACAAAAACAACCTGTAACTTCCATTTCATTTATGAAGCAACCGTAACTTTGAAAGAACAAAATTTGGGTCACGGTCATTCCGATTCCGATGAAGATAAAAAAAAGAAGCCCACCCTTCGCGGAGTGCGAAATTAAAATATCGCTGAAAGCAAAACTAGGGTCCACGGTTTCATATCCATTATCCGCGGATTTGAATTCGGCTACATTTAAAGATATGTCCCGAGGCGCGATAGGAACGTGCGTAATACCTACTTTCTCAACCAGTCGTTTTATAACCAAAGAGCTACCGAAGAAGGACGTTCATTTTAAAATAGTAGGTATTCAAAAGCAATGCCCAACTTAACAGAATCGTCGCTGATTGTAAAGATATTGGAATTGAAATAAGAGTATGTAATGGACAAGGAAAAATTTTGAACAGTAATGTGATATACCTCTTTACAAAGGTAATTAAATAAACTACCTACTTGATTTTAAATCAATACGATTTATCAAGATAACCGTTTGTCTAAAAATGTAAGTAATGTAACAGCAGAAACTAAACGCAGATTTGCTTTTTTCTCTAATTATTCAAGTCGTAAAACATGTTAATATTTGAAGTTTACGATAGTTTTAACTTCAGCTCTATATTTTAAAAGTAAAAAGTAATGGTTGGTATATTAATGCAATAACAAAACGCAAAAAACAACTACATTATGGCATTTTCCTGTTTGTCTTAAAAATAAACGGGACGCTATATAATATTAAATATAATTGCACTAAAAATTCTAAATAATTATACCTTTTCACCCTACATAGGATTGCTATATTAAGCCCAGGCATCATACATTTTATAGTCCGCTCCTTTGGAAATTGTAAGGGTAGGCGATACTTATTAGCTTAAAGATAACACTAAAATAAACGGGAGTCCGAGATTAATAATTTTTTGTTTGATCCATCCTGTCTTTGCCATGTTGATGGTTGCTCTGTTTTCGTTATCGAAACCGGAACTCTTCGTTTTATTATTATTTGGTGTCAATTTAAAGTTTTTTTTTCTTTATTTATTTAGGGGCTTTTGTTACAAAACATGTCAGCCCCATCGTACCCAATTTAAAGTTATTCACAGCAAAACCAATATGTTGATTTTATTAATACGTTCTGTAAATAATTAACGCCGTAATTATAAATTACGGTTAACATTACGATAAAAATATAGTTTAAACGAAATCCACTCGAGTTTCATATCTTATTGCGAACAGTGAATCTAATAGATTTAAACTTAGTTGAGAACGCATCCGTTCTAAGTATAACACGGGATTAAAGTGAGAATTAACTTGGCATTAAGAAAACTTCCACTAAAGCCTAATAACTTAATTTCAACTTACTCGGGTTTGTGATAATAACAACCACAGAGGAACAGACGAGAAATTAATTACTTATTAACAGTATTAACTGCGATTCCAAGAACTTATCATAGTAGAATTTAGACACCAAATTAAGCACCATTTAAAATATTGTGTTATGGATACTTCATAACGGAAATATTGATTAAAGTATGTATACAAAAATATTAAAAATACTAAATAAACATGTATAGAAGTGTCCATTACTAGTGAACAAATGCTAGCACTCGTCATATAAACGTCTGCCTCTACTGGGATTCGAACCCGGGACCCCTGACCGAGTAGTTGGTTTACTTAAGGGTACTAACTACTCGGCCAGCCGGTCGTCATAATAACAAAATATCAGAGTAATATAAATAATTAGCTTATGCCCGCGACTTCGCCTGCATGAAGTTGATTCTAACCCAAAAAGTTGCACATAAATCACAATATAACTAATTGTCTATTCTCGACTGTAGTCTTATAAATATAACATACTTAACATACTTCCATGCAAACTTTCACATTTACAATATATTATATGTTGGATGGGATATACTAAATAATCATTACAATCATACATAACATGACTAGTGAACAAATGTTGCTACTCATCACACAAACATCTAATACTACCGGGGTTCAAGTGGGGCACGTAGGTATATAAACATGATCAAGGATACGGCCCACCTGCTCGTAAGTGGTTACCGTACCTTCTAGATGCTTGCAACACTACGCTGTTTGCTGCCCCATGCGGTTCTTGTTTGAGAGACTCCTCGCATTTCTATAGTCTTAAGCCATCTGTGGAATAAGTTATAAAACTTTTCCAAAAGATTTCGGAAGGTGTGGAAACACCATATTTTGGAAGATCGGTGGTAAAATTCAGAAGCGTGTTATCAACACTGCATCAGCGGGTAAAAATCGGTGTTGAAAATCTGCGCCGGTAAAGGCGTAACGAAATTCCCGTAGCGCGTACATCGTAAAGTTACGGCACACAGGAGGGTAAGTTGTGTACTGTAGTGCGGTGGGTTTAGCTGTGGGCCATGTCACAGGCGGTTAGTCATCGAAATTTAATTTTTAATAGGTGGGCTTGCAAGACCGCTTATTGACAGAAGTCGCAAAATTGTAATATCGCGATTCTCATTAAACAACACCCAGAGGAATCTCAATTACGTTCAGTCAAAGACATGTGTTGAAATATCCAAAATATTTAGTTTTTCTTCCTACTCTAACATGAAGAAAAAAGGTGAGACGTGGTATTTACAAACTGCTCTTTCGCGGTCTTGCACGCCCACCGACGATATTACAACTGAGAATTAGAATAAAATTAGAGAGAATAAGGGGATACAAGCTAAAGGTGAGCGGGACTAGACTCTGTCAAGTAACTAGTGCGCTAACCTCGTCACAGTTACTTTAACTTCTTGGTCCCGGCACGCAGGGAAAGGAAACAGGAATACAACGGAGTCGCCTAATACCAGGCTTCCCGCTTGGGATCTTCTTTGGTAGCCTCCAGGTGCTTTTTAGCGACTTTCTTGAGGAACTCGGATGGCTGGAGAAACTGGTTTAAGTTAAATATATAGGTATAATAGAGCAAAAGTTTAGTTACGAGGGGAACTGAGCTGATTAAGAAAAACTTGCAGCAAACCTGCAGGAGTGTTGCCTCTACATCCCTGAAGTTTGTCTGGTAGTCTTGTTGCTGACCAAGAAGGGAGGAGCTTATACTTAAAACCAAAATTGTTTCACTTAAAGACGAAAGAGTAATAAATTAAATAGAATCATACTGTAAGAAAAACTATCGTTTTGTTTTCTTGTTCAATTAGTGTTAAAGTAAGGTATTAGTATTAAAAATTAAAATCAAGATGAAACGATATAGCATAAGAGAGCTCACTTTTATAATAATGGTAAACATACTTGAAAAGTTTCTGAAAGTAAAAAAAATGTATCTTAATTATTTCGTGTACTAAGTTAGCTTATGAAGCCTAAAGCTTATGAAATGCGCCAGAGGCCAATGTAAACTCCCTTCTACCGAATACAGACTAGCACAATTCACTCCCGGCTAGGGATGGTCCCGAACTAAAAACGATCACTGCTATTTTAGCTTATCCGTTTATTTTTATGGATTTCTTCATTGAAATTATTTGCAATAATAATGCTTAGTTTTTAACGAGAATTAAAGGATAAGTTTCAGGTTTATATGGAGTCCCAGCTATGAGTATATTGATTTTTAAGTTAGCGAAATGAAAATAAAACATAATTTTTCAATTCATTTCCATTATTTTTTTGTTGTTTTCCCGTACAAAATACTTTCTGATGATAAGTGACAGTTATATTATTTATTAAAATTTATTTCTAATCTAATTGCATTTTTAAAATATTTATGTGTTAATTTTATTATTTTAATTCAAATGTGTATGTTATCCTCTTTTAAGTTATTCCACTTATGGGTCTATGTAACCTGATTTATATGAATAAATAAATAAATAAATTATTATCAATATAATGGCAACACACGAAAAAGTTCTATAATCATACCACTCAAAATATACAGAAAAAAGCAAAAAAAATATTGATCTGTCTATCAGACTACTAACTCTATGGAATTATTCCATATTCCTAGAATAAAAACGAATGTTTTTCGAACGTTTTAAAAATATGGGCACATATTATAGAGATTATGTCATAATATGGTCTCCTATATTGCCATATTTGGTTTTCTATGGATGCTTTAAAATATTTTTGTACGTGGTTTAACGGCTGAATATATCACGCAAAATAATGTGTAGTGGTTTTAATATTTTTTTGTTATTTTTAAATCTACTCGGTTTGATAAAATAAATCCAATGTAATAAAAGTACACCGACGTAATGCTATAATAACACAGATATGTATTTTGATTGCTTTTACATCAAACGTTATTATTTCAATATCCAAATGCCAATTAAAATTTTATAAAGTTATTAATTAACAAAGTTTTTATTCGAACGTTGTAAAAATTCTGGAACATTTTTCTGAAATGAGATTTAAAATTATTGTTTGTTATTATCCTTTCTATCTAATAGGAAAGGTAAGAACATATAGCCCAGTTCCATATATATATATATGGAACAGATAAAACATATGACCACTTGATAAGATCCCCTGAGGCCTGAGGTACCATTGCCTGAGGATACTCTCACCTCACATCTTTTGAATACATAGCATAAGTATTATAGAATTATAAACTGTAATAAAACTCGTGCCTGGCATATAAGCTCTTCTGGCTTCCGCCAAGTGATACAAATGTTTTTGTATTGTTAATTAGTATTGATCAATAAATAAACAATAACATTAAAAGCGGTAATTACCAAGGTAAGGGTTTAGAAGTCGTAAATGACTACAAAATTTAACATCCTACAAATCAAATTTTATTTCAATGATATCTAAATTTGTGTCACAATTTTCAAATCTCTTGAAATTTTCTTGTTGTCCACTTCTTTGGCAGTAGGGTTAAATATTCTTGATCTATGAATGCTTACATTTTGCATTTAATTGTTCGCACGGAAACTGTCGTGAAGGCTAGCCGCTGTATTACATAGGTTAGTGACATCATTGTCATAGTAATCGTGTTGTAATGTAATTTATAAAATTAGTTTTTTTACCTTGCTCTATTGTCATACTGTGCGCCTAGTAAATTATTGAAAAACAAGTGGTCACATGATAGTCAGTCTAATAAAAAAAACCCACGCATTTTTAAATAAGATCTTCATTTATTATTAATCCGTTAGTGTGAATTTAACACGTCCAATAAAAACACATTTTCTCTCACCTTGCCTTGACAAGGCTGTACATTTTTAAATAACGCGAGCGGTACAAATGACCGCCCGACAGCATTTGTGGGTTAAGCCTCATTAGTGACTAATTAAAGCACCTGCGACCGTTTGTAAGTAGAGGCTTCGCTTTTATGAGCTGACTCTTTTATTTCTGTCAGGTTTTCCCCTTGTGGTAGACGTTTTGAAACAACTTTCAATAACACAGAAACCATTAATGTTGTTAATCTGTCAAGCGGCGTTATCCCTCCGGAGGGATATGACAATTGAATAATCAATTGTGTTTGGAATCTGATGCTTGACGGCTTCAAAATGATGAGTTTTTGAAACGATAAATTTTGACGGTTTATTTTTTTTCTTAGTAATTTTCAATTCATATAACATTTTGCGAGGATTTTATGATGGTTTTCAACGGCAAACGGTGTTTGTGCGTCTTCATAATAATAAATAGATTTCATCGTCTGCATGTCTGTAGTCTAGCTAGGAAATATAGGCACTTCCTCCTCAATGTATGGTTGGTTAAAAGGGAAAAAAAGTTCAAGTTGAACGTTAGTCACTGATGATGCTTTGTATCGACTTGTCAGCATTTCTGGTTTACGATTCTCTCTACCTTTCAAGTTTTTTTTGATAAACAATAGTGATTATTGTAAGTAAACTAAATTATATTTAGAATTCATTATTCTGTTCATTTCGTCTGTAGAAAGTATTCGAAATGAACTGTGAAAATTGTAATAGCAATACTTAAATAAGTAATCACAAATCTAAAAGCAGATTTCGTAGATAATGTTTTAATACTTAAAAAGGATAAAATAAATATTTTGTGTATATCAACGGTCGCCGTATCAAAGCTTTTAGGAAAATAAGCCTTGTTTTTTGTTCATGGCACCGATATGAATCTGTGATTGGCCAATAATTCTATTTTAGTAAAAAAATGGCGGGACGCAATTGCTTTCACAGTGAAAACCGGACTATTCCAATCATTTAAAATTTTTCAACTGTACAGACGACAGTGCATTAAGTGTTACAGTTGCACTACAAAAGCCGCCTCTATTACGAACGTAATAAGGGCGGTCTCAAGGTCAAACTGTTACGTTTGATGTGCTGTCGACTGTACTGTGAAGGTTTAGTCATGTTCGACTAAACTTGTAGTGAACATAAAAAATTGGTCATTTACATCCATTGACTGGTCTTCCGTTTATCTTGAACAAATCGTCCAATTACCTTGAACAGGTTTTCCGTTTATCTTGAACAGGTCTTCCAATCACCTTGAACATGTCTTCAGTTTATCTTGAACATGTCTTCAGTTTATCTTGAACATGTCTTCAGTTTATCTTGAACATGTCTTCAGTTTATCTTGAACATGTCTTTAGTTTTTTATATACATAGTCGCACAGATTCTCAATTTTGAAGGTACCCGTTAGCAGTTTTGATATGTCGGACGCGTGTAGCCGGTACCGTAAATTTCAGATATCTCTATGAGTCACTATATTTGGATAACGTTAATAATGATACCTGAATGTTGTGTCATCGTCTTTAACGGTTTTTCAGTCCCTGGTTATCCATCACAAGTAAATCTTTAACCAGAATATAACAGAGATTAGTATGGATTATTACCTATCTATACTTCTCCGTTATCTAGTAACCATAACACAAGCTCTTAACTATATAGATATCACATTTACATGTTTGATTTTTGTGCGTTTTCAAACCTACTTTATTGTAAGAAAAACCTACGCCTACTTTATTGTTGTGCTGTGTTCGGTTCCCGCCTGGAGCATACAAGTTTTTCATCATTATTTTTCTTTATTTGCATTTCGTAGAGGATTAGATAAATAACCAGGACTAGATAAATAGGTGACTTTAAGAATATTGTTATTCCGACGTTTTTTCTTTGTTATGTTAATTTATTTATTTTATTCCCAAACGAATTCATTCAACAGAACAACATTAAGCTGAACCTTGTATAATTTGTCAGTGGTACCTTCAGAAGTCCTTTGCGTACAGTTTTCATCAAACAAATCACACTTCATTAAGCTCAACAAGTGTAGTTAACAACTCGCCGACTTAAATCACCCTGAATTATACCTGAGCGACATTGTAATCTAGTCCCTATTGAGAAGGCTTAAGATCTTCATTACTTTCAATGTATACCTAGCTATAAATGTTTTACACAGAACAAAACTGTTCGAGAATATAATACGAAGCTCTATTAAATTTCAGATAATATAACATGATTAAGTATTTATTATTAACAAGCAGGTATATAATTATATTATAATTTCTTGTGATATAACAGTTTATATATCTACGTGTATAATTATTATATTAGTAACAGTAACTGACACATAATAATGGTTATTTAAAAGTATGCGAGTGTTTTTAATATTATCACGCAATTGTTTTAATACCAAGTTACTTATGTTCGATTGATAGGACGCGTCGGTTTCTTGACTAGTTCATATTCTTAATTTTTGATTTTAACATTATTATAAATGTAAAAAATCGTAATGTAAATACTCGTTTCGGATATTGAAATAGAACATTTCGACATTGTAGGGTGGACGTTGGCTCATATCACAAATACAGATAGACTAGAAGAATTTCACAGGGATATCCCAAGTCCTGGGTGGCTCAGTTGGTTAGAGCAGTCGCCTGGATTGCGAAAGGTCGCGGGTTCGATCCCCGCCTCAGGACGTAAAATTTTTCTAGTTTAGATATATTGCAATTATTAGTTCATATTCTTTAGATTTTAATATGTATTTAGTTTTTTTAGTTTAAAATATTTCAGTAAATTAACTTTCCTCCGGGACACTTATCGGTTAAACAATGAAATATGCTAACTTTTGACCGTATTTTCTTTTTTTTGACCAAATTTTTAAAAAATTGTAATAAGATTATTGTGGATGTACTAATAATAGATATCTAATGGGTAAATTTTGTTAAATGTATAGCATGCTAGTGTGTTGGATGTTTATCTTTAAGCTAGCATGTATATTTAATAATAAATAAATTTTTAAATATTTCAGTAAATTGACTTTCTTCCGGACACTTACCGGTTGAACAATGAAATGTGTTAACTTTTGACCGTATTTTCTTCTTTTTTTTTTGACCAAATTAAAAAAAAATTGTAATAAGATTATTGTGAATGTACTAATAATAGATATCTAATGGGTAAATTTTGTTAAATGTATAACATGCTAGTGTGTTGAATGTTTATCTTTAAGCTCGCATGTATATTTAATAATAAATAAATAAATGTGCAGTTACATACACTACTTTATCTGTACTTATACATTACATTAAAATTAATCATTAATAACATCATACATTTTTGATGCGTTTTTTATTGTAACAATTACAAATAAAGAAAGAAAACGATGAAACGATTCGTTAAACGCTTTTGTTTTTGATGCGTCAAAAACCTTAAAATTTGATTAAAATACTGCTTTTGGACACGGTTGTTACTGCAACCGCTTTAACCCCAACCTGCATTGGGCCAGCGTGGTGGTATTACAGTCCAAACTCCTCATGTGTTTCTCCCATTTAGAAAGGTCCAACAGTGGGACGTATACAGGCTGGCGATAGTGATGATATATTAATAAATTTAAAAAATCTTGACATAAAACGTTAAATATTAGAAAGCGTAGTCACAACCGTTGTTTGGTACGTATGTACTTAATGGTCGCTTATAATTTTCGATACAAATCAGGACAAATTAACTGTTCACATGTATCAAACGATTGATGTTATCGCGTATATTCAAGTACTTACGTCAGAGTTACATTACAAATTGAGCTTTTTATCCAATTAGCCTACGATTTAAATTCTTGTGGCAATGGCGTTATTAACTAATCTTATTTACTTGTAACTTATCCTTTTTAATTTGGCTTGTAGTTTTTTTAAATCCTACAGGATATGTACACACGACAACACATCAAGTGTAACAGTTGCACTACGAAAGCCGCCTCTATTACGAGTGCAGCAAGGGCGGTCTCAGGGCCAAACTGTTACGCTTGATGTGCTGTACTGTACAATAATCCAATTTAAGTTCCACCTTTGTAGAAAAACTCGATAGTAATTTAATTACATTTACGCCAAGCCCCAAATTAAGCATCTGTAAGAAATAAATAAATATATTACAAAATTATTTAAATTTAAACTATATAAACTATTCGTTTAATCACTTTCAATAATGTAACAAGTTTCAATAAAGTCACTGCATTTAAACGCGTGAATTACAATATTATAATAATATTAATAATATTATATTAATAATAATAATAATAATATTCATACACTTTCATCTATTATCTAGCCCAAAGTAAGCATCATTAAGAGCTTGTGTTATGGATACAAGATAACGGATAAATAATGATAACAATATGTATATAAATATTAGAAATATACTAAATAAACATTAGTAATCAAGTGTAGTTAGTTACTAATTATCATTAGTCCTTATAGTTATATCGTCGGTGGGCATGCAAGACCGCGTAACAGCAGTTTGCAATACCGCGTAAGTATGTGCTTTTTGTTTATTTCACAGGATGAAAGAAAAAAGATAATATCTTGGATATTTCTACACATTTCTTTGACTGAGCTTGTTTGAGATTTCTCTGGGTGTTGCTTAATAAGAATTTAGTATAAGCGAATCAGCGCTAAGAGCCCACTGCCGCGATATTTCAATTTTGCGACTTTTGTAAATACGCGGTATTGCAAACTGCTCTTACGCGGTCTTGCACGCCCACCGACGATTTCGGTTTGCTACTGCCAAGTGACGTCACAATTCTGTATCATTTTTATGGAGCTATTGTTGACAAGTTGTGACATTTCAAACAAATCGTTATATCTAAGAAACAATTGGTTGCAGATAAACTTTTGCTTCTGCAATATTAATTTGACTATTGACATATCATTTACTTAAGAAATAAAATAATGGTGTCAAATACCCCGAGTGTATTGGGAAACTTCAAACCCAGTAAACTTTAAACTCAAGCGGAACGTTTAACTGTCCGATCGTCAGCTCCCTTATTTAATGATTAGGTATGTGGCTAGATTAGTACCCAATAATTATCGTTACGATTGATAATAAGTAAAGCTATTATTTCTTAGTATAATAAGTTAATAAGCCTTTCCTCTGGTATTTTATTGGATAGTACCTATACACAGGCATTATACCAAGGATAGACCTTCATGAATATGAATTGGGGTGGTTATTTATTATAGGAGGAGGAGCTCGGTGGCGTATTGGTTTGAGCGCTCAGGCGGATACGAAAAACAAAGCAACTTTCGCCATGGTCGATCCTGTGATGGGTCAATCAAAGTTTGTTATCTGGAGCTCCTGAGTGCTTCGGAAGGCACGTTAAGCTGTTGGTCCCGGTTGTTCCTGCAACCTCTATTTTCAGCGATTTTCATCAGATCCAGATGAAATTTCATTTGGCAATAAGAATAGAATATTAAGTGAACAACCGAGAAGTAGGTAGGATTTCCAAGTACTCATTCGAATAAGAAAATAATAATAAACTAATTAACAAAATCAATCTACATTCGACGCAGACATAAGAGAACTTATCTAAACAGGAAACCTCCTGTTTTTCCATGTCAGTTAAAAATAAAAGCTTTGCTTTAAACCTAAAACAATAATTTTGGTTTCCAGTTTTACTTAGATTTTTTTGTGCTTCTCTTTCGTAATTTCAACCACTAAAAGCGTTTACACATAATTATTACTTTACATATAACGTAGAACACAATGAAAGTTGTTTAATATCACACGATGACGTAGTGAATAAATAATACCGTGACATAATTACCGTACAGCGTCGGTACTTCCACGGTAATTATAGGACACGAAGGTATTCGGCCCCGCTATCCAGGAATTATTAAGAAATATCTTTCAGTGTTATGTTTTGAGTTCGTGACATATTAAACTTTAATTAGAGAAAAATAATGTACACGGGTGGGGTTCGAACTGCGATCTTTTGCGATCCCCGGATCGCAAAAGATCGCAGTTTTTTCCAGACTGCTGGAACTACTGAGCCAGTTTTATTTTATTTTTGCGTTGTAGGCTAATATCTACCTTAATATACGTTTTATTAAAGCGGTAAGAAGAGAATATATGCGGACACAGGTAGTGCACTACACACACTGTTCTAGTCGCCTCCACCCTGCTGGCCCATACGGTGCCTTTTCACGCCTCTTTTGAAGGAACCCGTGTTATAGGAGGGAGGAAGAACACATGTGCTGGCAAAGAATTCCTCAAATAATATCATATCATAAAATCATCATACAATCATAAAAGCTTGTCGCAAGGTCTGCGTAAGTACCTATAAGTATTTAATTAAAGTGAAATTTAAAAAAAATAAACTTAGCAGATTAAGTTACTCAATTAAATAGGTACCTACTATGTTATTTATTTACACAAGTAAATCGCGCGACAAGCTTTTATGACCATAATTAAATTGTGTATAATGAGGTTATTAGTTTATATTTAAAATTTCAAGAGAAAATTTTATTTTCTTCTTTTTAGAGCATTTAAATAAAAATTTAAAAAGTTTTTTTTTGCTTTTAATTTCTTGTTGATTTAGTTACATTAGTAAGATGCGCAGTACACTACTAATACTTCCGCCGAAGTCAGCACACTATCTATTTATGGAATGGTTGCTGGTATATAAAATTTATTTAGTTAAGACGTTTGTCTCAAATAAACACAGTGTAAAGAAACATCGCTACTCGACACCAAGATTAGAAATTCCTGGTAAAATCTTACGAACACTTGACGAGCGGGGACAGCCGCCTCTTGTGCTTCGAAAACCACTTAATCCTGCCTGATATAATGTCAGGCGACCTTACCAGGTTTAACGGAGATCCTCGTAAATAACTCTTTGGGAAATTGAACAGAAATAACTTCGTGAGGAATGAAAGTTGTTGAATTTGTTGATGGCAATTTATATGGCCTCCAGTGTAATGTTTGTATTCGTTGTAAGTATTTGGGTAACGTAGTGGAAATAATATAGGCATTGGGGACTTGTTATGATAGTAGTTTAATCTCACTTTTAAAAGTACAATAAATCTCGTTAAGATAAATATCTACCTTTATGAAGTTTGGAGGGATGGAAGTTTCTTACTGAACCACTCCAGAACGGCTGAACGGATCTAGATGAAATTTGGCAGGGATAGATTATAAACTACTTTTTTTTCTGGGAATCCAATCCTATAAGATAATACAGACGAAGTCACGACCGGAAGCAAGTAATATATAGGTCTTTAAATTTGTTGTTTGCAGTTTTTTAAGTAACAGTTAACATTTAAAGTGCAGATAAAAAGGATTTAACGAAGGGAATTATTAATTTTGGTTCAAATTTTTTAGTCATAAATAAGGATCAATTAGAGCTTGTAGAATGTGTAGTCGATTCCAATGTTTTGATTTGTTCTAATTATTTTCTATTATTTAAAATTGTTTTTTTTTCACTTCATTAAGGTACTTGACAATAACAATGACTTAAATTTTACACATAATTTTAAAAAAATCGGCCAAGCCAATTTTAAATTAAATACAGAAAATATAGTATCGTAATTCCAGGTTGCTCGAAATACTTCATACAAAACGGCAATTTTAATTAAAGGACCTAATATTTCCTAAATACCGTTTGAAGTTGCTCATTTTCAATTTCGGGATAGAATAATGCTTACTGTATTACGCAATTACTTGGCTATCGTCAGGCATACAGCGTCAGGTGTTACTTAGTCCACATTTGCATATGAACAGAAGTTATTAATTACCAAATTACTAGCTAGAACAGGCAATCCTAGTTAACTGGATTTGAATGCGGAGCGAATTGATTTGATTCTGTAGATCCCGGTGTTTATTGGAAGACGAATAATCGGTAGTTACAGTTGAATCTTCTGAACTGACGTTTATTCTTCGTAAATTACCTTCAAACTTAACATCAACATTATCTGCTATGTAAAAAGATATATTTCGGCCATTTGTAGGTACGTATTTTTAGATAAGGTTTTTTTTATACAACTAGATGACAAACAAGCTGACGGCCCACCTGGTGGTAAGCGGTTACCGCCGCCCATAGACACCTGCAATAACAAGGAAAAGCACTTGATATTGCAGGTGCGTTGTCATCCTGAGGCCTAAGATGAAATGCCGTCCATGCCCAGTAATTACACTGGCTACCTTTCCCTTCAATCCGAAACACAGCGAACTGTTTCACGGCTGAAATAAGAAAGGCGGTGGTACCTACCCGGGCGACCCTACATATGGGTCTACCACCTAGTAAATATGTACTACGTGTTTACGATATGTACTAATTTAATTATGATTATAAATTAATCAAGAAAAAAGGAAAGAAAAACACTTTTTATTGGCTTACATTTTATAATATAGAGGTACATATACAATAATCCACTGCTATACATGTAAACATAATAGAAAAAGAGTAAAGCGAAATCTATTTTTTTTTTCACTTCGATTAGATTTTTTTAGAAAATTGGTATAACATTTCAATTTTGTCGTTTTATTTATTGTAGCCGTCTAAGACATGAAATCCTAACTGCGATATTTGTGGCACCAAAGATGGTAACACATACTCACAAAGTGCGTAACTTAAATGTTAGAGCGAGAGGGACCTGCTGCCGCAGATATATTATTAAAACACTAATCAATGTAATATATGAGCCCTTTTATTATCACAACCATCTTCTGGAGCTGATAAATATGAGGTTGATATATATTATTGCTTCAGTGATTGCCCTCGTTACCACAGTGTGACATTTGTTGCCAATTAGGCTGTCTTTTTTATACCGCCTCAGATCTAGAGGTCCGGGGTTCGATTCTCGTGGGGGGCGAAATTTTCTGCTTGGTTTGGTTGGTGGTAGTAAGTCCGCTTGGCTAGCTACCACCATCTGACCTAAGTCTGCCGCCATAACAATAATGTTAACAGCAGTGTTGTGTTCCGGCAGTTAGAGGTGAGATAGCCAGTCCTGTGGTTGAGGAATCCGAGTGTAATTCGCTTCCATCGTCGGCCTTATCTTCACTTACCATCAGGTGAGATGAAGGCCAAGAGTTACCCTGACATATCTAAATAAATAAATTAAAAACGATATCAATATTGAATAAATTAATAGAAAATCACACCGCACAAAAGACCCGTACATTCCACATTTAACACCTCCATCGACTGCGCATGACTTACACAAAGCCTTGGTCATAAATCGCCCCAAAACAGGTCACGACAATGGACAAAGTCCGACATTTTTCAGTTCGCCCGCCGCGGGGCAAATTTTAATTCGGACGGCCGGACGTTATCTCGGACAGTGTTTGAACTAAAATTTCCCGGGTAAATTTTTTGGGGCAAGGTGCATGGACACACGGCGATATGTCAACCGTGATAAACAGCCCGGGGCAACGCGAGTTTGGTTGGAAAACCCGAACAAACACATTGGTTTTTGTGACACCCTCCAAAGGTATTTTTCGTATCGGTTCGTTTCACTGAGGAATTATTGGCTTGTGGCATATTGGAGTAAAATAACCACGCTGCTAAATTGATACTAAGCGGCTTTAAAGTAACCTTACCTTTGTCTATAGTGTGAGTTTTACTTCAAACGTAACTACCGCGTTTACACTGTAATAGGCACAGCAGGTAGCGGTGTCATTTTTGTATAATAACATTTTTTTATCTGTACTAGATGACAAACAAGATGACAGCCTATCTAGTGTTTTGTGGTTACTGTCGCCTTTAGACCTGAAATATTAAGGAAAAGATCACTTGGTGCAGGTGTGTTGTCATCCTGAGGCCTAAGTTTAAATACCTTCCATGCCCAATTCACTAGCTACTTACCTCTCCCTTTAATCTGTAATACTGGCGAACGATTTAAATAGTAAAGGCGGTGGTATCTAACCAGACGACTCTAAATACGAGCGTAGGTATCTCCTAGTGAACGCCAAATTAACACTGGGGTTTATTTATGTTATATGGCTGTGAAAACAATCTTTGAAAGTAATATAAAAATGAAAATTTTAGCAACCCCCGGCCGTATTAATCATCTGTCTAACACTATCTCATTAAGACCATTCTTATGAGCCCAAACACGCTATATCTGCTGTATTTTTTTTTTGAAGAATAGAGCATCAGATCAGATCAGATCAGAGAAATACTTACAAATACCACCGAAGTAACAGTAAACCAAATTTGAAATCAATCGGATCTGCGAAAATCAGTAAGACCCTTTCGTCAGGTGAAAAATGAGCTGATAGTCATCAAGGCACCAGATCTGTTTATGTCTGTCTGGTTGTTTAAAAGTGACCAAGATCTACCAAGTTAGCTTTTAAATAAAAAAACCGAATCGAAATCGGTCCATTCGTTTAGGAGCTACGATCCCACAGAGACACACCTCAAACTCTTTTTTCGACTAGGGTTTGTGCTTTTTAATACTACCAAGTCAAGTCGAAATTATAATTACCTACCTTCGTGTGTGAATAACATCAAAATATAACCCTCACACTCGTATAAAACCGCGCAAGAAGCTGTGCTGTGTGTAGTGGAAAGGATCTGCTCAATTTTTATGTACACCTATATCGTCCATAAAATTTCTAACAGAAAGGTAAGCATTTTTCTTTAAGAAACAGTTGAAAATAGCGTAAAGTAATTAGTGTAGACGCAGCTTGACATTGTCACTTACAAGTGCTTTTACTTGCTCTAAAGAGAATAACACAGTTGACTTGTAAGCGTCGACAAAATTATTTTAATATAATCCCTAAGCCTCATCTCGTAAAGGCAAGTTCACACTACGATTACCTATTCAACGCAGTCAGATCATTAGTCTTGATCAACGTCGACGACAATGGCTCAGATTTAGACCGTGCCTGTCGGAATGCGTAGTCCATTTATCCGGTATTACTTGTAGACATTCAATAACAATTTAAAACGGTCGGTTACTCAATGTCTCTGCATATTTTACATTTGTAACTGTCACCAGATTTGGTGGGCACACTTTTTAAAGATTACAACGCATTTATATAACTCTCTTTACTCAAAGGTGATGCAAGTGTCGAATAAACAAGACAAAATTCAATGTGCATGTTTATGGTGTCCAGCAATTTGTGCAACGAGTTTTCACTTCGACTTAAATGGGTAGGCTTTTTCGATTACATGTAAAGTTATTTGACTTCATTACGGAAACTTAATTGATTCGAGTTGCAAATTAACGTTGTGAATAGCGATATTTTCATTATTTTTTATTATAGGTAATGATAAGTAAATAATTTTTCAAACATTTATAATAATGTTAAAATGAAAATTAAGAATATTTGAAAGCAATGCCCAACTTAACCGAATCTTTAGGTATTTGTAAAAATTCTCGTTTCGGATGTTGAAATAGAACATTTCGACATTGTAGGGTAGACGTTAGCTGATAACGAAAATACAGATAGACTAGAAGAATTTCGCAGGGTTATCCCAAGTCCTGTGTAGCTCAAGTTTGCGGGTTCGATCCCCGCCTCAGGTCCTGAAATTTTTCTAGTTTAGATATTTTTTTAAGTAAATAATATTTCAAACATTTATAATAATGTTAAAATGAAAATTAAGAAGACTTCTATGTTGCTATTTCATACAATACTTTTTTGTTTCGTATTTTTTACAATAAAATAATACAGTTTTGTGCTTTATAATGGAAACCATGTTAATCAGTACATTATTGTCTACAATCTGAAAGGACTGTGCCCAGTAGTTTGACGTATAGCCTAGTGATGATCAAAACGTTGTATGGTCTCTAAAACTTTTGACTAAGAAAAGCTTTGTTAGTCTTATCTTGGTCAGCGGGTTCAGCAGTTCTATTGTCAATTTCTTTACATGCTCTATTATAGGCTTTGTGTCCTTATTTAGCCCCTATAGCCATCAGATGGGCCGTGTTTGGTAAAAAGAAAATCTTATATTATGTATCATTTACATTTAGCATCTTTATTATTCATTATTTACATTTTGATTAAGAGTGTCCAGATAACTTTCAACTTAACCCGGTTTTGAATCCAGCAGTAAAATCAATTCAATAAACTCAAGTAGCATTCATGCATTGAAAACATTTCTCAGTAAATGTTTATAAGAGAAATATTTTTAACAACTGTTTATCTTTTATTCTAGTGGAATCCTCAAAAAACCAATGCAACGTATTCCGGAACGCAAAAAATAAATGTTAAAATGGAAACGGACGGACTATTTTGGTTATTCGTCGGGCATCGAATATTTACTCGATAACACGCAACACGATTCATGCCACCATTTTGTCCGGATTCCCATAGCACTGGACAGTACTGTGTGAACTCGTCTTAACGTTAGGGTAAATGCGACAGTGATTGACAGCACAGCCTCGGCTAATCTGTAGTGTCACAGAGTGGAGATTACGAACACGCTTACCCTACAAGCCCAGCGGCCATTTAATGAGATCTCCCTCCCCCTCTTTGGATCCTGACATTAAACCTAGCTTAGAAGTTACAGGGTGCATGTCGGGGGTCTGCGTAAGTTGGTCATTTCGTGTACCTTATGAGCCATATAACTATGTTTAACGTCTACAAGTTTAGTATTAAGTAGATTCCGTTAGTGTCTATCACAAGACAAAGGTCCTTTTAATATTGGTTAAGTAAATATCCAATATGTGTGTATCGCACCCTTATATAAATAGGCACTACCAAATATGCAAACGCTTTATATTAAATTGTTTGCTAATCAAAATCAACGATTAATAAATGTAGTCAAAACAAATAAAAATACTTTTCTTTTATTACTTATTTAGTAAGTTTGACGTGTCTGTCTGTGTATTTGTCTGTGGCAACATAGCTTCTAAACGAATAGACCAATTTCGAAATTTATTTTTGTTTTTTTTTTTAAATCAGATGTGATCAGGACGATTCTTAGCTATAATTTATGAAGATCATTTCAGGCGTTTGATGACTGGTTTACTGTTACTTCGGTGGTATCTCCAAGACATGCTAAAATTAAGCTGATCCTGTATCATTAAACAGTCTGCAGGGTGCTCAGTTCTTCGGAAACTTATAGCAGATATAGTATGTTTGGGCTCATAAGAATAGTCTCAACGAGATGGTGCTAGATAGATGATTAATCAGGCCGGGGGCTACTTAAAGTTTTCAATTTTATATTCAGAGAATGTATTGTTTGTTAGCTGGATTTCCATTATTTGGAAATTTGTTGGCCATGTTACTTTTTACAAAAGAAAAAAAAGGTGTTGCTTTTTGCTAAGCGTGTCCACTGCACTAATAATTATTTCTCCGAAAACAGGGTTTTCTTATTTATTAATTTATGAGAGTCATTTCTCCTGAAATGACTCTCAAATTCAGGGCTGTTGCACAGAATATCATACAGATGTTTTACAAATCGAAAATTACAGGTCTAACAACTAATATCCTGACTTTACCGCGCACCAATAAATTCACAGAATAATGGAGAACGGAAATTAACAGATGCCAAAATATTGCAGTTCGGTAGGCTGTGGCTTTGGTGTCACTAAATAATACGATTGGATAAAATTCAAACAGTGAATGCGTATAGATATTATGTCAATAACAGAGGCATTAATTGTGGCTTTTGTTAAATGGTTTTTTTATTTAGATGACCACAAGAACTCAGTATGGAAGGCTTTGGTCAGCAGAGTAAAACACATCACATAAATAAGGAAAAAGAAAAAAAAACTGATAATATTGTTAGAAATGGCACATTGGGTGGCCTTACGGGCAGTTTAATTACGCTTAATTCTTTTTACAAAAGATGAATCTAAAGATTAATATGATCATTAGGGGCCTTCATTGAATGATATCGTTGCTACTTATATCACTTCAATACTTGCATTGCAGGAATACTTTTCTTCGAGGCATTTTTCTGGGATATAATATCGTCATTGCAACATCAGATAAGCTTAAAAAGCCCTTGTGTGATACAGACGAGTGTCAATATAGACGAGTTACATGGACGATCTACATCCGATGCTAATAAAGATGAATTAAGAGCTAGAATAGAAGAAGATCTAAATCAAAGAGCAGCTGAGTCAGCAAGTAATGTGCCAAAGTAGCGTGAGTAATTTTATAACGCACAAACAGATTATATACTAGAAGAAATTCATAATGTTATCACAAGTCCTTGGTAGCTTAATGGTCAGAACAGTCGATATCAAAAGACGACCATTGTGAAAATGGTCGACCATTCGGGCTCGGTTCCCTCGGACAGGATTTTTTCTAGTTCAAATTTTTCACAAAATAAATATCTTTTCGTAATGTTAAAAATAAATTTATAAAAGTGTAAATAATAGTCATGATTTTGACTAAATCGAAGAATACTAGAAAACAAAAAAACATTAAAGATATCGAAGCTAAATAACCTTCTAACATGGCGACACAAGTTAACTTTATCACTTCAACAGTAGCTCGAATACGAACTAAGTTATTTACCATACGACTCGTAGACAGCTAAATCGTCCCGTTACAAGTGCTGGACTATGTCAATCAGACGTCGCATCAATTGATATTTGAGTGGAGCTGTGTCCATTACTTCGACTGCTCTTAGTTCTATTTGTATTTCATAGCTTTATTTAAAGCTACCGTTTCCTCTACTTTTTCTGTTTTTTTACTAAACGTATTTTTAAAAAAGCCTATTCATGTTTATGCGGCGTCAGCTGAAAATCATCGCTACAGTCACCTGCAGCACAAACAATGTCAAGCTGTAGTCCTTTGAACATTGGACCGGTTGCTATATTGGATTAATAATAACAATAATATTCACACCTATTCTATTTAGCCCAAAGTACTTGAGCATCATTAAGAGCTTGTGTTATGGATGATAGATAACGGAGAAATATTGATAATATTAAGTATATAAATATAAAAATCTACTAAATAAATATGACAACATCCATAACTCGTGAACAATATTATTGTATTCATCATACAAACACTGCCCCTGCCTGTATTCGAACCCGGGACCCCTGACCGAGTAGTCTGTATAGTAAGGGGTTCAGACCACTCGACCAATCGGTCATCTAATTGTGTTTATTTATTTTATTTAACAATTGGTAAAAGATACCGAATATTGGTCTTTATATAGGTTGGTAGGCCTTACACAATAGAACCAAATATTGTAATACTTTTGCATTAAATAATTAAGTTTCTTTCTCTATTCTTTGTCTCTTTATTTTCAAGCTTTTTCAAAATAACCAGTAAATACTTCATCACTGATAAAATGGAAATGAATTACTTTAAGAAATGTAAAATTGTTCAGTAAAACAGTCCTATGTCATTGAAAAACAGGATCAAAATAGCTTCATCGCTCGAGATAAGCCGTTAGATCTATCTGTGGACATTTTAAATCTATCGAAGACGGGGCCAGGAAAATTTATAGGGGCACATCAATCAGGCATCTCAAATGGGGACCGCGATCCTAGGGCCGCAGTTGAGTATCGATACTTCTATTAAGGGGTGTCTACGGCATCGATAATAACGCTTTATGTTCAGTAAAACCTTATCTTGCTTAATGTATGGAGGTGTATTTCTGATATCGATAAATGTATATTGCATTTTACGTCAGAAATGTGGCTGGAGAATCAGAGAGCTAAATAATGGATGCGGAGACGTCTTTTCTCATATACTGTATTTTAGCTTAATTATTTCAATATTTAAATGATAATACTGTCCAAACGTTGAATTGCAATGTGTCGGCATTGATCAAGCTGTTTATGAAAGTATTTTGTAGCTGTTTTAAGAAAACGTTTTGCTCCCTCTACTATCAGTGTATACTTCCGCCCCTTTAATGACAATTTCGCGATAGTCCCTTCTAATTTGACATCTCTTGCTTCTACAACAAATGCGCCTGCTACAACGGACTTTACTTAAGCAGAAATGGATATGCACTGAATCCTATTTGAATAAAATATATTTGATTTTGACGATCGTGGTTACAAGCATTTAGCTACGGGACTAGAGAAAGCTAGTCGATGGTTATACTCACCTAAAAGTCCTAAAACTATATATATTTTTATATTCCTACTGCTATTTAGTTGTCATAACATTGCCTCTATAATTTAAATTTATTTGATAACATTATTATCAACATAGTCCTAGCTATTTGAGAGAAATTAATTTAAGTCGCATATTGAAATTAATAAGCTGACAGATATGCCTATATTAGTCAAAGGGCCTGTCAGGGTTTATATCAACAATGATAATTATGTAAACCCACAGACAGTCCTAAGTAATACTTGGGTTAGAGAGAGAGAGAGAATATAGATTCTGAAAAATAAAATTCAATATTACTAGTTAGAGATAGGGTAGAATAGGGTAATTACGAACGCCGGGTAGCTCGGAAGGAGGTCGTTTGTATTATGATAACAAGGGATAAAGACATCATGCTTAGTGACTGGTATTGATCATAGGTCTCCCTCGTTGGGAGCAGAAAGGTTATCAACTGTCCCTTTCTGTCATGATATGGTACACGGCCTCGTTCCAACTACCGAACTCGCTCTCTCTCCAAAATACAATCTATAGGAGGACAAACACAATCTGGTATAGAAAAGTTACTGATAGGTATTGAATGACTTTATCCATCATAATTAAGTTTGTACTCGTACTGTATTTGACAATAATGGAACCAAATTGAGGATTCGTCTGTCCTTTATGTTTTGGTCAGGAATATCTGGCACATTAACACAACATTTAAAATCGATATTATTCGGTCTTTAGTAGGGTTTATAGTCGATATGGCACATTACGTTACGTGGGTAATAGAGAAGGCATTCGTAGAGCAACTGTTACGCTTGATGTGCTGTCGACTGTACATGTAATAGAAGATTTTCTCCGTTGTCTTCTTCACACTCATTGTATATAGAGGGGTAGACAGCTAACCTAATAATTATCAATTAGATTTTGGACCTCTCTTACATATGAAAACTTTGGTGTTATCCCATTGATTGTTTTCATTAAATTAATAGTTTAACAAATATTCAATGGCTTTTTATTTTACAGCAGTATTTTATAATGTTGACCTACATATTCTTATTTTTATTTTAACTTTATAGTTTTTTTTTTAGTTTAGATCGAACTACAAGTGAAATGTGCAACGACACCCGTCGTGCAAAAAATGCACGAACAGAACAATCTCAAACAATTTTACTACTGTTTTCTGGGATCCCGATTTTCAAATTTGGATATTTAATTTTTCAAAACCCAAACTTCATAACTCAAAATTTTGAGATTATGACTGTCGAAAAGAATCTTCGTATTAATGTTCCAGTTTTTTGCTACATGAAGCCATTCATGAATATTTTTAAACCTATTTTGCATTTGACGTTATTCTAATTTTCACTAAGTACCTATAGGTAATCACGAAAAGTTCCGCTACTCAACAAGAGATGGCGCTGCTAGTACCGAAGCGGAGTTAACTCGGCGAACGGCGCCGGCGCACGCGTGTCCAATCCGAGGCCCATTTATTTTATTTCGTTTTTTTGTTCACCCAACCCAATTCCGTTGTTATATCCGAGAATAATCGTCAAAAGGCCCGGCTGCCTCCGCACTAAAGATGTTATTTCGATTCTAAAAAAAATCGTTTACGGCTACTTTATCGGCCTTTGATGCGTTACAATAGCCTTTTTTTATTCGTATTGAATTACGGAATACGTGTGAAAATAGGTCTCTGGGTTCCGTTAAATATTACAAGTCAGTTTTTTATTAATTTGACAACTCCATCACGATCTTGCAAACCAATTACAAACAATGACTTTTTTTTAATTTTTTACTTTATGCTTTTCGATGTTACAATAACTTCTTTCTTTGGCATTTTTTATACGTAACACAGTTCAGAAACAAGCTTTCCAACTGCTCGACGGCACTTTATTATTGGGGGTTTTTTTAAACGACAAGGATAGCCTGTCTGAATGCATAGCCTGGTGAATGGTTACCATAGCCTATAGACGCTCGTAGCACTTTAGGCACTACTCACGTGTTGTCATCGTAGCCTATAGATGCTCGTGGCACCTTAGGCACTACTGACGCGTTGTCACCGTAGCCTATAGACGCTCGTGGCACTTTAGGCACTACTCACGCGTTGTGACCGTAGCTTATAGACGCTCGTAGCACCTTAGCCACTACTCACGCATTGCCCTTATAAAATCAAGAGAAATCTTATGTTAACAGAATAGTAAAAGAGCTCCCTACTCCCAGCATAACACTTTCTCAATCAGCTCTGGCGACTTTACACACCGCAGGAACTTAACACTTCAAAGCAGTGTAATTTAGCTGTAATCTTCCGTAAGGTTCTACCATATTCGCGCGCTCAAAACTTGTATGGCAAAAACCGCTATGTCCTACCTCTCAGTAGGTACATTCATCAGAGAGAAAGACGCCTATTGCTTAGCATAGGTCCCACCCAATGATCTCCAAGCCGAACGGTCTTGAGCTGCCGGCATTCATCGGCTTCCCGCGATCCTCACCAGATCGTCTACGTTACTTCTACCCACGCTGCGTCTCCCGGTACGCGGCCGTCAGTCCTCTTTGCAATGTGGCCTGCCCACTGCCACTTGCTACTCGCGATTTTTTGGGCTAAGTCAGTGACCTTAGTTGTCCTGCGGATCTTATCATTTCTGATTCGATCACACAGAGAAACTCCGGGCATAGCCGTCTTCATTGCCCTTTGGGTGACTTTGGTACATGCATATACACAACATACATAGGAAGGTGATAGATAGGTACATAGGTGATGAGAACGTACTCAGAGAAATCTCTACCAGTTGTTTGTAAAAGGATAGCTTGAAAAGATCTATGCATAACAAATGCTTATAATATATTTTTTAATCCAAACTTACTTGAGTTCGAATTCATCTAAAATATTTACACAAATAATTTCTGCATATTATATGTCTATTTTTCTAATGCATTAGTACCCTGAATAAGATTCGAAAATAAATCTTCCTGTAACAAATCTGCCTGCACCGGGATACGAATATTAGACCTCTGGTATTGCAGACAGGATCACTGAACACTTCAATGAGTCTGCCAAAATATATAACTGAACCTTTCAATATCGCGCTTCATCAATCAATACCTCATTTAAGAATATTTATGATAATATAGGCATTAGCCATTCACATATCTATTGTACCGGAAAATTGAAACATACCAGGACTATATACAATTCATATATTCATTGGAGCACATGTTAGAGACAATGTGGGTCGTACTCGAGTAGGTATTGTCGATGAAAATACAGTGTATAAATGTATTTATTCCATGGTGGTATGTAATTTGAAACGTTGGTATTTTAGGGTTAATACGTAACATGCCGTAGACGCGCAGCATTATTTATTTAGGGATATAAGGGATGGTTTACTGGATTCATAGTAATAAGAAATACGTTGCTGGGTAATTAAGTATGAGAAATTCATGAATTTAGCAAAATTGGATTTTAATGGATCAAAATGGGTGACAGTCCATTGAAATAAAGAGTTCTTGGGTTTTGGTTTTGATTTTTAGGTTGTCACCTTATTACTGCAACACTTCAAAGATGTTCACAGCCATTTGGTGATGATTATCTATAGTAGAAGTGATTTAGTAGGTGTGCTGGTGTTCCTATAATTTCTGGTAAGGAAACGAACTAATATTATGAATGCGAAAGAAACTGTCTATCTAGGAAGTTTTGTTGACGCCACCCTTGGGCGGTATAAAAAATTGTAAATATTGGTCACTTACTCTGTCTCAATCTTTTTGATGTTTTTTGAGTTTTCAAATCCAGCGTTAAAATATATGTAGATGCGAACGCTAATGATCCGGGAGTATATTTACATATATAATTAGTATGATAAGCCCCATTAACATAGTAAACCATTTACATAATTACGACACAGTCCAAGTAACAACGCCCGATAAAGCTAAAGACTTTTTAGGTACTTAGGTAAAATTCAAAACATACAAAGTATATTAGGTGATACCTACTACATAATAAATTTCTTATTGTGTATTAAGTAGTACATAACCAAGGTATTATGTGAATTTAAACTTGCATTAATTACGACGAAATTTGTAGGTACTTCATTCTAGGGTTCTGTTGACCAGCGACAGGAGGACTATTTCATAGCTATGAAGCATGAAACGTAAAAGAATGAAGAAAAAATTAGATTACCTATACCTGGGAAGCTCGAGCCCCTTAGTCAATGGATCAGGCGGATCCATCTGATGATTTTATAATTACTTCAATATAGGTATGTCTAGATTAGACGCTTATAACTGTATCGCTTACACCCTCAGGAAAATGACTTCCACAATACCGCCCACGCCGTCCGCTATGACAACAAATCAACACAATTTTGTAAATGATTGTAGTTGAAAATCGTAAATTGGTCCTGTGAAAAAGTTTTTGTGAATTCGGATAGTTATTTTATTTTCTGTCGATTATTCTTAACGAGCATTTGCATGATGTGATGATGATAATATATGACTGGTACCTAATTATGCTGTGAATTCAACGAATTGAATTATATTTTTCAATTTCCATCGTTCTAGTTTGTGTGTCTTTTTAAATATTTATAATGTCAGTAATTAATTGTGTGATAATGATAAGTAGGCAAAATGTTGCAGAATAAAAACATACTCTAATGTATTTGAATATTCATTTAATAAAAAGAAGATATAATAATAATCAAATGCTGCTGAGAACAGTGGGAATGATGGGAATTTGTCTAAAGCTCACACTGATTGCGATATGAGTGTAAAGTAAGCTTCAAATCCGAGCCAAGATTATATAAAACTGGATCCAATGCGATTAAGTTGTTAAGAATGTAAAAGAGAAACCAAACCATCAACTCCGGTAAATATATCATTATCGGTAACCTTAATAAATAGTCCATAAGTATTACGTACAGAGATAAGCTTTGGGTTCGAAATTTCGGCCACACAGCTACTGTATCCGATAATGATGTTAATAATATTATCTACCCGTAATTGTTGCTTACTGACAACGCATTGACTGTACTTGATTAGCTGTGCTTTAATCCAGCCTATGGCTCGTAATGTCCCGTTAATTCTGGTGTATTAACACTTCAACCATACATGGGGTTTATGACTTATTACGACTCAGTTCATGGAAGAATGTGTTCCACCATAAGTTCTTATCACTCGGTAAAAGTTCGAAAACCGCCAAATTTTAATATTCTCCCATAATTCATTGATGGGTTTGCTGCTGACTTTAATATGGACTTGTGATCAAGATGAGGTCGATGATGAAGCAAGCTGATTGACCCAGATGGTGCATTACACCTTGACAAATAACAGGTTATTGAGAATTTTGAAAATGTTGCAGTTTTTCAGTAGGTAATAAATTAAATATAACTATGCACATAAATTTACAAGAATACTACAAAGATAATTTTACAAAATGGTGCATCAATAATGTTCTTAAGTAAAAAGGCAGAATGTTTTGCTACATTATCATTATCAACCATAATCGACAAAGGAAGGATAGAGATGAAGGATACGTTAATGGACTCTAAACAAAATAAAAATAATTTAGTATAGAATTACGAAAACTGGCGAACAAAGTATGAAACAACAAGAATTTTATTGGTGTTAACACATTGTAATAAATAAATCTTATCCTTATTTGTCAGTGAAAGCCAGCACTTGTCAGACAAGTTTACAGAGTAGTCATTTACACAAAAATATAAATTTAATGCTTTCAACGAGAACGTTATTAAGAAATTGATACCATCAAGGGCTTAATGCGTATTTTTAATGGCGATTTCATGGAGTTTTACTTTGTAATTGCAAAAACCAGTCTGCAATTGAGAGCTTGAAATGAACATCAAACCAAAATGGTTAATGCACATCATCCAACTGAAGTACCGTTCGGCGAATTTATTCCAAACCGTGCATCGTAGGAGTATCGCAATAAATTTCACTGAAAAAAAAAACACACCCAGCCGAGGGTCCTTTAAAACCAATTTGTCCTCAGTTTACGATCACAGTAAACGCATCAAACAATGAGCGAAAGTATTTTGTTTTATATCGTTTAAGTTTCGTCGTTTACCTAACCATAACACTTTTATTGAATGCCGTAAAATCTTCAGACATCGTTTTTCCTATCCCACCAACCGTAGCCAATCTATCCCAACCTTTAATTATACTCCCCATTACGTCATGGGACATAATGTCAGACTACGATAGGTAATAATTATTGGGAAGAATAGAACATGTTGTAATGGCGTTGGCAATTAGGCTGAAGTCGTCTCAGACGACATTGTTTTCTGGGAAGATTTGTTTGTCTTACACACGTGGGAGTTCCGTTGACTATTGAGAGTTGTTTGGATGCATGTGTTGGCCTCGGGTTAAATTAACCGGAAACTTTAAGGGGAAATAGTTAAGATTCAGTGCAGGTCTGTTGCAGTCACTCAGAAAGTTAAACATGGCCACCCCGGCGCTCGAGATTGTAACGCTACACGAATCTAAGCACTGAGAATTCAATTGGATTTTGTTGGACTACGTTTTTCTTATTTTGATTCACATACAGCTAGTGCCATTTTGAATAATTTATATTTGTAAACAATAGAATTGGATACAGTTTTGATTGACAACGTCGAACATGTCGAGTCTGAACACAATAGACAAAAAAGTGTTTTGTAACCGGTAGCGGATAATGCAATCGATAAGGATGAATTGTGTTAAAAACAGGCATCACAACAAAGGGTCAGATGACACAGCAGTTTCTGTTGTCAAGATTCCGTTCAAACAGTGACCGACCATAAAAGTAGAAGGACAGTAGAAATGTAAATTACGTAAAAACTGAATTAAAACAGGCGGGCCCAAGTATCTTTTCATAATATAATGGGGTCGTGCGTGCTTCATACGGCGTTGGATGGATCGCACGGGTGGTCCGATGCGGTTGGACTATTTAAATATTTTTTACTCTTATTATTTGCTCACAATTTGAAGATTTATGTTTGTTTAACACGAAGGTGTTGGGACAACAAGGTGTGATTTGTTAGCTTTATAGGATATCGGTTACGGTTTCAAATTTCGTATCGTAAATGGTTCTGTTTTATTTTCTAGTATTTTTCACTGTTTATGTGGCAATAAAAACATCTCCAGAACAATTGTCAACGATCGTAAGTGAACATTTACATAAGAATCGATGTTGTTTTATTACGATTTGAATGACTTGAAAAGGAAGTAGTCGATAAACATGTTATGTTTGAAATGTTGCTTGAAATAATGTGAATCAATTATTATGGAAATGTATTTGATTTATTTATTGTTATTAATATGTAAAACGGCGTTATACCTCTGGGGGTCTATGTCAATTCAAAAATCAATATCGTGTCTGGAATCTGATACTTGACGGGCTTAAAATTCTTTTGACCGAAAATAATAATATATAGATGATGGGTTCATTTGTAGGCATTTTGTTGACAAACATTTCATATTTCTGTAATGATTAAAGACTGTTCATTACGATTGATTTACATACTTAGTAGTAGAAATAAATGTACAAATTAATTACACAAATAACAACATCATTTAATGGCCCAATGTTTTACACTACTCATTCTGTGCAATGAAGAATGAAATTATATTCGAAAATTTGTAATTTAGTTACATCGAAAATAATAGGTTGATCGAAATGTTGCGGACTAAATTAGAAAAATAAAATACTTGCTTTCTATCTAAATCGTACGTCATGCTCAATTTATTTTAAAGATTATTTTTGGTCATCATAAAATCTTAAAGTGATTCATAAAAGCTTTAAACTAAACATTTACTACTTCTCACTCACATTCCCCAATCAATTTCAATGATTCTTCAACAAATCGAGGCACCGCTGGCCCTTTACAGTCTTAATTGAACAAATCATCATCAATTTGTTTAACCGTCTCTTTCGTATCCTAGTTATCTTCAATAAAGTCGTTTGCACCATTAAAACATCCAATTGCTTATCTAAACGTCTAAAGATGTTTATAACATACAAATTTTCAATAGAGACGACTCCTTGAAAAGGGCCATTATGTGGATTCTGAAAGTGTCAGGTTCAGTGACTCGGATTATTATTGCGGATTGGTTTGTGTTTTCAACGATACCATTCTCTTGTTCATCGTATTGTCTTTTTCTTGTGTCGATTTATTTTTATTGTTTACATTTTTATTAAATTTGACACCTATTTCTGTTTGAGTATCATTGAATTATTTTAATATTATCCTTATACTATTCATGGGTATTGGGTAGCGACAGTTGCAAATCAGAATTTTCTCAGTTCTTAGAAAGATAATTACAGTAGACGTCATAAAATTGTAACAAAATTTAGGTTTAATTGCAAATACTTACTTCGTGTTTACCTAAATTTCATATTTTAGTGTTAGGAAGTACTAAAATTATGTTGTAAGTAATTTCAGAGCACGAATGATTGTTTTTGGACTCATAAAACGTTTGAAAATTGTGTTGTAAGTAATTTCAGAGCACGAATGATTGTTTTTGGACTCATAAAACGTTTGAAAATTGTGTTGTAAGTAATTTCAGAGCACGAATGATTGTTTTTGGACTCATAAAACGTTTGAAAATTGGCTATTTCATATGAATTAATTTCGTAGATGATTAACGCGACGGAAATTAGCCGCACGATCGCTGAAAATATTGATATGCCGCAACTGTGTGCCATTAAACTCGAATAAAGCCTCCACTAACTGCACTGCGAACGAATTTACCATTTCCGCACAGCCAAAACACTAACTTACGTTGATCGAAGAAGCAGCGATCCAGGCCATTCATAACGTTGCAAACAACCGCATAGTGCACTCAACACACAATTATGTAACGTTCACAACTTGCACACAGTGACGTCACACTCAAAACAAATCACAGCGTCGTTCCCACTCGGTCACTGCACAACGTCAGGGCGGGTGCTATAAGGACATTAGCGTATTCTATTAGGCGTGTTGCCTGCACGGCGGTCGGCGCGCGACTGGAGTGCGCGCGGCGCAAGGAGTGAGGGAGGGGATCAACGGGCGAGAGGGGGTGCGTGCGTTCGGAATCCGCTTCCCACGTGCTCGCCGCCCGTCCCTTTCTTACAGGACGGGTTAGCTTTTTAAAAGCTCGGCCGTCGACGCATCGATACGCCGGGGGCGACGTTTCTCTGTAACCTTGTTTATATGCACTGCAGCTAATAATAAACACGCGAATAACACTTCAAGTGCGCGGTGGTTGTTCGTCCGTTTTTATTGTATGTTAGAGTTAAGTGGCGAGTCAAGTTTCGATGTTTGTTTTCCAGTTTCCGATACGCTTGTTCCGCGCGCTTTTCCGGTTCGCGGCGTAAACTTTGGTAGCTGCAGTTCGGTTTGCTACTTATTAATAAATGGTATACAAAACTTTCAAAGTTGTATCTTAAGGAAGACTTATGTATCTGAATTATAAATTTAAAATGAGATGCGACGGCAAATACGCTGATGTTGTTTAGTGGTACGAGGGTGGTACTGTAACTTCTGAACTTGTCTCTAACTTTCAATAAAATGACTTCCTCTTGATTTTCAAAGAGTAGAGAACGCAGGTTTGACTAAAGAAAATCGAACTACCTATATTGGAAGACTGTTACGTACTACCACCGAGGAGCTCGGTGGCGTATCGGTTTGAGCGCTCTAGTTTCGTTACGAAAAACAAACTTTCGCCATGGTCGATCCTGGGATGGGTCAATCAAAGTTTGTTATCTTGAACTTCTCTGTGCTTCGGAAGGCACGGTAAGATGTTGGTCCCGGTTGTTCGTGCATAGACGCGGGTTCGAGTCCCGCCTGGAGCATATATATTTTTTTATCGTCTTATTTCTTTATTTGTAATTGTTACAATAAAGTAGGCGTTTAAACGCATCAAAAACAATAAAATGTGATTAAATTATCGTTGTTTTTATTTGTTTTTCCACTAGTGCTCACTACTTAATACACAACAGATAAAAGCAACAACAATCATTATTTGTAATTGTATTTAACAATACAAAAACAAGTACTTTTTGTAACAGAAGGAAAAGTAAAACGAGCAAAAGCTACACCATGCCCTCCGGTCGTAGTTCTTATTTTAAAAACATCGAAGACAGATAATTTCCATCATAAAAGTATGTAAAACAAAAGGGTGAGGCACCGAGGTATCCCCGGAATGGATAGTCGTAAAAAAAGCTAATGTATTTCTTGAAAGGATATTTTGGTGGTCGCCTTCTTATCGCCTTGTCACTCAGTACGTCTGCACTTCTTACTTCTAAATTTATACTTCTTGAATCATTGACGAGATCTGCTTACTTTTTACACGTTATTTTGATTAACGACTAGAAAAAATAGGGTATTATGAACCGGATGGAGCCCTTATTAACTTTTTTGGAGAGCGAATGACAGCTGTGAATTATTAAAACCCGAATTAATAGCGAGTGTGAAACACCCATTAGATTGTAACTCTATTGTAGAGATCAGACAAAAAATATGGTTAGGGCAAAGAATGTCTTTGTTATTCTGATTTTGACAAGTTAAAGGAAATGTGGATAGTGGCAAGACAGGATTTATGAGTCCGATTCTATTGTTTAGTTAGACTGACTAGAATCTTAATATCAATGTAAGTACAGTAGAGTCATCATTTCCAACCTATATACGTCCCACTGCTGGGCACAGGCCTTCCTGCATGGGAGAAACACATGAGGAGCTTGGGCCATAACACCACCACGCTGTCCCAATGCGGGTGGGCCAACGGCTTAACGTGCCTTCCGAAGCACGGAGGAGCTCGAGATAAAAAATTTTGATTGACCCATCCGGGACCGTCCATGGCAAAAGTTGCTTTGTTTTTGTAATTAAAATCAGAGCGCATGAACCACTGCGCCACCGGCTCCTCAGTACAGTAGAGTACTTTCATCCATTTCAAAACTACAAAATAAAGGATCTGTCGCCGCCATCCGCTTAATTGGATGCCTAGCCCGTTGATTAAACGCTGGCATCCCATCAAATGCCTAGGCCGATAGTTATTTAACTAGACTCACTTAACGCTTCACGACTTGGGGTATTGAAAGAATCGTCTTGTACCAAAGAGTTTTCGTTTGATTGGTGGTGCAAGGCTATTTTCTTAATGACCACTTATAACTGACATCGATTTGGTTATATGTGGTCATAAAAAAATTAGCTTGAACCTACCAATCACTCAAACAGTCACACAAAAGCTCTCCGATTTGAACGACCTGCCTAGGCGTCTAATTGAATGGCTAATCTAACCAGACAGCTGACATGACGTTCAGCCATCTGGTTAAGCGTTGCTTTTAATGACTTGACTACTTAGTTCTCCTTCAGCCGTTTTATTGGATGCCGGCGTTCAATCAACGGGCTAGGCGTCTGGTTAAAGCAGAGATATTCGTTTGAAGTAGCTATTTTATGTTACATAAATTTGTAATCAATCGCCGTGGTAATTTTATGTCAACACTCAATAATAATAATAATCATCATACACTCACACCTATTATCTAGCCCAAAGTAAGCATCATTAAGAGCTTGTGTTATGGATACTAGATAACGGATAAATATTTATAATAATATGTATATAAATATTAGAAATATACTAAATGAACATATTAACATCCATGACTCGTAAACAAATGCTCGTACTCATCATACAAACATTTGCTCCTACCAGGATTCGAACCCGGGACCTAGAGCCGAGCCTGAGCCCAAGTGGCCTGCAAAGCAAGGGGTACAGACCCCTCGACCAGCCGGTCGCCAATACACAACAACGTGTCAATGTGTCATATTTATGTAGACAGAAATAACGACTCTAGTATATGAACTGTTTTGATACATTAACATCTTACTTGTGACCGTAAAACGAGAATAATTCCAAAGTTATCTACAGAAACTTTTACTGAACCTTTTATGCTGGTACGGTCAGCAACTTAAGTAGGTTAACGTCTGAAATTACATAACTCTATAAAAACACAGGTCAATCTAAACGTCGGATTATCAGTTGTAATTAGAGGTACTATGTTTATTATTAAATGTAATTACACTTTATTATTTACTGGTGGCAGGCCCGGTCGTCTGCCCAAGTGACTCTGGGTAATCTCCATCGGTGCGAAACCTGGCCGTAAGGCTGGGTTGCCTGGGGGTGGACTGGTGAAATTGCTTCGGCAGAGCCTAGGCTACCCCTGCGAAGGGCAGTAGAGTTACCGGGAATTTTAAGTGGGTATTCCCAGTGTCTATATCACTGGGCGACTCCAACACACGCCCGTCACCTAGCCAGCGGCGGGTAGGTCTGTAAACAGATTTCTCACCGTCAAAAAAAGGACCGGTCGTCTAGGTAGGATGACTATGAAAAGTCTCACTATGTGCAGTCGATCACACGTCAGACTACTTAAACCAAGGTGCTAGATCGTTTCCTCATCGCCCATAGAACAGTTCGCTGTATTTCGGATAGAAGGGAAAGGTAGCCAGTTAATTACCGGACATGGAAGGCATTGAGGAGAAACAGATGAGGAGTTTGGGTCATAACACCACCACGCTGGCCCAATGCGGGTTGGTGGGTTAAAGCGGTTACAGTAACAACCGGGACCAACGGCTGAACCCACGGAGGAGCTCGAGATAACAAACTTTGATTGACCCATCCCAGGTTCGACCATGGCGAAAGTTGCTTTGTTTTTCGTATCGAAACCAGAGCGCTCAAACCAATACGCCACCGAGCTCCTCATTAAGTTGCTTTAAAAAATATCTAATATCGAGTTTAATTTAATTTCTACATTCAATTGTATTTAATTTTATAGAACTTTGAAGTCTCGTAAATTTAATGTGTTAATCGATTTTCGTTGCGGACTGTATATTGTTCTTGCTTAAAAAATAGTGATTGATACAATTGAAAAGTTTCACTCATCAATCACGCATCTCTCCCGTTTCGTTTTGTTATTCCAACCCGTTACAGTCAGCTGATTCAATTAAGACCACTTAGCGATCGCATCACTAACCGACCATTAGGATTCCGGTTCAGAGAGTATACTCTTTATATCTGTAAACGAAGTTTCGAGTCAACACAACGATAACTGTAAAGTTTTAGAAGTAAAAAAGAATATTTTAGTTCCGTTTTCCTAGTTTAGATATTTTGAAAAGTGAAATATTTTCTAACATTTATTTTATTGTTACAAATAAGATAAAGAATATTATGTATTTTTTACTTGCGTTTGTTTGTACATACATACGCATAGGACACTAAAGAAAGATCTATAATTATGGTATTTTTTTGGATGAAGCTGTCCAAATTTAGTATCCGTAAATCATTTTTAGTAGGTACCTACATTTTGCCATAATAATATTTAATTAGGTAAATAAAGATTAATTTACAAAATATTTACCCATTAGTAAGTTGACAATAATATTTGTCCTCAAATCATTAGAATCCATCAGAGAACTTAATTGGTTTCGTTCTCTTTTCGGTTCTCAGGAGGTTCTCAATTCGGCCGGTATGTTTTTTTTCTATGTATGTACACCAAATACTCCGAGACTACTGCCCCTACTAATTTCGGAAACTTTATACCTGTCACTTTTTGTCGCGGTGCGTCAAAGCGAGACGGCATGTGACTTTTCGAATCGAATCCGTGATCCGACAATTGAGAATAAGGGAGCTGAACCGAGTTACGTGATTCTTTTTTTTTTCGATGCGGAGTAGCTGCCATTTGGTCCCATAAAAATTATTTCAAAATCAGTTGGGTAGTTTGGTTTTTTTTTTAAAATATTTTACTGCATCAATAGTTGAATTATGTACCTTTTGGATTAAAAAATGTTTTACTAGCACATATTAATTAACACACATTAAAACACAAGCGGAATAAGGGTGGTTTTTAAAGTAGAAATAATATTAACTCAAGTGTAACATAATTGTGTGACATAATAGTTGCTCTGGTTAGGTCAGAACAGTACATATGAGCAGTAAAATACGGGTTGTATTTAATTGTCTCCCTAAAATTTCGTATTCTTCCAACCATAAGTCTATTGCGCTTACAATTCAATACGCCTGACTCATTGCACACAGAAGAGCATAGATGTATATCACAATTTGCAACTTAATCTACCGTGACAATGGTTATATGTCAAAGAGACAGCACGCACGTTCGATAGGCACAAATTATGGGAACCAGTAAGCCCCGCAGATTGTATGCAACCATTTTTATTTATTGAATTAGGTATTTGTTTTTGTGGTAAGCAAGCGGACGGCTCGCCCGATGGTTATGATAACAATATTCATACACTCACACCTATTATCTAGCACAAAGTAAGCATCATTAAGAGCTAGTACTACTACTAGATACTAGATAACGGAGTAATATTAATTATGCAATATCAAGTGATTTTTTCTTGTTATTGCAGGTGTCTATAGGCGGCGGTAACCGCTTAACATCAGGTGGCCCGTATGCTTGATTGCCACCTTAGTAATATAAAAAAAAAAAACTCATACACTCACACCTATTATCTAGCCCAAAGTTAGCATCATTTAGACCTTGTGTTATGGATACTAGATAACGGATATTTTTTTGTAGACAACTAAATGACAAACAAGCTGACAGCCCACCTGGTGGTAAGTGGTTAAAGTTGCCTACAGAGACCTGCAATAACCAGGAAAACATCTTTTGGCATTGCAGGTGCGTTATCATCCTAAGGCCTAAAGTGAAATACCCTTCATGCCCAGTAATTATTATTTTCATTTTATTAATTGAAGTACCTACTATGTAACAATCCAAGCTCCTGCTGGGATTCGATCCCGGGACCCTGAACCGAATAGCATGTATAGCAAAAGGTTCAGACCACTCGGCCAGCTGGTCGTCGATTGAATTATGATTGATTGATATCAAGTAGTATAGATGGATTCTTTAATTCATGTGGAATTATTAATTTGCTTTTAACCCGTCACGCAACAGATTTCAGACATTGATCATTCAATTGTCATAGCCCTCCGGTGGGATAATGCCGCTTGACAGACTAAAAATATATTGTTTATTTATTTATTTGAAACACACTTAACATTCTTCACAAAAACAATAGTAGCGTTAATTACTGCAGTAGTCAGGGACTCTGTCGCAGTTATTAGCGCCCACCTCGAACATAATAAATGTTTCAGACATAATAATCAATGAACAAAACATAAACGAAGGTATGTTTGTGTGTGTGTGAGTGAGTGTGTGTGTGTATGCGCGTTTTTGTGTTTAAGAGAGAGGGTGTGTAGAAGAAAGGCAATGTTTTTTTTTTTATACAAAGCACGACAAATGACTCAACACTACCTGATGTGAAGCGGTAAGAAAAGTCCATATGCGAAGACAGCTAGTGCAGTTTAGACACTGCTCTAGCCGCCTCCACCTTGCCGGCCCAAAAGGTGCTTTTTTACGCCTCTTTTGAAGGAACCCATGTTATAAGAAGGAGGGAACACTTGTGCTGGCACAGAATTCCAAGTTCTGGAAGTACGACAAAGAAACGAGGTACTAAATTTCTTTGTGCGTGATGTTGAGGTGGAGACAGTAAATTGATGACTCCGGAGACCAGCACGCGTAGTCCTGAGTAGGAAGGGAGAAGGTGGGATAAGATCAAAAAGCTCTTCAAAACACTCTCCGTGATAAAGCCGATAGAAGGCGCTAAGCGACGCAATGTCTCGACGCAATTGCAGAGGCTCGAGGTTGTTCGTGACCTCTACATCGCCAACGATACGGATAGCACGACGCTTCAATCTGTCCAGGGCATCGAGTAGGTACTTGGCGGAGCCATCCCACAAGTGCAAGCAATATTCCACGCAAGACCGGACCTGAGTTTTGTAAAGCAGGCATAATTGGTCAGGCGTGAAAAATCGACGCACCTTGTTCAGGACACCGAGCTACCGTGAGGCTGTTTTGATCACGGTTTCGATGTAGTTCCTAGAATTCTGATCACAACATATCTCCATGCCGAGCAGGTGTAAGGAGCCCTGTGCCGAAAGAGTGGTGCCCTGAAGAGAGGGAAGAGGAAGGAACGGCGAGATTTTGCCTGTGAACGCGCATACCTGTGTCTTCTTAGCATTGAACTTAACAAGGTTGTTAGATCCCCATTCCGATATAAGGTTCAACACCATATAAGGTTGTTATACGATATAAGATTGATAGAACGATATAAGGTTGTTTTTCTTTCAAGAATTTTATTTTATTGTAATATGTATTATTCAAATAATTTTTTTCTTACATTATCACATTCACAATCAATTAACTTATTTATTATGACATTACACCTACAACTCATTTGATTAAATTTTAATAAAAAATGTTTAAAAGATATTATCAATATGACAAACTAGAAGAAATTTATGTCCTGCGGCGGGGCCGAACCCGCAACGTTAGCTTTTAATGCAAATACAGATAGACTAAAATTATTTCACAGGGTTATCCCAAGACCTCGTTAGCTGAGTGGTTAGAGGAGTTACAGTGCTCTTGAATGGTCGCAGATTAGGTCCCCGAACCAGGACTAATTTCAAAAATGCGTTCATCCTAAAGCCGTCTAAATTTTATTGAAGCAGATTTTGAAATATGATGAATTCAAAAATTGCTTAAGACCGCACAGTAAAGTCCCCGAACACCACTCGACAGTTCGATAACTCAACGCCATAACTTAATTCCAACTTAATTCCGAACAAGCGAACCGATTCACATCCATTTACATGTTAAATATTTCTAAGACAGGCGCTATAGATTGCGAAGGCGAAGGAAGTCGCGGTGTACATACATGTTTCCATGGCAACGACGAATAATGCGGAAACATGGTCTCGACAAAAATTTGCCGCGTTTCCCTAACACTGTAGGGGAAGGGAGCCCAAACAGGTAGCTCATCTAAAACGCATCAAATGACGTCAATTGTTCCTATATTAATAAACAATTAATATAGGAACTAATTTCAAATATTTATTATTTTTAAAGTTAGAGATATTATTATTATTATTGTTACTTTGTATGTAATAGGTTGTTAGAAATATATTTATAAATTAGTTTACAATTGAGATTTAAGTTCCCTCTATTGATGTCTTAAATGCACTTCGTGTTACCTACATTTCACCAGTATGTCTCACACATTTATGGGTTGGCTGGAAGAGATCTCTTATAGAGATAAGTCCACCTTTGCTAACTTATGTTATGAATTATGTTTTGTAATTTTCAAAGTGCAATAAAGAGTATATATATAACAATAATAATAGTTCATTGAAATGGTTTGCAACTTTCAAAAACATCGTATTCGTTTGATAATTTCTGGACATTTCTATGAAATAATGCAGCCAATGTTATATTATAGGTACCACCACCTTGCTTATTTCAAGAGAAAGGTAGCCAGTGAAATTTACTGAGCGTTGAAGCCATTTCATCTTAGGCCTCAGGATGATCACGCACTGCAGTACCAAGAAATTGTTTCCTTGTAACTGCGGGTGTCTACAGGCGATGGTAACCACTTACCACCAGGGGGGCTTTAGCTTGCCTTTCATCTAGTTGTTTTAAAAAACGTAGATAAGTCTACGTTGAATAAATGATTCGTATTGAATAGAATATCGATTGTAACTGACACATGAGTACTTCACAGATTAAAAACGAGCTCAAATACGAGCCAACCCCGCTAATTTAGAAGCAAATGGCGCAAAACAGTACGCACCGTCTTAACCCCACACATTACTGCAATAAACTTGACAATAACTTAATTCGGGGGTCTCCTGCGACCCCGTCTCCGCAGTGGATGACAATAGTTCCAGTTTAATATAATTAGAAGCATCGATCGAAGCGGGGAAGGGTGACAGATATTTGAGAATTGAGATATTCATCTCTAAGACCGAATATTTAGCAGGGTTAACGGGTTATTGGGTGTATTATTTAGTTAATCAAACAAAATCATCTGACAGTACACTGCATGAACATCAACAAAAACTCCTGAATCTATAAAACACAAAATAAAACAAACGGACAAAAACACTACGAGATAATATAACTGGGAAAGTTACTGTGTCTGACTTAACCAGTCAACAGATAGAGATGAAATTTGAAATAGAGATAGACAGAAGCCTGAGAAATAACATAGACTACCCTTTAGCGCAATAACTGACGTCCACGCGTGTGGCACTGCGGTCGAACACTAGCCATAAATAAATATTGAGATTGAGACTATGCAGTCACTTGGTATGCCTAAGACCAGGTCTTAGGCATACTTAGTGACTCCATAGTCTCAATGTTATCAAACGGTGGGTTGGTGAAATTGCTTCGGCTGAGCCCAGGTAGGTAGTGGAGTTACCGGGGAGTTTTAGTAGGTATTCCCAGTGCCTTATAAGCGCTGGGCGACCCCCACACACGCCCGTCACTTGCCAGTGTCGGGTAGGTCTGTAGTCGGATTTCTCCCCTAAAAAAAGGTATGCCTAAGATACTAGTATGTGTAATTATACCGAGAATGATTATTATCATTGCACTTGGAGAGTTATAATTATAAATCTCCGACAACCGACGTTCTGTAGATATGAAGCTATGATATGCGTATTGATATAATCTGTTTCGAAGCTATACATACCTGAGTAAAAATATATCATTGATTAGATCACAATATTAGGTAATACTACTCACTGCATCTATTGATATCTGTGATTACGAGTGATGCACAGTGATTGTTCACAATATTATATATTTTAATAAAACAAAGAGATTTCGAAACACTTAAAAGTAAAAATTTTTTTGGAGACTACTTTCTATTGTTCATGCAGCATAGCAACAACTTTAGAGTGAAATAAAAATATCTTCAAATTAATTCGATAAGAATGATTCGGTGGAATTGGACAGAGATTTTTATTGTTGGGAATTGTAAAATTTAGTAGTAATGTTTTTTTATACAACTAGATGACAAACAAGCTGTCGGCTCACAAAAGCTCTTCAAATTCAGGATACCTACCAATGTCACTATGTCTATCTGTCTGCCATGTCTGAATTTACAACGGTTTTAAAAGTTGAACTACCGTGAAGACTCCAGCAACAAACTCGTGTAGTCACCTTGTTCAAATATTACGCTTACTGTGTAATAATTGCAAGAAATTAGTAAATTTCAATCAGTATTGTATCTTGAGAATCCTATAAAGCTCTGTAAACGTCTCCACAATACTCCTTTCTTGAATCGAAGCGATTAAAATGAAAAATAATTTCTTACAGGAAATCACACGCAAACTCGATAGGAAAAAGCTACCGAAAGCAACAAAATTCTCCTAAGGAGGTTTTATTGTGCGTTCGCGACGTGCGACTGACACTTCACTGATTGTATTGCCGCTCGTAAAAATTGCAAAAATTTTCTAACGTCTCTCTTGTCGGGTTTACACAGTCACGCGCGTGGCGCGACGAGCAGCGAACGGGTGTATGCGTGCCGCTAGTTGACACTGACTAGCTTAGCTGTTGGCCTTATTAAACCACGAGAAATCCATTGACGGACCTAGCCATAACTGGCAAAGTAGTGGGAGTCACCCAGCGTCTTAATTGACTCTGGAAATACCCGCTAAAACTAATGCATAACTTCACTGTCTTTCGCGGAGGTGGTCTGGGATCTGCCGGAGCAAATTGACCAGTTGGTCCGTGGATTGATACGCCAACCTCTTTATATCAGGTACAGTATCTCAACTACAAGTTATATGCTGCCACCACCGCGCCATCTGCCCTTTTAGTAAAGGCTAAAAATCTGCCATCAGAGCCACCATAGGTCCAACTTGGCAGGATCCAGACAGATTTCTAGTCTCGTGATAGCATACATACTTCGCTCGCCGCGGTCACGCTTGCGCTCGTACCGCGTTTACACGGTCGTGCGAGAAAACGAATAGCAAGTTGTTAGATGTGTAAATGCAGCACCAGCGATCGTGTATTCCGCGCGTCAACGCTGCGACGTGTCGTGTATTTTACTTATTGGATTTTATATTTTCAAAAATGGAATTTTATAAAGTGTCATTTTTAGAATATGCAGTGAACTTGAGAGGTTTGTTTATACAAGTACATAAAAAAAAATCTTTAATTTACCAACAGTGATGCTTCTTTACAACTGTTGGTTTTATCACTGCTTTTTTAATTCAGGTAAGCTCGTTCGGCTATAATTTTATTACGAAGAGACAAAGAGAAGAACAGCATCTACAAAGATTTGTTTTAGACATAAGCTTGTAGGTACAGTCGGTTTCGAAAAGATGTGGACGATTGTGAGGGGGAACCCCCACCTGCAATTTCATTTGCCCGAATTTCATCTGCTATAATAGTCAACAGACATAATATTATATGACATAATATTCATATGCCATACTCATTGTTTACTATTAACTTGGTACTTGTACAAGTGTCAAATAAATGAATTGAAATTTTATTATGAAAACTGTTGAAATCAACCCTCTTCCCAAGGCGATACCTCGTGTACATTCAGCATTTCTAAATCGAATTTAATCAACTTTTTTGTATGCAAGAAGAACAGTAGTAGAAATACTCTACTCTGTTCTTCTTGCATACAAATTTAGAGTTATGTAATCAATACAGTATTTTAAAAAACCAAGAGTTGAATAGAAACATTTTTTGTTCATAAAAAAAACAAATTCCCCGTTTCCGTTTTATAAGCAAAACAAATACTTAAAACCCAAATTAAGTTTATTATTAAGGCAAAAAGCTACATATACCTATTGGATTTATTCTCCAAAGATTTTTTTCAAATATCAGCCAGCTTTGCGCGTGCGCTATTGCTGTCTTTATTCTTTGCACTGATAATTCATATTTCTATCCTTCTCTATCTCAGCCTAAACTTTCACACAGTAATGTCACTTACTCCAATTATCTTCTCACCAGTCGCAAGAATTACCTGTAATGAAAAAAAACTTTTTTAGTTACAGAATAATTAGTGATTTTGACATCAAGTAACTATTGCAGACCCCGTAGTTTATGCGGGAATGTTAGTTACGAAAGTCAATGCAAACAGATTGAAATATCATGATATTTCTAACGATTTCACCACATTCCAGAATCCCTCATGGCTTGAGCGCCCTGGAGACTTTAAGAGTCAACGGGACACCTCCCCCGGAGGTGATGCCTGGCGATTAGAAATCCTCCAGAGGCGAATTCGTCCCTCAAGGCTTGAGGCGACTCATCAAGGTTCTCGCCTCCTTAAGCTCCCGGTTACGCTGTAAAGGCCATCTGCAGCCTACAACAAATAGTCCGTCCAAAAAATAAACATTATTATTCCAGCACTGGATGATAACATAAAACCCAGCAAGTAATCACCTAATTTTTACAAACACAAGGTCTGTAATAATTATTTTTCGCTTCCGACAGAAGGAATTTAATTGTTAAGATTTCTGTCACTTTCATGATGAAAAATAATCTTTATAATAAGCAATAAACAAGAACATTAAACTAATAAAACCATTCTGTAGTTCTGTATTGAATTGGCAACACTCAGCTGTCAATCAATAAAGGTACCTTATTGGTGCATCCAGAAACTACGGTGCATGGTATTCCAAATAAAATGATCTTTGTTTTAATAAAGATAAATGGAACAGGTCAAACATCCCGGAAAGTGATACAAAGGTTGGGTGATAATTTTAATGGCTTTAAGTTTTAAGTAACCCGAAATAGACTAGTAGAATAGTACAAAACGACCACTTGGGTATTTGAAGTGTGTATACCTTTTAGTTCCTTGTCATTTTAGTAATATTCTTGCTTGTTTTACATTTTACAAGAGATAAAGCGAATAGTTTTAGAGATAAGCAGGAGCTTGTTAGCAATATTGGCTGACATTAAGAGTTGATGGAGACATAAAAAAAACATAACTACCATGTAAAAGCTTTGGGTCTTTACCAACCTCTAGAATGGAACATAATTGTAATTACAATAGAGTCACCAGTGACAGGAACATCACTCGCGCGTTACCTGCCTTGTTAATATTATAAGAGGCATATACCTCAAAAGTTGTATTATTACTTTAATAGCCCCTCGTAGCATGCTTTTACCGAATTTCGAAGAGATGATCTTATAAAAAATACCTTTATCTATCCTTTATACAAATCATGGCAAAAGATTCAACACCACCTGATAAAAATCGGTGAGAAGAGTCCATATGCACATCGTCGGCGGTGCGTGCAGTATGTGCTTTTTAACCGACTTCAAAAAAAGGAGGAGGTTATCAATTCGTCTGTATGATTTTTTTTTATGTTTGTTACCTCAGGACTTTTGACTGGGTGAACCGATATTGATGATTCTTTTTTTGTTCGATGCGGAATAGTTCCCATTTGGTCCCATAAAAAATTTTTGGAAATCCATTGGGTAGTTTGGTTTTTAAATCAAATAAACTGTAAAAATTAAGTCGTCTACATATGCGAAGTTGCGGATATTTGCTTTCCTATGAATTTTTAGTGAAATGATACGATAGTAGAAAACAATGTAAGCTCACGGTCACCCATCTAGCTTTGACCTTCAAAAGTTATCACTAAAAATTGTGAACAAAAAATAAAACCGACTCCAAAAAACTGAAAAGGATAAAATAATTAATTTTTATTAGGTACTCATCCCCTAGGAACATATTATTGGATTTGGTGCTAAGTTGTTTCCAGAAACCATAGATAGTGAAGCACCGACTCCAAAAATATGTTCCTAGGGGATGAGTGCCTACTTACTAAAATTTAATTATTTTATCCTTTTCAGTTTTTTGGAGTCGGTTTTATTTTGACTGAACTTGTTTGGGATTTCCTTGGGTTTTGTTTAATGAGAATTTGGTATAATGTTTATAAGCCCGCTGGCGCGATTTTTCAATTATGCGACTTTTGTAAATACGTGGTATTGCAAAATGCACTTACGCGGTCTTGCACACCCACCGACGATATGTAAAACAGCTACTCCTCCAACAGCCAACTATCTCCACCTCATCATCACGCACAAAGCAATTTAGTAACTCGTTTCTTTCTAGTACTTCCAGAACTAGGATTTCTTTGCGACCACTTTGAATTCCCTACTTCCTATAACATGAGTTCTTTCAAGTGGGTTGGACAAGGCGCCTTAGAGGCTGGAAAGCTGAAGGCAGCTAGAACAGTGTCTAACCTGCACTAGCTGTCTTCGCATATGGACTCTTCTTACCGCTTCACATCTGGCAATATTGAGTTGTTTGCCATGCTTTGTATAAAAAAAAGCTATTGCAGCATGAACTTACTGTTAACCACCACCACCTTTTCGCGCCTTTTTAACGGAGCCCATGTTATATGAGGAAGGGAACATATTATTGTGTGCTGGCATAGAATTCCATCTTTTGGAAGTACGAAAAGGAATCGAGTTCCACATTTTCAATTACTTTCCGCCTACGTATACCGATACTAAATTTCTAAAGTAATTTCGAAAAATAAATTCAATGTGTACGTTTAAAACCAACTTTTTTATTCGTATGCCGCGGTGACTTAATTCAGGGTGGAGTTGTGCGATGTTGTGTTCGACGTAGGAAAATGTGTATTTCTTGTTCGTCGCAAGTTTGTCTAAGTTGCAAGCGAGCAACGGGTGCAGAACTAAGTACACAAGTGCCAGCGGGGAATAAGTAATGGAAACATACTTTTAAGGTTAATTACTTACTACCATGAAAGCCTGATGCTTGCTAAGTACTTGCCTTAAGGAAGCAGTTACTGAAGCCTATATGGACGCTTGCAACAACAGAAGTATCTTAAATTCGTTGTCAAATTATTGTTTAGGGGAAGATCTGTTCCAAGATGAGATAAGGTAAAAGGACTCCGTAATACTAACATCACGTGAAAAGAGAGAGAAACATACTTAGGTATCACAGGTTTTGTGGTGAACGCTAGTATGCGAGGGAGTATAATGATCGAGGACTTCGAGTCGAAGTGTCCATCGCGTATTCTATCTATGATCTTTGTTTTAAGGCTTCCTTAATTTACCAATCATACGACTTTTTTGGTTAGCCTTTCTTTTACTTAAAACTTTTATGTGTAAGTATCTAATATTTCTTTTGTGTCATCACCGCTCGCTTGTCCACCACGTCGTACCCTCACTCCACATCTCTTTTCTTACAAAACTGGCGCATGCTGCGTTTGGTACGTCCACAGACGGCGCTCTCACTCATGCTTCTGACAATGCACAAAGTTCCACTTTTTAACCATTGCCCGGATAGCTTTTGTTTTGTCTTCGGATTTAAAGTTTGATTTCGTTATATGAAAGTTTATTGCGCTTTAAATTTTGAGAGTGGTATGTTTTTAAAGTATTTTGTGATGAAAACAAACTTCAATTCAGGTTACTTTGTTTGTACACTAGATGGAGCGTTATGGAATGTTATTATAATATTTTGGTTGTGTCCCCAAAAATAAATAAATGGAAAAAGGAAATCATATCGGAAAGCATGTTCAATTCAATATTTAATCTATAAAAAACCCCAAGTGCGAGTCAGACTCACGCACGAAGGGTTCCGTACCATTATCTATAAACAAGCGTCTAACTATCTATTCTTAATTTTTGATTTAAATATTTTTATAAATGTTTGAAAAAGAATATTTCGACATTGTAGGGTGGACGTAAGCTCATAAACGCAAAATACAGATAGACTAGAACAATTTCACAGGGATACCCCAAGTGTGGCTCCGTGGTCAGAGCAGTCGCCCGGATTGCGAAAGGTCGCGGTTTCGATTCCTGCCTCAGGACGTGAAAATTTTCTAGTTTTATATTTTAATTACTAAGCGTCTAACTGTTGCCGTTATCAATATTGAGCAAAACAAGCAAAAAATCAGGTTTATTGTATGGAAGCCCGTTAAATATTTATTTTATTCTGTATATTAGTATTTGCTGTTATAGCGACAACAGAAATAAAATCTGTAAAAATTTCAACTGTCTAACCCTCACGGTTCATGAGATACAGCCTGGTGACAAACGGACGGACAGCGGAGTCTTAGCAATAGGGTCCCGTTTTACCCTTTAGATACGGAACCCTAAAAGTAGAATTATTTATTTTTTCATTGCCAATGTATAGGAATGAAGGTAGAACAGAGCAAGGTACCTTCTGTATGTTAAAATCCCAAAATACTGACATACGAGAATTTCAATATCTAATGTAGGTAATCCTAAACTTGGCAACAATATTAGTTTGATTTCCAATTAAATTTTGATACTTGTCTGCCAAAACCGTGTTTAGTGAACTTACTGCATAAATTATGTATGCACTTAAAATTTATATAGTCTATTAAATACCAACGAGGCATCTTCAAAGTCTAAGGCCGCGTTAACTGTCTGGTAAGACTATAAAAAGCTGCGGCCTCTTGTAGCTGCTTTACGACTTCTTAACTGTGCATTAGCGATGCAATGTGCGATTGGTGTGAGGAACGAGCGCCGTTGTTGCTGATTTATACGAGCTTAGTTGCCGGAATCAGCGCGTTTGTTATTTCCTTTACAAAATATTGTGAATTAGTTCCGTGAGAATTGAATTTAGCACCTGCTAATGAATTTACCCTAGCGGATAAATGAATCATTATGGGTACGTTTCCATTATTTAAAACTAGGAGAACACGTTGATGGGAAAAGATTCAAAGAAATATGTAGATTCCACGATGATCTCGGTGACGTCACTTAAGTAAATAATATTAAAGCATGTTTTGATATATAAAATTTTATTTTTAGTAATTGAAATATAATAAAACTAGAAAAATTTCACGTCCTGAGGCAGGAATCGAACCCGCGACCATTTATAATAATGTTAAAATCAAAAATTAATTAATATTTGAAAGCACTGCCCCAACTTAACCGAATCGTTGGTATTTGTAAAAATACTCGTTTCGGATGTTGAAATAGAATATTTCGACATTGTAGGGTGGACGTTAGCTCATAAACGCAAATACAGATAGACTAGAAGAGTTTCACAGGGATATCCCAAGTCCTGGGTGGCTCAGTGGTCAGAGCAGTCGCCCGGATTGCGAAAGGTCGCGGGTTCGATTCCTGCCTCAGGACGTGAAATTTTTCTAGTTTTATTATATTTTAATTACTAAGTAATTTTTCAAACATTTATAATAATGTTAAAATCAAAAATTAAGAATATTTTATTTTTACTTTTTTCTCATCCTTAAATTTTGATAGATTTAAAAAACTCCGTCCGATGATCTCTGTCCACTGATCCATAATTTCTCCCGGCGTTTTTTTTGACCAAGCTTAAAAACAGGTGCATTCTCATCTGGAGAGAAAGAATGCATGTTGCGTGAATTGGGAAACATTTAGGCAAATTCCTTTCCACACAAAAAACACATGAGTTGCCAAACTTCCTCGTTCATTTTAGAATAGCGGGGAATCTGATGTGCGACGCCGACGTGCGAAAGGTTATCGTTATAACTAGAATATTCTTACTTAATTTGAAATGAAAAGTGTGACTATATTAGTTTGTTGTCAGATTCTTTATGTTAGTTCAATTTTTGGAACCGGTGGAAATTCAGACATGTCAGACTGACATTATGAAATAATAAGCCAACATTTTTTTTAGAGATAGACATACATATAGGATTTTCCACGCTTTAAGCTTCTTGGGGGCCTATAAAGAATAAAGATATTTTTGACTTTGACTCCTGCAACTACTCCACAGATTTGCCCATCTGAAGTGTGTATGTCTGTTCCACTTAATCTATTGTTCTTAGCTAACCTCAGTCACACATTACAAGAAGGTTAGAGTACGATGTAATCGGAAGACCGCGGGCAATCGCGCTTGAACCGATCGTTTGAAGTCGCCGCCCGAACACTTAACGGAACGCTACAACGCACACACCTAACTGTAACTAGGTAGTGCTCTGTTGCTGGCATTATCAAAATACTTGTACAACAATTTAAAATGTTTGTTCTAAATTTGAAACAAACAGCGTATAATTTAAGCAATTCTATTGGACACAATACAAAGGTATTTCTAGTATTTTTATGAATAAAAACAATCAATTATAGTCACATCTTTTTTTGATAACTTTTCCTTTCTACATGTACATGTACATTCGTAACAAAGCAAATGTCACTGTTAAGAGATACTAGAAACTAGTGTTCATATAAGGGATTTTCGATATCTTATATAGTGTCGTTTTCACTTCTATTTTTACATTGTCAGTCGAATCACCAGCCGCTAGACATCTTCCAATTTTCTAATTAACTCTAACACTACTATCTCATGCTGTTTCATATCGTGCAAAGTCTATAATAAGTATTGTTTTACATTGCATACCAGTTTTGTAGATTTTTGTAATTTTTCTGTGTTGTTGTTATGTCTATAATTAGACACAAGGAAACAGTTGAACAAATTAGGTTGTTTATTATAGATAGGGTGATCTTGAGCTTGCTTTTGATATTATACAAACATAATTAATAGGGTGCTGTTGTCAAGCGGAAACATCTAGTATTTAATATAATTAAATTTTTTCTTTCTCTTTCTATTATTAATCATTGGGGATTAATAGGAGACGAATTCGCTCGCTACATTTGAATTGATATAATGTCTGTGATCAATGTGAATGGAAAATGACACCTATCAAATTAATCACCGTTCAGAGTTTTTTTTTTGTACTACTAGATGACAAACAAGCTGACGGCCCACCTGATGGTAATCGGCTATCGCCGCCTATAGACACCTGCAATACCAAGGGGAAATCACTTGATATTGCAGGTGCGTTGCCATGCCCAGTAATTACACTGGCTACCTTATCCTTCAATCCGAAACACAGCGAACTGACTTGAATCATCACGTTTTTATATTATTTATGAAATCATTTATTATTATTAAGGAAAATAATAATTGATGCCTCTCAAAATGCACGCTATCCCTTTTCTTTCCATATTGAGAGACAGTTGCTATACACTTGTTTATTATTAGTGACTATCCAAAGTTTTCGCTTATCTTAACGGCAATGTTAATTTGCAATTTCAGAAAAGTCATAAAAATATCACTCTATAATCTTTTTAATCTTTTATCTTTTTTTTTGTAGGAGCTCGGTGGCATATTGGTTTGAGCGCTCTGGTTTTAATACGAAAAACAAAGCAACTTTCGCTATTGTCGATCCTGGGATGGGTCAATCAAAGTTTGTTATCTCGAGCTCCTCTATAAAATTAAATTTCTTAAATGACCGAAACTATTTCCAAAGCTATGTAGATCAAATTAACGACAGCAAAAAGAAATAACTTGGAGAACAAGTCCCTCTTCATAATGTTATTTACATAACATTATATAGCTGGCTGCTTTCTATCAAGCGTGGTTACGCCCAATCGTTTAGGAAACCACTAGTGGCCTTTATATTTTTCTCTTATAATTAATGCCTATTAATAGATAATAGGAAGACGGCGATTAATTATAATAATCACGCGCTCGTTCCTTTTAACTAATAATATCTATGATGGGAAGATGTAATAGACGGAAAACCAAAAATAACCAATGTCATGGGTTAGAAAAAATGATTAGACGCTTTCATTTTTAGTTAAGATGTATCTGGTCATAAATTATTGCTAAAGAATTTCAAGTTGAGTGTAAGACTTAATTGAGATATTTGTTTTTAGAAAACATGACATTATTTAAGGGCAATATTTAACAGGTATCAATTGAAACTGTTTTTAATAATTTGATGGGTACGAATTTGACCACAATCCTATTTTTAGTAAATCAGTTTGCATTAGACGTTCATAAGATTAAACAAATGACTATATATCTATTGCATTTCGGTAGCCGCTGAGGTCACACACATTCATTTTGATCAAGTAGAACAAAACAATACTATCGTCTTTATAAGTTGGTGCCGTACAAAACAGTCTTAAAGAATTCGAAGGAAATAAAAAAGTAGTAATAAAGTTGTAGCAAAAGATAAAAACATTCGAAATTACTGTAACAAATCGATCATTGTAGAACAAAGGATGTATCAGGATAACGGTCTCTCACACAGAGAAATATTATTAATAACTTATGTACTGCACCAAAAACAAATATATATTTACGGTTGATACATTGAATGCCCCAGAATTGCATCCTAATTCCGACGGAGGAGAGTCTTTAATTGAACTGATAAAATAAGTTGAAGGTATTAGTATTGTAAGAGTTAATAATGAAAAGAATCTAAGGACCATTACTTGTGTTTAGACGTGGCAACCAACCCACTCGTCCGAGTTCCGATTCAGAATAAATGAATGCACCTATTTCTATACCGGTCGATCCTTCATTTTGATTAATTGATGTTACTGCTTCACTATTGTTACTTTTTATCTCACATAGATTTAGTTGTAATGTCACTACAAAGTATGGACTAATAATAACTTTGGGTGCACCACCACTTCAAGTCCGTCTTTGGTAAGTCACACAACGGGAAGGCATAGTATTTGTTCACAAGTGATGCAATTCCTAATACGTTCTTTCTATCTGAGTGTTTTGTCTATCATAGATCTGTTATGATTCATAATGGTACAATCAGCTGTCAGTTTTTAATGATGATCGCGTGACTTAACTGTAGTCATCAGTACGGTACATCGACTTTATGTTGGTTAAAAATTTTCAAAGTATCTTCCTACGCTTAAATACCGTAATATTTCCAGCAAAAAAATCTCCTAAACACAAAGACGGACAACTTATAAAAGAAGGTACTACTCTCGTAGATGCGTTTATGCCGAGAAGTAGACAAAATAAATATTCGAAAAATATATATTTTTTCCACTTCTTATTCATGTACTCGTGTAATAGCAAGATATTAAAAGCAAAAGAACGTGTTTGTTTACAAATTATTAAGCCTATTTAAAAACTAATACCATTTCAACTATTTAGTCTGCTGAAAGTTAAATTGGTTTCAGAAATATGTGAACTGTAAAAAATATAACATTATTTCAAAACGATATGTGTACTCAATATCTTTATTTGGTTACAAATATAATTTTAATTTAACGTTCTTATGAATCATTATAACAAATTTAATATTATAGAGTTTACATTGCTCGTAAGAAACATAAAATAAATAAAATATTTATAATCACCTGTTTGAACAGAAAGGAATTAAACTCTCGTAATATATTTTTATAAAATATAAATTGTTTTTAGAACAACTATAGTCCATTTTTCCGCGCAGTTTACAAAAACAAATCCTGGAAATCGATTTCGTTACATGCCTACAAAAACCACCCAGTCGCTAAACTGAACTTAGCAAAACTAGCCAGTGCTTTTTATCAGTTCTAAACTAACATGTCTGATAATTTTAATAATAGTCCTCCACTGCCTTTTGTTTGAGCCATCTTAATGGTTGTTACTTGTTGCCGTGAGTATGTTGGAATAAAAAAATGTTACATTCTGATCTTTACAGGCTGCGTAACTTAAGCTAACAGTATGTGTCGTGTATCTTGTTAGTTAAGTAATTATGACAATATCTTGTAAACATTTTCTAATTCATCATATCAGCCCAAGATGTCCACTGCTGAACAAAGGCCTTCGTCATCGATTTCCAAATGGAACGGTTTTGCCCAGTCTGCATCCAACGGCTCCCCGCGACCCTGACCAGGTCGTCATTCCATCTAGTTTCCTGATTAACCCATAGAAATTAAATCGTTATTTTTTACGATCCTCCAATAACAGGGAAGAGTATCGACATCAGCACATCATCACCAGCCTATATACGTCCCACTGCTGGGCACAGGCCTTCCTGCATGGGAGAAACTCCACTAGGCTGGCCCAATGGGTAAAAGCGGTGGCAGAACAACCAGGACCAACGGCTTAAGGTGCCATCCGAAGCAAGGAGGAGATCGAGATTTCAATTATGATTGACCCATCCCGGGACATCTCTATCATTCCCGGATCCTCTACATAAATCATCAATATAATCCATACTAATATTATAAATGCGAAAGTGTGTCTGTCTGTCTGTTACTTCATGATCATGATTGGTATAGAGATAGTTTAAGTCCCGGAAAAGAATATAGGGTAGTTTTTATCCCGGATTTCATCCTTCGAGGGGGTGAAAGGGGGGTGGCAGTTTGTTTGAGAAATCCATAGCTGCTGAACCGATTTCGATGAAATTTGGTAAGTATGAAGAGCGGAGAAGCAAGCAAAAGCTAGTCCATATACTAATATTATAAATGCGAAAGTGTGTCTGTCTGTCACCTTTTGACGCTTAAACCGCTGAATCGATTTAGGTAAATTTGGTATGAAGATGGTTTAAAACCTTCCGGAGAATATAATACTTTTGGAGCGAAAACCGACTTCCACGCGGGCGGAGCCACGGGCGGTCACTAGTATGTTATGTTTAGCTGATTTTGATGACATTTAGCAAGAAGATAGATTACATCTTGGGGCAAGATATACGCTACCTTTTAGCGCAATACCAGCCTGTTTTATTTTTTAAGTTAAAGTAACATCCAGTTGTACACTGACTTGTATGTGTTTTATGTCTTACACGATTCGAACAATACAGTATTATACGACAGACAAGTACATGAGTTGACCTAGAAGCAGGCCATTTACCATTGAATGGTCATTTGGACGGCAAAACAAAGAATCACAAGCCGTCGCACGCGCATCAACTACAAATCAGATTAACCTAGTGTGCGTGAGGAATTCTGGGAATTGCCTAAAAAATTCAATACGTTCGACTTTAGTATAATGAATTGGCCGCGGACACGATATTGTTCAAAGTTTTAAAAACATATTCGTTATTAATTTGATTTCCATTGTCAACACACGCTTATTAGTTGTTGATTTATTAATCTTACTTTAATTTAAATAGTGTTAAAACCTCGTTAGTAACTTTTCTATTTTATGCTTTATGCCGAAACTAACGGAGTTAAAATTTACAAGCCAACAAATTTTACTAATCTATCAAACCAAAGCGGAAGTTCAAGTCACAACCTCAGCAAATGTTTTTTCAAATAGTTGTATTGATTTTGTCTTTCTCAGTTCCGATAAGAAAGTCATGTTAAACTGCAAATTGAAAGAAAGAAGAATGTGAATCCTTACTCATAAATCTCACATTAGATCATATTTAAGAGATGAACAAGCTATAATTTATGGTAACGTCTCCAATGTTATTGATGAGAGAACAGACAATAATGATCCTAAAATTAATGATGAGAAGTAGCCAATAAGACACAATCACGCTACCGACACAACAAAAAACGCTCATACAGTCTCCCCAAACAAAGTTTCGAACAATAAAAGCAAGGAAAGTTGGGTTAATTATATTCTAGTACCGGGCAAAGTCCGAGTTATTGTAAAACTGAGAAATGCGTTAATTAGATGCCGTGTTCTTTGAGGAGTGGGCGTGCGATCGGCCTTACGGGGATGCAATGGCTTTAAGGACAAGCAAGACGATCTTATCTGTAAAACATAGCATGTATACTTATTTTTTTTATATAGACATTTAACAAGATACAAAATTATCTCTGGGAAAGAAATCGATTAGGAAGAAATGAGAATATGTGAGCAGTTTAGCGGCGTAGTCAATCAAAATTTATAATCTCGACGGTCGATTCAGTTGTTTCTACAACAGCTTTAACCAACCCGCATTGGGTGGTGGTGTAATAGTCCAAGCTCCTCATGTGTTTTTCCCATGTAGGTAGGCCTGTTCCCAGCAGTGGGACGTACAATAGGCTGGTGATGAAGAATATGGCAATGTATTGTAAGGTTGATCAATGAGACCACTGATTAGGAAGAAATTCCCAGCGGAACGATGTTTTTAACCCTTTCAAGGTTGAATGAATTCGCGATTCAAGGTAAGGTCTGTACCACCGGTAGTCGCATATATACCACCATCAAATGAGGTTCTGAACATTTGCATTTCTATTTATAAATATTAAGATCACAAATTGATACTATTCTGGACATTGATATTAAAAATCTGCTCAAACATACCTACCTAATTATTATTACTTATATAAATTTATTAACATAATTAGAAATTCCTTGTAACTACTAATAAGGATAAGCCAATTTAGTCTTTGGTGAATGTCGAATAAAAATCACTTTTCATTAAAGAAAGTTCTTGCTTACATATTTGAAGAAAAAATATTGCCGTCGTTGCTTTAACGAGAAATCTCAACAATTTTATTCTGTGAACTTTCATTTTAAAGCTTCTCCTTAACGCTGTCTTGTGTAATTTAACGCCTTAATCGATATAAAATATTTTTACTTTCATTTCGTACCTGCTTGATAATTATTGTTTTAAATTGCAGGAAACTTTTCTTGGACATCTCAACCAAAGCGTTGTTTTTGAATCAAGAGGAAGGTTAATTTATGACACGTAATATTATTATTAACTTTTTTTCTATACAACAAAATGACAAACAAGCTGATGGCCCATCTGGTGGTTAGAGGAAACATGAAATGCCTTCCATGTCCAGTAATTTCACTGTTATTCCCTCCGATGACTTCCCCCAGTGAACTGTTCCATGGCTGAAATAAGAAAAAAAGGCGGTGGTACCAACCCAGACAACCCGACGACCATACGGGCCTACCACCTTGTAAAATAGTGATGTCTTTCATAAGCACTTCAATTTTTTGTTTAAAAATTGCGAGTTATTGCTATTTTGTAACACATGAAGGCTTTTATTTGATACTGTTGCCAGTTAATTATACTGCTTACAAAAAAGCGTAATGTAATCCTGAAAACAAGAAGATTTCTCTAACTATCTGTCCCGCGCTGTTTGGAGAAGTCCAAGTCCACGTTTATTATACCTGGATATAATTTGAGAAGCTCAAAACCGTATTAAATAACAAATTAATAATCGACGCCCACAACTAATCTTCAAAACTTTACCGTTGGTATATTCTAGAAAAAAACTACATTAGAGCGCTGTCAGAGAGGTTATCTGGTGAGATAGGATCTCGAATCCGTGATCTCCGCTCGATACGCGAGCTAAACAATTAGAAGCCATTAGATGGATCGATTGGGTCCCGTTTCGTTGGTTAGTTCGTGCCGCCGCTGACACAGATGCGTAACTTGAGTATGTTCAATAGAATAAAATAGAAAATAATAAAAAAAATGGCAAAAATAGTAAGGCAGAAAAAAGAAACACAGCAGTAGACAATGAGAATCTTTATTCTCATAAACATGACTGTGTATTTAATCTGTTAAGCGGCGTCATACCTCTGGAGGTTTATGACAATTGAAAAATAATAACGTTAGCGGAAGTGGTAGAATGAAATAAATTTTTATTTCTCAAGAATGTGGTACCTGCCTAAGTTGTTATAATATTCAGTTCAAATCATAAAATCACAAACAGTTGGAATGCATAGTTAATTAACCGACTTCAAAAACGAGGAGATTCTCAATTCGGTTTGTATGTTTTTTTAGACAAAACGTTTCGTCATCAGGCAGTTAACCGACAGAATCTTTTAACGAATAACGATTCGCCGACGAACGTTTCGCCATCGGGCGGGTATTAAACGAGATCAGAGCTGTCCGCGGAACCAGATTAGAAATGTAAGGCGATCGCCCTACATTTCGTGGTTATATTTTTTTCTTTTTTTACACAACTCCCGCCTGCGTACTTCTGTCGGCGAATAACGTTCTGTCGGCAAATCGTTATTCGGTGAAAGATTCTGTCGGTGAACTGCCCGATGACGAAACGTTTTGTCGGCTAAGGATCAAACGGCAAAATGACTGTCGGAGATACGTTGTAGATTCACGAAATAGCAGCAGTTATTAATGAGAATTCAAGTTAAAGCTCTTTTAATTAAAAAAAAAATATTGAGTCTTTTTTATAACAACTTCAAAAGTATACGAAAAGGGCGTTTAAATTTTTCAGCACTACTATATTTTTTTATTCCTATCCAAAAATTACACATCGGTGTAAATGATGACAGTACAAGCCAGAAAGGTTACACAGTTCACGTGTGATGGTATCGATGTATTCTGGTATTTTTAGTACTTGCCATAGCGCTGGCATAACGAGACTTGATACTACAGTAGTGATGTCCGTAGACGAATACTTAAGTGAACTGTACCTCTAGCACGAACATTTTAAAATTTCGAATCGAAATCGTATCGTTCACGCACACTGGAAATTTCAAACAAAAGCCAGACAAAGGTAACCGGTCTTCGGAGTCATCAATTCACTGTCTCCACCTCAACATCACGTACAAAGAAATTTAGTAGCTCTTTTCTTTGTCGTACTTCCAGAACTTGGAATTCTTTGCCAGCACATGTGTTCCCTCCTTCCTATAACTCCTTTCTAAGGGTTCCTTCAAAAGAGGCGTGAAAAAGCACCTTTCGGGCCGGCAAGGTGGCGGCGACTAGAGCAGTGGCTGAACTGCACTAGCTGTCTTCGCATTTGGACTCTTCTTACCGCTTCACATCAGGTGGTGTTGAGTCATTTGTCGTGCTTTGTATAAAAAATATAACATAACTACTCGATACGATGGCGATTCGAAATTTAAAAGTGTTCGTGCCAGGGGTACAGATTCCTATGTTTGACGCTATACCCACAAGCATTTCTTTAGCTAAAGATTTTTTTACATTATTACAAGCGTACGGTCCGCCTGAAGGTAAATTACCGTAGCTCAGATGCTCGTACTACTTTGAGCACACTCGCGCGTTCTTACCGTAGCCTATTGACGCTCGTAGCACTACTCACTAATCACGCGTTCTTACCGTAGCCTATTGACGCTCGTAGCACTACTCACTAATTACGCGTTCTTACCGTAGCCTATTGACGCTCGTAGCACTACTGACTAATCACGCGTTCTTACCGTAGCCTATTGACGCTGGTAGCACTACTCACTAATCACGCGTTCTTACCGTAGCCTATTGACGCTCGTAGCACTACTCACTAATTACGCGTTCTTACCGTAGCCTATTGACGCTCGTCGCACTACTCACTAAACACGCGTTCTTACCGTAGCCTATTGACGCTCGTAGCACTACTCACTAATCACGCGTTCTTACCGTAGCCTATGGACGCTCGTAGCACTACTCACTAATCACGCGTTCTTACCGTAGCCTATTGACGGTCGTAGCACTACTCACTAATCACGCGTTCTTACCGTAGCCTATTGACGCTCGTAGCACTACTCACTAATCACGCGTTCTTACCGTAGCCTATTGACGCTCGTAGCACTACTCACTAATCACGCGTTCTTACCGTAGCCTATGGACGCTCGTAGCACTACTCAAGCGTTGTTACCGTAGCCTACAGTCGCTCATAGCACCTTGGGCAGTAGTGGCGTGGTAGTCACGCCCTGCTACTTCTGCGATGCGCATTACTAAACATATATTTTAATTGTAAAAATAAACTCAATTTAAAAACGTATTAAAAAAAGCTTGTTTTAGAAATACAAAATTTCAATGAAGATAGGTACATTACGATACAAAGTATACAAGTGTGGAAAGTATACCGTTTCTACATGAGTCCCGGTAAGGGCGACTGGAAAGTACGCACTAAGCGCTTTTTATCCTCTTTTGTAATGCGCAATGCACAGGAGTAGAACGCTCTGCCGGCTTCCTGTGTTCCTAACCGCACATAACCTGAATTCCTTCAAAGCTGGATTAAATAGGCACCATCAGGGTTCGCTTGCTACATCGTCGAGCTCCTCTCAACTTATTTCAGAGCAAGAGGAGAACAAAAGTTGACCCATTTTTAACCGACTTCAAAAAAAGGAGGTTATATGTTCCACTGTATGTATTTTTTTTGTATGTATGTTCACCGATTTCTCTGTCAATTGAGAACCGATTTCCAAAATTCTTTTTTCATTCGATAGAGTATACTCCAATGGTGGTCTCATTGTCACCAAGTCGTGATCTGATGATGGGGTCCCAGGGAAATCAAGGGCAAACCAAAATTTTTATAGGCACGTGTAACATGTTTTACTTTTTTCCAAAGCTATTCAAGTATTTGCTTCTGTTAGTCATCATCTCATGTTGATGAGCTGATGATGGAAGGTAAAACTCCTTAACGGTTAGGAGTTGGAAGATAATTCTTTCACTGTTTATTTCAACCAAGGACTGACAGACAGATAAGTCGATAGTGCTGACGAACACCCATTATGCTTTGACCTTAGGAAATCACTTAAAAATGTGAAAAACCTACTTCAAAACACTAAAAAGGAAAAAAATATTACATTTCAGTACCTAGGTAACTACTTACCTCCTGAAATGTATTTTTTGGAGTTGACGCTAAGCTGTTTCCAGAGACGAAAAATTCATTTCAGGAGGTAAGTAAAAACTATTATATGTTCCGTTAATTGATTACCACCAGATGGGCTGTACGCTTATTTGCTACTTTTTCATATGTAAAAAGTACGTATACCTGCTCCTTACTCATCCCATCACTAGTGACGCTATCACAAGCTTATAGCCGAACAGCTCTTTAATTTAGAGCGATAAGAATATGAAATGGACTATGTCAAAAGTAGTTCTGGATACGTAAAAATTCCCGAAGAGCGATAGATTACGGACCTACGACATCCGCAAGTCGTGATTTTAAATTTATCTTAATATACTGGTTGAAAACGAGTTAAACGGACTGTAATAATTAAATAATAGGCCGCTTTAAATGCATAACAGATTTACTCCGCAATTTAACAAGTCAATAATTTCAGTAAGATATAAAATAACACGTCACCTAGCAACCATACAAAATTCGTATAAAAAAGTAAAACTTAGGTTGGCGGACAGTCGCCAACACAGGTGTTGACGACATTAAATTAACACCGGTATTTACAAACGATACTTATGTAAGTAAAGGAGCAATACTATGCGAAGTAAGGCATTTCTCAGTGGGTTCACTATGTCAAGCCTTTCAATTCACAAACAATACTCAAACGAATCTTTACTATGCGGAAGCATAGCGTTGAATATAGCTCTGTGATTGGTTGATTAGTGTTACGTAGTTCACTTCACTCACTGACATTTCAATTTTATTGTTTGTTTGCTTTTTATCGTAAACTCCGTAGTGATTACACTCTCTTTGGTGAGTAACATAGCTATCAGGCTCCCTTAGCTAAGTGTTCATTATGAAAAACGCATAGTGCCGATTGTCACTCAAGTATTGTTTATGAATAGGAATTTGGCACCCTGTGCGTCCGCGGGCACTGTGAGACCTCATAGTGTCGTTTGTGAATACGGGTATAAAACAGGGCTATATTACTTCATACTAATGTTTTACAACTTTGAAAAACATTTTATTCATTTGATATTTCATGATATTTCTATGAAGTAATACGAAATTGGCTGCATTATTTCACAGAAATGTTATGAAATTATCTAACGAATAAGATATAGTTACTTGAAAGATGAACGAATATAGCCCATGGTTTAATTTATTGTCGTATTGACCCCACCCATTCCCTATTTGTAAAATATTGATTATATTGGTAGCCACCCATGTCTCTGCCCGCGTGGGTGTTGGTAACTGCGATGAATGCCTATGTTTTTTCGGATGTGTCTATTTGCATGCCAAGTTTCATCTAAATCGGCTCAGCAGTTTTATAATAGTATTTTGGATTCGGTTTCGGATTGTAATAGTTCTCACGGCTCAATTATCAAGTCGATTCTAACATGGCTCAATTTATTTGCAAGAGTTAGTTCACATTACCTTGTGTTACGGCTGGCTTGTCGAGTAGAGAGTAGGTACAAGAACAGTACCCCTGTCTCTTATGCCCGATGTCGATGGCTGAAAATCAGCGTTGCACAGGAATTCTCTTCCTGGACAACATAGGCTGAGCCTCCTCCAGTTGCTTTATTACTCATCGTTCAATTTCAAACTGTTGTATTCTTGAAACTTTTTAATGTATGTTTTTGAAAGCAATAAACGAATTATTATTATTATGTCTCAGGTTCGAATCCTGTATAAATCATTGTTGATGTTCATTTAGGTATATTTTGTATCCACCACCTCCTACTAAGTACACACTAATCAGACACAGTATTATTCTTGAGAGGAGATGAATGCAGGGTGGTAAAGGATGTTTTTTTTATGTTGAAGCTCCTTTGAAAGCTAAATATTGCTACGGGCTTTTGGGTTACGCCTGCTTATTAGTTTGGGATCGATAGTTACTTTTTTTAAAAAAATTAAGAGATCTAATTTATAACAGTTTCATTGATAAAAAACTACTAAGTATTCAGGAATATTTAGATGATCAGAATGCGTCGATGCATTGAAATGAAAAATAGTTTTTTATTTATTTTTATTAGTTACTTCCACTTTGATACCTATATGAGTAGGTACATTGTGTATATTGTAAAATTTTATATATTTATGATTGAATGTTACCAAAATTTCAATACTCGTATGTTTTTACAATATTTTTTTGTGACTTTGTGGATTTCTATGTTTTTAAAGAACAACTTTTTGACATGTAAAGGGAAAGATAAACCCAGCAGAGATTCTTACCTTTCCTTCTCAGAACAAGACCCCCGATATGCTTACGAATGCACTGTTCCGCTTAGAATAGACATTTATTTATTAAAGTTTAATAAATCATTTATATTTCTTACTTTGCTTGTAATAGTACTGTGCTGTTTATGATGCTACTAAATAATACTTTTTATAAAAACAAACCTTTATGCATCAGAACTGAATTCAAGCTTATTGCGCCTTTTGTTCAAATACAGAACGATTTCTGAAAACCGCAAGTGAGCTGACTTGTAATAGCTGATACAATTATCCTGCCGAGGTTTTACCAAAAGACTGCGGCATGGAGTGCTTCAAGAAAGACCAGAATAAGCTTCTACTAGTATTGTCTTACATTTTCGCGAGCACTACACATTTGAAATAAAACCAATTTACCGGATTTAACTCGCGTTTAATTAGATGTTACATTATTATAATACACCCGACGCTTCAATTACATTACAGCGATCGTGGTCACGGGAAGACCACGTGGTCGAAACATCGGGTGTATGTATAATAATAATGTAACAGCTAATTATTTCAGCTTCTACTAGTAGAAGCACATGAAATGTTACGAACCGAGGTTCGTAACATTTCATGTGTTTCTCCTATGTAGGAAGGTCTGAGCCCAGCAGTGGGACGTGTTTAGGCTGACGTTGATGCTGATGATGATACACTGAAACAATATCCTGCCAATCTACTTCGCTTACATAAGTTGTAACCAAAATAAATCGAGAGAGACAATTTATTTGATTTAACAAAACAGTGAAACTCTATGCAACATTATTTTTGGATAGGTGTTATAGGCTGCCTTATGGGCTTAATCACGGAGAGTGTTCTGAGGAGCTTTTCGACCTTATCCCACCTTCCCCCTTCCTACTCAGGAGCACGCGTGCCGGTCTTCGGAGTCATTAATTTACTGTATCTACCTTAACATGACGCACAAAGACGTTTAGTAACTCGTTTCTTTGTCGGACATTCAACTTGGAATCTATGCCAGCACATAAGTTCCCTGCTTCCTATAACATGGTTTCCTTCAAGAAAAGGCACCTTATGGACCGGCAAGGTGGAGGCGGCTAGAACAGTGAGCTTCAGGCTGCACTAGCTGTCTTCGCATATGGACTCTTCTCACCGCTTTCTTCAGGTGGTGTTGAGTCATTTTGCTGAGCATGAAAAAGGTGCTATAGGTGTAGGTTAGGTTACACCACAACCCCACAGAGCGGATGGAGATATCCCGGAGATATATTTTCCCGGGATATCTCTAACTCTGTGTAGGGGGCCTTGAGGGCCGGCTGCAGCTACGCGGAAGAATACAACGTTTCCCGTGTTGCCGTGTCACTACGCAGCGATGTTTTTTTTTATCTCAACGGGGTAACTCTTGACCTTCATCTCACCTGATGGTAAGTGAAGATAAGGCCGACGATAGAAGTGAGCTACACCCGGATTCCTCAACCACAGAGGAACTGGCTATATCTTACCTCTAACTGCCTGAACACAACAATGCCGTTAACATTATTGTTATGGCGGCAGTCTTTGGTAAGATGATGGTCGAACCGAGCAGAAAATTTCTGCCCCCACGGGAATTGAACAACGGACCTCTAGATCTGAGGCTGGTGGTCTCAACCACTAGACCACAGAAGCGGAAGTGAAAACTGTCAGTTTTAGAGGGTAGGCATACCAAGTCTATCTCACATGGTGAGTCCCACATAACCCAGTCGTGGCCCTCTATCATGGCTGGGTAGCAAAAGCTTTCTGACAATAGAAATAAAGGTTAGTCGACAGTTCAGGTGTCATTTTTTTCATCTGACTTTAACTTAATCAGTCAGCTATGTCCACTGCATTAGGTATATAGTCAACGTTCATTAATGAATTGGCTACCGTAACAAAAAGAGTTTACAAATGATATTTTGCATCTGTGCTCTCCCAAATTTATTATTCGATTCGTACCGAAATCAATTTCAGTTTGCCCTGATATAACTTTTATGAACCAGGAACCCTCCATTACCGGCGTATATCTGTCAATATAACGCGATAAAAAACCCTGTCCGTCTGTTTTTCTGTCGGCCCGTGACTTATGTTGATTGCGAGTGCAAGTTCGTAATAAAATTACTTTTATGGATGCGTTCATTCTCCATGATTCGTTCTTTCCGACTTTTTAATTCGGTCACGGTGCATAGCCTACAGGATTGATTTTAGCTAGTAAAACTTTTTTGTTGCTTCGTTTGATGCGTTTCATTTCAAAATAATATTACATATGCAAAAGTAGCTTTGTCTGTCTTTTAATTCGACACTGAGATAGAAAACCATTCTGAGAAAGGACAAAGGCTATGTTTTATAACCGACACTCACAAAGACGGAGCTTGGTGGCGTACTGGTTTGAGCGCTCAGGTTTCTTTACGAAAAACAAAGCAGCTTTCGCCATGGTCATTCCTGGGATGGGGTAATCAAAGTTTGTTATCTCGTGCTCCTCCGTGCTTCGGAAGGCACGTTAAGCCGTTGGTCCCGGTTGTTCCTGCAACCACTTTAACCCACCACCCCGCATTGGGCAGCGTGGTGGTGTTATGGCCCAAACTCATCATGTGTTTCTCCCATGTAGGAAGGCCTGTGCCCAGCAGTGGGACGTATATAGGCTGGTGTTGATGACTTACGCAGAGGGAGCCGCGGGCGGTAGCTTGTACTAAATATTACTCGTTTTTACGATATAGGCTCCGTATGAGAATCCGCATTAAGCTTTTAGTACATCGACATGAAGTCATTAAATTTTACATTACCATAAGTAAACGTTACATTAGTGTTACCGGAAAATTATTTTTGAATATTTAACGCCGTCATTTGTTTCCCATCGGACTATCTCTGGCTATCGGCGACCTCGCAAAACCAACCTTAACAGCAGATGCCGTAAAATACAGAATCGAAAACCTGCAGAAAATATTAAATGTACGATGATTTCTATGAGTATTTTAAATAGGCACTCAATGAAACGAAAATGTTATTGGAATATCGGCTCTTTCTGTTATTTATGTTTAAATTTGATGCAATGTTGAAGGTTTTCAACGAAATTGTATTTAAAGCTCTCTTAGTTTACTTAATTTAACGATGAGACTCATTAATTTTAGTGCCCTAGAATTAAGGTTTGAGAATTTATTTCTCAAAAGAAATTACATTTCACTTAAAGACAAAATCGACACAAAAATATCACTGTGTTTGTCTGTATTTATAGAATTGTTTGAACTGATTACGTATTCGAAAAGTAACCATATCTCGTTGATGGCAATCAGTTCCTATCGATGTGCGTTTGTTACCTCTCGTTGTTTGTAAGGATGTGGAACTTCAATGTCCATTTGTATGAATTTTGTACCTTTTTTTTGTTTTTAGAAAGCGCCTACATTTTATAACTAAGACAGTTCTATTGAGGAAAAAAAGACACAGAAAAGTCATGCGATTTGTAAAAATAATTGTCTTTACTGTCATAAAGGTGAAAACGTATTTTTTGACAATACTTGTAATTAAGGAGTTTGGGTCATAGCACCACCATGCTGGCCGTCAGAGTCCTCAAACCATACTACACTATTGAGCTGCTCATGCATTTCTTCGTTTAGGAAGTTGTATGTGTATGGTTCAAAGCAAGCGGCCACTTACTCGTGTTAATAAGTATAGTCATAGTAATTAAAATAGAATAAAACTAGAAAAATTTCACGTCCTGAGGCAGGAATCGAACCCGCGACCTTTCGCAATCCGGGCGACTGCTCTGACCACTGAGCCACCCAGGACTTGGGATATCCCTGTGAAATTCTTCTAGTCTATCTGTATTTGCCGACCGCCGCTGTATTTGGCCGTCTGTAATACCGACGATTCGGTTAAGTTGAGGCAGTGCTTTCAAATATTCTTAATTTTTGATTTTAACATTATTATAAATGTTTGAAAAATTACTTAGTAATTAAAATAGAATAAAACTAGAAAAATTTCACGTCCTGAGGCAGGAATCGAACCCGCGACCTTATACATTACATATTACATTTACACACGTTTCGTACGTTCGTTTTTTTTTTATTTTTATTTTTTTACTTACATTTATAATAATGTTAAAATCAAAAATTAAGAATATTTGAAAGCACTGCCCCAACTTAACCGAATCGTCGGTATTTGTAAAAATACTCGTTTCGGATGTTGAAATAAAATATTTCGACATTGTAGGGTGGACGTTAGCTCATAAACGCAAATACAGATAGACTAGAAGAATTTCACAGGGATATCCTAAGTCCTGGGTGGCTCAGTGGTCAGAGCAGTCGCCCGGATTGCGAAAGGTCGCGGGTTCGATTCCTGCCTCAGGACGTGAAATTTTTCTAGTTTTATTCTATTTTAATTACTAAGTAATTTTTCAAACATTTATAATAATGTTAAAATCAAAAATTAAGAAGTATAGTCATATAAAAAAGTATGGAGTTATCAAAAATTCAAAATTGTAATAGAAACTCGAAGGTTAAATGGTCCGTGCCCCTTGCTATACAGGCTGGGGGTCCCGGGTTCCAATCCCGGTGCGAGCAAATGTTTGTATGATGAGTACGAGCATTTGTTTACGAGTCATGGAAGTTTATATGTTTATTTAGTATATTTCTAATATTTATATACATATTATTTTCATTATTTCTCCGTTATCTAATATCCATAACACACGCTTAAATGATGCTTACTTAGGGCTAGATAATAGGTGTGAGTGTATGAATATTATTATAGTTTAAAATTTCTCCATACAAATAGTTCGGCAAGTAAAAGGAAATGTATGGGAAATTACAAAATTGATTTTATAATTTAGAATTTTTGATAACACCATAATATTTAAGACTATGTTGAGATGGGCACCCGTCTCAACATAGTCTATTATGTTATTGCTTGTTATATATACCATTCACCAAACACCTTGTATATAGGCTGGCGGTGATGATGATGACCAGCAAGGGAGTCAATAATGGTTACCAGACAGATGGTAAGGTACGGAAAGGGAAGATACCCTAGCCAGGATTGGAATTTGGGACCTCTGGTTTCGTAGACTGGGTTACTGTTCGGCTAAATGGTTGTAAATTGACAAAAGTTTCAAAAATTTTAAGTTTCAAATTAATATAGTATCTGAGTGAAATTGTCAACCCTGCATCTTTACCATAGACTTAAACATTTTCAAACGTGTCACAAACTGATAGTGCTCAAAAAGCGTGACGACAGGTCTATTCGAAATTTAAATAAACGTCAGCGGGGTGACAATCAAATCAAATTAGGCGAAACAGTCCGTGAGTACGGCCGTTTATATTGTGCTGTAATTACGCCCATTACAGTCCATCGCGGGCGGGGCGCAACCCTGTAATTATCATGTCAGTTCGTCTGTAATCGCGTCAGATGTTTACGATTAAATAAAAAATCAACTAGAAAAACGTTTCTGAACTTTGACACGCCGATTAATTTGAATGTTATGCGTTAATAGAAGATACGATCGTGAGGCGTGAATTGCATAATTTGTTGGTTTTATTGGTTAAGCTTTTAATTGTGTAAGGTTTTTGGTTAATACATAATGAGAATAGCACAAAATTAGAAATATATTTTTTTTAACTTTGTGTGTGTCAACCGCGTTACCTTAGAGCCCGTTCCCACTTATCCGATCAGTCTTTTTGCCCTGAAACCGGACGCCGGACGTGGGTGTTCACATTATATCCGATCTCCGGTAGACTCGCCGCCAGTTTATGTTTGTATTTCGTACGCGATTGACGGCGACGATGATGTTCTTATATTGTGGTGGTATTTGAGACGAATGAGACGCAAAAGAAGTAGAAAACGAAGACAACATCTTCTTGTCGTCTTCAGTCTTGACGCAACGTTCCTTTACACTCATCCGATCCGGGCGTTTTGACTAATCGTCGCAGTGGCAAAACGTCCGTCAAATAACTCGGATCAGTCCTTTTTCCCGGATCAGTCATAATGTGAACAGCTCCATACAAATTGTACTGCCACTGGCACATCCATCTATTTAGACTGACCGAGAAAAAAGACTGATCGGATAAGTGGGAACGGGCTCTGAACAATGCATTTCTTATATTTTAAAATTTTATTATTTATACGATAAGTTTGACAAAATTGAGAAATGATAAACATTTACCGTAGCTTAAAAGGCGGTCTTAGCACATTAGGCCCTACTGTCGTATTACTTTTCCTGTAAAAAATCAAGATAAAGTGATTATATTACCAGCTTAGGAGACAAGCCCTCTTACTCCTAATGATGTTTTCCGCGTGAACTCAAACGAACTTGCTCAGCTGCAATTTTAGCTGTAATAAGTGATTTTTAGTTATAAGTTTTCATTCTTACATGCTCCTGGGATTCTTACGCTGCTTAACGAAATAAATTGTTATTAATTAATTAGATAGTAATACGTTCCGTATTATCAGACATCGCATTAACAAAATATCCAGTCCATCTGTTGATTCACCGCTCCTGTATCCATTTAATTTGATTGATCACAATAATTTGATGGGCAAAAACTAATCACCAAACATCATCCTGTCTGTTTGTGTGTCCACCAAATCGTTTAAACATTGGTCGCACTTAACAATGCAATGGTATTCGAGATGCACCATATAAGTACTGCGCAAATTTATCACAATTCCGCTGTATTGCAATATGAACTTAGTGGTGGCAGTAATAAGGGTAAATTTGAGTGCACAGATAAATTTGCTTCAGTACTGTCAATAATGGAATTAAAGCGGCGTTTTAATATTTACACTGCAGTGTTGCAATTGCTTTAATGAGATGCATCGTGTGTATAAAGGCTCTAATGGTTTTATTTTTACATAGCTACGCTTTTTTTTTATTATTTTTCTTGATGTCATATACGACGTGGGTGCCAAACAAACTTGGCTCGTTAGTATGAAAGAAGCTCGAAACACCCTGCCTACCCCGTCTATTTGGTAGTCTTCTAAATATCATTTTTTCTATCACTCGACTTTAGTTTGTTGAGGAGTTACGTTCGTTCTCTTTCCAAGATCTTCACTAGGTCACTATCAAATTTCAATCCGACCAATCCGGTAGTATACGCTTTAAATTAAAAACATATTATGTTCACAATTGACGGAAATATTTCAACATATATGAAAAGCTTTCAAAATTGAAGAAACCTTGCATCACCAAATCTATGATATCCAAAGCTGAACAACCCCTTCCCCCCATCGATTTTTAAACTAAATGGCCCTGTGCTGTCTGCATACAAGGTAAATATCTTTACAATATTCCGAACACTCTTCAAATTGTCCCCGATCACTAAATACTGTTAATTTAAACGTTCTTTGTCACTGTCCTCGTCGTCCATCTGGACTATTAAAACTATTTAAACCACCAGCCTGTAAAACAAATTTGAAGCTTTTCTCTCTTACCTATTAGTAGACTTGAAAAATTATCAGCTCTGTAGTCTGACCTAACACATTTACTGGAAAAAATGTTACTCGTTATTATGAGAATGAAAATAGTTATTAGAAAGTGGAGATATTATTTCAATTTTATTGCTTCGTAAGGCGCGCGAGGGCTATTGTTGTCTTCTCGCTCTGAGTAGTCATAGCTCTATCTCTCTTTGTCTGAGCGAGGGACCACCATAAGCCCTACCTTCAGCGAAGTTCTTGATCACGAAAACTTCTTTTATTGAATAATGTAACGAAACCGATATTATATTATTAATTGACTCCTAATTAAGGGCCGATGGGAGCTGTTGCGCTACACAGCATGAGTTTGGAATTGACAATGCGACCAACATTCGGACGCGGCAAAAATGTCCAAACAAGAAAACCTTACCTCTTATTAAAGAAAATCACTTCTATGAGGTTCCTAAATCTATGGCGTTTTTCGATAATCGTTTTTTAATAACTACATGTTATTATGTGAATCTGATGACTAATATATACCTCTTGTATAAACCGTCACAAGCAATAATATATTTACGAATTGCCACAAGTGAGAAGAGTTACTTGCACGAAAACTTTTAAATTTCGAATTGCCATCGTATCGAGTAGTTACGTTATATTTTGTCTTGCGTGAACGATACGATTACGATTCGAAATTTAAAAATGTTCGTGCTAGGGGCACTGGAGGCGTTGTTTGCGTGTTTCGTTTTTCGAAACAAATTATGAAAACGAATTAACGGATTTTGGCAGTTTTTAACGTAATTTGATTTAAAAACTCTCGAAATTCGATACTTTGTTTGCATGTATCGTTTTTCGGTTTAAAAAATAAAAAAAAAATGGACTTTGCAGTTTTTGACGAAAATTGTTTTAAATTCTTTCAAAATTAGATGCTTCGTTTGCGTGTTTTGTTTTTGACGTTGATAAATTAACTATTCATTTAAGTACTAGCTGTTAATATAATACCTTATCACCACAACAGCAGATCGTAATGTAAACCAACGCAGCATTAGCTCGCGGTAGGACGCACTATCGGCTTAACTGAGTTAATTATTATCTGGATTGATGCCTACGGTCAAAGCTATTGCCGGTAGCAGTGACGTCACAATGCCGCTGGATGACGTCACTGTATGGTGAGAGGTTGACAGGTCATTATGAGAAATATGCACATTCATCAGAATAATTTCTAAACTAAAAGACAGGGAATAGTTCTCTATATTCTTTCCTGTTGCACCTACGTTATTATTATAATAGTTTGTGGTATTGATACAGGTTGCTTAGTACTCACAATGGACATGGTGGTTAACAAAGTCTTAAAAATACTAAAATGTTAACAGAAAATCAAACTTATATAATAAATTTCAAATGACCTTTTAGAAAAAGTTTAGTCAGTTAAACAAAATGTATGGGAAACGAGATGTTTCAGTTACTTCATTTCTACAAACCAAGAATTTTGAAATCCTATGGCGTACTTTTCACTAAAGCTGAAACACCATCAGCCGAGAATAAAAAATTGAGATGCCTTTATAACTAGGATATAGCACCGACAAAAGAGCCAAATAGACCTCTACAAACAAATCACAAGAAACAGCAAACTCGACAGGCACTAGACGCTCGCAATCACAACAAGAAAACCGCATTACACTTTCATAAAAATGACGCTATCACAGAGACCGTCCCTCCGACAAGGTGTTGGGGGCACAAATAATTTATTACCTTCCACGGCCACAGACAACATAAGCCGCGGGAAAAATAAGCAAACTACCCACTTAAAAAGACGTAACTGTCTTCCGAGGAGACGCGCTAGCGAAAGAAAACCTTCCCGCCTTACTGCAAACTCAAAAATCAACCGTTCACACGCCGCAATAAGTCCTTTCTGGCACTGCGTCGACAACATAGTTTCCTACAAAGGGGTATAAATTTCGAGCGCAGGGACGGGGGAGTGTCGCGTCGACCTTATTTAATTTCATAATAAATTGCAATAATTGCATTAGCCGAGCCGGCGCAGAAATAAATCAGGCGATACGCTCAGACGAAGTTCTCCGTCAAGTGGTAAAAATGGCAGGCTATCGCCGAGTGAGTAATAGCCGTGCGTTGCCCCGCAAAACTTATAAAGTTTTGACGTCGTCGTGGAGACTGCTATCTCACTCGATTGTCGCAGACTTACAGCAATCTAATTTTAGTCTCATGTTACTAACAAGTCTATTAAATTGGCATCGAATTTACTACAAAGAGCTGCCAGTGAACAGTGAAAATTGACTTTAAGATCCTATACTGGCGTCGAGTAAAATTGTATCCAATCAGCATTAAATTACAGAGGCGGCTGCAAACGCTATAATTACGTCTATACATCTCTTTTGGGACATCTAACAGTATTGTCTCTGTTATCGGTCACGAGTACCCCTTATGAAGATTCGATTAAGCCAACTGGAGATTAAACCGACCCCGATAACGAGCGTACATGGAAAAACAATTAAGGAAAATACAAAACAATGACATACTATAAAGTTTGCCTTTGTTTTCGTATCTTAACGGCGGCTTGCGGTGGGGCCCGCGAGACCTGGGGCGTCCTGGCGGAAATAGGCACGGCGTTTGAGGGTTGAGTCGAGTTTGGAGCGAAATTTATTGTTTTTAGATAAGCTACAGGATTAGTGCAAGGGTTTGAGTGTTAATGACACTCTGTCATTCGGTGTTTACTGAATGATATATTTAGAATAAGTGTACTAAGGACAGAACTAGTTGTGAAGTACACTTAAGCTTAGAAAACATCACATTCAAAGACAGATCTACCTTAGCAGCATTGCATTCCAATGGTAAGTAAAGGGCTTTCTTTCTTTCAACAACTTCGAGAACAGAACTCACAGTTGGGAGTTCTGTTGGTACTGGTATAGTACGACTTGGGTACGCGTTACTTCCGCTGTTAAAACCAAGAGAAAGCGTTACGTCAAGTGGATGGGAGACAAGTCCCCATTCACCCAATATAACGCTTTCAAGATTCAAGTGGTAAATATCACTACGTACTTTCTTCAATTCTACATTAGGAAAAGGTAAGAAAAGACAAAAAAGGACAAGATAAAATAAGTATTTATTTTCCTCTCCACAATACGATCTTATGCATTACGTTTCGACGATCCGAAAGAGGTTTTTGGAGCCTATTAGAATAAATAAAATATATTATATATTTATGATTTTGATTAATTTATAACTATTTAAGATTAAAGTAAGAAATAAATTACTTAAATCTTATATTGTTATAATAGACCTACTCATCACTTTGCGATAATTTTAATATGTTATCTTTACAAAATAACTGTACAGTACTGTGTCTTTGGTTATAGTAATTACTGACGGTAGTGGAACCGTCAGTAGTTGGCAGCGTAGCGTGTAAACGGCAGCCAAGTCCTTTATGAATTCATAAATATTAAATTTAATGTAGCTACGATATTAATACTGCTGTAATAATAATAAAAAACGAGAAAAAAACTTCCAGGCACAACTAGGTAGCAGGCCCGTGTGTAGGCTTGAGGGTGATCTGTGAATTTGCTTCAAGGACCCGAAACCACCTCCGCGAAAGCCACAGGAGTCATTCAGGAGTTTTAGTGGGTATTCCCCGTGTCAATTTAGACGCTGGGAGAGTCCCGCACACACGCTACTTCACCAGCAGCGGATAGGTCCGTCAATGAATTTCTCCTGGTTAAAAAAAGGCCCGTATGTAGAGTCGTCTGGGTAGGCACCATCGTCTTTCCTATAGCAGCCGTAAACAGTTCGCTGTGCTTCGGATTGAAGGGAAAGATAGTCAGTCACACCTCAAGCCACAGGATTACAACGCACTTGCTGTACCAAGTGATTTTCTCCTTGTTATTGCAGGTGTCTACGGTAGCTACTTACCACCAGGTGGGCTTTTAGTTTGCTTGATATCTAGAATGAAAAAATACTCAAATTTGTTTTAAGCATTGAGTTCAATATCAGATTGTCGTCATACCGTGCATCGCGTATCGTCCGCGTCGCCGCTACAGGCCCTGATGCGCATACTAATAACAATGTTTACTTGACAGATGGTTTCAACGAAGACTGGATGAGACAAGTTATGACTTAATTGAATTACGTCAGCGACAACTCGTTTATTTTATAAATGTTGTTTTGTTTGTGTTTATTTATAATGTTTGTTTAAAATCTTTATGTTCTTTATAATTTAGTTGTTTTCTAATTAGGAACAGGTGAAACGTCCTTACAGGCATTTAGTCCTTCAACCATAATGGCCGCTGAAAAAAAATGACCGCATGGAAGAAACATCAGAGAGCAAATCATCCACAAATAAAAATGCCCTATATAGCCAAGTCGTCATGATGGACAATTGTCATGAAATCAATATGTCTTGACCATCATAACAAGGAAGATGACTATTTATCGCCAATGAGAACCCTACAGGCACTATACTATGCTATACTTATAATAAGAAACTTCTTAAAATTTACGATACTTCACAATAAAGACGCTGCTGTTTATTCTCTTAATGTTCTTAGACGTGACAGAAACGTTTTTCAAGGCGTAAGACTCATACCTAATATACCGTTCTATATCATATCTAGTTCTAATTCTCTAAGGCCGTGTAAACACTTTATTAATTATATCGATAATTCAATCTGTTAAAAATATGACCATTGTTCTTGCGGCTCGATAATCGATTTATCGGTAAACTTTATCGCAGCAGGCGGTTATTTTGAATTCGAATATTGTAACATTTTTATGCGTATGCACGAAGAATTTTAATGTGCCCTCCAAAGAAAGTCTTGTTAATATATTTGATGATATGAATAGGTTTTTTATTAGTACTGTCCGCTGTCCGTCGTACGCATTAAAAGTACGTAGGCATCGCATAAATTAATGAATCACAATTTATTTATAAACAAAGGTAATTTTTATTTCCTATTGCGTACGTATGAATGTTATTCTGTGTTACTTTGTGTCTTTTTGAATGTAGAGTATTTCCAATTGTCGTGAATATAAAAGGTAAAAAAATAATATTAGGCTTTGTGAGTGATTAAGTATATAACAACGCTTTTGAACTTATATCCTATCACTGTCTCCACGTCCACTTCACGCACTAAGACATTATTCCACCTACCCCTTTCCTACTCAGGAGCAAGCCGAGCAAGCGTGCCGGTCTTCAGAGACATCAGTTCACTGTTTCCATCTCAACATCACGCACTAAGAAATTTAGTAGAAGAATTCTTTTCCAGCTCATGTGTTCCCTCCTTCCTATAGCATGCTCCTTCAACTGAGAAGAGTGTCTAAACTGCATTAGCTGTCTCCGCATATGGACTCTTCTTACCGCTTCACACCAGGTGGTGTTGAGTCATTTGTCGTTCTTTGTTTATAAAAAAAAAGTAAGAAAAAGTCCTGCGCCGTTCGTAACGACTGTCATAACAATAAATCTACTGCGTAATTTTGATTGTTCAAGTAAAATCAAACATAATAATTTGTAAGTAGGTAAGGATACTTCCCGTACTTCCCATTATTGACTTTTTTTAACAAATTCTTGGAATTCCCTCTTTGTTAAAGTTGCTCATTACGATAAGATATTCTCAATTGTTGTGGTTGGCTTCCATCGGCTACTGAGTCGCTTGTAGATAAACTGTGCGTCAGACTTGTGGTTATAGAGATGTAATTTATCCTCGCCTTTCGGGATTTTTTCATCCCTAAATAGTTATTATACGGAAAGGAACATGTTGTAATCATATGTTTTAGTTTTTTACTAGGAGTATGAGGATCTCGCGGGGGAATGGTTTGAGCGGTTTGGTTTTCAATACTTAAACTAAGCAACTTTCGCCATGGTTGACTCCGGATGGGTCACTAATAAGCTTGTGATTTCGCTCCGTGCTTCGGAAGGCACGTCAAGCAGTTGGTCCCGGTTGTTTTTGCAACTGCAACGACTGTTGGTGCTAAGTTCTTTCCAGAAATAATAGAACGTGAGGCACCGACTCCAAAAAATGTTTCTAGGTGATGAGTACCTATTTACTTAAATTTTATTATTTTATCCTTTTCAGTTTTTTGAAGTCGGTTTTAATTTTTCAGTATAGCGTACATAAACCTGGCGGGGTCTCCAACATTTTTGAAACATTTCTTTTACTTACACCAGCGGTTTTATAATCCAATCCGAGGCTGGCAACTTCTCAAGCCAAAGTTTAGTTTAAAGTTACTTGTAAATTAATCGGTGCGGTCACTCGGCCGGAAACTTACGGCAATCGGATGACTACACACAAACAGATACACACGTTATCACACACGCACACAAACATGCTGATTATTGCTATTACGTGTGTATCTGTGAATGTGGTGCAAGTTTTAAGCGATGGTTCAAAGTTTGTGAACCATTAGAATGATATTGAAAAAAATAATATTTATTTTTTACTTTTATATTTAACTAGCTTCCGTCCGCGTCTTCGTCTGCATCATCCCATGGGATCGCATTCCCGGGAGAAAAGCATCCTTTATGTTTTAAACCAGATAATAAACTATCTCAGTGTCTTTCGGATGAAAGGCACTGAGATAGTTCATAATCTGGTTATTTATGGTTCTTTTATGTGGATACATCTGTTCAGATTTTCTGTCGTGGTTGTGTAACAAAATATACGTCCATACATACAAAATTTTGCATTAACACTATTTGTAGGCTTTAATTATGTTGGTAAAAATTACGTGCTTATTTTTTCAACTTTTTCATTATTATTAACTTGGCCGATAAGAAAATGATACGGAAACTCTTAAAAAAGATATAAATTTAAGAATGTTATAAACGAAAAATTGGTGGCAAAATATTTAAACATTTTAAGCTTACACGAATAATACTTAGAAGTATCGTCAAAATCGCTGACTCCCATCACATAGCATCTCCCCTTATAATATTTCATCAGGACCAATTAATATGGGCTTCTTGGGGGTGTGTTAAGAAAGCTACCCCGAGTTCAAATTCAATATTATGACCGAAATTTAGGTCGTACATCCTGTAACCGCTTAAGCGTCTTCGAAAGTTATTGAAATTGAAATTTTGCGTAGAACAATTACAAGCGCGTGGATGTTGGTTTTGTGAAGAGGGCATCTTTGATCAGAATTTGGGGTCGCGTTCGTGAACGGAAGAATAAAGTCCCTTGTACCAACATCTGATTGGCACAGACACAGAGCTTCTTACATGAGGCCTTCATATCATTGACACAAAGTTTTATACGAACACAGCCATTAAAGAAGTCGTCAAGAATAGACACGAGACTGAATGGCAAAATTTTTGGGATTGAGACACTCCAATTCCTTCATGGGGGGGTTCAGGTGGGGGATGGAGTAAATATATGCGTACAAACAGCACGTGCACAGGCTCGCTTCCTGACTGGCCTATGACATGACATTTTGCCAACAGCATGCTTCACAAGGTGCATTTGCAACTTTCCCTAACACAAAGAACAATGGCGAAACATTTGTCGAAGTAAATTTTAAGCGTCTTAAAATGTCAATATATCAAATTCAGCTAAATTATTTTTTTTATGATTTTATAAGTTTTAAACAAGATCCGTCCAAGCTTTTAAATAAAATCAATTATAAAGGAATTTTAACTGACCACCGATACTTAAATCACTAATCTGTGGACTACCTAGTAGACGTAAGCGCAGATAATTATTACAATAAAATAAAGTATCGATCGATTTTTTTTTGAGGTTGCTTTACTGGCCTGGACTCAAGTTCTTTTGGCCATTATCTATCGAGTATTGATACAGTCTGTCACTGTTGATTTATCTATTCTATCCACAAACTGATATTAGGAACCTGTGTTATTTATTGTCAATTAAGGTAAGTATTTAAAAATACTATGAATATGAAACTGACATGAAAAAGTATATTTTTGCGTTGTTTTGTAAAACGTAACATGAAAAAGTTTAAATTGAAATATCTTTTATTCAAAACTTGCAATAATAGTGAAATAAACACCAATTTATTAAGAAAATTTAGCTCTATACTTTAACATATTTTTCTTCTATAGACGCTTAAAAATTTGGATGACAAAAATTTGTATGGGAGTTCGCCATTGTTCTTTGTTAATTGACACGGATTTCGGTTATACGGGGAAGTCTGCTATGGCGAAGGCCAGGCCAATCGTACGCAGGATAGGGGTGAGCAACAGCCGGATCCTGAAGGTGATAGAGGATAAGATGGATGCGTCTTCCGTAGATTCACTGAGTTGCAAATTTTTACGGGTGGAATGCTGACTAAAGGCTATGTATGTGGTAGTGATGACTGTTTTTAAATTTATAAACTTTCATTCTCTAACATGTATATACAGACGACAGCACATCAAGTGTAACAGTTGAACTACGAAAGCCACCTCTATTACGAACAGAGTAAGGGCGGTCTCTAGGTCAAAGTGTTACGCTTGATGTCCAGTCGACCGTACTTAGAAACTTTTAATGCTAATAAAAGATTTATATTTTATTTTATTTTTATTTTTTGTCCGGCATGTGGCCAAGGCCAGAAATCAATTAAACATCCTTTATGCGTGGTTAGGATCTGAATAATTCTTCTGGAGGTGGCATATGCAAGGCCAGAAGACTGTAGGCTTTTTCAACCCAAAGATATGGTGAAGCTTATGGCAGCTATATTCGCGACGTGGGAGGCAGGGGAGGCACAAAAGATCCCGAAGGGTCCAAGTCACGGCCCCATGATAATATAAGATTGCTGTACCGATGATGACTGTTGTACCAACATCATAAATAGAGCCCACAACGTGGCACACAGCTTCCTGCATCAAGGATCTACATGAAGAAATATTCTTTAATTTTGATTTTAACATAATTATAAATATTTGAAAATTATTTACTAATAACCCCCTTCAGGGCGAGACAATTTTTCTAGTTTAGATTTTTATTAGTATCTACATGAGGAGCTGGTGAGTGAAAATGGCTGCGGTACAATCGGGATCAACAGTTGAAAATAATGTTTAATCAAACACACATTTTTTTTGTGTTAGCGGTAAAAAGAGAGATCTCTTTTCGCGACAGGAACCCATGTCAGGGATAGGCAGGAGAGAACACAATAATATTGTGGGTTGTTGCATAAGTGGACATTTTATTGGCTCTCTGTGTTTATAAACTTTGTGCTACTAAGTATTTTAAGCTGTATTGGTCTTCGAATAAAATAAATAAATTGGTTGATTGATAGGAATTCCAAGTTTTGGGACTACGAGAAAGAAACCAGAATTTTTTACCGAAATAAGAATTCAATTGTGCCGATAACCTCTTTAAAGCTTTAAATGAACTCGTTAAATATTAAAAACGGACTGACGAATTATTTACACAATCGACACATTGCAATTATCATTTCCATGTTGGTATCTTTAATCACATATGTACATGCTTAATGTAATCGAGTATCGTTCATTCAATGCAAATTTTGCATGACACACCAGCTGGTGTTTATACCGATATCTCGTTTGTAAAATCGATTTTTATCGATGTGAAATTTTATTGTGGGCTGTTTTTGTGCTGTCTGTTGAAATACCTTCAATATAAATAAAAATGGAATAGAATAAGCTGGACAACTAAAAATACTAAGTTAGCAACTAAAAATCTGTTTTGGTCAGCTTTTCAACGATTTGTCGACGACATCAGATTTTTTAGTTGCTCACAATACAAGCCAATAAAAATCAATGTAAGTATCTATGTATGTTTGTTACCTATGCGCTGTGAAACCAAAGATCGGATTGTGATAAAACTTTGCTTTTGTTAATTTAGGGCGCCCGTGCGCGGTTCCTGGCTTTTCAAAACTTTTTATTTTTTTATTATAAAACCTTACAGTTATCTCTATACCGGCATTACAAAGCATGCCGGGTGCGGCTAGTTCTACTAATATTATAAACGCGAAAGTATGCATGGGTGTTTGTCTTTCACGTAAAAATTACTGAACCTATTTTAATGAAACTTTACAATAATAATACATCAAAATAATATATAGGCTATAATTTACACTAACCCCGAGCAGAAAAGTCGTAGGCTTTATTTTTATTAGTATTTTTTTTTGTAATGATTGTAAAAACACTTTACCGAATACCACTTGCGTTTTATTTTATTAGATTTTAAACCCGAATTTGTGACGTCTAAATAATTAAACACGAGTTAAATCTGGAAATGTGGTTTTCACATTGTGTAGTGCTCGTAAAAATATAGGAAAATAATATTTACTATATTTTTGCATTCTTAAAGATGGAGAATAATATAAAAGACAGCCATCTGAATTTCTTGTTGCTTCTTTTCAATAAAAGCTCTTCTAAATTACTGAATCCGCGGTAGAGCCACTTAGTTACTATACCTATGTCATTAAGTATTTGCTATTTGAGGATTATTTTATTTGATTTTTTTATATAAATTAACAAGATTAACAAGAACTTAGTTAGCGTTGAACATATCCTTATTTTACACTTTTCATTTGTTGACCACCGTCTAAATTTGAACAACTTATTCCAAAACATTTTCTGACTTCATTAAATACATGTTCGCTGTTTAATACAGAATAACCATTGTTATTGTCAAAGATGGGGGCACTATCGACACGGTTCGAACATTCTAAACTAAGATATAAGCACGCCATCGCATTATCCATTATACGCTGTCAACGATGACGAATGACGATAATATTACAAACAATAACTCCATAACATGTAACTAAAATATATTACGACAGTATGTGAACTGTGAAGCTTTATTTCTGGACTGATGACGATATTGACGATGTTTAGTAGGTACAAAGATAGTTCTTTGTTTCTCATTCGTGGAGTCTTTTGGTAGGTTTCAACCGCCTCTGTGGTCTAGTGGTCGAGACCACCTACCTCAGATCTAGAGGTTCGGGGTTCGATTCCCGTGGGGGCAGAAATTTTATGCTTGGTTTAGTTGGTGGTGGGGCTTTTCTAAGTCCGCCTGGCTAGCTACCACCATCTTACCTGAGTCTGCCGCCATAACAATAATGTTAACAGCATTGTTGTGTCCCGGCAGTTGGAGGAAAGATAGCCAGTTCCTCTGTGGTTGAGGAATCCGGATGTAACTTGCTTCCATCGTCGGCTTTATCTTCACTTACCATCAAGGCCAAGAGCTACCCGTTAGAATTTTTTTTTAATCTAATGTGCCGTATAAGGTACCATTTCGGTAGTTTTGGATTGAAGGGAAAGGTAGCCTGTGCAATTACTGGTTATGGAATACGGAAGGCATTTCATCTTAGGTCTTAGGATGACAACGGCTGGTGAAATTGCTTCGGCAGAGGCTAGGCTACCCCCGCAAAAAGGCAGTGGAGTTACCGGGGAGTTTAAGTGGGTATTCCCAGTGTCATTAGCGCAGGGCGACCACCACACACGCCCGTCGCCTATCCAGTGGCGGGTAGGTCTGTAATCAGATTTCTCCCCGAAAAAAAAGGAAGGATGACAACGCAGCAGCTATACCAAAGGATATTTTCCTTGTTGTTGCAGCTGGCTAACCCACCAACCCGCATTGGGCCAGCGTGGTGGTGTTATGGCCCAAACTTCTCATGAGTTTCTCCCATGTAGGATGTCCTATGCCCAGCAGTATATAGGCTGGTCTAAAAGCAATCACCAGCCTATAATAGGTACCAGCAAAACACAGACATCTGACCTAAATCTTAGATATTTGTTCAGTACGAAAACTAAATGATATGTCATTACAAGTTGAAGAGTCGTCCCCAGCCTATATACGTCCCAGTACTGGTAGGGACACACGAGGAGTGTGGGCCATAACACCACCACGCTGGCCCAAAGCGGATTTGTAGTGTAAATTGTTTGCTAGATTTTCAAGTAGCTAAATGTAACTTGCTTTGTCACCTTTTCAATTGCATAAACGGAGAAGGTACACACGACAGCATATCAAGTCTAACTGTTGCACTACGAAAGCCGCCTCTATTACGAACGAAATAAGGGCGGTCTCAAGGTCAAACTGTTACGCTTGATCGACTGTACTTCTAGTGTGTACTTGAACCAACTTAGTTAAAAAAATGTAAACAAACCAAATTTCATTTTGTATATGTTTGTCCCTTTCACTCCTCACCTTTCTTGCTCATCACTCACACAAACATGACAGTGGTTTGGTTATTTTTTTATATTATTCTCCTAAGTTGGCTGAAGTATAGTTATAAAGTTTGACAAGCAATCCACTAACGTGCATTTGTAAAGATTTCATACTGTCTCGGTTTAACTTTTATCAAATTAAAATGAACCTTAACACCGGACACGAAAGCCGCTAATGTTATATTGTTATACATTTTGGATGTAAAGATGAACCGAGCCATACAAGAACATTACCGTCGGCGATCTGTAACAGAATGTATTGAGATAACGCATAACACGCATTTACGTGGGTCGGACGAACGATCGAATAATAGTTTTTGTTTGTATGTCGCTGTCTTTCACTGAAATCGGACATTAGGAAAAATTTCTATTTCTATAAACGACAAGGACGGCTCGCCAGGTGGTAAGCGTTTAACAGTATCGGCCTGGCTACGACTAATTAGCTAAGCGGCGAATGACGTCCATGCCACGTACTTTTAGTAGCGTTGACCGTCAACGACGTATTTAGACGTTTTTTAAACTCAGGAGTGATTAACCTAAACGACATAATATTCGACGCGTAGAGAGATTAATGCCTATATCACTTGTCTTCGACAAAATTAATGTTTTGTACACAACATAATCATGATATAATTTAGTGGTAGCTGTGAGTGTTGCCATAACTTCAAAGATTTCGTAATTATAAGTTTTAACACCTTTTTCGAGTGTTTGTTTACATTGGTAGGCGACACGATAAAGGTTGTTTGTGATTTATTTCAGATTAAATAAATTCAAAAGTTGTGCCTTCTTACTTATATCAAGAGAAAGAGAACTGTGTTACATGCATCGGGCATCGTCTTCGCGCCAATTTTCATTTTTTTAAATGAAATGGACCCGACTCCTAATTCTTGTTACAGTTATTTTTATAATTGACCCTTTTGGTGGCACCTCAATTCAAAAGTGAGTGCAAGGAGAATCAGAATTTGGGCTCAATTTTTTAAAGGCTAGTAACTTAGACAATTGTCCCAATTTCCTAACAGCCAGTGGCGGTCGTATCGAACATCGCGTGGGGCATCAGTGTCCGGTGTCGGGAACATTTACATTCCTTTTGTTTGTCCGTTCGTACGTCTGTTACGTAGGCTGAACGTCTTCTTTTCGCTTTGGTCCAAGTTACTGGAGAATGTTATGCTGTTTCATTTAAAAACAAAACAATTTTCAATCAATGGATAACCAATCAAGCTATTTTTTATTTATTTTTTGAGCGGCTTTTATACATAATCAGGTTATCGTGCTTAAAAGTAGCCTATCTCTTTTCTGAAGGCGTAATCTATCTCCATACGAAGTTTTATCTAAATCACTTCAGCGGGTTAGGAGTGACTTTTGCATTCAGTACGGATAGCAATAAAAACGGAAAATAACTACTATAAAAGCTCAAAAAATGTTTAGAAATATAATATTAATAAAAATGAAAATATTTTTAATTTTATTTCTTTACATTACAATAAATATTTGAAAGATCATTAAAGATAAATAGATAAATGTTTGAAATATTAGATCTGGTAGCAATGTAAGCTCTAATTAAACGCGAGTTAAATCCGGTATAGTGGTTTTATTTTAATAGATCAGAAAAATATAGTAAAGTATGTGTTAATTTTTTGTTTAGTTCATATACAAACTTTTTTAAAATTAAACTTTTCTTTGTTTTATGTTCAACTAGTGAGCTTCGTATGTATGTAAGCAGGCCAACTAACACACGTTAAAGAATAGTAAACATTTTTTTTGTTTTCGGTTGTTTAATTAACAAAACGCTCTTTTCCTGTGCCTTGCACGCTATCAGATCGAGTGTCGAATAGGAATTGATGATCGAATTAACAATTTTAATGGCTGTGAGTTTTGTTGTCCTGAGATTACGTGGGGGCGGCGCAAGCGCAGCCTTCTAAATTGAGGATAACGAAGCGCATTATTTAATGCACTCTGGCTAGGATTTAGTGCTTATAAGTAGGAGATAAATACTTGAAACATGACGTTAATTAAAGTAAGGTCTGGGATTTATTATTTTATTTAAGTAAGAAAAAATGCGATTTCGATGCTTTGGTGAATTATTAAACAAATGACGAAAATGTTTTGTAAATGCCAACATATTCCAAAGCCTTCTTTCCGTACTAGCCCACGCCAGCATATACAAGCAATAGAAAATCAATCTTTTCTGATATGTGTCTAATTCACAGATTCATAACTCCCTATCAAAACGTCAAATCAAATAAGGCCGTTATTTGAGATTCGCATAAAAGTGAAGGTGTAAAAGGACCATGGTCGTTATTGGAATTTCGGCTTTAGCATGTAGGATATAGTGGCCTTAATCTTATGAAAGATCGCATATAAGTAACGTTTCTTTATATATAAGTAACGGTTAAAGCACATCGAAGCCAAGCTTTGGGAAGATTTTTTTTCTATGTACAACAAATACTTATTACCTACAGGATGGGAAAAGAGTAAGTAGTAAGTAGCTGTATTTTTTTTCTTTATTTAAAATTTTTTATTGATGACAATCATCATTTCAGTCGAGAGACTGCTGACATACGACCACGACAATACGACAGTAAATTGAAATATTTTATTGGTTCATAGAAATGACTTGCAACTTTAAAATACATCTCATTCATTAGATAATTTCATGAGAGTTATATAAAAAAATAATATAACATTGGCTGCATTATATCATAGAAATGTTATCAAATGAATAAGACGTATTTGGAAGTTGGAAAAGATTCCTATAAACTGATATAGCCTATGCTTTAATTTATTATCGTACTGTCCTCACCAACCTGTAAAATCATTTTTATTTAAGAAAAAACTTTACAAAAAATACCTTAAATTTCAAAATATCCTGGAATATGTCAATGTGCAAATAAATAATCTATTTCCATCTATATATCTATGTCTTTCAATTCTGAGTGGTAATTAAAACAAAAGGTTATTTTTATAAGAAGCCATTTCTTGTGATCAAAAACTACAAGAAAAATAAAATTTCAACATCTTCTGGAAGTTCACGAAAACTGAAAATATGTCGCTGCATATTTATGTGTGTGTATGTGTGTTTGAGAAAAAAGACAAAGAGATCACGATTTGCCTACTGATATTTCGGCTTAATATTTGACAGACATAATCTTGAAAGGTTCCCTATTGACTTGAGTGAACTTCTAATTACCACGGTTTATTGTTTTGCACAAATTATAATAAAGTAATTATCGGAACTTAACTCACAGACCAAAACTTAACACTATCAGGGCGGAAGTGACGTCACCAAACCAAGGATCTGAACCACCGGAAACATATTAGGACTTTTCTGTTCTAACTATTCAATCTGGTATTGTTTAATTAATTACACATAGAAAAAAATCTTATCACAAAGTAACCATGTATAATTAACGAGTGCTAAAGTAATATCCTGGAAAAAGTTTTTAATATCCGCATTTCAATGCAAACAGTCCCAACTCCCGACATAATTCTAATTTGTCAAGGCTGGTGCCGCGTACACGCGTGGTGTGCACAAACATCAGGTTGACTTTCTCAGATTAAATCGACTCGTTCAGATCAAAGGGATCGCTTGCTTGTAGCAATTTGCCCTCCAAGTCCTCCGCTGAAGTTTGATTAAGTTTATACATGTTGTAGACGTCAAAAAGTTTAATGGGCTTATCATTGTGGATTGAAATCAATAGGGCTATACAAATGGAGTCTCTTACCTACGTATTTTGTGTGACGAAGTGTGTAGTATATTTTATAAGTAGGTAGACGTTAAAAAGTGTATGTCGCATCAGTCTTAAATAAACGGGTTAAATGATAGTACGTGTCTCATTATCAAACATTACATTGGCGACGAGTGAAAAAAAAATAATAATAAAAAGAGTGGTTTTCTTATTTATTATTGGTGGCGTGCAGTGTCATATTATTCGAGATAATGGTTTCGATCGGAAAAATTAGCGAATTTAAAGTTGACGGTGGTAATTGGACATTATACGTGGAACGGTTGGAAATGTATTTTAAAGTAAATGGAGTGGAGAAAAATATGTGGTTACCGACTTTGATTGCTGTAATGGGCGATGAGGCATACGAGTTACTCAGCAATCTAACGAGTCCTGCTAAACCGGCTTCTAGAACTTATGATGAGATAGTAAAAAGTCTTCGTGATCATCTGCAGCCAAAAACATCCATCATGGCGGAGCGATACCGTTTTAGACAGAGGAAACAAAAAGCCGAAGAAACAGTTGCGCAATATTTGGCAGAGTTAAAAAAGATGGCCAAGTTTTGCGAATTTGGGGTCGAATTAGAAGACAATTTACGCGATCAATTTGTTTGCGGACTGAAAAGTGACGTCATCAGACAACGATTGTTCGCGGAAGACGACCTTAAATATCAGAGTGCGGTAAAGCTGGCATCCGCTTTGGAAGCAGCGGAGCGGGACGCGGCGGTGGTGGAGTCGGGACCGGGAGCCGCGGGGGCGGGAGCCAGTGCTGCGCGGGCGGAGGCCGACGTGCACGCGGTGACGTCGTCGAGGGGACGCGGCTGGGCGGGAGCGCGGAGTCGCGGGATGCAGTTCAATTCGACATGGAGTCAGCGCGAGCGGGGAGAAACATATTGCAAAGTGTGCGGTGCGCGGGAACATCACTCAGATAAATGCCGTTTTAAAGATTTTGAATGTAGTAAATGTAGGCGCCGTGGTCACTTGCGGCGTGTTTGCCCAGAACGCGGAGTGCGGAGGGGGTCGCAAAGAAGTGTACATCATGTCGCCGAGAACCTATCGGAGGATAACAGCTCTTCCAGTGAAGACCGTCTGGTTGAGGCGGAAGAAGAGTTGCATCAGCTGAGTTTGAATGGTTACAAACCGGTGAGCTTAACCCTAATGATTGATGGTTATAGTATATTAATGGAAGTCGATACAGGGTCAGCGATATCTTGTGTTAATGAAGTTACGTATAATAAGTATTTTAAAAATAGACCTTTAGAAAAATGTGAATTAACGCTTAAATTTTACGATGGCAGCAAGTTAAAGCCCATCGGAATAATTAAACCAATAGTTAACTATAAAAAAAAATGTAAAAGTTTGGAATTATTTGTCATTAAAGGTGGTACTACATCTTTATTAGGCAGGCATTGGCTAACGGAATTACAAATTAAAATTCCTTGTTTTCCAAATAAGCAAGTAGATGTCAGTACGTATAATGTTAATGTATGTAAAAATAATAGTTATTCATTGTTACTTGACAGATATAAGGACTTATTCACGGGAGGACTGGGCAGGTTCACGGGCGGAAAGGCGACCTTACGCGTACGAGATGGCGCCGTGCCAGTGTTCTGTCGGGCACGTCCACTGCCCTACTCCCTCAAACAAAGAGTGGATGAGGAGCTGGACGCGATGCTGCAGGCGGGGGTGATTGAGCCAATAGCCTGTTCGGACTGGGCAACGCCTTTGGTACCGGTACGTAAGGCAGATGGGGGACTTAGAATTTGTGCAGATTACAAAGTAACTTTAAATCCCGTCTTGCTGATTGATAGGTTTCCCCTTCCACGGATAGAGGACTTATTGGTTGGTCTAAATGGTGCTAAAATTTTCTCTAAGATAGATCTTTCCCAAGCCTATAATCAAATTGAATTAGATGACTCGAAAAACTTGACTGTTATTAACACTCATAGGGGGTTGTTTAAGTATAATAGACTGGTGTACGGCTTATCTTCGAGTCCCGGAATTTTTCAGCGCATTATGTGCAACCTACTAGGAGATATTCCGAATGTAGAAATATTCTTAGACGACATAATTATCGCGACAGATGGGGGGGAGAAAGAACACCTTATAACACTAGAAAAGGTATTACAAAGGCTACACAGTCATGGAATGAAATTAAAGAAAAACAAATGCTTATTTATGGTAAGCGAAGTGAAGTATTTAGGTTACATAATAACAAGGGACGGCATTAAAGTAGACTCTGACAAAGTAGAAGCTATTTCCAAAATACCCCGCCCTAAAAATACTACGGAATTGAGATCCTTTTTGGGGTTAGTTAATTTTTACGCTAAATTTGTAAAAAATATTAGTAGTATTTTATCTCCACTTTATGAATTGCTTAAGAAAAAGAAGTCTTGGATATGGAATAAATCGTGCGAAATCTCATTCAATACAGTAAAAAAAATATTAAATAGTGCCGAAGTGTTGACGCATTACGACCCTAGTAAACAATTAATTTTAACTTGTGATGCGAGCGCACGTGGAATAGGCGGCGTATTGACACAGTGCGCGAGCGCCGCCGCCAGTGCCGGTGACGAGACAACCAAAGAACGCGAGAAACCGGTGATCTATGTCTCACGTGCGTTGAATGAAGCGGAAAGAAATTATTCCCAAATTGATCGGGAAGCTTTGGCTATTGTGTTTTGTTTAGAAAAATTACACCAGTACTTGTATGGTAGGCGGTTCATTTTGCGTACTGACCATAAACCCTTAGTTAATATTTTTGGCCCTAAGATAGGTATTCCACAAATGGCGGCAAGCCGTATACAGCGCTGGGCAATTAAATTATCAGCTTATAATTATGACATACAATACGTTAGATCTAAAAATAATGGGGCGGATGGGTTGTCCCGGTTACCTGTGACCTTGAATACTCATTCTAATGATAACTTGTCGTTACCGGAACAAACTTACCTGCATTTTGTTCAGAATGACATCTTAGTAGATTATAATGAAATAAAAAACCAAACACAACGAGACCCTTGCATAAGTAGGATATTGGGTTATATTAGAGATGGTTGGCCATTGGAATGTGATATAAAATCCTTACAACCGTATTTTAATAGAAGTAAAGAACTATATGAGGAGTTAGGTTGTCTTATGTGGGGGCATAGGTTAGTAATACCGGAAATATGTAGACCTAAGGTGTTAACGGAATTACATGAATCTCATATGGGCATTGTAAAAACAAAAGCTATGGCCCGAAGTTACGTTTGGTGGCCCGGGGTCGACGAGGCGGTCGAGTCTATGTGCCGGGCGTGTGACGTGTGCGCGGCCGAGGCGGACGCGCCGCCGCGACACACGCCGAGTCTGTGGCCGTGGCCGACCTCGCCCTGGTCACGAATACATGTAGATTTTCTGGGACCCCTCTGTGGTAAAACGTATCTCGTGATTATTGACTCTAGAACTAAATGGCTGGAGGTTTTTCAGGTTGCCAGTACTTCCGCTACCTGCACGATAAGTAAGCTCACGGAGGTATTCGCACGTTGGGGGCTTCCTAAACAAATCGTTTCTGATAACGGCCCCCCTTTTACTAGTCACGAATTTTCACAATTTTTAAATAGTTGCGGTATCCAACATGTCAAAATAGCGCCATATCATCCAAGCTCGAACGGTGCCGCTGAAAACGCTGTACGGACAGTAAAAAAAGTAATTAAAAAGGCGATTCGTCAAAAAGTTGAAGTACCTTTATTTTTGAACACATTCTTGTTAAATTATCGTAATACAGAAGATTGTACAACAGGAGCGAGTCCAGCTTCGCTTATGTTAGGTAGGGGCTTACGTACTAAACTAGATCTACTGAAACCTAGTTGTGAAAATAAAGTTATAAAATCTCAACTTCGGCACCAACATAAAATCACACCTGGCACAGGAAGAGTACTGCAATCAGGTGATGAAATTTGGCTTCGACAATATAATAATATGGGTAGGGAGAAATGGTTCCCAGGGAAAGTAACACAAAAAGTAGGTACTACGGACTATAAAGTATCCGATATTTTAGGTAGGGAGTCTCATAAACATATTGATCAGCTAAGACGGAGAACAAGAAGTTCTCTCATTTGCCCCACACCCATTACAGATCATGAAACTGGTACACAGATACCAGTTACATGCAATGATGATACAATCGCTAGTCCGAGCAGGCTCTTTGGAAATAAGGAACAGACCCCCGAGAAGAGGATACATAGTGAAAATGACGAGGATTTAATGCAAAAGCTTGATGGTAGTGTGGTGCAACCAATACAGGAATCGTGTTTGCCGCCCACGCCTGCCCAGTCCCGTCCGCGGTCGTTGCGGCGATGTAGATTAGAAAACCCACCAAAATATAAATTTTTATAAAAATAAATAATTTAGTCTTAAGTTCTAGTTTAAGTAATAATGATAGTCACATGTTTCAGTGACATACAATTAAGATTTATAGAACATTTGTAAACAGAATAAGTTTGATTTAAGGGTGGAGAATTGTAGTATATTTTATAAGTAGGTAGACGTTAAAAAGTGTATGTCGCATCAGTCTTAAATAAACGGGTTAAATGATAGTACGTGTCTCATTATCAAACATTACAAAGTGAAGTAAAATATTGAACTTAGTCATAAATTAAACTGAGGAGCTCGGCAGCAGCGCAGTGGTTTTGGTGGCAGTGGAGCTTTGAGCACTTAGTTTCGATTAAGAAGAAATCAATAATGTTTATCTCGTTTATCGGTGGTGTTAAAATCTATTATAGTGTCAGAGAATATTTAAGATTACCGTTTGAAAAAATTACAAAAAATGGTTAAATTTTATCAAGAATACTATTGTTTACTGTTTCAAACAAAAACCTTTTTTTTAATATAAATCAAAAATAGGTATTATGTTTTTAGGTGACTCACATCTATTAATCCTTTAATTCCCAGACGACTTAAGTTGACATGACAATTAAAATTAAATTGTGTCTGGTTTATCGGGCTTCAAGGGTTAAGAACTTTTATTATTAAGACAACAGAACTATGAATAAATCATACATACATAACATACTAACATAAATAAATACTTAAGATTAATTTTGTCAATACATTTGTTGGTAATTTATAAACTTAAAAGTAGATGTAAGATGCCTCACATCTCATAAGAACTTTTATTATTAGTCCAACACAAAGAGTATATAACCAACAGTACTATGAATAAATCATACAATATAAAGTTAATATCACACACACATAGGTACACATAGTTTATTTTTTCTACTTAGCGTTTATGAACAACACATCAGACATGCCACTATACTTACGAAAATAATGATCAACAACATAGATAGGTACCATTTCTTTTACAAAATTTCTTTATGAACTCTATTATGTTACTTCTTATGAAATAAAAAAGGAGTCATCTCTAATGCACGTAACTTGCAATTTATAAAGCGCAAGTTTATAATAGAATACAACTAGATATGCAAAAAGATTTGGCAACCGTTACTGAATAGGGTCTCTGGTTGTGTCTTCACATACATAACCGACAGCATGATAGTTTGTCTCTATAAACACGTAAAAACGACCCTAATTTCTCACAATCGAACCGGTTTTTGTAATGAAACTGTTAACATTTTTGTGCTGCCGCCAGTACTGCGTATTGCTCTTGTTAAGTGTACTATTACGCGAAGTAATTAGCCACGGAAGCCTACATTATCTTCAATTTAATTCTGATATTAAGCTTGAAACTAATTTAAATACAGTCGTGTGTACACAGACTGATGAATAAATTATTGTGCTTGAAATAGTTATTAGGTATTAGTGTACAGTAGACAGCATATCAAGCGTAACAGTTTGACCTTGAGACCGCCCTTACTGCGTTCGTAATTGAGGCGGCTTTCGTAGTGAAACTGTTACACTTGATGTGTTATCGTCTGTACAATATACTCATGTTTCTGTAAGAATAACAGAGGCATATAGAAGAATTCAACATCAATATATCTTTACTAGGTGGTAGGCTCGTATGTAGAGGCGTCTGGGTAGGTACCACCGCCTTTCTTATTTCAGCCGTGAAACAGTTCGCTGTGTTTCGGATTGAAGGGAAAGGTAGCCAGTGTAATTACTGGGCATAGGATGACAACGCGCCTGCAATATCAAGTGATTTTTCCTTGTTATTGCAGGTCTCTATAAGCGACGGTAACCACTCACAAATCATGTAGTTATATAAAAAAACCAATACACTTTCATAATTATTATACTAAAATCAGGAGAATAAATTAGACCGTGAAGTCTATCATCATTATCATCATCACCAGCCTATATACGTCCCACTGCTGGGCACAGGCCTTCCTACATGGGAGAAACACATGAGGAGTTTGGGCCATAACACCACCACGCTGGCCCAATGCGGGTTGGTGGGTTAAAGCGGTTGCAGGAACAACCGGGACCAACGGCTTAACGTGCCTTCCGAAGCACGGAGGAGCTCGAGATAACAAACTTTGATTGACCCATCCCAGGATCAACCATGGCGAAAGTTGCTTTGTTTTTCGTATCGAAACCAGAGCCCTCAAACCATTACGCCACCGAGCTCCTCCTATCAAAGTCTATACCTTAAACTAACAACATTAAGTTACGTTTAAGAGTTTGTCACCGAATCGTTTTTAAACATAAAAAATATGACTAATACGATTCTTACGATTCATTGTCACACAATATTTAGTGTAAGTAATCAAATTTGATTTTCCGACATTTTGTGACAATAAATCAACAAATCAAAAAGTTCAATTCCGGCGAAACACTTTCAGCTTTCGTGAAAATCTACGCATATAATCTTTTTAAGTACCTGCGCAATAAAAATGTTTTCTTACTTATTGTTGTGATTGTGACTGAGGAGAATACACATTGTGAAGGCAGGAAAAATAATTTTACCTGTAACATAAAGAAATATAGGTCAAGAAAAATATTACTTTATAATGTTATCTCTTATTCATTCGTTATTAAAGTTGTATTATGTTCATATTTATAAATATATATTTCATACAACTAGAAGACAAACAAGCTGACGGCCTACCTGGTGGTATGCGGTTTCCGCCGCCTATAGCGTATGTGTTGCAGAATGAGTAGAGTTAGAGACACCGCACATATACAATTTCAAGTTGGCCAACTATCGAACAACTAAATTGCGTGCTTTCATAGGCCGCACACTTCGTCGACTTAATTGGAGGACAGTGTTGCTAGCGCGGTGAAGTCTGCGATAAAATGCGGAAAAACAACGCACTTCTTAACTTAATAAAAAGAAGACGAAAACAGAACAAAACATTTAGGGTGCATCCGATATTAAGTGACAGATTAGAGCGTGGGAAACATCATACCTTACATTCTAAACTGAGATGTTACCCAGATAAGTTTTTAAGGGCTTGCCTTTTTTGGACTTCGTCGATCAGCAGTTCTAGTTTTTCATTTGTTACAAGAAGAGAATGCAGAGATAGACTGGCTGCGGCGGCTGCGTGCCCGTCGGCAAAATCCAAGCGTGGGGAAATCACGCGCACGGGTCTGGTCACACTGCATCTACCCGTGCGACTGACCAACTAAGTTATTATAGTGTGCGGGCTATCGGCCGAAAGTTGGCCAACTATTTAGTTGAACGACTTAGTTGATATAATGTGCGGGCTATCTTGAAATTGCCCAACAACAACAACATACAATTTGAAATTGTATATGTGCGGTGGCTCTTACTCAATCTGCAACACATACTTAACAGAGTCAACATAGCACAGTGGTGCTTCTTATTGATGGATTCTATGCTTTCGATGAATTTAACTGCCAATTTTTTGATATACTGTCATATTTAACGACTGCCGTTAAGGGACAAGGACGAAAAGTAAAAGCTGATACCTCAATAGCTGTTTTCACATCTGGATTCAACTTTTCGTTTAACAGCAAGTGAGTTATTGCCATGCTGCCACAAAAGAAAAAATTACCATGCCTTCTTTTTGAAAGTTTATTTCAAAATGCTTGTAAAGGTAACTTAAAATGAAAATACTATTCTATCCATAAAATATTCCTAGCTCAAGTGAAGGGCATTAATTCGATACCGTAACAAGTTACGTTGTTGTTTGACAAACAGAAAAGTTGTAACCTTTGAAACCCAATACTTGGGAAAGTTGCGCCGGTTGACCCGGGGGCATCTGGTCCTCTAACACGGCGAAAATATTGACGGTCTAATGGCTTTTTGACTGGTGTTGCTTTAAAACATGATAGTATGAGTTTATTTTAGTAACTTTATAGTGGAAACGTGTATAAAAATGTGGGAGATTAACACCCGTATTCACAAACGACACTATGAGGTCTCACAGTGCCCGCGGACGCACAGGGTGCCAAATTCCTATTCATAAACAATACTTGAGTGACAATCGGCACTATGCGTTTGTCATAATGAATACTTAGCTAAGGGAGCCTGTTAGCTATATTAATCAACGCATAGTGTCGAGCTCACCAAAGAGAATGTAATCACTACGGAGTTTACGATAAAAAGCAAACAAACAATAAAATTGAAATGTTAGTCAGTGAAGTGAACTACGTAACACTAATCAACCAATCACAGAGCTATATTCAACGCTATGCTTTCCCATAGTAAACATTCGTTTGAGTATTGTTTGTGTAATGAAAGGCTTGTCAAAGTGAACGCACTGAGAAATGCCTTACTTTGCTTAGTATTGCTCCTTCACTTACATAAGTATCGTTTGTGAATACGGGTGTAAGTTTTTCCTGAACGCCAAAACTTCTGTGCTGTAAAGCATTGAATAAAAGTCGTGTTATATAGTCAAAAGCCAACCTTCTTGCTACAGTGAGCTGCAGTGGCTCGTCGTGTAGAAAATATAGCCTCTTTAGACTTTGCTGTTATAACCATATACTCCGCTTCAGTCGAAGAAAGTGCTATTATTGGGTTTATTTTTTCCGCGACACTTCGATAACAAAATAATTATAAATGAAACCACGTAGTACATTAACGACGACACATCTCTAAAAGTAGCTAAACTTAGGTGCCAGTGGACAGGATACATAGCTCGCAATCTCGCATAGGACCGCGAACTGGAAGACGCAGCGGGCGAACCTTCAACAAGCTGAACCGACGATCTGATGAAGGTCACGGGTGTTGCTGAATGCGAATAGTGCAGAACCGATCCTCCAGAAAAACTTTAGAGCGGCCTTTGTTTAGCAGTAGACGTTTTTTGGGGTGATGACCGATGAAATGAGCGACGATGTATTCAATATTTTGTCCAATCGGTGTCCACAAAACCATTGCATTATGGTTTATTTCTTCTTTTACTTAAATATCATTTTCGTCACGTTGAAAATATTTGATTGGAATTATGAATTTGAATACGGGGGTTTCATGGGAACCAATTATAGAAATTAACATATGAAATCACCTAACAGCTGTCGTGATTGCCTAATTAACATTGTCAATTTACTATCCGACATCCAATCAAAACGTTTAAATTTGTTTAATGGGGGAATCGTTTTGATTAACTGTTCCGTGAAGTATATTTATAAAATTGCTAACGTTTTTGAAATTAAAGGGTGATTTTCATGATAGCACTTTATACTTTCATGGTTATTAACATTTGAATTAGAGTTATTTATGGGATATTTACTATTTAATTTCATAGTTGGGAGTTCGCGATATTTTAATCGTAGCAAGCGTCAACGAAAGAGGGTAGATCGATATATCTGCCCGCAATGAAGTTGACTTCTACTCGCAGCTTCAGCAGTCTACCCGTGATCATGGCGCATGCAACTGCGCCGAAATATCGGGAACTCCAAACTATGTATTACATGGTAAAAATCCCGTATATAACTCTAATTCTAGTAATTTTCATTCTTTGGAAAATTTAAAGCTGTTTGAAGGAATGACTTCATTCACTTCATGGTTATGCCCTCTCCATAATTGCATTGCCAAAACGTGTGATTATTACGTTTGCTTGAATGATCACTGAAATTGGGTGATCATTCAAAAACATAAAAAGAAAAAAGTGCAAAAATAATTCTAGAAACCAAAATAAGGTCTTATTACAATTCGAACGACGCGACGGCAGAGGCAAGTGCTTTTGTGTTGAACATGTATGTTAATTTTATTTAGATATATTTTTGATATTTATAAATTGTTTATTATGTGTGTTAGGTTGCTACTCATGATACAAGCTAAATTATTAACTAGATTGTATTCTTTAGCTTTTCCAAATTGGTAGTGAGAGTTTTTTTTCAGTGCCACTTCAGCTCTTTCTAGCAATTCTAATATGATATTATATAGTTGTACAAGTTTGTGTTACGTTTGAAATGTTGTTCATCGTACAAGTATCAATAATGATTCCAAGAATTGAACCAATTAAAGGACTTCATTGTTTATACTCATATCTCCGGGTTAAATGTTATCATTATACCAGCGTACGTTGATCGTTAGGCTGCGTGTACACATCCACGATCATCGGTTGCCTTTATTGCTATTCTCTGCATTTCGTCATTTACCAGCCCGCCGGCGTTCACGTATAATATTATCTTATCATGATACAATGTCAATTTCACGGTGCACTTCGAGACTTCGGGAGCTTTTGTACCTATATCTCTGGGGCCTTACCACCATCTTTATAAAAGCTATTCATATTCCGCTCGGTTCAGTATCGGTTCCTAAACTGCATCGCTGTCATAGTTGTAGATAGCGTCGTAGTACGAATTAACGATTCTACTCAGTTTAGGTTCTAAACTGGTTCGCGATAAAAGATGGTGGTACGGGTGCAGGGCAGTAAGAGTCGGTAGTCTTCTGGCTTTGGATATGCCACTTAAAAGATTCATCTGGTTCTAGCTAAGACATAATAATGATATAAAACATCTCACCACAGATTCGGCAAAGCTGTGCAGGGGACCTGCATTGTGTGCAGCATGTGTCTGCTAAGTCGTTCCCTCACGGATTAATATTATTTTGGTAGTTAATTTAACTATAGAGATTATACCTAATTATGTAAAACCGACCATCACAAATTAATCACAATAAATTTTTATACAAATTATCTTAAGCATCGGGCCTTTTCTGTAACTTAAAGAGTCTATAGACTCTGATGATGATAACCTATTATATTGCCATTGCTACTTTACAACATCCTTCTCGTGATACCCTTTCTTGTAACGCAGCAATAGGTAGCCTTGTGTCATTATTTCGTGATACGTGATGTATATTAGTGTTTCCAATGTTTTTAGAATGCGCAGTTTGCGCACGTGCAAACGGGGCACAACATTTATTTCGAGCATTGAATCACGACCAACGAACAATAGACCATTTCCTACACGAGCACTATTGTCTTTATGCTTAAAACATGAATATACATCAGATAAGTGTTGGGTAAATATCACTTGATGTCTTGGATACAATACGGTTTTTATATTTGAGTCATAAAATTCAATGACTTAAGAAACGGGCTGCACTTAAGGAGTTATAAACCTTTTTAGGCGTTCACATGTCGAAACTGCGTTCAAATCTACTCGCAAAATCTGTACTTTTGCCGTCCTGCGTCCCGCCATAATATTGCTTATCATCATTGAATTTCTTCATTTACGTCAATGAGGTTTTGACCATGAGTAAAACAGGCACTGAAACATCATTAATATTTTATAAGATTGACTTTTATAAAAAAAATATGATATATTGTATGATTCAGCAATGACTCATTCAATTTTATTTTTAATTATGTCACATTGACCAGGATCTCTACATTCAAGGACATTCATCAATTCCAGAATATTGGATTTTAAGCAAGAAGCCATTGTTACCACAACGAATGAGTCACATTACGGTACCCTGGCGAAGGGTAGCGATAATAGCGAATGACTTTCAAATTAGAATTTCGTGTTCATTAAATCTTTGTACAGGGTGAGAACTATCATTTTTGATTCAGAGGATCATTATCCTAATGATAATGGCGGGCAGGATGTGAAGTACTGTTTTTGGGTTCGTTTAGTAATAAATTAGATAGAAGTTTTAGTTTCCTCTTACTGCTGAATGATCTCATTTATAACTAACTTAAAATCGGCTGTATGTTTTTAAGCCCCGACGAAAAAAGAGGGGCGTTGAAAGTTTGATATGTCTGTCTGTGTATCTGTGGGTCTGTCTGTGGCATTGTAGCTCCTAAATGAATAGACCGATTTTGATTTGTTTTTTTTTTGTTTGGAAACTGACGTGATTAGGATGTTTTAGCCATAATTTATGAAGATCAGTTCAGGCGTTTGATGACTATGAGCTCATTTTCTACATGATAAAAGGGTTTTACTATTCTTTAATTTTGATTTTAACGTCAGGACGTGAAATTTTTCTAGTTTGAATTCATTTTTATTAGGGTTTTACTAACTTTCACAGATCCGATAGATTTGAAATTTGGTGTACTGTCACTTCGGTGACATTCCTATGACATACTAACCTTGAGCTGATCCTATACCATAAAAAACTTACAGCAGATATAACGTGTTTGGGCTCATAAGAATAGTCTCAATGAGATGGTGTTAGTTAGATGATTAATGAAGCCGGGGGTTGCTTAAAATTTTATTTTTTTTATACATATTTATTATTTTAAAGCAAAATAGGTTAAGAAGTTTCGATTTTCAATCGGAATAACTGAAATAATTCATCGTTATTTTAAAACGAAATTGCGGATCTTTACTTTCCTGGGTCTTTTCAGTGGTGCTTAGGATAATTTTATTGGCGTTAAAATAATTTATCCTACCAGGTAAATAACATATGGATCTGATAAAGTCTTCGGAAATAAAGAGCTTAACCACAAATCCATTATCGTCCACATAGTGAAATTATTATTTTAAACTGCTAAGACACACATTCCAGGTTCTATGAGTTTTTAATTGTCGATCCTCCCGAGAGTCTTACAAAGCTTTACAAAATTATATTCCACTCCATATGCGGAGTAAGCATAAAATAACGCGTAATGTCTAGCGGTCCTGCGTCAATACCACAGCATGAATTTATCGATTATTCATTAAGACACTCAACTTAGTTCCACCGACATAAGGTTGCTAATATTTAAATGGCCCGCAGCGCAGTGAAATGGCAAATGTATTCTGGTTACGCTATTTCAGTTCTTCAGAAGTTGCTGAATGTGTTCTCTTGTAAAGGAAAAGTTTTTCTCTAAAACTTATAGCAATTTTATGAGGTTTCGTAAAAAGTGCAGGAGAATGTTTCGTTTTAATGCCTTCTACTTTATTTCACATTTCGGTTAAAGAACTATTGTGATTTGTTTTACAGTGAAGTTTATTTGCATATTTTGCTTTATCACTATGACTACAAAAGCTGTTATTACTATAAACCATTGGAAATAAAACCACTTCGGAGCTCACGGTGTCCGTTGGTCGGGCCGTGTATAGAGGGGCTTGTGATTTTATAGTTCACACGATGGGATACATTGCAATCGGCTTTTCTAATTTAAATTTGGATATTTTTGATTGCAATAGCCTCACGATACATTATAGAAATAAAGCTGTGTGTAAGTGCTGTGTGTTCTTTGGTGAAGATGCAGGAATGACTCTAGAACATATAAGACAATGTCATTAAACCTGTTTATAGTTTAGAGAACTAAATTAATAACGTAGTCTTTATTGTTATAATGGGATATTTAATGGAAAACATTAATGTACTCAGAATCAATATGTTCCTAGATCTTTTTAAGGACAAGAAGGACGCTGATAAATTGTGTTGGATGCTACTGATACAATGAATTCTTCTGAATTTTACAGTACAGACAACTCTTAAGCAAACGCTTGCCGGCAGGCAGCCCCTATGCTTGTTTCCACCCTTATTACAATAAAAAAACCTTATAAACAATCCAAAACGTTACTACAGATAAAATCAAGGACAAACAAAGAGAACTTATTGTTTCTCTTTTTAAATTTGCTCTGATTAAATTTAAGAGAGCTACAACCCTTGAGATTAGAGGGGAAAGGTTTTATTAGGGGCGACTAACGAGTGCAGATAAGGACGCGTAATGCCCCTCGACTCCAATATCGATGCAGACTATAGAAGAGAGCGGATAGTGGCCATTCGCAATTAATTACAGGATTCTCAGTCAGTGGCGCACCCGCAATTGAATGGAAACTGCCTGGAATTGATTTCGAATTACAACCTTTCCAATGAGTGTTAGTGATTGTGAGATTATTTCTAGACCAAGACAAAAAGAACACAGCAGTTATTTCTTACTAGCTTCCACCTACGATTTCATTCGCATTACCCTATGGGAATGCATTCTCGAAAGACAAAGTATCCTATGTTTCAATCCAGATTTTTATGTATATTTGTGCCAAATATCATCCAGATTATTTCAGCCGTTCTGGCATGATTGAGTAACAGACATCCGAACTTTTACATTTACAATATTAGAAGAATTCTAACACGCTTTAGCATGTAAAGGTAAAGATCTGATTTGATTGTTGATTGCTACAAAGCTAGCAAATATATTGATATTGGAATCACGCTTAAACATGAGTGAGAAGACACGTGTCCCCTCAACGTGATCCTTTTAGAAGTATTTCTCGCTTCTTCTTGTCATTTAAACCAACATCTAAAAGGGGGCAAGCCATCCACTGTTTAATCTCCAGTTCAATCTTGACTTAAATGAACACCTACGGAACTACCCCAGTATTGATTCACAGATAGTGCTAAGACACTGGTTTGCTAATGAATTGATTCTGTACTCGGTTTCGCCAATTGCTAATAAGATTTACATAGAAAGCAAATTGACTCTAACGCTTCTAAATAGAAATTGACTCGACTTAGTGACTAAATTCAGTTGTATCTTTCACGTTAATCTGTATTTATCTAACGACTTCAAAAAGGAGAAGGTTCTCAATTCGGTTGGTATTTTTTTGTTCGAATCGAAAGTTTCATAAGTCGGCTAAGGTCCAATGAACAATATTATATCTCCATAAGTGGTCTGGTTTGTGTGTTCTTCACAAATTATAAAGGTCATTCTTTACAACAAGATGGGAAGCGTACGGTCCGCCTGAAGCATAATTCGCTTAGCCAGCACTGCCGTGATATCACATGTTTAGGTGCCACCATTGCTACACATTACCAATTTCGTCGATTAGCTGTAGCTACTTACTTAATTACTGTTAAATACTAATCATATTGTAATTTTATTAGGGTTTTATAGCCTTAATAAAATTAAAAAGTCTTCATGCATCACGGTTTTCTAAGATGCTACGGTGTACATATATCGATGCTTTAGCATTTGTTATTTGTTATATTAAATTAGAAACAATAAATGATAAAACTTTATCGTATGTTACATTTGGACAAACTTTCGAATACTCTAAGTCTAGTAGTTTGTTCAGTTTTATACATTTATTTTTCCATTTTAATAATTTGACCTCAAAACATTCAATTAAAATTAACCAACTTATTAGAGCAGGAATATTTAATTTAATTTTTCAATAGGACACTACATTTTATCTTCTGCTAATTTAATAAATCTTCACTCACCAACACACCCACTGCATTCAACAGAAACACAATGCAAAATGGTAATTGCTTTAGTAGGTATTGTTAATATCATTGAACGTGTATTCAGACTGTTTTCTTGGGTACAATGAAACGTAAGTGTTGTACTAAAATTTATAAACTTCGTGAAAAGGTTATAAATTACTCGAAGCACTTCATCAACATGTTACAACATAGAGAGCTGCCTTTTCACCAAAATCCTGCGAAAGGACCCTTCCGGGCCTTTCATGCCCATCCGCTAATAAAAACCTACCTTGACAATGTGATAAATCTAGTCTTATCACGAACTGATAGCTTGCCAAGGATTTATTTTTTGCAGAGGGTAGGACGATGTGTTTGTCGTGTATGGTACCTTTGAAATCAGGGTTGAGGAATATAAAATCTCATATAAAATGATAAGACGATGCTAGGATAGGAGGCCATAATAAGCTTTTTTAGTGGTGTATCCAAAGGGGGAGTTTTGAAATGTGAGGTAATCATGCGATGGGGAAGATACGCTATTGGAATCAATAAGTGCATGCCATGAATTAGTTAAGTAATTGGATTGGTTAAATTTGTAGTAACCGAACCGAGGATACACTTGATTGGTTTCCTTTTATCGATAATAAAACAACTGCCATTAAATTCTAGCAAGCTCTTTGGTTGGACTGTTGAATCTTCATTATGAATTATTTGTAATTCATTATTCGAGTTTGAGAATCATTCTTACTTAACCATAATTAATTCCATTATGAAAGCTATCTGATGAGATCATCAAAATTCCCATTAGAAAAGTGGAAGCTGAAATTTGAAAGGAAAACTTTGAAACAGTTGCTTTTAAGAACGGATTTTATTTAACCATTTGATGAAGTAAACAACCGAGATTTTTGATACAAGCTACAGAAATAATTGGACGTCAAAACACAGTTAGAGCATCGGCTAACAGGAGCTTCGGAACTGAAAATCGAGCAAACAAAACTTAACACTACCAACCTTAGGTAGTTCACGAACAGCACAGCTCAGAGTTGGTTGTAAAACATTGGTCATAAAATAAGAAGTGTTTGCTTGCCCCGAAGATAACAGGGAACAAAGTTCGTTGATAAGTTTTTATTTCCTTAGGGGAGGGTGCAGGTAAAGCATTCGATACGGATGGCGTAATCTGTATTAGTTTAGGCGACATTCTCTAACTGAATGGGAATTGAATTTGAAAGAAATTCGACCTCATTGATGATATATCCGGATTATTCTGTGCTTAAATAAACAATCTTTTCAAGAAGCTCTCTTATCTATCTTATCATCAATGTGTATAACAACATATATGTATGTATTACACTAAGCAGCATATTTACTAGCCCAAATGATAATAAGAAACCCAATAAACATCTTAAAGATTGCAATGTATTGAAAATAGTTGACAGATCAAACATTTCTATAACATTCTTGCTACTCAATATACTTTGTCTTATTAACTAATAATATTCCCAACATAATAGGCACATAAAAATATAAATGAGTTTTTATAAAGTAATTTTCATGAAGCGTCATATGATCTGCGGACCTAAGAAGAAACCTACCTACCAAGAATTGCGGAGCGCAGTCCAAATCACCGAGAAAACATAAACGGTCCATTCTTCTCGCTCATTAAGCCGAAAGGACGTGAAGTACGTCAGATAATTCGTACCTGAGGAGATGAATCATTTTTAGTGTCTCGCGAAACGCCGGCGCCGACCGCAAAACTTCCTACAATGGCCAATAAACACCCCATAAAATATGAAAGGCCGCACTAAAAATGCCATTATTGTTTGCTAAATGTCCACCTTTTGTTAAATGAAGCTGTCAAATATTTCGAGTCCGAGTGACGCGTCAAAGAGTTAACTTTATATCACGACCGTAATTCTTTTACGAGGCTATCAAAATCGACGGATTTTATATGTCGTTGTTGCTTCTATAAACGTGAGACACGCTAATTACTCTGTTCGGCTCGCCGGATTTATGTTCTCTCTACCCTTATGACTGTTAAAACCACGATATTTTACCGTTGACATGTTACTAAATGCTGAGAGAAAATTTACGATGAACAACGTTTGTACTTCGCAACTCAACATCGGTGAATGCTGCAAATTAATCGTAATATCGGGACTGGCCAACCGTTATTAGTACCTTCTGTAGTTGCCAAGGTGTTCCCACCCCCCAATAAATCTTGTCTAATTTGTGTGTAATTACAGGACGGTACAGTTCTCGTTGTAACAAGGAGTGCGTAGCAGCGGGGAGTAGACGGCACGTGCTTACGCGTGCTTTCACTGTTTTCGGATCAAAACGACCGAACTCGTAAATGACACACCATAGAAATTGCGACTTTATTTTCATCCACTTAGTCTTCAAATTCCAGTAACATTTTATTTTTTGTTGAAAGTGAAGGTATTAGAGGGAACGATTTTACTAATTTGGCTGCTAAACCTAAGAGGTAAGGTATAAATTTCGATAACCATACGGCGCGTACTAACAATTTCGGCTCAAGTTTTGATCACTATTAAAGGAGTTCTGCAAAGTAACGTGCCGAAAGTTCGCTATTAAAATTTAGTAATGTGTTCTTTGACCCCTTGGTGAGATGATAATTTTAATAAAGAAACTAGAGGGGTGCACTATTTCAACTCAAATTAAAGTTACTTTATTATTTTGAAGTACAGCACTTCACGAATGTATTTTTAAGACGTACATTTTATTAGTTATGATTAAAATTCACAAAAAGAAATTACAAAAGACTGGATAGACAGACAACTTTAAAATAATAAATATTTAAAATTGATGAAATTCTTTTCATTAAACTGTAAGAGCTACGGCAAAGTGCATTCACTCGTAAAACTCCTATAAGCAGTGCTTCAAATATCCGACATCAAACGAAGTTTCCATTGACGATCACGAAACTCCAGTCGCGACAGACCAGATGGCTTTACTCTCTTCGTTTTAAGCCCTTTCATCCCCACATAATTAGCACAGCGGACTCTATGTGATAAATAAATCTGCGCCAGCTACAATTGCCATTTGAATAGTACGAATAAATCTGTGTCATGGACTATGCATTCGTCGCCAAAACATGTATGTGTTGCTTTACGATTGATGTCCATTCAAAACTGTGTTCTAGCGCACCATTAAACAACGTCCACTATTACATGACACATTATTCTGCAAACAGTGGTATTCCAACCCCAAAAAAGTCGTTTCGAGTGTCGATACGAAACTGTACACCATTTACGAGGTTGATTGAAATTTCGCAATCAACAGGGGGAGTGGTATGATGAAATTATTCGTGTATATTTTTTGCCCTCAGCCGTTGAGGTTATTCTATTATAATGGGCCTTCGGAATAGAAAATTTACGGGGGATTTAAGATTCTAATCTCGGGCCACTCGGTTGTTCAAAGTGATTATTCCGTAGATAAGGCCCGGAGCGGAGTGGGTCGTCCCACGCGCCGTGCGATACATGTCCGCATGTATAATGCTGTTTTCCTATCTCCGGTTAGCTTGTTGTGCCCGGCTTTGTCTGGCTATATCACAATACATGTTTATGTAAATGCTCCATTTATACAATCATTTTAGTTCGATTTCCAATAACATCAATGCAGCAGTTGACGTAAAGTATAGTACTTTTTTTTGTTTAGACAGTGTTAATATAGTTTTTTTGATGATTTAATAAAGCTAGTAAATATATTTATATTACAAAGTTTTAGCCTATACTAGCTGTAACTCATAACTAATATGAGATTGAGGTCTTAGAAAAATATCAGTGCGCTTCATTATAAATAAGTGTATATTATGTTTGAAATAAGTTACGGGATTATTTTTTCTGGTCTAGAGAACCACAATTTTCTTTCAACACTGGATCAACACGTGAAATAAAATCGACCAATACAAACACTGGCAATAAATCTTACCAGCTAGTAAAACGTTCAACAAACAAATTCGAAAACAGATGGATAGTGAAACATTTGAATAGAGATGCGCTACAGGACCATATTTCCTTGAAGAACTTAAACGGGAATAATATTGTTATTCAATTTGAATTGCATGACGTCGGTTCGTAAGGAGTTGTTTTGTGTACACGTTTCTATAACGACCGCTTTCAGGGTTGCCTCTAGCTTATTTTAACTCCACTATTTTGCGATAACCGCGTTAGGAGACCTTTAAATAGTAAATTTAATTTAATCGAAACTAATATAATATATCTAATACCATAAACAAATTGTTGTAGTTAAGTGCTCATTGTTCTGGACTAGGAATTGAGTAAAATTATACAGTATCTATATTTTAGAGTTTCGAAACATGTAGAATTTTTTTTATAAAATACTTATTTGATGTACAAATCGCTGATTGGTCTTATAATTTAGACTAGATTATAGATAATAGTGTTAATTTATTTAAGTTGGAGTGCAGCTATACAAATTAATAAAAATAATATCTATATAAATTTAAATAAATGTATGCATATTAGTCCCCTATGCGCTCAGAAACCGTTAAACAATTGAAACCATTATGTGAAACTATAAAAGGGTGTTTTGAGGACACTCGGAAAGGTTTCTGGATTAATTTAAAATATAGAACAATCTCATATTACAAGACTTAAGGACTCGGCTGACAACCCTGAGAGCAACATGCTATGACTATGTCGAATAATAATATGAAAATGCGCTTCACCCTTTCAAACTGAAAACGAGTCACAAAAAGTTTATTTATCATCGTATTATTTCCAAAGGCAAAGTTCAGAAGTCAGACAGTGGAAGTTCGGAAGTGGGTTATATTGCTTAATAGGTCTTCTTGACACTTCATTGGTTAAAAGTTTTGGAAATCATTCTCAGTGAAAGGATTATGAACTCTAAACATTCTTCTGTTAGCCATAATTTTCTGCAATTTTATACCGTTAGTTATGTTTGATTTTATATATAGCTCAACGAATAATATCGTGTCCCTGTAATACTGGTATATTAAAAAGGACAACATGTAATTTTACTAATTGGAAATTAGGGCTCTACAAATAAATATATTTCTTAAAAATGTAACGTGACCTAATGAATACTGGAAAAGAAAAAGTAATATTCCACTTAAAATACCCTTTAATGATCTCGATGTATGCTTACATCATCAGATACAAGTTCCACACTGCTCGATGTAACTAAATATTTCACCGTGACATGAACTGTAATTTGTTTGTCCTGTATGAGATTCCTTTCATTACGCGTTCGTGCTCCATAAAATATGCATTCGAAACGAGAAAAATGTGTCGCAGTGTCGCGGGTATGATATCTGAATCAGATAGTCTTCATCGTGCCATATTTTGCACCATTATAAACCCTACAACTTTGGGACCAGAGGCGAAAATGGAAAGTTTTAGTGGTGGTGATACAACGTTTTTGTTTGCGATTGACGAAGAATCATAATCTCGGTATCCACTACGAGTTGTACACGTGTTCACTATTCACATTAGGTTTTGAATTAAGCAGAACACACACCTATACAAACTTTTTCGTGTTGATAAGTTACACTTTATTTGAAATTACAATTACACCTTGCGGTGTAAGAGTAACGCTCTGGAAAAAGAAGGCAGATGATTGTGTTGCTACGTTCCTCTAAAGTCAGCAGCTTTGAATTTATGGTTGTAGCAGCGCTGTCATACTGTTTGGCGTTTGTTTGATATCCTTCTGACAACCGCTGGCGACATAGCGTTTCGACGACGAGCACGCCGTGAGCCGGAACTAATGTAAAAGTCAATCAATATTGATAGAAGTCATTATGATACATTTCAAACACAAGAAAAACTAAATGGTGTATGCTTTTTTCTTCCTAAAGAATAATTAAAACAGCCTAATTGTATAGGTTTATTAATCAGTTTAGCTCTTATTAAATATAAGTAATTAACAAACAAAGTGGCTTTTCGGGATGAAGTAAGCACCATGACTAGCGGGATCGGCGGCCGGAACCAAAGTTGCGGCCATTTTACCGCCTCCTGTCAAACTGCTGCATGACGTCACGAGTATTACCAACAATCGGAAATATCGATTGTACTTCATGCCGTAGTACCTCTAAAGCGCCAAACATACACAGCCAAGAAATCGACGTAGAGATAAGGGAATACGCTTTCGTGGAGCGCTGTGCTTAAATGTCAAAATTAATGGAGGCTCTTCGTCTTGTCAGTCGTCAAACGAGATGTCAAATATTTCTTTTAGTGAATCTCGCTACTAGTGCTCCTAAAATTACTTGTAAAATAAAAAACCCAAATAGGTCGTGTAGGTATTATATCATTTAGTATGAGACAGCAGTTTTTTTTGCCATTTTAATTTTTTTTCGATTAAGCCTTGTTGAGGATTATCATCACTGCTGTCTGCCTTCGTTGTCAAGAACATTCCTCTTAGACCTCATATATCTCGCCTTGTTCCTACAACCTTAGTTATTTTTTATTATTTTGACGTAACTTCAATCTAAAAGTTGTCATTTATTTGCAAAAATGATATATATTATAATTTAGGTGATGCATGTTACTTGATGTCCGTTACGACAAGGCATGCGATTAGACTACTAAAGCATCTTACAACACAGTTGTAATAGATTTTTCAATGTTCACCTTTTATGAATTATTTTTTTTCAAGAGTTTACAACAGTTCCAATTTATGGAATTATTGAACAAACCAAAATCAATTACGAAGAGAAAACTTTACCTGCAGCTTTAACATTTGGATAATTATAGTTCAAGTTACCGGTATTTTTAGCACGTCAATTAGCTCTCTACACAAAGTTGGAATTACTTACAGACGGACAAACGACGCAGTAATTGTTCCAACTGGAAACTTGTGTTAATGACGCCAATTTCTACGGAACCCTGGGGCCTTAACGTGTACTCCATCGGAGTTATTGGGAATAATACATAGTAATGTCTATTCCTGGAGTTAAGAATTGGATCTATAACTTTCTAAAATCTGTTTTTGAAACCGTAGTGCTTTTTGACACTCCCATCTGAAATTCAGAACCTAAATACCTACATTGCCTTTTCCAAGGTAGAGTGATTTTACTACGGACTTAGTAAAATTACACTACCTTTCAGTATTGTAAGTCTATCCGGAATAAGGTCGTTAGAGCTCATCAGGCAGCTTTATGTTTCCTCTTTGGCTAAGAACAGCAGTTGCAGGTCGTGAGTGAAACGGACCTGCATCCCATTGCTGAGTCATGGATCCTTTTTCTCTTAACCCTTAAAGTCATTTTGTCTATTATACTATACACCCGACTTCAAAAAATTCTCACACATTTATAAAGTGTTTTTCAACTTGAATTTTATAACAGTTTGCGTTTTCGCACGTTCCTTTAACTGTCAAAATCAAAAAATGACAGTTGCCTTGAGTAATTTCAAACAGTCTGTCAAATAACTACAACATGGTGCGTCTGACAGTTTTTGCTAAGGTAAGTTTTAAACAATTTCAATTTTTTTAATACTAATCATGGATATCTGATAGTTAACATGTCTTGCCAAATGTGTATACAAAAGCTTTATTTTATAAATAATGGTCTTGGTACGATAATTCAAACATTCATTTTACTATTTATTTCGACGTATAGTATTCTATACAGTGCTACTTTAGCATGGATCAGCCATTGTTTTCGTATGTATAGAATAATATACATTGCTACTAAGTCACAACTAATAATCAAAACAAACTATTACTCATTTTTTTGAAAATGACAATATCTTTAAACAAATAGCCCATAGCCCCCAAGAAGCACTTTCGAATCGTCAAAAATCTTATTAATATGACTATCACAAAGAAAATAGTTTTAATTAACAACGTTAAGAGTTGTCAGAATTTGTCAGAATGTTAGAATTTACGATAGCTAACAATGCCATAATGTCTGTCTTACCACCGGTTCCAAAAGTGGAACTACCGAAAATATTCCGGCAACAAACTCGTGCAGACACCCTTTTCAATATTTGGTATTGTCATTTGTGATATCTAGACATAATAAAACCTTTTACTTTTATTTGCCTATTTATTTTGGGAGCTGGAGATTTATTTCCTATGTTGACAGCAATACTTAATACATATTTTTCCAGAGCGTGTTTTGTAGGTACCTTGAGTTACAAGCGCATAAGTTGTAAATTTGTAAATTTTATATTTGGTTGTATAATAAACTTGCTTTATTTTTACATCGCCAACTAATCCTATAGTTTAAAGTTTCCACAAATCCTTTTCATCCTGGTGTTGCCTGGAAGTTATCGCTGTCAGCGATAAGACTGCCTTTGTACGTTATTTAAACCAATTTTACTATATTTTGTACATGTGGTTGATGTACAGTCGACAGCACATCAAGCGTAACAGTTTGACCTTGAGACCGCCCTTTCTGCGTTTGTAATAAAGGCGACTTTTGTAATGCAACTTTTATGCTTGACGTGCTGTCGTATGTATATATAATAAAGATATAAATAATGAAATAACTATTTACCACCAGGTGGGTGCCATAATAATAGTCTCGTTTGTGCCTGTTGTTTAATAATTTAAAAAAGTCACAGGAAACAAAAATCCGCAATTTTGATAAAGTGGACGAGTTAAATATCATAGTTATTTCGATTTAATAAAAACGTTAAGGATTACTTCTATCTATAAATATTTGCTTTACTGATGTAATACTTTAGTTCAATGTCTGAAGCGTAAATTTTTTTTTCAAAACATCTGTCTATATGTATTTAGCTTATTAAGCATATTTGTGATCAACATTTAACAATTATGACTAAAAAACTTCGAAGAAGTCTTATTAATAATCTTGCTTCTTATTTCCCATCAACGACTTTCATTTTCATATCAAGCAAATCATTGATCAGATTCTCATTTGTATCATTTTGGCAGTTACCTTAATAACTTTTGCATCCGTAAACCAAAAAGTCATGTTTATAGTTCGCAAATGACCAGTTCCCCAGCATAGCACGAGCAAGCGTCCATCGGCTGCATTATTAATACTCTGTGCACGTGAATTATGCCTTGTTTATTTTCAATTACTGGACAGGACGGTCCGTCGTCCACGCTGACAGATTAGTGAATTATTACTATTATCGTCCGCTTGCATTCATTAAAAAATTCGAGTGTAAACTGCTGGTATTGTGACGGTAAAATGGTTTTAGTATTAAAATTGGCTAGTTTAATAGTAAGCAATTATCTTATTGACTTTTGGAATTGAAAATTAGGTCGCTTATTAGTGACAAGACCCCTCCAGTCTAGCAATATCTATTTAAAATAGCTTCTTTGGTGAAAGAAGGTGAAATCATTGCAGGTAACACATTCTACATGCAATGATTTCACCTTCTGTATGAAAGGATTTCACATTCTCTGTGAAATCATCTATTCGAAACATTCTATTGTTTCACTGAACAAAAGCAAAATGGTTTCTTAATATGTGTAAATAGTGTCAGTTCCAAATTTTGACAATTAATTATCTAGCTGTTTAATAACTAAGATAAGAAGATGCTTTTTTTCTAATCCAGTTTATAATTACATCCATTCTTATATTGTAAATGTTCTGTGTTCTAACCTCTGACCTGATTTAGATAAAATTCAGCATGGAGTTCACATTCTGAGAAAGGACATAAGCTATATTTTGGAGTGATACCCGACATCCACGTGTGTGTAGCCGCGAACGGCTTCCAGTCTTTGATAAAAAACCAAAAACCACTAAGTATTCACTCAAGGGATCTAAGCGTATAAATCTTTTCACCATCAAATTGATTCTAAAAATGGTTGCCAACTAACAACATCAAAAGATTCTGTGAACGCTGGTTGCTATATATAAATTCAAAACAGAATCTCTTGGGTGTTGTGTCTTAACCTACGGCTATGCATTATGTAGTGAGCAACTGCTGAATTAACATTTACCCATTCGAGCTCAATTATTGTGAGCATAATCGTAGCGAGTAGTCTCGTAAGTATACGCTTAAAGGCTGACACAGTGAGATTAGGATGGATGATTTTAAGTTCATCTACAATTTTAAAATTATGATCAATTTTTTGTTGTTAAATAATTTATTGCAATTCATCTACTTCAAAATTAATCACAAATTTATGTATGTACTCGCCAAAATATAATAAACTATATGTCCTTTATTCAGAATGCAATCCATCTTCATGTAAAAATTTAGTCTTTTAAACATCGAATAGTTATGCAAATAGTTGGGTATGCGTTATTGTTAGTATAATAATGTGTTTTTTATATTTGAAATGTGCAACACCTGTGTAATGTACCACATTTGAAACAAGTAAAGTATTCAGATTCAGGTTCCGATTCTAAAAATGTTGTATGTATTATAAATGTCTTACTTAAGTTCTAGAACTCAAATAGTTGACATCAATGGAACAAAATCTTCAGGGTCTTATGTCAAAATGGGAGTTCCACAGGGTTCAATTCTAGGGCATTTTTTATTTTTAATATACGTAAACGACTTGCCTTTCTTTGCTAAGGAATTTTGTGAGATTGTGTTGTTTGCAGATGATACTTCTTTAATTTTTAAATGTGATAGAAATAAAGTTAACTTTGACGACGTAAACAATGCGCTATCTCAAGTAATGAATTGGTTTACTGTGAACAATTTACAACTGAATGCAAAGAAAACTAAATGTATTAAATTTATTTTACCTAATGTTAGGGAAGTGGATACAAACATTAAATTAAATAATCAGTCGCTAAATTTAATTCAATCCACCACGTTTTTAGGCATTACAATCGATGCGAAACTCCAGTGGAACCCTCACATCACAACACTTTGTAGTAGACTTAGCTCCGCGGCTTATGCTATTAGAAAAATAAGGCAATATACTGATATTGCCACGGCGCGCTTGGTTTACTTTAGTTACTTCCATAGTATTATGTCGTATGGTATTCTTCTGTGGGGTAAAGCAGCAGACATTGAAACAGTATTTATCTTGCAAAAACGTGCAATTAGAGCAATCTACTGCCTTGCTGCTCGAACATCTCTTAGAGACTTATTTAAAGAAATAGATATACTAACAGTGGCTTCTCAATATATTTATGCTTGCATAATTTTTGTACGTCAAAATTTAAATTCCTACTTAAGACACAGCGATGTACATGCATTAAATACAAGAAATAAAAATAAGTTGATCTTACCGTCTCTAAGACTGCATAAAGTTTTTAATACTTTTATGGGTCAAAGCATACTTTACTATAACAAGATTCCTAATAACGTACTAGACTTGCCATTTGACAAATTTAAAATTCACATTAAGAAAATTCTAATGTCCAAAGGTTACTATACTATTAACGATTATATAAATGACAAAAATGCTTGGTTGTAACTTATAATGTCATATAGTTATTTTCACCAATAGCATTTCATTGATTTTGTGGTTGCTGGAAGATGTCATGCTCTCTATAAGTTTCTGCGGTGGTGGCGTCGTGTGCCGGGTCGCTCCGTTCAAATGGTCATCTCTAAGCTTCCTTGATTTTGTAATAATTTACCTACATATTCATCAATAGTATAATTTTTAAGGGATTTTTGAGGTATATGGCATTATAGGATATTATATATAAAACAATACAATTATTATTGTAATGACGTGCTCAGACAAGTGTTTAAAATTAATGAAAGATGTTTAGCTTTATTAGGTCTTTGTATATTAATTGTTGACCTTTGTGTATTGTAATACCTATATTGTGATAGTGCATCGTCGGACAGCCTTTAAATACAGTAAATATTCTTATCATTAGGTACTTATTGGTACTTTAATATACCTTTTTTATACTCTGTGCGACACTGCGCTGCTAAATACTATTACTGTGTAATTAAACATTGTAACTTAATGATTGAAAAGAGTGACTACACGAGTTTGTTGCCGGAATCTTCTCGGTAGTTCAACTTTTGGAACCGGTGTAAATTCAGACAGACTGACAGACAGACTGACTTACAGACGGACCGACAGACAGACCGATAGACAGACTGACATAACATTCTTAGCTTACGTAGATCCAGATAAGACAGAGAGACAAACATTATGAAATTGTTAGTTAGTTAATATTATTTTTATGTGATAGACTTAAGGGTTTTTTTGTTGACGATTCGAAAGTGCTTCTTGGGGGCCTAATTGAATAAAGATATTTTCATTTTCATTTTTCAGTTCACAAAATTGTGGCTTACAAGCATTTTGTATCACAATAATGTCAAATCTTACAATATAATAGTAAAAGTTTCTAAATAGGACTTGTTAATACATTTGTAAAGAACCCACTAATCAGATAAAACAGATATTATTTTGTTAAGGAAATAAGCCGGCTGACTAGCAAGTGATTAAATGATAATTTATATAAATAAAAATAATAATAATAGGTACTTAATAAATGTCTAAACCTTTTACAATTCAGGCGTGGTCTAACCATCTGAGATACCAAGGATGTGGGATAACAGGTACCTACTATAAATTAATATCATAACTGTTTTAAAATTTTAATCCAATTATAGTTTGATGATTTATATTTTTAAATGATTCGGTAATTAGGTATCAATCCAGACACAAACAAAAATTAACATTAAATCATTAAGTGACTTTTATACAACTAGAAAATAAACACGCTGATGGTCAACCTGATAGTAATTGGTTACCGTCCCCTAAAGACTCCTGCAATGACAAGAAAAAAATTACTTAGTTTTGCAGATGCGTTGTCATCATAAGGTGAAATGCCTTCAATGCCTAGTAATTACACTGACTACCTGAATTCATATGGTGCATAATTCATACTTTACAGAACTCCTCAAATGACTAACCATCAAGATTTTTTACTAGTTTCCCATTCTATACGACAGTGTGTCTCAGAGCGGACTTAACCGCTTCTGGGCTTAAAACGAAGTGGAACTCGTGCTTACAAATCAACGGGGTTATTATTATAATACACCTAGTATCTCATTACTGGTCGCCTTCTGAGGCTTAACATATTATTTATCGCGCCCCGAAACCAATAGTTGCATTTATAGGCTATTAAAAATAGAATCATTTATGATTATCTACTGATTTATCTGTATCGCGTAGGGTATCCTGATGCGCTTTATGAAATTCTTGAGATATTAATATTCCTTCAACTCTACCTCAGTCAAAGTTATTCTTATTTACCACTACTCCCAACAAAACAAAAATGGGCCAGTAATGTCATATGCACTGAGTTTATTAATTATTTTACTCAAATACTGCTTCTTGATCGCTGCTCTATGATATGAAAATAAAGCAACTTTTGCCATAGTAGAACTAGTTCTCGAATGGGTCAGTTGAAATTTTAAAATCTCTGGCTCTTCCATTCTTTCTCCTACACATTAAGCCGTTGGTCCCGTTTGAAACTGCACCGCAATCATCCATCCGAATTGCACCAGCGTAGTCCTAAAACTCGTCACGTGTCTAACCATGTAGGAAAGAGTGTCTTCAAATTCGGTGTTTAAATTATGAAATATTTATCAGACCTCGTTAAGATTTATTTTATGAGCCACTAAAGTTGTAGTACCTAAGCCTGGTTCTTTAGTTCATTGTGATGGCCAAATAGGCCAATAACATAAGCCATCATTACAGCTGCTGCTAACCTTACTCACATCAGGAATATTTTTCAGTATTCTTATTTAAATTGTTAGAAATTCACCAGACATTTTACCACTAATCAAATCATTTGCTTGCTTTCCACTCTCATTACTTAAAACTCCAGGATTAGATTAAGTATTACTTATGCTTTATTTTGAGTGCAAATAAAAGAAATATTTACGTAAATTATTCTGATTTAACAAGGCGCAGGATTAAGGCGTCTCCTCATAACACAGGATTACATGTAAGTACAACTGTCATAAAGACTGAAATTCACTATTATAATAAAAGTGAACTATAATCCGATCTGATTTATACCATTCCACATACAAAGACATAATAACAATTTATTGCAATCATTACAGGAATTACTTTGTTAAATCTACTCTATATTATAAATAACCCAATGTTAAATAATTCAATATCGAGAGAACAGTAATTCCAGGCATGATTTAGTGCCTTAAATAGACATTCATAAGACGCAAATATAAATTAAAATCAGTACCAATTAGAAATCTCCGAGGATTGAATATCCTCGGAGATTTACTTATTAAGAATTTTTGGTAAGCATGTATGTGTATGTATGTATCAACTATTTTTTTTTCACAATAGACAAATTTTATTTGTATTTCAAAGCCGACTCATTAACGAATCTTTATTATTTTAAAATCTCTAGTCAAGAACATTGTGAGCTTATTTCATTTCATATTAAATACACTTTACATCAAAATTACATCAGCTTGGGGAAAGAAAGCTGTTTAGGAAATATTGGAAAATAACTTGGGTAACTGTATTAATTTACTTTTTTCATAAATAAGCATTTTACAAATTGCCTTATATAATATTGAAGTTTCTAGCGAGGAAATAAAAATACTCCTTTAAAACATGCATTCACATTCAACTTGATACCAAACAGCGTCAGACACAAGATATCAGATCCAAGTAATGATATCATAAAACCTAGACAGCACTACTTAAATCGGTACACCAGTCCGATATCCCCTTTAGAATTTTACGCGACTTTAAAAATAGCCAATAAAAGCTATAAACTGGTCAAAATAGCAAGTGAAATTGCAGTAAAACAGCCGTTGCCCGGTAAATTGTCGGATCACGCGCCTCTCCTGGGGTAAATATACTTTTTCTGCAGGCCTGAGGCTAGAATTTACTGGCTTTGGTAATAAAGACATAGTACCGGTTGTGGAGAAGGCATATATGGGAGATACTATGGCCCCTAATACATGATACCGTAATCTTTATTTAGATCTCCGTAATGTGTTCTTGACTAGAGATTTTAAAATGTCATTGTATTTTCTATTATGGTCCAGATAGCCCTTATTGATTTCTATACGACATCCACTAACTTTGGCTGGTACCTAAGTAACATGATCATTTTTTCTAGAGTATCTAATGATTGCCTTATATTTAACTTTTATTGGTGAAAGTGTCTAAATACTGCTTTCACTTTCGATTCTGTGTATCACCTAAAAAGTAAATATTGTAAAGAGTTTATTTACATCAGTTGGGTTAGTTAAAGTAGAATTGATCGGTGGTTTAGGTTCACTCCAATTTGACTTGTCATCTTTACAAATGATCCAAGACCTTCATACATTAAAATTAGTACCTTATCCACCAACTTCGCACATCCCCGCCACCTCCAAAGCAGACAGTTTCCCCGTGAGAAATACACAACAGTAATGGCGGGCCGTGATTTCGGTATAGACCTCGGATAATTGCAAATTTAGTTCTAGACTGTATGCACTAAATAACACGTGCCCAACTAAAATTGGCTAAGCGCGTTTTTGCTTCCAACACTTTGGATACAAATTAGTTTATCAGTTGAATTTATTGTATTGAGTTTGAAGTTGGACCTACTGCGTGAAACACTTGACACTACTACTGAATAACGTAGGAAGTCCAAAAATGATGCTTTGTTTATTCGTCCTTATCGTCCTTTTTATAGTGTTCAAAATGTGAAAGTATTTTAATAAATCTAACGAACCCGATGTTGTTGTTGAATGGTGTAGGTACTAGGTACTTGTTAAGTTCTTCTTTCTAGCTTAAATCTATTGATACAGGTTTGTATCTGGTACAGACGAAAGTTGCTGAAATGAATAAAGGATATGAATATCTTACACCGATTATGCTTATGCTTTGATTCCCACATTATCCATTTCGAATACTAGAAGTGGGGAGAAATATATTGTTATACTCTTTTCAAAAGTGTGAAAGGTATAGCATCGGAGGTCTACCCTTTAATTGAATTAAATCTTTAAGATACGAAGTTTGGACCAACGAGGAATCCTAATCAAATACCAAAGTGAACAGCTGCGGTGTACCACAGGGAAGTATTCTGGGTTCCTTACTTTTCTTAATCTACATAAACGATTTTCCAGATATAACTGAGTACCCTTGTGTTTTATTTGCAGACGATATATCTGAAGCCGTTCCATGTGTAAATATTGATAACTACAGTATAGAAATAACTAAAACCGTACATTCTGTAGTAGTTGATTAAAACAAAATAATCTTTAAGTTAATACCAGTAAAACTAAGTATATTCAGTTAATAAACAAAAATGGCAATAAAAAAACGTTAACATTACAGACGATGGTCAACAGTTGGAATAGACTAATGAGGAAACTTTTCTTTGTATAAATTTAGGCGACAAATGTACGGAAAAACATGTAAACACTTTGTGTGATATAAGTAATTAATTCATTATGCATAAGCCATGGAAGCTTGGCAAAACCGCAAACAAAGAAACAGCTCTTCAAGCTTATTATGGGCATGTCAGTTCGATTTAGAGTGAAATTGTTTTGTGGGGAATCTTAAATCACACAAATAAAGCTTTTATTGCTTAAAAGTCGTGTATCCATGCGATATATGAATATATTTTGATAGTGGTTTTAGTAGTTTTCTAAATATATTTAGACAGCATTATATTAGTATAATTGTATGAAGGGATATATAATTAAATATATTTTAAATATTTAGTATTGTTAAGGTTAGAGATATTATTATTATTATTGTTATTTTGTAATAATAGGTTGTTAGGAATATATTTATAAATTATTTTACAATTGCGATTTAAGTTCCCTATAATGATGTCTTAAATGCACTTCGTGTTGCCTACATTTCTCCAGCATGTCTCACACATTTATGGGTTGGCTGGAAGAGATATCTTATAGAGATAAGTCCACCTCTGCTAACTGATGTTATGAATGATGTTTTTGTAATTTTTAAAGTGCAATAAAGAGTATTATTAAATGATGTTGATAGTTTGGTGTCATGTAGACCACTTTATTAGGATTAAAAACTCTCACAGACTCTTCTTCCTGTATTATTATGAGACCGATCGATAGGGTTCATCATAAGGAACAAATCTTTGATTATTTTGTTAGATAATGGTTCTTTCACCGGAAAATACAATTTTGCAAAGTCTTACTTCGTATATTTCTCAAACAATTTATGGGCCAGCAGAATCTTCAAGGGTATTGAATACTCACAAACAATGAAACAGTCAATTTTAATAATGTATCTGTACAGAGTGATTCGAAATGTCCTCAACTCCCTCGCGACACGGCGTCCAACGATTCAATTACAATGAACAAGAGACATAACAATTCCGTAATAGATATTCTATTGTATAGTCGTGCACACAAGCCTTTACAATTTATTCAACGTGAAAACGAGATGGTATTTCTTAGTTATGCTGCAGTTAATTAAATATAAGTATTTGTTGTTATAATTAAACTTTAAATTTCATAATTTGAAACTTCAGTCAGTGATATATAATAACTAATCACCATCATCACCAGCCTATGTCCCACTGCTAGGGACAGGCCTTCCTACGTGGGAAAACACATGAGGAGCTTGGGCCATAACAACGCTGGCCTAATGCAGGTTGATGGGTCAAAGCGGTTACAGTAACAACCGGGACCAACGGCTTAATGTGCCTTCCGAAGCACGGAGGAAGATTCTCGAGATAACAGTCTTTGATTGCCCTATGCTTTGTTTTTCGTATCGAAACCAGAGCGCTCAAACCAATACGCCACCGAGCTCCTTATTACCATAATTTTAATACGTATTTTATTTGTATGTTCAAGTTTGACATAATCTTAATAATCGTAAATACTATGGTTATATCTTATGACATGCTTGATTGGTGATGTATTAACCTTAACATGTTAACGCTTTCTACCTATCTGTAAGCTTTCAAGTACCTACTTTTTAAAGTATTTTGGAATCAGAAATTTGGATATTGATTCTTATTGATACGTACCTATCGAACACCGAGTACTTATGTTCATTTAATAGGGAAAATACACCTACAACCTTTTTTTTTATACTACTAGATGTCAAACAAGCTGACGGTCCACCTGATGGTAAGCGGTTACCGCCGCCTATAGACACCTGCAATAACAAGGGAATAATTACACTTGCTACCTTTCCCTTCGATCCGAAACACAGCGAACTGTTTCACGGCTGAAATAAGAAAGGCGGTGGTACCTACCCAGGCGACCCTACATATGGATCTATTATAAAGTAAAGGCGGTGGTACCTATCCAGACGACCCTACATACGGGCCTACCACCTAGTAAAACCTTCAATAAAGTAGGCATTATAAAACGCACAAAATCAAATATACATTTTATTCCTTTCTTGGATTACGTCACTTAACATATTAACGTTGAAATAATTCTCTTATTAAGCTTTGTTATCAGTTTCGTCGTCAACTATACAAGGACCACGTGACAAACAACACGTACTCATATTTAGTTGATGAACAGAAACCGCAGGACTGGGATCCGCACTTCGGATGATTCGATTCCCGGAAAACCGTATTAGTAAATTAAAACAATAGAATTCATAATCGCACTGATTTCATTATTAGGTAAAAAAAATATTAATTATTAGTAGCACATAGTAAATAGAATAATATCTTAACTTGAAAACAGCACATGAAAATTTTCTAGTTTAGATATTTTCAAACGTTTATAACAATGTTAAAATAAAATTATTATTATTTTTAGTAAATTTTTAAATAAGATATAAAGAAGTTTAAGACACTTGTTTCTTTCTATTGTCAGGAGTAATATAATATTGGTTATGAATTCTTGGAAAATAAAAAAGTAGCCTCAATATCTACTCTTTTTTTACTTTATTCAAATAGGAAAATTACGAATATCTTTAGTCTATCAAAAGCAAAAAATAATGAGTAAAAAAAAATTAAAATGTTATAAAATACCCCCCTACTTATTCTTATTTCTAACAGCAATTTAACACGTTAATTCAGCTGGTAGCTTATCATCAAATACACGTACAGTCAGCCTCAGAATTCCAGCAGTATCCATAAATCAAAGTGACGTGAGAACTTTTCAATTAATTCCCGCTTGCGGAGCGAGAAATATTTGCATCAGAATATGTAATCGCCACAACTCGCTATTGTTCGCCGTTCTTACATAAAAAGGGCCCAAGAGTGGCCGAGCCTATTGTGTGGGCCCATGTTTGTCTTATTCGTTTCGTGTGAATGTCCATATTTGATTTCGGCTCATTTCGGGGGTTTACACAACCAAGTTTGAGGTTGCTAGCCGAAGATTTCGCTCTAATTTCCCTATTGTTCGGGGAGTATTGTTCTGTTTGTGTTTGACCGGTGGCTTATATTTTCGGGTAGGTGGTTACAGGTTTTAATGCTTGCCGTAATTTGGGGGTTTTTATTATAAGGATGTGGGAATATGGGTGAATTTAGTAACTTAAGATGATAAGTTATTCAGTTTGATCTGTATTTCAAAATTAAGCTGTCCCAACAATAAAAAAATGTGTCAGGATTATGGGTGATGTCTCGTCAGCTCTCATCACCAACTTACTTGGAGGTTAAATATTGATGATGGAATGTGTTAGTAATTAGAAACCTAATGTCAGCTTTTTACTATCGCCCAAACTACTATTCGAACTAAGCGATGGGTCTAAAAAGAGACTTTCTAATTTATTTTCCCAAAATCATAATTGAAAAAAAAGAAACTTGTCGAATCGATAATTTTTTCCTTATTGAAGTCCGCAACCGTTGTATTTCCGGGAGGATGATGATAACTTCAGTTTAACGTTACTATACAGGGTGGCTAATCCAGTGACGTATTCATTTTTTTGATGCCTTATATCAAGAGGTATCCAAATCACCCATATTAGCGATAACAGTTCAGCGATTTTCAGTGGTTAAGGAGATGTGATTTTTTTTTCTAATTTTGACCTGACATCGGATCTTATTTTAATCTCTCCGTCTATCGAATATTTCTGAATATTTTTTGGATGATAATTAATTACTAAAGTGGACATATCACAAAAAAATAAATTAAAAAGCACCTCTACATGTTTTCTGCAAATCTACTTAAATACTTTTTGCTGCTTTAATCAGTCAAGGTTTTTGAAAATAGTATGATAAGATGGTTTCTTTCAAAATAACTGTAAGAGAAATAGGGCTCGTGTGCTGGTCCCAGTCCCACAAAAAAATTACTATTTCTCAAAGTCAAAGTTCTTTATTGCACTTTTCATGTTGTAATACCGATGCACTGTGGGACATCCATAGGTCATAAATCTTAAAAACCTGCTTTCTTGTTTTACATTTTATTCCTTGTCGTTACATTGGATAGTTGCGGTACCTTCTGAAACTATAAATAGGTCAGTAATTAGAGTGCGCCTTCATTATCTATTGTGCATTCAAAGAGAGCGCATCGCCAATCGTAAATACTGTTATCAGTGAGTCATTAAAAAGCGTGACGTCATTTGTTGTCATTGCGGGACCTGTGAGTGCTGTGTGAGTTTTTTTCTGAAATGGATATCCAAGAACAGGGTATGTAATAATTAATATTTTTATTTTAATTGTATCTTAGTATATATTTTCTTTAGTATGTCATTGCTACGAGGCGACTTTTCTTGGAGTATTATATTTTAATATTCAAAGTTTGAATAAACTTTTAAATATGTTCCCACTCGCTCCGACTATGGAGGTATATTGCACCATAATCTTTAGACTTTCTTATCTTAGGAAAATTAAAACTTGGCTGCCCTTATCTGCCCTTTTGGCGATGACAAGGGTGCTACGGTTGCCAGATTATCTCGTAGCATTTGCTACGAAATTAGTTTATTTAGTCTTAGTGCTTTGTGTAGGTTTTGTGACTGAATTTTAACCGTTTTTTTTTTGTTTTAGGTAATTTATATATATGCTCGTTTTCAAGAATGCATATTCTTGAAATATGGCTAACTGTCAATACCGATAATGACTCGGAAAAGTGTCGTCAAGTCCTACAAAGTTTGTTGACTACTCTGAACGATGCTGAGAACATTGATATTCATTATTTAGAGAAAATTGTTAATAATTTATGTAAAGCTATTGCTCGATTCTGGAAAAAATGTAATAGGGATAAAACCAAGCTTTTATATAAGAATTCCGATTGGTTTAATGTTATTGAAAAAATTCAACTTGTGAAAAATAATAAGCAATGTACTCCGTCTGAAACGTCGCCGTGTCATTCACGTGGTCGTCCTCGAAAACCTTTTACGCAATGTAGTAAAAGGACTAAACGTCGGAGAGTAGCTGATTTGTCAAAGTCTGATGATTCTACTGTGAGTGCATTGCTTGATGTTTCAGACTGTTCATTCGATTCGTGTATATCTAGAGTTAGCACTGATGATGTCTTGTCACTTGTGACTGATGCTCAGTTGACAAAACATCAGTATTTATTAATTAAAAACTTTGTTAATAGTAAGATTTCTCCTAATGTATTACCATGTTACCAACAAATTACTAAAGCGAAACAGAGATGTTACCCTTCTAATATAACTGTTTCCGAGTCTTCAGCTGAAGTTGAATTACAAAGTCTTTTTGATCACACAGCTTCTCGAATCCTTGAATCTCAAAAAGAGGTCTTAGATCAGATTCCTGATGATTGTTTGTCTAATATCTCTTTACTTGGGAAATGGGGATTCGATGGCAGCACTGGACATAGTGAATACAAAAAATTTTTTTCAGATTCAACTTTAGAAGATAGTAGTTTGTTTGTAACATCTTATGTACCCCTTCAAATTATTGTAAAATTAGCTGAAGATAATTGTAAAATTTTATGGAAAAATCCTCGACCCTCTTCCACTAGGTACTGCCGTCCTATTCGATTTCAATTTTTGAAAGAAAGCACAGCAGTGTCTTTGCAAGAGGAAGCTTATTTTAAGGATAAAATTGAAAGTTTGCAACCTACTTTTATTCAGATCGACAATCGTGAATTGGTCGTTTCTCATAAGTTGCAGCTTTCAATGGTAGATGGTAAAATTTGTAGTGCTTTAAGTGAAACATCTACAAGTAGATGTTATATATGTAATGCTACCCCTAAAGAGATGAATAAAATAGACGAATGTTTACAAAAACCTGTAATAGAGAGTAGATACCAATTTGGATTATCACCACTACATTCTTGGATACGTTTCTTCGAATATTTTATTCATCTTTCATATAGATTAGACATAAAAAAATGGCAAGTTAGGCTAGATAGTGATAAACAATTGTTATCAAATAAAAAACAATATGTACAGTCCCAGTTTAGGGAACGATTAGGTTTAATAGTTGACAAGCCGCGTAGTGGTGGAAGCGGGACGTCTAACGACGGAAACACGGCCAGGAAGTTTTTTTTGGAATCAGCTGTATCTGCTGAAATTACAGGTTTGAATAAGGATCTCATAGATCGTTGTTGTGTAATATTACAAACGTTATCTTCTGGACATAAAATTAATGAATGCAAGTTTAAAGACTATGCATTACAAACAGCATACAGCCTGGTCGAGGAATATCCGTGGTATAGTCTTCCTGCTTCTGTCCACAAGGTGCTCGTACATGGATCAGATATTATAAGTTATGCATTGTTATCTATAGGAGAACTTTCCGAAGAAGCTGCTGAAGCGACAAATAAGTATATCAAAATTTATAGACGAAGTCACACTCGAAAAATGTCACGTGAAGTTACCAATCAAGATTTAATACAACGACTATTATTACATTCAGATCCTTATATTACAAGTCTTCGGAAACTTCCCCCTAAAAAGAAAAATACTCTGTCACAAAGTGTAATAGAATTGTTACATGTTTAATATTGTTAGAATAAGAATAATTTATTTGTATTTTGTTAGTTGTTTTGTTTTTTTTGTATTTAATTAATTTTAATTTATTTATTTCTATTATTTTATTATAATTAAATAATGTTATCAATGTTTTGACTCTTATTTTATTTAAAATATATGTTTTACATTCCAATTTTTAAGTGTTTGTTCATGATAAATTTAGGTAAAAGTATGTTATTGTTTATATTTGTTTTTTACTGAAGTAAACGTTTTTTATTCCGTAAATACATGTACTTCTTTCATTTTAATGTTCCTAAAACACTTTTACAACTATAAGTCACTAAAATAATACAATGTATTGATAGTAACAGGACTTTAACTATTTATGACCGCCCTTGTATGGAGCGTGTCCCTCCGTGCGATGTTGTGACAAAATCAGAAACAAACATGAAACTCTGCAAGGGCACAACGACTATAAAAATTAGTACCTTTTATCAAATAATAATCATACACTCACACCTATTATCTAGCCCAAAGTAATCATCATTAAGAGCTTGTGTTATGGATACTAGTTAACGGATAAATATTGGCAATAATATGTATATAAATATTAGAAATATACTAATTAAACATATAAACATCCATGACTCGTAAACAAATACTCATCATACAAATATTTGCTCCTACCGGGATTCGAACCCGGGACCTCTTGATCGAGTAGCCTGCATAGCGAGGGGTACAGACCGCTCGACCAGCCGGCCGTCATGCTGCAAATGCTTCTTTCTTAATATTAATAGTTTAACACTGAATTATTTTTATTTTTTTAAATCTTTCGGTTTAATTAAAAATTAAAGTTATTTTAAAATAGATATATAAATATATTAAAATAATTCTTTATACATAATACAAGTTGAGTGCAGTGCTCCTTTCTTTGTATTAGTGGAGACCTTTTATTAGCTCTCTGTTTTTATAAACGTTATCCTACTATGTATTTTAAGCTGTTGGTCTTCCAATAAGATAAATAAATAAATAAAGAGGTGGATACGACATATGGAAGCCACCGAAGACAACCACGCAAGTTCCTAACAAAATTTACTGGTTAATTTCCAGAATTGATTGACAAAAAAATTAAAACCGACTCCAAAAAATTGAAAAGGATAAAATAATTTTATTTAAGTAGGTTCTCAGCCCCTAGAAACATATTTTTTGGAGTCAGTGCTTCATTATCTAATGTTTCTGGAAACTACTTAGCACCAACTCCAAAAAATATGTTTCTAGGGGATGGGTACCTACTTAAATTTAATTATTTTATCCTTTTCAGTTTTTTGGAGTCGGTTTAAATTTTTGTTTAATTTTTTTTTACAATTTTCAGTGATAACTTTTAAAGGTCAAAGCTACCGTGACCGTCAGCTTATATTGTTTTCTACTATCGTATCATTTAACTTAAAATTCAGAGGAAAGCAAAAATCCGCAATTTCGCATACGTAGAGGACTTACTCATTCCAGTTAGATATTTTGATTTAAAAACCAAACTACCCAAAGGATTTCCAAAAAAATTTTATGGGACCAAATGGGAACTATCCGCATCGAATAAAAAGAGAATCATCAATATCGGTTCACCCAGTCGAAAGTTTTTTTTGTTATAATGCGAAATTGATTTGTTTGTGTCTTTGGTGTCTACTATGAGCCTGCTAGATTCTAGATAATATGTAAATAATGAGTATAATTAAAACTTTACAGACAAACTTATTACAAGTTTATACAATGATAAGACGGCAACGTCTTTAGCCATTGAAGTGAAAATAAACTTCCCAAATGGAAGCAGTTAGCACCAAAATTTTCTTTCGACCAACCGTTACTACTAACAAGAGCACACGAACGGTGGCCCAAGCGCTTAATATCTCGAATTCCTCGCGATCACATCCAATATACCTTGGCCTCTGAACCCTCCATGCATTCTTCCTAAATCACCCAATTCACACACAACGAGGGGGGTTAGGGAGACCAATTAAAACTAGTGGTGTTATACAGGGGGTCCTAGTTACGAGCGACGATAAACTTTGCGTCTCGTGAAGAGTGAGAGCATTTAAATTGTCGACGCTCGACGCTGCTAACCGTACGTTCTTCTTATGGTTAGTACCGTCAGAAAAAACGCTCACAGTACGCGCGATAAGTGTTTATTATTTCGTTGCAGTTACGCTAAATATAAAAACCTCTCAGGCTTGCGTCCGTTTTAAACTTTTACTAAAAATTTTATAAAACAAAAACGTACTTTTACCAACATAAGTACCATCTTCAGTTCATTCACGTGCTTTAATATTTAATTTGTAGTGGGTTTTAAGTTGAACGTACCTCCATGAATTCAAGTGAGCAACGTAGAAATAAACAAAATAACTGTTTGTTTCTGATATCGATGTAGTAGTAGCAGAACAGATCTTAAAAATTAATGGGCCTAACATCTTCCACTTTAGTTACTGGTTTTGCTTGCTTGACACGGACACAGAAGATTAAATAATCTATTGTTTTTCATTATGCAATATCTATTACAAAAGACTTATGCCTGTTTTCACTAACCATACCCTAAGGTTAGGTGATTCTTATCGACTTTTGTCTCTTTCTATCTCATTTAGATAGACAGGGATAAAAATTGCTATGAGACTAAGCAAATGTTAGTAAAAACGGACATTAGTAGCATAAAATTTTAAAGATCATGCATTTGACGTTCTCTTTCTCAAACTGTTCCTTGGAAGGCACGTGTAAAAAATACCTCATATTACCATCAATGAAAATTAGTGGTCTGAATGGCGTCAGTAAATGTAACCCTGATATTAAATTAATCTTAACGCCGAATACCGTAAATTATCAAAAAACCATTTGTAAATTGATTTACGTTTAGTTTTCTGCCATCGGTACCCACTAAACAAGTATTTTAATCAACAAAATAAATGTAGCAATTAAATAAGTGATAAAGGTGCACTATACCCATCATACGTTACATCGCAAGTGGTAGGTGACTCCCAGGTTAGGGGTGCCCCCTTACCCCTTCATTTGGGTACCTACCCTGGGTGGGACAAAATTAAACATTTTGGGACTCTAACGGGTTACGTGCGCGATGTTCTTAACGCCCGTGTGTGCTGTATAAAGTTTGTCTGGATGTGTCGTTAAAGGTAATAAGCGTCAAGTACGCTTAGCTTGAACAAGTTCTTGTAGTGGGTACCTACTAAGTTGTGGTTAGTTTATTGTTTCAAGTTGGTAGTTTCGGTTTTGCCTTCAGAAATATTTGCAGAGACCTTTAGGAATTTATGTATCTTTTTATTTTGCTGCTTATTATTTGATCGCCATTTTTAAAATATATACCTTTACTTTTGTTATTTTTGTACTCTTTACCAACAGAAAGTTATATTTCATTTATTGAAAAGGAAAAATATGTTTCTTTTACTTTTGGGTCTAGTTGTCAATTTTTATTTACTTTCCTTTTGCTTAATTTGTTAGATTCCAGATTCCTCACACAATATTTTTGGTTAACTATCTTATATGCTTTTAATTTCAGGAAAATATCGTTACTTTCTTTTTATTTCTATAAAAATTACTTAAAATAAACTTACATACTAGAGTGTAGCCCAAAAACAAGGTGTAACATTCTAAAGTATAAGATCCTCTTGTATTTCTCCCACTTAAGAAGGGTCTTGCCCTACATTGGGACGTATACAGGGTGGTCGGTCATGATGTTGATGTTAAACTTGTAAGAAATACAAATAAAGAACGAAAAGGAAGAACAAATTGTATGCTCCAGGCGGGAATCGAACCCGCGTCTCCTGGGGTCCGGCCAGACGCGACAACCGCTACGCCACCAGAGCACTAGGAGTAACCTACCGATTTCTACTTTTTAATGTTTTTTTATCTCATCACTCCATTGTTTGATGAGATAAACGTTGTTATATCCGAAATAATACTTTTACAAGTATTTGTATTTCTTACAATAAAGTAGACGTTATAAATGCACAAAATCAAACAATCAAACCTTTCATTTAGATGTTCAACTTACTAAATTTAAACTTTAGTTGAAAGCTCTGAGAGCAACGAGCACTAATTTAGTGAGTGCCCATAACTACTTTGTTAGTGTTGTGTTTTCGTTGATTTAGTGCTTTTTATGTGCTAAAGTAGTCCTTCAAGTTTTCCCTTATATTGACCACTAACTTAACCTGTCTAGCCACACATTTTTTTAACGGGGGAGATCTTGTCTTGACCTTCATCTCACCTGTTGGTAAGTAATGATGAGGCCAAAGATAAAAACGAGCTACACCCTTATTTCTTAACCACAGAGGAATTATTTTACCTCCAATTGCCGGTACACAACAATGCAGTTAACCTTGTTGCTATGGCAGCAGACTTAGGTAACCTGGTGGTAGGTAGTCAGGCAGACTTTAAAAAAGAGTACAACCAACAACAAGCCGGGCCTCTAGATCTGACGTCTAAGCTACTAGATCCCAGAGGCGTTAAACATTTCAGAAACAATGGATTTTTAATTGTCATATGCACTTAGGAGTCTTACGCGGCTTAAGGAACCTATCAGGCAAACTGTGTGCTTTTTTCATCATTTTGATACCACATTTTTTTAACATTTTAGTTATTCAGAACCGTCCGTTACTGTCATATCTAGAACTACTTTACATCACCAAAAAATAATGTGTATGCTATATTTGCATGTTCATTCTGCTCGAGCGATGTTATTAGAAATTCAGATTTTAGAGTGTAGGTAGATATGTAGCGCTTAGTTTTTATGGCCGTTCGTAACCATCTAAGGTAGGGTTATGAAGGCATTGTATGGTAACTTAATTAAACATTACACTTTTGGTATATTACTGTACGAGGCAGTTGTACTAGCGCTCTGATTAGCGTTGCTTGTTTTATTCGACTGTGTTTAGTTAAACCAACATTGTGAGGCTGTTACTCTAGTAATATTCTATGGTTATTTCAGTACAAGATTTAGAGGTGTGCTTTTTGCCAACGTGATTAGTGGTTACAATCAGTTATCATCAATCATACGAACTTAATTTCGAATGATTATTTTTTTTTTAGATTCCTCTTTACATTCTTCCAAATAACAATCTTCTTCGCCCTAAATATTAATGATTCTATTAAGAAAAGAAACGAGCGTAGCTATATCAATACGTTATATTAGTTTTGTCTCAATGACTTGAGTGACTCAAATCTAACCAAAATGAACACCTTTCCGGCCGAAATTATTAATCATACATGATTTCATTCTATATTTTGATTCCTTAACTTAAAGCCATACTAATTCTGTAAATTGCTATCACAATAAAACATGAAACGCATCTATCAAAGTTGTCGAAGAAGCATTAAAAGTAAAACTAACAGTGAAGTGTAAGGACATTGGCGTTAGGGTAATTGTTTCAATTCCGTGTAACACGGAAACTAGTTGCGTTTAATTAGTTTCATTACGAGCCTCGGCCCATCCAATGTCAGGGGCGCAAAATTAGAGAGCCCCAATCCTGACCCTATCTGTCCACAAGACCGGACAAAGCCGACTTTAGCCGTTACAAAACTACCAAATTTAGAAGGACACACATCCCTATCTCTCCCGTCCACCGAGCGACCAACTTTACCTATCCGCTTAAGCCCGGGTCCTTCCCAATTTTCTGCTCGAATGCATTTTGAATTTATAACTAGCAAATTGTAAGGTTCAATTTGTATGTTGAATATCTTAGGATTAATTGGTCAGTGACCGTAACGATTCGGCTAACGATGTATTAAAGTGTTTGATGGTTGATATTGTATTATTGGACCCTTTCACAAAATTCAGTCGATAGGTTCACTGCTCGTGAACAGATCATCGATTACATTAGTTATGGAATTCATTGTAGAGTAGGTACCAATATTTAGAAATATATCTAAGTTGAAAAAAAAAATACCTGACCACTGAGCTACAGTGGACTTGGGACTTGGAATATTTGCTAAAATAAAAATGAAACTAGGAATATTCACCCTTTATAAAGTGAAAACATTAGACAGAGATGAATTTGCTAGATTTAATTAACAAGAAATCCCTGTCTTCCGAAAATTTTGTTTAATAAAATGGCCTTCCATTTTAACTAAATTATGCTCTAATTTGTTTTCGATAAGAAATCATGTTCTTGAATATAATTTAGAACATAGTAAAATTAATTTAAAAAAACCAAAATAAAACTTTGCATTTGCATTGTTTCTTTCATACGATTTTTATATTCTTTCAAACAATTTTAAAAGATTGTAAATGACACTGGGCCTAATTCTGGAAACACACTTTAATTCTAAATTTAAGTACAGTATATCTCTTTCTCGCAATAAGTAATAGGAAAAGGACAGCAAGAATCTGTTTAGAGCTGTCACTTAAATTTAGATAGATTTCGAACAAACCATAGACAATTTTAGACGGCATGTACGGAGGTGCCTCCTAAACACTGCATTTTAGCACGTTCAATAAGGTCGAAAATTGAACGCACCTTTCTAAATGTCAATTTATATGACAGCCATCCTTTTCTTTTTCATTTTGAAGGAAAGAAATAGACTGAACTTAAATTTAAACTTAGCATGTGTTTGCCAGAATTAAATGACACTGTATCTCATAAAATTCTTTAAATATTACACTTTAAATAACACGTTCAAAGTCCATAATTGAATCACCAACAACCCTGTGTCAATCTAATCTGTTTAAACAATACTGATCCTGTCAGTGCACATAATGATGCCCTGCCAACAGTGGCACAAAAAACAAACATCTTAAAAGGGCCAATGAAAAAGAAGTCAGCTTATTAAAACAAACCGTCACCCGTCACTCTTTCAAACTCTTTAAATGGCTATCTCGGTTTACAGCGCAAAAAACTAATCCCCATAGCAAAACATGGACAGGAAAAAACTCTTACCCTTGGAGATAAGAAAAAACATTATCTGGAAGATGTTCGGTGAAACTTTTGTATAACTGGATGCGTCGCATTAAATAAATAAAATTCTATGACGCAGAAGGTCTTCTAGCCACATTGACTTCTTACATTAGCCCAAATCCTCCCCGTATTTATTGGCACAACACGATTGTTTTATTTTGATTATATTTATTGCTTATATTACTTCTTTATTCAGATGAACTTTGCAATGGTTTTAGATCTTAACAGTTTTCATGTGGAAATGTCATTTTCAGTTGAATTTATCAATAACCAGCCCTATTTAATTGTCTGGAGAAAGAAACTTACATTTTCTTTCGACAAGAATAGTGTCCCTTCTGTAACTATTTATTTCTCACTATCTTCTCAGAGGATTACGTTAGAGAGACTTTTTCTTTAGGAAATTAGAAAATTTATGGCCCAAGGATTCCGTGGATGTAACGTTTAGATTTTGAGATATTTCGAAAAGTATATACTTAGTATTTTTTTCGTAAATAAATCGACTTCTTATTTTGTGGTTAGCGTAATAGACAGAACGGGCTATATGTGTATGCTTTGCACAATTAAACATCAATTATTCCGCCACTAAAACACGGAATTTCTGATATTTGTCATCAAAATTATATCTTACTACGTGATAAGCCTATATGTAAGGTCGTCTGGGTAGGTACCACCGCCTTTGCTATTTCGATCGTAAAATGGTTTGCTGTGTTTCGGATTGAAGGAAAAGGTTAATTACTGGGCATCAAGGGCATTTCATCATAGTCAAGCATCTGCAATACCAAATGATTTTTACCTTGTACTTGGTACATACTACCGGTGGGCCGTCAGTTTGTTTGTCATCTAGCTGTCTAAAAAAAAAGTGTAGCCTATTTTTGAGTTTACCTTAATAATTTTATATAATACTGTAAGTTTTTATAATCTAAACTAAAAAAAATCTTCAAGATTCAAATTCTTCACCAGTATGCCTCACCATTCTCCAAGATTAAAATGAACAGATAATCTTCTGCGTAAGCTCAATCCGTCCTCAACCTCATTTCGCCTATTTCATTAGACTGCCAAAGCAAACATCAAATTCAATTTTCTTTAGTTTTATTTTTACATTCTAATAAATGTTACAAACTGTATAGGCTTACTTTTTTCTAAATATCTTAAACAACAATGTCTGACTTAACCGAAATTAAGGTATTTGTAAAAATTCGTAGAAAACTATTCCACAATTTTCAATATCTATATTTTTTGATTAGCCTGACAACCAGTCATTACCATTTCTTACAATAGAATATAATTTCATGGAAAAAATGTTTCAAACTTGCTTTGGTTAGCAAAATAACGGTCCACCGAATTCATATTTTAATTACTAGATATTATTTTATCGATGAAACTTTTTATTGGAATATAAGTAGTAAATATTAACTGGTTGGTAGGTACACATTTTAATCCTTCAAGCAGCGCTAACCCCTCGGAGGCCTATTAGAATTGAAAAATAATAATACACATATGCTCACATTTATTATCTTGCTCAATGTAAGCATTATTAAGAGCTTCTGTTATGGATACTAGATAACAGACAAATATTGATAATAATGTCTACATGAATATTAGAAATATACTAAATAAACATATAAACATCCATGACTAAATCAATTGTGTCTAGAACATTAGATACTAGATAACAGACAAATATTGATAATAATGTCTACATGAATATTAGAAATATACTAAATAAACATATAAACATCCATGACTAAATCAATTGTGTCTAGAACATGAAAGGTGGTGGGTTCGCATCCCTCCCCATCACATTTTTTTCTAGTTATTCTTTTAAATATTTTATAAATTTATATAATTAAAAATGAATCGCTTCTTTATTTGTTGTGTTTGTTATTGTCAGAACAAGGTTTATATGTAAGTATACTACAAAGAAAAATTGTGTGTGTTAAAGTGAGTGAGAGATATTTTGACAAATAAAAAGTGTCTCATATTTTTTAATAGATACACCACCCGTGCGAAGCCGGGGCGTGCGAACAAGTAATAAATAAATGTAAAAAGAGTTTATTTAGTAGCGCTTCTTCAAAAACAACAGAAAGGACGTTATAACCTGCCCTTTATAAAATATTCATTTAAATTTCAACACAAGAACAGACAATTTGCATGAAGAACACATGTAAACATTTAACTAGCGTAAGACAATAAGGGCTTTGTTTACAAAGCAATAAGGTTCAAAAGAGATTATTTACAATGTTCTCTATAGAAAATTTACTACGATTAAAAGGCGGAAAGTGACCTCTTCTAATCCAAAAGGGTTGAAATGCAATAAACTGCCGTCTATTGCGAGGGTCCGTCTGTCTGTCTCTAAATTTTTAGCACCGAAGTTTTGTAGTCTGACTGAAGGCGTCGGCCAATTGTTTGTTTTGATCGTAATCTTTGAGAAGTGTTGAATTAATTTACACTGAGCTCCCAAAGGCACAATGTAAGGGGAAGAGAATAAAGATATCCGAGACTTTTATTTTATGGATAAAACTATCAGCTAGGAGTTAAGCCTTTTTGGACTGAGATACATAATCTAAAATCAGAATGTTTAGTAGGTAGTTTCTCTACTTATACACCGTGTATTTTTATTTGTGTTAAGGGGTGTTGAGGGTGGAAAAATTTTGACATCCGCGGATGATACTCCAATTATAAGCATATAAATTGTCACCAATGTGTGCCTTTCTATTGGCCAGTTAGCAAACGAGGATAGCAACTTGCGGACACGCGTGAGCCATGTCCACTCTGGCCCCGCCCACTTTTTTACATGTTTTTACTTGTTGCAGATAACGTAATGTTAACGTAACGTACTTGTTGCTTGATACGTAAATGCTTCGCATCAATTGATGTGGATGCGAATCCAACTTCTTCAGATAATCAAAGTGAACTACTTTCAGAGAGCAACTCACAATACGCGAAAAATTATCAGCTGATTCATACATTTCGTGCGGGTAGGTATTGAGAAGCTCATTGACGAAGTGGTTTGAGCGCTCTAGTTTTGATTACGAAAACAATGCAGCTTTAGCAGTGGTCGATTCCGTGATGGGTCAATCTTTATAATCACGGGCTCCTCCGTGCTTTGGAAGGCACGTTAAGCCGTTGCTCCTGGTTGTTACTGCAGCCGCTTCAACTAAACCGCATTGGGTCCGCGTGGTGGTGTAATGGCACAAGCTCCTAATATGTTTCCCTCATGTAGGAAGGCCTATGCCCAGCAGTGGGGCGTATGGTGGTGGTACGCTGGTGATAAGTTGATAAGGCTTTATGAACTGTTGAATGAAACGGCTGTTTATTTTTTCAGAGTTGGTCCCATAATGAAAGTTTTTCAGTTTGATGGTGTGAGTACCATAACTCAGCTATAAGAACCATAAAAATAGAGGGTGTAGGTATAAGTTTTTTGCTAAAACCTCCCTTGAATTCAAGTCGTAAAACTTAAAGTCGAAGTACTGTCTGTCACATGTGTTCAGAAAGACCACCCGCGTGCAGACAAAAAGTATTTTTTTCCAAGAGATTTTTTCCACTAATTTCTTCTTACACGTGTTTGCAGATAAGGAGGTCGCCTTTACAGGATACGATACGATTTCGAAATTTCGAACTATTTAATTGATCGTATTCGAAACAGAAAAAGAAGCTCAATCTAACGTCAAAATAAATAGGTAAGTATCTATAGGTCTCCTTAAATAATAATATAATAATTGCGCTTCAAACGTAATTTCTGCTGCTGAGTTTTTATGAGGTCGCGGTTCGATATCCCAATACCTTTATTTTTTTGTCATATTATGGTACAGACAATCGCATATGAAGTGTAACAGTTGCACTCCGAAAGCCGCCTCTATTACGAATGGAATAAGGGCGATCTCAAGGTAAAATTATTACGCTTGATGTGTTGTCGGCTGTACATAAGAATTTAATTTAGTTTTGTGTCAATATAAGATATTATCTGCCTCTTAAACTAAATTGACAAGAAATTGAAACTCCTATGTAAGTGAAAAGGAACTGTTAGAAATATTCTTTTCTAGTCGATTTAGTTTAAGTCTACTTAATTAGAACCATTGCATTTGAAATAAATCGAAAAAGAATTTACCCACTAAAATTCCTGTCTCGTCATATGGAATAAAGTATTATTTATTACTGTTACTAGATCAAAATATTTTCGAAACTACTAAATTTCTATAAAACTAACAATGAAGTCCCTTGCCAAAACATTATTACCCCTGTAGATTTAATTCCTATTCCATTCCCATAGAGTCGCAAATTGTAAAGAAGCTTCTATTAGACAGGATCGAGTTTTAAGTAGTACTGATTTATGGCTCCAAGTTGCCGTGTGTCGTGAGACAAGTGGATTCTTCTGGTGCTGTACGTGACATCTGAATGTGGTCTCTGATACTCTTTGACTAGCTCGAGTGCTTGAATTACTGCGTTGGCGATTTTTTGTCACTGTTTTTTAAGACTTATTTTGCTGATTTTCTTTTAGTATGCTAATAAGCAAAGATTTAGGCGCGATTCCACCTGCTGTTGAGTTAATGATAATAATAACAATAAAGATGATTTATTCTTAATAAAAGTATAAATTATAAGAAAACTAGAAGAAATTGAAAACAATAAAAAATGAAGTATAAAGGTCAACTGGTGAAGTGGTACTTTTAGTGAAGACGGGCGCTTGAAATATATTATTGAGACAACTTGTTATATAGCAGACCATAGGACCCCCTATTCGCTTACTGAAATGACAAGTGATGATGGATAAAATCTTCAGTGATTTTACGTGCTACATTGATGTTAAACAATGAAACGTTTAGTTTCATTGAAGCGCGAAACAGCAATATATAACCTACCAATCATCTCTTTATTTTAATTGTATAATATTGTACACCCGACAATGGCAATCTGATGACACTCATCATTATTTTGTAACATCTATTGTAAGCAGAATGATAATAAATTGTATCTTATCTTATAGTATCTTATCTGCACTTCCTTATTAGAAGCATACCTGAGAAAAAATACTGAGTATATTCTTGTGAACGTTTCTTACAACCTTCCCATCTTTTTGTTCACACATTATGTCTAAAGCCATGAAAATGTCGCTTTTAAGTACCTTCTGTATAATTTTATTATCTAAACTATAAGATAAGCGTGACCTTCGGAGGCCACGCTCGTAGCCAGAGGAAATGCTCAATGACCATCTATTCATTCAGACTATTACGCAATTCTTTGATTGTTGTAGATGGAACAGACCTACTTTGCTATTGATAAGTTTTAATTCGATAATGCAACGTGTCTAGTAGAAATAAATGTCAGGTAAATTAGTGTATTGTTTTTGGTCTTAGGAGTAAGTACTTTCGTTGTAGTGTGTTTTGCAGTGAGTGAGGTTAAAAGTTCTCTGAGGAATCACTGCTGCTTTGCAATGGATAAAATTTTGACAGCTCACTGGGCCTAATTCTGGGAACACACTTTAATTCTAAAAAGTACAGTATATCTCTTTCTCGCAATAAGAAATAAGAAAAAGATAGCAAGAATCTGTTTAGAGCTGTCACTTAAATTTAGATAGATTTCAAAGAAACCATAGACAATTTTAGACGGCATGTACGGAGGTGCCTCCTAAACACTGCATTTTATCACGTTCAATAATGTCGAAAATTGAACGCACGTTTCTAAATGTTACATTATATGACAGCCATCCTTTTCGAATTCCTTTTGATAGAAAGAAATGCACTGAACTTAAACTTAGCATGTGTTCACCAGAATTAGGGCCACTGTCGGAGAAACTCCTCAGGTTAAATAAAATTTAATGAGTTGTTTTACATTCTTATTAAAGATAGCTGGGCCACATTTTTTTATATCGATCTATGCACATAATATTGAATATCCAACATCATAATCGGCAAATTATTTTTTTGAGGAAAAAAATATTTTTTTCTTTTAGCCGTGAAACAGTTTGCTGTGTTTAGGATTGAAGGGAAAGGTAGCCAGTGTAATTACTGGGCATGGACGGCATTACACCTTAGGCCTCAGGATGACAATGCACCTGCAACATCAAGTGATTTTTCCTTGTTATTGCAGGTGTCTATAGCCGGCGGTAACCTATTGCCATCAGGTGGGCCGTCATATTGTTTGAAACTGTTATTTATTAATAATTTTTCTTTTTTCCGGATTAAAAAAGTACCTAGTATTTTAGTACAGACGTCAAGTGTAACAGATGCACTACGAAAGCCGCCTCTGTTACAAACGTAATAAGGTTGGTCTGAGACCGACCTTATTAAAATACAATAATTTGTTTGTCCATACATTTGTTAGTAAAATTCGATACTTACAGACTATGCTAGTAAGTTTAACGATATTAATGTCATTATTTATCTTGCCGCGTGTAGTACGTATTTCTATCCCTGTCTGATTAAGTATGTTTGTCGCATTATTCTGTCCAATCAAACTTGCTAGCATTACCATTGATAAATAGCATTCAAAATTCACGTAATTATATTTTAATAACAGTTAACAAATGGATGTTGGTAAAACACCAATATCGCCAAATACATACATAGCGTCTAGGGTTAAATCTCTTTCAATCAATTCTCCAATAGAGTTACTCGATTCTCCGCTACCTATGTACACTTAGAATTTTTCTAAGATAGGATTCTTAAGTAAGTACGAATATTCTATGTTTATTTGACAAAAATTTTACGCCCTCTTCCATTTATTCTATTTTTAATAACAGCTAAAGAATGGATGATAATAAACAGACTAATCTTTTGTAGGATCATCTAGATATCGCCTCATACATACGTCCAGTGATAAATCTCCTTCGTCCAATTCTCCAAGTGGGTCAACCGATTGTCCTCTACCTATTTACTCTTCTAGTTTTTCCTGTTTCAATTTTCTTTTGTGTCCATTGTATTAAGTTGTTTTGTTATATCTGATTTTACGAACTATTGCCATGTTTATTCTCGTTCTTTTCTGATTTATGAGTTGCGTTATGACGTTCTAAGATTGCTTCGTTACTTGTGATTTTCTGTTATTATTTTCCTTTTATGAGACTACATACAGTTGTCGTAAGTTCAAGATTAAATATCAAAGAACAGCGAACGTCATAAATAAATTTATTTTTATCGCTACGTCCGTAGAAATCTTTGCTTATAAAAAAATTAAAACCGACTTCAAAAAACTGAAATGGATAAAATAATTAAATTTAAGTAGGTTCTCATCCCCTGGCAACATATTTTTGGAGTCGGTGCTTCACTTTCTATTGTTTTTGGAAACCACTTAGCACCAACTCCAAAAATATGTTTCTAGGGGATGAATACCTACTTAAATTTAATTATTTTATCCTTTTCAGTTTTTTGAAGTCGGTTTTAATTTTTGTTTAAAATTTTTTTTTCACAATTTTTAGTGGTAACTTTCTACGGTCGAAGCTAGATGGATGACCGTAAACTTATATTGTTTCCTACTATCGTATCGTTTCACTAAAAAGTCATTTGAAAAGCAGAAAATCGCAATGTGCATATGTAGACGACTTAATAATTTAAGTTGTTTTAAATTTAAAACCAAAGTACCCAACTGTTTTTGAAAAAAAATTTATGGAACCAAATGGCAGCTATTTCGCATCGAACAAAAAAAGAATCACGTAAATCGTCTCAGTAATCTCGGCGTAATCAGTGTACATACATAGAAAAAAAAACATACCGCCCGAATTGAGAACCTCCTCGTTTTTGAAGTCGGTTAAAAAATAATTATTCTATTTACATTTACCAAAAAATATTTCAATAATTTTGTGTGTCATACTGAACTTCCAGATCCAAAATAATCTGAATTCAAATTACGTAAGTAAAAACTTATGCTATAACAAATTAATTCATTGCTAATTTTCTTTACAGCAATTTACGAGCTCCTTTTTTAACTAAACAGTTATTTTTAAATACTAAAGTATGATATAATAAAACTAGAAAAATTAAAAAATTAAATTATTTAATTAAATTAAATTTTAAATTAAATTTTTCTAGTTTTATTATATTTTAATTACTAAGTAATTTTTAAACATTTATAATAATGTTAAAATAAAAAATTAAGAATACTAAAGTACCTATGGTTTAAAAATCCAAATTTAATCTTTTATATCACTCTAATAACCAGCCGCAAAGACGTGATTCATCAGTATAATCATTTGACGTAAATCGAAATATCATTATATTTTCTTAATTCAGTAACATGGCTATTTTGGACTTCGAAGTTCAGTTTGACAGTGAATAATTTTAGATCTGCTAATTTCCAATTGCGTAACTAGTTACGTAAATGGCATCCTTCTAATCTTTCGTCGGTCTTCAGTGTTCTACTATTTTGACGGTAACAATTCCCCGTGTCATAGAGACGTCGACTTTAATACACTCCGTCCGATTCTAATCCAATCAGAGATTCTTTGACAACGTTGCACGACCCGGATTTGAGTGGTCACCTCGAACAGTAATCCCCGGAGCGCCCTACGGGAAGACGTAGAACACAGAAGGTCGGACTTTGACCATGTTAGTATTATGACAGGCGTCACTTATTACGGTTGTGGGACAAGTGAAAGATATAACTTGTAATTTTTAATGTGATGAGGAACACCGGCGATGTTACCTGGTGTGATGAGAAAAATGTACGATTTATTTATTTATAAAAAATGAAAAAAGTAATAAAAATAGTGTAAAATTGAAGTATGTACTTAAAAATTGACAACGAAAGATGGTTATGATAACAAAAAATATGTTCGAAAATTAATAATATACTATGCTAGTTTCAAATATATAAAATTATGGAAAATTGATGTCATTCTGATATTAAGTACCTACAGGATAACATCAAATCTAATCATATCAAGTCTATTTGCCAAAAAAATATTATTTTATTTATCTTATTATGGGGCCGTGACTATGTCACGGTGTACTTCGAGTCGTCAGGATCTTTTCTTGTGTAAGATTTTCCTTAATGCGTTAGTAGTTTAAGCCACAATCACTTCCAGTTGTTTTTAAAAATCTTATTGAAACTACAGATTGCTTTATGGATATACAACTATCTCCCTGTTTGTGACACGTGTCCAAAATACCAGGCTGGACCCACTTCATTCCGCATTAAACTTGTTGGCCTGGATTTCTTGCCTTGAAATTTTCCGTGACACAATTAATAGGAGGCCCCATTAGTATGCCCCATCGACTGCTGACGCTTACAACGTCTCGGGATTTGCCATCTGTCTGCTATTTTGAGGGCCATTCTAATTATTGGAATTTAGCAAAGGAGGGAAAGCTAACAATCCCCATTATATGACTTTTATGGTTATGAAATTAAAAAGAACGATCTTTTTTTTTTATAACGGGGTAACTATTCGGATTCCCCAACCATAGAGGAACTGGCTATCTCACCTTCAACAGTCGGAGCACAACAACGCTGTTAACATTATTGTTATGGTGGCAGGCTTTGGTAAGATGGTGTGAGCTAGCCAGGGGGAAAATCCCTACCACCAACCAAATTATTATCGTAGGTTTTTCTTGCTATTCTCAAAAGTTTACTATATCTTTTTATTAGCTTGTGAAACATCAGAGTTTAGAGTTAGACACAACTGATTTTTCAACTGTCATAGCCCTCCGGAGGGAGAACGCCACTGGACAGACTAAAAAATATCTCTTGGTAATAAATATTAAAACTCAGGTAATAAATAATAAACATTAAAACTTGGTAATAAATAGAAACACAGAAGATAAAATTGACAACTTATTTAAGTACACGCAGAATTTAAAAATGCGAACAGTGATTTAAAGGCTAACACTTTGGTATAAATACGAAAATGTTATAGGAATTATACTAAGTACATTTTCATACTTACCTACACACACTGTTATAGGCGACGGAAGTCCCATAGTGACATATCCTATAATAAAAAGATACCTTTAAATGGTTGCATTTTGAAAACATACCTAATTAATTTAGTATAGTCAACATGCCTCACTTCATTTTCTTTCACCCCGCAATGCCGCCATCGATGTGGGTACAAGGCAATATTATAAACTAAGAGGTTTATGCAACACCCTTGAATTGAGTAAACGCACCAGTTTTTATCGGCCAATAATTTTTAGGGTCCGCTCGGCAGACCCGAAAACGGTAATACAGATTGTACGTGAGATGCCTCGAATCCGATATAATAAGTTATGGATGAATTTTAAAACGGTATCATTTTTCCTTAACATTATTGTTATGGTAACCAATGATGTTGATCTTAGATACGCATCGTGACAGTTGACTCAATAAACACAGTGAAATGAACCCATTCTCAAACAATATTTATTCATCAAAATGCTTGACTAATTGTTCATCAAATATTGCAATCAGAGAATTTAAATAAGAAATTTTCAACAATTGAGCTATGATCATTAATAATAGTTAGACTATTATCTTATTATTCTCATCACGTGTGCAAAAATTTAAAAATTATCAAATTCTGTCATGAAGTTATTACCTATTTATTTAATAGCAAAGTTTACCTACACTTAGTCACTAATGAGTATGAGCATATGCTCTGCTCACCAATTACTAGTTGCAAGGATATGTGTTTAATTACCTTTGTGTCCAACTGGTCACTAGTGTAAAATCAAACGATGTTATTTTAATATAAAAAAATATTTGTCATTGTCAAATTTTAATGAATGTGTCGACACACGTAGCTACGAAGTAAAAGATCAAATTAATATTAGTGAAAGAAAAGTAAAATCAAGTAGTTCTGTTCTGAGTTTGCTAACTATATGAATTGAACAGTAAATTAGGTCGGTGTGATGAAATGTTCACCAGTTGTCCATAATAATTTAATACGAAAGCAAAACTAAGGCGCTTTTGGTTTAATTAAACACATGAAACATCGTGCACAATCCTGTGTTGAAGACACGCGGAATAATTAACACTTCAAAATATAACGTGACACGGGACGTTAATTAAACTTTACTCACATTCGGAGATTCAATTAGGACATAATATTGACATTAGGCTTAGCGAGACCCGATGCCACTACCGAAGGATCAACACCTAACATTAGCATAGTTGATTAAAAGGCCTCCCCAGTACGCTTGTTAACTCGTAAACGTCAGAAGTACAACATATCATAAATCATCTTAAGATTATGGTTCAGTTACTGTAGAATTTACAGAAGCGGAGCCACCATACATCCCTGAGGGACCCCTGTGACTTTCGACCTTACTGCTTGAACTTTCAGTTCAATTTTCCATAAAATTCGCTTGAGATGTAATTCCTTTTGATAGTATAAGTCAACTTGCAAACGTAGCCGAAAGCCAGTAAGTTCTGAATCAGCATCTAGGTGCTTCTAATATACCAAACTTGCACAAAGTGCCGGGGCGTAAGGTTATGATTTATAGTTCAATTACGAACGGCTCATCGGTTGTTACTGATATAGTTAATTAATAAGTAATTGCTGTGTTCTTCGGTTTCGGCCCGTGGAGTATCGGAAGGGTATAGTCATCGATCAACATTAATTGATAGTAGAATTATTATGGTTAGGTTATGATTTCTAAATATATTATATTCGAAACCTTTTCATTGATCTACTTAATACTCTAATAAAATATGGGCACACATTTTAATCTGTTGAAAAGATCATTACAATTTATTTGATAAGTACAAGTTTTTTTCGCTATTCAAAGTAAAATGAACTTAAACTGAACTTGATTACTTTCCAGTTTAAAGGAGCTTAACAAGTATGTACCTACTTACGCAATTATGCGATCTTTGACATTTCACAACAAAGCGAATGTCGGATGACCTACGATGATTATGTTGTCGACAAATCAAGAAGCTTCGGTAATGTTACTGACGAACCATAATCATACACACCATTAATAACCATATCAGCCAGTTGCCTGACCTTTACATAAAAGGCTCACAGGGATATAATATGAATTTCACATTAACGAAATCATAACCTGTTTACATTTTACGTTATAATAGTCGATTATTATTTCCTCACTCATATTAAAACAATCTATAGTAGGTGGACGTTGCAATGTCCCTTGAAATTAATGTTTCTTATAACATTTTTTATTCGTTGAAGCGAAATATTGTACCATTAATTTTATTGCACTACACTTAAGATTGTAATATTGTGATGCAGGTATTATTTGTTGAGACATATAAGTATTGGTTGGGAGCTATTACGATCACAGTCCGTATCGATTGATATAAACCAACATTTTATTTAGTAAAAAAGAATTTTGATGGTAGTCAGTGACATACCAGATATCCTAAGTTTAAATCCTGGCCAAGAAAAAGATTTAAGTGACGATAATTAAATTTATATTAAATTTGCTCTATATAAATATATTGAAGTAAAGTAAAAGAGTGTTATTGAAAAACTACAGGATCCTGACTTAGACGATATATTTAACAAAAATCTCAAACAGAAATAATTTTTCTTAATAGTAGTTTATATAACCTCTGAATTGAAATGAGGTCTCAAGTAATATGATTCGTTTATAGATGATTGAGTAATGCTCATCAATAATCATAACTTATTCCATATTTTCTAATTACACTTACATTTAACTTTAAAGTTAAGTGTAAGCTTTCCATGATAGAGCGTTTAATTCAAAACAAGCTGGACTAAAAGATTTAGTTAATTCTGACATCAAGTTACTATTTATTAATTAGAAAGTTTACTAAACAAACACTTAGACACTTATAATTACGAAATCATGCGCCATGCTCCAATTACTACTTAGTTACCACGACATGTGTTAAAAGTCCTTAAAACACTGTAGTAAAATTAAACTTCGTAATTGTAAAATTCATTTTTAATTTGTCATTGTATTTCCTGGCGCGTGTGCATTATGGAAAAAATTAACCGTGCTATTCATAATCTTGTATATCTTTATTGGTGTTGATGAAGAATATATTATAAAGAAATAAAACGAATGCGCGAAAATACACGTGAATACAACAAAGGAAAAAATATCAGTGAGAGGATAGACAAATCGAGTAATATAGATAACTATACTTCAGCCAAATTCGATAAAGAATAAAATGAAAACAAACCACTATCTTTTTTGTATGAGTGAAGATCATGACGGGTACAGATTGAACGAGACAAATCTATACAAATGGCAGTTGGTTTATCTAAGGTAGCCATTTAATGTTCCTTCTAAGGAATTAAATCCTTCCTTCTGCTTTTATGACGAATTTTACCTATGTGGTGTGGATGTCGCAGCCGTCTGGTTAAATTAGCCGCTTAACTGGACGCTTAGCCCGTTGATTGAACGCCGGCATCCAATGAAATGGCTGAAGGACAACTAGCCATTGACAACAAGGCAACATCATGTCAGATATCTTTTTGAATTCGTCATTCAATTGGACGCCTAGGCAGGTCGCTTAAATCGCAGAGATTTTGTGTGACTGTTTGAGTGATTGGTAGGTTCAAAGTTATTTTCTACGACCACATATAACCAAAACGATGTCGGCAATAACTAATCATAAAAAATAACCTTGAACACACCAATCAAGCCAAAACTCTTCGGAACAAGACAATCCTTTTAATTCGCCAAGTCGTTAAACGTTAAGTGAGTTGCTGCCGGCGTTTAATCAAAGGGCTAGGCAACCAATTAAGCGGCGAATTGCAACAGATGGCGGCGACATGGATATCACTTTACTTGATGAAGCATAAAGTGAAACGTGAGTCATTTTATAGTGGTGCATTGAAAAACCATGAAGATGCTTTCAAAAGTAATTAGACAGATCTTTAACATATTATTAATTTGTAATTTAGAGCTCCACCGTGCTTCAGAAGGCATGTTAAGCTGTTAGTTCCGAATGTTACTGTAACCGCTTTAACGCACCAACCCGCATTGGGCCAGCTTGGTGGTGTTATAGCCCAAACTAGTCATGTGTTTCTCCCATGTAGGAAGGCATGTGCCCAGCAGTGAGACATATATTGGGTGGTGATGATCTTTCCCTTTACAATTATAGCTATTTTATTTGTTTCTATTGAGGTTGATTAGAGACTTTTGGACTGTGGTCACTGCTGTAACTCGTCATCAATAGGTTATGGTAAATCCTTGATGTGGGCACTTTCAATGATTTCAGTATCACCCCAGAATCAAGGATCGGAGTTCATTCGGGCCAATTATTTATCTCCAGTTGCCTCAAATTGAGCAGTAAAAAGACTGTACAACCCCATATTTCATGAATGAGCTGCAAAAACCAATAATTATTCGTATACTAGGGCCTGCTTTGTTTTATCTACCCTCAGTATTTCCCTCTACTTTTACCCCCACTCGAGATCTGATGGCCCTTTAACTCAGTGGTATTAGGTAACCAAGCATTCTAACGTTTTGTTTTTGTTGAGGGGCTAGAATTTATTGTTGTAAGTTGTTGAAATAACAAACACTAGGTACTTTAGAGATCTTTTGATTCTATTACGTGATGTCAATTAAAACGATAAAATGGGCTGAATGTTGTTTTTGAATTGAATTGTATTGACATTGCAGAAGATATAACTTATACGACAATGGTATATTGTTTTGATAGGCAAAAATGTTTATTATGTGAGACAGTGAATGAAGTAGAAATGAGAGATTGGAGTAATGAGCAGAGTGGATGAGCGAGTATAGGTTTATACATATGTTTTATTTTGATACTATCCATACTAATATTGTTTTTTTTTTTTTTTTTATACAAAGCACGACAAATGACTCAACACCACCTGATGTGAAGCAGTAAGAAGAGTCCATATGCGAAGACAGCTAGTGCAGTTCAGACACTACCCTAGCTGCCTCCACCTTGCCGGCCCGAAAGGTGCTTTTTCACGCCTCTTTTGAAGGAACCCATGTTATAGGAAGGAGGGAACACATGTGCTGGCAAAGAATTCCAAGTTCTGGAAGTTCGACAAAGAAAAGAGCTACTAAATTTCTTTGTACGTGATGTTGAGGTGGAGACAGTGAATTGATGACTCCGAAGACCGGCACGCGTGCTCCTGAGTAGGAAGGGGGAAGGTGGGATAAGGTCAAATAGCTCTTCAGAACACTCTCCGTGATATAGCCGATAGAAGGCGCTAAGCGACGCAATGTCTCGACGCAATTGCAGAGGCTCAAGGTTGTTGGTGACCTCTACATCGCCAACGATACGGACAGCACGACGCTGCAATCTGTCCAGGGCATCGAGTAGGTACTTGGCGGAGCCATCCCACAAGTGCGAGCAATATTCCACGCAAGACCGGACCTGAGTTTTATACAGCAGGCATAATTGGTCAGGCGTGAAAAATCGACGCACCTTGTTCAGGACACCGAGCTTCCGTGAGGCTGTTTTTATCACGGTTTCGATATAGTTCCTGGAATTCAGATCGCAACATATCTCCATACCTAGCAAGTTTAGGGAGCCCTGTGCCGAAAGAGTCGTGCCCTGAAGAGACGGAAGGGGAAGGAACGACGACATTTTGGCTGTAAACGCGCACACCTGTGTTTTCTTAGCATTGAACTCAACAAGATTGTTAGATCCCCATTCAGATACGAGGTTCAACACCCTGTCGAGCTCAATGGTAAGATTCTCTCTCTCTCTCTCGGTTTCAGCGCGCCCAGCCCCTGGGCGACCGTAATATCCCCCATGCACTGTACTGTCATCTGCATAGCAATGAATGTTTCCTAACGGAATCATGTCATTGATATGAAGAAGAAAGAGTGTGGGGGATAGAACAGAGCCTTGTGGTACACCAGCATTCACTGACATGAACCGCGAAGCGCATCCATCTGCGAGGACACGGATTCTTCGCTCATGCAGGAAGCCGGCGATCCAGTTACAGAGCTGAGCGGGCAGACCGTATGCCGGGAGCTTGGAGAGAAGAGCCTTGTGCCAGACCCGATCGAACGCTTTGGCAATGTCAAGGCTAACTGCCAGTGACTCACCACGTTTGTCAATAGCTTCACCCCAGACATGCATTAAGTACGCTAGAAGATCACCCGTTGACCGGTTCGGCCGAAACCCGTACTGTCGATCATTAATTAATGAGTGATCTTCTAGGTATCGGATCAGCTGGTGGTTTAAGATCCGTTCCATGACCTTGCAAAGAACTGAGGTGACAGCTATCGGGCGGTAGTTAGCTGGGTCTGATCGGTCTCCCTTTTTGGGGACCGGTTGCACATTGGCCTCTCTCCAAGATTCCGGCACACACCCAGAAGAGAGAGAAAGACGGTATAGCCGCGTTAAGACAGGAGACAACTCCGCTGCGCAGTTTTTCAGTACTATCGCTGGAATGCCATCAGGTCCACTAGCTTTCCGGACGTCGATTGACTGAAGCTCCGCACGTACATCACATTGCCTAATACGAATATCGGGCATTGTGTGGCCACAGTGGGAAAGTGTTGGTGGCTGTAAGTTGCAGTCATCGATTCGGGAGTGAGCAGCAAAGAGTTTTACCAAGAGATCGGCTTTCTCTTGCGGCTTGTGAGCTAGCGAGCCGTCAGAACATCTCAACGGGGGCAGCGAGGGTTGACAGAAGTTGGATTGCACGGCTTTGGCCAGACGCCAGTAGCTACGGCTTCCCGTAGGATGCGTAAGAAGTTCTTGGCCAACTCGTGCAACGCGCTGTGCATCCGCTCTGATGAAGGCCCTTTTGCAGGACTTGGTGGCGTTGTTATAGACTGCTTTCAGTGAGTCAATGTTGGGATCCCCGCAAGCTCGGCCCCTGATCCAAGCGCGGTATGCCGACTGTCTGTTTTCAACAGCTAAGGCACAATCGCGGTTGAACCAGAGGTTACGCCTACCCCTACTGATGAGATCGGAGTGAGGGATATAGTACTCCATCCCTAACATGATCTCATCAGCAACAGCAGTAGCGCTAGCGTTCGGGTCCAGCTCACTGAAACAGCGCTGCCTCCAAGGGACAGATGCGAAGTAATCCCGCATACCGTCCCAATCTGCCGACGCATAGTGCCAGATGCGGCGTTTGGCAACCATAGGTACCGGTGGCGACGCCCGTGGCACCCCAGCGGATACCAGGCAGTGATCCGATGTTCCTAAAGGAGCACGAACCTCTAGCCGATATCCATCCGGGCGAGTCGTCAGCAGAAGGTCCAACAATGAGGGCGCGTGACCGACAATGTCTGGAATCCTGGTGGGCTGGTTTACCAGTTGGGTCAGGTCGTGCGTGAGAGCGAAAGCGTGGACAGTTCTACCAGCATGGTCAGTTTTAGAGGAACATAACCACGACTCGTGGTGAGCATTGAAGTCCCCTAAAAACACCAATTCCGCGGTTGGAAACTGCTCATGCGCAACATCTGCCACCCGACTAAGATGTTCGAAAAGTCGAGTTGTCTCCATGTCACCGCTGTGGGATCTATAGAGGCACACGTAGATTCGGCAATGTGTGCCCAGGTCCACATGCACCCCAAGAATAGAGTAGGAAGGGTCCTCCAAACAGCGCAAACGGCGACAGCAAACATCCGCCCGGACAAACAAGCATACCCCGGCCTTCGCTTTGAAGGACTCTTCAAGAGCGTAGCCGGGGTAATCCAAGTAGCTAGTGTCTGCCGGGCGGAGTATTTGCGTCTCCGTCAAAAACAGCATTTCGGGTCGAGCCGTCTCGAGATGTTGGTGGACGGCATTGAGGTTAGCATGGAGCCCACGGATGTTAGTGAGCCCGACCTCAAACAGCGTGGTTGTGGTGGGGGTGTGCACCGCTGAACGACCGGAACTGTTTTTGAGAAAAGTGAAAGTAACTCCGTCTGTCTGTAACGTTTTCACGTTTAAGCGATTTAAATGAAATTGGGTATGGAGATAGTTTAATCTATCAAGCGCCATTATCTCTTTGGAGGGCTATGGCAATTAAAAAATCAGTTGTGTCAGGAATCTGATGCTTGACGGGTTAAGATCCTGGGAAGGACATAGGAGGACCTTTGAAGGACATTTTGGAGCGATAATCGATATCCACACGGAGAGAGAAGCCGCGGGCGGACACTAGTAATAAATAAATGTTTGAAAGATATTTTGAAACATATCTGATCATGTCCTGGGATGGCAATATCGAAGACTATATTGATAGGGAATTCCTAGGGTCATCCCACGCCCTTAGTTAGTGAGTGGTAGGTGCAGTCATCTGGATTGTTATAGATCACGTGTTCAATTCCTACCACAGATTTTTTCCTACTCTAGATATTTTCCTTATTATAAATGTGTTCACATTTATAATTAGAAAACAATGTAAAAAATATACCAATGAATAGAAAACATAGTAGACGTTAAGGAAATGACTAGAATTCATAACAATCTGAGCACATTGTAACCGACCACACATAACAACGTTCCGAGAAACCACAATGATAATAGTGTTGATGTGAATTTTGGCGAATTCCCTTCAAAATTAAATTGCTCCGAGACTTTTTACAACCGCACTGTCACATAAACATATTAAGTTTATTCGACAGTTAGCTTTAAGTATGTCTTAAAACGATATGAGCCACAACTGATCACACCTCCTATGCGAAGCTACGTCATATATTCCTGGAACGTTCTCAACACAGACTATAATATGGTTCAGTCATTTTGTAGTTATGATCAAGATATTTCTGAATAAAGAATAACTACAAATATTTTCATTTAAATTTTGACTCTTAACGTTAGCGTCAAAGGATTTATGTATACAAATGTGGGACTTACAAAATATCGATTATTTTATTTTGATGTAGTTTTCCCTAAGAGATGTAAAACAATAGCAAAACAGTACAAGGCTCCGCTTACAAACATAGAAGCAAATGAAGTCCACACCTGCGCACGAGCAGCACACAGCGCGCCACGAACGGCAATAGACGCGTCCACTCAGACTGTCTCAGACATGCCCAAATCATCACCAGCCTATTATACATCCCACTGCTGGGCACAGGCTTTCCTACATGAAAGAAACACACGAGGAGCTTGGGCCATAACACCACCACGATAGCCCAATGCTGATTGGTGGGTTGAAGCTGTTGTACGCCTTCCGAAGCACGGAGGAGCTCGAGATTACAAATTTTGATTGACCCATCTCGGAATCAACCATGGTGACAGTTACTTTGTTTTCGTAATCGAAACCAGAGCGCTCAAACCACAACGCACCCAAACTCCTTCCACTGCCACAACCACTTGCGTCATCATGTCATTATTTATGACGCAATATTCTTTAATTGATAGATTATTCACTCCGTGTACAATTTCAATATAAAAATATCCACGTAGAGATACTATTGGGCTTCACCTACTTTGCTTCAATTTGCAGTAAACACAAAAAAGCTTTTTACTTCTCATGCCTTGCAACATTATTTGAACCTAAAAATAAATCGATTGTCCGCTCTGCACTTCATATTCTATGCGAGAAATCGGCTCCGGCGACTTCGCAAAGTTGTCAGCGCAAAGACGTTAAGTCCCTAAATTATGAAGCTATCCCATTCCGGGCTCTTATCGACTTTTTACCTAGAATGTTATAGGTAGAATATGAGTCAATTACAAAATATGTTAATGGTAAAATTTTCTAGCACGGTTATCGCTTAAATTTTTTTAACGATTGTGCGATCGTTTTAGTTTCTCAAATGGATTTTGGCTAATGATTGATGGAAATGACATATATGTTTTTGTATGTTTTAAAACTAATCTTATTTAGTCACAATAGATTTGTTCTTAGCATTTATTTCACTGATAGTTCAGATGAGTCAGAATGAGAATAAAAATGCTTTATTTGAATTTTAATGAAAAATGCATCAAAAAGTTGCAATATATTTTAAATATTCTCAATGCTTTATTAGTCTAGCATTGATGATGCGTCCATCAATCCAAATAGAATGGTCGTTTTTCAGAATCTATTTGTGATTTCTAAAAACGTATTCCATTTGGATGGATTTTGTGTACTGTCTTAAGATTTCCAGATTGAGATCAATGTGTCCAATCCAAATGGATGATGTCCACAACCAACTATTGAAGCTAAAAACATCCGCCACGTCGAAATCAACCGTGAAAGTGTGAATATGCGCCCGTTTTAAAATCGACTTGTTTGAACTGTGTCGTTGGTTGAATAGTCAATGGCGTCTTCATTTGGAGTTCGTCCATTTGGAAATCTACTCAATGGATGTCTCGTCAGTGGCTAGCCATGTGTCTTTGAACATTTAAATCAACACAATGGTCATTGCCAAGATCCTTCAGAAAGTTCCTTGAAAGACAATCGGTTCACGTAGGAAGTGAATCAAAGACTAAAAGATAAAAATGCACACAAAATAAAATTTATTTCCATTGCCATAAGCGGATGTTTCCAGTTTAGTTTTGTACTGAGTTCTCAGCAGCCAAGGTTTCATTGTTCGCGTAAATGAGTGTTATTCTTTTATTGCCGAGACAAAGGCGGCACTTAGCCTCAAAAGCGAGGCGCCAATATTTATACAACCTTCGCTTGTGCCCTCTTGGAGTGAGAGATAGGGTATATTAATGAAGAAGCAGCGATTAACATAACGAATGAACGGTTTTACTCTTTATTTAGATTTGATTGGTAGTAGGGCTTTTTCGAAGTCCACCGAGCTATATACCACCATCTTATCTAAGTCTGCCGCCATAGTAATAATGGTAACAGAACTGTTGTATTCCTTTATAGATCAAGGAGTAATCATAATATTTTGAAGCAAATAATATATGGAACAGCTTATTGTGAGGTAAAGTGCGGCAAAAATAACTTAGAAGATGTAACCAGTAGATATGGTGATATTATGAAATCAGAACCACTACCGTAAGAAACGTTCCATGGCACTCCACAATATCCAGAAGAGAGTCATTAAACAGAACGTGATTTCTCCGGAAAACCACATAACTATCAAACAAACAAAATATTAACAATGAAGAAGACGAAACAATCAAGAACAGCGATTTTTTAAATAATACTAGATCACAAGCAAGCTGGACAGCCACCTGGTGGTAAGTGGATACCATCGCCTATAGACCTGCATTAACAAGGAATAATAACTTAGATTGCCGGTGCGATGTCAACCTGAGGTTTAAGATGTAATAATGCCTTCATGCCCAGTAATTACACTGGCTACTTTTCACTTTAATGTGAAACACTGCGAACTGTTTTACGGCTGAAATAGGAAAGGCGGTGGTACATATACAAACGAACTTACATAAAACGGGCCTACCATCCAACTATCACCTAGTAAAAGAGACATTCCAAAAACGTATCGATACCCGGCCAGATTCTTATAGAAAAAAAATATAGATATAAACTGTAACTCAGCCTGCAATTGCATATTCATCAAAGCGCCCATTTTACTTTGGTTACGTTAAGTTGACTTCTATGTCGCCCGCCATAATAACTAAATATTGAATAATGGTGAAATCGATGAAAAAAAACATTTTTTTACAAAAAAAAACTATGCAAAAAACGAATTATTATTTTGTCCGGATTCAGGAGATTTCCTTTCACGTGAATTAGTTCAGTTCAAATTCAAATAACCCAATCGCTTATTCCTATTGCCATAATTGAAGCCTGAATGCGAGAACTGGAAGAGCTCTTGATTATATAAGAAAGCACCGAATGCTGTGGATGAGGGTAGTTGCAAGTTGTTTCAAGGGTCACTGACACTATGGCTTCTTACAGCTGTTTACATACAACACGGCCGTTGGGGCGCCATAACACGTACACTGGGTGAAATCGGTGAGACCACAAACTTTAGAGGATGTCTCATATCGTACCTTCATACTATTGTAACAAGAGCTATTTTTGTAGCGTGTTTCTTATTCTTCGGGCTGGCCGTCTGTATTAAGATTATAAGAGTAGCAAGTGAGCTTAGGACCTGTCTTTTGGTAACCGGTAACTGTAATATAGATCCTTTATCAACATCCTAATTACAATAGAGAAGATGATTGATGAAGCTTGGGATTCTAACATGCAAGTCATAAAGTCTCAAGCCAGTTTTTACACTCCGACAAACTGACACCGTGAGCTCTCAGAATCAAGAGGTAATTATAGTAGACACTAAAATTACTTATAAAAACCGTGCGGCAACTTTTTTCTCCCTTTATAGCATTGCATTGGGAAAACTTACAGAAGATCGTAACCAAATTGAACTGATCTTGCGGCCTGTAAAGTCGTTACAGCTCGCCTTAAAAGCATTGAAAATGAAGTATGGGTTGCCTGCATAGAACTTTCTCTAGAATTATACAGGATGGTCAATGCGCGAATTTTGCGCCTGTATTTACTATCAGCAAGTGAGTGTCCTTGGACAGACAGAACATAGGGAGTAATTCGGACGCGGGGCAACTCCGGACACGGCGTAACTCCGGACGAAACCGCTTACATCTTGGCACTAGGTATAGGTTCTTTGGGGTGGAGCTACCTGTAAATATTAAGGCAGGAATAGATTATCAAATATTATTTTTTATCTTGGTTTTGCCCTTGTTCGCAGTTACTGCGCGTCCACAATTACCCCGCCCGATCTTCTATTCTCCAAATTTTATTGAAAATTTTAAAGAAGACAATGCAGAAAACAATAATTTAAATGCATATATTTCCTGTAGCCTTTAAAGCGTAATATAGTATAGTAAAAATGGGTGTAGTTAAATTGGATTAGACATAGACAAGAAAATATCAAGTCAATAAAATGGTTAAACAGCAGGGAGTTTTTTCTGTACACAAATTTTATTACACTGCTTAGTAAATTGTGTAGCAGTGAAAATTGTAGTGTGTAATTGGTGTAGTTTTTATAGAATACTATCGCGGATATCCACCTCATCAATATAGCACCATAGAGACCGTCATCTATGAAGCGCAAAGTTTTCTTATGGTGCATTGAAATTTGTTACATCCATTCAATGCTATAAATTCATAAATAACTAAATACATCACACAGTAATTACTATAGAGAAGGCAAAGAGTCAAGCCCATACAGCCATGTATGGGCTTAACCTTTTGGCTTCTCTTTAATAGGGAGAACATAATTATAAAAAGCTTAAAAGAACCGTTTCACGGCTGAAATAAGAAAGGCGGTGGTACCTACCCAGACGGCCCTACATACGGGCCTACCACCTAGTACTTATCTGCAATTGTTATTATCAGACTACTTTAAATGCCCATCCATTTTTTAAGACCTTTACATTTTTTAACAAAACGTTTCAAATTCCAGCCACGTTAAATGCAGGGGGTTGAAAACAATAACATCATAACCTTCAACAAACAACCAGTTTAAATGCCACGCCATTATGTTTCGGCATTTAACACAGAGGATGTAATTTGCTAACTTTCAGGAGTGATTAAATATCTCTGGGGTTCAATGTTTTGGGTTTTTATTTTACGAATATTCTTAGCTCTATCTAATCAATTCAAACGAGGCGATATTTATGAATGAATGAATGAATGAAAACATTTATTTCAGACCTAGGCCCATATGTGTGCTAGTAACAATTTGACATATTCTAGACAAGTAGACAAGTAGGTACATATAAGTAATCATATTTTTAAAGATAAAAATAAAAACAAACAGATTGGTAGGTACTTATAAGTAAATAGAACCGCTGATAGCGGGGTATAACGCTGCTACATGTTTTTAATTGCGTGCAGACGAATCCAGCGCCCCAACATCAACGAGTCCCACCTATTACCCAATGCACTCAGGATTCCGTTTACGCCGCCACGCATACGACTTATCTATGAGGCGCACCTCTTTCTCATAATTGCTTGAAAACTATCAACGTTTATGATGTATTTCATTATCATATCAAAATTTATGATGTATTTCATCGTCGTCTAGAACACATTTTGCAGATAAATCATTCCAGGTTTTGGAAATACGACATAGAAAACAGTTTCTTTACTTCTTCGTGTGATGTTGAGGTGGAGATAGTAGACTGGTGACTCCGAAGCCGGCATGCGTGCTCCTAATTAGGAAGGGGGGAAATGGGATAAGGTCACAAAGCTCTTCAGAACACTCTCCATGATACAGGCGATAAATGGCGCTACGCGACGCAATGTCGACGCAATTGTAGAGGCTGAAAGCCGTTCGTGACCTCCACAACTTCACACGGAAAATTTCACTTTCATAATATTTAATTGTCACTAGGTGGTAGACCCATATGTAGGGTCGCCTGGGTAGGTACCACCGCCTTTCTTATTTCAGCCGTGAAACAGTTCGCTGTGTTTCGGATTGAAGGGAAAGGTAGCCAGTGTAATTACTGGGCATGGATGGCATTTCATCTTAGGCCTCAGGATGACTACGCACCTGCAATATCAAGTGATTTTGCCTTGTTATTGCAGGTGTCTATAGGCGGCGGTAACCGCTTACCACCAGGTGGGCGGTCAGCTTGTTTGTCATCTAGTTGTATAAAAAAAAAAAATTCATTATTGCATAACAATTTCAATTTTTACAGCTTAAAAATGGTACAAGTTATGTAAATTTACCAATTTTTGAGAGGAATTAGTGCTATGAATACTTTTATATTATGCTTAACCAAAGCCTACGAAGTCATAAGAGATAGTCACAAAATAAATTCAAGGCAATTACTAAAAAGGCTATTAACGTTTAAAGCCAACCCATCACACCAGCCCCTATATGACCAGTCATAGTAAAAACCATTCAATTTAACCCTCCCGAAAAAGGCTCATTTGTGACGTTGCGTCCCTAGGAATGGCCACACAGACCCCTAATGTTAACCCTAAAATCATAATTTCCCGAGCACACGTAATCAGGTGTTAAAACGGAAAATAAAACGCGCGAAATCAGAGGCGGCGTGAGGGAAAGGGCTCCCGGGTGCGTTGACCTTTAGGGCCCCAGGCGGGAATTAGGGGCTCGATGGACTGGACACAACAGATAGCAGATTTAGTGTAGGGTATATCAGTAGGCTATCTAGAGCGTCGTTAATACACTATGATAGAGTCGGAAGTACATAAATCGTAACAGATCGACCTTAAACCTTTTACTGCGTTCGTTACAGAGGTGGCTTTCGTTAAGCAGCTGTCATACTTTAATTCCTATCATTTGTACATCTTTTTTCCCTCGACAAAAGGATAGCAAACATACAAACTGTCAAATCACCAAAATTAAGACAGCTTTTATAGAAGCCACAGTAAATTTTAGAAGGAATTAAGGGACTGCTTCTTAAAACTTAAAAAAATCAGTTTCACTGAAAATTGTGAGGTGTCTTCCATTTTCGATTATACCTCACAATTTTCAGACTTATTCAGGAAGCAAAGTGTACTACACTATTTAGATTTACTATGGGTTAAAATAACAACCTTACATAAAAAAATCTGGAAAAGACAGATGTGAACCGTCATTTCTTTTTTAGACTTTATGAGTAAATAGGTCTAGTCACATGAAACTATTTTAGTAGGAACAAAAATAAGCTTGGACACTTCATGTGCACTAAGTTACTGGGTATAATAACTTAGCGCTTACCGGCCTAGGCGAGATATCAAGACATGCTTGACAAAGTAAGTACTTAAAGCTATTCCCTTGGTTTGCTTTCCAGCACCATCTTTCTATAAAAGAACCAATCAATATAGATCAGTGTCGTAGGACGTCGTTGATCTTGGTAATACAAAACCTTATAATATGTTTTTGCTGTAAGTAATTAGTTTTGCAATACCCAAAATGAGTTGCATATGTGCAACATCAAGATTGTTATTTATATGTTGAAAAGCAAGATTTGCCTTCAGAGGTGGAAATGACTCTGAAACTGAATTCATTAAAACATAAATACTCGTTTAGGTCATTAAATATAGTATCGCAATTGTGATGGTAGACGTCTTTAACGTAAAAGCAGAGAGACTAGAAGACTTTCATAGAGTTATCCCAAGTACAAAGATGCAGCTCAGTAATCAGAGCCATTACCTGGACTGTGAAAGGTCGCTGGTTCTAAGACATTTTTGTTATTGAAATTGAAAGTATCAGACACAAAGCCTTCTGACTATTTGTGCACTATGTAATAGTACAATTGTGGGCTGCCATTTATAAGCATTTCATTTGGAAATAGCTCTTAAATCGATGGAGAAAGTGTTCAGTTTTGCAAGAGAAAGTGCTGATAACAGGATAATTAAATGTTACTGTGTGCATTTTGCTTAGAATGATAGCTTTAGGTTGTTGTATTATTTTCTTGAGATAACTTTGAAATAATAGTCTAGAATACCTTCTTGTTATAAGTTCCTCCTATGCCTTCCTACACTGCTATGGCAACCCTTGCCTTATACGAGTGACATTATACCATACGCGAGTGTACGAAATATCCTTACGCCGCCGCCCGCACCCTTGCCTTTCGCGAAAGAGAGGAAGACTGGCATACATCACGAGTGTTCTTCCGTTCGGGTCTAGGGACTCTATTGTATACGTTTCTCTCTTGTATAAAATCATTATGTTCTCGTCAATATCTAACTGCTTCGTGACAGTTATTTTTCTCTTGAGAGAATTCGTTTGTAATTTCTAATTGAAATGACTCAGCTCTGAAAAGTCACTAGATGATTTTAAAAAGTAAACCAATGCAATATAAATTCATCTAAAGGGTTAATGCAACAGTGTTTATACTCACGAATTATCACTTCCCTAAGAATCCACCAATAGCCTTACCTGGAAAAATAGAAAGGAGTAATTAGATTGACTTAAAACATAAATTCCTAATCTGATTCGCGGGAAACAAAATGTCCATCTAAACCCACAAATCCTACTTAGGGAAAAGTTTTAAATCGAGACTCTTAGCGTTCTGGTGAATAATTAAAGTTTAATCCCTGGCTTGGGATTTGATCTTAGGCCAGATGGACACTCCCATGAATGTGACGCCTTATTCTAATCCTGATAAGTCATCTTGTGATGTCAGCAATAAGAGTCCATCATCATCTTTTTGATTCGTTGAAGCAGTATTATAGTCTTACAAATAAATAATGTCTTCTAAAATATGTTTTCGAAACCAATGGCGAAGCAGTACCAGAACTTCTAATGTTTGGACAGTTCTAAGTAAGGATTGTTTTTTTTTAGAAAACAATAGCGCAGATTTTTTTTATCTGTCTGAAAATAAATTAAATTTTCTACATTTAAAACAGTTACCGGAATAATTCGTGGCCTCTGCGAGAATCTATATGTTACAAATTAGATAGATACATAGTTAATGGTAACGACGCACAATAGTGCGTACAAGGGGTTGGTTTATCTGTATAGTTTTGAAGATCGCAATAACTAAGATACCAGAATCTTGTAAAATATACTTAACCTAGTAAATAGGTAAAGAATACAGTTAATTCACTAAAACAGAAAAACTAATCTCTTAAACATTGCTTCACATAGAGCTACATCAAATTTGAAATGGCGGCATCCCGTAGGTAGGTAAGCCAATGGACATTCATTCGCCTGTTCCAGTTTGCTATCTTTTTTGGCAAAAAGTTGGAATAAAAAATTCGTGGAAGCTGGCAGCTGGTTAGCGGGAGCTTGGTGTTCTACTGACCTAGATTTGATCAGGCTGTTTAATGGTTTGACCTTAGGTGTCATTCATTTATATAAATAAATTATTTGAACAATCGGAAATAATATTCCGTGTTTCAGATATCAAAACTACTTGATACTAGTTTGGGCTGATGTTAGCTGCATTAACCCAAGTATCCAAAGTAACATTAAGCAATTCATGGTTGAAACCTTAATGGAGAACGAGTTTATGATTGTGTTCTTAGATCCGCCAACACATCTATTGCTATTATTCATTTTAACAAATGCTATTTATTACAAGTCGAAATTGTTTAACGAGCTAGATACGAAATATAATTAAAAATATCCTTGTCATTTAATAAAATGTACTCTTGAATGCTTGTTACTATTAATAACTTTACCACCAAAAAAGTCTTGAGTTATTATTAACAATGGTAAAGCAATAAGCTATGATGCTGTTATGGACGTAACGCAACGAACATTATGAGGCGGCACTCAGTCAATATTGTAATAGGCATACTATCGCGAGCGGGTATTCCAGGCACGATGCATATTGCGTTCACTTGTAATGCATCAGCGGCACTTATGGATCAACGTTTAATAAGAGTTTTTGCACCTATCTTCTGTTTGACATGGAAATAAGTTGACTAAGAGACGGAGTTTTTCTGAAATTTTACTACGAAACATCTTGCAAAAAAAAAAAAAATTCATATTGTATAATAAGAAAAACTTTATAAAAATACATGTTTCGCCTGAACTTATACATCCAGAAAATAATGTAATTGAGCAATGTTGCGAGATGAAACGAAAATTGAAAGAAATTTAATCAGAAATATTGCACGACAACATTCCTAATATCGTTGATTAAATGTATGTCACACGTCAATAAAGACAATGGAATTGTACTCTTATATTTTAGGTAATTGAGATCTCTTCCATTCCATTATTTTCGTCTTCATTTTTCGCAGTAGACTTACAGTAAGTAATCCTATTTAGGTAGCGAGGAGTTTGAGGCACTAATTTGAGTTAATAAGACTCCGTGAATCGAAAGCAGAGTAATTAATTCTCTTGGAGTTTACTTAGTTTATATTTAGACATGCTTTAAAAAAGTGTTTAATGAAATAATATTAAAAGAAACCTGTTAATATTCTATAGACTTGTTTGACAATTTTATCAGAAACCTGTTAATATTGTATAGACTGGTTTATAATTTTATCTGTTTTTTTTTCAAAACATTGAATTATTATTGATTTTGTTATGCTTAAGTAACTTAGGCATCTCAAACAAAACTACAGTTAAGAAATGTAATAAATACTGATTGTTATACTTAATTGTCTCTGATTATGGGAAATGATGACTGCTATGAGCATTTATAAGCTCTGTGTTTGCAAGACCAAGTTTTTTTTAGGACTGACTATTGCTGTTGGCCGCAAACGACCTTTACAGCGTAATTGGAGTTTTAAGGAGGCGAGAACCCTGGTGAGTCCTCAAGCCTTGAGGGACGAATTCGCCTCTGGAAGATTTCTTATCAACAGGCATCACCTCCGGGAGAAGTGTCCCGCTGACACCTAGAAGAAGAATGAGTTTTATTATCAGCTGAAGATTTAACAAGATAAATATATTGTTATATTTTATGAAAGTTAGCAGTAGCAGGAGTGGTATCAGTTTTAGTTATTTTCATATAGAAAATAATTTTTCTCTTTTAATATTCTGAAATAACATTACTGTTTGTGTAGTTAAGTATTGAAGCATTCGATTGGCCTACACTCGACTCTGTTCCGTAACGCGCCACTCAAGGGAGCGTGCGTTTTGCATATGTATAAGAACTTGATTGAAATTTTATGCCCGTAGGAATTTTTACGCATATTTTAGGACGGTTTCGCAATTTCACACCCACCCTAATAAAGCCGTTTGAGAACGCATTACGCTTATAAAATTCACAAAGTAAACATACCAAGTTCCGCCACTGAGAAAGTCATTTCAGACTAGGCAGTCCCTTTTTGTTTCTTCACAGTCCAGACTGTTTGCATCTTATTCAAGTGGAAACAGCTATAAATTAGTGCCGATGTGGCCGAAAGCGAGCGGCGTGGCGGGTATAACGAAAACTACCCCATTAAAGAACGGTTGAAGTTAAAAATAAATATCGCGTGGAGTGTGCGTTCCACATTAACATTTTCATTGTTTCACCCCCGGGCAACTTATATTAAACCGTTGAGGGACATTAGAACTTATAGCACTTGAAGGTAAACTTGGCATATACAATTACAAAGTTAAGCCTGGGGCTGTCCCATTGCACAGTGGTCCTTATCAGATGGGGTTTGAGTGTAGATCGTGTTGGAGTCAGTTTTGATGGATGTATTTGCACGGTGGTTGGTCCGATGAAGAAAACATCCATTCATGTACAAGGGAGCATCCCTCGCGCTCCCCTCCGCGGCTGCCGACGTAATTTTTTTAATCATGCTTTATACTCGTATTAATTTAGTTAACGATGGTCTTAGTTGAGTTTTTTTGGATGCGTCGCCGCGTTTTCGATGAATAACGAATGAGTCTCGGAATATTTGCTTCTCGGCAGTTTGTGAGTATATCGCTCGGAAAATTAGATTGTGCGCGATGACTTTTGTGCGAACATGTTACAAATTGTCTATTCAGCAGAAATAGACTGTAATGCATTTATGGAATTCCTTGTTTGTACAAGAATCTTCCGCATTCGTTACGATATAAAAATGAACGGATTGTTTAATGTCTTCATTAGCTTAGACGCTTGTAACGCCTTGCGATAAATATGTCCTATATTTCCAAAGAGGTTTCAAAGAGCTTCTGTAATATTATGATCATGCTGCACCTGCTGACTTTGCATATGTATTACGCTTATCACCAGGTAATATGCCGTGGCTTACAGTATTTTGCTGTGGAAAGGACAATTGCTGTGTTATCATCTATAATAAAAGAAGTACATAATATAATTAAGCACGCAGAACGGACGGCCGATGGGACGTTAAAGTTCCAGCATGGCGACCAACGTACCGGAAAGTATAAAGTAGGATGGGGCAGGCCTTTGTTCAGCAGTGAACATCATGGCCGATATGATGATGATCAATATAATAAAGCTGAACTTTCTGTAATAATCTTGCCATTCCAATTAAAAGAATGAGCTCTCCTATATTATTATTTATATTTAACTAAAACTTTACACCACCGAGCGCGTTACGTGTTTATTTGCTTTTTTAATATATTAATAAAAAATCAAATTCGTGTTAGTTTTCCATTTGCTTCAAAAACATTGTGTTATCAAGCTATTTCTAGTTTTATTACCTTAAGAATCAATGTCACCTTGACTACCAAGGTACGTGCTTACTAAGAAAGCTCAGTAAGCACTTTCAACACAATTGATTTTTCATTATTTTATTTACTCGTTTAGAGAACGATATGACAACTTTCATTATGACATTGTATTTCAACATTGTTATTGGAATTTTGTTAAAGGTCATTGATAATTGAAGTTTCTATAGCCAATGCTCATAGACTTGTAAATTACTAGCATTTTTTAAAAATCATTGCCAATCTCTGATTCATTCTGTCATCCGTATTGCTATAGTTTTGCAGTGTGGTTGTCCAGGCCTTTGGGACTTTATGAGGTTGCCTACTCTCTCGTGTCAATTGCCGTATTCTTTAAACTCAAACTCAAATTTTGCTTGTACCAACAAGAATATTTATAGCAGCATTAATGAAAAGGATTGTAATCACAATATTAACTGGAAAATAGTGCTGATCCCAGCGCTAAAATTGGTGCTAAGTAAAGAATAACAGAATATCATCATCATCAGCCATTATACGTCCTACTGCTGGGCATAGGCCTTCCTACATGGGAGAAACATGAGCATGTTGGGCCATAACACCACCGCGCTGTCCCAATGCGGGTTACAACCGGGACCAACGGATTAACGTGCCTTCCGAAGCACGAGCTCCTGGACAACAGGATATACATTTTCTTATATGAATACATGCTAACTGTATTAGCCAGAGATGGTGTGTGGTCTGTGGTTCCTTCACAGATTAAAAGTAATCCTTACGACCTCCCTTTTACAGCAAACTTCAGTTTTGCTTCTCTATTAGCTGCGTTTCCCCCGGTTTTTGCTGTTTGCACCCACGGTTGTCGTTTTCTTTCTGTGGGGCTGTAATGTGATTTTTATTCAATTCAAATTTAAGGTGCACCGGCGCTAATTTAAAGAGACTTAACGGATTTGGGCTTGGTTTAAGAGAAAAGCGAACGCGGTGATTGAAATTGAATTCCTATAATTTTTTTACATACGTATTTATTGAATGTAGTAGCAATACTTTTAGAGGAAAGTTGTCTCAAAGGTAGGCCTTACAGTATGAAGAAGCATTAGGTAAAGCTGGAATATAAGCTGGTAGCCCGCTTGATGACAAACGGTGTCTTTACGTAGCACGAGTGGGAAGCAAGCATACTCTAGCCTTTATTAGGTAATTTTCTGAAAAGTCCACCATCATATCCTAGATAAGAAAGAAAGAAAGAAAGAAAGAAAGAAAGAAAGAAATAATATTTTATTTTAATAGGCCACAAAGAACTTCTACTAACACATGTCATACCCGCCCATCTTATTAAGACCAACAAAAAAAACCCTTTACCGGTGTCTCTCCATTAGATAACGGTCGTGAAATAATCGAAACGTCTAATTAAACTTGAGTCAACCCCGCCCTGAATAAAATGATAACTGATCTTTCGACTAACTGTAGCTCAAAAAGTGTCCACTTAACTAAGGTAACACCTACCCAACAATAAAGTTGCATAGACATGCACCGTTTCGTTAAATCAAATAAACTGTAATTACACCTCGCCAAATTTTGGTTATGAGTTATAACTAATGTAACCGAAGTAGTTTAACCAAAAATTTTTTCAGTGCGGTAAAATGGTTGTATGTAAAATCTGTGCTTCTAGCGAAAATATAGTTAGTTGCTTCTTCGTTACGACAAAATCGCCAGTCTCTCATGACTCAAGCCCGGGCATTATCGGGAACGCACCGGGCCGAATACTTGAGGTGTTGTTTACCCTTAAGGCGATTTACTCAAGTATCTGTTAAGACGATAATTAGAAAAGTTTTTCAATTAGTTTAATTTCGTTGTAAGTTAGCAAAGATTTTTGAAGCTTACGTCCGCGAGGCGTGTTGGCCGCAGTCTTCCAACTAAATTATACAAGATCTTTGGGATGTTAATACTTAATATGAAATGTTGTTTTTTGATGGGAAACTTTCAGAAATAGTTTGCTGGTGTTTTTGGGAATTCGTAAGCGGTTCGTGAATAGACGTCTATTACACTACTGTTGCAAAAAACATTTACATTAATTGTGTATTAAATTTTAAGAAAATATTTTTGAGCAGTAATACAAGGGATAATTTTTAGTGCGTGGAAACTCCGAAAGAGAAATTAAGTAAGCGTGGTTTCTCTCGGCCAGCAGAAAATATAATAACTATCAATTACTATCCTCTTTTTACCATGATAAACATGAGTCAAACTCAGATGGGAAAAAATGAAAAATTTTTTGCGGACGGCTAAAATAAATTGAGCGTTAATTACTAACTCGAAATAATTACCACCCAACTAATAAGTAGTACATAGTTACCGCTATCATCATCATCATCATCATCATTTCACCCGGAAGACGTCCACTGCTGGACTTAGGCTTTCCCTAGAGATTTCCAGAACGATCGATCCTGCGCTGCACGAATCCAGCGACTACCTAGCTACCTACCTACCGTAGTCTATAAAGCGCTTATAACTCTAAGAGTACTCGCTCATTTCTTACCCTATATTAACCAGTGAAAGTCCTATTTAACTTTCTCCCACGTACGCTCAGGTTGTGGAATGAGCTCCCTGCAGAGGTTTTCTCGAATGAGTACAGCATGGGGTTCTTCAAAAAAGGCGTGAAAAGGTTTTTACAGGGTCGGCAACGCGCAAGTGATTTCCCTGGTGTTGCAAGCGTTCATAGGCTACGGTAACCGCTTACCATCAGGTGGGCCGTATGCTTGATTGCCACCTTAGTGGTATAACAAAAAATGAAAAACGAGGAGATTAGTCCCCTTACTCCCACTCAACACAGTCCCCCGCACTACAAAGGTAGAGTCATTTAGCTGCGATCTTCTGTAACCCTGACCACGATATGACCGCGAGCGCTTCCCGTTTCGCGTCTCAGCAACCACTGCGCGCTGTCTTCATGTCGGCTTCTCAGCTCGTCGTTATGACCGCGCAGTGGTTGCCGAGACATTACACGCGGACGCGCGTTAGGACATGTCGTGGCCTTAAGGTATAACTAGATGCTTCGCTAATCTTTTTATCAGAATAAGTGGAAAATTATAAATTAAAGTTCAGCTTAATTTAATTTGAAAGCCTAAAACAATCTTACTATCCTGTCATCACCAGCGTCATACGTCCCACTGCTGGGCATACGCTTTCTATGAGAAACACACTTTTTGGGCTATAAACCACGACGCGGTCACCTCTGCGGTTAAAGCGGTTGCAGTAACGACCGGAGCAACAGCTAAACGTGCCTTCGGAAGCACCGAGGAGCGAAATTACAAGTACTATCATATTATATTATTTTTAATGAGCTTTGTATGTTACTCAGTGAATTAGGGTCACTTATCCGTAAAAATATTTTATTGCTCTACTCCAAAAGAACGAAATACAAAATAACAATTTATTTTCAATTCTTAATTTAATCTGAACAAGGCAAAGTTTTGGAACTAACGTGCCGTAAAAGCGAAGTTGGTGATGGGAGCACGCAGTGACATGTTGTGACGTCACGGGCAACTTTTAAATTTAATTAAAGACAACTCTGGCGCCATATGCTGCGCGGTAAGCAGATTACGACTGTGCAGACGCGCGATTTTAAGTTGGTGGTTTGCACTTACAACCGGGAACAACGGCTTAGCGTGCCTTCCGAAGCACGGACAGTCAAAGTCTGTTATCTCGATAACAAACTATGATTGACCCATTCCAGGATCGACAATGGCGAAAGTGGCTTTGTTTTTCGTATTGAAACTAGAGCGCTCAAACCAATGCGCCACCGAGCTCCTCTTAAGTATTAGTATTGAGTTTTCAAATTATTTATTGCTTTAATCCATGTTGTTTACAGAGGTAGCACCTAAAATAATTTTAACATTAAACATGAACCCTGTAAGGGCACTGCAATATGAATATTATTATTATTCTTAATTTTTAATTTAAACATTATTATAAATGTTTGAAAAATTACTTAGTAATGGTCGCGGGTTCGATTCCCGCCTCAAGACGTGAATTTTTTCTAGTTTTACAATTTAATTACGAAATATTATTATTATTATTTATTTATTTGGGAAACAAACATTCATAAAACATTAAAAAAACACAGAATTATACATTAATCGGTGAAGTTTCCACAGATTAGTGACAACAGACATATCTCGTTTTATTAAAGATTTAAAAATTATAATGACAATAAATACTTTAGAAAAAAAAGCATTCAAGAACAATTTTAAATTATTAAAAAAACCACGCATTTACATTTAAAAACTACAATAATATTTCTTTTACTTGTCGTTTAACGAATTCTTATCAAATTACATTGAATTTATTATTAATATACACGAATAAGCATTTAACAGGTACGTTTAGTAGGTAAGCACTTTTAAAAATGTCGCGTTTCAACCGCTCGTCTGCTCCACTTCCCTCAGATGCACCTCGCACGCACCGCCTGCAATTTCGCATAGCGCCTCTCGACTTATTGTTCTTTTATTTTAATTTTTCTTCCGCCACGTGCGCTTTTATTAATTTGTACGAGCTCTGTGCACATATGAGTTCGGTTATGAATGTTTGTAAGTGCGCGGCGTTCGTGCGGAGCTTTTGAGACTTGAGAAATTCGCCGCTTGTATGTGAAACTCATTTTGTTTGGCCGTTGTAAAAGGGATGGAAGAGTTCAAAGAAATATAAATAAAAATATTGTGCATTGACGGTGAAGTATAGGTAATTGATATGAATAAACATAAAGTATAAATAAACATAAAAAATATTGATGACACCTCCGCTTGGGTTGTTACTTCAACTTCTGCTTGAGGTTGTTTGGGATTATTTATATTTGGTAATCAGTAATCAGTCCTTTATTTGTGAAATACAGGTTTCATTGGCAAACAGTTGGTATGTTACTTAAATATGCATCACCATATTTCAGCCCTTAAAGAGGCATACAAACATTATATTTTTTTTGTTGCATATCAATTTAGCTTATTTATTATATTTTAATATTACCTTTATAATTAATCATAACATTACCTATATTTAAACCATTCACATAAATTAAAGATTTCAAATATTCCAACTAAATACATCACACATCAGCAATAGTAATAAAATAAACACAAAATATAATTATTTACAATAATGATTAAAAAAAAAATCAGTTAATTGTCAATGTCAGCAACCATTAAAACCTAAAAACTAAATTAATTCAATGTAATAACTATGTCAACATTAATTTCAAGTAAAAATGAAATACGATTACATTATACCTAAATATTATGTCAATAATTAATTAATAAATATGAAATCCTAATGCAATTCTACAAATTATAAATAAGAGTATAATGTCAAACATTTAAATTAAGATCAGTATCAAGATCAAAAGTTAATTCTAGTCATTGCATGTTATTTAAATAGATTATCTTTGTCTTCCAATAATTTTAGTACTGAATAATACGCTTTATCTAAAAGTATTTTAGTTAAATATTTTTTAAACATATTTATATTAAGCTCTTGAATCCTGCGAGGTATTTTGTTGTATATCTTAGGTGTCATACCAAAGACGTTATTATTTAATAAACTAGTTTGACGAAAAGGAGCACAAATTCTATGACCATGTCTTTGTCCTTTTAAGGTGTGGTCGAATTAATCCTTACTTCCTTACTAATATTGCAAAAGTAAATCTGTCTGTCTGTGTGTTACGCAATCACGCTTAAACTACTGAACCGATTTAAATGGAATTTGGTACAGAGATAGTCTAGAGTCCGAGAAAGGACAAAGGCTACTTTTTAATGCGAAAAAAGTGCTGTAAGAGGATGAAATAGGGGATGAAAGTTTGTATGGAAAAAGTCAATATTCCACGCCGACGAAGTCGCGGGCACAGCTAGTAAATTATAAGCCACCTCGAGTGGCGGCCACGTACTGGGAGACGCAGCGTTGGTAGGCCCGTCACAAGGTGGACCGACGATCGCGAGGGTCACGGGAAGCCGATGGATGCGGGCAGCGCAGGAACGATCGGTTTTGGAGATCCCTGGGGGATGCCCAGCAGTGGGCGTCTCTCGGCTGAGATGATGATGATGAATAAATAAATTATGACTTCATTAGTTTAGTTCGGTATAAATATATTTAAGAAATGATGTGGAGGTAATATTGTAGGTAAATATACAGCATCACAACATAGACATAAAAAAAATACATACAGTGGAACATATAACCTCCTTCTTTTTTGAAGTCGGTTAAAAGATAGACACTATTATAAATAGACAAAGTATTAATTCAGAAAAGTATCTAACCTTGAAAAAATCATGTCTTCGGGCGCGGACCGAAGCCGCGACCTTCACGATCCGGTGACTGCTTTCACTATCTGAGCTACCTAGGAATTAACATGACGCTAGGGACTTTTACCGTTTAAATACTTTTTTAATCTTTTAAACATAATAGATATATCTACATTTGATTCATTTCTGTATCACCAGCCTATGTAAGTCCTACTGCCATGCACAAGCTTTCCTACATGGGAGAACCATGAGGAGTCTGGGCCACAACAGCACCACACTGGCCCAATGCGGCTTGGTGGACTAAAGCGGCAGTACCAACCAGGACCAATGCTCGAGATCTTTATCTACAATCTCAGGAGCGAACCCATTTCAGGATCGACTTATGGCAATTTTTTTTTTTAATTTTTTTGATGCGTTTAAACGCCTACTTTGTTGTAACAATTGTAAATAAAGAAAGAAAACGATGAAAAATATAATAGACATAATATAATATTTTTTCATCGTTTTCTAGCTTTATTTGTAATTGTTACAAGAAAATTGCTTTGTTCTTGTAATTTTAACCAGGGCGCTCAAGACACCACGGTCCTGAGCTCCATATTTTTCATACAACTAGATGACAAAAAAGCTGACGGCCCACCTGATGGTAATCGGTTACCGCCGCCTATAGACACCTGCAATAACAAGGAAAAATCACTTGGTATTGCAGGTGCGTTGTCATCCTAAGGTCTAAGATGAAATGCCGTCCATGCCCTGTAATTACACCGACTAAGTACCTTTCCCTTCAATTCAAAACACAGGGAGGTGTACGATAGGTATACTTATTTATGTGTCATACCATACAGTGCGAGAAAGCGTTATGAAGGGAACTGGGGAGCAGTGGGACTCGTTTATTATATTTCACCAGTTCACCATGACATGACTTCAGTTTATTAGGGCAGACTTCGCGTCTCGTCCTATTGGCTACGGTGACCGCTTACTATCATAGAAACCTCTGAGTAGTATAAAAAAAATATACTGAAAACTTAAAACCGAATATAGAACTTCCTTCTTTTTGCAATCGGTTAATAAAGTGAGGGCATGACGCATATTCCCTTATAATGTGTTTCTCACATGTAGGAAGGCCTGTGCAAAACTAGCAGTGAGACGTATAATTATAGGCTGATGATGCTGACGCATATATTTATCAGTCCTCATCATCCCTTCAAACATAATTGAACCTTTTTTCTAAAATAAGAAAGGCGACTTAGCTTCCTATATTACAGTCATAGAGTTGCTTACACAGAGCCATTTATCCTCCATGCTCCATGTAGCCCATTCCGTCCAGTCTCATCTCAAATAGCAATCGTGTAAACCACAAAGGTTGGTAGTGTCTAAGCCCAGCGAATTATTGGAACATAACAAAATATGACCCCGGGCCGTACCTCTATAAATCGCTTTACATCTGCTATAAAGTAATGAGATTTAACCCTCCCATTCGCATTTACGACATACCCGCGCCATCGAAATAGATCAAAATATTTTTTCTAGAGATCACCTTTGAAGCGATACGGCTGCATATTGCAAGCGTGCAAGCCCGTGCCAATTATAGAACGCTGCGCGCTAATTTTGCAGAAGGAAAATATTTTTTTAAACTTTATTAGCAACGTATATAGTGAGACGTTTCATTATTCCTGTACATTATATAAATAGGAAATTTGAACTTGTATTTGATTCGATGTTACAATATTATTTTATACTCAAAGTTTCGAATAGTTTACTGCGATATTGATTACGGGAAGACTAAAGATGTCAGTTGTCTTTGGTAATATTGAGTGTTCCAAGTCACGTGTAAGAAGATCACGATGGTCGGACAGTGTATCGGCTGGACACTTTATAAATCGCATCATGTGATCCGAAGCCGTACAAACCGGCTCCTCTATTGAAATTAGGATGTATAAAAAAGAATACATTACGGAAATGATGGACAGTTTGGTTACAGAAATTCTGCCTTCGCTGGATGCTAAGTATCACCACAACCTTATAAACGTCCCACTGCTGAACACAAGCCTTGAGCCTTCCTACATGCACACTTTTTATGCATTTTTTTATCTAGAATCCATAATACAAGCTCTTAATGATGCTTACTTTGGGCTAGATAATAGGTGTGAGTGTATAAATATTATAATTATTATTTTTAAGTACATTTATTTGTGTGTGTGTGTGTGTGTTTTTACCGTTCTAGATTTAGTGTGATATATTGTGCAAGTCAATAAATGTTTTTCTTTCTTTACATAGGAGACAAACAATGGCCCAATGCGGGTTAGTGGGTCGAAGCGGTTGCAGTACAACTACAACAACTGGTACAACAACTGGGACCAACCAACGGCTCAACGTGCCTTCCAAAGCACGGAGAAGCTCGAGATTACTAATTTTTGACTGACCCATCCGGAATAAACCATTGCGAAAGTCACTTTGTTTTCTTAATCGGAAGTAAAGCACTCAAATTACCGAGCTCCTTAAAAAAATACATTTTGACATGCAATTTAATTCTTAATGTTGATTGGTAAAATATGTAGTACTGAATTTACTGACTTATAATTATTTTTATTTTTATATCTACTGACAATTTTGTGCCTTATGGATTTTTCTTTTTATTTCAATTCCTAATGTGGTTTTATTATACTTATAGCTATTATATTATGTGACATTCGCAATGCCATAATGGTAAATTTGTACAATTAGACTAAGATTTTACCTTCTCTACTTATAGTGCATTATTGTAACAAATTTAAGCGAATAAATGAATCAGAAGCTAGTATACTACAGAAACGAGACAACAGACGTTTCAACGCGTTCGTTGGTAACTTAGCACCGTGTGTTTCCTATTCTTATCTCCTCAGTACAATCCTACAAAAGTTGATTGACGTATTCGAAGAGGGGATTTCTTTCTGCAGAATTTGTTTAGAGCCCTCAATGTTTGAGGAGATATTAAGGAATGCTGGCCTCCATTCATGGTGGAACACCACTCCCTGTCATCAGGAGATTAATTCAAAACCGTATATTGTATGAAATACAATTGACTGCTCATAATTATTTTAGGGGTTACAAATATTGAGATGGCTTTTTTATCCACGAAATTGAAAATCTGAAATATTATTATATTTTTGATTATTCTCATGCTCACAATTATATTATCTAGCCCAATTTATAAGAGATTGTTTTATTGCTTTTAGCAATAACGTTGAAATAGTTAATAGTTTATTTATTAGAATTATAATCTTTTTTGTTGAGGAATCCGGGTGTGGCTCACTTCGATCTTCAACCTTATCATCACTTGATTATAATCAGGTGTGATGAATGATGATAGCCAAGAGTTGTCCCGTTAAGAAAAAAAAAACAATAATAAATTACGGATATTTACCATGTTATTTATTTGTTGCCATCTGTTTATTATTATAACCCTAAATTTAACAACCATTATAGTCTTAATTTTTGATTTTAACATTATTATAAATGTTTGAAAAATTACTTAGTAATTAAAATAGAATAAAACTAGAAAAATTTCATGTCCTGAGGCAGGAATCGAACCCGCGACCTTTCGCAATCCGGGCGACTGCTCTGACCACTGAGCCACCCAGGACTTGGGATATCCCTGTGAAACGCCCTGTGTGTGTGTAGATAGACTAGAAGAATTTCACAGGGATATCCCAAGTCCTGGGTGGCGCAGTGGTCAGAGCAGTCGCCCGGATTGCGAAAGGTTGCGGGTTCGATTCCTGCCTCAGGACGTGAAATTTTTCTAGTTTTATTCTATTTTAATTACTAAGTAATTTTTCAAACATTTATAATAATGTTAAAATCAAAAATTAAGAACATTTGAAAGCACTGCGCCAAATTAACCGAATCGTCGGTATTTGTAAAAATACTCGTTTCGGATGTTGAAATAGAATATTTCGACATTGTAGGGTGGACGTTAGCTCATAAACGCAAATACAAGATACACTAGAAGAATTTCACAGGGATATCCCAAGTCCTGGGTGGCTCAGTGGTCAGAGCAGTCGCCCGGATTGCGAAAGGTCGCGTGTTCGATTCCTGCCTCAGGACGTGTAATTTTTCTAGTTTTATCCTATTTTAATTACTAACCATTATAGTATCATTTATCAATATATTAATCTAAATAAACATACAGACATGACATGGTAAGAAACGTTCGTGCTAACATTATAGAAATAAGTTCCGCTACTTACTGGGAATCAAACTCGGGACTTCGGTTTGGGCAGGTCCGACCACCGACCGGTTTGTATCATTAAGTGGGTAAAGAAAAATGTGCCCTTTTATGCTTTGGAAGACGAATTAACAACTTAAGCTAGAAAAGGAGTGGATAAGTACACCTTATTACAATTTTTAGAAAGACATTAATGTCGTAATCTACTTTATTTGCGTGGACCATTTCGAATATTGAAATTTAATGCAAATACAAAGAGACAAGGCGATTCACTGATGTCATACACCGTCTATCTGCGCCGGCGCGGCTATGGCGCCTTCAATAATATCACCGTTGTTTATCGCCTCGTAAAATATATAAAGTGACAGATTTTATAGCGCCAAACAGAGATCCGGAGATTCTGAATATATAAACATGCGCAAGAGTGGCATAATAACGACTGATTGTGAGATAATTGGTTCCTTTTGATTTCATTAGGAACTCGCGTCTGCTGACTATTCAGGTCACATGAATTTGGACGTAGTTGAACGCATTGTTTTTTGTAATCTTTTAGGTCAGAAGTATTTGGAAATGGGTTGGAGTTGAGATCTATAGATTTTACATTCATCGATTCACAAGTTTTAAGTTCTAGCATGACGACCACGTACTGGAAAGTTCAAAGTAGCACCTCGCACTAGATGGAGTCTTTCCATCTACCGGCCAGGGTCTCGCGGAGCCATTGGATGCAGGCTGCGATAAACCGTTCCGTTTGGAAATCGATGGGGGTGGGGTTTATTCAGGATTTTGGATATTAAAAAAAAGTTAAAATGGGCTTGCTATTGACCCCATTCTTGATTCTGCATTGATAGAAGTCAGGTTATATTGATGAATTAGTTTTCCTTCTGTAATTGCTTAAACATTTACCAAATAAACGTCATTACTTAATATATTTTTGCCGGTTATTTTGTCGAATTGCTATTCTACTTTACCAGGTTTCAAAGCTTGGTAGTAATGATGAGAAAGAAAATTTATCTAGGCTGAATGAATTTGGATTTGAAGCTTCATTTAAAAATATTTCGATGACAATCGTTCTGAATTCAAAACTCAAATATTTGCTTGCACATTTAAAGGTAAATCCGTCACAACAGGTACATTCACGCTTGAATTGAGCGTGTTTGTTGCGATTGAAAACTTCTCCCCCCCAGTGGGTTCAAAAGAAATCCCTTAAAAACTTCCATGTAAATAAGCGAACATTATTTAGAGTTCGTAAGGGGAGCTATCCGTGCGAGACGACGTAGGTTGTACGTGTTGAGTTTTCAAATGCCGAGATATATTGATAGATAAAAGTTGTATTTGCGTCAGACTACGAAGAATCTATTAGCATACATCTTCATGACAACCACATCCACGCTAATACAAGCAACGCAGCCAGATGAGCATAGTAACATGGAAAACCTCAGTATGGAGTAAATTTGTCACTGTCAATACATACGCTTGCTGGACCAATGCATCATGCAGATATTGAGCGTTTACTGGAAAATCCATGAGGGTATAGTGTCCTCATTTTTTAAATATGCAACTATATGACAAACAAGCTTCCGGCCCAAATGGTGGTAAGCGGTTACCGCCGCCTATACACACCTGCAATAACAAGGAAAAATTACCTGATAATGCAGATAGTAATTACACTGTCCCCTTCAATCCGAAACACAGCGAACTGTTTCACGGCTTAAATAAGAAAGGCGGTGGTACTTACCCAGACGACAATACGGGTCCATCTAATACGTTTTTATTGATTATGTCAGACAGTACTCCAAAATCTTTAAAAAGGTTTGTAATACTGCCAAAGCGAACTTTTTGAGTAATAAAATTAAGAAATCTGATAATAAAATAAAAGCCACTTGGAAAGTTATAAATCAAGAAAGTGGTAAATCAAAAGTTACTAATAGGTGTTTTAAAATTAATGTCAATGGAAAAACTATAGAAACAGATGATGGAGTTGCAAATACCTTCGAGACTTTTTTTTCCAATATACCTATTAAAATTACAAAAGAATTGAATTCGTGTACTAAGCGCGCACTTGCTCTCATAGAGACGAATGTTCATAAGTCATCATCACGGACCTGAACACAAGGCATTTCTACACTGTAGGCTATGCTGACGACATCACCATACTCACTCTGGGCCTCCGAGCGGACGTTGTCTGCGACACCATGCAGGCGGCACTGAGAATAGTGGAAAACTGGTGTGGTAAGCACGATCTCTCAGTAAATCCTACAAAAACGGAACTGGTAATGTTTACCAATAAACGCAACGTGGGTAACTACCACCTCCCTCGGATGCTTGGCACGACACTCACACTGTCCAAGGAGGTAAAGTATCTCGGAGTGATTCTGGACAGCAAGCTGAGTTGGAACAGCCACATTGAACAGAAAATAAAAACGGCAAGCGTCGTCTTATGGCAGTGCCGTAAGATGGTAGGCAAACGCTGGGGACTTGCCCCTAAGATATTCAAGTGGCTCTACACAGTGGTCATCAGACCAATGGTAAGTTACGGCGCTGTGGTCTGGTGGCCCAGGTCGGAGCAAACGACCTGCGCCAACAAATTACAGAGCTTTCAAAGACTAGCATGCTGTGCTATCACGGGGTGTATGAGAACAACCCCGACTGCTGCGCTGGAGGTGATGCTGAACATCGCCCCTCTCCACCTGCACATACAACAGGAGGCAACTATAGCCGCGTTACGTCTGAAACACCTTAAACTAATCAGGTTCCCTGAGGTAAAACATATTATTAAACTTACTAAAGACTGGACCAGCAATCCCATGATGGACGCAGCCTGCGATAACATTATGCCGGTCTTTGTCTTTGACAAGAAATACAAGATACAGCTGACTGAGGACGATGACCCCCATGTCACTCATGGGTCACTCATCATTTTCACGGACGGCTCCAAGACGCGCTCAGGTACTGGCACAGGTGTCTTCTCAGAAGACTTGAACATCAAACTGCACCTACCACTGGGAGCCCACAACACTGTGTTTCAAGCGGAGTGCATGGGCGTCCTGCTAGCAGCCCGCGCAATCTCAGCAAGGAAAGTACAAAATCACAACATCAGAATCCTTTCTGATAGTAGAAGCGTCCTACAGGCTTTGTGCAGCCCAAAGCTGTCTTCCAGTCTAATATACGAATGTCACCTGGCACTGAACGAGGTAGGCAATCAGAACTTGATCACCCTACAGTGGATCAAAGGGCACAGCGGGTCTCGTGGAAACGACGCCGCTGATGAACTCGCAAGAAGAGGATCTGATAAGAAACCGGTTGGCCCGGAGCCAATCATACCTCTTCCCTCTAGCTGGTTTAAAGGTATAGTATGCGAACATACACACAACCTTCACATGAACCACTGGAACAGTCTGGAGGACTGCAGACAGGCAAAACTTGCACTACCCCAAGTTGACCCCCGGCTCTCCAAGACTCTCATTCAGCTTAGCAGATCGCGCCTACGCCTCATTACGGGCGCGCTGACTGGTCATAGCAATTTTAACAGACACCTCTTTAACTTAGGTATCACGGACAGTCCTCTATGCAGAGCATGCATGGAGACAGAAGAAACAGCCGCTCACGTTCTGCTGGAATGCAGAGGTGTGGCTAACTACCGGGCGAACTACCTGGGCAACCCGGGTAGCCTTCGGGAGGTGCTCGGCAACGTTAAGGCGCTGGGTGACTTCCTGGAGGAGCTGGGATGGCTCGAGTAACCCAGCTCACCATCCTCCGACGCAAAACAGGCGCAACTGACGTCGATTTGCGGAAACCGCCCGCACGACGAAGAAGAAGAAGAAGAAGATGTTCATAAGTGCAATATTCCTTTCAATTTCCATGAAATTAACGTTAATACGATCATAGAAGCTTTCAAGTCTTTGAATATGAAAAAGACTGAGGATTTATGGGGCTTTTCTGTTAGTGTTATAAATTCTATAATAAATGTTATATCTCCTCAACTATCGTTTATATTTAATAAATGTATTGATGATGGTGTATTTCCCAATCAAATGAAATTAAGTAAAATAATACCTTTGTTTAAGGCGGGAGATAGCAATGACCCCACAAATTTCCGTCCCATTTCTATTTTGCCGACTCTTAGCAAAATTTTTGAAAAAATTATTCTTAACCAATTGCTTTCTCATTTTACGAGAATTGAATTGCTTCACAACAGGCAGTTCGGATTTACTAAAGGAAAAAATACTACAGACGCGGGAATTGCACTTATAAAACACATATTTGATGCTTGGGAAAATCGGCAGGATGCTCTAGGTATCTTCTGCGACTTGTCCAAGGCGTTTGACTGTGTTGATCATCAAACATTATTGGGTAAATTAAAGCATTATGGTGTATCAATAAACTCATTAAAACTTATTGAATCCTATTTGACCAATAGAATTCAAAAAGTTGTTATAAACAAAACTGAGTCTTCTGGTGCGCCTGTGCATATGGGCGTGCCTCAGGGTTCGATATTAGGGCCATTGCTTTTTTTAATTTATATCAACGACCTCCCTTACTTTTCAAAAAAATTGTGTGAGACGGTATTGTTTGCAGATGACACCTCACTAATTTTTAAAATAGACCGAACTAAAACTGACTTTGAGGATGTAAATAATGCCATTTCAAAAGTGCTATCCTGGTTTGAAAATAATAATTTATTGTTAAATTCAAAGAAAACAAAGTGTATTAAATTTACTTTACCAAATGTAAGGCAGGTTAGTACTCATGTTGAAATCAATGAAGAAACTATTGAATGTGTTGACTCTACAGTATTTTTGGGAATTAAGTTAGATTCTCGTTTACAATGGTATCCTCATATCTCGTCCCTATCTAAAAGACTTAGTTCAGCTGCTTATGCTGTTAAAAAAATTAGGTCTTTGTGTGATGTTGAAACAGCAAGACTTGTTTACTTTGGTTACTTCCACAGTGTCATGTCATATGGCTTGTTATTGTGGGGCACAGCAGCCGACATTGAAGACATTTTTATTTTACAAAAAAGGGCTGTGCGTGCTATTTACGGACTCAAGCCACGTGATTCACTAAAAGATTTATTTAAAGAAATTAATATTTTGACCATTGCTTCTCAATATATATATGAGAACATAATTTATGTTCACAAATATAAACATACCTTTTCAAAACATAGTGATATTCATATCTTAAACACTAGATATAAAAATAAACTTGCTGTTCCATGTTTTAGACTTCACAAGACAAGTCGCTCATTCATGGGGAAATGTATACACATTTATAACAAAGTCCCGCCAAATGTAACTGAACTGCCTTTTCACAAACTTAAGTTATATGTCAAACAAACTTTAATGAAAAAAGGCTACTATAAGGTCCAAGAATATTTAGATGATAAGAATGCGTGGAAACATTAAAATTCCAAAATGTTTTTAAGTTTATTTACGTGTAAGTATTATGACTATTAACCTCTGTATACCTATTTTGTGATTGTGCATTGTCAGATAGCTTGAAAATAACGATAATACTTTTGACATTGGGTACCTACTTTGTCGGTACGATGATATAGATTCTCTTCTAATTTTAATTATTTTTATCGCTGGGCGGCACTGCACTGCTAAAAGTTATATTTTTTTAACTACAAACATTGTATTTGAATATTTATTTTGAAAAGAGTGACTACACGAGTTTGTTGCCGGTATCTTCTCGGTAGTTCAACTTTTGGAACCGGTGTAAATTCAGACATGACAGACAGACAGAGACTATGACGTTGTTAGTTAATATTTTTTTTGTGATAGTTGTAAAAATGTGTTTTTTTGACGATTTAAAAGTGCTTCTTTGTGGCCTATTTAAATAAAAATATTTTTTCTTTCTTTCTTTCAATTGATCGAAAGAGAAATCAGTGCAGCAGGCAAAAAGCCAAAGCCATCGACGTTGTCATGGATACAGTCATGCGTGTTGTCATGGATAATGTCAGCGCTGAAAGTGGACATGGATTGAGCATATTGCTGGATGGCTGGACTGGGCTACAGCCTATGGGCATGAAGGATTACTGGAATGGCCACACGCGCCGAAGACGTGAACAGATGACATCAAGCAGCAACTGGAGCCAACTGGATGCATGATAGAAAGGAGTTTGGAGAAAAGGTCGATCGTCCCAAGGGCTACGATGTTGATGACTAGAAAAACCCCAAATATACTTAGACACTCAAGTCTTACAACAAAATTTTGAGTTAAAATTGTTTTACAATAGCAATTTTAGTACATTATGGTACAAGTGTGTAATGTTGGTGATTACCGCTGAGGCGCATTGAGGCCCGAGCCGTCAGGCGAGGGTCTTAAGGAGCCGAGGACGGTAATCATCAATACACACGTGTATCATACAACGTTTTTCAACACACTTCTGAATAAAATAATACTTAAATAAAAAACCATTTTACATAGTAGATAAAAAGTTTATTTAGAGAAACAATTAGTAAATGTGCAGTTCGTAAAATTATAATTAACTATTTTTGATGATATAGCGGTCTCATCAGATAGATTATTTACTGAAATACTTTCATGTTCTATTGTTATTTGTGATGGTTCATTATTCGTGTAGGTAGGTGAAATCCAATCATTGGATGTACTTGGTATTTCGCTAGTAGGATGCGTCTCAGAATCAAGTTTAATTCTTTTTGTGATTTTCGCACAAATTTCCTTCTTGTTTTGTACGGAATCTTCTACGTATGCAAAAGCATCTGGCCATGGTTTTCTATATCTTTTACAGTTATATTTGTTAATTCTTGTATCCTACAGGCACCAGTTACACCAAATATTAAAGCAACCTGAAACAAAAGAAACAATTATTAAAGTCAACAAGCTGCTATTAAATATTTAATTAAAATTAATTTAACTAACCTTTGTAGCCAAATATTGGTTATCTGGAGCATCTTTAATAAATTTTTCAATATCGTCAGATGATAAAACCTTTTATTTTTTTCTTCTAAATCCATCAGATAGTCTCTTTAGATAAGCTGACAAATTCGAGTATGTTTTTAAGTCCACTCCATTCTTTGTTCGGACTGTACTTTTAAACATTGAGTAAATACACCACAAAGAGCTAGGTTTGTACTTAGAAGATAATTCTTTAAAGTACGCCATGAACACATTTTCTGAAAAAGACTGCGTATTCTTGTTGTTCGGCCATTGTATGAAATTTTGGTACGCTAATAGATATTTTTCCTTTGAGTTTTCTGGTAGTAAACTTTCCATAACGTTCTGGGCTTCACATCTTATATCGGGCGGTGTACAACATAAATAATTTTCTTCATAAATTGTATTTGCAGACATCTTAATTAATAACTAACTAAATAACTTCAAAAGAGAAAACGAGACGAGTTGTGAAAAATGTTTCGTAATGGCGGGAAAAATTAATCAGTTTTCCTATGCGCGCGCATCGGCCATAGACTAAAAAATGAGGTTTCTTTTTTTTGGGCTTTTCGCGGATAGCTTTTTAGCGCAAATGTAAGCGTAACTCAACCAATAATATTAAAGAAAGAAAGAAAGAAAGAAAAATATTTTTATTTGACATGCACATAACAAACATCAACAAGAAGCTTAAACAATAAAAAAAAAAAAAGACAAATACAAACAGTTTATACTTAACAATAAGTGCAGTCAACAAGGCCCTATCTCAGCATAAAACTTTTGCGACATTATAAAAAACGTCGCAGAAGCGCTGTTATTATGAAAGGGCCTTGGGCGTGACTTTGGATTTTAAACTACATATACTTACACATATACATAAATACAAAAAATACATATACTTACACATATACATATAGATAAGTGACATAAACTCAATCACATCAGACATGGCTGTATGGGCATTAGTTCCTTTTGCCTTCCCATTACAGGGAGATTTAACAACAAAAAAAGAAAAAAAATACATATTGGCAATTTTAATTATTAAAAAAAAAACTATTACTCACTAGTGAATAATAGTAATGAAAAAGTCACAGTTTGATTATAGGTGTCATTATGTGCCTAATTGCCATGGGATTAGAGCCACTTTATGAGGAAGTGTGTTGAAAAAATATTTATTGAATGATCTGCGCTAAGTGAACTTCCATTAAAAAAAATTAAATGCACGTGACAAGAGAAGAGTTGAGAGATATTTCTACACAATTAACGAGTTTTTGCATTTTAAGTCATTTGTAGATATAAGTTGAGAATAAGTAACATAAATAATTATGTAAAGTTAGCAATAGTTCCTAATTATTTGAAACTCTAATATTTATTATGTTTTATCCAGACAAAACATGTGGGTTTCTTGAAATATTCTCAAAATACAATTTTATTTGTTTACAGTGCCGATGACCTCACATTAGAGTTTAATATGGTGGCTGTCGTGTCAAATAAAGTTATACCTATATTTTAAGTTTATTTAGTATTTTTAGGAACAGAATCCAACATTAATTAATGCTTGTTTATGGTGAAAGCGATAAATGCTTTTTAGCTTTTTCCTTACGTACCCTAATAGCAGTTTTAGTAATGAGCCTTAATAATGTAATTCCACACATTACGACATAGAAAGGCAGTTTGAGCAATAAATCAGACAAGCTTAGAATGTACCTACTAGATATTATTATATGATTTATAGCCTTACTACTACACAGATGTGGTCCTTATTTTTACAGAATAAAAAAAATATCGCTTTTTATATGAACTGCATCTGAAACTCAATTTTAAAGTTGTTAAGGTGATAATAAAATTTTAATTTCAATATTGAATCATTGCTTCGTTTTTGATTTCGCTTGACCACTAAAAGACTTTCGAAGAAATGTTCAATACTAAATTTATCCTGTATCGAAATTTATACCATAAAAGTGTTGCTATGGTATATTTTTTTATGGTATAAAGATGTTATTCTTCATCATCATCATCACCAACCTATATACGTCCCACTGCTGGGCACAGGCCTTCCTACATGGGAGAAACACATGAGGAGTTTGGGCCATAACACCACCACGCTCTGACTCAATGCGAGTTGGTGGGTTAAAGCGGTTGCAGGAACAACCGGGACCAACGGCTTAACGTGCCCTCCGAAGCACGGAGCTCGAGATAACAAACTTTGACTGACCCATCCCAGGATCGACCATGGTTAGCTATGGTCGATCCTGGGATGGGTCAAGTTGCTTTGTTTTTCGTATCGAAACCAGAGCGCTCAAACCAATACCTACGCTACCGAGAGATGTTGTTAAATTAAAGAAAATATGCGTATTTCTTACAAACCTTTCTTTGAGACCAGGACAGTGTATTATGAGATGTATTCTTTTATTCATTTAGGTATTTATCAGTGATTCCTAATGTGCTAAGGCAAATTAAGGGCTTTAAAAATAAAGTAGTATGTGATGTTCGATATTGAATGAATACTTTATTGATGTGCCTCCGGAAAACATACAGCATTGTCTATGAAGAAGCAGTTATGTACTTATCTTAGTCTATGGCCGGAAGTTCTGAAATGATGTTTCTGAAGTTAGCCGGTAGGTGGCGACACTTTGACAGCCAGCAAGAGCGCGGTAACCGACGCCATCTTCGAAGTTCATAGCGTTGTGTACTTTCGTCGCGTACGGTCGAAAATCTTTATGTATAGTTTCGATCGTAATCTATTCCTTGAAATTAAGTTTAAAATAGTGTAAAGCAGGTTAAAACAGATGTAAAGTTACCAGTATTTTTAAAATTCCGCGTGGAAAAAATAAAAAGTGATTAGTGAATCCAAAAATATAACGTCAATCCGACTACAAGTGCAAATATTAAGTGTAAAGTGTGTTTAGCAGTGCCGAGTTCTTTAAAACGCATTAAGTATTTTGTGTCTTTCGTGTAAAGTGCGTATTTGTGATGAATCCGGTATCTAATGACGTTCCCGACGTTGACGATCGGGATAAGCGGAGCTTGTCGCGGTCGCCGGTAGCCGAGGCGGACGCCGCGCCCGAGGTAGATTCCTCGAGCGAGGGTAGTTCGTCATCGAGTGATCAAGACGAGCCAGCGAGGAAGAGACGGAAACTGAGTTCAAAGGTAACGGTCGATCCGCGGATCGATGCGTTATACAATCAGGTCAGTTTACTTACTAGTCTAATTATGCACCAGCCCTGCATACCAAATAATGACGATAGTGTTCATGAAATTGTCGAACCATCTAACAACATTGACAATGACTTCCTCACTAATCCTTCAATTTCTACACCAAAATCGCTTGAATTGGGCGTTTGTAAGACAGAGATAGATAGCAAAAAGGTCATTAAATCGGCTGATGAAAAAAGGTTAAAACAATTAATAGACCTGCAACATTTTAATTCCCCTACGTGGAAACATGTTCGATATAATAACGCTTTGCAAGATATGATTGCACAACCAGGTTTTTGTAATTTAAAAATAAATGATGAATTGTGTTGTCTTAATAAAGGTAAAGATTTCTTGGCGCCTACTGAATTAGTCATAGCCGCACTAACTAACGCTTTATTGTATCAAAAGGAACTAATGCAATCTGGGCTCCAAGGCATTATTGATTGGGCCCATAAACATCCTACTGAGTTAAATTCTGAAAATCTTTTCAATAAATTTACTGTCACTTTTGGCAAAGCATCTCCGTCTTACAAATTGTCAGAACAGGCGCTTCAAATAGCTTGCGGTAAAAGAGCAGAATGCGTTGAGTCTAGGCGCCATAGATTAATATCCGAAATTTCTGATAAAAACATTCAAGTGGCACTAACTAATATACCACCTAGTGAAGAATTTTTGTTTGAAAACGCCAAGTTGGCATCGCTCATTCAATCTCTAGGGGGACCACATTTTTGGCTATCGCGATCACAAGTATATAAAAAAGATAAGCCCAGTTTAAAACGAAAAAGCATTGACCCCTTACCTTCTACATCCAGATTTCAACCACAACAAAAACAGTTTTATCAAGATAAAAGACAATACACAAACACAAAACAAACTCTCAAAAACAAAACTAATAGTAACAAACCTACCTCATTTCGAAACACCAATGTTAAGAAAAAATGACTATCCAACCAAGTTCGAAGGGGGTCGTTTGATAAAATTCAAACACCGATGGCAGACATTATGCGCGAACAAATTCATAATATCGACAATATCAGGTTCCCGTATACCACTTTTCAAAAAACCCCCTTTGATCATGCCAACAAACAGAATTATGGAACAATATGCCACAAGACCATCACCTGCAATGACACGAACAATTCAGGATCTTTTAGATCAAAAAATATTACTACCTGTAATCAGGAAATCTCCCAGTTTTATCTCCAAGCTTTTTCTGCGGAAGAAAAGCGACGGATCAATGCGTCCAATATTCGACCTTCGAGATTTGAACAAGTTTGTCAAAATAAAACACTTTCGACTTATTTCTCACGCTACAGTGCCAGACTTCCTTCAACCGGGAGATTGGATGATAAAATTGGACATTTCCCAGGCATACTTCCATGTTCCCATAGCAAAATCTCATCGACCTTTCTTAAGAATCAGCTACGAAGCTCAGCTATACGAAATAACATGCCTGCCGTTCGGTTTGGCATCTGCCCCACACTTATTCTCTGCCGTAACATGCTGGGTCGCGGAGACCCTGCGTGCAAAGGGATGTCGAGCTCTAGTCTACCTAGACGACTTCCTTGTCGTCCATCAGGACCAAACCAAGTTATGTCATCAAGCTGCGGAAGCTGTGAGACACTTGGAATATCTGGGGTGGAAAATCAATTATCAGAAGTCGGTCCTAACACCGACTCAAGACCTGGAATATCTAGGGATTCGTTGGCATACAGCGAAGAACACTATGTGTCTGCCAAGACAAAAAATAAACAACCTGAACGAAACCTTAGACCAGACTTTGAGAAAAAAACAGATAAGTCTTCGCCAATTACAAAGCCTATTAGGACAGCTAAATTTTGTCAACTTTGTCATTCCCCGTGGCAGACTACATTGCCGTCACCTGCAAATGTTCTTACGGCATTTCGACAAAAAACGACCCCGTCACTCACTGTACATTCCTCAACGTGTGAGCCAAGAGATGGTATGGTGGCGCGGAGCCACATACCGCTCAGTACCGATACACAAAAAACCGGTAACACATTTCTTAGCAACGGACGCTTCGGATTGGGGTTGGGGTGCCCACCTAGACGGGAAACTACTGTCAGGAAGATGGTCAAACCAACAGAAAAGATGGCACAGCAACAAAAAAGAATTATTCGCAGTGATAGAAGCAATCAAATCGGGTACGAACCGATTGAAAAATGCTCATGTTTTAATTCAATCAGACAACCAAACTCTAATATCGTATGTTCGCAAAGAGGGAGGCACAAAGTCAATGACATTATTGACTCTAACGTTTCAACTACTGCGTCTAACCGACAGCCAGAACATAACTTTGTCAGCATTCTACCTCCCAGGGAGATACAATACAATAGCGGACAGTCTCTCAAGAGGGAAACAACCATCAGAATGGCACCTTTTGCCCCAAGCAACTACAGAAGTGTTTCAGAGGTGGGGCCGTCCGGAGATAGATCTGTTCGCATCGCACCAAACTGCTGTAGTTCGGAACTACGTGTCGATAGACTGCAGAGATCGATCCGCAAACTATATAGACGGCTTCAGCAGACCCTGGAGATACAATCTAGCATGGGTTTTCCCACCTCCCAGTCTACTACCCAGAGTACTAGCCAAACTAAACAGTGCAGTGGGAACTTATCTGATAGTGGCCCCAGAATGGCCACAAGCGTTCTGGTTACAGGACCTGAAGTCCCGGGCTCTAGATCACCCACACGAGATTCGGAATCTATCGAGGAACCTAATAGATATCGCAACAGCACAGCCTCCACCGCAAGTACAGACACTAGCCTTGAAGGTTTGGAAAATTGGGGGTGGGGTGGTCAAATAAAAAAGTGGTCTTTAGAAGAGAAACAACTATTAAAAAATAGCTGGCGCCAATCTACATTATCGACATACTTACCAGCAATTAGAAGATGGCTTAGTTGGTGCTCAATTTCTGGAGTAGATTCTAAAGCTCCACTCCCTGCCGATGTTGCTAAATTCTTAATAAATCTTTTTTTGACAGAAAAATTATCTTACAGTACGATTCTGGTGCACAAATCGGCGGTGCTTACATTCTGTGGGCCTCATGCTGAAAAACAGTCTTTCTCAAATTTTATTATAAAACATGCCCTTAAAGCTATTGGAATAGCAAAACCAAAAGTAGGTAAAACAGCACTTACGTGGGACCCAAGAATTGTTTTGAACTGGCTTTCGTCTAATCCACCTAATGACTCACTTTTTGAATTAGCTCGGAGAACAGCAACAGTGTTGTTGTTAGCTTCTGGACGTAGAGTTCATGATCTAACCTTACTAAGATATTCCAAAGACCACTTCTATGACAATGGAGACAACATTTTCATGATACCGGCTTTCGGTTCCAAAACCGATACTCACTATCACCGCCAATCAGCTTGGATGCTTTCAAAACATGAGGACCAAAATATATGCCCAGTAACCTTAGTAAGAAAATACCTAAACAAGGTAATTCCAAGAAGAACAAAAATCAAAGAAGTGAACAATCTTTTTATCACGTTATGTGGACCCGAAAAAGCGGCCTCTCGTACTGTTATTGCAAATTGGGTACGCTCAGTTCTAAGAGACAGTGGCATTGATGCATCTCCAGGAAGTTGCAGATCAGCAGTAGCATCATTGAGATGGTTAGAGAACCAACCGATTGACGACATACTTTCTCGAGGAAACTGGAAATCATCAGACACCTTTTTTAATCATTACTTTCGAATGATAGATTTCTCAAAAGATGACCATAACTCATTTTTTAAGACATTTACCCCAGCTTAATAAATTAACGATTTAATTAATGATTAATGATTATAAACTATATTTATATTAATAAGCAAATATTTTTCCCATACAAGTATATTTTAAATTCCTTTTTTTTTTGTTTACCTATTGCCAATCTTATCTTTGATTGATTGAAAATTTATATCTACTCTAGATGTACTCTTGCATACATTATTGTAAATTTAATAAATTAATTCATCATAGCGTTGTGTTTTTACTTTGCTTTTGCCTGTATTTTATTACACCAGCAGATAACAAACACGTCTTCATAGACAATGCTGTATGTTTTCCGGAGGCACATCAATATAACGGTTTTACACTACAATAAAACCGATATTATGTGCCGAGAAGGAAAACATACAGCATTGCAGGAATTTCTTCCTGGTGAAAACTATGAACTTCGAAGATGGCGTCGGTTACCGCGCTCTTGCTGGCTGTCAAAGTGTCGCCACCTACCGGCTAACTTCAGAAACATCATTTCAGAACTTCCGGCCATAGACTAAGATAAGTACATAACTGCTTCTTCATAGACAATGCTGTATGTTTTCCTTCTCGGCACATAATATCGGTTTTATTGTAGTGTAAAACCGTTATATTATAATAATTCCTTACAAAAATAGACGAAAGCCACATTTAATCAAAATTCTCCTAAAACAAAGTCATATAAACTTTTTGATATGAAGTTATTAACGAAACAAAATAGAGACAATCAAAGTAAAAAGTAGAGTAACTTAAATTCCTTCCTTACCTCTTTCCTCTTCACGCATCTTCAGGGTGTTACTTACAATCTTCCTACAATACTATGTCTTATTGTTAAAATTGAAACATGTAGTGACTTGCAATAAAATATATATGAATATGTATCTTTTTCTTATGACTTTCACGACCCTGCAGTCTCGAGAAACTGCTATCTCGTTTTAAGTTAATAACATTAAAGTTAAAGGTAATAACTGGCACATAAATCTGCCGATTATCACCAAACGCGTCGAATAAATGTACTCCAAATAATATTTTTATTGCAAGAATAAAATAACAATTGTATTTGTATTTAATGTTCGGACGCCATTTTTATGTCTTGATAATTCGCGATACTGGTTTACGGTTACCGATTACAAGGTTGATTAAGGATGTATTTTAAACTTTAACTGTGGGCAATCAAAGTTGTATTTTTATAGTTTTCGGCAGTTATTTTCGCGCTTGCATTTATTACTCCAGAGATGTATAGTCTAAGTAATATTATTTAAGGGGCATATCGGTACTATCATAGACAAAAAGTATTAGCTTAAATATCATGCCGATACACAAACTAAATTCTGATGTACAGTCCACAGCACATCAAGAATAACAGTTTGTCCATGACACCGCCCTTTATGCCGTTCATAATAGAGGCAGCGTTCTTTGTGCAACTGTTACACTTGATGCGCTGTCGTCAGTACTATGGAGTCCTTGAAATAATCCATACTTCCGTAAGAATATTATAAATGCGAAAGAAACTCTTTGTGTCTGTATAACGTTTTCGCTCCTAAATTGCTGAACTAAATTAGATGAAAGGACTAAGCCCGATGCGCTTTTATGACATGTGTGCCAAAGAATGGGAAATATTTAAAAATATGTAGGGAAAATATCATTAAATAATTTGTGGCAGTTTAGAGAAATCATTTTGGGGTTATAATTATTTAATTATTTTTTATTATTTATTCATTCGTCCAGAGGGACAGGCAAATGTATCCAGTAAAAATCCAGCCAGTTATTTTATAAGGTTTTTCTGAAAACACATTTCAATGCATCTTGGGAGTATATGCAGAAATTAACTATATTTTATAATAATTGCTACAATCGCAGAAATCTACAAGTAATAAAAAGTGCTCACGCTAATAGTCAAAACAGACACTTGCTTCGCTACACTACACCTTAGACTAAACAATTTCCTGCTGCACAAAATAGCAGCTTAATAGTACCACTTCGTAGTGCTGTGTCTACGGTTGATAGGACCACCAGAACTTACTATAAACGCTTTATGTTAGGAGCAGAAAGACTTATGCCGCCAAGCTAGTGCTTCTCCATGATACCTACTTTCAAATTTATTTGCCACCCGTATCGTTTAAAAAATCATTTACAACTGAATGCAGTCGTCCATAAACCAAAAATACAATAAAGAGTGCAATGAATCCAATCGGTCATGTTCTTTATATTAAAGAAAGCAATCACTGAGAACGTATTTAATTTTATTTCATTTCGTGAGAATCGAATCCCAACGTGTAGAGACGGCTTATTATGTTACACGTCCAAATCGTATTAAGGCGAAGTCCGAAGTAACGCTAAACAAATAACAGGGCACTGTTCAAATTAAAGTTGACAAGTAAAATGTCATCGAAGCAATAATAAATGATCAAAATAATAATTCATTTCGCTTCGTTTCTCAGACAAAAACAATCCGAGCAGTTCGAAAATAAACTTACGACATTATGAGACCTTGATATTTACTCAAATCTGCTGATCAAGTCATTTTTAGTAGCTTTTAAAGTGACACGAAGGTATGATGTGTGAACAACAGTAAATATATTTTAGATAGATTGTGTGTGAGCATCACGGTGGGTTGGTAAGGGATGACAGGTTTTTTATAGACAAGGGTGGTAAACAAGCGTACATACTGCCTGATTGCCGTAGCCCATAGATGCTTGTAGTACCTTGGGCACTACTTACGCGCTGCCTACCCTGTAAAAGTCAAGAGAAAGTTATAATGATAGAATAGGAGACAAGTCTCCCTACTCCCTAGCGCACATACAATCTTTAATTGAATAACAATTTTGTTGTGGTTTTTAAGTTTGTAGGATGATATGAATCGGACGGACGACCGGCTGGCCGAGTGGTCTGTACCCCAGGCTACTCGGTCAAGATGTCCCGGGTTCGAATCCCGGTAGGAACAAATGTTTGTATGATGAGTACGAGCATTTGTTTACGAGTCATGGATGTTTATATGTTTATTTAGTATATTTCTAATATTTATATACATATTATTATCATTATTTATCCGTTATCTAGTATCCATAATACAAGCTCTTAATGATGCTTACTTTGGGCTAGATAATAGGTGTGAGTGTATAAATATTATTATTATTATTATTAATGAGCACGTACTGTCGACTCGATAGTTGCACGATAAAAAACAAACAGCTGTTTCCATCTGCTTTTGATTAAAAAGTTGGACAATTATGGACAAACAACCAATTTGTATTGCAGTGTATTGATATGCAGATAACATCTACTAAACAGTCGATCTGCGACAGATCGGCAACGTTCGGGACGTTGCCGGAAGAAGAATGGTCGATTTGGTATGAGATAAAAAAAATCGACAAGCGACTGTGTTAATAATATTACTCACCGCCGGAATGTAACACAACAGAGTATAGTGTTATTAAGCATGATCTTCTGTAACATGGAGGTGCTACCCCAGTAGGGCGAGCAAAATAGAGTAATAAATAATATATAAGCGTTTAAGCCTTTTCATGCAAAATTGCAAGTCAAAAATATTGTAAGCGAACAAATCGATTCCTAAAAAAACTTGTCATGCTTAAGCGAGTCAGGCTAGTCTAAAAAGTCATCAGAGGATTTTTAGAAAAGTCAAATAATAAAGTGATTGGCGATATTTGGTTTGTATGGAAACCTTAAAATTGCACTTACTTAACAATTATTATTATTATACTCTTTATTGCACTTTAAAATTAAACAATATAATGAATGTAACATAAGTAAGCAAAGGTGGACAGCAGACTTTTAAAAAAATCGTCTGATTACTTTTTAGACTAGCCTGATAAGGTAAGATAAAATAATTTTCGACTTGCAAGTCTGTATAAACATTCGTGCAGCTTAAACGCTCTTAATGTCAAAAAAATATCTTTTTGGAGATCATCGTATTGCCCTTAAGTAGAGGTCAAAACGCCGTAAGTAATTGATAGGACTTTTGTATAGAATATTTGTGGTTTGACTCGACTCACCCGTGTTAAAGCTACAAAATTTACAAATAGATCTGTACCAGAGATAATGTTACCATAGGTTGTTATTGGGAATATTTCGATTTCACGACCCGTACCCTGTTACCCTGTTAAGGAAATGTAAAGCCAAAATCGTCCTTATTGCTACTAGATAAGGTCGAAGGAAAGTTTAAAGTTTTACGCCTATGTATGCTGTTGGGTGTACAATGTGTGTTTACGAATTTTATAAAAGCGAAAGATGTCTTAATTGGCAAATCTGTTGTTAAAAGGTTGTGGATATGTTTTTGTTAGTGTATGGTTATTTTTTGTTCTGTAAGTAACTGATATTTTTGATGGGTCTAGCTTTGAAATTGCCGCTCTCATAAGTTGGCAAATAATAAAAGTATTGTTAGTAATTTTACCTTACAGTAGTGTGATTCACAAACAGAAATAATATTCGACATCGAGCTTGACGTCTGACAAGACGACGAGCTGCCATTGATTTTGACGTTTGAGCACGGCTCTGCGCGTAAGCGTATTTATTAATCTCTACGTTCGATCAAATGGCTGTGTACGATTGTCGCTGTTTTGGATATTCGACATGAAGTGAAATCGATATTTTTTTACTTCGTTTTTCTTGTGTTTAAAATGTATCGCAATGACTTCATTCAATATTTGATTGATTTTACATAAAGATATAATAATAAACAATTAGTTCCGGCTCACGCCGTGGTCGTCGTCGGAACGCTGGTGTCGCCAACGGTTGTCAAACAAACGCTAGCTAAAAAACTAGCAGAATTCGAACCCGGGAGCTCTGGTTTTTAGTCAGTGTTAAAAACTAGAGCTCCTAAAACTTTTTTTTATGTTAACGGGGTAACTCATCTTACCTGATGGTAAGTGAAGATAAGGCCGACGATGGATGCGAGCTACACCCGGATTCCTCAACCTCAGAGGAACTGGCTATCTTACCTCTAACTGCCGGAACACAACAATCAACACAACTCTCGACCAGGCTGTAATTTTTACAGTTACCACAAACTATAACGATAAATAAAGCATTAATAGGTGTCAGAAAAAAGGACATGAACATGAACAAGCTTACCAATTAAATTGTGATTGTATATCAACTGACTAATAGACGATAATTTATCATGTCGTCCATCTGTGTCCGTTCTGCGAAATGTCTAATAGAGTTGTTTACATATTGACAGTTCTAATGCAATATTATAATCTTGCGGTTTGTCTACGCCATGAATCATGTGCTGCTTTATAAATACTTATATTATACTAGATTTCTAGATTATTAATACCTACTCATCACAAAGTATGTGGGGATTCCCCTGAACTTTACTGAATAACTATCATAGCTTAGACTTGACTAGACTTGGATCTGGACCTTTTATCTAATAAAACCGACTTCAAAAAACTGAAAAGGATGAAATAATTAAATTTAAGTAGGTATTTATCCCCTAGAAACATATTTTTGGAGTCGGTGCTTTACTTTCTATTGTTTTTGGAAACCACTTAGCACCAACTCCAAAAATATGTTTCTAGGGGATAAATACCTACTTAAATTTAATTATTTCATCCTTTTCAGTTTTTTGAAGTCGGTTTTAATTTTTGTTTAAAATTTTTTTTTACAATTTTTAGTGATAACTTTCTACGGTCGAAGCTAAATGGGTGACTGTCAAGTTATATTGTTTCCTACTATCGTATCGTTTCACTAAAAAGTCATTGGAAAAGCAAAAATTCGCAATTTCGCTTATGTAGACGATTTCATAATTTCAGTTTTTTTTAATTTAAAACCAAAATACCCAACTGTTTTTGAAAAAATTTTTATGGGACCAAATGGCAGCTATTCCGCATCGAACAAACAAAGAATCACGTAAATCGGATCAGTAATCTCGGCGTAATCGGTGTACATACATAGAAAAAAAAAACATACCGGCCGAATTGAGAACCTCCTCGTTTTTGAAGTCGGTTAAAAACAAGCACACAAGTGTTTAAGTTTTTTTTTAGACGAAGCTCGGCAAATGATTTAACACCTGATGTGAAATGCTCAGAAGAGTCCACATGCGAAATCAGTGTAAACACACTGTTCTAGCTGCTTCCACCTTGCCGGCCCTTATGATGCCTTTTCACGCCTATTAGGAAAGAAGAGAATAAGTTCTGGCAGTTCGACAACGAAACGATGACTCAAGTCCATGCTTCAGATTAAGAAGGGGGAAGGTAGGTTAAGGTCAAAATATCTTCAGAGTACACGCCATGATATTGTCGATAGAAGGCACAAGATTACTGGTGACCTTTAGCTACATCTTAAAGCAGCAGTAAATTTGCTATGAATATTTCGCTGCTATTAGAATAGGGTCAAATTTATACCACATTTTCATTAAAGTAAGGATAACCTTCTTTGCTATTTGAACGAAAAATACGCAGAAAAATAAATTAAACAAAAAAACTCATGTTCTGAAGTTTTGAACCCGTGACCTTTCCCAATTCAGAGAACCGCTCTAACCACTGAGCTAACAAGGACTTGGAATAACCCTAAGAATTTCTTCGGACATAAATATCTGTTACACAACGTAAAAATATATTATCATTTTCAGGGATTCCTTGTTTGCTATTGAGTGAGGATTACCTCTCTGAAGTCTCCTATTCGCATCATTCATTTATTAACAAGGAAGTAATGAACAAACTCCCAACTAGAACAGCAATCGCTTCCAAATCGCAACCGTCATGCAAACAAACAACTCGGACATAGTCATCAGGTTAATGCGATCAATCACTACGATGGTCGTACACGCGTCGTGCCGGGCGTCATTTCTACAAATCATGTTTGCTGGCCGCCCGTACAATGCCGGGACAGACTGTCAATAATCGTGTAGTGCACCCTACTAGTGATGCCGCGTTTGGTAGGAGGATAATTCGTAAATATTCAGGGATTGAATCCTGTTTTCCCTGCCAGTGTCGTTTAAATACGTCAGCATTGGCTAAAAAAAGAAGTTTTTTTTTATTCTAATGGAGTATCAAGTAGCTCTTGAGCTGATGGTCAGTGATGATGAGGCCGAAGATTGATGCGAGATACCTGCACTCCTCACACACAGTGGAACTGGATATCTTACCTCCAACTTCCAAAACTTGCTGTTAAAATTATTGTTATGGCGACAGACTCAGGTAAAATAATGGTAGCTATCCAGGAGAACTTAAAAAATCCCTGCCACCAACCAGATCTGAGGTAGGTGGTGTCAGCCTCTAGAACACAGGCGCTTAATTTTACAAAATGCAAAACACAATTGACTCCATGAAAAATGTTAAAACTAGAAAAAAACATATAATAATTTGGACGCGATCTTAACCCGCGACCTTTTGCAACCTAAGCATCGTAGGTATTTTTAAGAACACTCGTTTATATTTTCGACACTGTGAAGGTAGACATTAATAAATAAATAGGTTATTAAAATAATTACGGTTCATAATATTCCAAGTTCTCGGTAGTTCATTAGTTAAAGCAGTCACCCGGATTGCGAAAGGTCGCCATTCTCGTCCCAGAACATGACATTTTGTTACTCTAGATATATTTCAAATATGTATTTAAATCAATTCTAAGAAAGAACTTTATGAGTTTGCAAATAAAATGATCATTTATTTATCAAAACATATTGATCAATTGATAGATACGTTTTAAAGTTAGTAGATAAATCATTGCTGTCATTTTTTATTCCATCTAGTCCACTGGACTGGGCCATTCATCATGAATCACTCGCATTAAACGAGGCATACGCCGATTCACCTGTTAGTAGGTATCTAGATGACTCGACAGAAAGCATTCACGCGCGCTGCACAAGTCATTCCGTTGTGCCGGAGCAAACCAGTTCGGTGACGTATACCGGTTACATCTCCTTTTGTTCGGTTTGCATTCGATTGAGAATCGATTAAAGTCATTTTTGGAGTTGCGATTCCATTCAAGTGCTTGATGTCTGCTGAAACACTCGATTTGATGAGACAAATGAATTCATTTGTCATTTTTCTCGTATTCTTTCTAATTAGAATTTTTTGCTTATGTAGCATTATTTTGAAAAAAAAATCAATAGAGGTCTCTATTGGAACAGGAACCTCCACCTCACCGAAAATCGTGGAAGCGTTGTTTTATGTTACTGAGGTAGTTGTGTTTATCTCCAACGATTTTGACATAACGCTTGTATTTTTTATTTTTACAGGTTGTGCAACGCGTGAGTGTTATTAGCTTCTAAAAGCTATAATAGCCACTTGTTAACAGGCGGACCGTATTCTCGTTTACCACTGAAGTAGTATAAAATAATAATAATCTTAATATCACCTCCTAAACTGCTGCGTTTGATCAAAGGTCCGCGTAAAATAATCCCACTTCTTTCGAAGAAGTTGTAGGCGTTATTATATTCTTCAAAAGTCATGATAACGATATTCTTACACTCTTACCTTTATCAAGCTCAAATTAAGCATTATTACGAACTTGTAATATGAATACTAGATAATTGAGAGTCACCGAAATATAAAAATTGAGCGTAAATATTAGAAACGTGCTAAATAAAAATACAAATATACATAACTCATGAACCAATGTTCGTACTCATCATACACACATGTCAGGTTCAGAAGACAAGGAAAGTGACTGCTCGAACAGACAGCCGCCTATAGACAAATCCTCAATATTTCAGTAATCGGTAAGAGTTTATGTAAAATTTAGACTGTATAATAGTCCTCATCAAGCCGATATACATTCGCTGCTGAGCAAAATAGACCTTCCTGATTAGAAGAAATACATTGTCATGATGAGGTTGGGCCATAACACCAACAATGTGGCCCAATTCCATAATTAAATTTGATTTCATGCGTTCCTGGTGTAATTGATTCCATCTGCTAATCATATAAATAAACGGTCAATCAATGTCGTCTAAATATAATGCATCATGTTATTTGATATGGCCGATTCGTTGCACGAAACTAATAGAAATAACATTTGAGTAAATTTGTTTAAAATGTTTATGTAGACGAGAAGAGAAGAGTGAGTCAAATAGATAATACAAATACATGCTTAAGATGTCCATATTAAAGTGAGAGATCATAAACAAACCACGAATATTTTTAAGCGTGAAATGACAAAATCCCCAATCTTCTACAATAAATAAACTTTGTTCCTTATCATAGTATGGAAGAAAAAATGCTTTTGTTGCTAGTTTCAAAAAGGGATTGGTATCCCGAAAAAACCGGGAGTTTATATTACAAGCGACAAACTTCACTAACCTCTCAACATCCAACAAAGAGAAACAGTAGCCTTATTCGCAACACAATAAATAAACGTGGCAAACACATGAGGAATTGCGAGGATACCCTTAGGAGCTCTCATTATTTTAATAGTGTAAATCTTGACGCACCAAACGGAATTGCACTCTTACCTTCAAGCAATACAGTTTAAATTGTATATAGAACTGCAAGAAATCCAAGCCAGATAAGCAATGGATTGCTTTATGAAAACGCTCCGTATTTTTTTAGGAGTACAGTCGTTTTTTGAGGTAATTTCTTGGGGATTGCTCCTTGGACCGGTGTAGACCGCACACTAAGTCTTGACGCCTACGTCCTCTTTATTATTCGACTTCTCGAATACGCTTCCAAGATCGACAGCTAAGAATAATTAACTACGCATTAAAGTTACTTTGGGTATTTTACTTCCTTATCGGGCTATAGATATAGCGTGTGCTGGGAACTAAGTTTTCTGGGCTCTTAAAATCGTTATCAGGGATCGTGCACCTAATAAAGCACTAATAAACATAAACATACCCGTAAGATATGGCTGCTTTAAGTAAAATATCTTGACCTAATGCATCAGATAGACTAATTTGGATGTAAATTACTTTGTTTCTTGTTACATTTTTAGATAATTTTATTTTGTTTTGTATGGAGGCGAAAAAAAATGTCTTAATTTGAAATAGTCGAGATATATCTAGGTATCAATGGTATTATTTTATATAATTTTAACATCGAAATAAATGTTTGAAAGGTATTTTTGAATATCTCGACTAGAAAACATCTGTTTTTTAGGCAGAATGCGAACCTGCAGGCTTTCGGGTCATGTCTTTTTAATGCTCCTAAGCTGCATGACTGATTAAGATGAAATTGTGCATAGAGATATCATCCATCCTGAGAAAGAACATGGTGCAGCTTATGGCAAAATAACCAATATCTACGTGGGTGGTGTACCTCCTATATTTTAAGCACTTCTCTTTTATTGCTGTTATTTTTAATCCAGCAATACCTATTATGATGAGAACGCAGCACAAACACGTACTGAGGCTTAAATAAGCACTAAATCGGTTGATATTCCAATTGTTCCGACCACACATCGCCGTATTTCCGACCACCTGCCACGGCCGTAATAAGCCTATCAGATTCCACTGTAAACAGAACTCGTTTATTAATAAACTCCACATTGCTGTGAAAAAAAACCGTAAAAACTTAATCAGCTTTCAAAATCCTTTCACATTGATAATAAAGAGATAATTTAGAATAGAATAGAATATATTTATTTGGTACTTTTAAAACAGTATAAAAATGGTCTTAACATTAATACTAACATAACTAAAAGGTACCAAAAAGGCCTCCGCTCAGCATATTGTCGCGACAGGGACTGTCACGACGCTGGTATTCTGCGGATGCCGGTCGAAATCAGGCGCCTCACAATACACAAACAAGGTCCCAGCGTATTATACACATATTTAAACTATTATTACGATGTAAGTACAACAGATAATAAATACTACGGTATCATAAATAATTAAGTAAAAAAATCAACAATAAAAACAAGACTCTCGCAATCCCACAACGGTAAAATATATACCTACTTAGCTTTAACCTTGACGAAGCTACTTCAACTTTTGCAAGCTCAACAAATGCATCTTATATTTATCCTTGTACCCTTGGACACTGGATGAGTTCCTGATGGGCGGAGGGATATTGTTCCAGCACTTAGAGGCACAGTAGCGAAAACAACCACGAAATGCCTTTGCATTGTGTTTAGCAACTATAAGGCGATCAGCTATACGAGATCGCTCTGTAAATTCCAGCTTTGAGTACAAGAATGCTGGTTTTCGACTCCTTATAATGATATTATAATTAAATTTGAAATTGAATGGTGCTTAGATCTTGTCTCGCTGCAAGGTAACGGCTTATTCTTCTCGTTTATATCTCTTTGCGTCTTCCGCTAAATGCCAACAGTCGTATCGACAGATGCCCAGGTCTTCATCCCAATGTCTTTGCGATCTTCTTTGATTTCAATATATTTCCTGGAAACATGGCGTAATAGCCTCAGATCACTGATATGGGTGCATGAGGGTTGAATAAGCGGCATAGTGTCATTAAAGAGAAAATCAAAATAATAAATACATTCTGTCTCTTAGATCAATAAGATAAGGCTGACTGAGGATAGCTGACTTGTCAGCTATAAGTAAATAAATAGGTTGCTTTATTTCAAGTAAACTTACACGCACAAAAAAGTTAAACCAAGAAAACTCATTGATTCAAACAATCCTAAAACAAAAAGCTATAAAAACTTGACTCAGCTGTTTATAATAATGCTCACTGATCAGTGTTTCTTCCATGTGTAATCTGTGGTCAGCAGTGGGATGTACTTATTAAAAGCTCACCGAGATGCTGCTCGGGCAAAGAGCTTTCGCTCGAAGCCCGCAACCCCGCCAATAGGCGAGAAGAAAACCAGATGTACTTATATTATGGCCATTTATAATGGAAGTGCACTGTCTTCTCGTTATATAAATATGACGACGAAGAGAAGTGGATACTCAAGCCCATTGATGTCTTACAGCAAGCTGGCAGCCAATTCCCTTGCCAGAGGAAAACTTCCATATTAAAACAGCAAAAAGAACTTATTTCAAAATAAACCTATATGATAGTCTCGCGGAACCATTAAAGGAGCGATATAAGCAGGTAAGTACAGGCCCGAACAGAAATATATATCTAACTATAACTATAACTATTAACAAGCCATTAAAAGGTTTTTTAATTCTGTTCCATTCTGATTTCTGCTTACTCAACTCCAGCGAAATTATTTGATTTTCGTCCAAACGTTCATCGATGAAATATTCTTCGGCGAAGTGCTCGACACCGGAATTAAATTAATTCACGTAACCAACATTTTTAAACGTGACTATACACAGCCTCCGAAGACAAAATCCACCAGAACAGACTATACATTATAACGAACCGTAAAAATCTGTCTCAGACCAGCTCCAGATAGCCATTAAAGCGATATACAATAGAATCGATGCCACAATAACAGTCAGTTACACTGTTCGGTCGTTCCGGGGATCTACTTGTGGATCTATAGATCGGATCTATAAGGTGCCGACTATATTCCATTGGCCATATAGAGAAACGATAACCTTAATCGAGGCAGCCTGAATTGCGCCACTACAACGCAGGTAGTCAGATATGGTACGGTCAGCAGAAAACTTTATGCTTATCAACACGTGAATTATGTTTGTTGTTGTAAAATGTTTCTAAAGAAAGTAAATTGCACTTGCTTAAAATAAATGTGGGGATTCAAAAACATTTTGTAAGCTGTATTAACTCAACTAGTGTCATTATAAAAAAGTAGTGTTATTTAGCTATGATTTTCTATGAGGTGGAGGTACTGCATCATTAAAAAATCGAGTGGTGAAATACCAGTATACCTTAAAATGAGTGCCGATGTCGTATGAATTTCATCTTAGGCTACAGGACAACGCACCTGAAATTTCAAGTCATATTTTCCTTGTGGTTGCATTTAAAGGTGACGAAAGCAAATCACCACCAGGTCAAATAGCCATCAGCTGGCTTGTCATCTATTTGTATAAAAACACTCATGATATGCCACCGACTGTACCCATTCTCGTCTAACGAAGTAGCGGGCATAGCTAAATTATAATCAAGAAACATAATAGCAGTAGCAGATACGCTCAGCTTAATAACAAATCCCGAGAAGTGCCTTCCTTGACATTTTCGTATAAAGATTCAAATTTCAATATAAATATTTTTACGGGCGTTTTCCTTTCAACATCAAAGTATTTCTTTGGCCTATAGGCCTAATCCAAATGGATTATCTTGAGGAAAAGGACTTTATTTCCTCTTTTTATGAAATAAATTATATTTTGAGATTTCTAAGTCGTCATAATAAATTTTATGAGGAAGTTTAACTGATAAGTGCAAGATATTCGTTATTTTATTGGAAATAAAAAAGGTAAAAATCATTACCTGTCATTCGGTGAGAATTTGTAGTGTAGTGCTCTTGCCGTGCTTTGCAGGTTGCCAAAGCTCATGGAGAAAGCGTTATGGTGAGAACTATGGGAACTCATCATTGTTTCCATAGATTTTTGTAGGGTAGGCAGCACGTGAGCAGTGCCCAATTGCTAAGAGTATTTATAGGCTATGGTGACCACTTACCATAAGGCGAACCGTACGCTTGTTTTCTACTTTCGTCAAAAAAATGTGATGTCGCGGACTGAGGAAACATATTTTGATTCAAGAACATCAATTAATTTACAATATCATGACGATTGTCCTGATATTTCAAGACAAGGTCTTCCAGTACATTTATGAACTTTCACAAGTGGCCCCTATACAACTTTGTTGGGAGTGAGAGCCAATAACGCATGGAGCATCTTCTTTGTCGGTGTGATGCCCTGGCTAGAACCAGAAACAGTATTTTAGAAGTCACATATCCAAAGCCAGAAGACTAGGGGCTTTCTGCCCATTTATATAGTAATGTTTATGACAGCTTTATTCTCGACACAGGAAAAAGAATAGCGTTGGGGCACAAGAGAAAATCGTCTTTGCTAGCGTTACCTGTAGACAACATCCAGGTTGTCTATCCACTTACCACCAGTGTGCCATCAGATTGCTCGTCATCTTGTTGTATGAAAATATTTATCCCTTTTTATAGATAAAAATAAATTTAATTCATATGACAGTCGCTTGTTCTGCTGACTGTATCGCGTCAATAAGGCGAGCGGTATACCGCAATATCTCTGCGACTTACGTGCATGCAGATATACCGATTGGCGGATACCGGTGAATTTATACTGAATGCCATCTTACCCGTGATGCATAGTCGCGGGTAAGACAATATAGTTCAAGGCTTTTATTACCCGAGATAAGGGGTAATGGCGCGAAGAATTCGGCAGTTTCAAGCCTTTTGCTTTTACTGCTCAAATGATTTTTTTTTTTTATATGTAAAAAAATTGTTCAGGCAGTAAACAAAGGAAAATTTTTCCGCTGATAATAAAATTTCTGCTTTATTCCGATTGAATAGAGTATAATTATTGTGTTGCTTATGTTTTTCATTATCCACCAATAACTTTTTTTAATTAACAGCTATCTTCTGTGTTTTGTTCTAAATAGAGCTCCGGTGGCGTAGTGGTAATCGCGTCTGGCCGGACATCAGGAGACGCGGGTTCGATTCCCGCCTGGAGCATATATATTTCATCGTTTTCTTTCTTTGTTTGTAATTGTTACAATAAAGTAAAACATCAAAATGTTATTAAAATGAGGCCTATTTTATATCAGTAATAATTATTGTGAAATACTTAATAATATATTAATGAATAAACCCTTTCAACTTAGGAGCACGCGATCCGCTCTTCTCAGTAATTAATTGATTGTCTCTACCTCAACATCTCGTTCAAAGAAGATTACATGTTTCTTGGTCATACTTCCAAAGCTTGGAATTCTTCGCCAGCAAATGAGTTCCCTCCTTCCTTTAATATGCGGTCCTTCAAAAGAGAAGTGAAAAGGAACAATTTTCAAGCTGCACTTTCTGTCTTCGTATATGGACTCTCCTTACCGCTTCACATCGTGTGGTGTTGAGTTATTCACCGTGATTTGTGGAACTAATGCTATTCTCAACCTTATTTCTACTGTAACAATATCATTTTAAAACCAGTTTCCATTACAAGATTTTTAATAAACACTACTGACACACCTTAATTAATTTTAACAGCTTTTTAAGTTTTTCTCGAGATTCCAAGACACGCGTCCGCTTAACCAAATATTGGTTTTTACTAATACTCGACCAAATGGACGTATAAGTTCGTAAAACAAGCATTACTTGCATTTACTCTCAGCCCCAGCCCCTACCACTGTTAACTCGATTTAAGAACGATTGTATTAATTATCTACGTGGCGTGAGCTTTGTGAAGGAGATAAAGTTGTACAGTTACCTTCAAATGATGATTTAGATATATCCTGCCTTTGATATTCTCTACACTGTTTAATTCATCGAAAAATATATTTTTTTAACTCAGGTATGGTTTGTTTAAATTAAAAATTTTGGTTCCAAATACAAAAATGATTTCTTTCTTCACATACATTATTTTACTAACATTTTATATGCGTTGCGTGTTGTTCCTGTGTGTGTGTGTGCGTTGTGTGTGTGTGTGCGTGCGTTTAGTTTGTGCATTTATAAGTTTATGTAGTAGTGTTATATTTCTTTAGATTATTTATTACATTGCTTAGATGTTTAGTTGAGTGTGTTCAATACAAGGACTAAAAAAATATACATATATAAAATGCAATGTTATGCATTCGAACATCTTTTGAAATTTCGGTAGAGTATCCACATACATAGTCGATAACTCACAAGAGTAACGCTTCTTCGAGCTACTCTTGATCCGTACACCTACTGGTCCTATATTTACTGTACCATGGACCACTGGTGATGACTTGTGGTCTTCTTATCCTCAACTGAAGGTAGGGATGAAAGAAAATTATGATTATTACTACCCTATTGTAGCGTGTTTCGTTTTATTAGAAGCCTATTATGCCTACGTGTAACTACCAATTAGCGTTCATATTTACGGGCTATATATCAGGCGGTTTATTGACTTTTCCTTTTTTATATCAGGTTGTAAAGGTAGCGTGTTGGTTCTGGAAGGTTCTATGAATAGGTATTCCATGAAATCGTTTATGAAATCTAATATCGTTTATCGGTAAATTCTGACGGAGAAAAATTGGGACCGGAATACATAGATGTATTGAATATACCTAATAATTATTACCAGGTAAAAAAAATTTTGAATTTAGTCATAATCTGTCGTCTGAATTAAAACGGAATACAGAACATCCAATTACAATAATATCAAATTTGAAGAATCATTTTTGCTTAAAGATATTGAGTAACAACGTCTCATCTGTTCATTGTTTTTTCACCTTTAGTTGCCTACAAATAAAGCTACCCAATTAAATTTATTATTGTATTTGTTGCTTTTTGTCATTCACAAAAACCACACGAATACTTACACACACATGAATATGCAACACATCATGAACACATTTTTGTAGTTGTTTATTTTTCTCTTGAGTACACTGAAAAAATATTATTATTACTATCTCGTAGTAAAATTGTTTCTGCCACTTTTTCTGCGAAAATATACATAGCACGAAGGACTAAATCTTGCTAATCCAAAAGCCATGGAAATGCCAACTTCTAATAATTGGGTTAAGTAAATGCGATTTGCGTAATCGCCGCGAATCGAAGACACAAAACTAGACTAATTGCAGAGATCGAGTCCAGAGGCCGCAACCCACCCTGTACCGAGCAATTAGTGTGACGGCGGCCACTCGCTTGCAATTCGATTATCAGCGCGAGCGTTAGAAAGTAATTCGGTCGGACTTCGAGCAACCTTGTTAGGGGACTTTTTGAAATTTGAATTTGGAACGACGTTTTAAAATGTTGTCGCACTTTTGGTGTCGTGTGGTGATTTTTTTTGCGTTCTTTACAGTAGATGGCGCTCAAATCAAAACAAGTCTCACTTGAAGTTTTCCCAGCGATGTTTGCTGTTAGAAATGTACCTAACTATTGTTTTCTACAAGAATACAAATAGAGATTTTCATCTACAGACAACTGCACGTCAAGATGTCGATTGGAAAGTGACTCTTATCACATAGAGTTAAGGTGCTCACAATATTAAAACACTTATTAGCTTGATCGGCAGGCGCGTTACATATTATATTTCTTTCAAAGTCTTTTGTGTTCTTAATGACAAACGTCATGGTGCACTTTGACTCTTCGGGATCTTTTGTGCCTATATTTTTTATATTTCATATTTTCAATTGTTATATTTCAATTAAATCGAAAATACTCATCCACGTGTAAGAGAACGCTGTTGCTTCCTTCAGTCATCCCACGGCAGGAACACACGTTCCGTCGACAGACACACCCTACTCCTCGTGTTTCTCTCTTCTGTTCCTCTCAGGATTATAGTGAGTCCTATGCTGTACGCGCTATCAGCCTTTGGAACAGTCTCCATCTTCTTAACAGACGTAAACTAAATCTGCTTCAATGCATCCAGTAGATGAACATTTCTTAAATTTTTGGTCCTCTTTATTCCTTTTCAATTTCCTCCGTTCGCTTTGTTTTCCTAAATTCCTTTTCAGATGTGAATATAAGTTTATGTATTAGGTTCTTTTTTTGACATACTATGTATATTATACATGTATTGTGTTGGTTTTTTTTATATACAACTAGATGACAAACAAGGTGACGGCCCGCCTGGTGGTAAGCAGTTACCTCTGCCTATAAACACCTGCAATAACAAGAAAAAACCACGTGATCACTTGGCTCCTCCTATATTTCTCCTATGTAAGAAGGCCTGTGCCCTGAAGTGGGACTTATAAAGGCTGGTGATGATAATGATGATGATGTATTGGTTTTATCTCTGTGATATTTATGTAAATGTGCAAATAAAGATTCACTATCTCGTCTATCTTTCTCTATCTAAATAACTTGACAAGCTTAACACACCAATTTTTAGGACAAAAAGTCACCAATAGAAGCTGATGCAGACGAGAAATTCCACATCTCAATTCAGATAACACGAGTAGGCGTTGAGATATCTCGTCTCATACTAAATAGGCCTGTTTTATTTTCCACTGGTATCCTTTACTGATGCCAACTGGATTCCTCACAAAACAGTCTCCCATTCCTATAAAGAAACAAAAAGAAAGCAACAAAATAATCCGATTTAGAGACGCTAAAAATACTCACACGCATCTCTCTGCGTAGGCGCCGCCGGCCGGCTTCGACGAACAAATTTCATTTCTAAGCTGAGAGGGCTAGAGTTGAAGTTTGCTTAGCGCTGCCAGACAAGATTAAGTTACTTTTACAATGCGGCATTGTTGATCCCTCGGTTAAATCCAACCATATGTGGTCAATATCTCGGAATAAACGCAGTAAACAGCATAAAACGTCAGAATATACAAAGATTTTATTCTTAGTAGTGGTAAAGTGCTTGGAGATTATATTGTTGGCTTTCAAGTCTCAAAGGACAAGAATCTATCGTAGTTTCATTAAAATTGCTTTGTTTATTTAAACAGTGAGTTTTTTTATACAACTATATGACAAACAAGCTGGAGACCCACAAGCGGTTACCGCCGCCTACAGACACCTGCAATAACAAGGAAAAATCACTTGATATTGCAGGTGCATTGTCATCCTGAGGCCTAAGATGAAATGCCGTCCATGCGCAGTTTGACGACCGCCTGGCCGAGTGGTCTGTACCCCAGGCTACTCGGTCAAGAGGTCCCGGGTTCGAATCCCGGTAGGAACAAATGTTTGTATGATGAGTACGAACATTTGTTTACGAGTCATGGATGTTTATATGTTTATTTCTAATATTTATATACATATTATTATCATTATTTCTCCGTTATCTAGTATCCATAACACAAGCTCTTAATGATGCTTACTTTGGGCTAGATAATAGGTGTGAGTGTGTAAATATTATTATTATTATTATTATTATTTACACTGGCTACCTTTCCCTTCAATCCGAAACACAGCGAACTGTTTCACGGCTGAAATAAGTAAAGGGACTATCATACGAAAGTAAATTAAAAACATGGGCTATATTAGTTCATAGAAATAATAAATAAATAAATAATAATATTCATACAGTCACACCTATTATCTAGCCCAAAGTAAGCATCATTAAGAGCTTGTGTTATGGATACTAAATAACGGATAAATATTGATAATAATATGTATATAAATATTAGAAATATACTAAATAAACATATAAACATCCATGACTCGTAAACAAATGCTCGTACTCATCATACAAACATTTGCTCCTACCGGGATTCGAACCCGGGACCTCTTGACCGAGTAGCCTGCATAGCAAGTGGTACAGAAAAAAAAAAAAAAGAAAAAAATGTTGTGTTGTGAAAGAAATGTTTTGCAGCTTTTAAATACATCTCATTCATTTGTTTTCATTACATTTCTATAAAGTAATGCAGCCAATGTTAAATTATTTCATACATATGTCATGAATATTGTTGCATTGTTGTCAGTACCTTGTATAAGGACAATCAACAAAATAAATTACCTAAATCAAATCAATGTTATTTCTATCATTCAAGGAATATTGATGGATTTTGCTACGTTTCTGTAGTGCAGCGTTATTGTGTCCTGCGGTGAGCTTACTGAGAAAGCGTTATGATGGGAACAGGGGGACTTGTCTCCCATACTGTCAATATAACGTCTACCCTTGACTTTTATAGGGTAGGCAGTAAAAAGGGCAGGCAGCGCGTGATTAGTGCCCAAGGTACCACAAGCATCTATAAGCTATGGTAACTACCAGGCGGAGCATTGGTATTAGCCACACTTGTCATAAAAATCACAATCAATTGCTCCTACAGGACACTGGGATCGCTGACTAGTATAAAGCATCTAAAAAGTTGGTGAAGATATATCAATAACGAAAGTAAGTGTTACGATTTTTTTATTTGTGTTTCAAAGACTAACTTTTATGCCTTTTCTAAATTAGAACGCAGAAAGGAGATAGCAAAGTTTTGGGCCAGCTCTTCAAAGCCATTATAAATTGTAGACCATACTAACATGGTTTCTATTATCCGACACAAAACTCTTTATTTTATTGCAAGAAAATAACAAAATAAAATAATTGTTGCATAAAAAAAAAAACATAGAAACATAGATGTCATAAAAGTGCCCAAAAGTATACTGTCCATAGCCACAATGACGCTGTTATAGTTGAATTTAATGCCATATTAACATATAAGTAATAAAGTTGTCTTTACTAGTTTCAACTGTAATGTTTTGGGTGCCTTCGAAGTGGTTTTGTGCGTTTTCGGAATTGTTAGACTCTAGCTATGAAGAAATATAACGACAATATTCAATGTAAAGTCGTTAAAACCAAAATTGTGTTTTGACATTGACATTTTGTTTTGACCTCTGTGACGTTTTTCAGCTAATTGAAATATATTTTTTTGCAATTTAAACAGTCAAGTTTTATGGAAAAAATGATGGTCATGAACTGGCATAAATCGTATACAAACTTTTACTATCTCCTTTTGTAACTCGTTTCTTTGTCGTGCTTCCAGAACTTTTCCAGAATACTAATTACACAGGATCTTTCAAAAGAGGCGTGAGAAGTCATCTTATAGGTCAGTAAGGTGGAGGCGGCTAGAAGCATGTCTTCAAATTGCACTATCTGTCTTCGATTTTGGATTTTCATACCGGGTTTCATCAGGCAGTGTTGAGTCGTTTTTCGAGCTTTGTATTAAAAAATCGGAAATTCAGCATCGTCATAACCACACGACTCCACAAAACTAACACTCGCTCACACGCCAGCCATATTTATTCCGAGCGAAAATAATCTACACCTGCGCCGGTCACATCCGGTGCGAGGCTTTTCCATTTCCGCCCAGAGTATTCCACACTTCCGGCGAGAGGAGGGGGTGACTCAATCCGAATCCTAAGACATGTCTATGCGAGTAATCATCCCTTATTGTCACGTGGATGGATAATGCGGGGAGGGACAAAATAGTGTTTGACAAGGTTTAGTTAGTTCAATCGCTTAGCAGGGGTCGGTAATTAATAAAAAATTTAAAAAATGATTTTTTTATCTTAATTTGATTTTAGCATTATCCTGAATAATAATAATAATAACAATAAGAGTTTAAATGTAACGTATAAAAATATCTTGATTACAAAAAAGTGTTTTTCTTATACAATCCGGACGACTCCTCTCTGACCACTGAACTACCGAGGAATTAGGATAACTTATTGATTGATATCTATAATTTCTAGTTTTTTTTTGTGTTGTAAATGTGTAGTATTTTTACGAATACGGTTAAGTTAGGCATTACTTCTTAATATTTTCCTGGTTTTCCTGGTTCACGCTTTGTAATAATGATAGGCAGATAAATGATGTTCTATAGCCGATCCGCAATGGGACAGCATGATGATGTCATGGCCCAAATTCTTTACATGTTTCATGTACGAAACTTGCCCAGCACTGGGATATTTAATAGGCAATAACAATCAGGCAGACCATTAATTTAGTAGCCCTTGTTGAAAAACGTAGATAAAATATTAACTTCTGTAATGTATCCTAAATTCTGTAATTTCAAAGTGAATTGGCATTTTTTCTCTGTGACCTAGTATTGTCAAATTTATATGTTAATTATGTAAGTACTTACTAACTTTAATCAAATGATAACAAAGACTGAAAATACTAAAAAAATCATACGTACAGTCGACAGCACATCAATCGTAACAGTTTAACCTTGAGAGCCCTTATTCCGTTCGTAATAGAGGCAGCTTTCGTATTGTAACTGTTGCACTTGATGTGCTGTCATCTGTCAATAATGTTTCTATAATTTGTTGCTTGTATTCTATTATTTCGTATTAATTTATTTTGACATCATAATTGTAAACTAATACTCATAATTTGTGAAATAAATTATTTTATTTTATTTTAATGGACTTCGAAAAGAGGAGGAGGTCCCACTTTAATTTCTTTTGTTTTTGTTGTCACCTGCCTCCGTCAGATTTGAGCCGCCTTTGTTTTTTTTATTGAGAGGCTAAAATACCAGATGAGTCTAATATATATTTATGTGACAGGATCTGATGAAGACGTTCGACGATAGAGAACTAAACTCCTAAACCAATAAAAGTCAAGCGATAGAAAAAAATATTTAATGTTAATTTCAACCGGCGATTTACAGACAGACGAGTCTACCACCCAGGTTTAGCCTTAGAGATTGATTACTACTGTACTGAAACTTGTAACAATATTTTTTTTTGACACTAATTAAAATTAACGTAGATTTAAATATTGTTTAAATTAAATTAAGCTAGAGAAAAAACTTAAGTCGAAATATAACTAAATAACTCATGTGATTAATTTTTTTAATGTTTTTTTTTAGACTCGGTCCTGCAGTCATTATTTTTTCTGGAAAGAAAATGTAATTTTCACATTTTTTTTCTGCTCACACACCAAACATTCTTACGTTTGGTACATTTGCTACACCACTCCATTTCGCAAACAATAAACAAAGCTAAGGTACTGTTACGAAAAAAATATGTAATATATTAACATTTTCAGCCATATTGCATTTGCATTTTAATGGAGATCCACGCGTTCGTAACAAGTTTAACTAATAACCGTGAAATAAGTAGGGTGGGCCTTTGTGATGGTAGGAAAAAGTTATAAATTAAAAAGGTTCGCGTCACCTGACATTCCGGGAAGACAGCTTGCTCGCTATACCTACACGTAATTAGATTGTAATGTTTCATTTGGATTAGAAAGTAATAAGTGCGTTACAGTTAATGTAATTTGAACTTTCGTGCAACACTTAGTTTGTTGTTATACATAGCTTAATTAATTATAATACACAACATACACATGCGAACATAAAGCTGGTTTGCAGCTTAAGCAGAGTTTAAGTGTATTTACACTTTTACTTCCCTTTTACTGTAAAATGATTTCACTAATTTGCCAATGTTCAGATGACAGCACATCAAAAGGAACTGCGGCACTACGAAAGCCACCTCTATTACCAACGCAGTAAGAGTGGTCCCAAGGTCAAACTGTTACGCTTGATGTGCTGTCGACTGTACCAATGTATACATGACAGGATTCTACCTTACCGCCGCTGCTAGAAGCTGCTTCTAGAAGAGCAGAGCCAGGATCGATTGCAGGAAACATACTCTACAGTAGATGATAATAATGTATCTGTAAAGGACGAAAATGTGAGCGAGTGGAGTATTTCTTAAATGTTTAATGGCGAAAATGGGCAAAACCAAATAATATATTGGTAAACTAATGAACACATCAACACGGTAACTATGGAAATCAATCAATACAAAAAGTAATACAAGACTATTAAAAACATATCTTTATAAAATAGGACAGCAAAGAGTCCGCAACAATATCTACTTACACTGTAAAATGGTTTTTCATGATTTCGCCGATTCTAAATTTTTACTCCAATTTCTCTGTGGTCTTATTTCGAAATGAATTCTGCTGGAAGAGATTGCATCGACAAGCTGTAGGTAACTTTGTACACGCGACAGCCCATCAAGTGTAACAGTCGCACTACAAAAGCCGCTATTACGATCGCAGTAAGGGTCAAAAGGTCAAAATGTTACGCTAGACGAGCTGTCAACTGTACAATATTTCCATTTAAAAAAAATATTTTAATTACTAAGTAATTTTTCAAACATTTATAATAATGTTAAAATCAAAAATTAAGAATATTTGAAAGCACTGCCCGAAATTAACCGAATCGTAGGTATTTGTAAAAATACTCGTTTCGGATGTTGAAATAGAATATTTCGACATTGTAGGGTGGACGTTAGCTCATAAACGCAAATACAGATAGACTAGAAGAATTTCACAGGGATATCCCAAGTCCTGGGTGGCTCAGTGGTCAGAGCAGTCGCCCGGATTGCGAAAGGTCGCGGGTTCGATTCCTGCCTCAGGACGTGAAATTTTTCTAGTTTTATTATATTTTAATTACTTAGTAATTTTTCAAACATTTATAATAATGTTAAAATCAAAAAATTGATTTTTCTCAAAGCAAATTTTATCCGCGCTCCTTAAGAATTAAGATCGCAGCTAAATAACTCAGACTTGACTCCTATGCTGAGAACATGACGCGCTCTGCCAAATCCCATACATTTTTTGCTTAGCGATAACGATAGCAATTATCGAAAGGCATCTTGTGCAGTGCATGCCCTCTGGTCGTATAAAACACTGTAAACCTCCCCCTACTCAGCTACTCTATAAGTCCCCAATGTCTGTTTAATATAGCAATAAAAACATAAGTTTAACCGAGTATTTTCTGGCTAAAGTACACGAGTTGGATGCACTTATCATATGCGAACACACGTCGCTATGTATGGGAGATAGCGGTCCGGACACTTATATGAGAGAGTATGCAACGGCAGACAGGACTTTCGTCAGAGTTGCTTTTAGTACCTTTATATCATGACGAGGTAATTGGCTACGATTCTTTATTGCAGTCTTGAAAATAAAAGTACAGATTTAATTAAGTGGATTCAATTTTGAAAACGTTTTATAATGCAAACTTTCTTCCTTTCTTGGTTTCTTTCTCAGCTACCAAAATTCGATATTAAAAATATATGCATATTGAGTGAAAGAGTGTACTCAGATTCTAAATTATTACATTACAAATATAGTCTATTGCACACAAGGACAAAAAAAGAACATAACAAAGCAAAGAAGAAAACGAATAATACAAAAGGCGACCTTATTGCTACCTACAAGCAATCTCTTCCATGCAACCTTGGGTGAAAGTAATATACAAAAATGGCAACAGAATAGGTGCAAGAATATTGTCTGTCATAAGGCGCCAACTTGTGAACGAAAGACATAGAGGAATAGAGATATTAATTCTAACCATGAGGTAAAAAGACAAGAACACGGTGACGTATTTATTTGAAAACCAACTGATTCTTGAAAAACAAACTGTAATAAACTTATTTTAGGTTTCAAATATTGAAAACGGAAAAAAGGATTCCAAAAGGTCATATTTGAATTCTTTTTTCTACGGAGAATGTAGTTTCTATTCATGTTTCGGAATTAGTAAAATACATAATTGATTAGTCAAATCAGTGAACCTTTTTGTATCATTCGTCCACTCCGTCGCTGTACTGCTCTTCGCCACGATAAGAGAGAGAGAGATGCCCTATTTAGTGTCATATTTCGCCCGATTGTCCCGCGTGGATTAGTGCTGCAGTGCCCCGGTTATAACAGCACAGTTCCAACACCCGGTTTTTGTTGTCTACTGCTGTGGAGTATAAATACATACAATGTTCATTTATTTGGGCTTAGCGGAAATAAATGAAAGGGAAAAATAATAAAGCTTTTACAGCTGGAATTAAGTTAAACAAAATCCCAGCTAAATGAGTAAGTATAACGTAGTATCGATCTTGTTTTTAAAGGGTAGGCTGCTCCGCTTTCAATATTCAGAGACTAATTATAAAATATGGCCTAACGAAGATCTATAAAAATTAAAAAATTCCCCGCCTCTTGCCATCTATTCTTGGAAACCATGATACATGTGCAGTCATGTACAAATATATAAATTCTTCATTTGGAAACTTGTAAAAAAAGACGGCGTCAACATACGTTAAGACCAGTGAATACTAACTTTAGTAAAATCTCTCTGTTTAAACATTGCAGTCTTTGGTAACACAGATTACCTTCTGATGTAACTTTGCTAAAATACATCTCAACTTAGATCGGAACAAAATTGACAGGCTTGATAGATAATGTCCAAAGCCGTTAAAAAATTAATATAAAAAAAGAGTTTCTATACGTAACCGCTCACTATCAGCAAGCCGTGCGTTTCTTTGCCACGCTGTCAATAAGAAAATAGCAACAAATTTGAATACCTAAATTAGAAAGCGGTCTAACGATTTTATCCTCTAAATTCAACAGGAATAGAGAACATTCCAGCTCCATAGCGTAGTGGATCGAGCGCTTCGGTTTGGTTTACGAAAAGAAAGTAACTTCCACAAAGCCCAATCAAATCATTGGTCTTGGGGATTGGTTATCTCGAGCTCCTCGAGCCTTGTTATCCGTGCTTTGGAAGGCACGTTAAGTCGTTGGTTGATATTGCAACCGCTTTAACCCACCAACCCGCACTGGACCAAACTCCTCATGTGTTTCTCCTATGTAGTAAGGCCTGTACCCAGCAGTGAGACGTACAGACGCCTGCTCATCAAGTATGACAGTTGCACTACGATAATCGCCTCTATTACGAACGTAGTAAGAGCGGGCTCGAGGTTAAACTGTTACGCTTGATCTGCTGTCGGCTGTACATAGGGTGGTGACGTAACAAACAATCGCTTCCTGGGCCTAGTTGAAGGCCCAGGAAACTTGCAACCTTTTGCAATCCAGGTTAAATAAATGTTTTAAAAGAATATGAAAATATCCTAATAATTAAAATATTGAATTTCGAAGTTTTTACATTTGTAAACAACCCGCCTGGTGACATGTGGATACGGTAACAAAAAGTATTTCAACTCTTCCTTTTACATGGTAGAACCTAAAAATAATACTGTTGAAGATCTCGAGCATTCTACTCAACTAATAGACGGGATGCCGTAGATATTTCAGCGGGCGTTTGAGTTCCGAACTTGCTGTAACTTGATCCTGGTACAAAGTACACTTTATTGCTCTGAATGAATCCTGGACGTTGGGAAAGGCTTTCAGCCTTTTGTAATAGTAATATGGGCTCTTATGGCAATGTTAGTTGCTTAATCATCTGTGTTCAATTCTAGCAGTGTTATCTTAAAAAGTAATACTATTTGACAAGCAAGCTGACGGCCCATTTGGTGGTAGGTAGCTACCGACGCCTATAGACTTCTGCAATAACAAGAAAAAAATCACTTAGGATTTTGGTTGTGCGGTTGCAGGTGCGTTGCCGTCCTGAAGCATAAGATGAAATGCCTTCCAGGTCCAGTAATTACACTGGCCACATTTCCATTGAATCCGAAACACAGCGAACTGCTTTACGGCCAAAATAGGAAAGGCAATGCAACAACATGCTGATAGCACCTTGGGTTAAGTAGTCTCATGTGTGATCTTCTGCAAATATCGAATAAGAGAAAACTCTTCATTGATAGGATCAATTATCATGTTGTAAGTAATTGGCAAAAGTTTTTTATTGATAGTTGATGCAAGAAAAACAATACATCTGGTATTATACACAATACAAGATCAAAAAAGAAACAAAATAATAAAAATCTGTCTTCAAAACATCTCGTTCCTTACCATGGTGCTATGTTGTCTTTACTCTTCTTATTAGTAATCCCTTTATTTATTTAAAAGCTTTGTTTGATATAAATCAATTAAAAAAAAAACATTCAATTTCACTTGCAAAATGGCAGTTAAAGTATGCATGCTTTAACTACTTCGTAAATAATAAATTGCTTGCGCAAGCGCCGGCAGACAGTCTTTCTCTTTTGTCGCGCGCGCAGTTTTTGTTTGCCATCTTGGGATCGCGAGTGCAATAAATCGTGCGCTTTTAAGCCGCATCGTTCGGCCACACGTGAAAGAGTGTGGGCGGGAACATTATTTATTGAAAGCTTTAGCTTCGCGCGTTGCTTCGCTTGCAAATTCACTATAAATTTAGTTTTTTATGAATTAACAACTTCCTACATGATAAAGAAAGAAGGCGCAATAGTTCAAAAAGGTTCTTAAATATTATTACATATGTTTTGAAACGATTATTAGTAGACTTGACCACAGATTAATAACTTGACGCAAGCTGCCACTGAAAAACGTCCCGAGTCTAGCACAAACTTAATCGTACTTGAGGTTGCGGATTTTTATTGGGGTCCTTTCAAGGACAGTCTTTCGATTAACCAAATTTTGATGAAACATGAAGTTAAGAATGCAATAAAAACCGCCGGGGCCAGCTTAACTCGGTGGTTTGTGTGTGGTGTCTCCCTTATATTATCAGAGTAATTCGCATGCTGAGAACACGCGACGTGAATTTCACGCCCAGCCTTTAGCAATCTCATCGCCTGATCCAAAGTGTTTTGCTGCCTCCAGCCTGTCAAAAGGTGCTCGTTCGAAGGAATCCATTTCGTCAGAAGGAGCGAACAACTTCTTCTATAGGCTGACGTGACTACATACTGCTCACCATTATGGTCATGATCTTGATTGCCACTCATTCAGTAAAAAAAAATATACAGATTTGTGTGGCCTATTCTCAACTCAATCAAATATAACTGAACTTGACAGCTGACTCTCAAATAAGACATTTGGATAAAATGTGGTTATGAGTCATAACTTGATTTGTGACTATGCCTTGGGATAATGTGGATTTTCCATATAAGCTTGTATGTTTAAGTATACTAAGCGTTATATCCTCAGATCATTCTGGGGTTATATCAATCATATTCGTTTGTATTATACAATACAAGGTTGTGGTACGTCTTGCTGAGATTAAATTTCATGTTTCACGGTTCTGGAATTTAAACGGAACACTTTTAGGGTAATCGTCTTTCGATCAGTAATCACGAAAAAAAATTATCATACGATGAATAAAAACAACAGGTTTATATTTTTACATCAAACTGATAATTAGGTACCAGATTTAGCTGGTGCAGCTTTGTGTTCAATTTTTTATTGTGGTGATAGAATCAATCCGATATCCTATTGAACTTAGCTTAACTTAAATATTTTACCCTTCTGAGCCCAAAGGACTTGGTTTGGATTTTCAAAGATATAAATAGGTATATTTGTCTCCACATCTTTATTAACATCAAAATATCGATCTGAAATGCTAACTGCTGAACAAAGGCTTCCCCCGTTGTTTTTTCATTACACATCAGCCATGAAAATACGAAATTATTTAAAATCTTAGACCCAACTAGGAAAGAAAGCCTCAATAGACAGACAAACAAACACTTTCGAGTACTTGAAAATTCTACCAAGACGCACAATTACCCTTTGTACCTTAGCCGTATGACTCACATTAAATGTTTTGTTTATGATACTTCAGCCAGAGATATTTATTGGCGGAATATTTAACGTTGGCGCAGCGTTAATTACTAACCTATGCTGGGCTGACAATACTCGTATATTTACCTAAACAAGTGACGCGACGTTAAGTGCCTGATAATGATTTGAAAATTTTAAGGGTTAGACTAAATTAAATCTTTATTGTCGATTAATAGAGGTCTTTAACCCTTTCGAAGTCGGCTGGGTTGAGTCCTGCTGAAATTGATATTTTCGCTAAATTTTACAGTGGTATTGCGCACCCTCCAACCAACCCTTCCCCGTGACCCTGACCAGGTCGTCTGTCTATTTAGTAAGAAGCCAACCTACTTGCCGTTGCATGGTCGCCATGCTGAAACTAGATCGTCCTTTTAGAATACTGTATGCCCTGCCCATTAGACTTTAAATTTCTAATGCTACTTGTGCGCAGCCATATCAGTGACTCTGGTTCTCCTAAGGATGACATTTTCTGATTCTATTCTTTATGAAATAATTCAAATAGTTCGTGCCATAGTTGTACCGAGATATTAACAGTATTTCGTTCAGATGTATTGAATAAAGCTGGTGGCTACTGATAGTGTTTCCTACGTCCTACGACCTTGATGAATCCTCAAGTCAAAGAGTGATTCGACACTGGAGAATTTCTAATGAACAAGTAGCAAAATTGCATAATCTTTTTTTTTTACTTGCGTTTTACTTTTTAATGGCATTCGCTACGCGGCTACTGCCAAGTTTCCAAGTAGCTAAAGCCAGGAGGGTAAGCAGTAGAAGTTTATGAAGACCGTTTATTTTTAAGGTTATCGTATAAAGTACAGAATAAAACAGAATGTAATGTCAATTTGTGTGTTTATTTTTAAAAGATCTAAACAAAGAGTGCGTTCTCTAGCACCCCTCCAAAGTTTTTACGACCTGCTCGTGACAGAAAACAGATGTCTATCACAAATCAGATGGTTAAATGACGATCCAAATATGTACCCACATTGTTTTAGGGAACTCGTAAAACTAACCGATTTAAAATTTTAGAATAAAATTCCTTAAATAGTATTTATATTTTACAAGAGGCGTGAAAAGGGACTATTTATGCGCCAGCTATGTGAAGGCGGCTACAACATAGTGTTCTAATGGATAACCTCCTTTTTCGAAGATGGTTAAAAATACACTTAACGTAACACAAATCTCACTGTTTTGAATTTTTCATACAATTCAAGACATTAAAGTTATTTACCCGTAGTATGAATGTTACGCCTCACTAATATTTTCGCAGTCGTGGTCTGAAGGACCGCGAGGAAGCACCCTGTCAATATTTTGTTTACCTTAGGCGCGGATGGTTACCACATGTTTTGTTTATAGTACGGGAGATAGACTACAAAAGCCTCTTTATTGATCAGTCTAACCGTAGAACTAAAAAAAATCGTACAACTATTCAACAAAACGTTGTGTTATGATAACATTGAACTCAGTTATGCTGTTCCGTAAAAAAAGTCAATTAAAATTTATTTTTAAAACATTTTTCATTTGATTGCGTACGTAAAATCGAAGTTATTTTGAAAGAAAAATCTAAAAAAAAAACAGAAAAGCTTGGTTTGGTAGTAGTCATTTACCGTAGGTAACACCTCATAGAGAAGTACTAAGACCTGTAATACTAGAGACCGCCTGCTAAACTGCGTGAGTATCGGTTATTGCTTCAAAAAGATAAATATATTTTGTCTTTCCTAGAATCTCAAACTATCTTTACACAAAATTTCATCTATTTAAGTTCAGCGACTTAAGTGTGAATAGGTAAAAGACAGACAGACAGAGTAACTTTCACATTTATGATATTAGAATGAATAACTTTGTTTTATTACCAAAGTTGTCAAAAAAGGAATCTCTTTTAACCTTACGTTCCTTGCCAGCACACCGGCGCGGCGCTTCCACGCCACAGTAGAAAATCAATTGTGTGTCACAATATATTTTTTATTTACCTGCCATAATCAAGTTTGTTATAAGAACCATATAATTTATGCTAATTGTCAGATTATAGTGAGGATTAAATTTATTTATTATTAAATGATTTATTTATTAAATTTTATTTATTTATTTGTGCGGCATCTGTCTATTTTTATAGCAATGTATTCAAGATAAAACCGAAAACAATAAATAGAGAAATGTTATTATTCTTTTATTGTATAAGGTTAACATTGAAATATTTTTTTTTTTAAATGTTTAACTTTTAATTAGATCCCCAGCTCCCGCACTATAGTTACACTGACTCACTAACCAAGGTCATATGATTAAGCAAAGTCAAACAGAAACAGATTTACGACCGACACTCCGAGTTAACGGGACCACATGCTGTCTTTTAGTGTTGCCATAAAAATATAGCGCATAATCAACTTGTTTGTTTATCGAGTAATTAAAGTGAATGATTACGGAATTACTTTGTTAATTAAAGATGAGAAACTGGTATGTAGTTTGAGATTTGAATATCTAAACGAATTCAATGGAATGTGGGTGCTATCTGAATGATTGTCTTACGTATGCCCTAAAACTAATATTTTGGAGAAAACGGGAATCTAAGCTTTATCAAAATAAAAACTGTTAGCATTTCAGCAGCAATTTGGTTTCTTGTTAACTTTGAGGTTCTTCGTGAAACTGTTTCGATTCACACTTTCATAATATTTATGTAGGTATATTCCTTCTTGTCCGCTTAATATTGTTTGGGATAACTCTACAAGTATGTTTGGGAGTAGAGGGAATCGTCATATTTTATACTGTCAAGTGTCAACATTATACTTTCGCCGTATATTAAGAAAAAAATGACAATACTAAAATTACCCAAAAACTTCTCAAGTGTTTCTCCCATGTAGAAAGGCCTTCGGGACGATAGGATGGCGTTGATGACGATGAATGGTTTTAGGAGACTGGTAAAGGCATAAAGAGTTAATACCTCTCCCATGACGGCCAAGAATAGACTAAGTAGCCTGAGGGAAAAAAAAGAAGTAATATCCAAAATATATTCAGATATTTTGAGTTTAAAACCGATTTTAATTATTCCAGAAGAAGTCCAGTTGAAATGAAAAGTACCACGCTATAAAAGTACCTTTTCACATCTATTTTAATAGAATCCAATAACCCATGTTATACGAAGAAAGAAACAGAATTTTATACTTACCTATAAAAATATCTAAACTAGACAAGTTTCACGCTCTGAGGCGGGGATCAAACCCGCGACCCGCGAGAATATTATATTTTAAATAAACGATTAAGAAACAAATTATTAGTTAGACGCCGAAGGTCAAAGGGGTAAGGTATGAGAATAACGAAGGAACACTTTGTTTGTCCACTATCACATAAAAACGCGAGATTAATACCAGCAATACAATGAAATCTAATATCAATACAGATAGACTGCTATCCGCTCACTTTTGTTCTACAAAATCAACTTCCACAAGTCTCGGTCAACGTATCAGTGTCTTAACACAAAAAACTGGACAAAAAGGCATGTATGATATCAAGTTGCACTATTTACGATTCCACACGAATCGTTCTGTAAGCGATACATGACAGGATAGGGACCGAACATTTGAAGCGCCGAAATTGTATTAAATGAAGTGAGATAGATATAACGAGTTGAACTGGTGTCTTTCGAAACAGGAGACGACGTTACGGTTTGATACGGACGGTGAGCGAATTTCTAAGGTTTTGCTTTTGATCGAAAATGAAACCGTCTACCGGTCTTTTAATTTTATGATGTTTCTAAAATAACCAATTGAGAAATACCGTAACTAGAAAAAAATGCGATATAAAATTGTCTTTATTTTACCATTTATGATTCAGTTTTGGCTAAAACAATTTCGGCGAGTTAAAAATCAACTTCCTCATAGAAAAATAATATTCATGTTACCTAACAGTATACAGTTGCAAAATAAAACATTATAAGTTCTTTCGTCGTTTGGTCGTTGGAACAATCGTATCAATTTTCATTGTTTATTTCTGTACTTACCATCATACCTTCAGCTGCACAGTGTATTCGATCCGCTGAATGTTATAGAGGAACTAATTATGACACTATTGGAAAAAATTTAGATATGTTTACGCGAACACGGGAAGCGGGTGTAAAAAATGTTTTTGGCAGTGGCATGTGGCCGTTTCTGTTTGACGTTTCCTTATTAACTCAAAGCTAAAATGTTAATCTGAAAAAATGTCAGGAAGTGCAAAGCTTCCGCGAGCAATGTTTATTTTGGATTCCAACATTTTTTTAACCGTCTCTTTTGATGACACAGCAGTAAATCCTACATATAATACAAATCACAGCTATACTGGGTGTATTGAACATATATAGGTAGATGACATTTCAAGGTGATACCTTGAAATTTGTCTGACATGTCTACCATGCTCTCTACTCAACAGCGCGAGGAAAAGACAATACATAGCGGACGCTATCTGTTGTCTTTTTCTAGCAATATGAACCCATAAGAATAAAATTATACACAACAAAATTGAACCTACTAATTCAGTGCAAAATTTTATTCTCTAGGCTCAAATTCTTTAATTAAAATTATAAGACCTCTTAGGGGTGAAAATTCTAAAAACCCTTTCTTAGTGGATACGTACAGTTTACAAAGAACACACCCTACAAATTTCATGTCTGTAGAACCAGCGGTTAGTCAGTTAGTCAATAATTCCGGGCTTTGAATTTCATATATACAGATTAAAGTATGGATTTATATTTCCAAAATTTATTCCCCTGTAACTGTTGAAACTCCTAAATGTAATACCACTTTTCTAGGCGGATATTACTGTGGATATTTATTTATCGACCTGCCATGGTTATAGATTCTCAAAATTCAATATAACCTACACCGTAAGCTGAAAGCCGAGAGCTATAAATTATAACAGCAGAGGATTCCTATTTCGCCACATTTCAAAATTAGCAAGCGATACTAAAACCTGCCCACTATAAAATAAGATTTATGTTCCGTCCACAATTTTATACGTCTATGAATTTGAAGTATCTTCGAGAAATTATATCTGTTTATGTCTTGCAAAAGTTTTATTGCTTGTTTTATTTTTATATCAAACAAGTAAGTAAGCTTGTTGATAGATTTTAGCACGGATTCCGGATTGGAAAGTCCTGGTAGGAAGAACACAAGTAACTGTAATGATTATTTTTCATCGAGTATTAAAACCATCAGAAACAATTGATCAGTTGATGGATTTTGATCTAGAGACGCCGTTTGGTTTACGATTGAAAGCTTAATACCCAGTATAGTATATAACGGGTGTTTTCTTCCGGTTTACTTGTCGAGATCACACAAAAACTTGGCAAGTCCGTAAAGGAAAAGCATAGAAAAAAAATGTACTAAAACCCCAGAATATCAAAATACAAAAGATACAAGAGATACTACGGCCTACGTTACGATCGAGACAACGTTCTATTTATTTTTATTGTTTCAGGTGCTACTTGCTTTTAATTTGATACAGTCGAAGCGTTATAAAAGGCTGCAGCTTCGATCCCCGCCCCAGCACAGAACATGTTTAGATTTTTTCCAGATAATCATTGTTTTGTTCCCTATGTTCATTTAAATATACAACTATGTAAGCATGAACAATATACTAACAATTTTAAAAAATATAAAATTAGATAAAACAGTGCCTTACAATTTATTTTACTGCGTTGTTTAGTTTACATCTGAAATAGCGAGAGATAAAACTATCCAACCTATTTCATTTAAACAGTGACCTGGTCTGCATTGCGACTGTGCTTGAGCCAAGCGTTTAACTCCTCGCTAATCCAGCTACTTTGGAGTATACTACGTATACCTATGCTATGTTATTTCCAAGCTGCTCCGTAGTAACTTGGAGTTAAGTTAATTTTAAAATAGTTTTTCCTTAGTTAAGTGGAACAACTTTTGAATTCGTGATTCTAATTGTATTAATGAAAACAGTGTGAGGTTTATTCCTAGTAAACTAAGACTAGACTAAAATCAAAGCTTCATAATCCTTATTATTTCGCTGCCTTATTATGCGCTGCACGCATCCAGTGGCTGCCTACGATCCTCACCAGATCGTCAGTCCACCTTATTGAAGGCTTCCAGCAAGTAAAAGTCATGCACGGTGAAAGGCTTGCCTAGTAAAAAATTAGTGATTACCATTAACTAGCCATGTCATTGACGCAACGTTGAACCAGATGGCTGAACGTCATGGCAGTCGTCTGGATAAATTATCCATTGAATTGGACGCCTAGGCAGGTCGTTTAAATCAAAGAGCATTTGTGTGAACGTTTGAGTTATTTTTTATCACCACATTTAACCAAAACGATGTCAGTTATAACTGGTCAAAAAAAACCTTGAACCCACCAATCAACTCAAAACGTTTAGGTACTTTCAATACGCCAAGTTGTTAAATGTTAGGTGAGTCTAGTTCAATTAACTATCGGCTTAGGCATTTGCTGGATGCTGGCATTTAATTAATTAAGCGTTGAATTTAACCAGCTGGCACTGACATACAACACCTCCTTGCTCACATTTTAATGTTTTTGATTCCACTAACGCCTACCTTATTGTAACAATTGCAAATAAATAATGAAAACGATGAAAAATATATGCTCCTGATGTCCGGCCATTTTATTTTCATTGACATTATAGAACAATTTTGTTACAACTCGTTTTGTCTTGTTCAAACTAGTTTAAATTTATTTTTGAAATAGCAGCAATACCTATCCTATTTAACAAAGATATCCAGTATACCTAATCCAGTTTGAACTAGTAATAACGTGTTAAATCTGACAAAACGCGTTACATCTTAAATCGCGTATTCATAACTCACTTTCAATTTCAGAAATGAAACGTGAGCAACTTTAAGCACAAACAAGTTTTCAGTGGATTTGCCTTTCGCTGCACAGGCAGGTAACCATAGTTTACACGAGTTGCCTCTTTGTACTGAACTTCTAACACCTAAGTGTTATAAATATCGCGAATTTCGCATGCAACTTGTGAAAAAGAGTGTTAACTTTTCCAGCTGCGCATTCTTTTCTGTTCGGTTCTTTTTGTTTCCCTTTTTAACGTTTGTGTGTGAAATTTCAAGCTGCTGCTTTTAAGGGTTAACGTAAAACGCGAGTGAAACGTTGCAGCAGATACGTAGTGAACTCTGTGGTCCACGTAAAAGTTAACAAGCCTTTTAGTAACTATTTACATTTTTAAACAACATTCTTTTTACTGGTTCTTTTAGAAATATAAATAAAGAACGAAAACTCTGTAGTACTAGGCCACAAGCGGCTCAACTTGCGTGAATATCGGTTGTGGCGCCAAAAGATAGGTTTCGTCCTTTCTCATAACTCTTAACCTATTAAATCGTAACAGAAAGACAAAACGTAACAGACAGATATCTATATAGAATAGAATAGAATAGAACATATTTATTGTCAAACTGTTACAAAGTTTCTTAAAGCTAGGTGCTATTGCAATACAGTGAGTAGCGAACAGTTACCCTTATCGGGCATACAATAATAAAATCCTATGAATTCGTCAGAATTTTTTATAACTTTTATGTCATAATAATATATTCATACTTTTATTATAGTTTAAAAATTCATTAATATCATAAAATGCATTATTTAAAAGCCCCTTTTTTAAAGAATTTGCAAACCCATAATCAGGAAGATCTTTCAATACTACAGGTAAATTATTATAGATTCGTATTGCAGACACATAGGTACTTTTCTCGAAAATTTTGGAATGGAACTGTGGTAGTAACAAATCATCATAACGTCGCATTGTAACTTTTCTTACTCTATAATCTGATTTATTTGGAAACATTGATTTACGACTCCTAACAAATTTGCAAATTTCTAAAATATATATGCAACATAGTGTTAATATTTGTTTTTCTTTAAATATAGGCCTTAAAGTTTCATCACTACATTTACTATAGATTATTCTAATACATCGTTTTTGTAGAACAAATGTACTGTTAATGTTTACAGAATTACCCCAGAATATTATTCCATAGCACAGTATAGAATATACATTGGCATAGTATGCATTCAAAGCCACCTCCACGGAGGACACGTCAACCAATACAGATAAAGCATAGCAATGACTAACAATTTTACTGTTGATAGTTTCTAAATGTGATTTCCAATTTAAGTGAGTATCTAGTGTTAGTCCTAAGAATATTGCATGGTCAACCTCAATAATTTTGCTATTATTAAGCGTTATATTAAGATTAAATGATTACTTTTTATAATTCCGTAGTTGTAAAATGTTTGTTTTTTTGGAGTTAACTGTCAAATTTAGGGAATTCAGCCATGCCGTTTGTTGTTTTAAAGTCAAGCAAATAATCGATTCATAGTCATTAACACTCATATCATAGTGTTTTACAAATAGAATAGTTGCGTCGTCAGCAAACATCACACATAAATGTTTATTATTGTCAGGGAGCTCATTAATATATATTAGAAATAACACTGGACCCAACACGCTACCTTGAGGCACATCCATTACAGCAGTCTGAGGTGATGATTCAACCGATTGAAGTGATTTTGTGTTTTTGTTCAGAGATTTTTATTTTGTTATCTGTAACCTATTTTTAAGATATGACTCAAATAAATTTAAGGCATTTCCACGAATGCACACGCGATACATTTGTTTTAATAACACAGAGTGTAGGACACAATCGAAAGCACGTGACATGTCTAGAAATAGAGCTGTACAATGTTTCTTGCTGTCAATTGATCGCCATACTTCCTCCAGAAAGCGATAGACTGCCGTAGAAGTTGAAGAGCCTTTTATAAATCCATATTGGTCTTTGTTGAATATGTCATGTTTATTTAAAAACCCTACTATATCGCTTATACAAAATATGCTTAAATAATAAAATTAGCTGTACAGGCTAGTGACGACGATACGACAATAAATTAAAACATGGGCTATATTATTTCATAGGAAAATAAATAATTCTATGCCATTTCTACGAAATAATATATCATTGGCTGCATTATTTCATAGAAATGTTATAAAATCATCTAATTAATAAGATGTATTTGCCGCTAAATATTTCTATGAACTAATATAGCCCTTCTCTATTATGATGTACAGGATCTCGGTGAGAAACGTTTCGCCGAAGAAATTTTCATCGATAAACGTTCAATCCGAATTCCATTCTACAAACACAACTTGTAACAATGCAATGGATATATTGGCATTACTATAAGGCTGTTTCTTTTATGCGTTAAGTCCTATATTTTGTGACATTTTTGTAGAACAGACTTTTTATTTATCTTCGAAGCGTGTATTTACGAAAAATTCGCCATCGAAGCTTTTCACATACACACGGTCTTGTTTAAAATTACGCCTCTCCCGGGTAACTTTACTCTCCCCCAAAATATTGTAAAAAATTACTCCAATTAGCAACATGCGGCAGTCGTTTTTGCTTCCCTGTTTTTCACCGCGGCTCCAGTGACTCCAGACTCACTCCTATACAAACCTAACATTTGACTTCTTAGCAAGTCGCAAACGAAAGATACAAGTCACTCAAGCGGTAAGAGGTCGTGGCCAAAACCGTAAACGTTGGAATCGGCCGGTGCTGGAGACAACAAAATAAAGAAGAATGCGACTTAGGGATGCGGGAGGGATGATCAAACCCTAACCAATGAGAATCGCGTTAGAGACACCGCACATATACAATTTCAAATCGAACAACTAAATTGCGTGCTTTCATAGGCCGCACACTTCGTCGACTTAGTTGGTGGACAGTGTTGCTAGCGCGGTGAAGTCTGCGATAAAATGCGGAAAAACAACGCACTTCTTAACTTAATAAAAAGAAGATGAAAACAGAACAAAACATTTAGGGTGCATCCGATATTAAGTGACAGATTAGAGCGTAGGAAACATCATACCTTACATTCTAAACTGAGATGTTACCCAGATAAGTTTTTTAAGGGCTTGCCTTTTTTGGACTTCGTCGATCAGCAGTTCTGTTTTTTCATTTGTTACAAGAAGAGAATGCTGAGATTGACTGGCTGCGGCGGCTGCGTGCCCGTCGGCAAAAATCCAAGCGTGGGGAAATCACGCGCACGGGTCTGGTCACACTGCATCTTACCGTGCGACTGACCAACTAAGTTGAATCAACTTATGATAGCCCGCACATTATATAAACTTAGTTTATATAATGTGCGGGCTATCATAAGATTCTATGCCTATTAGACATTCTGCGATTTAGTTGGCCAACTTGAAATTGTATATGTGCGGTGACTCTTAATTTCAGCGACGTGATCAACCACACGTAGGTATTACACTTTCCTGATGAATCATAGTATAATCTTACGTCTGTCTGATCAAATTGTAAGATCACTATTCAATTTTGACAACCGACCATAAAACATTAATTTAGATAATTATCAATTAAGTATTATGATACGTGTACTTAACATATGTTAAAACTACAACAAAAACCTTGTAAGCATCAATCATTTTTTTTAGATCTCAAATGTTTTGTTCATAGAAAGATCAGCTTTATTCACACTGATTTAGAGTTTAAAGTCAGGAAATCTGATCGGAAACAAGAAATCTCATAAATGAGTGGTTTCTTAAATAAGGCCCCATTTCCAAATAGGAAGCTATTTATCTAAAATGTCTTCTATCCCTCTTCTTGGTTACGGAGTAAAAAAGAGAGACGTAATGTTAAGTAATGTCGTGTCATACTTAATTAACGTTAGTTGGAGTTAAGGGGAAGCCCAACATTAAATATTAACATCCTATGAAAAATCACTATTATTATTTTTATTGTACGATTTTTTTTTTGGATTTCAGTAGCCTAGCAGTTTAAGCGGTTAAGTTTCGATTACGAAAACAAAGTAACTTTCACCATCCCCGGATCCCGGGATGGGTCAATCAAAATTTGTAATCTCAGCTGCTCCCGTGCTTCGGAAGGCACGCTAAGCCGTTGGTCTCTGTTGTCACCATAGAGTACATTTTTATACGGGTAGTTGTTACTAAACTGCATTGGACCAGCGTGGTGGTATAGTCTAGTAATGATGATTTTAAATAAAAGTAGTAATAAAAGTCATCGATTCAATTTATTTTTACAATCGTGCTTAAAATAATTTTTTATTATTAATTTTAAAAACTAATTTTTAAACTTTAATTTCGACGTATCTAGATAAAAAATAAATTATAAATATTCTGTATAATTCATTATGATGTTTTACTAGTGTTATTATTATTTAGTATTTGTAAAAAATCCGTTTTGTATAAATGATTAAAATTAATCAGTTTGTTTGCTAGAATAAATTTATTTATTTTTTACTAAAAAAATATGTTACGCTCAAAACAAAGCATAATGAAGAATAACGGTTTATTCCAACAATAAATCTCTTCCAGGAGTACACTAGGAGCACAGAAAGGTATAATCAATGTAATTTGTATTTGAATTATTTAAAAAACAAAATAGAGCTATGCCTTTAGTCAAGCTCATTTCACACGGGGGCATAGCGAGACGAGGGTCATCATTAAGCAATACATTTTTTTTTCACAAAATCGCTTTAATCGTGGCCACATGGAACAAGGCCCTTATCTTGGGATCTGTAGATCTTAGATTGTGGTGACACCACCCCAGCTTTCGTAATTGCCTTTAATTGAATGTGTTTTAAAGCTTCAAATTGGGCGCGAGGAATTTTATTTCATTGTTCACGTTGTGGTTTGCGTTTATTTTATTTTAATACTCAGTTACAAAATAACGTTTCCAATAACGTTCTGGATAAAAAACCGGTGAATTGTTTTAGTTGATTTTTTCACTTTAGATTGAATTTCTCTGTTTTAAGTACAGACGACAGCAAATCGAGTGTAAAAGTTGCACTACGAAAGTCACCTGTATTACTAAGGCAGTAAGGGCGGTCTCAAGGTCAAACTGTTACGCTTGATGTGTTGTCATCTGTACATAAATACTTGTGGATTATTCGGTAGACACTGTTCCCCTTATTATGAAACGCTGACTAAAGTTATTCCTGGTTTAAAACTGATGCTATCACTTTTATTTGTTAAAAGGAAGACAGTGACAGCTTCAATTTTAGCAGCAGAGTCCGCGTTTTATAATTTTGCAAGCCGTGCCAGGAGGTCATAATGTGAATTAAAAAGCTATTGTGTCGATCGTTTATTAGTTGACACGTTTTGTTGGCGACCAGCATAGCAAACCTTTTTCGGAGCTGGCAATCTAAATTCTAGTAAATTATGAAGTTTTTGATATAGTGTTCTTTTTGATACGTCATGTAAAAACAAAGTAGTGTAGTTACGAAAATATACGGGTGACACAGGTTCAGGTGGTTTTCCTCAATATCTCGGTCCTCAACATATTTTGGTGTCAGAAGTGTTTATAAAGTTCGACCATGCCAATAACCACCCGATCACGTGCGAAAACTGAATCGGAAATTCCAAAGTTGGCGACAGCTTTCGTTCCCCGTGACAGCGCTCTCCTGCAGGACAGCGCCTCTGCCTCTGGCGCCCTAGCGCCAGCGTTGTCCAGCGCTAGTCACATCAGGGGCCAAAAACTGCCTTCCTTTCCGGATGAGTTTCCCAGTAGTGTCGCCCAAAGCGCCCCAGCGCCGCTCGTAAGCTCAATGCCCAGCTCAGTAAGCTCTTGTAAACTACGGAAGTCGCGTTCAAGAACTACTGCGGAATGTTAAGGTTAGCAGCTAGAGTTGAACATGCGCGTCGAGTAGCTAACATAGAAACGGAACGTGAAAGAGCAGCTGCTGAGCGTGAAAAGGCTTTGGCAGAGCTGGAGCTTCAAGCCGATCTTGCTGCCATCGCCTGCAGCTCCTCACAAAGCTCTAAAGTGGAGTACGTCGAGAAATGGTTAGTTGATTCTCATGATAATACCGTAGCCTCAGAGCAAATTAATTCAGTGTGTCCTTTTGACAGGGAGACGGGATATGACGAGGGCTATATCGATGCACCACATGCACATGCAGTGTTGCGTCCCTCGTCACTTACCGCTGCCTTAGGATTCGGAGATGTCCTTTTACCTCCGACATCCGGCCTCAATACGGCGGAGCCAGTTCCCGAGCAACATGCGAAAGCCTTTCCATGCGGGGAAGGCCTTCCAGTGGTCTCTACGGACATAAACACCACTGCACATGCACCCATATTAGGCACACACCGCTGTAGAGTAGAGAATTGCAATTTGTACAGAAATAAAAGTCTTGATAAAACTGTAGGTACGCAAGATAACTTTATTTTACTAGCGAACGCTATAGCAGATCTCGGAAAGAAGAAGATAAAGGTAAGTGATATCCCTAGATTCGACGGTCGTGCGCTGGATTGGCTCCCGTTCAAGAGGGCCTTCGAACAGTCGAAGTCGAGCTTCTCGTCGTGCGACAACATCGCCCGGATTGCCGCGGCTCTTCATGGTTTGGCGAGGGAAGCGGTCGCGGTGCTTCTTGTTTCCGCTGAGGACCCGGACCTTATCATGAAAGCTCTGGAAACCAGGTTCGCTCAACCAGAGTTTATAGTGCTTCAACAGCTTGCTCTGGTGAGAAGTCTTCCCAAACTTGGTGCGTACGAGGCGGTGCGTGAGCTGAATATCTTTGCGTGTCGCATCCGCAACTGTGTCGAGGTAATTCGTCTCCTAAACCAACCAGAGTACCTGGCTGCTCCTGAGCTCGTCAATACTATAATAAGTAAGTTGACTCCTCTATTGCGTTCTCGTTGGGTGGATTTTGCAGCAGCTAAATTTCGTCCAGGCATTTTTAAGCTTCAAATTTTAGCGGACTTTTTAGATCTCGAAGCAAATTTACAAATTAAATTCGGTTTAATTCCGACAGATCTGCAAATTATCAAAAGTCAAGCTGTCATAAAACCATCTGTCAGAGACAAAGTCTATGCTATTTCACGTGGCAAATCACAAACAACTCTACTTTTTTGTAAGTATTGTCAAGCGAAAAACCACGAGGTAAGTAACTGCAAGGAGTTTCTGTCGCTCAACTTAGACGATCGTTGGCAATGGGTGATAGACAATAAGGTATGTCGCAGATGTCTTAAAAAAGGTTCGCATCAATATCGTACTTGTAAGAAGATGTGCGAAGTTGACGGATGTTCGTACAGCCGTCGACATCATACCGTGTTACATCGTGACATGACTGTGACAACTTCTTACGGAAATGTACAGTCAGTGCCGTCAACTCCTTTTATAACCGAAGTACAGTCCGCCGCAGATATACCTAGTAATAATGTCACACCCAGTTCCTCGGGAAAACCACAGTCCATCACAATAGCTCATAGCTCTTTGCCACCGATGATATCCGGTCTCAAGTCACTTCTCAAAGTTATAGCGGTTACTATTTCCGGCCCGCGGGGCAGTATTGATTCATATGCTCTTCTTGATGATGGTAGTTCCGTGACACTTTTAGACCAATCAATTGCTGACCTGGTAGGAGCTAAGGGTCCTAAATATAGTTTGAATATTGACTGCATTGGTGGGTTGAACAAACAGGCCGAGGTAAGTTATGTGCAAGTGAAGGTGAAGGGTCGACATAGCGAGGAGTCTCATGTTATTAGAGCACAGACTATCCCAAATCTAGGTATCAACAGTCAATCTGCTAGGTTTGAGGATGTCGCACGGTATGACTACTTGTCTGACTTGGTTGAAGTTTTGTGCTATGATCAAGCAAAACCCATGCTTTTGGTTGGAGCGGACAATTGGCAGCTAAGCATGCCGCAAGCTGTTCGCCAAGGTACCCGTAGCCAACCAGCGGCTGCCCTCACTTCTTTTGGTTGGGTATTGCTTGGTCATTTACCTCACTCATTCGATTCTGGGCATACCGTTAATCACATTAGCACCGGTGGTAACGATTTCTCCTCTCTCACGGATGCCATAAAAGATTATTTTAAGTTAGACTCTATAGGGACCGTCAAAATAGACCATCGCAGCGCGAGTGAGAATCGAGCCCTAAAGATTCTGGCGACAACCACCAAGCGCTTAGATTCGGGTAGGTATGAGACGGGCCTTTTATGGCGCGAAAATATATCTTTTGTACCCGGGAGTCGCGAGTTAGCTTTGTCTCGATTTACCAGCCTCGAGCGAAAAATGGCGAGGGGCGAGGCATATGCTGAGGCCTATAAGCAGAATATTAAGGGTATGATTAGTAAGGGATATGCAGAGCTATGTACTGAGCCACCATCTTCTGAAAGAATCACTTGGTACCTCCCTCATTTCGGCGTTGTCCATCCACATAAGAAGTTGCGCGTCGTTCATGATGCGGCGGCGAAGTGCGCTGGGGTCAGCCTCAACTCTCTTCTTCTAGCCGGACCGGACCTCCTTCAATCGTTGCTTGCAATAGTAATGCGTTTCAGGGAGGGTCTGGTTGCCGTAACCGGGGACATTAGGGAGATGTTCCCTCAGGTTAAGATTAGGCCTGAGGATAGAGACGCCCAGCGCTTCTTGTGGCGAGACAGCTCGGAGTTGCCCATCCGAGAATTCCGTATGTCCTCGATGATATTTGGAGCTGTATCTAGTCCGTGCACTGCGTTATGGATAAAAAACAAGAACGCTATGCAGTTTCAAGCGCAACATCCTGATGCAGTTCGATCTATCATCGAGGATCATTACATGGATGACTACTTGGGCAGCTTTGATAGTCCTGAAGAAGCTGCTCGTCGGGTTAGGGAAATATTCTCTATTCATAGAGCGGCTTGCTTTGAAATGCGGTCATGGGTATCAAATCGTAAAGAAGCTTTGGCATTGATTCCTACAAATTTACACTTGGCGGACGCAACCGAAGTAGTTCTGGGCTCATCCTCCCCATCACAAATACGCGTATTGGGTATAACTTGGAGCATAATGGAGGATAAACTATATATTATAAAATCTCTTCCAAAATTACCGGCTAAATTTTCTAAGCGATCCGTTCTATCTTTGCTAATGTCTATTTACGACCCACTCGGTTTCTTGACCCCAATTATCATGAAAGGTCGCGTGCTATTCCAAAAAACTTGGAAGTTAGGTATCGACTGGGATCAAGACTTACCGTCAACTTTGGTTCAGTATTGGGAAACATGGTTTCACGAAATTCAAAATTTAATCAATTGTACCATTCCTCGTTGCTACCGATCAGATATTGGACATATCAAAAATGTGCAGCTTCATGTTTTCGCTGACGCAAGTGAACGAGCCTACGCCTGCGTAGCCTATTGGCGTTTCACTTTCGTCGACGACAGCGTGAGTTTGTCGTTGATTGGAGGAAAAGGTCGCCTAGCGCCTCTTAAGCCCGCATCAATTCCAAGATTGGAACTACAAGCGGCCCTCATTGCTGCTCGCTTTAGCGTATACATTTTAGACGCTCATAGACGGAAACCCAGCCGAACCTTTTATTGGTCGGATTCCCTAACTGTTTTGAAATGGCTCCGTAGCGACGCCTGTACATTTAAAGCCTTCGTTTCCTTTCGTGTGGGAGAGATAGCGGAAATAACGAATATTGAAGATTGGCGATATGTACCCACTGCTTTAAATGTAGCAGACGACGCTACGCGGGACAACACATTCACATCGTCATCTCGGTGGTTCAGTGGCCCATCCTTCCTTTTATTGTCTCAATCACATTGGCCACAAGAACCAAAACACAAAAGAACACACAAGAACCAAAAAATCCCTCCGGTGCTTGAAGAGCTGAAACGTGATTCAGCACCGGTGGGACACATTACCATCAGACAACCGCACAGTCTGCCTTCACCGGTAGTTACGGACCACCAACGTTTCAGCAGGTGGATACGTCTGCTTCGCGCTACGGCGCGAGTACATCTTGGCATAAGAGCTTTTCGATCAATCTTGTATTCAAATTCTAAATTATCGCGTAATAGTACACCTAATGATGATCGCCAATCTCCTTCACTTTCCGTGCAGGATCTCCATCTGGCAGAGATCCACTTATTTCGCAAAATTCAATTAGATTCCTTCGCTGATGAGTTAATTCGCGTACAAGCAGCACGCCCTATTTTGGATGAGAGTAGGCTGAAGAACCTGTCAATTTTCTTGGGAGAAGACAAGCTACTTCATCTATCTGGTCGTACTGGTGCCTGCGAAGCGGTGGAAACCAATCCAGTCATATTGGATGGCAAACATCGAATTACGAGATTACTCATACACTCCTATCACGAGAAATTTGCGCACGGAAGTAACGAGTCAGTGGTGAATGAACTGCGGCAAAAATTCTATATCCTAGGCTTAAGACCTGCCGTTAGAGGGACGCCTTCAAGATGCCAAGTCTGTCGCATTCGCAAGGCCAAGCCTGTGCCACCACCGCCTGGAAATCTGCCAGATGCCAGGCTTGCACACCACCAGCGCCCCTTTTCGCATGTGGGACTTGATTATTTTGGACCTTTGAGCATCACAAATGCAGACGGACCGCTAAAAGGTGGATTGCCCTTTTCACCTGCATGACGATTAGAGCAGTTCATCTCGAGGTCGTGGAGAACTTGTCGTCAGACTCTGCCATGATGGCTCTACGGCGCTTTATAGCGAGAAGAGGGTGTCCCGTCCGTATATACTCTGATAACGGAACCTCTTTCGTCGGAGCAGCTAAGATGTTGCCAGAGCTCTACAATTTCTGCTCAAACAGGAAAATAGAGTGGCGATTTATACCGCCTTCGGCGCCGTTTATGGGAGGCTGCTGGGAGCGACTTGTCCGGTCTGTTAAAAATGCCATCTCAGTGACCTTAAAGGAGCGTTCACCGAAGGAAGAAGTCCTTCACACCTTACTACTGGAAGCCGAATGCATAATTAACTCCAGGCCCCTGACTCACGTTTCTGTAGATGCGGATTCTGATAGCGCCATAACACCTTTTACCTTTTTGATCGGAACCTCTAGCAGTGACTTGCCGACTAAAGAGTTTGATGACGCCGATTTGCACAGACGAGCAGATTGGAGAAAGGCTCAGCGCCTCGCAGACCATTTTTGGCAGCGCTTTGTCAAGGAATACTTGCCATCACTCATTCCTCGCAAAAGGGTCCCACAAACTGCAGAGCCGCTCAAGGTCGGTGACCTGGTGTTCATAGCTGATGGGACACTACCTAGAAGCTGCTGGCCCCGCGGAAGAATTGCAGCTACTTATCCCGGCAAAGACGGAATCGTTCGGGTAGTTGACGTCGCGACAAAAGGGGGTGTGCTGCGTCGGCCCATACGTAAAGTGGCGATGCTGGTCACCGGCCAATAGTATTGGGTGCTTCTCACCGTCGGGGGCCATGTTGGCGACCAGCATAGCAAACCTTTTTCGGAGCTGGCAATCTAAATTCTAGTAAATTATGAAGTTTTTGATATAGTGTTCTTTTTGATACGTCATGTAAAAACAAAGTAGTGTAGTTACGAAAATATACGGGTGACACAGGTTCAGGTGGTTTTCCTCAATATCTCGGTCCTCAACACGTTTTGACAGGTGACTTTTTTAGCAAAGAAAACTCAGCTTCCATCGTATTCCTTGGTGGCATTGTATCAATCCCAAACGAAGCTCCTACACACCTAAATAAAATAATAGACAATTTTTAATTGAAACCCAATAAATTGATTTATTAAGTTGTATATTGTCCTAAATAACTAGCTATATTTCAAGACGAAATACTTATAACCTACTTACAAAATATTTTTGTTTCTGAAAAAAAGGTAATTTTCCATCTCGTGAATAAAATTAATAATCCATACTGATAACTCTCATACTCATTTCTTCAATGTAGGAAGGCCTGTGCCCAGTAGTGGGACGTTAGTGATGGTGATGGTGATGATGACTAATAACTCTGTCTTTATGTTTTCACTCCTAAATGAATTAAAAAGGACATTGCCTACCATTTTGCGCGACAACCGACACTCACACGGGTGGAGTCATGGGCGGCCATTATTATTAAATAATACTTTATTTCATGTAAGAACCACTGTTCAAGGTAGAATTCGCAGGCGGATAATATTATCAGCCTGCGAATTCCACTTTGTCTTCGTTATGATGGTCCTGGTAGCTTGTCTTCTCAGGATCATCATCATAAGACAAGCTACCAGCACCATGCTTATTAGTCCCCACCACGCAGACCACATTTGTGAAGAGAAACAGCCAGGTTTGATTAATGAAAATGGATTGGGAGGCATTACTATCTATAAATCTCCTGAGTATAACGCTTCTGTGATTACATTGATAGCAGAGGTGTATTGTTTAAAAAGAAAGAAGAACTTTCACAACACATATATGAAAGAACCTTCTGGAACTAGCTAATACAATTCCTTCCTAAAGAACTCCAAAGCCTCAGCTTAGCTTTAAGGACCTGTGAATTTAAAGTGACAACTGAGTGCAAGCACCTCGTAACTGACACTAAACTGCAGCCATTAGGACTCTATGGGTCGCATTAGACCCGAGAAATAGGTCGGGACGTGACTAAAAGTCTAAAAGATTGTAACAAATTGTGCTCTCTGGGGAGAGGAGTTGGTTCATTTATTCCTAAGCTTGATTGTATTGAATTAAGCAACATCTACTAGAAATGTAGTATTGATGTCAATTGACTATAAAAAGTCATAGGAAAGCAAAAATCCGTAATTTCGCATACTTAGACGACTTAATGATTTCAGTTTTTTTTTATTTAAAAACCAAAGTACCCAACTGATTTTGACAAAATTTTGCTCTGCATCGAACAAAAAAAGAATCACGTAAATCGGATCAGTAATTAAGGCGTAATCGGTATACATCCTCGTTTTTGAAGTCGGTTAAAAAGCACTACTTATTTGCATTCTATATCTTACAAGTGCTGATGAAAGCCAGGCAGGAGGATCTTATGAAATGGTGGGAATATCACTAAGAAGTTGATGGCGTCAATAATAACCATACTACTACACTACAATACACTATTCCTAATTTTATTTTTAACATTGTAATAAATGTTTGAAGAAAAAGAAAAGTGTCTAAAGTAGATAAAAATCATGTCCTTAGGCGAGAACAAAACCCGCGACCTCTTACCATCCGGGTGACTGCTCTAACCCTTATTCGCTACTCAATTACCAAGTGCCGATGAATAAAATCTTCAGAGTATTTACTTACATATTTCACAACGAAATATCTCGTTTCCATGAAGGGTGAAACAATTTATGTCGCAGTCATCTTCCAAATTAGCAAGTTAATTGGATGCCTAGGCCGTTGATTAACCACCGGCATCCAATCAAATCCCTAGCTCGATTGTTGATTGAACTAAACTAGAACGTTTAACAACTTGGCGTATTAATAGTCAGCTCAATTGGACCTAGGTGGTTTTTTTTATACCTACTACTAGATGACAAGCAAGCTGACGCCGCCGCCTAAAGACACCTGCAATAAGAAGAAACAATCACTTGATATTGCAGGCGCGTTGTCATCCTGAGGCCTAAGATGAAATGCCGTCTATGCCCAGTAATTACACTGGCTACCTTTTCCTTCAATCCGAAACACAGCGAACTGTTGCATGGCTGAAATAAGAAAGGCGGTGGCACCTACCCAGACTACCGTACATACGGGCCTACCACCTTGGTAGATTCGAGGTTATTTTTAATGATCATGTATAGCCAAAATGATTTCGGTTAGACATGGTCATAAAATAACAACCTTAAACCTACCAATCACACAAAAGCTCTTCAATCTAAATGACTTGCCTGACGTCCAATTGAATGGCTAATTTAACCAGACGGCTGACACGGCGTTCAGACATCTGGTTAAACATTGCGCTCAATAACTTGGCTAGTTGTCCTTCAGCCGTTTCATTGGATGACGGCGTTTAATCAACGGCCTAGGCATCCAATTAAGTGGCTTATTTAACCAGACAGCTGCTGCTCATATAGAATGTGGCAGGTATTGGTACGAGTGCTTGTCATTTTTATCGAATACCGTCCTGAGTTACCAATGACTGGGTATTACTGTATGAATTTCTCTAGTCAATTTGTATTGGTATTAGAAGCTACCGATTACACTTACAATGTCCAAAAAATTCTATTTCAACACCCGAACCATAATTAAAGCCATCAAGACTAGTATTGTCTTATATTGTCATCAAGAGTAGCCTTTTTTAAAAGGCGGTTTTTTAAAAAGGGTATTCCACACAAAATACGATACTTAAAGAGAAAAGGGGATCAGAATCTAATTTAAAGACTCGGTTTATTTATTAGTTTAGGCACAAAATAAATAAAGATATTCAAACTACGACACTGAATTCTAAAATCAATTGGATACAAGTTAACAAGCTAATGAAGATTAATTTGATTAATGTTTGAAAGATGCAATAAAACGTTTTTGGTATAGTCGGAGATAAAACTTGTTGATTTGTTTTTAAGGTAAAAATTAGTAAAAATATTTAAAGGTATTATAATAAGTTTGCGATTTCAATTTTTTTAACAAGTCGTGAATGTAGGAGCATGAACAAAATCATCTATATTAATTTTCAATAACGTTTCCGTAACACCTGTATAAATAGACTTTTTTAAACAACTAGATGACGAACATGCTGACGGCCTTCTTGGTGGTAAGAGGAAACCGCCGCCTACAGACACCTGCAATAACAAGGAAAAAATCACTTATTTTGTAGGTGAAATGCCTTCCGTGCCCAGTAATTTCACTGGCCACCTTTCCCTCCAATCCGAAACACAGCAAACTGTTTTACGGTTGAATTAAGTAAGGCAGATATTTATAAATCACATGCGCCACTCGACTTTATTTTTGAGTTTGATGCCCTAGCTAGATTGATGAGGGGAGTGTAATGTATATTTCTTTATATGGCCAAAATTTTTTTATTTTAAAATTTTAACATTGCTAATACAATTTTAATTTCATATCATCTTCCATATTAACAATTTGACAAACTGATTTTTTAATATGCTCAAAATATTTTTTTGCTTTAAAATTTTAACATCGCTTGTACAATTCCAATTTCACATAATCTCGCATATTAACAATTTTACAAACTGTAACTCACAACACAGTATTATGGCAAAAGCATTTACTGCTATCCATAAAACTAATTGATGTGTTACACTCAACCGATTGCCGTCTTTTTATGGCTGGAGCCTCTTGAACAGCGCTGCTTTATGGGTCTGACTGTACTTGTCGTATTTCAGTGTTGATAGAGATATAAAATTTCAATCGTGGAGAATATTTTACCACAAAGGTACTTTGAGAGGGTAGAAAGCAACAAAAACAAAGCTTAAAACACTCTGTGTATTTTGATTTGAGAGACAAATGGGTAAAAATTTTTATACAAGGTGTATCAGAATTACCCAAAAAAAAAAGAAATTCTCTATCTCTATATACAGCCGAAGGAAAAACTGAAAAATACTCCGCTATTTATTAAAATATTAATTAGAAATTATCCATTCCGTGACAGATATAAAAGCAGTAAGTTATGCGTGTGATTGATTTATGGCGTGTTTGGCTTTTACGGTATGTAATTATGGTAAGTATAATACAGGGTGGTGCCGTCAATACGACAACAAATTAAAACATGAGCTATATTAGTTCATAGAAATGTCAAATATTGCAGCCAATGTTATATTATTTCATAAAAAGGGCATGAAATTATCAAATAATATATCTTTGAACGTGGAAAACCACTTCTATAAAGAACTATTATAGTCCATGTTTCAATTTGTTGTCGTATTGGCGGCACCACCCTGTATATGTTAAGCAATATTTTCGTTTTTGTTGCCAGATAATGTTGACTTTTAGGAACGTCAACCTCGACGTTTAGCCTAAACATGTTTCTTCGGTTATGTTAGTCTTATTGAAAGCAATCTGTCAAGGAGCGTAAGACTTTTGGGATTCAAATGACAATTAAAAACCGATTTCATTGTGTCTGGAGTTCAATGCGTGGCATTCGTTTGATCGGAAAAAGGTTACGTAAACATACATAATATCTAAACGATACAAATTTAGTCTTCTTGCGACACTAGTTACGCCGATCTACTTGTTTTAGTTGGCATGTTTATGCTTTTAATTGCCTGAGTTAACCGGCGATCTGATTCTGTTATTTTAGATTGTTATGTAAGAGCTATACTCAAATTTAGTTAGTCGATGCACAACATCTCGCATTATGAAAATGTATAACTTTTTAAGTGTTTTATAATGCTGAATATATAAATGATGATGCTGATCAGACATCTCTAGCTGCAAAATGGTTATCAGAAGTCTTTTTTCTGGATACTGGAATCCCTTCCGCTCGCGCAATGTCATATATGTGTGTACTATTATTTATAGAATAGGGTACGATGGGGCTGACATGTGTTGTAACAAAAGCCTCTAAATAAATATAGAAAAAAAATGATGATATTATAAACAAGCCTTTGTGTTTCAAATAGGAAAATATTTTGAAACCTTATAATAAATTTTAAAAATAAAGCTATTCAGCTTAAAATTAGTCGGCATCTTATTAAGAACTGTCCAGAAAACGTAATTATTCATTTTGCTGAAGCGCTGGAACAAGTCAGGCTGAAAAAATTATGAAAATCTTGCATTTTGAAACGGGATTTAATTCAATTCGGTATTAAGTACTTGTACAATACAATTTAGCCGGTACGTTCTTATTAGTGAAACAAACAAAATTAATTCAGTAAAAGTGACCCCGTGGCACAGTGAAGAATTAAAAACCGTATAATAACTTTTCGATAACATATTTTAAGATTGCATGTGTAAATTGGAGCGATCTTTTTTATAGTCCAGGGATTGTTTTGTCTTTAGTGTGACCCATATTATGAGTTCATCAAAAGTATATTGATGCGTGCGAAAGAGCAGGATTAATAGGAATAAGAGTAACGGAAAGGTTGGACATATGCCGTATTAATCTCCAGAATTTTGAAATTTAATCACTAACATCTACCATATTCCATACATAATGAAAGGCTTAAAGTGTGAACTTTAAGTTTCTTACACAAGGTAACTTAGAAGTGGACTTGCATTCCTTCTACATCATAATATTAATATCGTTGGCGATGTAGAGGTCACGAACAACATTGAACTTTGCAATTGCGTCGAAACATTGCGTCGCTTAATGCTTTATATCGGCTTTATCACGGAAAGTACTCTAAAGTACTTTTTGCACTTATACCACCTTCCCCCTTCCTATTGAGTAGCACGCGTGCCGTTCTTCGGAATCATCAGTTCACTGTCTCGACCTCCACATCACGCACCAAGAAATTTAGTACCTCGTTTCTTTGTCGTACTTCCAGAACTTGGAATTATTTGCCAGCATCTTTCTGTAACATGGCTTCCTTCAAAAGAGGTGTGAAAATGCACGCAAGGTGGAGGCGGCTAGAGCAGTGAAGTGCTTCCTGGTATGAAGCAGTAAGAAGACTACATACTCTCCTTAACGATTCACATCAGGTGGTGTTGAGTCATTTGTCGTGCTTTGTATAAAAAAACTACAAATTGCCCACGTCAACGTACTACACTACTTCCTTTTGACTGTGCCGACTGCTATAAACTAATTAGGGTAAAACGAAATATATTTCTCATTCCTCGAACGCCGAACCCAAGTCTTGCTTTTTTTTAATTTGACGCTTTATAAAATTCATTAAAAAAATAGCAAATAGGTACAGCTTTAATGAATCCGTCATAAAAAGCTACGAGCCTCATCTAATGAGGGTGTTCTATTAAAAATGTAATCAATTTGATGACATAGCCGGGATTAGCGAGGAAAAAACATCAACAGGACTACTCGGAAGTGTAATGAGTTGATTTATCATTGTTACCCTGCTTGTGAAAGCAGAAATTCCTATCACATACATATTATACATATATAGACAACAATTTACTAGCGTTCTTATAAAATAAAGCGAGTTTCAGCATAATTTCATGAAGCCCATAAAAGATAACACCAATTAAGTTCACCAAGATAATCTTTGGCCAATGGCTGGCCGAGTGGTCTATATCCCTTGCTATACAGGCTATTCGGTTAAGGGCCCCGAGTTCGAATACCGGTAGAAGCAGATGTCTGAATGATGAGTACGACCATTTAATTTTGTTCACGAGTCATGGATGTTTGTTTGTTTAGTGTATTTCTAATATTGAAATATTTTACAGTCAATCTCATAACCGGTCAAAACCACTTTTGGCTGCAATAGTGAGTTAAAAATAGTTTTGCCTGATTACAAATTCAGACTATCGATCAAAATTAATAAAATATAAGCCGAGTGAAAATCACCTGGAAAAATCATCAAAAAGTGTTATAAAACAACGAAGAATGACTCAACACTACCTGATGTGAAGCGGCAAGAAGAGTCCATATGCAAAGACAGCCAGTGCAGCTTGAAATTGAAACACACTGTTTTAGCCGCCTCCACCTTGCCGGCCCATAAGGTGCCTTTTCACGCTTCTTTTGAAACAACCCGTTTCATAAGAAGGAGGGAACACGTGCTGGCAAAGAATACCAGATTTGGGAAGTATGACAACGAAACGAGTTACTCAACTTCTTTTTGCGTGATCTTGAAGAAGAGAAAGTAACTTGATGACTCCGAAGACTGGCACACGTGCTCCTGAGTAAAAATGCAGAAGGTGGGGTAAGGTCGAAAAGCTCTTCAGAAAAGTCTCCATGATAAAGCCGATAGAAGGCGCTAAGCGACGCAATGTCACGACGCGGTGACGCAATTGTAGAAGCTCTATGATCGCCAATGATACGGACAGCACAACGCTGCAATATTTCCAGTGCATCGAGGAGTACTTGACGGAGCCATTTCAATTCCATAAGTGCGAGCAATAGTCTACGCAAGACCGGACCTGATTATACAATAGTCAGAGCAGGCATAATTAAATCGACGCACCTTGTTGTTGTGAGCGCTCTGGTTGCGATACGGAAAACAAAGCAACTTTCGCCATGGTCGATCCTGGGATCGATCAAACAAAGTTTGTTATCTCGAGCTCCTCCGTGCTTCGGAAGGCACGTTAAGCCGTTGGTCCCGGTTGTTCCTGCAACCGCTTTAGCCCACCAACCCGCATTGGGCCAGCGTGGAGGTGTTAAAGCCCAAACTCCTGTATTTCGAATTAAACTATTTATGCTATAATTAAATTCAAATAGAAAATCGTCGTCATTTGATTATAATTAAATGATGGATGGATGTTTAAGTATATGTTTATTTAGTATATTTCTAATATTTATATATATATTATTATCATTATTTATCCGTTATCTAGTATCCAATACACAAGCTCTTAATGATGCTTACTTTAGGCTAGATAATAGGTGTGAGTGTATGAATATTATTATTATTATTATTTCTCCCATGTAGGAAGGGCTTTACTCAGCAGTGGAACGAATATAGGCTGGTGATGATGATGATGATGAACTTATTTTTTTTTATACGAACTAAATGACAAACAAGCTGACGGTCCACCTGATGGTAAGTGGTAACCGCTGCCTATAGACACCTGCAATAACAAGGAAAAATCACTTGATATTGCAGGTGCGTTGTCATCCTGAGCCCTAAGATGAAATGCCGTCCATGCCCAGTAATTACACTGGCTACCTTTTCCTTCAATCCGAAACACAGCGAACTGTTTCACGGCTGAAATAAGAAAGGCGGTGGTACCTACCCAGACGACCCTACACACGGGCTTACCACTTGTTATTTGAATGAACTCAACTAATGCACACAAATGTAGTGTGATAACTCAAAAACCAGAAATAGTATCCCAAAAATATTAATTTTGTTTCGGACTTTCTGTCATGCAAAGATAAGTATTATGTAAAACCGCCTGTTGGCTCTACGCCATTAATTGTTGCTTTCCATCAGTGTGTTATCTAATGAACCGTTCCAACGTCCTGCCACCAATATTCATAGTTTCCAACTTTTTGCAAATGATACCATGTTGGAATCCTTGGAAAAAAACAGACAACTTGCAAATAGGCTTTTATCTAGATAGGATAATGCCAGTTTTTTAAGAAGTTATATGTAATACCGTGAAAGCAAAAACCTAATAGTCTATTTGAAATAAAACCACATCATCGGATTTCACTCAGGTTAATTGTAGAATACATTATTATTTTTTACAAAGCGTTAGCACAGGCGTTACGATAACTTTGTAGCGGCTATAGTCACGGGAGTATTAAAGATGTTAGTTGTCTAGTTGGAGATGGTTTTTCGCCATGTAATCAACAATAAGTTAGTTGAAAATTTTATCCAGCAACTTTTAAATAACACTTAGGAGTGTTATTTGTCTCATTCTTGAATTTAGAAACGAATTTAAGCATAAATCATAGCTTTCCAGTGTCCTATTATTCAGCAAGTTCACGTCATATCATCTGGAAGTAAACCTGGTGTAATCCATCTGACCGTTTGGACCGAGCAGTCTTTGTTGACTTGGACAATAAACGCGCTGCGAGAACCTGCCTTGCTGATCTCTGAGAAGCATTGTGTTGCGAAGAATACAGGCGTAGGCCACCAAATACGCGAGTCAGATTGCTAAATATAGTACGGAATATTTTAAAATTTAGAATATTCCGTACTAGATTCATTTAGAATCTAAATGAATGAAGTGCAAAGTGAGCCATTTTGAGAGAAAAGGAAAAATACAGAATGTGATTTTATGTGCAATAATGGTTTGTTTTTTTTTAAAATAACAGAATTTGAAAGCTAAGGCGCCCGCTTCAAGTCCTGAAAGAGGCCCATCTTTGTGAGTACCTTTAATATTTTTCATTAGATGATTATGCAGTATTCAAAGAGAAGCTCCTAATGAAGATAATTGATGTAATATTTTACGAGATATTTATGTTATTTTTATAAGAAATATGTGTAGTTTCAGCGTGATTTGTACAAATAATTAACTAGTGTGAATTTTATGTTCTTCAGTGAAAATTTAATTTATAAAACCTAAACAGATTTGATATCTTCGTGGCCCCACTTGTTCGTAGTACAAGTCTAGAGGATGCCATCTGAATTGCAATGAACTTTTGAAAGGTATATTAGCTTGACATTTCCTTTGAATTTGTTTAATGGATGAAACAAAATCTATGAGGAAAAGAATTTAAAAACCCTTTATTTGATCCAAAGTATTTAGCAGATTGTTTTCTTTCATTGGCGATAGCTGATTTTGGAAAAAAGAAAATAGTTTCGATTCAAATTTCAGATTAATTGAGCTAAGACAGTATTTCCAAAACTCAGTTTGACATCGCATTCAATAAGAATTAATCCTAGGCTTGCAAGTAAGGTCAGACAAAAAATTAAAAGCTACAATTAACACAGACAAATTGAAGCTTTACAGAATTAACTGTTCGGCCTATTTGTCGCGCGTAGAATCCGTTTCGAATCTGTTGACGTCTTGAAAGATTGTCGTCGTTATATTTGGGGGGCGGGGGCGCGAGCTAATTTGTTTGAGGGTTTACGTTTGATGATGGCATTGTCGTGTTTACACTACTTAAGACGGCCAGGACTTTTGGAGATATTTTCTGTCGCCTCTATTAGAAGAATGAGGCAATGCTTACCTGAAACAAAAGAAAATAATTTTGTAAACGGTTGTGTAAAATTTGTAAGGCATTTATATTACAATGAGAAGGGGGAGTATGAAGAAAGAGTTTAGAGTTATGTTGAGACCTTTTTATTACAATTTTTATTTTATTTATTTAAATACGCACAATAAGACACAGTCAATAACTCATTCTTAATTTTTTCCATTTTTTTATCATCGCTAGCTCAGATGGTTAGCATCCACCTGGATTATGGAACGTTGCGAGTTCAGTTCCCGCCTGAACACATATTTTTTTTAAAGTTAGATTACTTTGCCAATATCATATTTCTATCAATCAGATATTGACCTCTGGTTAATAGAAATAAGGTCAATGGTCAAAAATCAATTTTGTACCAAAAAATACTTAAAAAAACTTGAAGGGTAGGCTGCATTCCGGTATATGTGTTAATTGCGTTACTGGTGTGAATTTTACATGCTCTTACCATGTAATTGATTATTACACAAAACTTTTTGCATCGAACTAATATTTAAATAACCCTTTAATATTACAAGCTTCTTTTATTTGGGCTCACAATTAGTAAGTTCTATGTCTGCTAATAAAGAACAGTGTATGAGAGTTATTGACACAGTTTTACAATGATTACAAATAGTGCATGGATTAAAATAGTAAAACCTCAAAATGAGAGACAGCTCTAGTATCGTATGTGTGGAAAATAAAATCGGGTCAAATTACCGTCGCGTGCCACATTTCGAGCTGAATAAGTAAAACAGAATGGCAATGTTAAGCTTTTGCGGGCCTAAACTGCCCCCGGACAGCTTTAACGGTTTCGACAAGTGAAATGGTGGGCCGTGAGACATTTTGAGTACCACTGAATGTGTAAGCGGACTTATGGCGTGTAAAATATGAGTCTCTGCGGTCTGTGTAATTATGCGAGGCTCTCCACCCTGTAATAGTAATTGTTAGTTATTTGCAAATAATATTGTATTTACAGTTTGAATTTTTTATATGATATTTTTATAAATATCCATAAAACTAAACAACTTGATCTGCTTCGGCATCGCGAAAATTAAATCAGATTTTTTATAAAAACAGATCATAAAGGTCAAAGTTTCTCAAACTTTTCAGCATGCGGTTTACTTCAAAATTCCACCGGCCCCTTTCGAATAATCTCTTACTTTCTGGACTTCCCCGATTCTGTGATATCGAGAAAATATGTTTATTTTGAACGCATCACCAGTGTGAAACGATAGTTCTCCCTCGGTTATATACGACAAGAGTGACAAACTATCGTACGGTCCGTACAGTAGCCTATAGACGCTGGTAGCACCCTGACAGCGTAGGAGACTAGACCCTCTTGCTCGCAATAAACCGCTTTATCAAAGAGCTCTGGCGACCTTAATCACTGCAGGAACACAACACTACAAAGTAGCGCTATTCAGCTGCGATCTTCTGTAAGGCGCAGGTCATCATCATCATCATCAGCCTATAAACGTCCCACTGCTGGGCATAGGCCTTCCTACATGGGAGTAACACATGAGGAGATTGGGCCGTAACACCACCACGCTGGCCTAATGCGGGTTGGTGGGTTAAACGGGTGCAGTGACAACCGGGACCAACGGCTTAACGTGCCTTCCGAAGCACGGAGGAGCTCGAGATTATAAATTGGTTTGACCCATCCCGGGACCAACCATGGCGAAAGTTGCTTTGTTTTCGTGATCGAAACCAGAGCGCTCAAACCTCTACGCCACCGAGCTCCTCTAGGCGCAGGTACAGAGGACATAATGTCGAGAGTGACAATTGCACTACGAAATTCGCCTTTATTGGGAACGGAGCAAGGTGATCTCAAGGTCAGACTGTTATGCTTGCATAGTACTCAACATTCAAGTCCTCTCTTAAGCTCTTTCCAAAATATTTTAAATTGATTTAAGGCTTGTATGAAAGCTTAATATCTCCAGTCTTCAGCTCTGCAAAGAAATTTCTATAATAGTAGTAAAGCAAAGATATTTTCATATAAAAGCAGAACAATAACAACTAGCAATGCGAATTATAATGTTAACCTGATCAGATCATAGGTCAAGGCGCCTTGGGGACGATGAACTCCCGCGCATTGATAACGCGTACCGCATCACTTGTACAGTTTGCAGAAGAAAATATTTATGTTAATAAAAAACCTAGGACTTATTTTTTTTTATAATAAGTTAGACCTATCAATTTTTTATACAATTAGTTGACAAACAAGCTGAAAGAAGTCAAATTGAGAAAATTAATGAATTGAATTGTTGTGAAGTTGAATTGAGGTATTTAGAAATTCTTATTTAGTATTGTCTTACATATTTGAGAGCAATAATATAACATTCTAGATAAAAATAATAATAAGAAATGTAATAAAAATCCGGTAAAGTTTATTTTAAAATTTTTATTCATATTGATAAAAGATAAGAGCTTAAAATTTAATAAATTGAGCTGATTATTGAAGTGAAAAATAAATACATGAGATTAGTGCTTCTACAAAATTAAATTATGACTACAACAGTTCGTCTCTTGTATCGATAAGTTTCATAAGTAAAAGGTGGAGGATGCCACATGAAATGCAATAAAGTTTTTCCTTGTTATTTCAGGTGTCTTTACTGTACGGTAGCCACTTACCACTAGGTAGGCCGCTTAAAGAAAGAAAAATAATAAACTACAGTAAAACAATAAATTAAAACATGGGCGATACATATGTGGTCATAGAAATGTTTTGCAACTTTCAAATATATTTTATTCATTTGATAATTTCATGACATTTCTATGAAATAATGCAGCCAATGTTATATTATAAAAATCAATCATGAAATTATCAAATGAATCAGATGTATTTGAAAGTTGGAAAACATTTCTATGAACTCATATAGCCCATTTATCTATTTATTGTCGAGTCATCGTCACCGCTCTGTGTAAACTTTGTGTCTATAATTATCTATACTCATAACTACGAAAGTAGAACTATCTGTCTATCTGCTGCGTCTTCGCTCTTAAACCACTGAACTGATTTTGATGAAATTACACCATCAGAAAGGACAATCATTACTTTTTGGCGCTATATCTATAAAAGTATTCCGTAAATCGGAACGTCATTTCTGCTGTCTGTACTTAAAATCGTCGTTTCGAGTGCGATGCGCCGTTGTTATTGCAACGAGTTAATTTATGCGGTAAACGGGTATCGATTCATCGGCACTGTAATGCATTAAGCGTTTTATGACGACCTCAAGACTCGCCGACTATAATACTGGCACGCTACGATTTGAATGCGGTGCTAATTTGGCATTCAACATTTACTTGTAGCATTTTGATCTATAACAAAGTTTGGTTACTTTAAAAAACTTGCTTGGTTTTAATTTTGCTCGCTAGGAAAACTGGATGACTATCACTTATCAATAGGCTAAAGTACTCATACCTACATTATCTTCTCCACAGAACATAGAGAGTAGTTAGAAGGCGTAAGTGGGCGGGACGCGCGCGCCGCGCATAAGAGTAAACACTCTTATCCAGTCCTTTTAACGATTCGACGCGCTCAGTAGTTCGCTAACCTATGCAGAGCAATATTATGCCAAAACTAGTGGAAAAATGCCTCTTTGTGCTCCTTTAACACGCTGGAAGCAAAGTAAAACTTATAATCTTACTCATTATGACATTTCTTATTATCACTTAGTACATTTTTACTGTAAAATAGTGAAAAACATTAAATTAAAACGACGCCATGCCAAAAATATACATTGCTTGCTGTGTACGTCGTCAGTAAAAGTGGCATTGTATTTAGCCCGTAATGTATGCTTTTTGGGGTAAATTAAAAGAGTTGCCAGCACGTCACACTTATTTTGCACAAATGAGTCAAAAATATATCAATGTTTAATTTAATTAGAAAATATTACAACAAAGTATTATGATGTTAAAATATTGCCTAGTAACTATTTCCATATGACAAAACTCTTTGATGTTACTCGTTTTTTTCACTTGTGCCAAGTATGTAAACAAAACAAACTGACAACAATTTCGTAAATGTTGAACATGAACAATCCGCTAGTTCTACGTAAGACACCATACTCTTGACTGATATGACACCATAAAATCTCGCCAAATACTCAAAATATAAAAATATGATGCCAGTCTTCATGATGCCACTTATTGAGGTAGATAGCCGCTATGAATTTCACAACGCGAAAATGAATGAATGAATTTCACTATACGTGAAAACTGGATAACTGGGACATTAAGGGATCTGCGAATTGGTCTCGCTTAAAGAGGTATACCACTTCCCTAGTATCTCACATAAACATAAATTTAACTCGCGTTTAATTAGATCTAACATTATTATTATACACCCGACGTTTCGATTACTTTACAGCGAGTTTTCTTCCTCCTCTTGTAAGTATTCAGTTACTTTAGATTTCAATCCATAAACAAAACGGAAATTCATATACGTAGTGCAAGTTAGAAAGGTGATGAATTGATGTTATCTCAGTAAAAGAGGTAAAATACACTCGCTTGGGTTGACAACTTTTTTTTATTTCATAAATAACAAGTTTATAACTCATAAAGTAATGTTGCAAAAGAAATAGTATGTTTAAGATCAATATTTTTAGAGATACAGTGGTATGTTTGATGTGTTGCGGCGCGTCATCCAAAAACACTCCATAGAAAATCTACGGAACACGTGACGTCACACGTTCCCATATTACTAAGAAATGTATGGGCATACTGACAAAATTGATAATAACTCTGTATTATGTATGTTTTTATTAATAGTTGTCATAATAATAGTTGTTTTAATTGATGTCAGCAATCTAAAATCTTTAACATTTTTGATAAATTTTGGGAAAAAAATATTACCATTTTTTTTATATTCAAAACAGTACCACTTCAACAATATTCTATATATTTCAAGTTTGAATTGTTTTAATGGGTAACGGAAGCATATATTTCCTGAATTTGTGACAAATAGCGCCATATTTAAACTAAGGCAACATCCCAATTATAGAGGTAACTATGACGATAAAATCGAAAGAATGAATCCCAAATATAGGGGATTGCATTGTCTAGCTGTGGAGCTTTCTCACTTATGCAGGTCCCACTAGACCAAGTTAACTTTTATTTTAATGATTTTCCATATCGCACGTTATTCACAAAACTATATTTATTTCACACAACACAAGGTTACAAACGTTCGTTCAGACATAATGTTCTAATTATAAAAATTTTGACCAACCTCATAAAATAGCAAAAAAAAACTCTCCAAAAATAAGGTCAGCTTTTTATGTAACAAAAACCATAGTGGCATAAATAAATGAGATGTGGACAAGTAACTTTACTCGTGAAAGCCTCGAATTCCAGATTATTACATTTTTTACTCTCATATAACTACCGGAAGTCTTACACAGCTTGACAAATTAAACTGTAGTGATCCCATTCTCTTTGTATGCTGTATTTTATTTATCAGTCGCTTAAGAAATTGAAATAAATAAGTAGGTACTTCATCATCATCAGCCTATATACGTCCCACTGCTGGGCACAGGCCTTCCTACATGGGAGAAACACATGAGGAGATTGGGCCATGACACCACCACGCTGGCCCAATGCGGGTTGATGGGTTAAAACGGTTGCAGTAACAACCGGGACCAACAACGGCTTAACGTGCCTTCAGAAGCGCGAAGGATCTCGAGATTTTAAATTTAATTGACCCATTCCGGGACCAACCATGGCGAAAGTTGCGTTGTTTTCATTATAGAAACCAAAGCGCTCAAGCAACTACGCCACCGAGCTCCTCAATAACTACGCCACCGAGCTCCTCCTTACTTACATATATATATTCACTGATTAATGAATTTTTTTTTGTAGAATATATTTCTTATAATTTTAAAGATTCATTTGAAAGACATAGCATAATGTAAAAACCTTCACGAGAGCTTGCTATAAAATGTTTGAATTGAAAAATTAAATATTTATTAATCTTATTGCAAGACCAAGCTTAAAATACATAGAAGGACAAAGTTGATAAAAACAGAGAGCCAGTAAAAGGTTAAACACAACACAGTGGGCCTCATTCTGGGAACACACTTTAATTCTAAATGTAAGTACAGTATATCTCTTTCTCGCAATAAGTAATAGGAAAAAGATAGCAAGAATCTGTTTAGAGCTGTCACTTAAAGGAGATGTTCGATATTGGTACTCGAAAGCCCCCCACGATAAATTATATATTATGTGAAAGCTTATGCTCAGAGGATCTTGAATATACCATTTTTTATTTTTGATACCCCGGCATTTTTGAGTAATTTTGAAAAGTGTATGCAAGAATTCTAAGCTTCTTATCAAAGTTTCTCTGACAAAATATAGTAAAAAATAAATTAAAATCATTATTATTAGTCAGAAACAAGTGCAGAAACTAATTTGCCATCTTCTTCTAGCATTTACAATAAAATTTAATTGCAAAATAGTCGTAGGCTGTACCAAATCAACCCCATGCCTAGTAATTGAAAAATATTTGACAAGACAAAAGACGACATTGACGTTTTATACTGTGTCTGTGACGTGTCACATTTTTTAAAAGGGAATTTTACATCTCTGGATAACAGTTTTTTGACCAGAATGAAATGCTATTTTTTATTTATATGCAGGCATTAAAAATTATAGTTTTTGTCTCATAATATTCTTGAAAATATACTCTTTCTTCTCATATAACTTTTGTCTTGGGGGGTAGCTGAGTACCAGCCCCCATACATTTTCAGAACATGTCCTTTAGATAGATTTTAAAGAAACCATAGACAATTTTAGACGGCATGTACTACGTAGGTGCCTCCTAAACATTGCATTTTAGCACGTTCAATAAGGTCAAAAATTGAACGCACCTTTCTAAATGTCAATTTATATGACAGCCATCCTTTTCTTTTTCATTTTGAGAGAAAGAAATACTGAAAGACTGAACTTAAATTTAAACTTAGCATGTGTTCGCCAGAATTAGGGTCAGTACAAACAATTTTAAACACAATGAGTAGGCGAGGGCTACAAGAAAGCAATTAGTTAAATATATGACATATCTTAATAATCCTAATCGCAGCCAAATATGTGCCCAAAAGATAACAACTCAATCCTTTCAAAAATCTAACTGAATATGAACTGCAATGGATTCTAAGGGAACCTATCTCCCAATTATACACACACATATCTCACAATTATAGATCTTAGTTTGCATCAATTACCAAAAACGATTTTAATAAGAACACCTATTGTAAAGAAAAATATTTTTTTATTCCTATTAGGTACTATTATTACAACATGAAATTTAAAGAGTTCTTTCATTCGTTTAAGTCACTATTAAATACATCAACGAACTCAAAATTTCCCATCAAATTGCATTTTATTTTTATTCTGGTAACACTGCAATATATGTGCACAAACAAATTCAATCTTTATGCTGTGGAAATATGGCCTGTATTTAAATTTTCACTTGGTACATTTTTGTACCGATTTTCAGGAACCAATCGCGTAATGGTGTTTTATGTAGTAAAATACGAACTTATCATTAACATGTGTGCGAGAGGCGACACTGGTTCTGGTACTAACGTCGCTTGATACTACTTCTAACCTCTCTCTTATGTTCTGTGATCTTCTCCATTACTGGGCATTAGCAGAAATGGTTGTTTTCTCTCAGTAAAGTTGAACTGACGATTATAGCAAGGATGGGGATGCGATTTACCCAATCCGAAATCAAAGACACACGTCAAACTCATAAATTCAGTTTTTTCTGCTAACTACACCTCAATATCATCGTCACATACTCGACGAAACGAGATTTTTTCACTACGAACCGCGGAGGCGACGTAGCGAGAGTCTCCGTAGCGAGACTCAACATAAAGAGATTTGTTAAGGCGATATATTGAAAAAAATCGCACTTTTATAAGTAATGTCATAGGTTGCTGAAAGATCTTACGAATCTGAAAATCAAATATACGTTACTTCATATCCTTATCTAGATACGAGTAGAACGAAAACACGATTAAAGGAATTTGCCTCGATACTTTTTATTTCCGAAAAGACCTCTCATAAACAAGAAAACTTAAGATTATTGGTAAACGATAATTTGTATTCAATAGGAAATTACTTTAAATAGTAGATATCATTAATATTCAGAATCGTGTAGAAACGTTTTTTTGTAGTCCATAAGGTTATTTTTTAATAAAATAATTTGTGTATTTCGTTTACTTTTCACGCGCGATCGCTGTTTTGTCTTTTTTCCTCCCGCTGAGTCAGCCATATATCTCTATCCCTATCGGCCTTGGCCGAAACAACGTTTCGATAGATCGCCTTAAAAAGATTTGTTAAAAATTACAAAGTTTTTAATGGGATTATTACCACCCTACTGTTTATCTACCACTTTATGGATAATCCTATCAAATCTTTGGTATACCTGGACATCATTATTGATGTGTTTACTAATAATGGATTAGCTCAGAGGTCTTTTGTTCGTGTTTCTCGTATTATTTAAATTTAATTTATGATTTCCTATATGATTGAGAATAGTGTTTTATTAACTACGATTTAGTTCGTCGCTCTTCTCGTTACGCTATAGACGTTTCCAATAAATTCCTAGTGCATTTATATAAAAGACAATAAAAGTGACTTTGTGCCTTATTTAATTTAATTATTACTCTGAGTCCTTTACTATGACAATGGTTATCAACTTTTAGTCTCACGCAACAGTTATAGAACGACTCTCCATTGGCTTGTCCAACGTATTACTAAATTTCAATAAAAGATTAATTTGAGTCTTCATCTGATTGGTCATGATAAATCTTTTTTATATAATATTATAGGATGTCACTTACTCACAAGATATGAATATTGATAGCAACTTGTATGACGAATGATGACTGAAGAAGGATTTCTTCTTTACCAAATTTTAAAAGCCACGTGATATAGATTTTTCTTTTTCTTTGAAGTTTTAAAGAGAATTTCTTATTATTGATTTACAAAACCAATGTTTTAATTTAAACTATCCTAAAGAGCATAAGAGTAAATCCAGAAAGCTATCATAATATTTCTTGTTTCATAACCACATAAAAAGGTTAATCAAATCTCGAATGTAAATTGCCACAGCTCCAAGATTACAAAGCCGCCGGACAGCTTCGGACACTCCCGGACAGTCTCAGACATGCTCTGGCCGTTTGCACGCCTTAATTCGCACGAGATTCCCATTAAGGGACCCGGGAAATGCACCTTGCACTCCCTGTAATCCCTCAGGATTGCCCACTTGCAGGGGACGTGACGTCTTCACCTCCATTTTTGTTATTACCTAACGCTGGGGCGTGGTAAGTACCCTGATTGTATGGGATAAGTTAGATTAGCTTTTTAATTCTGGAGATTCGCTGTTGGAGTTCGTTAATTTTGGGCATCTGGTTTGGGGTTCGGTATTTGGTTTGTTATTGCAGAATTTGTTTTTAGTTTTTAGGGTTTCGCACCAAAAATAACTGACACGTATAAGGAGCGGATTCCTCTCTAACAGGTCGCCTCGACAAACAGTGCCTTTTTATTATACTAAATAAATTTAGTATCCTTATAATTTCGTGGTTTTTCGTCGATGTGTTAATCGCAGTAGATTTGTTCCAGCATCTTTTAATTGTAGCAGTTTAAACTGACTGTTCATGAGTTAACAAAAAACACAATTGAACAAGATTTTTTTTTATTTTTTTTTTAGTTTCTAAAAAAAAAAAAAAAAAATTTTGTTCAATTTAATTGACCATGAAAATAATAAATTTTCTCTACGGGGGTAGAGAAAATTTATTATTTTAAAATTTCCGAGAAAATTGACTTCAAAGTTGCGCAAGACCATAACGCTAGGTACACAGCCGTAAAATTATTCTTCAGTGGTAAGCTTTTAAAATTAAAGCTATTTAGAATGTTTAATTTATCTATCGACCAAGAATACCAGTAACTTTCCAACGTTTTTATTTTTAAGTTAACAATTCTAAGATCTGGCCATATGTCATAGTTTCTAACGCAGCTTTTAAGCGACTTTTTCTTGCCTCAAGAAATTCAGGTTACCTTAAACAGGTAACCCTTGACCACTTTTTGGGGACAATATTATTGTTGCAAGGTTTGATTTAACTTTGGTAGTTGCGACTTCTCCCATCCTATTTGCTACAATAATAATATAAGTTTACGCTTACTTTTCTTGAACGAGACATTTTGTCGGTAAAGTCGCACCTCGTAAAATGTTGCCATAGAATTTGTTTTTATACCACCTTGAATGAGGATTGAATGTTGTCATTAGACAAGTCTGAGGAGGAAATGAAATTTGGCTGCCTTATTTAAATGAAGGCTATTTTATTATGTTTCTTGACTTGAATGTTACCAGCCTTACTTATTTTCTTAGTAACTAACGGAAAATATATCAAAGAAGTGTACAGGATTTGTTGGATTGCCGCTTTTTTATAGATCACGCGAATCATATTTGGATCTAGCTGACTGACAAGACTGAAAACGGTTTTTATGTCAGAATTGAAAAGTGACTAATTTAATTGCTTTTCGAGTTTTATATTTAGCCCCTAGTTGACTGATAGAAATTACCATTACCCTTGAAGTCTAATCATCATCATACCAGACTATGATGCCCACTGCTGAACAAAGTTTTTTTTTCTTTATACAACATCTAGTTGTATAAAAAAAAAACAAAGTTCTCCCACATCGATTTCCAAATGGAACGGTTCTGCATAGTCTGCATCCAACGGCTCCCCGCGACCTTAACCAGGTCGTCTGCCAACAAAACTTAACAACCTGTTGTTAAGTGGTTGAAGCCACCTGCCTCTGATCTGCAGGTCCGGGGTTCGATTTTCCAGTAGGGGCAGAATTTTATGCTTGGATGGTTGGTATTAGTGCTTTTACTAAGTCCGCCTGGCTAGCTACCACCATCTTACCCAAGTCTGTCGCTATAACAAAAATCTTTTTGTGTTTCGGCAGTTGGACGTATAAGATAACCAATTTCTCTGTGGTTGAGTAATCCGGGTGTAGTTCGCCTTCTTCTTCACTTACAATCAGGTGAGATGAAAGACTAAGAGTTACCCCGTTGAAAATGACTTATGAAAAAATATCACAAGAGTTCAAAAAAGTATTAATATACATAATATATTATTATCTAAGTATGAATGTGTCTCTAAATTCCCTCGTAGAAGAAAACTAAATGAAAAATCAAACTAGCTTACCTGTAAGTGCTGTTCGATTGAAATTATTCCTGCTACTGTCTCGTCGGAGGAGCTCGTTTCGATTTCAAAAACAACGCGACTTTCGCCATGGTTGATCCCGGGATGGGTCAATTAAAATTATAATCTCGAGCTCCTCCGTGCCTCGAAAGGTACGAAAAGCCGTTGGTCCCGGTTGTTACTGCAATTGCTTTAACCCACCAACCCGCATTGGGCCAGCGTAGTGGTGTTATAGCCCAAGCTCCTCATGTGTTTCTCCCATATAGGAAGGCCTGTGCCCAGCAGTGGGCGGTATATAGGCTGGTGATGATGACTGTCTCGTCCTCGATGATGAAGAGAATAATTAATAAGGTAAGTATGATTCCAGGTAAGATTAAGACGTCGCCTACTTTAAATCTAAAAGAAAAAATATTAGTCCTGTTTCCGAATGTTTCCTAAGCTGCCACATTGACACTTTCGAAATAAGTTAATGATACCTTATTGATTTATTCCAAAGACTCGCTTGCGTAAGTTATCCCATGACGTAATCACCCCACTCTATTCTATATTAATTCTACACTCGATATCCCATTACGAACAAGACCTCTATCCGACATAATTCAGTCTTCATTCTACTGTGAAATAGTCTAATTTAATATGCTAACGATAGTACTTACAAGGTCATAAATCGATCACTCAACTCTTGATAGTAATGAGCTCACTCCACGCCAGCTCGTAAAGCTAAACAATCTCCGTAAACCAAATATTTACCAACAAAAGCTCCACCTGATGTGTAAATTTAAGAATATGGCGGCCATAAATAGCTTGTCCGTTTTAACGGTTCCGTATAAAAAGGGATGCAAGGTAAGCTATAAATTTTGGATGAGAGAATCTTGCGTCAGTTTGAAATAAAGTCGTTGAGTTTGGAAATAAGCCTGCAGGATGAAAGAGGCTCGGCGTAGAGCTTTCGACATCATATTTAAAAATAAAATATTAGGATCGAAGGATGAAGTAAGCTTTTGAATGGTATGAATGGCGTGGCAAACAAGTCACTGGGTATATTATGATATCGTTAGTTCATAATGAATGTAATGCGAATCGTTTTTCAAAAGAGGCGTGAAAGGCACATTACAGGCCCGCAAGGTAGAAGACGGTTAAATAGAACTACGTGTCATGCTGTACTAGCTGATGCCATTTTTTTATACAACTAGATGACAAACAACCTGCTCACCTGATGGTAAGCGGTTACCGCCGCCTATAGTCACCTGCAATAACAAGGGAAAATCACTTGATATAGTAGGTGCGTTGTCATCCTGGTGCCTAAGATGAAATGTCGTCCATGCCTACTACACTGGCTACCTTTCCCTTCAATCCGAAACACAGCGAACTGTTTCACGGCTGAAATAAGAAAATTGCCTGCGCGTATGGACTCCATAGAGTACATTAATTATACTGTCAATGGACTGTTTTAACTACCTCTCTTATTGAGTCATTTGCCGTGCTTTGTATTTTAAAAAAACGTAACTGGTCTCAATATTGCACCCGGACAACTACCCCGGTATCAATCATGCTTCTGGTCAAACTCGACCCCATTTTTAACTTTCTAGGCCACAGTTCTAATATAACGTAACCAAATTAATCTAAACTATGCCTTCACACTACGTTTGAAGTTCAACTTTACCGGCGGGCTGGTAAGGGCCGAACTGTGAATAATAATAATAATATAGGTATTCATACACTTACACATATTGTCTAGCCCAATGTAGGCATCATTTTTTTTTTATACAACTAGATGAAAAACAAGCTGACGGCCCACCTGATGGTAAGTGGTTACCGCCGCCTATAGACACCTGCAATAACAAGGAAAAATCACTTGATATTGCAGGTGCGTTGTCATCCTGAGGCCTAAGATGAAATGCCGCCATACCCAGTAATTACACTGGCTACCTTTTCATTAAGAGCTTTTATTATGGATACTAGATCGTAGATCGTAGATCTAGTATCCACAAGAGAGAGAGAGAAATAATGATAATAGCATGTATACAAATATTAGAAATATACCAAATAAACATATACCTAAACATCCATGACTCGTAAACAAATGCTCGTAATCATCATACAAACATTTGCTCCTACCGGGATTTGAACCTGGGACCTCTTCACCAAGTAGCCTGTATAGCAAGGGGTACAGAAAACTCGGCCAGCCGGTCGTCGGTTAATTTACACTAGATGTACGGTCCTCTGGGTAAGTACACCGGTTTTCTTGATTCGGCCGTAAAACAGTCCGCTGTGTTTCGAATTGATGGTAAAGGTAAAGTAACTAAGGTAGGGACTTACCACAGGTGGACCATCAGCTTGCTTATCATTTAGCTGTATAAAAAAAAACACTTAGCTCCTAAGTTGAGTTGATATTAAAGCAAGTATTTATTCCCAGTCTGATACATTTCCTTATACTTCTTTCTAAACCTTACGAGAAACCTCATATCGGTATAATTTATAGCGCAATATATGGTGTTATGAAGAAAAATGATGCGGGTATAGCGACGTTGTATATTGTATGAAGGTTAAGTTAAAAATAATTGTAATTTTCAGAAAGATTACAGCCGTGTTTTATGACTGACTAACTAATCAGCGTAATTTAGAAGAACAGACAAATATAACTACTACAATAAATGTATGCCCTTGGACGGGAACCGATCCCGCGAGCTATCACAATCCAGGTTACTGATTTGACCACTGAGCTACCGAGGGTTTGGGATATCCCTCCTAACGTCTATCTCCATGAAGTCGAAGTCCGTCAGCCGATTGTTTTGGCTAGTGTTATACAGTGAAGTGTTTTAAACCGCTTATAATTACTGCGGCATTTTCACTACCAAAAATCTCTGTAATATTTGTACGAGATAACTTTATTTGATGGTATGCCTTGCTTTAAAGTAATCGAACTTCGGGGACCTATACAAGGAGTTTGGTACGGTCGACCACAGAATTAGCTGAACACTTTAGTACCATGTCACAACGACTCTAGCGTCAATATAGTACGGTAGCAACTATAAAGTACGTGCACAAGATCAGTGTGACATGGTACTAAAGTGTTCAGCTACTTCTGTGGTCGACTGTACACGGTTTAACAACCTTCTTATGTTAACATAGTCATATAATAACTAAGGTGCTATCAAAAGTTCATAGTAATAAAATTAATTTACAAATTTCCAATATATTTTATTTCCTTTAACGAATTATTTGTATAAAGAAATTTTTTTACAGAACCATATGACAAACAACAAACCACCTGGTGGTAAGCGTTTACCGCCGTCTATAGACACCTGCAACAACAAGGAAAATCACTTGATATTGCAGGTGCGTCCATCCTGAGACCTAAGATAAAATGCCGTCCATGCCCTATAATTACAAATTTAAAAAATATTTTACAATTTTGAATTTTTGATAACAATGCTTTTATTATTATGACTATATCAACACGGATATGTGCCCGCTTGTTAATATGTAATGTACCAAACACCCTGTATAATATAATTTAATTTAAAATGCTACTTAAATCCGGTATAGGTAGTAGTTTAATTTCAAACCTTTGGTTGATGATCAAATTTAATAAACTTATTTAATGATCTTAATTTTTGATTTTTAACATTATTATAAATGTTTGAAAAATTACTTAGTAATTAAAATAGAATAAAACTAGAAAAATTTCACGTCCTGAGGCAGGAATCGAACCTGCGACCTTTCGCTATCCGGGCGACTGCTCTGACCACTGAGCCACCCAGGACTTGGGATATCCCTGTGAAATTCTTCTAGTCTATCTTGTATTGCGTTTATGAGCTAACGTCCACCCTACAATGTCGAAATATTCTATTTCAACATCCGAAACGAGTATTTTTACAAAAACCGACGAATCGGTTAAGTTGGGGCAGTGCTTTCAAATATTCTTAATTTTTGATTTTTAACATTATTATAACATTATTATTGGTTCGATTCCTGCCTCAGGACGTGAAATTTTTCTAGTTTTATTCTATTTTAATTACTTATTTAATGATGTTTAATTGAGGAGTTCGCTGGAGTAGTAGCTTCAGCGCTCTGGTTTCGATAGCGAACACCAATCAACTTTCGCCTTGCCTGTTACCGGATGGGTCAGTCAAAATTTATTTATTATTTATCAATAACTTTATTGAACATACATCAACCACATGGACAAAATACAATGCACTTAGTTTAAACAACGTAAAAAGGGCGGCCTTATCGCTAAAAGCGATCTCTTCCAGGCAACCCTAGGATGGAAAGGATTTGTGTAAGCTTTAAATTATGGGGTAAGTTGGCGATGTAATAATTACGTTATTTAAAAAATAATTTAATTTAATTTGTAATTACTTTCTACTCCGTGCTTTGGAAGGCACGTTAAGCAGTTAGTCCGCGACACAATGTCGAAATGTCTTCGGGCCATCCCATGATGTCGTCAGGAAGCGGATAAGAAGGTGCGTCGCTGAGGAGTTTAGTGGGTGGGAGCCCCACACACCCCTCCTTCTCCCCCCGGGAAGGAGGGACGGCTGGTAGAGGTTCTCCTCAGCGTCAAAAAAAAAGGTTGTTACTGCAACCGCTTTGCCAACTCGCATTGGGTAATTGTGGTGATTGGTTTTGGTAGGAAGGCATATGCCCAGCAATACAAGGTGTATCAGAATTACCCAAAAAAAAGAAAGTCTTTACCGAAAACTCAAAATGAAAATGTCACAACTCTAGTAATCGGCTGAGAATGTCATTCAATCTAAAATTACAACCTCTAGTACCACCTAAAATAACTAGAGGCCGATTACTAGAGTAGTGACATTTTCATTTTGAGTTTTAGATTAAGAATTTCTTTTTTTTTGGTAATTCTGATATACCTTGTATACTATAGGCTGTTTGTAAACTAATACATTATAAAGAAACATTAAATAACGATAATGATGCAAATAATAAAATGAGTGCGCGCCCGTCATAAAAACACTACAACAACATAATCAAGCATAACTTAATGACATTGGAAACTGCGTTTGCAACAGTTTTATTTATCAAGAAGTAGAAAGACAAAGAAAAATAAAGAGCTGGAGACATCAAGCAAATTCAGCCTCTCGCCTAAACATAATAGAGTTGCAATTTGAAAGGCTGGATATATTACTATCGCAACTTGATCAGTACATAAAACAGTGTCGAACAATAATATTCCCAGAGTAATAACAATGAATACATTATATCAAAAAGGCCATAACAATATATTTCAGCACTATAAAACATAGCGTCTTGAACACCAAACGACACTGGTATCAGCGCTGAGCAATAAATATAATGTATGGTTTACACACTCCGACTGTCGGGGTTAGATAAGCCTTACCTTAAGGACATAGTGCAATGTCTTGTTCATTTACCTCTGGAAAAATGATTACATGTGTCTGTCTACCTCTTTGGAGTTCATGACTAATTTCAAAGAGTTAATTGTGAGCTCTTAAAAGCGGCATTTAGCTGATGATATTTTTATTTCGCTCGGAAATATTACTATATTGGTTTTAAAGTCACTGCGTTTCAATATGCCACTTTATTAGATGCAAAATACAGTCTTTTTCGTATTGACATTCATTGAAAACCTCTCAACAAGGAATTCTGAGGGAAAAACAACAAATATGTCCTTGAACATTTAAACACAATATGTCGTAATCGGATCAGTCATCTACCGACGGACCCGAGACATCTTACACTTTTACTGTCAACGAAAACACAAACCGCTCTTATGTCCAGTAAATACAGCCCAAAGTGAAGTGCCAGATATGTATAATATGGAAAAATTATCTTGGTTTCCAATGTCTAAGCTGGGTTGACAAAATGAAACCGTCTTATACCTCATTAATAAAAAGGACTATGGAGTAAGGACATGTTAGGAACTTGTATAATCCCTTGACAAAAGGTTACAAGTCAATAATATTGTACAGGGCTACCATCGGAGGCCGTTTGAATATTTGAAGATGATGACAGTTTGGAGTGCATTCATATTTTTTATACAAAGCACGGCAAACGCCTCCACAGTGTGCGATCATTTAGCCGAGGCAATGTTATCGTAATGATTTCCTTCTACCTTGCCAGCTGCTAGCAGGCCTGATGGAACTTTTGTTTTAATATGAAATTGATGGGTATTGCACATATTTACTTATGTCCACACACCTGTGTATTAAGTATCTATTATGTTAAATCTGTTCGTGTTAAGAAAGGGCGGAGTTACCCGACACAAGTATTTTACACTTACTAGGTGGCTCCAACTGTAGATAGATTAAGTTGTGCTTGTTAAAGGAAATAAAGATGTATTCTTGTATCTGTGGTTACGGCAATATCTTTTGCATATCTAAAGAGTTGGAACAACTTTAGGCTTAGATTAGAGTGTAGCTAAGGAAGTAGGCTTTTTGGCAAATTGATACTTAGAATTCAGCGCTTTTGCAAACTCCCTTAACCCCTAATGCTCAGCTAGTTGAATGGGTTGTATGTATTGTGCTATCATTTTAACGATTAATAAATCTAGAAATTTTTTCTTAGGAGTTGTCATTATAAAACTATGCAGATGCAATATACCTAGTTGAGAACCTTTATTTTCGCTTTATTCGGGTTCTTGTCTGCTTTTTGAAAAACTTGGTGGTATTAAATAGTTTTAGTGCTTACGAGCCATGTGATCCTTCATGTTCAAAGTGTTATTACTATATTCAAACTCTTTTAAGCACATTGTGCACATAACGAGTCTATCGTTTTTTTTTTAAGTACCACTAAGGGTAATTTCTTTTCATTGTGACAATTTGTGCAATATTTTTACTCGTAGATGCAACAGAACCACTAGCCATGGTAGTTATTAATACAAGAAAACTACCCAATCAATTATGTTTTCTCACTATTCAACATAAAATCACAGAACACATACAAAAACTTTTTTAACTTTTCGATTTATCGAGAGTTGAAGACCACTTGACGTAAAGTGGTAAGAGTCCAAAGAGAGAGAGAGAGAGATGAAAAGAAATGTAAATATCTTTATTTAGGCCAAGAAGCACTTTCGAATCGTCAAAAAACCCTTATGTCTATCACATAAAATAATATTAACTAACAATGTCATAATGTTTGTCTCTCTGTATTGTCTGGATTTAAGTACGTAAGCTAACAATGTTATAATGTCAGTCTGTGTTTTGGTCTGTCTGTCGGTCCGTCTGTTTGTCAGACAGTCTGTGTCTTAAAACAAACTGTTCAAGCCGCCTCCACCTTGCCAGCCTAAAGGTGACCTTTCACGCCTCTTTTGTAGCACCCGTGTTATAGGAAGGAGGGAATACTCCTACATGTGCTGGCAAAGAATCCCAAATTTTGGAAGTACGACAAAGAAAGAATGATATTTTTTTGTTTGATTACAACTAAAGTTTACTTGTAAATTAAAGATGTAATTTTAATTATAATCAAAATTATACGTTAGCTGGTTTTTTTCTTGTATTACCCATCACCAGCCTGTATACGTCCCTCTGCTGGGTACATGCTTTCCCACATGGGAGAAACACACAAAGAGTTCAGGAGATGGTCTTGTATTACGTGTTTAAAGAAATCAGAAATATGAAATCGTCTAGACCAAAGCGGCGTGTGAAACTTGGACAACTTAATTGAAACCTTGTTAAGAATTAACCGGGTCATGCAATATTTCATACATATAGATATAGTATAGGTTTTTATTAGCTTTTTCTTCTACATTTCCATAAAAAAAATCAGCTAACATTTATAAACACCCTAAATAATGTTAAAATTTCCGTCTGTCAACCCTTAATTCGTTTAAATGTCTCATCGATCTACCTTGGGGCGATGATCTTCATAGATCGCTCCCTATATTGTATGGATTTTACGCACCACTTCGTTTCAATTACATTGTGCCTTGGGGAGTTCGGGTTTTTAATGTGAGCACACCGAAAACTTGGCAATATTATGATGCAGTGAGAAAGGAAGTTGGACTTTTTGTGTTGCATACCTTTGTATTTGGTCTTTGAGAACACTTTTTACAAGTATAAAGTTTAGTCGCAAATTCCACTTTACGTTATTTTACTGTCAAAAAAACAACGTCAATATATTGAGCCATAAGTACATAGGAAGTAAAATGAAAAAAAGTAAAAAAAATGCTATGGTACACACATTTATTGTAATTCTAAGCCATGACAAAATTAAGCAAGTGTGTAATATTGTTGGCGATATAAAATCTACATATTCTTAATAGCATTAAATAAAATTGTTTGGAGATATACGAAAAATATTTAAACAGGAAAAAAATGTCCCAAGGCGGGAGCTGAACCTGCGACCTAACACGTGACCGCTCTAACTAATCTCATTATTTATTTTGCCGGCTGGCCGAGTGGTCAGCCCTTCTCCCACGTAGTCAACAGCTACAGGCTACTAGACAAGGAGTTCATAGTTCGAGTCCCAGCCGGGACAGATGAGTGGTAAACAAGGATATTACTTTTCGGGTCACGATTGATTAAAATCAAATCAAATCAAAATAATCAATTAAAATCTTTATTGCAAACTAAGTGTATTACAATGGGTCTTCTAAGACACAATATGCTTAGAACTTAGTTGCTCTTTCGCTTTCGTTGTTGCGTTTTGTTGTATGTTTATTAAAATATAATAAGGTTTAGAATCAACTACTAATCATTTTCTATTAAATAAAATTATCTTAATAGGAGCTGTGCAAATCTCTAACGTTTTCCTGTGCCATGCGCTAGTTTAGTAATTACCGAGGAGCGGCAAAAACTACCGTCGAGTGCTGAAAATTTCCAGATCGCAACTCTTGGTGCGCGATAACGGTAGCAAAAAAGGTTTGGTTTCACTTACTAGTCAAACCAAACCTTTTTTAGGAGAGGCTCGACTGACTGGACACGACAACTGAAAATTGCAATTGGCATGTTGCCTAAGTGTGAATCTGGCGCTATTTTTCACAAATCCGGGAAATATGCGCTACTGTTACCCATGATGACTGTTCAAACTTAAAATATATGGAATATTGTTGAAGTTGTACTGTTTAGAAATTTTTCAAAAATAACATTTTTTTTGTCCAAAATTTATCATAAATGTTAATGATATTAGATTGCTGACATCAATTAAAACAACTATTATTATGACAACTATGAATAAAAACATACATATTTCAAAGTTATTCTTAATTTTGTCAATATGTCCATACATTTCTTAGTAACTTAGGAACATGTGACGTCACCTTTTCCGTAGATTTTCTATGGAGCGTTTTTGGACGATGCGCCGCAACACATCAAACACACCACTATATCTGTGAAACTATTGATCTGAGACATACTATTTCTTTTCAAATATTTCTTTGTGAGTTGTATACTTCTAATTTATGGAATAAAAAAAAACTTGTCAACTATATACCCTATTGGAGTAATGTCTACAATAAATTAATTTAATTTCCTACACTGTATACTAAACAGGAAATCTCAGATTCGATAAGGACTGATGTTGGTGTAATGAGTACGTACGAATATTTGTTACGTAGTCATGGATATTTGTATTTTTATTTAGTACCAATAATATTTCTAATATTTATATAAAATATATTTTTATTTTCCGTTATCTAGTATCTATACCAAAAGCAGTTTCCTTGTTATTGCAGATGCCTATAGGCGGCGGTAACCGCTTACCACCAGGTGGGCCATCAGATTGTTTGTCATCTAGTTATATATAACTAGATGACAAACAATCTTTATAAAAAAAGCTCTTGATAATGATTAATTTTGGCTAGATAAAAAGGTGTGAGTATAAAAAACAAATTGTAAGCCACTAGGCGTGACGCGTGGTATATCAAAGGTATATTTTTATGTAGAGCAATATCTCTTTTTAATGAATACACGCAGATTATATAAAATGACTTTGTTTTTTATTTTATTTATTTTTTTATAATGATGTAACTTTTAAAACATCATTAGTCGTTTTTAAATATACACAGTTATCTTTCATGAATGATACAAAAATATTTATTTTTTAATATCAAAATTTAATTTTTCTTTAAATTTTTATTCAGTTAGTCGTTTTCCTGTTTGTTAATTAGCCGCTAGTAATATAAACGTTATGTGACAATCGTGAGCCTCCCTCATAGGACAGGCTATGCCTAGTGTGGGGGCTAGATAAAGTTCAATCTGTATTTACACATTTTGATAATAAATAAACAATTTTTGTTTTTTTACCGTCCCGTCAACACAAGATAGTTCAGTAATTGAAATGTAAAACTAGAAAAAAGATAGTTTGTTTTGTGAAGTACGTCTCGGTTGTAGTTTAATTAAACAGTTTTAAGTTCGATTTGTAATCGTTGCTTATACAATATTTTTTGGTAGTTCACTGTTTCTGCCGACGGTACTTGAGTAGTGTTTTCATTTAAAATATCATTAGTGTGTCAGTCTAATACGAGGTTAATTGAAGACGCCACTCAGCGCAGAAAAACACGAGCTAAGATATATTGCTAGCTGATATTGTATCGTTACGAAATATAGAGTATGTTAAGTTGAACTTTTTGTTGCTAATCTACTTCATCATCACCAGCCTATATTCGGCCCACTGCTGGGCTCAGGCCTTCCTACAGTGGAGAAACACATGAGGAGTTTGGGCCATAACACTACCACGCTGGCCTAATGCGGGTTGGTGGGTTAAAGCGGGTGCAGTGACAATCGGGACCAACGGTTTAACGTGGCTTCTAAAGCACGGAGGAGCTCGAGACATCACAAATTTGATTGACCCATCCCGGGATCAACCATGGCAAAAGTTGCTGTATTTTCGTAAGCTTTTTGACAAGCTAATCTACGTACTCCTTATTAACTGCAACGGCACGCTTGCTTTGCTCTCCCGGCTTCGCGCGGCTGGTTCATTTTGTTATAATAATATCATTAAAGTGGAAATCAAGCATACGGCCCACCTGATGGTAAGCGGTTACCGTAGCCTATGGACGCTTGCAACACCACCAGTATCACTGACGGGATATTTGACGACCGGCTAGCCGAGTGGTCTGTGCCCCTTGCTATACAGGCTACTTGGTCGGGAGGTCCCGGGTTCGACTTCCGGAAGGAGCAAATGTTTATGTAATGATTAGGAGCATTTGTTCACGAGTCATGGATGTTTATATGTTTATTTAGTATATTTCTAATATTTATATACATATTATTATCATTATTTTTCCGATCTTGTGATACATAATAGGTGTTAGTGTATGAATATTAGTTTTCTCCTAATAAGGGTTGTAAGTGTTGAGGAGCTCGGTGGCGAAGTGGTTTGAACGCTCTGGTTTAGATTACGGAAACAAAGCAACTTTTGCCATGGTCGATCCTGGGATGGGTCAATCAAAGTTTGTTATCTCGAGCTCCTCCGTGCTTCGTATGGCACGTTAAGCCGTCGGTCCCGGTTGTTCCTGCAACCGCTAAAGCCCACCAAGCCGCATTGGGCCAGCGTGGTGGTGTTGTGGCCCAAACTGCCCAGCAGTGGGACGTATATAGCCTGTTGATGAAGGGTTGTAAGGGAATCATAATTGTACGAAATGACCGCTCGTCGCTTCGCTTTTCGCTACCATAAGTATGACTATATTTTGACGAATCATAATCCATTTGTCTTGGGTTATGATTCGTCTTTGTGTGAATGTGTGATTCGTGTACAATATTTTCATGATGGTGTGATTTCATGATGAAAGTTATTCGTGTTCATGTTATGTCATGGAGGACTCACATATATTCTTAATTTTGTTTTTAACATTATTATAAATGTTTTAAAAATTATTTACTAATAAAAATGTATCTAAACTAGAAAAAAATCACGTCCTGAGGCGGGGATCGAACCCGCGACCTTCCGCAATCCGGGCGACAGCTCTAACCATCTGAGCTACCCAGGACTTAGGATATCCCTGTGAAATTCTTCTAGTCTATCTGTTTTTGCGTTATGAGCTAATGTCCACCCTACAATGTCCAAATGTTCTATAATACTCGTTTCGGATGTTGAAATAGAACATTTCGACATTGTAGGGTTTATTAGCACATATATTTTATATGCACTGTCATCATCATCATCATTTCAGCCGAGAGACGCCCACTGCTGGGCATAGGCCTCCCCCAAAGATCTCCATACCGATCGGTTCTGCGCTGTCCGCATCTATCGGCTTCCCGCGGCCGGTACGCGACCACCACTCGAGGACTTTTCCGCCCCAACGGCTGTCAGTCCTCCTTGCAATGTGGCCTGCCCACTGCCACTTGAGGCTCGCAATTCTTCGGGCTATGTCGGTGACCTTAGTTCTCCTGCGGATCTCATCATTTCTGATTCTATCACGCAGAAAAACCCCGAGCATAGCCCTCTCCACTGACCTTTCGGTGACACTGAGCCTTCTTATGAGGCCCATTGTAAGCAGCCACGTCTCAGTTCCGTAAGTAATCACTGGCAACACTGTAACCCTAAAAAAATATTTTTAGTTACGGTGTAGAAAATAGTCGCAAAAAGATAGTTTCGATGAATCTGTCACTGATTTGTCTTGTTGGCTGACACCCTAAAAGCATATGCCTACATCTTAGTATCAAATACCCTTAGCTTAAAGCTCTTTTTGTCTTACATTTCTCTAAAGTAAGTTTGCTAACATTTATATTTTAACAAATAATTGGTGTGTAGGCAATTAAATTAAGATTTAAAGCATTTGTTGATTAAATCATAACAGTAAAAACAAAGAAATTCCTTTAAAATGTGAACAGAATAATTGTTTCTTTTGATATAGAAGAGGCTTAATTAAGAACGTAGTGAGCAACTCATATTTACAACGTAATTTAAAGATTTAAGGTTATAAAAGGTTGTCGAGGGTCTATTTTCGGCGTCTGAAGATTTAATTTAAAGATTTGAAGTATATGAATGAATGATGGAATTAAATAATTTATCCAGTAACACATAATTATGACTACAAACGGAAAATAAAACACAACATTTGACACCTTGCCACTGAAAATGTGAAAGTCCTCTCGGGATAAAAATCTAGGCAATAATTGAACGTCGGATTGGGGAGTTAGTCAACACACCCAAAGTACCGATGTGTCGACCTGATGTTGTTGATCAGGGGCTATTGTCATAAGCCTCAAAAGATGGGGCTGCTTCTGTGCAGTCGTTCTTTGTACCTTTGACAGCAATATGGAACATGGATGTTACGCTTATTTGACATGATGCCCACGGCCTCTTTCTACCATCGCACCGCTCGCCATCGGCAGGGAATTCATCCTCACACATTGGAACTAAAATGGTCTCGTACTGTGCGGTTTTAGAGAAACTTTCTCCCGCGTACGCTCAGGTTGAGGAATGACCTCCCTGCAGTAGTTTTCTCGAATGAGTACAGCATGGGGTTCTTCAAAAAAGACGTGAAAAGGTTTTTACACTTACCATCAGGTGGGCCGTATGCTTGATTGCCACCTTAGTAGTATAAAAAAAGCTCCATAAGCACCCAGAATGCTGCTGTCCACAGTAAACCCGTAGGTACAGCCGACAGCACATCAAGCGTAACATTTTGACCTTGGGATCACCCTTACTCCGTTCGTAATAAAGGCGGCTTTCGTAGTGCAACTGTTACACTTGACGTGCTGTCGTATGTACTTACATGGCAGGGCTGTTAGTAGGGGCAAGCCTCACACACTTCTTTCCCCAAGAAGAAGAAAGGACAGAGCATCCAGCACTTCCCCTGCCTCAAAAAAAGCAATAATTGAACGTAAGAAGTGTAAGCCAATTATATTCGAACAAAAAAATTAAAACCAATGATTTTAAGCTAGTCAAAATACATCCGTCCCCTTGTGTGTTCTATAACATATATCACCGAATAGACCTATTAGATGTTTTAATCAACACGTCAGCGTAAAAAGCATTCGCAGCTTTATTGAAGAAGTTGAAAAACTCGCGATCGACGGCGTGACGTCAGCTTAATTCCAAACATGATTTCTCCCAACATTTTTGTGCGGTGTGAAAATGTATGTTGAGAGAGCGCGGCATGAGGGCTCTTTGAGAAAATTAAAAAAATTTCGCCAAAAAGTACCAAGTCACGATCGCTCCCGTCCGACGGTCGTAAATTACGTTAAAAATTACGAAAAGTACGACTTTTTAGGTTTGTGTACAGTGAAAGATATAATTTTGTATAGGCGATAAATAATTATAGCAGTTAGTGTTGCAGTCAATGATACGGCTATCGCTCATTACTATACTATCTGCTATGATTTGCGCAAAATGTGTAAAGACAGATTTTACTAATATTTAGTCTTGGGCTTGGAGCTTATAATCAATATGAGCGATATCTTTTAGAGATAAGCTCACCCTTGTATATGATACTAGCGACCCGCCCCGGCTGTGCACGGGTGCAATGCTTATGTAAATATTATGCATGTATTATACATATAAACCTTCCTTAATCCTTTAAGGCCCAGATGGCAACTTAAGTTGACATGACAATTAAAAATCAATTGTGTCTGGTTTATTGGGTTTCAAAAGGTTAAGAATCATTCTATCTATTAAAAAAAACAGCATCAAAATCCGTTGCGTAGTTTTAAAGATCTAAGCATACATAGGGACAGACAGACGGCGGATCGCGACTTTGTTTTATATTATGTAGTGATTTAGTAACCTGTCAAGCCACACCACATATTCCAGATACAATCTCATAGATTTTTTAATATTTTGAAGTTATTATACTATGGTACTTACAATGAATTTAAACCTCTGTTAATGTGAAATTTTATAATAAATTTTCTAAAAAAACATAACTCAATAAAAGGTTTTTCATGTAAAATTAACGTGTATTTATCGCTAAAAATATATTAAAATATAATAATATTAAATTATTGAAAAAAAAAACGTAAATTATTTAAGTCCATGCCTAATAAAATAAGGCAAAAACTGACGATGAACTATCATGGGTATGTGAATTAAAAAAATAATACCTAACTATGCAAGGAGCTCTGCATTTCTAACAACTATCGCACACGACGCGCGATCACGAGATATTTAGTAATAGCTACGCTTCCAAATAACCCAATCCTTATATTCCGATCGTCAAACTGGTGGGGTAACCAGTGCAAGCTATCAGAAGTGGCCCGAAAGGGCGTAATCCCTAATTTAAACCTTTAGTACGGTAGCTTAGGTGCCTGATTTGTGACCGGACCGATACGAATTAACTGTACACGACACGACTGCCCTAAATTAACTTTCTTTACTCATAGGATTCATGGTTAAAAATCGTTTTGTTGCTTTTTCAATAACTAAGGCGAAGGGACTGGTTTTCTCATTACTGGCTAGCTTTGAGTTTTGAAATTATGTGTCTTGATTCAATGATTTCAAAATTGAAAAAAAACGTACTGTTTTTTTTTTAAATTTGATGTCATTGCAGTTCTCAAGATTTTGTAGTTCAAAATAATGCCAGAGAAGTCCGTCAAGAGTTTTTTCGCTATAGATTACTTTTTGCTTGTAACTGTAACTGAATATTGCTACGTTATTTATTATTTCAAAATGCAAAAGAAGAACTTTATTTCGCAGAAAACCTGAAGGCTTTTAAGATGCATTAGTTATGAACGCCGAGGATTTTTACGACGGACTGAAATGACAGCATTTTAAGGAGTAAATTATCCTGTAGTGCGAATAGTCCATTATAATTATTACGGTATACTTTTTAGTTCTTTTCAAGCAATTAGAGGAAGGAGATTGCGATGTTTCCACAAAGTTGGAGCCTCATTGATGAACAACCTCCCTGCAAAAGGTTTCTCTCAAATAATGTTATGTATTCATCATCATAATCATCACCGTGCTGGACAAACGCCTCACCTATGATTTCCATGAGGGTCGAAGCTGCGCTGCACGCATCCAACGACTACCTGCGACCTTCATCAGATCCTCGATTCACCTTGTTGGAGGCTTGCCTACACTGCGTCTTCCGATCCGTGGTTGCTACTGAAGAAACTTTCGGCCCCAACAGCCATCGTTTCTGCGAGCGATATGTCTTGCCGTGCCCACTTATGTTTAGCAAATCTTTGATCTATATCGGATTCTCTGGTTTTCCTACGGATCTTTTCATTTCTGGTTTGATCCCTAAGAGAAACTCCGGGCATTGCTCGCTCCACTGCTTATTTTAAAGTGGGAAACAAAAATACAGTTTATTTTCATTTTTGATTATTATACTTAAACTTGCAACTCTTTAGTCTAGTAATGAAAATAGGAGTATTGGAAAGGCTAAGAGAAATGGCGGCTGTATCAGTTGCTACTCTAAGAATAATATGGCCAAAGTACCTGGAATTACAGCCCACAGCTGCTTATTGCCAGGTTTATGAACCAAGGGTCAGGTGTAAATAGGTCAAAGCGGACTAATAAAGTATGGACGCGACATTCACCCATCATAATATTATAACCTCAAAGTAACTCTGTTTGAAATAAAACCAATTTACCGGATTTAACTCTGTCTGTTTGTCTGTTGGTCTGTCTATCTGCTGTTTGTCTGTTGGTCTGTCTATCTGCTGTTTGTCTTTTACGTTTTCACTTCTAAGCCGATGAAGCAATTTAGATGAAATGTAGCACGGAGATAGATTACGTCCTGAGTAACAGAAATTTGCCGCAATAACCTATATTCTCGCAGGCCGAGCCCCGGGCGACCAGTAGTCTAATATAAATCTGAAAATTCAATAGCCAAGTCCTTCTTTAAGAGAAAAACTGATACAATAATTACGAAGGTAATTAGTTGAGTCTGTAAGTTGCTGGTCACAATAGCATTTTTTTTATGGTAATTCCTTAAAAAAATAGAGTGGAGAAAGACATACAGATTTTTATGTTACATGTACTTCGGACTTTCGGACTCCAGTTTTCGGGTTTTCCTTATTATCTGTGGCAGAGAATCACTCAATCAACATGCACATAAAAGAAGTTAAAGAGTGGAAGAAGAACACGTAAAATAATTTATTTAAGCTACCATATCCAAAGATTCTTATCGCACTGGCTCGTGTCAGTGAAAGCTAGCAATGACGAAGTTAGGATAATGATGGGCTTTCTGAAGTCTGAAGCTTAGTGCATCTGTGGTCTGCCACCATTATTGTGGAATCAGGAATATGAACTTAACCTTGGGTGATATCTAAGAGAAAATTGTTGTAAAAATTAGACGCTAGTCAAAAAATTAATTCATTTAAAGAATTTTGTTATACGCGTAAATTCACATAATTTTGAAATAAGACTGTTGGAATGGCAACATTAGTTAATAATTTATGTTATGGACAACACTGTTTGCCTCTATCTCTTTCTCTCTCTCTTTCTGTTTGATTTTGGTAAAGAAAATGTGTCGCTTGTCGCCTCCAGTACCAAAAAAGTAGATCAAAAACAAAAGTCCACAACAGTCGATTTTAATTAAATGCTACATTATTATTTATAACCAACCTTTACAGCGATCGTTGCTATGGGAAGATTGAAGGTAGTTTTTTTGTTAAGCTTATAACGTGTTCCGATTTACGCATGCAGATCTCAAAGGGTTCGTTTGGTGGTGTGCACCTAAACGTACTTGAGGATTGATTTTTTCTAAATATCTTCGCGATGCTTTCATTCTTATTTAGCTATATTAGCAGAATGGTCATTATCGACGGTAGAAAAGTAGCCAGGATGTAAAATATGACCTATCGAAAAATCAATAGGTATTTCGCCCACCAAGTTAGGGGTATTTTTTTTATCCTCAGATATTTTTTATCTAGAGAATAATTTTGACGTTTTGACAGATTTTCTACAGATTAACTGCCAACTTGTCAAAGTTGTTCTCTGGATAAATCTTATCTGGGGATTGAAATATCAGCCATTAGTGGATAATTCAAAAATATTTTTAAATACTTAAAAGCTCTTATCACAAACGAATAAGACCGCGAATGGTCTTGTTATATACCTGACGAATTCGTGTCTGTTGTGTTAAGGTAGCTAATATTACAACAAGCGGTATACCGCGCTGATGTGCACGTAGCCTTATATGAACGTATCGTTAGCAAATGAAATAATGATCGATGATATTTTCTTGCCAAATAAATTAAAATACTCAGAAAAATACAACTTTTTTAATATAGCTGTCACTTGCAAGCTCATTGGAAAACCTTTGAAAATGTTACGTGTGTAAATTGATCAAAGAACCTATCGCAAGTTTTGTTCGTAAAACGTTAGGTACTATAGTGCTTGCGGTCGTCTGTTAAATCGTATGAATATGCTGTACTTCAACAAAAGCAAGTTTAAAAAAAATGATTTTTAATAACCGGTTTGACCTTTTCCCTGCTGTCCGTACTCAGGTCATCACTACTCCTTATTTTTTCGTCTCGCCCATTAGTTTTTAATTAATATCCGGCGTGAACCGTGAGTTAGGAGAATCAATCATAATCAAAAAGTATAAAATGCTTAAAGTTCAAGATTCTCTATACCTGACCAAGGGAAAGGTTGGAGTTCTCTTTTAATTCAGCCTGTTCCTATAGACCGTTAAAATGTTTATTAACCCTGCCTTAAGCCTTTGTGATGTATGGATTGCTTTTTAATACTCTTCATGGATTTAACTTTAAAATAAGCTTTAAAACTAATTGCTCAATTTCAGAACATAAAAATGTAAGTTGCTTGTGATATTTTCGTTTATTATATTACTCATGAACCGTTTCTTTCATTAATTAATCCTTTTGCAGATGTTAGGTTTGCTTTAAATGTCTATAATTGTGTATTTATTTTAATAAAACTTCCATAATATGGTAGATTATATACCAAGGCAATAAAGCAGTATCTTGTGACACGGGTGTAGACTTGACTCGCGAGCGTAACCAAGGACTCTACGGTGAACTCCCTTAGCACAGCGAGGGTGTTAAATGATTAAACCCAGAGCGTAGTGAGGGATTTAGAATACAATCTTAAGCGCAGCGGGGTTCAAACTCACCCAAGATATAAGACTCCAACAATTACAAGTAAAGAAAGATAATGATGAAACATAATCATTTTTCATCATTATCTTTCTTTATGTGTATATGCTCCAGGCGAGAATCGGACCCGCGTCTCCTGGGGATAACCACTACGCCACCGGACCACTGTAACCTAGCAATTTCTTCACCGCTTTCTACCCTTTTAACGTTTTTATAGCAACGTTTTATCTCACCACTCATTGAAGTTAACACCTCTGGTGATCCAAAAGCATACAAGCATCTTGAAACTTCCAGTTAAGGTGAGAAAAGCCATTTTAATCACAATTATGTTTGATTCTGGCCGGACCCGGGTTCGATTCCCGCCTGTAGCATATAGTAATTTTTCATCGTTTTCTTTATTTATTTGTAATTGTTACAGTAAAGTAGGCGTTAGAAGCGCACTAAATCAAACAGCGAGAGTTTCGCGCCAAATATAATTACGCCAGTTTTCATGATGTTACTTTTTTGAGGCGGATAACCACGTTAAAAATCACAACGTCTTCCAGACTATATTACTAAACATTTATCATAATGATTTTCCATATTGCACGTCAACCCAAACACTTAACTCACAAAACTACACCTGTTTTACACAATTTTGTAATTATTTTAATAAAATAGACAGACAGACTGACAGACACAGTCTGACCGACAGACAGATCTACAGATAGATTGACAGACAGACCGATAGACAGACTGACATTATTACAATGTTAGCTCACGTTAATCCAGACAAGACAGAGCTGGCGACAAACATTATGATATTGTTAGTTAATAATATTTTATTCGAAAGTGCTTCTTGGGGGGCCTAATTGAATAAATATATTTTCATTTCATTTCATTTAAAAAATCTTGACCGACATTTCAATGCAATAATTGCAGTAATAATAAAAGAATTGGCTATATGGTTATACCTTTGTCTGTTCAAACCCAAAGGACAAAATGAATACTTCTACTACCCAATTTGCAGATTGCAGTTTTACTGATGGATATATTAATTTAATCTAATCTAAAAATACAAAGGACATGTCAAGACCACCCAACATATGAAGTAATTAATTATTCTGTTCAAAAATAATTAATTATGTTTCTCCGTATGCGAATACGACCCTAGTTTTTCGACGATCATGTCAAAAAAATAAATGAATCAAATAAGGTGTTCCCCAAATCAAATCAAACAGATATTATAATGCAAAATTTTGCAACCAAAAAGGAATGCGATGTAAATGATTCACCGCATATTCGTTGAGCAAGAACTGTCAGATGTGGTCATCCATCAAACGGATAGACAGACGGACCGTAGTTCTATGTGCGTGTATTAATTAACACTGATTCATGTGAAATGTCCATGTTCTCAGAATAGATCCGTACATGATATCATTATACATAAAAAGTCTTAAGGATAAAGGAAGTATATAAATAAAATAAATATAAATAAAAATTAATATTCTATGCTTTTGCTCCGAAAACATAGATCAGATTATGGTGAAACATTGGTAGGGTGTTCTGAGGACGTCTTTCTATGTCTTTCTATGGAAGTTCGTATAATATTCCCCTGTTTTTCTCCTACTGTAAGTATCAATCGAATGGAAACATCTCGTTCTCGGTCGCATTCAGAATCTACCCCTAGCACGAACTTTCGAGATTTTCTAGTGCACCTATCAGTTTGTCGTTCTCTTCGTCCGAGAGAAAGAAAGAGATAAAACACATTTTGTCTCCTAATAAGTGGACATAAGTGGTGGAGAGATTTATTCCACGATCCGTGCTGTGGGTGCTGCTGAAAATTTTCGTCTCGTCATTGTATTGTCATCGAGCGTTACGTTAGCATTTGCAGTTAGCAATTTGTATGGGAAACATATCAGCGATGCATGTAATGACATCATTTCCATTTTTCTGTCAAAAATATCATTTTAGGACATTCGTAAAGTTTGATGCGACCATCATTTTGTTCTCTATTGTCATCGTATCGACTAACAAGACGTGCAAGGGATCAGCGGACGACTACCAAGTTCCCTGTGTAGTCGCGTCGCTTGGCAGCGAGGCAGGAAGAACTGCACCCATACCACCATCTTTTATCGCGATCCAATTTAGGTCCTAAACTGAGTAGAATCGTTTAATTCGTACTACGACGCTATCTACGACTATGACAGCGACGCAGTTTAGGAACCAATACTGAACCGAGCGGAATATGAATCGCTTTTATAAAGATGGTGGTAAGGCCCCTGATGGTTTTTAGCGAGTATACCAGCCGGAGAGTCTCACATAACCCAACTGTGGCCCTTTATTGCAGCTGGTTAGCTTAAAAAGCTTTTCCATCAAAAAAAAAGGATACAGCTGTCAAATCTATTCGTAAAAAGTAGTTTCCAATACTTCACAAAACAGGCGCTGCTGACATTTTACACGTAATAATAACGTTGACCGAAATCGATAAAGAGACGTTTCGATTCGGTTGAAACTTACAGTAGGGGTATCTACTGTCCGGCGTGCCGATCAACGTAGAAGGATCTAAACTTAAAGCATCCCGGAGTTGAGACTGCGTTCCAGTCACCTGCTCTGATGTTGGAAATAGATGACGAGTCACGACAGGCTGTCCTGATTCTCATCTGATTGATATCAACTGATTCTTAAGTTTTTTTTTCACATTTTTAACGTCTTTTGCTGTTAAATTATCATTTAAAAATAAACTTGATTCCCATCAAACAAAATCTACATTCAAATCAATGAAAAAGTTTATTTTAGCTACCTATGTCTATAAAACGAGCCTGCAGATCAAATAGTAGGTACCTTGAGCAGTGGTAATAAGACTCATTTTTCAACTAATGCTTGATTCGCAGCGTCTATAAGTACAGATTTCGAGATATCCCGCACCAATTGCTCATAATAAATACTGAGGATGAACCTAGAATAAAATTCTACGGGTCACAATTTTATCGTAGCACCACAATGAAAGCTGAAATGGTTAAATAAATGATTAATTATGTTCCCACTCTGCTTAAACCATCGCATTAATCAGAATGACCGCGACGTGTGCTAAATTTCACTGTTCAACTGTTGTTTGAATTATTTTAACAAAAAACATTTCCGAACTTTTCGAAATTGAATGCGCTTTAGAGTACAAAACATTCTGTAATTGGTCTCCTGAAAATCTAAGTAACATCTATAATCTCATGAAACAGTGAATCTTGTAAAATGTTGGTCGCATTATGACGCTGAATAACGAGGTTTATCATTTGAGCGAAAAAATAATCTTGCAAAATAAATTTACATAATAGTATCATGAAAAATTGTAGTCATAATTTCAGTTAACATCTTTTAAAATTTTTGTCATATCGTGTGCTGATAAAAGTCCCAAAATTCTGGTCCTGGTTAGGGAAATCATTTCACCTAATTCGCAAAGGTTTGGCAAAGTGCAAGTTATTGCTGCAGTCTCATTACTGTTTTACTGTCAGGAGAGTCATATTCTTGTTTACAATCTCAGCTACTTAAAGGTATAGTAGTTATAATAGTTATTATGACTTCTCTTTCTTATAAATGTGCTTAATATGCATGGTATGTTGGATCTAAATTACATACAGTAGGTATGTCATCGTACATAATAACATCTTTGTGTTTTCACTTAAAATCCACCCTGTGTCTTAAACACAAAAACTTTAAGCGTCAAGACATCGATCATTCACCAAACTAATTTAGGACAGCATCGACGCCTAATGAATCCGGGTGATCTCAAGTTATTCATTACCTAATCACGCCAATCATCTGGGGGCTAATGATTGATGGAGTCTTGAACCCGAGACCAGTCGAGCGGTTCGTAACGAGCGGTTACTTGGTTGCGATGTTTATGGACCCAGCTTTATTAAGAAAATGAATAGAACTATGATATTTAGTGCTCATTGGTATAGGGGTGAAAAATAAGCATGATATGCAGTTACTTCAACCAATTGTGATACCTCCTAATGCTAATATGATCCCAGAGTTAATATTGATGTAAGAGTTACTAGATGGTTAGAAGATTCTATTAAATGATTAATTTTTTCAACAAACTTTCGAAGTCTTAGGGTCGGCAACGCGCAAGTGACACCCCTGGTGTTGCAAGCGTCCATAGGCTACGGTAACCGCTTACCATCAGGTGGGCCGTATGCTTGATTGCCACCTTAGTAGTATAAAAAAAAAAGTCTCGGCATAGAAGACGTTTTTCATAATGGATTAGAACTGGAGACTCCCATATATACTGAAAGGCCGTACCTTGGATTTTTGGAGTCTCCGGAGCGAATCCTCTCTAGTTGTCCATAAAATGATTCACATGTTTATGATGTTTAACTGTGAATCTAAAATTAGAAAAATAAAGTTACGTTGGTAACAGTTGGGATATTGTGTCGTTTGTAGATGACGATACAATGGTACTGTACGAATGTGTATAAAGTATCCAGAATAAACTTTACCCACTCATGATGTGGAATGAATCTCCATAGAACTCGACTTTAAGTTAACCGAATACATCCTCCTTAAACCATCAATTAGAATATCTTTAAATACAATATTTTTACATATCGAGATGGAGTATTATGTCGGCAACATACGGTATTCTTAATTTAAATATTCTACTGACGTATACGACACGTAATTATAAGGCAGGCGGTCAATTTATTAACAACACAACTTCACTAATAACGTAATGAGCAGGTTCCCCGACATTCTTGAGGAGATCCAAAATATCTCATCAGACACAATTAGTTTCACTCGAAAACTCGGAGTGTAAACGCAAAGTAAATGCTGGCACTGAAATTATAGTGTACGTCAAACAAATTGACAAGCAATCTCATTTTTCCGGTAGTCAGCAAAGGATCAAAAATTATACAGTCTTCACATGGCCTTATGACGGATTTTATGATTTCTGGTTTGAAGATTGATATTTTAATTGTTCAAATTACAATTCAAAAATTTTATTTAATAGTAGGATATGAAGAGACGAATTCCAGATTAAGGAGCTCTTGCTTTTAAGTCTTATGGTGAAACCATTGAACAAGCATTTAGAACAAATATGGTTGAATTTGACCACTAGACTGACTAAAGAAGTAACTTTACAGAAGATCGCAGTTAATTTTGACATAATATGATGCAGGAGTGTCTGTAGTGAGCAAGGTCTCTGGGGTATTTTCCCTTAAGTTGGGGTGCCTGATTTGAGAAGTACTTTCACTATTAGACCTAAAGCGAGGAATGCTATCAGAGCAGGACTCACGCTATAAGTAAGTATACCTTATTCGTGCACCCAATGATTTCTCTTCATTTAAATATACAAATAGTTTCAACTTTCGCCGCCATGCAATGGCCAGTCAGGATTTTTATTAAAATGATTACAAAATTGTGTCGAACTTCTGCAAGATATGAAATGGGCAGCCCAAAGCTGACTTTGTTTGATAGGTTCATTGCATAAGCTGATCTGCTCTAGTCGTTCTTGAGCTTCATAAGCTGTGAGACGTGACTAAAGAACTCAAGCATACGTACTAAAGTAGATTTAGCTGCTTGACACCTATTTCCTGAAGCAGGTCGCAATTATTTTGGTAAATAAGTTAAATGTCTGATGAAAACCAAAATCTGGGACGATCCCCAGTTTAATTTACTTTTAACTAATATAGAATGCGATAAACAAATCATAAATTAAATTCTAATAATAAACAATAATGAATAGGGCCTTTTCTACTGCATCCATGAGTTATACTTAATTAAACCCCATTATTTAAAACTGCAGGATGTAAATTTATTCAATGTGAATGAAACTCTTTAATATATGCAATTAGGAACCCAAACCCTACCGCTATATTGGTCGCAGCAGATGATGCCTTGCGCCAGCGCAACCGTTATGGTGCACCTGGTGTTTGGTGATAATTAGTGCCACTTAAGCTTGTCATTTGTTCCTTAAGGGTACAATCTGTTGTGTAATTTATTCTTGAGCAGTTTTGTGCTTTTACGTAATAATATAGATGGTTAGTGTCTTGCGGACTGATTCGATAAATGATTTTGACAGTTATAGTTATAATTACCGAAATATTTGCAGATCCATCGCTTCTTATCAATAACCTCATTGTGACGTCTTGCCTTGTTACTCAGCAATAGCGATGAAGAGGTTACGAAAAGCTCTGATAAGGTCTCTAGGTTCCAAGTACGAATCCTGGAATTAGAAGTTTGTATGATGAATATTAACAGCCAGTTACTAAGTATCGATGCTTATGTTTCACCTACGCAATGCATTTGTGTATCCGTAATCTAGTATCTCTATAACAAATTATGTTCCATTTGGCCTACATACTTGGAATGACTAATAGATTTATTATAATTTTAATAAATTGAATATGGTTAATGATATTATGATTCTCTATAATGAAACTGATTCAAATGCAGTGGCATCAGTTTCATTGTATAATGTAAACCAAATAAATTATTAACAATTAGTCTATCAACGATAATATTTTTTTTACCCTACTTAACATTGAAAGTCAGTACAAAATTGAGCTAAAATAATGAAATCTTGTAATTAATTTATAAAGTATGAAAACTAATTCAATGATGCTATATTTTTAATAAATGACGAATTAAATACGAAAGAAAGTAGTACACGTCAAAAAATACAATAGGGAAAATCAAAGCCAGAATACTATAGTCTGTAGTACTATGGAATATTATAGACATTGCATCTCCATGAGGCGGACGACGGCGCATTGACGTTGACACATAGCAACGAAGTGCTGAATATTGTACCGGAATTTCGGATCCTGAGGTAGGGACCTTCTCGGAAAACATACGAGATTTGCAAATTGGCGCATTTTTTCATAAAACTGTATATTTGTTTACAGTTTTACGAAATTTTGTGATTGTACTAAAATATTTAATAAAACCAAAAATCTGACTTTAATGCAAGAAATGTACCAAGGCCAAGAAGGTTTATTCTATATACAAATCATAGCAAACTTGTCGCTTTACATAATGTGGTATTGACCTAACACCACCTGATGTAAAACGGCGAGAAGAGTTAAGACTGCGCAGCTTAAGCACACTGTACCGCCGCCGTCCCCATGACCGCCTATAAGGTACCTTTTCACGTTTCTTTGGAAGATACTCAAAGTCGAAAGGTTTTGAAAGTCGCTGACCCAGTACAAATAGCTGAAGGTAAGCGGTCATCGAAGCCTTACGATAAGACGTTTGTTACTTTGTTGTGCATTGCGAAATTTTAAACACTATCACTATTCCAACTCTCCCAAATCATTTCTATATCGGTCATCTTTATCAAACATGACCAAAAGGCCCGCGACAAAACACGACCATAATTTATATTGATATGCTGAGAACAGATGAACGAAATTTGAGCTGTGCAAAATCATTTGCTGAATTTACGTATGCCTCAAACTGCGTTTATGTATACGAAAAATCAACTTTCTATCACCATCTCGTTGAGACTATTCTTATGAGTCCAAACACGCTATATCTGCTGTAATTTTCTAAAGAATTAAGCATTCCGCAGACTTTTTGTTGGTTAAGTATCAGCTCAAGGTTAGTATGTCATGGGAATGTTACCAAAGTGACAATACACTAAATTTAAAATCTTTCGGATCTGTGAAAGTCTATAAAAACGAGCTGATAATCATCAAACTCCTGAAATGATCTTTATAAATTATAGCTATAAACTGTCTTAATCAAGTCAGCTTTCAAACCATAAAATACAAATCAAAATCGGTCCATCCGTTTAGGTGCTACGATGCCACAGGCAGACACACAGATACACAGACAGACACGTCAGAATTATAACACCCCTCTTTTTTCGTCTGGGGGTTAAAAATTTTAAGTTTCTCGAATCATGTCATCTATGAAGTACTCACAATATCAGACGACAATAGATATTTTATTGTATTTAGACGCTGGTGCGCTTGAACGGGAACAATGGTTAAACTTAATTTCCAATTGTCCAAAACTAACTTTACGAGGACATAAGCTCCTCTTTAAGAAACAATTAGAATAATTAAGGATACAAAATAATTAATATAAAGCAACTCCTCGTTGCAATGGAGTGTCTTGTGTGCAGTGGGTCATAATTGCATGGAAAATATGTGCCAGCCGAGCTTTCATTATGTCTGTAAGCGCTCGTGAGACGTGTGAGGGCTAGCTGCGACGAATACCGGATTAATATCAGACCACTAATTAAATTAAATTCGTCGGAAAAGTCGTGGTTTCAAATTCTAAGAAAGTCATTATTCTTGTATTAAAATTGAAATTACATAAAAATTTTCAAAAACTTCCTAAACTGTGTTTGTATCTGGAATCTGTGGATTGACATTGTAATGTTTAAACAAACATTCACCGTATCGATAAAAGCATATTGTAGGCACTTTGGTTTCTTGAAATAAAAATTAATAAAAACAGAAAATCTTTTGAATGGAAGTAATATAACATTTTAATATAACCGATGTTTGAGAGAACTTCACCACAAATCTTACCGTTTTGCTTTAACGTAATAAAAATCATAGTCTTGGAATATCCATAAAATCAGTTTAAAAAAATTTACTTTATATTGTGACAATAAGCTTGGTTACAAAATTAACCCCTTCTGTGTAACCTAAATTAAAGTGCAGGTCATCTCGTTCTGTCAATAAAGATAAAAATAGGACAGCTAATAATACATAATTTGACATATAGAAATGAGTGTTCAGTTTCCGACCGTGGTATAAATACGTGATAAAATAATAATATGATATTAATACCTCCTCTACTTATAAACGTTAATACATATTAACATTTCATATGGTTTCGTCATATGCTTGTCTCAAAAGACATTTGTAAGTTCTGATTCTTATCATCTTTTTTATACACATTCATATTATTTTTGACGACCGGCTGGCCGAGTAGTCTGTGCCCCTTGCTATACAGGCCACTTGGTCGGGAGGTCCCGGGTTCGAATCCCGGTAGGAGCAAACGTTTGTATGATGAGTACGAGCATTTTGTTCACGAGTCATGGACGTTTACATGTTTATTTAGTATATTTCTAATATTTATATACATATTATTATCATTATTTATCCGTTATCTAGTATCCATAACACAAGCTCTTAATGATGCTTATTTTGGGCTAGATAATAGGTGTGTGTGTATGAATATTATTATTTATTATTAGATAAGAAGATCGATAGGTAACATAGAAAGGAAGAAAGATAGGTAACATATAATCTAATTATTTTGATAACACATAATTTTAGACTTTGAATTTCAAAGTATTTTTTAATTCGACGTTGTAAGCCTGCACTCGTTTCGCGTGTTCGACTCGCGTGACGGCCTACCAACGCTGCTTTTATGCGTTTTCATACTGTAAGCATAGTTGCACTGTACACAAATAAAAGTATGGAATTGTGTACTCTATACCAACATAATAAAGGTTGTATTATCACAATACATTTGCACCAAAGGTTGTATACTTCTTAACCTATATAGAGGAGTGGTTGTGAGTGATCGCTTGACGAAAGAGGTTTTATAGTAATGTATCACGATGCTCTTTACTGGGTCAGAATAAATTAAAGACGGTCCTTTATGATCCATCTTTTATATACATAAGTAGACTTTTATATTGAAATATATATTTGCCATCACAGCTATTGAGACCAAGGTATCGAATTTGACATAATAATGAAAATAAAAAAAATAATAAAAAAAATCATCAATACATACTATGTGAATTGGTTTTGGCTTCATTTGTGATAGTACTATTTTTTGGCGTTATTATTCTAAACTTAGTGGCCTCTTAAGCAAAACATGGTATCAAAAAATTCGCCAATAAATACAATTCAATTGACATACCTCTTCGCAAAGTACGAAATGATAGCTTAAAGTTCTTTTGAAACGTTTTGATTGGACGTTCCAATTGAAACAGTTCCATATTCTAGTTCTTTTCAAATTCAAATTTTGAATTCGCAACGGACAACAGGCAACGACAACACGGTCGCTTGAATAGTGATGTGAATCGAGTCTGAATCGATTATTCGAATGAGCTGTCTATCTGATTGTATTGAATTTTTCGCGAGCAGGCACATGTAGGTACGTTATAAATTAATTTGTATAGTTCACAAACCAGACAAATTAAGTATTCTATTTTGACGAGACGCCTACGGGCTGGTATGGGACAAAATATTAATCACTCCTTAACCTTGGTTTAACACACGAGAGGTCGATGCTCGCCAGTGCGAAATAATTTTTAGTTTTTTTTTGTATACAACTTTATTACAAACAAACTAACCGCTTACCTGGTTGTTAGTACACCTACAACAACAAGGAAAAAAACACTTGGCATTGCGTTGTCATCCTGAGCTCTAAGATAAAATGTCTGCCATGCACAGTAAATTTTATTGGCTACCCTTGAATCCGAAAAACAGCAAACTGCTATACGGCCGAAATAGCAAAGGCGGAGGTACCTAATCAGGCGACCCGCATCATGTATACGGACCTACCACCTAGTAAAGCTAGCAGGTCCACCTAGTAGTTCTTCAAAAAGGCTAAGCGTTATAAGACCTAACTATTATTTTGAACTAGTCTGCGTCAAACGCTCGTGCGTCTAACCTCAGTAACGGAGTCAATGTTAATTATTGTTGAATTAAATAGTACTAAATTTACAATGGGCCTCATAAGAAGGCTCAATGTCACCCATTGCTTGGGGTTTCTCTGCGTGATCGAATCAGTAATGATGAGACACGCAGTAGAACTAAGGTCGCCGACATAGCTCCCGAAGAATTGCGAGCCTCAAGTGGCAGTGGGCGGATAGGCCACATTGCAAGGAGGACTGACGGCCGTTGGGGCGGAAAGGTCCTCGAGTGGCGGCCGCGTACCGGGAGACGAAGCGTTGGTAGGCCTCCCACAAGGTGGACCGACGATCTGGTCAGCGCAGAACCGATCGGCATGGAGATCTTTGGGGGAGGCCTATGCCCAGCAGTGGGTCTCTCGGCTGTAATGATGATAATGATGATGAAACTTACAAAAAAATAATAATTGTCTATCATATTTTATAGAACACTTCTTCTAAGATTTCTTTTTTCTCGGGAATTTCGACCTTTCGAATTCCTGTTCTAAAGGTATAGGTATCAACTTGTTGATCTATGTTAAACTTCGAGATAAAAAAGAAGTTATTATAGTATGATTATTAACTTTAGAAACAGTCCCATTGAATGTACAGTCAACAACACATCAAGCGTAACAGTTTGACCTTGAGACCGCCGTTACTGCATACGTAATAGAAGCTACTTTCGTAGGGCAACTGTTACACTTGGTGTGCTGTCGTGTGTACGTACATAAGCAATTTGCAAGTTTTAGTTTTGAGCGAGTTGGTATCAATTTTGAAGTAAATCTCAATTAGTGAGTCAAACAAATTTTTAATACTCGACTGAAACAAACTGTGAGAAGACTGCAAAAGACTGTAGTTTGAAATACATTAATTTACATACTCTAAAACTAAGTTAAGTTATATTAAAATGACTTCTTAACTTTAGGGCTGGATTGTAACGCTTATCATTAATTATATAATGCCTAAATTCTCGTCACGGTACCGGTTTTGCTACCTATCCTTTTTGCTGCAGGGGCAAATATTTATATTTTCTAATTTTTTCGCCTTCGTCGCCATAAATGCTTACATCACTTCTTACATATTCCAAGTTTTTAATATTTTCCATTCATTTCTTTCATTCACGCAGCGTAATTTTCGATTTTAGCTTGATACCCTAATGAGTTCTGTTGTTTACTAATTGAAATACCCATCATGCAGAAAGCACATTAGTTATGACAGAACAAAATATTCTTAACGACAAACTCATTAAAATTTTTGGTTTAATTTCAAATTTAAATAAATAATTTACAATTTTAAGCTCAAGTTAACTATCTTAAGCTTAATCATGACACAGTAACTTACACAAAATGATTATACGACTTACAAACGTTATTACTAAGGGCTAATGGCGTACATATTTAAAGATTTTCATATACAAAGTGTATTTTTTTATAAACTTTTTCGTTGAATGGTAATCCCTTGATAGGATTGAACCTTTTAGGGTCTTGCCGGCGAGGCTTTGAGTTTTAATGTATTGTACTATCGACCCCACCTCTGAGATCTGAGTATAACTGCAAAAATGGCCTATATTCTGACTCTGTAACATCGGTTTAAAGTGAAAAATGCTATACTAGATTTGGTTACGATTGTAAGCCAGCAGGCGAAGGTTAAAAGACCTTAAGTTTAATGGATCTGGTATAATCTGGTTATGGTCGATAAAGCTAAGACAATTGTTTATTTGAGATTCTCAAAGCTGCATAGACCAGTAAGTTTGAGAAATTGGGTACAGATAACAGAGTTTATTTGACGACCGGCTGGTCGAGCGGTCTGTACCCCTTGCTATGCAGGCTACTCGGTCTAGAGGTCTTGGGTTCGAATCCCGGTCGGAGCAAATGTTTCTATGATGAGTACGAGCATTTGTTTACGAGTCATGGATGTTCATATGTTTATTTATTATATTTCTAATATTTATATACATATTGTTATCAATATTTCTCCGTTAACTAGTATCCATAACACAAGCTCTTAATGATGCTTACTTTGGGCTGGATAATAGGTGTGAGTGTATGAATATTATATATTTATTTATTTATAAGAAAACTAGATCAATGACGGTGACGATTATAGTTATCCTTTGCTTGTTGATGACGTCACAAAGGTGATTAGAAACAGAATGAGCGAATCAAAAATGTTGAATTATACATAATTTGTTTTTAAGAATAGAAGATATTATAGTAGGTAATTTGTTTAATGCTATCTTGTATGTTATTGAAAATTTAGGATTATTAATAAATTATAGGTACAAAAGATCTATTTTCTTTAGAGAAAATAAAATTAATGGAAAATTTTCACGTTCTGGAGCGGGGTTCGTACCCGCGATCTTTCACAATCCGGGTGACCGCTTCAACAATCAGAGCTACCAAGGACTTGGGATAACCCTGTGAAATTCCAGCCTTTCTTTAATTGCGTTATTGACGTACACCCTACAATGTCGAAATATTTTAATATTTTCTGGTTAAGAAATTTTTCTAAATAATATTTTAGTTTTAATTTTCAATTATGGCGAGGAAGAAGGAGAAGGTAAACTTATATTAGTACATTTTTTCACATTTTAACGCTTTTGAGGATAAAGGTAAGTCAATTCAAATAGGTAAATTAATGACTGGCAATTTTAACTCTAGTGCTTGGAATAAGCTTGGAATAATTTTATTTCTGATATATATAAATGACCTGCCAAGAATACTGGATTATTATTGCATTCTTTTTGCTGACGACATATCTATAACTGTACCTTACACTAATTGAAACGAATTAACAATTACACTAAATTCAATTCTAGGGAAAATTCTCTGCTGGCTAAGTGCCCATAATTTATTACTTAACTTTGAAAAAACTAAAATTTTACAATTTAGACCTTACCAAAAAGCGCCTCTTAACATAAAATATAATTTTAAAGATAACGACATAAAATCAGAAATTTCTACTACTCTTTTGGGACTAGAATTAGATTGCAATTTAAATTGGAAAGCGCACATCCAAAAACTAACTAAAAAAATATCGTCTTTCATATATTCATTATACAACCTTAAAAGAGCAACTGATACCAAAGCTGCCCTCACTGCATACTATGCCTACGCACACTCTAGACTCGTGTACGGAATATTGTTATGGGGCAATTGTACCGACATACAAGACTTATTTATACTGCAAAAAAAATGTATTAGAATTATATTTAACATTGACCAAATGATATCATGTAAACCATATTTTGTAAAACACAATATTCTTACTGTGACTTGCCTATATATATTGGAATCTAGCAAATTTATAAAAAAACACATGCATCTATACTCTGCTAATACTAATATTAAACGTAATGACAGATATAAAAATAAATTAAATCTCCCAACAGGTAAAACTCTTCAACTAATTAGATCAGGCCCATACTGTATGTCTATAAATATTTATAATAATATTCCCAATAAAATAAAAGACATTCAAACAATAAAGCCATTTACAAAAAATCTAAAAACATATCTCTCTAAAAAGGCTTATTATACATTAAATGAGTTCTTTGCAGATAAAGATAAATAATAAACTTATGATTGAAATGTAACATACTTAAGTTTGTGTCTCTCTATTAAATAAGTGTCGCTCTCTTAAAATTGCAGTGCCCTTGCAGGGTGTCACTTGCTCAATGTATTGAAAGAATCTTTTACCACCATAATGTATCATGTGACAAGCAATAAATAAATAAATAAATAAGCAATTAATTCTGGTAGCCATGCACGAGAAGAGAGACTGTGTTTAAACAGTCGGCTTAGTTGAAGATCAGTGACGCCCGTCAACGGAACCAAAGTCTAGGGACTGAAATTTCAATAAAGATGTTTGTGTAATCTACACAAATATTTTGGGAATTATTTTTTTTCACCTTTTAGAGGGTTTAAGCCGCACGGCTTTTCATATAAAGTTTCAAGTCGTGAAGATTAGAAACGAACAAACCGATTCTAAGAAAACATTCATTCATAGAAATGTCATGAAATTCTCAAATTTCATAACATTTCTGAAAACCACCACCGCCTTTCTTATTTCAGCAGTGAAACAGTGCTTCTGATTGAAGGGAAAAGTAGCCAGTGTAATTACTGGGCATGGATGGCATTTCATCTTAGGTCTCAGCATGACAGCGCACCTGCAATGTGAAATGATTTTTCCTTGTTATTGCAGGTGTCTATAGGCGGCGGTAACCGCTTACCACCAGGTGGACCGGCAGAGTGTCATCTAGTTGTATAAAAAAATAAACATAGACATTGAGAAACGCACAACAAACACTTACCACCAACTGCATCCAAACAGTAGCAGTATTACACTGTCTATTTAAAACATTCACCGTCTAACTGATCTATCATCAAATGGGCGAGCGGTTTGAGATCCCATTAGGATAATGGTCGGCTGTAGTTGACTAATGGGCGCATGTGTTCATGCCTCTTTCATTCACTCATTCGCATTCCATTCACCCATTCACTCTCGAGCTTTGTAAGACTAAGCCGCGATTAAAATAGATCGGAACCATGCAACACTATTTTGTTTTTTGCTTATTTTTCATGGTAATTTTTAACTACTAATTTACCTGGCTTTAGTAAATAGAGAAATATCGAGATTACTTGCTTATCAAATACCAAAAGCAAAGTCGTGATTGCAAGGTTATAAATAAAAGAACACGTAAATATTATAAATCCACAAACTAAATCAAAGTCCAATAAGCATATCTGTAGTTAGCGCCCAACATTTAGTTTAGACTATTGCCGTCAACCATCAAATTAGATCCATAAACGGGCCATGGTGAACCACGCTTCGAAGTTACTATCAACTCGGATCAAACAATTCTGGGTCTTACTATTCACGAATTAGAATCGATTATGCTCTGCGATTCTGTATTCGAACCGGCCGTAAATTTGAAGTGCCACTTGCCTTTTCAAAACCGAATCGGAATGCCCGGAGTGGCGTTCAAATTTAGAAATCGCCTGGGCGCTGAAATATGGCGGCGCTAGTATGCAACCCTGTGGAACTCCTTGTCGCTATAGCCGTAAGGTTCAAAATTCACATTTCATTTTTAAACTGATCTTAATTTTTTTTACTTTTAGTGCACGGCTTTTTGCCGGTCCGAGCTGTGCTTTAGTGCTTTCATGCATCTAAGCTAATATTTGGATTTTACATTTTGTGGATACTTTCGGCAACGTGTACTGCACGCCGTGCGATCGACAGACAGGACCGTACAAGGTTTGGATTAATCACGAAAAATGTAGCAGTACTCATTCATTTCTTCGTTATTTCAAAAGATACGTTTCTCTTTGAATTTTCAGACATTCCAAATGCTTAAGCTGATTAATTAAGCAATATTAATTGATGATGGAGGAAAAGGTAACTTACTATCTTGTGGCTTTGATGTTCGAGTGAAATATCCTCATTACCTGAAAGAATAAATAAACAACTTCATCCAGATGCTAAATTTTTCTTAATTATTTATCAATTAGGAATTTAAAATATTATTTAGTAATGCATGAAGTGCCTTGGTTAGTAGGCACTTCATGGATTACTAAATATTATTAGACTCAAAAGATATTTGATCGTTGAGTTTACGGTTACTTAATTATGGAAAATATAAAGAAATACAAAGACAGAAAGATGAAAAGTGCGAGTGAAAGCTTTTTAAGGGTAGTAGGTATACTGTTGTATTCATGATAATGCTTTACATTTGCAAAGTTGGTTTTCTTATTAAGTCTCATTTTGTACAGTTTTACCTATAGAGCACGCCTTTGGCATAAAGTCCACCTGTTGTTTATTAGGTTAAAGAAAGCCTACGCTCAAACTTTGAAAGTAATAAAAATTGAGGGTGTAATCTACTTAATCTATACACATCACATTTCTCAATATATTAGCTAAGGCTAGTTCAGTTCATATCAGACCAGACCCTTTAATTTATTCAATCAATCAAGTGAACGGATCTGAGCCATAACATCCACCCACAAAACCTAGAGCCCTAGCCGTTTTCATTACTTCAATGGTCCTTTGGGTATGTCGACCTAAATTATTCACTTGACCTATTACATATTGATTCGGTAAATGAATGTCTTACACTAAGACCTTGGGTTCCAAAGCTTGTATTATTAAGTATATTTGCAAAGATTCAAAACATCTCCATTGTGATTTAATTGTCAAAAATCCTACCTGTGTTTGTGTTTTCCTACACATTTGAGACATTGTTATCGTTATGAGTAATTCCATCCCCGTCCACATGTTATTACTGCCATAAGTTCGCGTAACGCCTCACCACCTTTTATTATACACGTAATGTCTTTATTAAGTCCGAAACATTTGTCATATATGATATCTTATCGTTTACCCCCGTTTTCTTGCTGTGTTGTGACTTAATCTTCCATGCTTCTACCACTTTCGGTACTCTCTCTATCTTTTCAATTATCAACGTCGTCCATTGCTTCTCAGTTGCTTAGACTATATCACTCAGTCTTCATTCTAGCAGCAATGTAAAAGATTCAAAGAGGTTTTACGGTTTTCGGATGGTTGACAGAGATTATTAGAATTCAGAGTCGCATTGTTTTAAGTTAATACGTCTTTTCAGAAGAAATATGTCAGCGCCACTTTTGCTTTAATAACTTTTGTGTATTATATACTTACTTTATTCAAAACAAAAATAGGTACAGAAGTTCGTTTTGGTGTTAGCTAATTTGTTAGCAACATTTCAACTGAGTAATATTTATCTTTATTATCTAGTTTGTGATATCTAGCCAGTAGCATGGACTATTTTTTTTAAATAATCAACTCTATTCTTCATGCCCCAACAACTAGGTCAAGACTACAGCAACGAATTAGTCTAGGTCTTCATGGTACTACTAATAAATGCACAACACAATTGTGTAGTTACCTTGTCAGAGTCTAAAAACTTGGTTCCCTATAAATTTGTAAGTCAGAGATAACCCAATCACAGTTGTTGAAATGTTACTGATAGTAACGCAATTGAAATATTTTATACGTACAATGATGAATTTGTTTGTTAAAATAATATTTATTGTAGTGTAAAATATTCTGCTGTCGCTCAAGACAGCGATAGTGCTACTGGAAAAAATAAATATCCTAGCAACTTTTAAGTTAATTTAGGGTCTCTTGAAGCTGAAGCAGACACCGAGAAGAATTTTGAATCAATTACTTACTGTTCACAACAATATTAAGGATAATTTCCTTTCAGCGTAGGTTCCCTGGAAGAAATAGATACTTAACAAAACGGCCGCCTATTGGTATTATATAATTGTTATTTTATATTGTACTTAGACAATATTTTTGTGCAATTAAACGTTTTTAATCGTTTGTTTTGATTTGAAGGACAGTCATAAGTTTCATACTACAAGTAAGTTTTCATGTAAAATGCTGTCATATCATTTACTAAAGTGTTTATGAGAATTCCTCAGTTTTATTGTGTAATTAAACGTATGGTTTACATTGGCAAGTATCTCCGGATGTAGGGATCATAAAGTTGCAATATTATGGTGTTCATAAAATAAAGTTGCTTACATCAAATAGTTTAAATATTGTGAATTCACACGAATCACTCTAACTCGCAGACACATTTACTTGGCCAAGAAAGTTACCAATAAATTTTATTGATCGTGAATCCTGGAGACAAATACTGTATATGGCGTGCAAGTACAGCAAGCTCAAATAACCATTTGACTGACACATACTTTAATGATAGGTTTTCATTTCATAAATTCAGGCAGGCCAAAGACTGCCGCCTGATGGAGTAGTCTTAGAGGTGCTAGATTCGAATTCCGATAGGAGAAAAATTTTATAATAAGATGAGTCCAAAAAAATTTGCCAAACAGATGTTTGTTTGTTCATTATGTTATGTTTCTAATATTCGTAACTCTGTACATCTTTGTCTTATCCTGTGAATTCGTAAATAGCTCTGTCTGTCTATCTGCTGTGTTTTCACTCCTAGGCCACTGAATCGATTTAGAAAAAAAATGCATGGAGATATTACACCTTGAGAAAAACAGAGGACAGTTTTTGGCGCGATACGAGCCGCGAGTGGCCACATATAAACATTATATAATAAACAAGAGCCTTTCCTATCTACTGACAATAAGTTACTTCAAAAGAGGCGTGAAAAGGCACCTTAAGGGCTGGCAAGGTGAAGGCGGATAGAGCAGTGTGCAAACTGCACTAGCTGTCTTCGAATATGGACTCTTCTTACCGATTCATTTTAGGTGGTGTTGAGTCTTGTATTAAAAACGGCTTGTATTAGTAAACCTAACAACCAATGAAAATACTAAGTAGGCATCTAAGAATCCGATTCGGGCATCTATTCAAAGATTTGATGCCGCTTCACGATTTTTGTCGCCAACTTGACATTTTTTAGTCGCTCAATTTATTAATTTATTATTATCCATTAAAACTACTGACAATATTTGAAACAAATTAGCACATGGAAGACTACACAGCTATATGCAACGGGGATATACAACAAAGCAAAACATAAAGTGACCTATGTTATGTGTGAAAACAATACAAGATCGGATGAAACAACTCTCACAGGGTCGCGCATGCATTGTAAATTACATCTGACGCCTGCGCCTATCTGACAGAGTACAGGACGGGCTACATCGAGTTACGAATTTGCAACATGGTGTTAGCTATTCCAACATGTACCTAATTTAAACACGAATTTTTAATTTTTTACATTTTATTAAAATATTGGTTGATTGCGGATATTTATCTTAGCATTCCGAGATGGTTGATTAATAAACTAAATATTTTTACGGTACAGCATCTGATTTGTTTATTTATTCAAACCCAATTAGAAGTAAGAAGACACTCAACACCTTCATAATTTTATGTTTAAAGAATTTTATTCCTCATAAAAACAAATGGTTCACTGAAAATGAAACATACAATTATTATAAAAATATTGTTCAGTTGGCTTCTGGAGGAGGAGCTCGGCGGCGTAGTGGTTTGAGCGCTCTGGTTTCGATCACGAAAACAAAGCAACTTTCGCCATGGTTGGTCCCTGGATGGGTCAATCAAATTTAGAATCTTGAGCTCCTCCGTGCTTCGGAAGGCACGTTAAGCCGTTGGTCCCGGTTGTTACTGCAACCGCTTTAACCCACCAACCCGCATTGGGCCAGCGTGTTGGTATTATGGCCCAAACTCCTCATGTGTTTCTGCCATGTAGGAAGGCCTGTGCCCAGCAGTGGGACGTATATAGGCTGGTGATGATGGCTTCTGGAGCACTTTCATGATCTAATGATACATTTTTATGATAACTAGAGAAATAAGACTAAAATAAATTCACGGGCTTATCCTTTGTAACGTGGTCAGATCTATCACCCGGGTTGTGAAAGTTCACGGGTTCGCTTCCGGCTTCAGAAGATGATTTTTTTCTTAGAAGTTTTCGGATTTGATCGAAGTACATTTTCTGTAGTTTAAAATAGATCTGCTAAAACTATTACATTTGACTCCTCATTGTTAATTCTGATCTCACCCACTTACTTTTTGTAACATTTGATATTAAATCCCATTCTCTTATAAATTAGACATTAGAATTACTCTTTAGTTATCCAAATCAAAAGAAACTTTACTTTATTGTTTGCATGACAATGTGACAGTCGCGAACTAGGACAGATATTAATAATATTTCATTTTCATAATGCAACCTCAGCTTTCTTCTATATTTTTTACACTAAGTTACCTTCTCCTCCTTTCCTAAAGCCAGAATCAGCAGAGAAACAAAGCGTAGACATTTTGAACGTATAAATCTCAACACCTAGCCCGAAAGACGCCCGAGGCTGAACAGGGCATCGAACCTAGAACGGAAACTGCAGCAACCGATTGATGTGCTGAATTTATACTTGTGACTTGACCTTTATGAACTCTGAGAATATCGCGGAACAGTCCTAGCTAGACGGAACATAATACAGAGTCATAACGTTGTAAATTGTTTGCAATTAATATAAGATTCATACGGCCCCTGTTCTCACCAAGAAAATACATTGGATCAACATGTAGACGCAGCTGCATATCAATCACTGTTATTGGTTGATTCCTTGTACTAAGATTCAATTTCGAAGAGCTGCATCACGCTTAATACTTATTGCTTTTAGCACCAATAGTAAAACCATGTCAAAGCCTGAAATCTACAAAAAACAGCTGTTTTATACAAATTGTAATATCTACACAACCTATTTGTATGAAACAGCTGTTGTTTTTTCGTGATTTCAAATTTATTTTTAGCAAATCGTGTTTAGGGTGACGAGCACTGTATTATAGACTAAATTAAACTACTAAATTTTTATTTATTTATTTTATTACCTTTCATATATTCCAAGCCAAATCAGACTCATTACTAAACAGAAGGAGTACAACATCAGAAGCATATTTTAGACTCGTTCAAGCTCCAGAATTCGGAGCAAATAATCACATTGTAGAATTTTGAACTTTATCTCATAGGTGCAAGGTTGGGAGGCTGTGTTGAGTGCAGTCACGCTTTCCCTATCCACATTTGCAGCGCCCGGGGGTACTATTTTGGGCGATTTAAAAATTTATCAAATGTGGCTGCAAAGAAAATATCGAGTATTTAGCCTTGGGGATAGTCATCTTAAGTGGAAGAAACTATCTGATAAACACAATAAAGATCTCAATGCTAGGACAGCGGGGTGACCGCGCAAGGGCATTGGTTTGAAAATTGGTCCTGATCATGACGTCATATTGTCAATTTATACCACATATGAAAGCAAAGGGGTTTTCAAAGCTATATACTATTGTTTAGAATTTGATTAACGCGGTCGCCCCGCAGGTATTCTGTTACGGTAACAGTCGGGCAATTTGAGCTATAGCCACAGATTAGATATCAATTACTCTATAACAGCGCCATACTGATCCAATATGGTTTGGAAGAAGGAAGAGTGTTGTAGAAGCAAATCACTAAAATGGAAGTAGAATAATAAGAATGACTTGCCTTACTATCATATTAAGTCTACATACTACCACCACTTGTTGCTTGAGACTGTTTGGTGTATTTTGCTTTTTACTGTTTGTTGTATTTAATTATGACTACTGAATATTTCACTTATGTAAGGTATTGTTTATTAGAACGAGTGCTTAAAAAAACAATTTTATTTGAAGTATTTGATGAGCTGAAGTTGATTTATAAAATCGGGCAACTCGTCCGTCCATGGCACAAATCTTGCTTGTGTTGTCGCTCTGAGAATTCCATGGTCATCTAGCATCGGGGTCAAGGTAAGTAAATTACTAGTTTTAGGCAAGTGTTCTCCTTTTATTGTTGTACGCTCCACTATGTGCAACCTGTAGTAAACTTTGGGTTCCTTTAGTAGAAAAGGGTAAGGACCTCAGTGCCTGACATTGAGCAAGCCTTTGCTATTCAGGAACATACGTGTCGGTACTCGGAGTCATTGATTTATTATCTCTACCTAAATTCAATAACTCGTTTCTAGCCGTACTTACTAAACTTGGAATTATTTAATAGCACAAAAGTGTAACCAACCTCCTTCGCTTAACATTTTTTTTTTGTTTTTTCTCAACGGTTCTTTCAAAAGATACATGAAAAGCAAGGTTGAGGCGGCTACAACAGTATGTTCGCGATGCACTAACAGCTTTTTTTAATACCAAGCACGGCAAATGACTCATCAAACGGAGTTGAGTCATTTGCCGGGCTTGGTATTAAAAAAAAAGAAAAACTGTGCTGAGCAGGTGTGTATGCCTACAGCATACTCGCTATCCCCTAGCCTAAGCCGAGATCTCGCTATAGATATAGGTTGCACTGTAAAAACACTCGTGTTTCGGGTGGTCAAAGATTTAGAGGTTTTCAAGTGGCCGCCTAATAGACATATATTGCATTGCGGTCCGATTTATTGACTATATTTCTTTTGTTTCCAGCAATTTATTACCAGGTATTCAGCGGATCGGCCTTTAGTGCTTTTAAAGGAGCGATTACGATATTTTTATGGGTCTGGTTTGTTAAAATCGCATTTTTTCTTGTTTGAAGTGATAGTGCTGTTTGTTGTAATTTGGGGTGTAGTATGCCAACTGAAATTTAAAGAGTAACGTTTATCCGTATTAATATTACCCTATATGGTTATTTGCCGCAACCCAATAAAAATATTATGCGGTCATATTATGTCCTCTTTTGGTAAGAGATTCACATTGCAATTTTCCCTTTTGTAGTGGGTACTAAAATTAATTTTTGTTTTCGTGTTTTTAACTCCAGACGAAAAAAGAGGGATGATATAAGTTTGACGTGTCTGTCTCTGTGAATGGACCATTTTGATTTTAAAAGCTGACTTATTCAAGATGGTTCTTAGCTATAATTTATGGATATTTGTTTAGGCGTTTGATGACTATCAGCTCAGCATTTCCTAATTAAAAAAGGGTCTTATTATCTTTTATACATCCAATTGATTTGAAATTCGGTTTTCTGTTACTTCGGCGGTATTTCGTAAACTAACGTTAAGCTGATCCTGTACCATCAAACAGTTTGCGGGATGATCAATTCTTTAGAAACTTACAGTAGACATATCATGTTTGAGCTCATAATAATAGTCTCAATGATATTGTTGACAGATGATTAATGAGGCCTGAGGTTACATCAAATTTTCAATGTTCCATTATAATGTAGTAAATATTGCAATCAAAAACCAAGGAAAAATAACCTACAACTTATTGGTTTACTTGCAAGATAATTATGAAAATACAGATGATTCTCTGAGTCAAATATTCACGTCTAGCACATTATCAGCTATAGGTATGTATAAATGGTTTTAAAGCTATGTTATTACAAATACTTTTAGCTATGGTTTCATTTTATCGTTTGACATAATCATTCTTTTTACAGCAAGCTAAGCGATATAAAATCTAAGAAATAAAATCTAGCGAATCCCCAAGCAATGGTGAACAATTGTAATTTTAATGAACCAAAATAAACCTATACTGACCAAACAGGAGCGAAGGCGTGATTAAACGATATTGACGCGATATCACCACGACACTTTCAATGTAGCAATATTTATCGACGTTTCTGCTATCAAAAGATCGTGATGATATCGCAACGATATGCCTGTCTATAATAAAAAATCGTGGCGATACAGCTGCGGCATCCCGGTGCAGTGGCGACATCGAATTCGCTCAAAAAACGCTTGTAAGATACGTCCCTAAACTGCACTCAAATTCAATTATAAGAACATTATCGGCGTTGCATTTAAACAAACATCCAACAATCTGTCTCAAATTCTGACAATTACACTAAAACACGTCTACCGCGTACACCATTTATAAACACATTATTATAATAACAACGGTCGGAGAACACGTAAAAACAGGTAGACAGTTTTTTTCATTAAAAAGTGATTAAGTAAAGACTCATGTGGTTTGTAAGACTAATTTTTCTTGAGATTTGTCGGTGCATGTGTGTTACCTCTACGAGTCCGGATTGTAAAATGGGGCAACTTTAATATTTGTCAAATCATTATCATTATTCAGCCTATGATGTCCACACTGCTGAACAAATGCCTCCCCCATCGATTTCCAAATGGAACGGTTCTGCACAGACTGTATCCAACGGCTCCCCGCGACCGGGTTCCAGGTAGGCAGCCTTACCTTCCGCATGGTGCAGGTACAGACCGGACATGGTTGATTCAGTCACAACTTGTACCGTATCGCTCATCGGGTGGAGAAGCAGCGGTATCATCACTGTGTCTTCCCCGATGATACATCTGAGCACACCCTTGAGGAGTGCCCAGCCGGGCGATATGAAAGCCGCAAACTTCGTGCGGCGCTCGGTAGCGACCACCTGTCACTGCCAACTATTGTGAGAACCATTGTTGGTAGCGAGTGGTTATGGGAGGCTATCGCCTCCTTCAGTGGCAAAAAGTGGCAGCGAAAAGGGGGCGGGAGGAGGATGCTCTATCCGCCCCTATCCAGCGTAGATGGGTGGATGTAATGAGGCTGGCGGTGATCGCCCGTCTTTTTGCGCCCTAGGTGCGGCCGCGTACATGGGTGGCCCCTACGCATGCATTGCACAGGCCGCCATGTCTGGAATTACCCAAGTGACTCTGGGTAATCTCTAACGGTGTGAAACCTGGGCGTAAGGCCAGGTTGCTGGTGGGCTGGTGAAATCGCTTCAGAAGAGCGGCAGTAGAGCTACCAGGGAGCTTTAGTGAGTATTTCCAGTGCTGCTAGCACAGAACGACCCTCACACATGCCCGTCGTTTGTCCAGCGGCGGGTAGGTCTGTAATCGAATTTCTTTCTAAAAATAATCTCACTGCTGGGCAAACGCTTCCCAAATGAGAGGAACACAGAATTTTTGGCCATAGCACCACCACGCTGCTTGCCCAGTGTGGAGTTACTTGTTACCGTTTTATTGTTAATTTCCTCGTACTTTTTTCAAATCAGAATTTCTTCTTTGGAAATACTTTATAGCCCGGCCATTGGCCCTGCGCCTTCAGTTTGATTGTCATCTGTTGTATGAAAAACATAGTTTAAGAAAGTGATTAAATAATTTCCAAGTTATTTTTTCCTTGTTATTTCAGGTGTCTATAGGATGGAGAGATCAAGTCCAACATTTTGACATGTAATTTTGTGCAAGAAGAGTCATTTTACAAATAACATGTTACACGTGTGTAGGCATCGCTATCTATTATTAGGGATAAAAATAAATCTGAAAAAACAAAACATTACAGACACACAATGAATCAAAGTGCTAAAATTTTAATTCTTTAACATAAAAACAGCAGTATAAAACTCGTTCAAAAATTCAAATTTCGTACTTACTCCATTACAAGCATCTGGTGCAACGTCATAATCTGTCCCCGAGCACTGCATAAATATTTATTTAAGCTTTAATCTCTCTGGCAGGCTTATTTAGATCTGTCGCAGACCATGAGAACGTCTTGTGTTTTATAGGTTACATTTCATATTTGCTTAGAGATGTTGTGTTGTGTGTAGATATTTTTTGAGTAGGGTCATTGTACCGTAGCTATATTGACTTTGTTAGTTTTTGACTTATATGCTTATGCAGCTGTTTGAAAAACTTTGATAAATATTATTTTTAAAGTTAACATAAAAATCTGCTTGAGGACGCTTATTACAAACACGGTACACCCTTAGGCCAAAGTTTATTTCAGCTATATTTAACTTTAACTGTTTTTTTTAAACAAATCGATAAATGAATCGAAAACACTTTGTTTAAAAAAGTGACATTTAATTATTGTATTATATGAACTCTGATATATCTATAATTATATTCACTCGTTTCTCATTCATGTAATTTTGTTATTTTTGTAGTAATTTTTGATGTTGAAGACAGAAATAATTCATCATATTATCAGCCTATGATGTCCACTGATGAAAAAAGGCCTCCCATCGATTTCCAAACGGATATTAGGTTTTGCGCAACCTGCATCCAACTTCTCCCCGCCACTCTGACCAGTCCCCTTATTCTCAACTGTCGGATCACGGATTCGATTCGAAAAGTCACATGCAGTCTCGCTTTGACGCACCACGATAAAAAGTGACAGGTATAGAGTTTCCGAAATTCGAATATTTTCCGACAGTTGAGAATAAGGGGACAGGTCGTCTGTCCATTTAGTGGGAGGCCGTCTTACTTTGCGCTTTCCGGTAGGATGGTCGCCAAGCTAGAACTTTAACGCCCCATCGACCGTCCTTTCTGCATGCTATGTGCCCCGCCCACTGCCACTTCAACTTGCTAATCCTATGAGCTATGTCAGTGAATTTGGTTGTATTACGGAGTCTTCATTTCTGATTTCTACCTCGCAGAGAAACACCTAACATAGCTCTTTGAGTGATCGCGAACCTGCACAAAAGGCCCTTAGTAGGCGACGACGATCCACAGCCGTATGTGATCACTGGCAACACACTAATCGAAGACTTCCGACTTCAGTCACTGAGGAAATTTGGACGAGAAGATCTTACTCCATTGCTCGAACGCTGCCCATACGAGTCGGATTCATCGATTAACCTTTTGAAGTTGGAAGTCCAAACTAGGCAAGTGCCTAGCTGGACCATCTATCTGTCAGGGGTAAAGTAACATACTCGTCAACCACATAACAGTAATAATTGTCTAACTGACATAAATGTTCGTGCATTTTATACAATAGCTAGGTACTTTGAGACTTATCTGAATTACAATTAGTACTCTCCCAGGTTAATCAGCTAGTAACTGTTTCGTTATTAGCTCTTAATACTGAAGACTTCTTACATATGACTAAGAAACAATTTCCCTTCTAACGCTGATCAACATCTCTGGCTTCTTCATTTTTATACCATCAGATAAGGTAAAGTCCCAATAAACGGAGTCGTAAACGTACGGAACCACTAGAGTCAATCCAGGCTCGCACTTCCCAGAGCTCATTCACTAAAGATTTACGCAAAGATACGTCTCCGAACCCTTCCAGTCGTTTTATGACTCTAATTCTGTTATAGTGGCGTTAAGGCCTCTCTACACTGCTTCGGAATAAGCCGTCGCGCGTGGAGATAGCGACATGGTTTTTAGCAGATCCTCAGTTTTTGTAACATTGAAGCCAGTACGTACAGTCTTAAAGCGTGTCTAGACAAATGACAAAAAAGAAGTAGGTTCAATTCTCATCATACCTACAAATATGATATACTAATGATTGTTTGAATCGTTTACTGATGCAGTAAGAAAGAAAGGTAACCAATCAAGTAGACAGTGGACATCATCAGTTCCGGAAATAATTTGAAAGTAAAAAGTCCAAAATTTTGTATAAATGATATAAAATCAAAGAAGAAATAATACTGGATAAACAAATTAAATTTATAAATTTGTTTGATTGATTGTATTTAATAAAATAGTTATTTTTTTTTCTTTGTATAATTTAGGTATTGAACAAGATAGGAAAAATATTTAGTTTATACTTTTTATGGAATAGGAATTTAAAAATAAAGAAAATTTTTGAAATATTTCGTTTCGTTTACTAATCTAATGTAGGGTGACCCTATAAACCAACACAATGCTGGCGAAACTCGATCTTGAAGACCTTTCTATATCAAATACCAATCCGGATCTTCGCAAACCTTTATATTCGGCCCCAGGCGTTACTGTAGTTCTTATTGTCCTACCAGTAAGATTCAAATTGGCGCTATAACTGTACGAAACGAATATGTTGTCGAATAGTTGTAGATGCGTTCAAAAGTTTGATGGTTGCTCCGCCATTTTTCCTTTGGCTATATGTATGAGATCGGTGAAACATGCCTGAATATACAAGTTGCGATAGTATGAATAATGAATACGCAACTTCCTGTATTGATAAGATGGTACTATTTCTTTCTGGAAACTTGTCAAAGGAGTAACTGAGTCTTGAATTTTGTTTTATAGGTTTACAGTCTTCGAAATGATTCATTGGTAATAGCTTGTTATGTTATATTTAATGAATTATTTAATTTTAGTAGTATTTAACCGCCTTTATGGTCTAGAGGTTAAGACCGCCTACTTCAGACCTAGAGGTCTGACGATCGATTCCCATGGGGTTAGTAATCTGCTCAGTTTGGTTGGGGACAGGACTTTTCTAAGTCCACCTTGCTGGCTACCACCATCATACCTAAGTTTGCCGCTATAACAATAATGTTACCAGTTCCAGCAGTTGGAAGTAAGATAGCCATTATTGTGTTCTAGCAGTTGGAAGTAAGATAGCCAGTTCCTCTGTGGCTGAGGAATCCAGGTGTAGCTCGTTTCCATCGTCGGCTTTATCATCACTGCGATGGAGACCAATTTGAAAACTAAAATATATTATGTCCTGGAGCGGACCTTTCACAATCTGGGTGACTACTGTAACCTCTGACCTTAACTTGAACCGAAGGCTGATGAGAACCCTATGAATTTTTCCTTTGTATTTTTCTGGATAAAAAAGACTTTCATTTTTATTGCTTAAGGTTCACCTTAGAATTGTCGGGTCTAGGCAGTCTATTTTAGGACAGACCTATATATTAAACGTTACTAGCATGAGCTCTTGATATTTTTTTTTATGCAAAGCACGACAAATGACTCAACACCACCTAATGTGAAGCGGTAAGAAGAGTCCATATGCAAAGACAGCTAGAGCAGTTCAGACACTGCTCTAGCCGCCTCCACCTTGCCGGTCCAAAAGGTGCTTTTTCACGCCTCTTTTAAAGGAACTCATGGAATAGGAAGGAGGGAACACATGTGCTGGCAAAGAATACCAAGTTCTGGAAGTTCGACAAAGAAAAGAGCTACTAAATTTCTTTGTACGTGATGTTGAGGTGGAGACAGTGAATTGATGACTCCGAAGACCGGCACGCGTGCTCCTGAGTAGGAAGGGGGAAGGTGGGATAAGGTCAAATAGCAACTACTAATAATATGAAACTACTTGATCCACAAAAATCACAAGTATCGTACAATACGTCTATATTTGCAGAACATGATGATTTTACATAGCTTATTTATACTTGTTTATGCCAACACATTTTATCAAATTACTATAGATATTTGAGATGCAAATTATTTAAATATGATATAAGCTTATGATATAAGAAAGAGACTTAAGCGTTCTGGTTTCGATTATAAAAATAAAGCTACTTTAGCCGTGGTCGATCCTGGGATGGGGCAGTCAAAATTTGTAATCTCTTCGTGCTTCGGAAGGCACGTTAAGTCGTTGGTCCCGGTTGTTACTACAACTGCCTTAACCCACCGACCTGAATTGGGCCAGCGTGGTGGTGTTATGGCCCAAACTCCTCGGGTACTTAATAAGATCCCTAATAAAGCCTGTGCCCAGCAGTGGTCCGTATAGTATAGGCTGGTGATGATATTACAATTACAATATAGGAGGAGGAGGAATAAGACTAATATAAGTCTAGGTTTTTCAGGAGAGGTATATCAAAAACAAAATAACTATTAAAAATAAAAATAAAAATTAGTCTACTTGTATAGTCGACAGCACATCAAGCGACCTTTAAGGCACAGTAAAATATATGACCTTTCTCCAAAATGGATATTATTTTCAAATGGGAACTTTCATATCAACCCCCCAGTCTAGAATATGTACCCCACGATGAAAATTAAATATTTTCGTAAGGATTGACATCAGCACAATAACATAAGCACGACTTTTACTTAACTTCTACGGATAGTAAATAAAACTATTAATAAAGCTTTGCACTTTCCCAGACAAATTATTACAAAACTCTGATTTAAGACAAAAAAATTATGACAAAGAAACTTACTGTACCTGAAGAATTCAGCGTTACCCAAAGTGACTTAATACTACTAAATAATACAACATTCGGTCCTTAGACGTGTCCAACTGAGGTCAGCCTAATAGGATCTGCCAATGACAGATGCGTGGTTGCTCCGCGGCCAAGTGACCGATCGCGCCAATTGGACGAAACCTATCAGTACACTAAACACGACTGAAGATGGATAGGTATGTGGTTTCATATGACCTGAATTTGGTGGCCAGAATAGTGGGTAAAATGCAAAAATACCCTTTTTCATTTAATTTTCTTAAGATACATAAAATATCTGCCAAACTGCATTACAATTTGTCGCCAGTAGTTCTCGCTATAGCTCTATTATATATTTCAGAGTGATTTGTTTACATTAATTTATAGAATCCTAATAATATTAACGATCTACTTCACTACGAACAAAGGACAAGTAAAAGGACAAAGTAAAGAAAAAAAGTTGGGTAGTTGCTGCCACAATAGAAACAGTTTGCTCCGTATCAATTTATGAAATACCGAAATATTCAATAAATAATAGTCGGATTTCGTGATAAAAATCTGAAGTGTATACATTTGTGATTAATTAGAAGTGTTATCTATATCTTACCCATAGTGGAAACTATAAAAAAGGAGAAATATAATATAGCTTACGGGATTTGACTACGTAAGTACCCTACACTTTGCAAATATGAAATGCTCAGCTTGTAATCAACAAGTATTGTACGAAAGTGAACTATTACGCTGCGCAGTATGTCTAGAGAAATATCACTATGCATGCCTCAATATGACATCTGAATATTACCTAAATCACAGAGCTGAACTTCAAAAATGGGTCTGTGACTCTTGCAAAAATGTCACCCGTAGAACACGAAACGATAATACACCTGTTAGAAAACAATTCAGCTTAAACGAGACTACTATGTCAATAGACGACTTAAACTTAACAGAAAATAACACATATTGCCCTGTAAATTCTATATCACAATGCGATACCGCCCAACAAAAAATCAGCGATGATGATGGAATACTACGTAAAATCAGTGGATTATTAGACAAAAAATTTGAAGAAAATAGACAATCCTTAACGACCTACTTAAAAGAAACTATAAAGAGTGAAATAAAGAGCGCAAATAATGAATTTCAAACAAACTTACTAAAACTCACAAGTAAATTAACGTCAGAACAAAATATACTACAGACAGATATGGGTAAAATAAATAAAAAACTACAAGCTTTAGAAACTAAAAATACACAAATACAACATGAACTAGATTTATTAAAAAGTAAATTAAGTGAAAAATCAACCATACTAGAAAATAATAAAAATTTTGAAAACGATAAAAAGATTGTTATTTATGGATTGCATGAATATTATAAAGAAGACGAATATACGTTGCACGATAGAATAATTGACATATTTCACAATACATTAAATATTGATCTGACTGGATATATCGAAGAACTAAAAAGAATTGGAAGAAACGGATCACAGCGACCAGTTTTAGTAGAAATAATTAGCAAGAGAATGACTAGATATATACTAAAAAATACTAAATATTTTAAAAATTCCGGATTACATATCTCTGAGTACCTAAATGGCCATTCTTTGCAAGCAAGAAAACTACTAAGAAATAATTTAATCGAAGCACGTAAAAGTGGACATCACGCAGTTGTAAGGAACAACCAACTTGTTATAAATGGCAAAGTCGTCGATTCAAAGTCTACGTCATATCACGCAACCTCAACCAGAGAACACACTAACACTGTAAGCAGAAATACCTTAACTGTAAGCGACACCTGCGAGATCAATGAAATAGCGAGTCAGCCTAGCACTAATACACTCACACAACGTACTTTTCGAGACCAACGAGAAAAATCTACAAGTATTGTTTCAAAATATGCAAAGCCTGAACAATAAAATATGTTCACTCGAATCCTTTTTAGATTCTAAATCGGCTGAATACCAAGCAATTTGCATATCTGAAACTTGGCTATCAGAAAGTAAATTGGAACTTGTAAATTTCACTGCATACAGCATCGCATCGTCGTATTGTAGAAAGAACTGCGCGGGAGGCGGCGTCTGTATACTACTACAGGAGGACTTGGAATTTATTGAACTAAAGGACATTGTGGACCTGTCTGTAGAACATGTTGTGGAAATTTGTAGCATAGAATTAACTAATAATAATATTCTATTAATAACACTGTATTGGAATGGGCGTGAGACTAATATTTTTTATAACCAATTAAAAAGTTTACTTGATATATTGACTCAAAAATATTATAAAAAGAAAATAATAATAGGAGGCGACTTTAACGTAAACGTATTAGACAATAGCAATCAAACCAAAACATTGATAAACTTTATGTTAGAATATAATTTTTGCCAATCAATAAAGGAACCTACACGCGTAACTAAAAGTAGTGAAACTTGTTTAGACCTAATTTTTACAAACTTTTCCCAAAATACCTTTACCACATTAGTAGAGGATTTTGGATTTTCTGACCACAAGGCTACCCTAATCAGTGTTAATAAACAACAAATAATTAAAGAACCCCCGGTTTGGAAAACAGAAAAGAGGTTATATAACAAACAAAACGTGGCGTTATTCAAAAAATCATTGAAAAATATAAATTGGTATAGCATTTTGCGCACACAAAATACAGTCAATGAAAATTATAATATTTTTAATAACATTTTACGTAAAAATTTAAATAATAATATACCCAAAAAACTTATCAAAATAAAGAAAAATACACGTAAAAAATGGCTGTCAGTCGGAATACGATTATCTTGTAAACATAAACGACTATTAAAACAATTAGTCACTTATGAAAAAGATCCAGTGTTAACAAAACATTACAAACAGTACGAAAAAATTCTAAAACAATGCATAATAAAATCTAAAAAACTTCATTACATAAATGAAATAAAAAACTCAAACAACGTAACGAGAGCAATGTGGAAAATAGTAAAAGATCGTACGAATAAAAATGTAAAGAAAATCAAACAAAACACTTTTTTACGCATCCATAATAATCTTGTGTCAGATCCGAAGTTAGTGGCTAATACATTCAATGAGTACTTTGTATCGGTAGGGCGCGCGAGCGCGCCACACGGCAGTGTGAGCTCGCCGCGCGGCCGTCCGCTCACGCAACCAGTGCTCAACAGTATGTATTTACGGCCTATAGATATACGTGAGGTATATTGTATATTAAAAAATCTTAAAACCAAATACAGCTACGGAATCGACGAACTGCCCCCATCTTTGATAAAAAAATGTGCTGGAGAACTGGCAGTGCCGTTCCAAATTTTAATACAACAATCATTTTCTAGTGGTATTTTTCCTGACTTGTTAAAGTTGTCAATAGTGAAACCTATTTATAAAAAAGGCGAAAAATCAGATATGAAAAATTATCGGCCGATATCCTTATTACCCACCGCAACAAAGGTATTTGAGAAGGCAATGTACGTACGACTATATTCTTTTTGCGAGAAATATAACATATTTGACACTTGCCAAAATGGGTTCCGTAAAAATAGATCGACAACTTTGGCTGTTTATAATTACATTCAGGAAACATTAGAAATTTTACATACAAAAAGATACGGAATAGGTGTACTCTTAGACATGACGAAGGCCTACGATAAAATTTTATTTACTATATTACTTAAAAAGTTGTATGATATTGGTGTGAGGGGTAGGACATACGACTGGTTCTCATCATACTTAAGCAATAGAAAACAGTACGTTGAAATTGAACACTTCGATTGGATTACAGGACAAATAAGTCACGTTAGATCAAAAGTACAGGACGTAACGAACTCAATTCCTCAAGGCAGTGTCCTTGGGTGTGTGTTATTTTTGATTTATATTAACGACCTCCCCAAGTTGTTTGAAACGGAAACGTGTGTGTTGTTTGCAGATGACGTCTCCATACTGACCTCATGCACAAATAACACAAACCTTAATGACAAACTCAACAACATTTTTGGGAAACAGTACAGATTCTCTAAACATTTTTCTGCAGCAAAAGAAATGTATACGAATTCTAGCAAACATAGACTATAGCGACAGTTGTAAACCATATTTTATAAAGTTCAAAATTCTGACCGTACCTTCACTCTACATATTAGAACTTGCTAAATTTATAAAAAAACACCCGAATTACTTTAACAAAAAATCTGACATACCAAGACGCTATCCCTCTAGACATGCGAATAAATTAGTGTTACCTCAGTCTAAACTAACATTGCATAGTACAAGTCCATATGTAATGGCAATAAAAGTGTTTAACAAGCTGCCATTTAAGCTAATAAGCGAGATAAACGATAGAAAATTTATAAAAAAATTAAAAAGTTTATTAATTGACAAAGCATATTACGAATTAAAAGAGTATTTTAATGATACATTTTAAATTGGTCTCACACCCTTACCTGATTATAGTATCTTTGTCTATTGGTTTTATTTATGTTACTTTGACAAAAAAAAAAAACGATATTGTGTAAGTACCTACGAAATTAATATTATTATACTTGACATTTTAATTTGACTTTTTTAAATTTGATGACTTAGCATTATACCTACACAATTGTTATTTTATGTATTGACCACTGATTTCACTTTTGTAATTTAATAATTGTTCTTTTAATGCAATGAAAATGAAAACATATTTATTCAGTAATTTGACTTAATAATAATAATTTGTAATTATTTAATAAATAGCTTGTTTATAAATTTTTTCTGTTAAACAGCACTACTTAGCAAATTGTTGTGCCCAACAGGGTCCAAAATTGTAACCACCTATGTAATTTTGGCAACAATAAATATTGAGTATTGAGTATTGAGTGTTTAGTTCAAAAAACCATTTAAGTTGAGAGTGATAGTAGCCCGACGACATATACTTTTCCCTACTTAATCGTAGTTCTTTAGAGATATTTTAGCATCCCAATTTGCGGGCGTCCATTTTGCAATGATTCACAAGTGCCTTCAGTTTTAACAGGCAACACTCGCCACAGAAAAAATTAAAATGAAAAAGAACAATCAATACAATCACCAATTGATTGCAATTGGAGCGGTCCATCGTCCGAAATGTTATAATTGACGCAGCAAATGGCCGGAACGTTGTGCAACTACCCGGAAAAATGAAAATTCGGGGATGGGTGTACCTTTTGATGGCTGCTTTTAATTTTGTTAACAAACAAATAATGAGAAGCTCCTCTCATGTTTTCAATGACCATTTGAAGGCACACAGCTGAATTTGTAATGATATTAGTAACATTGGGTGCTTTTTACTGCCCAAATCACGTAGTTCAAGGTTTAAAATATCGCAAATCCACTGCTCTATTATTATTACATCTTTGTGATATCTTGCGTTGTAACGCAGCAATGGAGATAGAGAAAACCTACAGATGAAACTAATTACCGATAACACTGATAAGAGTTTCGGCATTGTCTTTTAATTTTTTTTATGATAAGTCATACGTAAGCGAGATGTGTTTGCGGGTGTTATTTAATTAGGAAATAATTAAACTAACCATTACTATGAAACTTATCCAAACTAACTTACGAGGAATTAATTACATTAGGATAGTTTAATAAATTCATGTTATTGCTCAGAGTCAACCTTTAGAAATATAATTTAATTACCATATTTAAAATTCCTGGGTATAATTCCCTTGGGGCCATTTATGCTCGGTTTGGTTGGTGGTAGGACTTTTTTAAGTCCGCCTGGCTAGCTACCACCATCTGACCTAAGTCTGCCGCCATAACAATAATGCTAACAGCATTGTTGTGTTCCGGAAGTAAGAGGTAAGATAACCAGTTCCTTTTTGGTTGAAGAATCTGGATAATCGTCAGCCTTATCTTCACTTACCCTTAGGTGAGATGAAGGCCAAGAGTTGCCCTGGTAAGGTTTTAAAAAATATATAATTTTATTAAAAAATTGAACACAATCGAATTGAATTGAGAAGTTTTATACAAGCTGAATATAGTTTTATCAGTAAATATAAAGAAAAGACATCAACTGCAAGCATAAGTTGAAGACGAGATTAACGAGCTTACTTACTACTAAATTATGATAGCACGCGAAATATTTTGACTACCATATTTTGTTAATTAATTACTAAATGAACAAAAAGTACATTATTAGTCATAAAAGACAATACCTACTAATTAATTATGAACCATTATAAACCTATTACGTGATATTTCACATTTAACCCGAAACTTATTATCTGCCACATTGTTATAATAAAGTAGCAAACTAATAATACAAAATGCTCGGTAAATCGGCGGTAAAGCCGACCATTCTGACTTTACCCTTCCCACCCCGCCAGGCCCTAACAGTTACTTCGTTGAGAAGGGGTATATAATGACCTAAATGGGGTCACGATTAATTGGCCACCGACCACGGGGCCTATTGGTCCCAATCGGATTGAATATTGATGCGGCAGATGGCGGTACATTCGGCACATAATTAATTTCTCAATCGACCATGTCCCGGGCCTAACTGACCCAATACGGGGGTGACTTATTTACATATTCGCTGCCGTTCCGTGTGGGTTATTGTGTGTTGGTATTTTTGGCTTAGAGTATTTTGACGATTGTTTTTTCAATTCATTTGTTTATTTTCGTAACACTCGTTTTGTAACGATGGAATTTAGAGGGGTTTGTGTGCGCTTGTATGGATCGTCGGTAACGCGTAATGATTTGTCGAAACACGAATGGCGACTGACAAATTTAACGGTTTTTAGCATGTTATTGGTATTCTTAGAGGCTTCTCAAGAACGCTGCTAGCTAAAGGCCAATTGGAATCTTTAAATGGCTAGGAGCTATAGTAACCCAGCTAGACCAGTAAAAATACGATCTGCACGACTAAAAATCCTTTTTGCACATTGAAACACCTTTTTATTGTATAACCAGTAAATTTGATGCACAGATAAGTTTCTTTAGGAGCTGGTGTACTTATTTCCCTTTTATATATTGTTCCACAGAAATAAATAATTAAGAAGAATAGTAAATGCTGAGGATCTTCTCAGACGGCTTATTTGCTATGGCTTTCACCTACTATATACATTGGTGTTTCTCGCTAGATTAAAACTAAATGTATCGTTGTCAAACATCCATCGGCACCCGTCAGTTGAGTTGGCGAATAAGGGCGCTGATCTGCCTCGTACTCTGTGGCATCTCCTTTATAGTCATGATAAGTTTCTACACTTATTTAAATAACAAATAAGTAAATGTCACATCATTCGATGGCGTCTCGTTTGTAGAGTTAAATAAAAATTATAAAAAATGTGTCATTTTCTAATTTCATAAACATCTGTCTCTTTGAAAGTGAAAATAAATTTGAAGTTGAACTTAAATAATGAAACGTTATAGGTAGTAAGTCAACTAGATCCATGTCTTTAATTCTCGGGAGTGACTAGTGATTGAACGAGTTGCCAATACTGTCGTTAGTGTAAATTATGCCATCAGCGGCTGTTAGGATTGAGGTCGCGGGTTCAATGCCGGAAGATGTCAACTCAAGATTAATGTTTTGCTGTAAACCTTCTAATGGCAGTATTGAACGAAACTACTTAAGCTTATTGAAGTACCTATTATATTCACTATTGATTTTAACAGAACATTTTGGAAATTTACGTCATCAGTTGTTTATAAGATTATGAATTGCCTATAATTGGATTCTTAGGATGCATTGTAATGACGAAATGAGGTAATTACATGTTTTTACTTTTCTTCTAACACGAGTCTTCAGATGAGGTCTCGCGAACATTGCGTACCACTAGAAATATCCTAAAGACCAAGAGAACTTTTGTGTACTGTTATTATCCCACTTTAAACTTTAATGGTTATTATAATTAGAATTAAAATTACATTCGGGATATTTACCATGTAAGGAACATGTGCAGTCGACAGCACATCAAGTGTAACAGTTGTACTACGAAAACCGCTTCTATTACGAATGGAATAAGGGCGTTCTCAAGGTAAAACTGTTACGATTGATCCCGAATATAATTATAATTCAACTTTTAATATTATACAAAATAGTTCCCAGTTCTCACGAAATATCTCCAATCCGAGATGAATCTCTACTGATAATGTCACTTAGATTGTTAATGACAAGACGTTGAAGGTCGATCGCTAGTCTTAGGCATTTCTCCATATGATATTTGTGAGATCCGCCATCTCAATATGTCAAATTCGTCGTCGTATTTGAAGCTTCTGCGTCGGTATACTTGGTCCAAACTAAGGAAAATACTTCGGAATTGATATCTGCAAGATATTTGCATACGTTATTAACATGGGCAAGAACAATGACTGGACTCTGACTAACCGGCCGTTGGAGCACGTCTTGCGATTCGACAGACAGATTGACGATTGTTTGACAATCGTCTACGTGTTCTCGGACGTTGAACGTGAGTCATAGTGATAGTAGCCTCTCCGCTTTACTTATTAATAGCCTGATTTTATGGGCTGTCTTTGTAACTTTGTGGTTTACAAGACGGATCTAAGAGATGTGATAAGACTATAAATTCATGCTAAACAGCGATTCTCTTATAGTATCTACTTATTGTATCTGCAATGAATGGTGTACAATAAAGTACCTATATTCCGTACAATCTAACTAAGTATCTACCTACTACAGCTTCTTATTGTATTGAAATTCACAAAAAAAAAAACACAAAAGGAGAATTATTTTGATATGATTCGACCGAACGGTGTATCTAAAATAATTGCTGATTTAAAATTCTACACATTTTATGTCAAATAACAATGTCGTTTCAATTAAACCGTTGTCATCCAACAGAACGAATTGGCCTATTATCCGGGGAACTTCTATATCACCATGAACATAAATATTGTCCAACTTTAAGTCCCAAGGCAGTGCAGAATTAATATTTTATTTCACTTTGTTCTTAAATTCTGTAATAAAAATAAAACGACCAACTTCCCGATCTCAGTTCGCAAACTTAAGACCGTAGACGCAGTATTTTCTATCAGAAAACAGTTCTAAACAGCCATAACATTACAATGCTAATAAATTCCAATTGCGAGTGAGTTTTATTTGCCAATAGATTCTGTGAAACTTACGTGAGTAACACAGTTCTCTGTAGAATAAGGAAAACCAATGTCATGTTTGAATTTCTTTTAAAAAGCCTCGTCATCGTACTGCCTTGTGCATTAATGATTCTAGTAAGCCCAAACCCATACCTCAATACATATATAGCAGAAGCCTGAATAAAATAGATATGGTCAGATTCAAAGAGGATGTGGAAAAGGTGAACTGGGCGGAAGTTACAAAACTGATGAAAATTGATGACAAGGTGCAGCACTTCAATCAGCTCCTCATGTCATTATTTGATGATCATGCTCCATTACGAAAAATACATGTCAACCAGAAATGCTCCCCATGGATTACTGACAATATCAAAATGATGATGAAGCTTCGCGATGCTGCACTCACGAGAGCTCGTAAAACTAAACTTGGACCACACAATGAGTTTTATAAAAACTTGCGAAATTATACAAATGCAGCCTTAGAGCGCGAAAAGTCAGCGTACTTTTCTTTCTATGTTAATAATAATAAGCATCGTCCAAGGCAGATGTGGGAGTACCTGAAGCGTTCCTCTGCTCTTGGTAACACAGATAAACCACTGATTCCGGCACATCTCTGTTATCCTGATAACATAAATGCCAATTTTTTAAAACTACCGGGAAGCGTGGGTACTGACTCTGAAATGCTGGAATTCTTCAAAAGCAGTAAGCAAACTGGGGAAGGGTTTTTTTTGAGCCAATGTACAGAGAGACAGGTGAGAAAAGCGATCACATCCATAGAGACAAAAGCATATGGACATGATGAAATCTCGATTGACATGATACGTCTCACACTGGATAGCACCTTGCCGATAATCACGCAGATGATAAACGCATCTATCGAGACTGGCATATTCCCAAGTGCCTGGAAACTGGCAAAGGTAAAACCAATACCCAAAGGCAACAAAGTTGAAGACTATAACTCTTTGCGCCCAATTAGTATTCTCCCAGTACTTTCCAAGGTAATAGAGAAAGTAGTTTATAAGCAACTATCCGAATACCTTGAGAGCAATAAAATATTACCCACCACTCAGTCAGGATTTCGCAGTAAACATGGGACTGCGACCGCACTAGCCAAAGTCACGGATGACATTATAGCGGCATCGGATGGGGGGATGGGAAGCATTCTTGTGTTGTTGGACTACTCAAGGGCATTTGACTGCATGAATCCGAACCTGCTGCTTTCCAAAATAACCCACTATGGCGTGTCGAAACACTCTTGTGAGTGGTTTAAATCCTTCCTTACCGATAGAAAACAATATTTAGAGTTACAGACGGCGCAAGGACTTTCTATTAAATCAAAAATTAGTCAAATCCACCAGGGTACTCCCCAAGGCTCCATTCTAAGTCCTTTGTTATTTATACTATATACGGCGGACCTTGTAAGGGAACTGAAACACTGTGAAAATCACTTGTACGCTGATGATACCCAGTTATACTATTCTTTTCCGCCTCAAGAGCTAAATACTGCCCTAACATACATTAATGAAGACTTGAATAGTGTGTCCCGGTGGTCTACTAAAAACAATTTGTGTCTGAACCCTTCAAAGTCACAGTTTATCGTAATGGGTAGTAAGTGGCAGTGTGAGAAGATTATCGAACAGGACCCAACAGTTTACATAGGAGATAAGCCTATATCAAGAGTAGAACATGCTAAGAATTTGGGAGTGATCATGGATGGCGAAATGCGCTTCGTGGAGTACATAAATTCTAAAATTAGAACTGCTTTCTACAGATTAAAAGCTTTGTACAACCTGAGGAAATACTTAACTGAGGACGTTAGGAAAATTCTTACAGAGTCTTTAGTTCTGTCCCAGTTCAATTATTGTGACATTGTATACGGATCGAGACTCCTGGTACAGACAAAAAGATCTATACAGCGTGTACAAAATGCATGTATGCGTTTTATTTATAACATACCGAAACGAGCACATATAACACCATACCTCAACAACGGGGGTAAGCTGAACATGGATAATCGGAGACTTTTACACCTAGCCGTTGCAACCCGGAAACTGATTGAATTCCAAAGACCAAGCTATCTCTTCGACAAACTGGAGTGGACCAAGAGCAATCACATTAAGTCGTTAAGATCCCATAGAGAGACCAGTCTTGTAGTACCCAAGCATAAAACAGCATTATTCAGAGGGGGTTTCAAATTTGCAGCAAGTAAAGTGTGGAACGACTTGCCCCCACCATTTCGAGAACCTCTAACCTTATCTAAATACAAAATATTAGTTCGTAACCATTTGCTAGACAAACAGCGACAGAAAACCCCACTTTACCTTTTAAAAAAAAAACTTAAAACCCCACCATGTAATTAATGCGTCAGTCACCGATTCACAGAATAGAGAAAATCACACCTTAAACGAATCACGTACACAGTTGCATCGTATACACATAGCTGTGACGCACACACCGTACTAGACTCTTCCATCCTGTCAAATTTAATGTTAAGGAATTATTATTTTATTATTGTTCATTATGTATGCCCCATTATCAAACAAATTGTTTTAACTTGTCAGCCACAGGGATCAATCTGAAAACCAGCACTGAGCTAAGCTCAGTATTATGCTGAGATTGGTACCCATTGCCGATAATCACATGTTTAATGTCATATCATCAATGAAATGTAATTAATCTGTATATTAATGTGATTACGTTTCATAGGTTGTGTTACTATAAGTGTTCACTATTTTGTAACTATTTTCGGCAATAAATTTTTTTTCAATTTCAATTTCAAGTAGTAGTAAGTTTTTGATAGCCGTGTTGTCGAGCCGTCAGTACCCTTGTTAACTAAATACAGTGGTCCTGGATTTGAATCTCGAAAGTGGAAAACGTATGACGTATCCTCGTATGATGAGTTGATGAGAAGTCCGCAATCTTTCACAGTCTGGGTGGGTCAGACCATGATTTTTCTTGTTTCATTATATAATTTAATAAATTTACTTTTCATCCCTTACCAGCCTGCTTGCAATCGCACGTAATATAAAATATTATGTTGTGTCTAATACGTGGATACCTACGACATTTGAATTGTCTAGATAACATTTAACACCATTTGGAATTTCAAGTGAAAAAAACTACCATAAATTAATGAGCTTTAATTAAACTGATAAAAAATTGCAATAATATGGCTAAGGACACATTTCATACTCCACTAAACGTAGAAAATCGACCATTCCATGATGGAACCCCATCACTTACAGACACATACAATAAGGTATAGGTAAATAAGTTGCATGCTCATGCAATATGCATGAGGGATCATCCTGAACGAATGTTGGGGAGAGTGCACACTGCCCTGCTGCCAGCCGAGCCGGACGCCGCCGGACGCTAGCGGACGGCGACTGGAATTCGGATAATTGGTTTAACTGTCCCACAGTGGGTTTGGAGTGATCAATTTTAATGGACTTTGGTGTATTAAAAGTAGTTCCACTTTATTATTGTCAGTATATTAACGCTCAACTGATTTGTACACTCGCGACAAATAACAGGTACTCACTTTACGCTGTTCGTGACACTTACTCCATTTACAATAAGAGCCACGAAAGCGACAAGTGCTGGTGACTATTCATGTGCATGTTCCTTTAAAAGACCGTCATCACCAGCCTCGTTACGTCCACTGCTTCCACTACTGCTTTCCTACTTGGCAGAAGCACATGAGGAGCTTGGGCCATAACACCACCTTTCTAGCACATTGCAGGTTAGTTACTTAAAACGGTTGTAGTAACAACCGGGATCAGCGGCATAACGTGCCTTCCGAAGCACGGAAGAGCTCTAGATAACTTTAATTTAACCATGCCTGGATCGACCATCGCGAAAGTTGCTTTGTATCAGTAATCGAAACCAGAGCGCTCCAACCACTACGCCACCGAGCTCCTCAAAGCGACTGTGAAATGCTCCAATGCATTTCTATTGCACTGTTGTTCTGAATTGATGATTAAAAAACGGTTAAAAGTTAAAGTATTAAAATATGTTTTATTTTACTTACTAATATCTAACTAATATCTAGGTATTGTATTTCTAGTCCACATTGGGTAACGTTTGTAATGCAACATGGTTTAGATACAAGGTATTGGCACAAGTTTCTATTTGATGTGCCAATACATGTATCAGTCTATGTATTATAAAACACGTGTTCTGATGTATCTGCAACATTGTGCCGACACATTTTTCGTCAAAAAAGTCAAAACAATCCTACAACTTATGTCCGATACATGATTCGGTACCAGGTGCCGAAACGTCCCATCTCGGCCCACTACGCGCGTCCAAGCAATTTATCGCGTAATTTTGTCTCTAAATATTATGTCACAAGTGAGGAGGTACCTAACCTACTACTTTGCCGACACCTAGGAGTGTTATATAACTCTCAAATCTTGAGCTGCCCGACTGGGATCATTCTTCCGCCTTCCAGAAGATCATATCTAAATAATAATACTATATATCGTTTTCTTTCTTTACTTGTATTTCCTACAAGTCAGGCTATTCTAAAAGGTTATCAGAGTAACACAAAAGTAATTATTGGCGATTTTAGTTTATGTGAAGACCTGAGAATTGATATTACTCAACTAAAGTAGGTACTGTTTTTCAAAAAATCCTCTGACAGCTATTTAGTGTATCTTGACTTGCTTATGTGTGCAAAGTATTATTAGAATTGGTTCGTTTGTTTCCGATATTTTCGACTTGAAAATTTTTCATGGAAAGTCGGTTACTTTTAATATTGGTATGGAGAAAACAAAATAAAAATTAAAACATAGAAAGAAATGTCTTGTGTGAAGACACCTTTACATATACTATGCGTTAGTGCGGAGAAACGCATCCGGTCATATTTCGACCGGTATTAAGAGTTATTGCCGCATTTTTATTCATGGAACAATTTTAGAAATCCTTTCCCGGTTCATATAAAGCCGTTGTGGTCACCCTCGGTGGAGATTCAAACGATTCGTAAAATTACGCGCGGTTCTGTCAGTAGAATATTTAAAATTCGACGCCGTGATAAAACTAACATTGCTTATGTATATTTTAATAAGTTATCAGAAAGATTAATATTTTTTGGATTATCTTACCTAAGTTTGCCGCCCTAAAAATAATGTTATCAGCATTGGTGTGTTCCGACAATTGAAGGTAAGATAGCGACGGTACTTCCTCTGTGGTTAAAGAATCCGGGTGTAGCTCGCATTCATCTTCTTCTTTATTACTTTTTACCATCAAGTGAGTTAAGGTTTCCTTATCATCAAAGTAGATGAAGAAATGAATTTGAAGATTTTGACAGACGACTGCTCAGCAGCCCTGTGTCTAAACACTGGTTCAAATCCTGGTAGAGGCAGGATTTGATCACGAGACATGGATGTGTGTATGTTTATTCAAAACATTTCTAATATGTTTTGGAGAAACTTTCCACAAATCCATCCACCCTGGACTAAATCCAAAATCTCCTCGGAATGTAACATCTATAACAGCCAAAAACCTTTCAATAGCAACAAAAAGAAACAAAAAGGGACAATTGAGTTCGCCAGGGGACTCCCGGGCCCTTTCTGCAGCCTCTTTCTGTGCCAGCACGTCCTCACAGAACTCGGCGACCGCCTTCCACTATAAATAACTCCTACCTTAACCCTAAAGAGAAAGAAGAAGTCATTAGACGACTAAGTGACAAAATAATGTAATAAGCGCAACGCGGAGTGGTACCAATGTAATTCCTCGACTCAAAAACAATTTTGAATAAACATAAAAAAGGTACGAAACAAGAGTCTGTAGAACTAAAAATTATATTAATAAAAAAATAATAGTAAACTTATGTAACACCCTGAGCTGGAGATTGATTTGCTTAATACTAATCTGAATACTTTCAAATCCAAACTCATTAAGGTTTGGCTTGACTCCCTAATGAACTGCATCGCCTCTGTCCTTTTATACTCTTGTTGAAATTAAATGAATTGGTAATAACTGTAGAACCAAACAATTTTTGTAAGATACCCATATGTGAAAAATGAAATAGTATATAGTTATTTTTGAGATAACCTAAATAATGTTATACAATACTGTAAGTTTTCCTAATAAACTAAAATCGTCCGTAGTATTGTTTTATATTCGTCCGTTTCCTAGTATCATTTGTCACAAGCTTTTAATTTGGGCTTGGAACATGCTACCTACGTGTAAGATCTGAGAAGATTACTTTGGTATTCACTGTCCTTAAGCTTCTAGTTTATATTTCAATTTTCTTCCTACAATTACAATTGCAAGCAATAACCCTTCAATGTTCGCCAATCTCGATCAAGCTGGGGGTCTAAAGCACCCACATCCACACCCTTGCCATACATTATTACTCACGTTTAACCGATGTATAACTCAATATGGGGCCCTTCTAACCGATTTAAGATCAGACTATGGCTCAGTTAAGTTAGACACTGAAGGGTTAAGGCAACTTCTCGACTAAAGAGCACTCGTGTGTCAGAATTGAATTTCAAGTGAGACGAAGTGAGTTTCTTTTTAATTAATTGTCAAAGGGCTTAAAAACTCATTTAAGACAAGAGTTAAACTCACAAATCTCACAAATAAACTTACAAAACAAATGTATTGATAAATGAGGAGTATTTTGATCTATTTATAATTTCTATATTTTTTTTATATTGATAATAAAGTTCCCAATTATGTAGGTACCATTTAGATATTATTTGGCACTAATAATTGCTTAAACCCCTATTTAGAAAATGAAAATGTTAATTATTAGTCACGCATTCAGCGTGACTGCTTTAATTTCAGTTCTGCTTAATATATTCTTGAGCCTATTGTCAAGTAATTCTTAAATACACAAGAAAATAAAATAATAGATTAAGAAGCCATTTATATGCATATATTTATATAATATAATTTTAATTTATTATATTTACTAGAATTATTTTTTTATCTTTTATAATCATTGACTTCGATTTCACATAGTAAAATATATTATTATAAGTCAGCACAGTAAACACAATATAAAATTTTCGTCAAAGCGTATACTAATGTTAGGAACCTCTGTGTCATGGCGTGTATTTTTTTAAGACTTGAGAAATAAAATCTACACATTAATATCCACAAGACTAGGAAGTATCTCAATGAAAAGCTGCGAAATTGTTTTTTTTCACCTCTCATTTCCCCTACTCAGTAAGTTTACTATTTGAAATAGTATATGTACCTATAGTATTAAAATTACGGAGGAACCGTAGGAATTATCAGATTTGGTTCTGATGTGATGATCAGAACAAAAATGTAAAACACTGACATTAATGCTGTTTCGTCTTCTTCCACATATATCTAATTAATACGATAACTTGAATGAGAAGTAAAAAATATTATAAGTAGGCATTATTTGATTTGGTTTTTAGAAGATGAAAGTAAAACTAAAATATAAACTAAGGTAAAGTAAAGTACCTGACTAAAATCCACAGTCAGCAGCAAAATTGTGTATATATACGGTAGCTTATGTTGGTGCGATAGGGATCATATCTTGACTGTACCAACATCAGTATGAAGATGGCTATCTCAAGCCTTTCTTGCATGCAGACAGCAGACGCAAAACGTGCAAAGTACAATTATACTGACGATTTATTGTGTTTAATAATTCTATGTTTTGTGTTACGTATTCATTTATGAGGGTTGACCACAGAAGTAGCTGAATACTTAAGTACCAAGTCACAATATCTATGGCGTTAATATAGTACGGAAGCATCTATTAAGTAGTCTCTGTGACATGGTACTAAACTGTTAAGCTTGTAGAGAATGGATGCAGAGATGTGATGGATAGTATCGCATTATACTTTACGTAAATAAAATATTCGAGCTTGATAAAGTAGACTTTCTTTTATTAAAATATTTTACAGACAGATCAATAAAAAACAAGTAAAAACCACTGACATCTAATATCAAAAAAGTTGTCTATATCTACACCGCAGAGTTCTTAAAAAAGCTATTTATGTGGTCGACTTTACCTTAGGAAATAGGACTAGTATAGTTAGTGTAGGCGATACTGTGCTGTCAAAATAATAGTTTCTCATGATTTTTTCAAGGTATTAGGCAACGCGTGTGTAGTGTGCCCAATTACCTTATATTTATTTATTTAAGATAACAACAGCTTATAACAAACTTATATACATTATATTTATTAGCCAGCTTAAAGCAACTTACAGTTATATAAAGTGGAAAAACCACTGAACCATACCGCAATCTTAAAATCTGCTATATTTTTCCATACAAACAATATTTCATATGACTGCATCCAAAAGCATGGTTGTCCATGAACAAAATTCGCCTCACCACAGATGCGGTCAAAGCCACAAACACCGATACCGTCCAAAATGGATTTGACGTTGCGGCAGTATGATATTAGCTAATTGAATGGTGTCTGTGTATTTTTAAAAAATCACGGCAAATGAATCATCACCACCTGACGTGAAGCGGTAAGAAGATCTTTGCGAAGACAGCTAGTGCAGCTTGCAACACACTATCTGCTTGGAGTAAAAGTGTTCTGTGCACACTATTCTAACCGCCGACCGAAAAGGTGCGTTTTCGCGCCTCTTTTGAAAGAACCCATGATAAAGAAATATAGAAAGGTACGTTTTCACGCCTCTTTGTGTCACGTGTGGACACATGTGCTAGCAAAAAATTCAAGTAGATGAAAAATATTGCAAACACGCCCTAAAGGTAAAGGCGCTTGTCACTGAGATAATTCGTTATATTAAAACACAGCTTTTGCGAATCAGGCATTATCGCGTGATTCTTTCTGATTTTGTATGAACTGTGGAATACCAGCCACAGTTTAAGAGCTCATGAAACTCATTTTTGTCACAAGGTATGGATTTCACTATCATGTGCACATGAAAAAAAAAGTTGCTTAGCCACCTTACAAAAAAAAAACAACAGAGGAATTACTGGATTTTAAAGAGTCTGTTATTAAGTGCACAGCATTATTAGTAATGGCTCGTTCTATAAAAGTCATTTGATCTTTAATTAAATACTAATGCTCGTTTTCACTAAGATTTGCTTAGCGTTCAGAGTCTCGTAGCGATTTTTATCTCAGTCTATCTAAAGGAGATAGAAAGAGACCAATGTCGTTGAGTCACCTACGCCTAGGGAATGGTTAGTGAAAACGGACATAAGCTTATTTGTTACTCAGGACAATGTCTTGAATGTCTTTTTGACACAACATAATAAACATCTCCGCAAAAGTTGCTCAGTGAAGATTGTCTGTTAATAATACATTTCTGCTTTGATTGTCGCGTATCATATAAAAAAGTAATGTTCTAAGTGTTGTGATAGTGAAATACAAAAAAGTTATAGCTTCCAATCACCTTAATATCATAAATCGACTTGAATAACATAATAACTGGCGGTATGTCAAATATCAGCTGATGTGAGTACCCGATGATTCGGTGAGTCACGTTCAAACTACTTTCACGGTTGCGCCCTGGGCATACGTGTTGTTTCAGCGCGCACGCCGTTGATCATTAGCAAGAACCGGCACGGCACTAGTCATTGATAAAGCAACTCAGACGCGACAACGCACTACTTATTACTATCGTTTTCTCTGTGAGTTCGATATTACAATATGGCTCCTATTCAATTTGTTTGTGGCGGATGTCGTAAAAAATTCACTACTAGTGAATATTTAAAATGCGCTGAATGCTCTAAAATGTACGATCTCGAGTGTACAAGTATATCGATACAACGTTTTCGAAACACTTTAACGAAAGAACATAAAAATCAATGGAACTGTCATGAGTGCAAAAGTAAACAGCCAAAAACAAGTAATATTAATACGCCTGTGCGAACACTATCAGAACACTTGCCCCTTGATTTTATTGCGGGTTCTGATAATGTTACTAACCGTAGACCCAATCCGAAGCAGATCCATTCACCTTCGCCAAGTTTTGAGGTGAGTGATGCTCCATCCTACCTTGATGAGGGTCTAATAACTGCGATTAGTGAAAGAGTTTTGAGATCAATTAAAGCTGAGATGCCCCAAATGTTGACAACCATACTTCAACAGGAACTTTCACCTATTCGCAAGGAGCTTCAGGAGTTCCGCACATCGCTTGATTTTTTCAATGCCAAACACGATGAGATGAAAAACGAGTTGATTGCATTGAAAAGGGATAGTTTGACCTATAAAAATCTGTCAATGAAGTTAGACGCCACGGTGAAAGAACTGTCTGACCGCTTGAATAGTACTGAACAATATTTACGCGAAAATAACTTGGAGCTTCATGGAGTCCCCGAACACCATAACGAGAATCTTGTGAATCTTTTGGGTCAGTGCTCCACGGTGGTTGCCTCTAGAGTCAAGAGCGAAGATATTATTAGCTGTATTAGAGTTGCAAAACAGAACAAGGAGAGTAAACATCCTCGCACAATCATAGCGAAATTTAGGAACGTCGGTTGCCGTGATGAATTTTACTCGGCTGTTTATAGATACAATAAGGAAAATCCAAGTGCTAAACTTAATACGTCACTGCTGGGACTGGCAGGTGAAACGCGACCAGTGTTTGTTTCTGAGCATCTGTCCCCAGCTAATAAATACTTGCATGCTGCGGCGAGAAAGAAGGTCAAAGAATTAAATTACCAATTCGTCTGGGTTCGAGGTGGCCGTATTTTCGTCAGGAAAAATCCGGAATCTTCACACATACATATCAAAAATGTCGATAGTTTGGATCTTATCCGTTAAATATTAATTATTATTAATGTATTGTAAGTTTATTATTATTTTTTCATAATATGAAAATGGCTGTTACTATATTTTACCAGAACATAAGAGGTATGAAGAGTAAGACTTTCGACATACATAACTCCATTTTATGTAATAGTTACGATATCATATGTATTTGTGAAACGTGGCTGGATGAGTCCGTCCTATCATCCGAGTTTTTTGATGATAGGTACACGGTTATACGCAGAGATCGAGAAGGCAAGTTTTTAAAGAGATTTAATAAGCAGCACGGTGGCGGTGTGTTAATAGCAATTTCAAAAAAAATTGATGTTACCGTCAAGGTCGATTGGCAGTCTTATTACGTCGAAGATTTGTGGGTACAGATTACTTTAAATCAAAACAAAATAATGAATTTGTGTACAGTTTATCTGCCTGACTATTTACCTACTGACGTATTTGCGGGCTTCATTAATAGATGCACTAATATACTTTCCTCTCATCCTGATCAAATTACTTGTATAATTGGAGACTTTAATTTAGGTGAATTATTATGGTCGGAGGATACAAGGTCTCCCTTACATAGTTATAGTGAAAAATCGGATATTTTTTTCAACTTATTTTACTCAAACAGTATTTCCCAATTAAATAATATCACTAATCATAATAACAGAATATTGGACCTGGTAATCACCAACAACCCCGATGTATTCTCGTTAAAAGAAACTGTTCCAATAAGTCGTCTTGATGCTCATCATCCTCCGTTCGAATTGGAGCTTCATGGTGAGACTCGTTGGCTTCGTTCCAAATCTATAGAGCTTGAAAAACTCTGTTATCATAAAACTGATTTTGAAAGTTGTATCTTGAAGCTACAAAAAATTGACTGGTTACACCATGCTAACGCACTTGATTGTAATGATTTTCTTCAATTCTTCTATAATCATTGGCATTCAACTATTAATGCACACACTCCTAAAAGGAAGGTTCGTTCTACCAGATATCCAGTGTGGTTTTCTTCAGGTCTAAAAAGGGTTCTTAAACTCAAAGCTAAGTATCATAACCGATATAAACGCTTTAAGAATCCTAGAGACTTAGACACATTTTCAATGCTAAGAGTGCGTGCCAAGGTTATGCTTGAGCATTGCTTCAAACTTTATATCTTTAATATAGAAAAAGACTTAACCATAAATATAAAGTCGTTTTGGCGATACACAAAAAGTAAAAGAATTACCAACAACATTCCGAACCACATGTATCTCCACGGACGTAAAGCTACCACAGGGACTGAAATTGCGAATCTTTTTGCAGAATTCTTTTCATCAGTTTATAATAATAGTCAAACAACAAACCATATTCCTAAGTACCCCTCACATACCTTCTCTTTGGGCCTGGTGGAAATACCCACGGATTCAGTATTGGCCATGTTAAAAAAAGTTGATTTATCCAAAGGTGCTGGACCTGATGGTATCTTACCTATAACTATTCGCTTATGTGCCTCCGCATTGGCTGAGCCGTTAACTATAATATTTAACAAATCACTTAAGGAAGGGGTATTTCCTTCACTATGGAAGATGGCTAAGATAACACCAATACACAAATCAGGAAATAAAAAAGATATCTTGAATTACCGTCCCATCAGCATACTGAACTGGTTTGCAAAGATTTTTGAGTCGCTTCTCTATCAACGCATTTATAATCACGTAAGGCCATTGCTTAGCCAAAAACAACATGGTTTTGTTGAGGGTAGGTCAACTAAATCCAATTTACTAATATATACCTCATATTTGTGTGATTCTTTCAATGCCAGAAGTCAGGTGGACACCATATATACTGACTTTGCTAAGGCTTTTGATCGTGTAAGTCACTCAATACTGTTGGAAAAAGCATCACAAGTGGGCATTCATGGCAGTTTGCTGCGCTGGCTTGCCTCGTATCTTCTCAATCGCTCCCAATTAGTAGCACTGAGTGGCTATGAATCTTTTCCATTTATTCCAAGCTCCGGAGTTCCACAAGGTTCCAATTTGGGACCACTTCTATTTCTGATCTTTATCAATGATCTTCTTGAAATCATTAAATGCGATTGTCTTGCCTTTGCTGACGACATCAAGATTTTTAAACGAGTCGCTAGCACTGAAGATTGCAAAATGTTACAGAAAAGCCTGGACAAACTCTCAAGATGGTGTGAACAGAATCAAATGTCACTCAATATTGATAAATGCCAAATTATCTCTTTTACAAAGAATAAAAACCTCATACAATTTAATTATAATATATCTGGGTCCTGTCTTGCCAGAGTTGGTGTAGTCCGTGACTTGGGAGTGTATTTCGACTCGGCTCTTACATTTCGCCCTCACTATGATCATATCTGCAATAAGGCAAATCAAATGTTAGGCTTTGTTCTCCGAAATGCTAAGCCATTTAAAGATGTAAGATCATGGATGATTTTGTATGGATCGTTGGTAAGAAGCTTGTTGGATTATTGTTCTTCAATATGGTACCCTATATATGAGGTTCATGTTGATAGACTTGAGGCTATTCAGCGCAGATTTGTCAGAGCGTTATGTACGAAATATGGTCTGCGTAGAAAAATGCCTGACTATTCAGACCGTCTCAAGTATTTTAATATGATAACCCTAGAGAGACGTAGGTGGATGTGTGATTTACTCACACTGCACCAGATTGCCAATGGATTGTCTGATGGAAGATTGTTGGAAATGTTGTCATTTAAAGTACCGACTCGGTCAGTGCGTAATCCGCAGTTATTTTGTATACCCTGTTGTAAAAACAATGTGTCAAAAAATAATCCTTTGCATAGAATGTGCCATTACTACAATGAGATTTGCTCTAATCATGATATATTTAATTGTCCAATTCTTTCATTTAGAGGATTACTACTGGAAACGTTACAAACACATTAAGCGACAGTCTTAGACGACGGCTTTGATCAGATAATTTTAATTTTAACTGTAGTTTACCTACAAATAGTAAAATCAATAAGTTTTGTTAAAATGTTGTGCACAATTATAATTGGGCACAGATATACAATTATTTTTTTTGCATGTATTTGTATATGTTTTTTCTATCTGATGTCTGTTATTGTGTCATTTTAAATAAAATAAAAATAAAATAAAAATGATGTTTTAATCTTTTTTCTCCACTCTGTTATGGCCATGTTTCTGGTTCTTTTATCCATACTAATAGGTTTTATCGCATTAGGTATATATAGATGTCAGCTAATGCTGAAACGTTTTAACTAATTAAATCTTCTGTTTATGGATCAAGCATCAATTGAATATCATATTTTTATAATGGGCCTAATTCTGAAGATATACCAGAATTAAGATATAGTATATCTTAATTATGGTAAAGGTTATCTCTTTCTGGTTATATGTAATAGGACAAAGATAACAGGAATTTGTTTAGAGATGACAACTTAATTTATAAAATTATCACTTTCAATAAGGTCGAAATTCGAACACACGTTTCAAAATGTCAAGTTTGACATGATGACTTGATCTGCTGCCTGCCATCCTTTTCGTATTCATATTGAGAGAATGTGATACCCTGATTTAAATTTAAGACTTAGCGTGTATTTTCCAGAATTAGGGCCAATATCTCCGTTGTTGCTGATCCAAGCACAGAAATTCGCAGTCAGCGTACATTTTTTCCAGTTACTAGTTAAAATTCTGCTCAAACGCAAACCTGGCGACTCACGGACACCGAGCGTCCAACGAATTTTAAATACGAATAGCGATTCGTGGACACAACGCTGCAATGTCGGGAATGATGCAGTTTGGTTTGATAAAGCAAACGATAAATTATGTTCACACAAGGATGACGGGCAGAAACACAGTCACAAGATAAAACGTAGACACATCTGTATCTTCCACTAAAATTAAATCTAAGCCTGCAACATTTTAACCATGTGATATAAGTATGGATTTGTATGGATCAAAATGCATTACAATCACATGTAAATTATCAAAGTGTTGCAATATCAAAAGTGGAGAACAGAGAATCATCTTGGCATCCCGAATTTCATAAGAACCGTGATAGCTTATCATCAAAAGCACCTGGCTCAATTCATATTAAAAATACTACCGCATCGCCGGAAGTTCTAAAACTAAACTCATCAATTTTAAACTAGTGTAACCAGATTAAAAAATAGCTTTCTCCTTGTGATGTATGGGCTCGTTTTAACAACACGATGTTTTGATACATGCGCCGGCGCACCCTACAAGACGGCCTTAATTATGAATGTTGAGCTATTTCCGTATGATACTCTGTTACTCATATGGATTTATTTATACTTTTACTTGGACTCGGCAATGCGATACTGAAAGTGGCAACTCTCTCTATACAACAATGTTCAATCAATCAATGATCTCTCTGGCGTAATGCGTGTTGGGGGGTTAATGTGGTTACAGCAACAACTGGTAATGTGCGAAGTACGGAGGAGCTCGAGATTACAAAAATTTACCAATCATGGCGAAAGTTGCTTTGTTTCCTTAATAGAAACTAAAGCCTTCTTCGGTCTTCGGAGACATCAATTCACTGTCTCCACCTCAACATCACGCACAAATAAATTTAGTGCCTCGTTTCTTTGTCGTACTTCCAGAAATTTGAAATATTTGCCAGCACATGTGTTCCCTCCTTACTATAGCATGGGTTCTTTCAAGAGCGGCGTGAAAAAGCACCTTTTGGCCGGCAAGGTGGAGGCGGCTACTGCAGTGTCTAAATTGCACTAGCTGTCATCACATATGGACTCTTCTTACCGCTTCACATCAGGTGCTGTTGGGTCAATTGCCGTGCTTCGTATAAAAAGAAGCGCTAAAACTACTACGCCAGCGAGCTCCTTTAATATTCTTTTAATAAATATTTTAACAAATAAATATCATATGGCCCATCTATTAGTAAGCGAGTACCGTAGCCTACCGTACCCTTTAAAAATTTGATAGCAACATACTTAACGCTTCCTTGATGAGCCCTGGCGAGCTTACTCACTCTGCCTCCATACTTTATGTTCTTAATTATTTAGAAAGACAGCCCAAAAATGTTCATCAAAAGCGAGCGTAGATTCATGAAAAGAACACGAAAAGTCCTAAAAACTCCTTTTGAGCGAGTAACACCGGATGGGCTCCAGTACGGTCAGCACAAAAGTCTAGAGAGAAGCAAAACGCGTGAAAGTGGCCTCGCTCCGTGCAATTAATAAGTTTCGGACGGCGCGGCCGGCGCCGGACGTCCGGCACGCAGTTGTCACATTGTGAATACCGTCAGCAGAAAATTACGAAGGTTATCATAGTGAAATAGTTTTTTGTTGCAAATACCTATCTGAAAAGAGGCAGAGTTATTATTATTTTTACCTCACAAAGCTATAAAACACTGGACCTGCAAAAATGTTTAAACTGTCAAGCTTGTGATTTCAGACACAATAAATTTGCTTTATATAGTCATACGCGACTTGACAAAATAAATTTTAGTGATCATCATCACCAGCCTATATACGTCCGACTGCTGGGCACAGGCCGCACTGCATGGGAGAAACACACGAGGTGTGACAGTCATCATATGTTTTGTATCAAATTCTCCCCAGTTGCATTGAAATGTGTAGCACCAGCATTTCAATGCAATAAATAAAGAAACAACAAAAAACATACTTTAGACAACGCTGTATGGGGATTTGTTCCATTTGGTTTCCCATTACAGGGATAATGAACCAAAAAAAAAAATGAATGGATGGAAAATTTGGATTGATGCTCTCTGGCCAAATTGATCCTCTAAACTTGGCCAGAGCGTTTGAAGGGATCTAACTGACATTTGACACAGATATAGACAAAAGTCTGGTACAGCACAAAGGTTAGTTTTTATTTCTGGTTTACGTTCCTATTGGATAACGCAGAAAAAGTAACGGGCGAAAGGTAATTAGTTAAAAGGTAGATGGAGACAGAATCAGAGGAAATTTACACCAGTTTTATAATTTCACTATACAATACTGTGGTTCACTAAAGGTAATATGTACAGTAAACAGCACATCAAGTAAGTCACTCCGTTCGTAATAAGGACAATCAGTCACCAATGCTATTTTCAATAATAATTAAAATAGTTTAGTGTTCCTTGTTCTGTGTACGGTACCTGATATCCAAGTGCCAAAGACAGAGTGAACTGCGCCGCAACTTCGCCGACTTGACTGCGAGTCGGTTCGTTACACCACTAGTCGTTTTGAATGTCACTCTTGTACTGGCGGCACCACATTGAGCGTCACAGTTGCTTTACAAAAACAGACCTTATTAGGACTGAATAAACTTGCTTTAGTTATACGATTAATGGCCTGCACAGATATATCCTTGCTGTATATGAGGACTATGTCTAAAGCGGTACACATATTTGACATTGTGCGTTCGTCCGGTCGGAAAGTGAATTGAAAACTTCTGGCTATTGGTGCTATTTCTCTTAGATTGTCTACAACTAAAATTAAGTTTATTGACTCTGTTACTTAAATTGGAAACGAAAACGAAAGATTATATTATGATATGATAGGTTTAGGCAATGAAATAAGTGTTTATTTGTTACTAGTTATTTATTCTGATTGATTTCAAAAATAAGTCTATCGGTTTTCTTAAAGAGTTGTATCTATTGTAACAATTACAAATGAAGAAAGAAAACGATGGAAAAATTATATGCTCCAGGCGGGAATCGGACCTGCGTCTCTTGATAAGGCCCCAGCGGCGTCTGGCCGGACCCCAGGAGGCTATAGCCATTGGCGATGGCAGCCACTTACCAATAGGTGGGCCGTCTGGTTGCGTGTCATCGAGTTGTATAAAAAACCACACGATGAGAATCGGCAAGAGAGTCCATTAGCTAGTACTGCTTTAACACACTGTACTAGCGTCTCGTTTGCACGCCTTTATTGAAGTGTTCCATCATTTTTTTTTATTAGAATAATAATTTAGTATTTGCCAATAGTTTCCATTCTATTATTATAATCAAAATGTCAATTTAAATTATCTGTCTTACACTCCTTTAAGAAAAAGAATCATTTGCCATTTTGTTGAATGAAAGAGTGACACGGAATTTAAAATTAGTTTTAGTCAACGCACAACACAGGTTTAAAATTCACAATACTTTTTTATTCGTCCTCTTAACCAATTAACAAAGTGTAAAATGTAGACAGACAGATAGAAAGAGCTACTTTCAAAATTATAGTATTAACTTGGATTTGCTTTAGTCATATTTTAATTAAAACTAACACAAATATTTTTAACATGGACCAACTGCGTGACAACTTAATGTAATTACGGGACAGACTACGAACAACCACTGATATTTTAAATCAATCTAAAACTAGCCCTATTGCTTCAGACAAAAGAGCTATAAAACAATACAATCACGGCTACATTAGCGTTGAGTGACAACTGAACACACCTCGTTAAATAAACCCGCAAATCAATGTAAAAACAGTCATTAAATGTTTAACAGCTTAACATATTTACGTGAATGACCCATAATTGGATGGCGTGCTTTATTGTAGTCCAACATGCGATGACATGTTTATTTTGAAATTAGTTGGTTTGGTCAGTATCTTCAGAAAAGGTCTTCAAAGGGCTCTGTGCCATATTGATGTCATATAAAGCTTGCAGCGGTTCATGTGAGCTAAGTGTAAAATTAAAATAATAATAATAAAAAGTTATATTGATAAGAATTCTAAGTGTAGTGTTAAATCGCCAGAGCTCAATAAAACGTGGGAAATTTGAGACCTCATTTTTTTGCTGTCTTCTTCACCCTATGTGCTGCGAGAGCGCCTTTAGACTATGGTAACCGCTTACTACCAGGACAGTCCTACTATAGTTTGCCATTTTTGTTGTAAGAGGTTTCCTGTCAGTTGCTAACGTAATCATGATTAATGAAGTCATGTTCGTTATAAAAATAACATATCAATTATCCGACGCATAAAATGATCACCAGATCGACCAAATAAGATTAATTTATTTGACAATATGCCATTTTCAAATATCTGTCACTAAAAATTCTATAATAAATCCACGGATTACAAGAAAACTGTAAGAGTAAGAACAATAGGTTTCCTGTCTCAATACAGGCCAGAACATCTCCAAAACACCGTAGAACCCACAAAATTACCCCACAAACTAAATGCGACCTTATCCAAAAGTTACCATCTACAGCAATTTATCTCAAAACAAATACGGAACATAGAAAGTGGCATTAATCACTTACAATAATCTCGAAGCAAATTTTTCCTGCAACTAAAATACATAATTCATACACAACTTCGATAATCGGCGAGCTACCGGGTCCATTTTCTTTGAGAGTGCCCCGAGCAAACCAGATAGGAGGTTGAGGGAGGCCGGCAGAAATAATAGTTCTACTTTTATCAGAACAGCGACAGAAGCGAATGATGTTTTATCGCGAAATTCTCTTCAAATTACAGAGCGAGTGTAAGTTTTTATCTTTGCCCTGGAGCCGTGGACCTTACCAATCAATAAGACTGGTTATCTAAAGGTACGCGGAGCAAATGGCGAGCTAATAAACTTGGCATAGCAGACTTTCGTTCCGTACACATTGTGTACAACTTTAGAACGGGTTTTGTGCAGTTTCGATTTGAAATTGAACTGCTCAATCAATTAAAGAACATAATTCTTGTAATTGAAGAAATTACCCCGACCATAATATGTTTCACCTATTTTGGGTAGAACTAACTATTTCTATTCTAACTTTTTAAGGTAGGTTACCAACCCGCATTGGGACAGCGTGGTGGTGTTATGGCCCAAGCTCCTCATGTGTTTTTGCCATGTAGGAAGGCCTGTGCCCAGCAGTGGGACGTATATAGGCTGGTGATGATGATGATGATGATGATGAAGGTAGATTAGACTGGGCTCTGGTCCAGTTGAAATTTTTTGCAGATTTTATAGTGAGGGCACCCATCTCACAGAATATTGTGCCGATGGTAGAAGGTCTTGGCTCCGATGCTATTAGTATCGATATGACGCTTCGTAATTTTAGGCGGGGTATCATTTTTAGTTATCACATGAGTATATAGGCTACAGTTACCGTCACGTTACTGCTTACTATCAAACATACTGTATGCTTGTTTACCCTTGATGTATGTAAATAGTGGTTCAGTGAAGTGTTGAAGCAAGTGTCCGTTCAAGAAGTTATTAGGTGTGTAATAAAAGAAAAAAAACAAATGACTTAGGTATTCATATTTAATGTTTAAAATCAACCTTGCAGCTTTTCGAAAATAAGGACCGCGGTTTCATGAAATTTAAAACTCATTTTGTTATCTTGGCTTAAATACAATTTTAAACAGATTTTTATTTAAAATCCCAGCCATTCCCAGCTTATCAAAGTACACATTTCTAATTCCAGTTGTATTTACAACAACATAATTTAAAGCTAGATTAGACAACAGAACCTGCCTAATATCACACATTACTAGTTATCTCTTGACTGTCATGCGCACAAAACATTTTCTGTCCGAAATTGGGCTATCACATTTCACAATGCGGCGCCGGCCGCGGATCTGATAGGCCCCTTGCCAGGAGGCGACTTGGCGCAGCCACGAATGTGAGAGCTAGGGTGACCAATGTGAGGTCACTTACTTAGCTTTATACTGTTTTGTTTCCACTGACTGAGTTTTCTAGACTTCCCCCGGTACCTATTCCAAAACTAAACTGGGGAAAGCGCTGCCGGGCAAAAATATGTCTCGTGTGGTGCACTTCTCGAGTAATCTCTTGGTCCTACAAATACCAAACGATATTAAAATCATAGAAGAAAAAGGTTTTAAGAATCTAAAATAAAATAACAGAACTGATGAAGATAACTAAAACTTAAATCATTAACGAGTAGGCATACTTTTTCACTTAATTATGGTTAATGAAAGAGTGAAACCTCCCACCTGTACATACTTATAGATACCTGTTTTCGAATTTAAAGGTTTCAGTGAGAAAACACCATCTGTGAGGAGGCTTTTCCAATTACTGATTAGAAAAAATATAAGACTGTTTAGGTTTAACTGTGTATAAATAAAATTATTCAAAGATAGACTGTAGCAGTGTTTTATGTAACCAGTGTTCGACATTGTCAACTTCACTGAATGTTGTGGTCAAAAGCTTCTAAAATTAAAAGTCACTCACAAAGATATAGTAAAAGAATTCGTTCAAAGCATGGCAACCCACCTTCTAGCGCACTCTTTTAACGTCGGTTTTTACGTTCGGCTATTAAAGACGAGTTGCCAAATTGGATCATAGCTGAGCTGTACGACTTTAATCTTCAATTTCTGTTTGCTTTTTATTTTTATCACCCGTTATAATTCCTCAGCTTTATTATTCTTTTTAACGCCTCCTCTTAAAATATTTATAAGGCAAGTCTCTAAATATTAGATAAGGTGCCTCTCGTTAACAAAATACTCGTCATCGTTTTAATCCTAAACATTTATGTACACTATGGCATGAAATCAGGAAAAATACTCTGAATCCACAAAATATACTAATTCGTTTTCATGCATAGTTTTCATGTTTATACAAAAGTTGAAAATTTTCGTAGATTTCTCTGTTATTCACTATGGCAAAGAAAGTCATCTAAACGTTACCAAAGCGACTTATGCCCATGATGAATATTTAGCTGTATTACACCGACTCCAAAAATAGGATTTTAGTGTTTTCAACTCGTTTTTTTTGTATCCATAAAACCATCCAAACACGTGTACCTAAACAAAAACGTCGTTCAATAAATATTCAAGGCATTAGGTCCGAAATATTTATGTCAAAGATCGTCGGATAATACGGTAATGAAGTCGGAGAGTCTATAAATAATGCCATCCCATTGTTTCGCGCAACAATAGAAGTACTTAGGTACATACCTTACTATTAACTAATAAAGGGAATCACAGATGTAGGTGGCTCCTTCTAGGTGGATACGCTGTTGCCTTTTGCAAAAGTTTTCTTTGAACGGATAAGCTCCAAAACTATCTACAACAGTAATCACGTTTAGTGTTTGAGCTTAGCATTGTCTGAGGATTTGAATTATCAATTCTGCTGCTCAAAACTCAATAGCTAAATTGTTCAATTTCACTATGCTAAATTGTTTGGGAATATTTCTAATCTAGTCCCACCAGAATCGCTCAGTAATATCGCTATTATCTAGTTGCTACCGGAATCTGCTTGTCAAAAAGGGCAAAAAAGCTTCTTTCAAATAATCTGTGATCATTCTGTGCTTTTCCTCTGGACGGTAGTATTGCTTTGTCACTGCCTTTCTGCGTCACAAGCCTAACTATGTCCAGACCTCCATACTCTAAAGAATATCAGTCATCTCTTTCACAGGGATCCTGATCCAGTAAAGACTTCTCGATAGTAGTCACGGAAACCGAAAAGAATACGATGTTAAAAATGAACTATTTAAAGTATTACGGTCTAATACTAACGTCATCTGTCAAGTGGCCTTGACCTCTGGAGGTCTATGACAATTTAAAAATTAATTATGTCTGGAATCTGATGCTTGACGGGACAAATTTCTTTACTTCACTTTTCGGTTGTTCTTAGTCAAACAATCATTTGTGCCAAGCTCAGGTTACATTTTAACGAGACTTGGTGGTAGACCCATATGTAGGGTCGCCTGGGTAGGTTTTCACCACCGCCTTTTTTATTTCGCCGTGAAACAGTTCGCTGCGTTTGGGATTGAAGCGAAAGGTAGCCAGTGTAATTACTGGGCATGGACGGCATTTCATCTTAGGCCTCAGGATGACAACGCACCTGCAATATCAAGTGCTTTTCCTTGTTATTGCAGGTGTCTATAGGCGGCGGTAACCGCTTACCACCAGGTGGCCCGTCAGATTGTTTGTCATCTAGTTGTAAAAAAAAACTTAAATAAGTGATGTTTGTCACTTATTGAATGACAAACCTCGCATTGTAACACATAATTTTTTTTTAAAGGGCATTGAATTTATAAAGTTCTTCAGCATTTGGGAATTAGCTACTTACATTTCTTTTCTTCATTAAATCAATAATTTTTATTCTGAATCTATTTCGTATAGTTCTCTTTATGTAGAAAATGGGTTATCGTAAACTCTCACCTTCAAAGTTAATTCGTCGTCGAAAAATCGTGAGTGTAAAATCGCCTCAGGCACTTTTTATGTCACCTCTGATAATTTCCAACTTAACTGCGTAGTCCGATCACACACAAGGAACCGATTTTACGAGCGTGTGTAACGGGCCTTATCTATTGTTCTGGCCGCTTTAATGAATTTCACACTAGCCCGACAGAGGACAATTACTAGAAATTGTTATTATTTTCGCGTCGCATCGCTTGCCCTATGCTCGAGAAATCTAAACTATTGCACCTTATGGGCTGTTGATAAAAGTTACGTCATTGTCAATAAAGTCATTCTGGAGAATAAAATCTGATGTTGACGATACAAAAAAAAATGTATAACGAACTACTGCGACTTTCGGATTCCACACTAAATGATCCAGTCGGAATGTTTGGATTATAAGAAGTTAAAAGTGTGGACACATTGAAATCGCAGAATCTTTTAAGTATAATTATGTTTAAAGAGTCTCATTCAGATGCCAGATAGGTATAGACGACAGCCAATCAAGTGTAACACTTACATTTCGAAAGCCGACTCTATGACGAACGCAGTAAGGGCGGTCTCAAGATCAAACTGTTACTCTTGATGTGCTGTCGACTGTTCATAGTTTAGATATGTTTCCTAATACAATTAAACTAAGTAGAAAAACAAGTGGAGCTCGGTGGCGTATTGGTTTGACACTCTAGTTTCGATACGAAAAACAAAGCAACTTTCGCCATGGTCGATCCTGGGAAGGGTCAATCAAAGTTTTGTTATAACGAGCTTCTTCATGATTCGGAAGGCACGTTATGCTCTTGGTCCCGGTTGTTCCTGCATCCACTTTAACCCCCCAACCCGCATTGGGCCAGCGTAGTTGTACTATGGCCCAAACTTCTCATGTGTTGCTCCCATGTAGGAAGGCCTGTGCCCAGCAGTGGGACGTATATAGACTGGTGATGACGTAAACAAAAACAATCAGATACTAGCTGCCTTCGCATATGGACGTAAATATACTTATTTATACCGCATGATATAACATTCCGATATAAAATTTGAAACTCTAAGGGTGCGGGGGGTTGAAATCGTAGTATGCTGTGCGCGGGTTGTGTGTGTGAGTGTGTGGTATAACTGTAGTGTGTCATACGAAACGTAATATTACGCATTTTTAGGGTTGTAACGAGCAGAACAATGTCTTATTATTTTAATTGGAAAAAAAGTGTTTTGATAGATTTCATCAAACTTTCAGAGGTAACCCTTGAGGGGGAACACCCCCTACAATTTCATTTCAGACTTTCGGAACACACTGTTATGGAGATAATAAGGAGTACCTACCATATTTGTATGATGAAATCATTATGTATGGTCTATTTTGTGTTTCTAAGCATGTCCTGAATGGCTATAATGTGGCGGCCGCTGTTGACTGTGACACAGTCACTGACTTCTACAGTTGCTAACGCATGTATTTGTATGTTTGAAATACAGTTTATTATTATTCATTCCATAGAAGACCTTAGAACTTGAAATTTTTAAAAGCATCTGACCTTGTATATTTATAGAATTGATAATGATTATACACATAACTGTATTATTAATCTGCGAAATTGTTTCATTTTCATTTTATTCTAAATTATTTCAAACAACATTTGTACCATCAGGTACACCTGTTATTGGCCATGCTTTTAGGCTATTACTTGGTTTTTTCGCTACTAATTGGTTTCTTTTAAATAAATAAATTAGGTCCCTCAATAAAGGTAAAAAAAAATATAATTTCATCTGTGACACACGATAGTTTTTGTATTTCCACAAGCATCTTAGTTTATCTTATCTTGTTGTGGGACCATAACCAAGTCAACGTTTACTTCGACCCATTAGCATCTTTTGTGTTCCTGTGTCAAGATAGTCTTTTTGGGCAAAAGGAGCCTGTAATTTCCTTGCTTTGGATATGCCACTTCCAGAAGGCTCATTCTGGTTCTAGCTAGAGTATCACAATGACACAAGAGATGCGTCATTGATTCTTGGCATTCACTACATGCTCGTCAAGTTGTATTGAGAAGGGCTGCATTATGTGTGGTATGTGGTAAGTGATATTTTTTTAGCAAATTAAGAAACAATAAGAAGAGTAATGTAATTACTGGGCATGGACGGCATTTCATCTTAGGCCTCAGGATGACAACGCACCTACAATATCAAGTGATTTTGCCTTGTTATTGCAACATAATCATAATGTTAGCCGAGAGACGCCCACTGCTGGGCATAGGCCTAACAGTAAAAATAAGTATTCGTTAACAGATATTTTTTTATTTAACCAGGTACTTTGATGAATACTAATAATTTGACATGACGCAGAAAGTAGCATACAATATTAACATAACTTTTATCTATACGTTTAATTGATACAAGCTAAGAAAGCTTTCATTTGAGGCATTGTAGCCTAGTTCCAGTGAACCAAAGCGTTCCTACGTGGGCAATCTTCGGATCCTCAATGGGTTCAGTCCGCATTCCCTTTGCCCTGAGGCATTCGTTCCGAACCGAACTGGAGCCATGTTGCATTTTTTCCTCGTCCATGAAAGCAGATCGTAGGCCGTGGTTGAACTCTGCATGCATTATTGAGTGGCACTGAGTGACGAGACGCGTTGGGTGTGCTGCGTTTGAAAGGGGCAGCGCAATGGATAAAGAGTTCTATTGCGATGCGTATGAGTTGTATTTTATTGTACAGGCACGAAATGCTGATATGAAAATTCAGCATTCAATAAAAGTATTGAAAAAATATCTAAGCTACAAAAAATATTTCCTAGAGCGGAAAACAAACGCACCACCTTTCACAATCCGTATGAGCTACTAATTTTTCTCTAAATATATTCAATCGCTTAATAGAAGGTAAACAATTTAAAATATTAGGATAAGTAAAGTAACTCCATCTTTCAGAAGATTTTAATAACCTCTTTGGTCTAGTGGTTCAGACACCTACTTCAGATCTAGAGGTCCGGAGTTGAATTCCCGTGGGAGCAGAAAGATTCTGCTCGGCTTGGTTGGTGTTAGGTCTTTTGTAAGTCCGCCTGGCTAGCTGCCACCATCTTACCTAAGTCTGCCGCCGTAAAAACAATGTTACAAGCATTGTTGTGTTTCAGCATCTGGAGGTAAGATAGCCAGTTCCTCTTTGGTTGAGGAATCCGGGTCCAGCTCGCTTCCATCTTTGGCCTTATCGTCACTTACCAGCAGTTGAGATAAAGACCAACAGTTACCCGTTAACAAAATATTAATAAAAGAGAACTCAGCTACAGACCATTGCTTTGTAGTTCATTGTAAATTTACCAGAGCTCAGCAACAAAGCGTTGTGTGGGAAGCAAGGGAACTGGTTTCCTTTGCTGTAAACATAAAGCTTGCTCTTGTAGTCCACATCACATCAAGTGTAACAGTTGCACTACGAAAATCACCTCTATTACAAAAGGCATAAGGGCGTTCCCAAAGTCAAACTGTCACGCTTGATGTGCTGTCGACTGTACATGGTATGAGTAGCACCTAATGTGCAACTAGCGTTTATGGGTGGTAACCGCTTACCATCAGGCGGGATTTGCGCTTGTTTGCCACCCTTGTCGCTTAAAAAAATACTTTTATTATTTTACACGATGTCCTCTCATAACAAATCATAGTTTTCCAAGTAATATTTTAGCTAGAGGATTTTATCAAGATTGAGTGAAATACACCTAAGTCTTAAGTTAACCGTTACAGTACGGTTTTGTAAAGTTTCCACGACGAGTTATCCAATTATTCTTGCATCGATATTGGTATCAGCTTCTGGTATCTAAAACTACTTCATATTTTATTACTGCTGCTGGACTTTACAATTGATTTTCAGTGTTACGGCCAGCAATGAAAGTAGATTGATGACTCTTATTTAAAAAACGATACGGATCTTTAAAATAAAATCCGTAATAATTCAGTACAGTGCTATTAATAAACTTGTTATTGGAGAATTATGAATAGCCTTGCTACAATAACATTAATCCGTTACTTTATAGTGTTTTCAAGCTGCGTTTCTGACTGTACTACAACATTTTACACTTTACACCCCACATTCAAGTGATTCAAACGAGGCCCGGGCAAGTACTCGAGGCCAGACGCTACACAGGTGTATATACGGGTGTAGATTTATACGCCGTTGCAGACGCCGCTTGCTATCTGTAAATCTGAAAGGATTCAGTTGAAACTACGAATTAATAGACTCACTGCACAGCGTAAAGAATAGAATGAAGAGAGCAGTGTTTGTGGTCAGATGCTTTTGGTCAATGCATACTATTGCATAAATAATATAAATTCCTGATTAGGACATTTGAACTGATATCTCACTTAAAGTAATATTATGCCACAAGCACAGTAACTGATAACATTAGGGAAAGCACTAGAAGGGTAGGGGTTCACTAAACGGTAGGTCGTCTGGGTAGGTAGTACCTCCTTTCCAATTTCGAGCGCAAAACAGTTTACTGTTTCGAATTGAAAGGAGCTTCAGGATGAAAACGCATCTGCAATACCAAGTTTTTTTTTCTTGTTGTATGTGTCTTTAGACGACAGTAGCTACTAATCATCAAGTGAATGTCCGTCTACTTGTTTGTCATCTAGTTGTTTCTAAAAAAGTACTGGTGTAATTACGAGCGCGTTTATATAATAATAGATAAAAATACAAAATTAAAAATTTTAAATAACCCCCTGCGTCATTAATCATCTATCTAACACCATCTCATTGAGACTATTCATAAGAGCCCAAACACGCTATATCTGCTGTAAGTTTCTGAAGAATTAAGCATTTCGCAAACTTTTTGATGGTATAGGATCAGCTCAAGAATAGTATGTCATGGGAATGTCACCGAAGTAACAGTACACGAAATTTCAAATCAATCGGATGTGTAAATGTTAGTAAAACCCTATTATCATGTACAAAATGAGCTGATAGTCAACAAACGCCTGATCTGATCTTTATAAATTATAGCTAAGAACCATCGTAGGCACATCAGCTTTCAAACAAAAAAAAACAGAATCAAAATCGGTCCATTCGTTAAGGCGCTACGATGCCACAGACAAACACACCTACACAGATACACAGACAGACACATCACACTTATAACACCCCTCTTTTTTCGTCGGGGCTTAAAAGTAACAAAGAGGCCGTGTTCGATGCCTAGTAGTAAATATAGATCCTCAGCCAGCAGAAACGGATTATCAACTATCCCTTTCTATCATGATGCACACCCCACTCCTAATGTAGGGGACATTGCAAATCCTATGAAGGTACTTGATACGGATGATTACGTTAGAAAAAGTTTCCCACCAATCGAGGTCAAAAAACTCTTTTTATTCATCCTGATATTTCTAAAATGGCGTAAAGAATAAACGGATCATTATTAACTAAAACATAGCAGTGACCTTACAACACCATCAGCCAATAAATATTCACGTTAACTAAATCCGCTTTACTTTCAATTTACCAAAATTTACCAAGATTTATGTTTGCGCTAATATCATTTACAGCACAAAATACTTAACCAAATATTTCCTTCCCATTGAAATGGCCATGAACTTTGCTGGTTATCGACATAATCCGCATATAGCGGTACAACCTTGAACCCCTTGAGGTACTTTTAACACCCACCCCGTCTCGAGTGGTCTGGCGAGGGGCTACCATGAAGCAGACAGTTAGAAACCTAGACAGGAAATTGTTTTTAGGTTTAAGAGAAAAACTGGAGAGTAATGATGAGAAAACTTCCATTTGAGATTATGCAGTCAATGTTGCAGGGAGGACTAAATTAATAACTCTAAGCGTAGAGTAGATTGAATATGCTGACGACCCTAATATTTGAGTGACTGTTACTAATGTAAAAGTAAGACCTAAAGTACTGAAATCAAATTAACTAAAACTCCTCCATCACATTGATGTGGAAAATAATGCTGATCAAAATGTTGATTGATAATGAGTATACGGCACTCATTACATAAAATCTTGAATAGTATTTGGGAAAACCGTGTCATCACGTTGGACTTTGCTAATTGTTCTGTCAAAAAGGTTTCACTTTCAGAATTTGATACGGGTAACTAATTTGCTTAATAACATACACGTAATTTAACAAATCCAGATATCAAGTCCTTGCTAAATTTACTAACTAGAAGCAGTCACAAAAGGACTGCTTCCGTCCGCTTACCCTTCGCTTAGGGTTGTTTAGGACGTGATCAACGGCTGATTGCTCCCCCCTCCGCCTCCATACCTGGGCAGACACCCCCTTAAATATCCAGTTTGCAGTTCGCATTCATGGATGGGATTGTTGTGTAGTATCAGATACGATTTTTTTAGTTACAGCGAAGAGGAAGTAGCGAAATAAAATTAAAAATTATCTAGAGCTATTTAATTTTAATTACTAACACAATTTAAAATGAGTTAGATAATTAAACGATTCATTGATATTTTAAGATAAATAAATAAATCTAAAAGCAAAAGACTATTTTTGACATGGTAATATATTTTTATTTAGGATGAATAGCTGCAAGTATATAATTGTATCTTACATGCTGGTTTAGAGGTTTAAATAGTATAACGAGACTGAGGTGGAAACGGGCTGGTGATGTAGCAAGAAACAAGTAGCAAGAAACGAAGTGGAAAAGTCCTTAATTATGGAGACCATATGAGGGAATGAGACTAAAAGGGGAAAACCACAAATGAGGTGAGAGGACGACATAAAAGCGATAGTAGGCTGCAATCAGACTTTAAATACACACAAAACAGGAACTATTAGAAAGGTTTAAAGAATACCTACACAAAACGATTAGTAAAAAGTGGATGAAGAAGTATGTGTAGCATGTCCTTGAGGATTCTGGGAACCTGATTTAACTCAAGGTCTACGCAGATTATCAAAAGTCTTCTCAATCAAGCATATCAACCTTATGAGTTTCCTGTTAGTTCTCAATTTATTATTTTAAATCCTTAAAGTCTGTTAGTTTCAAAGCATCGCTCCGTCTGTTCCCAAGGCTAACATCACCCTCTAATTGTGACAATATATCGGCGTGAATTGTGTGAAATCAACCAAAGCGCCGCTCGTCTGCCGTCGCCCGGCCGACCGTGATGTTGGCGATTAGTCTTGCCACTGGTTACTTCATTTACTATTAAATGTATTTACTAACAACTGTAATAAATAGTACCGTAATCAGCCTGTGTCAGGAATGGTGGTCAGCTGCTGCGTGAGTTTGGCTTGGCGTACGATTGTAATTTCAAATTCTGATGGCTACCTGAATTACAATTACAAGCAATTACAATTATCTTTAACTAGATCGTTATAGACCTACTAGAAACTAATTTAGATCCTGGTTCAAAGACTACTATGAATTAGTTTATTCCTAAAAAAGTATGACATATCCCTCATTTTGAAAAAAGGTTTGTTCTTGTGATTTCATTATATTTTCTGTAATGTTATCAACGAAATGCCTATTGGACTTACATGCACCAGCAATACACGAATTATGAAATTTAATTAATTAGTTTTCTCAATTCTTTTAGTTTGCTAATTAAATATGATATATTAAAATTAAGGTTTATGACTGACGAAAATAACATATAAATAACTTGATGACTCCTTGTTGAATATGATTGGACGTAAATACGTATTTTTGAAAGTCTTACCTTGTGTGTAGTGCATAATATTAAAAACGCTCCTCCTTATGATTCCCACTACGAATCACAACCGAATTCATCACTAACCTGAAACAAATAAAAATGTTTATATAAATAACTAGGTCTTATTTATATTAAGAAGCTTTACGCATTACAATAGGTCGTTTCTATATTTGTAATTGTTAGAACTACGCTTAATGGAGCGGCATACCAAGAAAAGAGTCAAAAAATAACTACAGGGAATTTTAAGTTTCTAATTAAGGCACGATTTTATAATAAAAAATCTTTAGCCTACCTCTTTGATCAAAATAAAATAAAAACAGTATGCGTTCGGTCTTCAAGAACTAAACCAAATAGTTCACTAAAGTGAAACATAATTGCTTAACCCAATTCCAACTGAAAGCTACTACGGCTGTTTATCGCTACCATTTAAAGTTGCATTTAAACCTTATGGAATCGGCGGAAAGCTAGGGTATCCTGCGCAAAATATTAGGTCAGAATGGTCATTACTTGGTAAGCTCCGGTTTGTTGATGTTGCGCTGCGAAAACATAGCGATGGGACATTATCGATAGTTTCACATCGTCGATAAAGGCAAGAAATATTTTATCGAAAACTTTAATGTTTCAAAATATTCGTTAGAAGCTTAATGCTAAGTAGCCATTCGTGATCCAAAAAGTACTACAAAACTTTATTTTTAAAGCAATCTAAAATTTTACAATTTTCTTGCACATGTTTATGATTCAAATATCTTTGTGATTTTAATAACAATAAATAATTTCTATTTTCCCCGCTTTTTTACGATTTTTTTTCTTTTTTTTTTTATTTTTGCCGCAAAATGCATGGTAGTTAAAATAATCTTATTTCGCAGCTTAAGCAAACGCAAGATGTAGTTCTCTATTTCTACAAGAATTTATAAATCTGGCGACTTTTTTTTTGCAGCGCAAACGCAGGCGTAACAGCTGTCTTTTGGCTCGGAGCAGCAATTGACGAGACAAATTTCCATGTTCATAGTTCAAAGTAAATAAGCAAGTACAGTAACTATAAGTTTTTATTTTAATAATACATCCAAAGATAAGTTTACATAAGTATCAGACTTGACTAGACATGAAGGCTTTATTGTCGTTGATTTTTAGAACTGCCATCTAAGTCTCCCATCAACAAACCATTCTACGTGCTTACATTTATGTGTGATTACTAAAAATTTGTAACACTTTCATCTTGGGCACTAAGTCAAGCGCTGCCTTTCTTATGGAAGTCAAGAGAAATCTTTAGGAGATGAGACTCCTGACCAAAACATAAAATTTTTGTAGAACCGTTATAGAGCTACGACATCAAGTGCAATCGATATTTTCCAATTAAGTTTTTCTTGGAAATGTATAGTCATGATTTTATTCAATATTTGATTTGCTTTTACATAAAGATACAAAAAAAACTCTTTTTCGTTCCGTGACGCCGCGCGTGTTCGTGGTCAAAACGCAAAAGGTATTACAGCGCTGCCACAGCTACAAACTTAACTCTTCCTAAGCCTGGTGAATAAAATAGCATTGTGTGCCTGGTGGGGTCCAGAATACCCCAAAATAAGTTACTGAACATGTTGGTAGGGATGCGCGCCGCACAAATAAAAAAACAGCTATTTACCAAAATGTAAAATGTATATTGTATGAAATAGTTTTTTTTTATTATATACAACTGGATGACAAACAAGCTGACGGCCCACCTGATGGAAAGCGGTAACCGCCGCCTATAGACACCTGCAATAACAAGCAAAAATCACTTGCTATTGCAGGTGCGTTGTCATCCTGGGGCCTAAGATAAAATGCCGTCCATGCCCAGTAATTACACTGGCTACCTTTCCCTTCAAACCGAAACACAGCGAACTGTTTCACGGCTGAAATAAGAAAGGCGGTGGTACCTACCCAGACGACCCTGCATACGGGCCTACCACCTAGATATGACATTTTGTGAAAATAAACCTGTCTTATAAATTATTAATTAACGTAAACTTATCTTAGCTTTGTTTTGCTGTGCCCGACAGGGTCCATAATAAAGTCTGAATATATTAGCTCTTAAGATCTCGTTTATAAATATTATGGTATTGCAATAAATTATTTATGATTTTATTTTTGAAAAAAAAATATATAGGGCTGACGCATCTACAGTAAGTAGATGCTACTATTATTACTATCATAGAGTAGTACACATTTGAAATTGAGTGAGGTTTTGTGACCCCATACCAGGCTCATGAAAGGTTAAGGCTCTAGCCTTTTGAGAATCGCATAGCAGGTATTTTCAAACTACTTCTACCTTACCTTAGCAGAAGATAAAAGGAATCGTTTACACAGCTCCGTAGCTTGTTTACAGAGCTGAGTTACTGTCAAACGGCACTCGACGTTTAAAGGCCGCCTCTGGCACGCACACACACAAACAGGTGTGCCAGAGCCAAGTGGAACGCATAAATACAGCAAAACACAAAGTTATCGATGCCGCTAAGCCGCTTTTATTGACTATCGAGCACATCACTACAGTAAAGACCTAACAACTGCCACTGCTAGGCAATAACAAAGCATACACCTTTGTGTTACGGTCAATATTTGATTGGTGGTTATATCACCGATATTTCGCTAAGCCCGCATCAAGTTTGGTTTTGCAATAATGACACCATGACAGGCACAGTGCATAGTATGCGTTTTGTATCGTTAATCGATATTCTGCTATCGGGCTTGAATATAAACTGCTTTTAAGTGTTGGTATAGGCGTGATTCGATATTGATACGATGTTATTATCGAAAGCATTCTATATAGTTGGTATTAGCCTAACATACCTTATGTAAATATATGCATGGTCTTTAGCGGCATGAATTATAATTCGGAATAATAAATTTTACAGCATAAGAAGTTCCGCAGCTCCGCCCGCAAGGAAGTCGGCTATTGCGCCCAAAAATATCCTGACACGTTAACCGGCTGCAAAAACGAGGAGGTTCTCAATTCGGTTGGTATGTTTTTATTTATGTATGTACACCGATTACGCCGAGATTTCTGATCCAATTTACGTGATAGATTCCATTTGGTCCCATATTTGTTTAAAAAATCAGTTGGGTAGTGTGGTTTAAAAAAAATGAGTAAGTCGTCTACGTATGCAAAATTGCGGATTTTTGCTTTTCTATGACTTTTTAGGGAAACGATAGGGACCGATAGGTGTTAGTAGGGAACAATATAAGCTGACGGTCACCCATCTTGCTTTGATCTTAGAAAGTTGTAATCCAAATTTGTAAAAAAAAATACACAAAAATTAAAACCGACTTCAAAAAACTGAAAGGGATAAAATAATTAACTAGAAACATATTTTTTGGAGTTGGTGTTAAGTTGTTTCCAGAAAGAACGTGAAGCACTGACTCCAAAAAATAAGTTTCTAACTGATGAGTACCCACTTAAATTTTATTTTAATTTTTTAGGTTTTAATTTTTGTTTTTTTTCCATAATGTTATTTATCTCCATGCCACATTTCATCTTAATCTGTTCGGCATTAGGATATCAAACGTAACAGACAGACAAAGCTACATTCGTATTTATAACATTAGTATGGAAGTATGGATTTAGAATACTAAAGTTAGTTGAGCTAGCCCGATAAACATCAGCTAAGTCCCATTCTCGAGGAGGCAATCTAATTTAACTTGTCTTCATCCAGGCGGAGTCAGCAAAAATTCATTATTAATATAATGAACTGGTTTCTGTGTGGTCGCATTACAAGCGTATTTCATAAATGTTTCTGTTAGGTGTCATAACTGAGTTTTAAAGGTGCTTAAATGTGATCTTTCCAAAAATAATTCATTTTTAAAACGGTCTGAATAGAAGTGGAAATCGAAAAATTAACAGATCGCGTTTTAAGATTTATTAGCTAAAAAAACATCAAAAAATACAGTACGTTAAGAGGGGGCATAAAGCAAATCACAATATTTTATAGCAATAAATTTTACTGTATTATTTTAAGGAAGTGTAACCTTACGACTCACTTTTCGAAAATTAGCGAACAGAGTTATAAACTATTACTTAGTTTTTAGGGTAAGACCATTTCACCGCATTTGGTTATTAATCTTTTGTTATGATTATCAAGGATATTCCTATCTCCACCTATCTGTATATCATAGAGTTATAAACTATTACTTAGTTTTTAGGGTAAGACCATTTCACCGCATTTGGTTATTAATCTTTTGTTATGATTATCAAGGATATTCCTATCTCCACCTATCTGTATATCATATTATTATCTGTATATCTATATCGTCTTGTCGTAAAAAACAACTAATCGCTTTCAATGTCACCACGCCTTTTGCCTCAACCATTGCAAGGATTGCGCGGCGTTCCAGTAATACTATTATAAAACACTGAATTTAACATACAATTCTTTTATAGACAGATCCACAAACGATAGTCTGAGTATTGAAGATAGTAAATTATATGAAACTCTGATTACTGGTTAATAAAAGATAAACTTTATGTTAAGAGGGTTATATTGGAAACGAACAAACCGAATCTAATAAGACTTTACCCCCTTATTATAAAACGCGGAATAAAGTTAGTACTGGTCTAAAACTGATGCTGTCACTGTCTTTCTTTTAACAACTAGACGACTAGATTTTTTTCTTCTAACTAGGTGGTAGTCCCGTATATAGGGTCGTCTGGGTAGGTACCACCGCCTTTCTTATTTCAGCCGTGAAATTGTTCGCAGTGTTTCGGATTGAAGGGAAAAGTAGCCAAGCAATTCCTGGGCATGGACGGCATTTTATCTTAGGCCCCAGGATGACAACGCACCTGCAATATCAAGTGATTTCTCTTTGTTATTGTAGGTGTCTATAGGCGGGTGTAACCGCAACAGCATCAGTTTTGGACCTGGATTAACTTTAGTCCGTGATTTATAATAAGAGGTTGCATGTCTAAGGAAGTTAGGTTAGTCTAATCCGTTACACAAGGATCTTTAGAAAAGTCAAATAATAATTGAGTAAGGGAAATATAGCTTTCATACAAACCACAAATCGCCAAAAATTCTTTACTATTAGACTTTTCGCAGAATCCTCTTTAAGTAATTATTTAGATTAACCTGACTCGCTTATGCATGACCAGATTTGCTAGAATCGGTTTGTTCATCATCATCACCAGCATACGTCCCACTGCTGGGCACAGGCCTTACATGGGCGAAACACTTGATGAGGAGCAGGAACAACCAGGACCAACGGCTTAACTTGCCTTCCGAAGCACGGAGGAGCTCGAGTTAAAAAACTTTGATTGACCCATCCCAGGATCGACCATGGCTGTGTAACGTAATTAAGAACATAAAGTAAGGAGGCAGAGTGAGTAAGCTCGCCAGGGCTCATCAAGGAAGCGTTAAGTATGTTGTTATCAAATTTTTAAAGGGTACGGTACTCGCTTACTAATAGATGGGCCATATGATATGCATTTGTTGAAATATTTATTAAAAGAATATTAAAGGAGCTCGCAGGCGTAGTAGTTTTAGCGCTTATTTTTATACGAAGCACGGCAAGTGACCCAACAGCACCTGATGTGAAGCGGTAAGAGAGTCCTTAAGCGAAGACAGCTAGTGCAGAATAGACATTGTACTACCGCCTCCACCTTGCCGGCCTAAAGGTCCTTTTTCACGCCTCTCTTGAAGTACCCCATGAATGATAACTAAAAAAATATAATATGGAAAGTAATAAAATAAGAATAGAATATTGTGTTACACTAGATTTTTGTTTAAAACTTCAATGAGAGCCAAAAAATCAACAATCTTTAGTGTAAATCGTGAAATACTTTTGTTAAAAAAATTTGGAAAAAAGAAAAATGAGTAAAATGAGTAATGTGTACACAATCACCTCAATCACAATAAATCTAAAGTCTTTACAAAGACATCACCTTGACAACTTAAGAAATACCCTTTCCAGTCAGACGAAGTCACGTGCAAACCCTCGTATTTAACAAGCCAGGAATTACGTTATTTGACAGTGAAATTCATTAGCAAAGAATCAAACCTGCTCCCCAATGGGTTGGTGCGCTCGCGGGAGCGTGATCAGTCATGGAAATCACCCCTTTAGGAATACCACTGACGACGTTTGTTTTGATACTCTATCTTTGAACAAGTTTAGTTTAAAATGGATGGTATTTAGTATGCCTTAATGAATGTTCTGTTTGAAACACTCGCGGCTGTGATTTGGCTGATTGCGGTTATCCATGTCATTGTAGAGCTAGATAACGTAGCACTTACTGGTTTGAGGGCTCTGTGCTCCTAGTACGATTATTGAAAATTTCCGTATTGTTCTCGTCTCGTCACTCGATTAGAGAACAAATTTTAATGATGGTCGAATTACAAATGTCTCTCGAATTTTTGACAGAAAAATGAAAATGACGTTATACTGTCGTAGCTATGTCATTTTTCATATACAAAATGATACCATCAAGCTCAGTGACAATACGACGAGAAGTCGAAAGTTTCTAAAAGTTCTAGAACCAGGTACACGCGCTGCTCATTTTCTTGCAAAAGATGACGAGACGATAACCATAAAAAAAATTTGAATTTTAGTGCTGCGTGTATTGGTTTTCATTATGAACAACTTGCAAAGCAATTTGCGTCAGTTAAATAAATAAAGTAAATTTCGCTTTGATCAATCGCGAGTGCTTCGGAAGGCACATCAAGCCATTGCTCCCGGTTATAAGTGCAACCGCTCTTACCTACCAATCAGCATCGGGCCAACGTGGTGGCTCTATGGCCCAAACTCCTATTGAAGCTTGACTGTGTTCAGCAGTGGGACATATGCTAATGATGATAGAAACACGCTTGAAGAAACCTCATAATAATCAAGCAGTACTGCAACTGAATAAACTGTTTTAAGTCCCAATTATATTGTATGTTGATCGTTCTTCCTAGAAAAACTGAAATGTCCAAGTTCAATGCCAAGTCCCCAGTCGTTACAAGCGGAGACATGCAGGAACAGTGGTACGTTGCACAATGGCGGCGGACAATTAGCCGCGTCTCGCCGAAGCCCCTCAACTCTAAGCCGGAGCCAGACGCCTCTGACGCCACTTTTATTTCGTCTCTATCTATAATGTGCGGAGTAAAGTTGCTGGATAGGCCGAGTTATGTAACATACTGTTCCGTCTGGAAGGTGGGGTTTAAATTTTTCTTGTACATAAAACGTTTTGAAAATCTTTTTACAAGAATCCTCTTTGCTTTCTTGAGTCAATTTCCATTCAATTGATGAATATGCAAAAGTAAGCTTTAAGGTAAAGTAAGTTCATAATAAATAGAATTAAAGATACAAAATTAATTGCATTAACAGCAAATCCAGAGTGTGTTTGTGTGTGTGTGTGTGTGTGTGTGTGTGTGTTTGTGTGTGTGTTTGTGTGTGTGCTACTAGTAAGTTCTTACAGCAGCTGCTTCATGATTTCTGGTTCAGGATGAAAATTTATCGTGCGATAATGTGGTTAAATATGCATTACCATATTTATTCAGAACACAAATACAATAAATTTTGTTAGGAGCGCAATTTGTACCGACTAGCGGTAAATAGAAAAGTGAGTATCTTGTGCGCCTGCTGAGAGTACGAAACCGGCGAAAAAAATGTCTGGTCAAAGCAATCATAATCCAAAAAGTCTAAATACTTATTTTTTTCCTAGCCTTCAAATATTAGCGTATATAAGTTTCCTTTGATTCTAGGTATCTACACGTTATCGTTATTTTCCAATACCATGAGACACTATCTCTCGTCTAAATGTGGCATAATATTTTAACAGACGGGGGTGGTGCTGTAGTCTGTGCTGTCTACAAAATTTTTATCTGTTTAAAGAGATATTTCGCATCATCACTACATAGTATAAAACAAAGTCGCTATCCGCCGTCTGTCTGTCCCTATGTATGCTTAGATCTTTAAAACTACGCAACTGATTTTGATGCGGTTATTTTTAATAGATAGATCGATTCTTAAGAAAGTTTTATATGTATAATACATGCTTATATGTATAATACCCGTGCAAAGCCGGGGCGGGTCGCTAGTAATGTATAATCAGCAATGAATAAAGGCCATATCAAAAATGAGCCTTAATAATGCTTACTTTGTGCTTATAATAAGTGAGTGTAGGCTTATTATTACTACTATTTATGTGTCCTAGATGTCACTTCTGGCTATCGTTGTATCCGGGTCACATTCAGCCATATAGAATTGTTAGTGAATTCTTGTCATTACCCGTGTCAAACGCTTGTGAGGCTTCCGCGGAGCGAATTATTCCTTTTATTCGCTCCTTATTTTACTTCGAAACCTGCGTTTGGTTTTGAAATATCTACTCTTTAGCTAAATTGGTGATATTAGAGTGCCCGGTCATTGTAATACGTTAAATTTAACTTTTTAATATGTAATAAGCAAACTTCACGATCTCACCTGCAGGGAGTAGTGACGCGGGTTTCAGTGGGGAACGCTTTCTTAAGCTTTGGTCTCTTGATCGTAACGAACAACGCTGCGGAAAATAGTGGTCCTGGACAAAAAAGTCTTATCTTTTTGTCTAGGACCACTATAGTAATTAAAATATAAAACTAGAAAAATTTCACAAAAACGAAAAAAAAAACAAAAATAAAGAATAGGACCACTATTTTCCGAATCCGAACCACTGTGCGAAGCATATCGTATGTTGTGCGTTACGATCAAGAAACCATACACAAGATGAAGATACAAATGAGCAGGCAAAGTTCGCCCAAAAGTTGAGAACATATAAAATTTAAAGAAAACACTAACAATAATAGCACAATGAATATCAAAATTTTGACAATTCTCTAACAATAATATGAATACCAAATAGATGTCTTTTTTATATAGAAAGCACGATAAATGACTCAACACCACCTGATGTGAAGCGGTAAGAAGATTCCATGTGCGAAGACAGCTATTACAGTTCTCTAGCCGCCTCCACCTTGCCGGCTTACAAGGTGCTTTTTTACGCCTCTTTTGAAGTTATAGGAAGGAGGGAACACAACATTTGCTGCCAAAGAATACCAAGTTCTGGAAGTACGGCAAGGAAACGAAGTATTTTATTTCTTTGTGCGTGATGTTGAGGTGGAGACAGTGAATTGATGACTCCGAAGACCAGCACGCGTGCTCCTGAGTAGGAAGGGGGAAGGTCGAATGTGTCGAGTGGTTATAAAACTCTTTTTTCGCGGGTATATTGTTGACATATTATCATAAGGTTGAAATTTGTAAAATTTAAAAGATTATTTTAAGGGCATTTACACTGCAAACTTTTCATACAAACTTTTACGTCGAAAATATTGCTAGTCAGCCTAGTCTTAAAAGCTATTAGAGGATTTTTTGAAAAGCCTTGAAAATGAAGAAATTATTTTTGGTTTGTCAGAAAAGCTGAAATTTGCTCTTACTCGCTAGAGATAACCCTATGAATAAACAATACCGAAATAAATTATATTATAGTTCCTCTTTTATGTCAGTCTTTTCAAGAATTTTGGTCCATCTACACGATGCAAGTTTCTTGCCTGTAGCATACAATCAAATTGAAGTAGTTAATCACACGGTCCGATAAAAGACTTTTCAGCGTCTCGCTATCGCTACCCTCCGCCTTTTTACCCTTTCACGCCAGTTTTAATAACCTACAACTACTTAACCAATAAAAGGTCTTTCAGGTTAAAGGCCTATCGCGGTCTCCGTCGTCATTACCGTCAAGCGAACGCCGTCAGTCATCTGTCAATGGCAGCTGGCTTACTTCATCTAGCCTATCATTATAGTCGGCCACTTACATAGGCTTTGTTTAAGTTTACGTTCAGGTTGGCTGTTAGACAGTAGCGAACATACACAGCAATGGTTTTTTTTTGTTTTTTTTTTATACGACAAGTTTTTGTATACAACTAGATGACAAACAAGCTGACGGCCCACCTGATGGTCAGTGGTAATTGTCGCATATATACCCCTGCTATAACAAGTAAAAAATCACTCGGTATTGCAGTTGCGTTGTCATCCTGAGGCCTAAGATGAAATGCCTTCCATGCCCAGTAATTTCACTGACTATCTTTTCCTTCAATCCGAAACACAGCGAATTGTTTCACAGCTGAAATAAGAAAGGCGGTAGTACCTACCCAAACGACCATTCATATGGGCCTACCACCTAATTATTATGATAGGTGTGTGTAGCCGCCTCTATTGCTAACGGAATAAGGGCGGTCTCAAGGTCAATCTGTTAAGGTGGATGTCCACTGTTCAGTTGTTATCTCAAATGAATAAAATAAAAACGATGTCGGCTAGGGCGCCAAAATATTCTTTTTTAGAATGTAATCCACTCCATGCCGAATGTCATATCATAAAAACGCGGGTATCATCAATGCTATATCAGTCGCCTTTACTAATAAGCATCAACTCCCATTTTTTCCTTGAAGCCTGTTAGTTTTCCACTGCGGGTACTGCCTACATGGCTCTCCTGTATGGCTGAAACATAATATTAGGATTTTGAGCCACTAAGCCACCAGCCATATCAATATTATATAGCGGTCACCCCGCTGGATGGTGGGTTAAAACAATTCTAGTGACAACTGGGACCAAACACGGAGGTGCATCCCATCCCATCCCATCCGGGACTATTCTGTTCAACACGGAATGCCTTTTATGTCCAATAATTACACTGGCTACCTTTTCCTTCTATCCGAAACACAACGAAATTTTTTACGTCAGAAATAGGAAAGGCAGTGGTGCCTTACACCTAGTAAAATAAAACAAAAGCGCTCAAGCCTCTCCACCAATCAATCAAACAATCAATCAATTCATTAATTTGCAGATAAGTAGTTTTAATACATTTAATTATGATCAGCATACATTTAATTTTCTACCAGCCTGGTTGTACGTTGTTGTTGCGTTTAACTAACATAAATATTTATAATATATGTATTTATGACCACCATACACTTACGGTTCAGTACGGTGTGACAGTCTGCACTGAGTTTGTTTCGAGGGTTTGCGAGAACATTCACTTTGTGGCGTGTGTTTGCGTGCTCGCCGCTTGTTGTCTTTACCTGATCGCTTTCATGAGGGTCTGTCTGCTTAACGTAAGTAGCGTAGTATTTTACGTAATGTAATTAAAAAGAAATGGCTAACATTGCGAATGCCATTTTTATTACAAAACGAAAAGAGCAGTTGATTGATAATTAGTACATGGATGAAGCTAATAAAGTTTTGGCCAACATGAGTTAAGTTCGGGCTATGCCAAAAACATTGGCACCAAAATTTTAGCTGTGAGGCGGTTTTTCACACTAATCTATAAATACAGTCACTAATATGACAGTGCTATTCTTGAAGAAAAGCAGAATCTCCGCGTCAAATGTAATGGGTATGAAAGCTACAATTTTCGCAGAAATAAATGATTTTGCGGTTTTTTGAGGTTTATTCATTACATTAAGGCCGGGTATTAAATATAATAATATGTTAATTATCCTTTGCCTCTCCCTCCTTCTCTATTTATTCTAAAGGAAATGGGTAAGTTTATGTCATCTTATGATCATTTTTACGAACTGCATACTTGAAGACCACTTGCTACAAGCATTTCATATGCACTGTGGCAGGACATTCCAAAGTTAGCAGAGAAGGTACTCGTAAATTATCTGGACACAAAAATAGAGTGGTGTACTGATGTTTATAACCTATGACTCTATGTGGGCAGAGCTGGGATTCATTAGGCAATCCCAGATACTCGAATTTAGATTTCGAATATTCAGGGTCCGATGGTCAAATAAAGTGTTATAAAGCGAACAAACAACTCACTGACTCTCCTACGCTGGCGAATAGAAAGCTTGAGTGGATTACGAAAGTTGGAACCATGATCATAATATACGTTGGCCTTTGCAATTGGATATCAGACTTCCTTGGAGAGCGATCGATAGGAGTGGTCCTGGATGGGCACTCGTCTGATCAACAGATGATAGATGCTGATGTTCCCCAAGGTCTTATCTGCAACTCTCTTTATACTGCACATAAACGACTTGCTTATTCCCGGTACCATTGGGTATGCAGATGACCTAAAACAAAATGGAAGAGTATAGTAGACGATTAGAATTATTGAGAAGTTGTTGATTGGCATCATACAGGCACACATCAGCATAATCCATAATTAGAATTCAAGTGACTGAACCAACATACCTAATCTAAGTGTCTAGGAATTATCGAATCAAATCAAAAATCATATCATCAACGTGAATCATTCTATCGCTTTGCCTGGTTCGGAAATTTGGAGTCATTGTGAAGAGCCATCAAGACACTCAGTTGGCTGTTTTGTTTTAACCTTTCTAATTAATTTTAGCTGTAGAGATTATTTTATACTTTACTACCACGCTGACCTCCTGCAAGTATGAGTCGATGAAGCTCTCCACAAAGATTCGTATTCCTATGGTGAATTGAAATGGGATAACAATATTATTTTAGATACGACAAGTGGTTTGATAGAACTATCATTTAATTAGGCCAACCTGTAAGCACCCCACAGAATGGACTAAAATAATATCTTGATAAGTACCAAGGTATTATCAGGCAAGTGCCAGGATTAACCTCAATACCATGAGAAGCAGAACATTTACATAATTGTAGCTATAGCATCTTAGACTTGATACAGAAACATTTCGGTGACAACTTTTTAGTTTTCCATACAGAAATTCCATCTTCATAAATATATTCCGGAATACCGATAGTATTTTAAGGTAGTGCAGAAAACAGTAACGGATCTCAAAATGCTCGTGCAACAAATGTCGTCGACAATTCTTTCTCACGGATCCGGAGAGCTTCAGTCGCCTTATGCACAGTATGGGGACTAAGTGATTGGAGTTGGCGGGCATCAATTTAAATAAATGCCCAGTCAAAACTGCGTTGGTCGTAATAGTTATAACATTGGCTACATTATTCCATAGAAATGTCATGAAATTTATAATTTTTGATTTTAACATTATTATAAATGTTTGAAAAATTACTTAGTAATTAAAATATAATAAAACTAGAAAAAAATCACGTCCTGAGGCAGCAATCGAACCCGCGACCTTTCGCAATCAGGGCGACTGCTCTGACCACTGAGCCACCCAGGACTTGGGATATCCCTGTGAAATTCTTCTAGTCTATCTGTATTTGCGTTTATGAGCTAACGTCCACCCTACAATGTCGAAATATTCTATTTCAACATCCGAAACGAGTATTTTTCACAAGGATATCCCAAGTCCTGGGTGGCTCAGTGGTCAGAGCAGTCGCCCGGATTGCGAAAGGTCGCGGGTTCGATTCCTGCCTCAGGACGTGAATTTTTTCTAGTTTTATTATATTTTAATTACTAAGTAATTTTTCAAACATTTATAATAATGTTAAAATCAAAAATTAAGAATATTTGAAAGCACTGCCCCAACTTAACCGAATCGTAGGTATTTGTAAAAATACTCGTTTCGGATGTTGAAATAGAATATTTCGAGATTGTAGGGTGGACGTTAGCTCATAAACGTAAATACAGATAGACTAGAAGAATTTCACAGAGATATCCTAAGTCCTGGGTGGCTCAGTGGTCAGAGCAGTCGCCCGGATTGCGAAAGGTCACGGGTTCGATTCCTGCCTCAGGACGTGAAATTTTTCTAGTTTTATTATATTTTAATTACGGTCATGAAATTATCAAATGAATAACATGTTTTTAAAAGTGCCAACCCTTTTCTTTGAACTAATATAGCTCATGTTTGCATTTATTGCCGCATTGACGGCACCACCATGTATATAATTCTCATTTTTCAGGTCTCTTTGTTCGGCACTTTTCCTTAAAATTATGTTTTCAGAGATATAGATTCTTGCCATCGACGGCTTCAGTTGAGGTAGAGCTTTAGTACATATTGTATGAAACAATGTCTAAACCGGTATTAAGATCTAAAGTCTGAATGACGCAATAAATAAAAAGTGTGATGAGAGACAATGTAAAGAAATCTCGCTAGCTCCTGTACACTTGTGCACCACCCAAAGTACCTCAAGTAAAAGTTGCTATTTTTCCCATCTTAAAGGCTTCTAATATCGCAGTTCCCCGCCTCAGGCCCGTTGTCATTTGTCTGCTACTGCTCCGTAGGCAAACTTCGTCTCAGTGTTTGAAAGCACTACATTATATCCGTCCCTCTTTATCGTCTTCGTCTATGTGGAGTAGTGATGCGTCTTTCTCATCGAAGACTTTTTAGAAATGGTTATTTAGCTGTGAAGTCGACTAATGTTGAGTCTACTTCTTGATTATTACACAAAATATATTACAGCTACCATATTTTATGTTGAGACAGGTGTTAATGTTCCTTTATTACGGGTATTATTAGCTGAAACTTCTACACCAACACATTGGCCCAATTAAGATTGGTGATGAGAGCGGTTGCAGTAACAACTGGGATTAAGCATGCCCTTAATTTTTTTTTACTACCCCATTTGAAGCTTTGTTTCCATAATCGAAATTATAGCGCTTATAACCCTGCCAGCAATGAATTATTTGTTCAAGTCCAAGACTTTAATAAGACTTTTTTTATTCTTGACTCTCTGATGAATATTTCGTTTTTATGGTAAGCGGTGAACGTAGCGTGCAAATTCAGTGGCTTAAAACTTTATTTTTAAGATAGGGCCAAAACAATTTGTAAAACGTCATTATATAAGCAATGATCTAATTAATTGCATTCGCATTTATCTCTTTTGTCTATCGATGTCATCCCATCCCTATCCAGAAGCAAGACTCGGCACTTCCTTACACAGCTCGGATTTCTTTTTAATACCACACATTTAAACTCCTTATGTAGGGCCGGCGTTTGCTCAACAAACTCTTACATTGCGGCTCACCTACTTATATTCCAGTTTTTATACTGTCTCCGTGGGGTTTTTATTATAAGTTTTTAAGTGAACTGCGACGGGCTAGAAAAGAAATATTCTAAAAAGGTGCCAGTTCAACATCCAGGTGTCTAGACAACACCAGTTGGTTGCTTTGAAAATTAGAATGAGATTACTGCTTACTCCATATTTGCAAATCCTTTGTTTTTTTGCAGCTGCATTATCGAGTGGTAACTGGATAATGCAGGTGTTTATAATTGTACACCAAAACACTGCGATGCCTTCACTGCCAAAATATAAATATTTGTGTGGCCTATTCTGAGCCAGTAAACGAGAATATCTTTCAAACTCCTATCATAATTTTCAACCGGCAATCAATGAGGCAGGTGGGTTGCATCATCGGGGAGGCAAAGATTCAAGCTCAAATAAAGATGTGAATAAATTTTCGTACTAGTAAAATTTATATCTGATCCCTTTCATAAATCGCTTCAAATAACTCTTTATGCAAAATGCAAAAATCATTCCTAAATCAATGAAATTCAATAACACTGAATTTAAATATAAAATTTGATTTATGACACCTTAGATCATCTATGTTTTGTAAACTAAACACTTTTTTATGTAGTTAATGCTAAGTAATGAGTATTTCTCTTGAAGGTCTAATAATACTTAAGAAATAACACTAACTTCTGTAACAGCCGTAGCCTGCGGTTATTGTACTATCTCTAAGTGTTATCTGACTTAGGGGCTTAGGAAACTTTCTGTCCAGACTTATTACAATGAGAACTACGTAGTTTGAATAGGATTTTGTATCTTTGCATCACTTGTTGTTGAACTAGCAAACCCTTTGTAATACTAGAATAATATAAATTTGAAAATTTTAAGTAACCTTCGGCCTCAATAGGTAATCATCTATCTAACACCATCTCATTGACAATATTCTTATGAGCCCAAACATGCTATATCTGTTGTGAGTTTCTGAAGAATTGAGCGTCCCGCAGACTGTTTGATGGTGGATAAGATCAAGGTTGGCATCTCTTGGAAACACCACCAAAGTATAAACCAAATTTTAAATAAATCAAATCTTTGAAAGTTAGTAAAACCCTTTTGTAAAGTAGGAAATGAACTGATAGTCATCAATAAATTATAGCTAAAAACCATCCTAATCACGTAATATTTCAAGCAAAAAGAAACCGAATTAAAATCTGTCCATTCGTTTAGGAGCAACGATGCCACTACCACACAGATGCACAGACGGACCTTCTTTTTGCGTCGGAAGTTAAAAACGAAATTTCTCGGTGTTGGAGACGATTTCATAAATATCTATTCTGTCTGGTCATGTAAACTAAACCCGGACATGAGCGAAACTGATTCCCTCAAAAATATCCAATTAGATCGACGAAACATCATTTTCTTATAACCCAAGGGTCTTACAAGCTTACTTACTTACAAGCTTTGGTACGGCTCGCCTGATGGACAATCGTAGGCTGCAAGTGTTGTAGTACCAACTTACTGACCGCGTGAATAAAATGGAAGATCAGCAACAACTATTTCACGATGAGGATGGTGGTGGTACGAAGGTTATGATAGTTCCTTATTTGGGAATTCAATATTCAAGTGGACAATACCATAATGCCCCACCTTATTATTTTACAATTGAAAACGGCTCCAAATTTTTCCAAAGAAAATTTTCTTAACTTGCTGCTAATACTGGTGCTATGTCGAATCCTTGAGCTTTGCTTATTAAAACAGTTCTGCTTTAGACGAATTTTAAATCCAGAAAGGAATGTTAAGTTTCAACGGCTCTCGTGAGCAGCCGCTTGCCACAGAGGACACCTGACATAGCCACATTTTCTTTAGCAAATTAAGACGAGAAATTCTCTCCTGGAAAAAATTGCTTCGCTTAAGCATGGGCTTGAAAAACGGTTGGAGCTAGTGACAACTGTGTTTAAAATCTTCTTTATACTGACTTTTCTTGATCAAACGCGTTTTAATTAACTATTTGGACGTGGTTTTGGCATATTTACAGATTACGTATATTTATTATTTTGACGAACGGCTGGCTCACAGATTTATAGGATAGAGTCATGGGTTTTTCTGAAGAATTCCGAATGATTTTTAAAACAGTAGAATTCAAAACGACCATACATCTATTAGTGAAAATTATATATAACAAACATGATTCAGTAATTAACAGTAAATAAAAAAGACCTAAATTTGATCAAAATAGATTTTGTTGATAGAACTTGGAGCTACCAAAGACCGAGCAGACGATTCCACCAATACGCCTGTTATATCAATAAAGAAGCAGCCACCAAAATGTCAAAGCTTTTGCAAATTCAAAGAAATATCATTGAAAACGGCCTAAAACCATTTCAGTCTTCCAACTCTTATACAATATTCAAGGGATCGCATTATGCACTGGGACAGTAAGTAGAAAAATCAATATAGCTTTTGTAGTACGAAAGATTTTCTTAGCGCCACCTCATAAATATTTAAGGAAGCCTCGACTTTCCCGTATTTCTAGGGAAAAAAATGTGAGTTTTTGTGAAACGCATGCCATTTCGTTATTACCAGATTATTTCGACACAGTAAAGTTTGCTAAGAAAACAAATGCAGAGTAAACTGCCTGACTGTTAGTGGGTACACGCGCTTATAGCGTATTCATTTCGATACTTTGGTGAATATCTATTTTTTGGAAATTGAGAGTGAAGGGTAGTTGATGCCAGTGATAACATATTGGAACCGAGACGTGGCCGATTACAATGGCCCTCATAAGAAGACTCAAAGTCACCCAAAGGGCAATAGATAGGGCTATGCTTGGCGTTTCTCTCCGTGATGGAATCAGTAATGAGAAGAACCGCAGGAGAACTTAGGTCGCAGACGTAGCCCAAAGAATTGCGAGCTTCAAGTGGCAGTGGGCAGGTCACATTGCAAGGACTGACGGTTGTTGGGGCGGAAAGGAAGACGCATGGGCAGGCCTCCATCAAGGTGAACCGACGATCTGGCGAAGGTCTACATGCATCCAGCGGCTACATGTCGCTGGATGCGTGTAGCGCAGCACATATCGTCGTGGAAATCATTAGGGGAGACCTATGTCCAGCAGAGGACGTCTTTCAGCTGATGAAATTATGATGATGAATCTCATCTTAGTATATTATACTTCGCCGCAGATCAGTGAGTCGATTAATTTTAGCTTTCTTTCGGGACAGCACTGCATACTGCTTAGGTTTCATTTGTTTTTTACTTCAATCTATTAAACCTGTTAATTTACAGTCTCGTACATTATTTTTCTTAGCCTTGAACTTCAATTCAAGCTGCAAGGACAGATCATACGTAGACTTAATTCAGATACTCTAGTCACCCCTGGGAAATCAGTCTACCTTCAGTCAGAACGCGACAGGGATTTATGGCACGCTGTCATGGGACCACATCGAACTGCTACAGGCCCCTCGGGGTCAGGTACATCACGAGTAGCACATGTGACTGTCCCGCCTTATACATTGGTAATATAAGTGCTTTTTGCAGAACAACTCATACAATGATCTGGCGTTAACTGTTAGTTAATGCTGGGATTGTTTTGCGAGGCAGTTCATTGGATATTAAAATCCATAAAAATTCTGTAATTGTCTGTTACCTGGTTATGTTACAAATATTTTTTTATGCCATAGGGGTGACAAAAAGGCGTACGGCCCGCCTACTGGTAAGTAAGTAGTTACAGTAGCCTTATACGCTTGTAGTAACTTGGGCACTATTCTCGCGGTGCCTGTCCTGTAAAATTCAAGAGAAAGTATTATATTGATAGCATAGAAAACAACTCCCCCTACTCCAAGTGACGTTACTCACTCTTTAGCTGCGATCTTCTGCAAGGTCAGTCTACATACGCCCTACTGCTGGGCACAGGCCTTCGTACATGGGTGAAACACATAAGGCCACAACACCACCACGCTGGTCCAATACGGGTTGGTCGGTTAAAACGGTTGTAACAAAGCGGCAAGAACGGCTTAACGTTCTTTCAGAAGCACGAAGAAGCTCAAGATTACTAATTTTGAGTGACCCATATTTTAAAAGTTGTTGGTTTAGTTGGTAAACCATTAGAGAGAACTTTATTGGTTTACCTACAACTTATGTACTATATTTCCAAATAATTAATCTAGCTTATAATTTTTTTTATACCACTAAGGTGGCAATCAAGCATACGGCCCACCTGATGGTATGTGGTTACCGTGGCCTATGGACGCTTGCAACACCAGGGGTATCACTTGCGCGTTGCCGACCCTGTAAAAACCTTTTCACGCCTTTTTTGAAGAGCCTCATGCTGTACTCATTCGAGAAAACCTCTGCACGGAGCTCATTCCACAACTTGAGCGTACGCGGGAGAAAGTTTCTCTGAAACCGTACAGTACGCGACCACTTTGGTTTCAATTTGTGAGGATGAACTCCCTGCCGGTGGCGAGCGGTGCGATGTAGAAAGAAGCCGTGGGCATCATGTCAAATAATTCCTTAGAACACGCCCCGTTATACAAACGGTAGAACACACACAAGGAGGCAAAATCTCACCTTAGGCTTAAAGGTACAATATGAAGAGCTAAGTATATTGTTAATTATATGTATAAGTTTTACTAATTAATTAGCACAGAAATACGTCACAGAGAAATGGCCGGTACTTACGCTAGTGCTGTCGGTTGTAAAGGTGAAACCTTGCGGCTACTGTTGAAGGTTGACAATGGCCAACGCGGCTATTGCGTCAACAAATCCATTGTTTTATTTTATTTATTTATTTACTTCAGGCAAATTACACCCATATAGTAACCATTCCAATCCACTATATAAAATTAAAATTAAAATAAATTAAAATTAAAATTAAAATAAAATCTAAAATCAAAATCAAACTCAGAATTAAAATCAAAATTAAAGTCAACGCACAAGTAATACTTTCTCATATTTTCATTCGATTTCAAAAAAAGGTGTTTATCGATTTTACCCGTGTGTATGTAACATTGTCAGAATCGCACAGTTTTTGTATATGTTAGTTTGTAACAGCTTCTGACAATGAGTGCCAAATTTCATGAGTGTATATGTTTGTATATTTGTATGTTTGTCCGCGCATATCTGAAAAACTGTAAGTTGCATTGCAAATTTTTTTTTTGTTGAACTTGATAGTGCAACTAAGGGAACTGTGCTAATTTTATCAAAATCGGTTGAGTATTTTTTGAGACAGACAGTTGAGTGTATGTACAGTCACTAACAAAAAAACATGGGATTATGCATGCATTTTTAACCGACTTCAAAAACAAGAAGGTTCTCAATTCGGTCGGTATGCTTTGTTAATGGTTATATGCAATTACGATATCATCATCATCATTATCAGACTATATACGTCCCACACACACACAGGCATCCTATATGAGAGATACACATTAGGAGTATCGCCCATGTAGGAAGGGATACAATTAAGCTCTTGCCAAGCGAAAATAAAAAAAGAAATAAATAAAATATTTAAAAAAAAATCTACTAAAAGAAACAAGTAATTCGATTAAAATTGGTAGGTACTTGTCACACAGAAAGGTATTTTTTGGAGTTGGTGCTAAAATGCTTCCAGAAACTATAGAAAATTAAGCACCGACCCCAAAAAATACCTTTTTATGAGATAAGTAAGTATCTGTCAACTTCATTTTAATTAATTGTTTATTTTTAGTATTTTGAAGAGTTTATTTTTTTATCTTTATACGTATTTTTTTCTATCCAATTTAATACAATGAATATTAAGTCAGTCGCGACTGTTTTAATAATGTCAGAAGTCATTGTGTGAAATACAACGCCGCTTCCTACGCGGCAGGTTTGTCGCCACAATTCTCCGAAAGGTCATTATTTATACCACAAGATATAAATACATAACCTTTCGAAATCAAACCTGCTAAAATTAGATATCGTATTCAGAATAATCAGCATAATTCGTTTCTCTGTCGTACTTCCAAACATTGGAATTATTTGCACATTAGGGAATAAAGCTTAGTGGCATCTTTCACCGTGGTCGATCCTGGGATGGGCCAATCAAAGTTCGTAATCTCGAGCTCTGGTTATTACTGCAACCGATTTTATCCACCAACCCGCATTGGACGTTATGGCCCAAAGTCCTCATGTGTTTCTCCCATATAGGGAGGCCTGTGTCCAGCAGTGGGACGAATATAGGCTGCTGATGATGATTATGACATTAAAAATAATAATCATTAGCAAATAACCCCTTACATTACACGCAGTTGTGCTATTTTTTATTTTATTTTCGTGCTGAGAAGTCATATGAATATGTCTTTACCTCTCAGGATAGTCTAAATAGTCAAAAAAGTTATCAAAAGATTTTTCGAAAAAAATTATTTAAACAAAAATTAAAACCGACTCCAAAAAACTGAAAAGGATAAAATAATTAAATTTTAGTAGGTACTCATCCCCTACGAACATATTTTTGGAGTCGGTGCTTCACTATCTATGGTTTCTGGAAACAACTTAGCACTAACTCCAAAAATATGTTCCTAGGGGATGAGTACCTACTAAAATTTAATTATTTTATCCTTTTCAGTTTATGGGAGTCTAAAAAAATCCTCTGATAATTTTTTCGAACAGACTGACTTACTTTGTTAGAATCTATTTGTTTGTTTATATTATTTACGACTTCAGAGTTAGTAAGAAAAGCCTTGCGAACACTCTTACACCCGTATTTACAAACGACACTATGAGGTCTCACAGTGCCCGCGGACGCACAGAGTGCCAAATTCCTATTCATAAACAACACTTGAGTGACAATCGGCACTATGCGTTTGTCATAATGAACACTTAGCTAAGGGAGCCTGATAGCTATATTAATCAACGCATAGTGTCGAGCTCACCAAAGAGAATATAATCACTATGGAGTTTACGATTAAAAGCAAATAAACAATAAATTTGAAATATCAGTCAGTGAAGTGAACTACGTAACACTCATCAACCAATCACAGAGCTATATTCAACGCTATGCGTCCGCATAGTAAAGATTCGTTTGAGTATTGTTTGTGAATTGAAGGCTTGACATAGTGAACCCACTGAGAAATGCCTTACTTCGCTATGTATTGCTCCTTTACTTACTTAGGTATCGTTTGTGAATACGGGCGTTAATTTGTTAAGCTTAGTAAATCATAAAATACAATTGGAGTGTGTGGGGAGTATGCGGCTTCATCCCACTCTATAGGTTTTTTTTTATATAATATACAAAGCACGACAAATGATGTCACACCACCTGATGTGAAGCGGTAAGAAGAGCCCACATGCGAAGACAGCTAGTGCAGTTCAGACACTGCTCTAGCCACCTCCACCTTGCCGGCCCGAAAGGTGCTTTTTCACGCCTCCTTTAAAGGAACCCATGTTATAAGAACCAATGGTCAATATCCTTTTGTTTTCCATTAGCTCATTTACAGACTAGAAGAAGTTCATAGCGTTATCGTAAGTCCTCAGCAGCTCAGTTACACCAATAGCTGGTTGTGAAAGGTCGCCGGTTCGATTCACAACCCGGGGCATGACTTTTTCTAGTTTAAATAATTATCTAGTCTTGAAATATTCCGTTTCAACATAGATTCGAACACGAGATGTACAGTGAATACAATCTTCTTTTCCTAAACAAATCTTCAAAAGAAAAACCAGCGAACGAGAACTATCGCAATAAAATTCGACTCGCTATCCGCTCAACGTTAATCAGTATCTCTAAATGTTGACTGAAGAGTTGCGGAACTTAATTAGAAAGTTGAAAACGCTCGCGAGTTGCTCCCGAACAAGTTTGGGAAACGTAAACGATTGTGGACGTCTTAACACATGACGAGACGAGCTGGTCCTAACTTGTGACCTATTGTTATAAGTAATCAAAGCCCAGAAGAAAGTGCTAAACGGACTTGCAACTTGCTGTTGAAGATATGGTAAACCATTGAGCGAGAGGAGCTCCGTGGCTTAGCGGTTTGAGTATTGTCATATTGAATATTAATGAAATGGACAAATCATTTCGATCTTTGTACCAGTGAACAACGCATGAAAACGAATTAGTAGTAATTTTCCCGGATTCAACTTATTTTTCCTGATTTTTTCAGATAGTGCACATACACATCGTGGCGTAGTGGTTTCAGCGCTCTGGTTTCGATTAGGAAAACAAAGCAGCTTTCGCCATGGTCGACCCCGGGATGGGTCAACCAAAATTTCTAATCTTGAGTACCTCCGTGCTTCGGAAGGCACGTTAAGCAGTTGGTCCTGGTTGTTACTCTGACCGCTTTAACCCACCAACCCGCATTGGGTCAGCGTGGTGGTGTTATGGCTCAAGCTCCTCATGTGTTTCTCCCATGTAAGAAGACCTGTGCCCAGCAGTGGGACGTATATAGGCTGGTGATGTGAGTTATTAGAAATAACAACAAGTTCCTTTATGTTATAATCTTTGCTGCTCGTTTAGGGAATAGTCTAATAAAATTACCATGCCGACCGACATTGATACGAAGTATGTGTGGCCAAATCCGAATTCAAAATTAACCACATTCAAACAAGCTCGAATTTGTCACTGGATGACACTTGTGTCATTTCCACACACGTCATTTGTCGCACGCCTAAAACAACAGTATGGCCGATAAAAGCCGTTCGACATCCGTTTCCGGCAACCACACAAGACGTGTTAAAGATTAGAATACAAAATAGAATTGTTGTTATTGAATAAAATTTTTATTCGTGTGAATAGGTCATAAAAGTAATGGTTTTGGTTAGCAATTCAAATTAGACACACGCAGCTCTGATACTAGATTCGTCTTCTTCTCAATCGTAACTTTAGTTCTGTTTTTTTAACAGAGAATTCATTAACGTCATTAACGAATCATCATCATCATCACCAGCCTATAGACTTCCCACTACTGGGCATAGGCCTTCCTATAAGAGAAAAACACATGAGGATTAACAAATATTCATTGATAAACACGAGGAATTGATTCCAAAACTTGATCTATTTTTCCGAAGACGATCATTCTTCACTCTGACTAAAGTCAGATTCTAGGATGACTTAATGTAGTAACGACAAAAAACGTAGCGAAAAAAAATCTCAGCTTTCATCTAGAGAGACACATAATCGTGAATACCCTTTATGCCGGGAAGATCATGGAATTTCGAAAGAGCCTAAATTATAAGCCCTTGGTTGGGGAATCACGATAGATTTTTTTTTAGGTCAAAGCGATAACAGTTATAATCGTCCCAAATTAAATCAAGGCGCAGTGACAACAGTTCCTTACGAAACTGAATGCCTCGAAAACAAATAATAATGTTAAAAAACTAAATACGTCCCACGGCTGGGCTCAGGCCTTCCTTCATGCGGGAGAAACACATGAAGAGCTTGGGCCATATCACCACAACGCTGGTCCAATGCGGGTTGGTGTGTTAACCGTTACCGACTTCATAATCAGTATCCGTAAATATGTCGGAAGTATCCCTAAATATGTGTTTGTCTGTTCCAAATAATCTTTAAAATATTGAATGTACCACATGTAATGCAATAAATAGATATATTCTATTGTAAGTTTAGCCACCACAGAACGGTTGCCTGTAGCAACATTTTAGGTGAAAATGGTTACAGTGGGTATTATCCACAACCAATTAGGCTTAATACGTGTCTTTCGAGGCACGCAGAAGTCCAAGATTTAAGTTTTCTCCCAAAAACAATGCGACCCAGCGATTTAAGAAAGACACCTACTACCATGTAACACAAACTATTCACAATGATAAAGTATACTACTGTTTTTGTAACTAAAATTAAGCTATCCTTAATATCGTTAATAATTTGTCAAGCCGTCTCAGACTCCAAGGAGTCATGTGTGTAGGCTTAAAGCTTTGTCATTACGATAGCATCTGTCAAACTGCACATAAAAATATAGAGTTACTCGGTTGAATTAACTTGACAATAAAAATAATTAAATTTTTAACTTATTTATTTATTTATTTAAACTTGATTGCACAAAATAATGTAAAATTTTGCGAACTTAATGACATTGAGCATTCTCTACCCGGAAAGGACTTAGTTTCATCTGCAGTCTGGTTGCGTACACTCCAAGCAAGCTCTTCACACATAAACTTTACTGCACAGATATTTACGAAAAAATTAGGATTGAAATCTTTGAATTTATACCTATCGGAATTTTCATTAATGTCTTTACAATGTCATACCTATGTGAGAGCGTTGCAGTTACTTCTTAAGGGGCTACCTCGTGCACACTAGCGACACCAATTGATTATTAATTATTATGGTGAATTTAGAACATAATAAACAAAAACGCTTTAGAGAATTGCTAAAGAACGGTATTTGTAATTTTTAAAGATGTATCTTGTATAAAGTGTCTACCTATAAGTAACCAAATTTTTTATTATTGTTAAAAGTGGCCACTTTCGGCAATAATGAAAAAATAGGTTACATTTAGAGGAATATCTTATACCGAGCACATCTCAAAAAATTACTAATACCATTCTTTAGTGATTCACTAAAGCGTTTTTGTTTATTATGTTCTATATTCACCACAATTAATATAAATCAAGCGGTGTCGCTAGTTCCGACGAGGTATCGCCTTAAGTTTTGAATAATAAAACGTTTCTGAAATACCTAATAAATAAAAGAACACAAGTATTTTTTCTTAGAAGCTACGGATTTAAAAAAATAATTTTAGCAAAGAGAGTGAACATAATGTAGATTTCTCGGTTAAAGTAATTTGTTTTGTTATTTACCGTTTTCTTTCATTATCTTGGATTACAAACAACATGTAATTGCTTTACAAGAAAGTAGTCTTATTATTTTCTTTTACTGTTTTCAGTTTGATAACTACTCATCTTTTAATTTATATTAATCCTTTGTAATTAAAATATAAAACTAGAAAAATTACACGTCCTAAGGCGGGAACCAAACCCGCGACCTTTCGCAATCCGGGCGTCTGCTCTAACCAACTGAGCCACCCAGGACTTGGGATATCCCTGTGAAATTCTTCTAGTCTATCTGTATTTGCGTTTATGAGCTAACGTCTATTATATTATTCCGTTAAGTCGCGTTAGGCTTTGGGAGTCTATTAAGATTGCAGAATTAGTTGTATCTGGAAGTTGATGCTTGACGGGTTAGCCTTAAAAAGTGTCTAAACTAGAAAATAATCACGCTCTGGACCGGGACCCAACCTTTCACAAGCCGGGAGATTAATCTTACCAACTGAGCATCATCATTATTTGGACAGAAAATGTTTCAAAAGTTCAAACGCATATCGACCGAGTCAGCCCGCGAGAAAATCTATTTCTAATATTACTTTTATATTCTTTTACCGCGAATTTTCGCAAAATCAAAACTACTTCTTACACGTGACGTCGCTCCACGCACGTCGTCACAATCAAAAGGAGAATAAAGTCGGCGATACACGTTTTATAAGCGGACATTAGGCAGGCGACGCACGCGCGACATATTAACGTACACCGCGGTGCAAACGTGACTGCGCGACAGAGGGGCGACTCGATTCAATAATCGTTGTTTTGTTGCTTTGCTTTGTAGGATGCTGGTTTTGGGGATTTTTGTCGTGTGGCTTGGTTTTTTTGTTAGCGACTGAGCGAGTAAACTGCGAAACAGTGAATGAAACTATGAAATTAAAGTAATAGTCATCACCATTTATTTCTTACCATAAAGTTACAGATAAGTGTGTATTTTGATAAAAATCCCTTTTTATCCCTATGGGTTGGTGTCTGAACTAGGATGGTTACAGTATCTCAGGCTGTCAACCTAGCACTCCATAAAGTGGTATTAAATGTTTAATATTAATATCATTATTTAAACATTGCACGCAGAACGGACTGCTGATGGTGTAACCTATATGTGTGTGTTTTGGTTGGTGTTGCCCTAGTTGTTAAGAAGTTGGTAAGCTAGCTCGTGGTTCTCGGGCGCTCCAAGCTCGAACAGTGAACTGTGGAGGGCGCCACTTGTTTTATTCTCAAAACAAGAAAGAGATAAGGTACTATTTATTAATAAAAGGCCTTCCTTCTCAGTTGTAAAAGAATGTATATTAATAAAAAAAAGGGGTGAGTTTGATGGGACTCACATAACAAACATCATTTGAATTTTATCTAATACTATAGCTAACATGTTCTGCGACTGCTCTAACCAACTGAGCCACCCAGGACTTGGGATATCCCTGTGAAATTCTATTTTATTAAAAAGGCGTTAAAGTTTTAGCATGGCTACTACGTAGATACCGAAAAGCGTAAGTAGGACGGCCTCCCACTAGGGGGACAGACGACCGGGTCGCAGGGAGTCGTTGGATGCAGACTGCACAAAACACGTTTGGAAATTTATGGGGGAAGCAAAACAAAGGCTTCCCCCAGCAGTGGACATCATAGGCTGATACGTTGATGATGATTTTTATGATAAAATATTAAATCTGGGAGGGTAGACGCACAAATACGAATGCGCCATCAATCGTGAATGTACAGAAGATCCCAGACAAATCTTAATTGAGTGAGTAGTTGGTAGGGTGAGGACGTGTCTCCTAAGTTGCTAACATCCAATCTTGTATCAAGTGGTTATAGTCAATGGTAACAACTGATTACTGCCGTTGATGTATAAAAATACTATGACGACTCTGAACAAATCGTCTACGTATATCCGATTTTTTCGAAACTTGTACTAACATTTATCTTCGTTTTCGCTAGTGTATGATTTGTGGTTTTTTTGCTGACTATTAGCTTTATTGGTGAGCTAAATATTTTCCAAGAAGAAGATACCTAATAATTTAGCCATGTCTGTCCATCCGTCTGACTGCGCTAGTATTAAGATTTGTTTTCATTTCATGAACGTTCAAAAATATTGGAGATATGTGGGAAACTTATTTGATACAAAGATCTGTTGCAAATTAGTCTTTAGTTCTTAGTTTTGTTGGTTAGGTTACGGCAGCATGATGCTCAGTAAAAGCATGCCATTTATTATTAGCCATTAAACCGGGATCTGAATTAATATGGTTATTCTGCGCGTTGCTGTTTTTTAAATCTTAAGTGCAATTTGAGTACCTAAACATGACGGTTTCATCATGACAAAAAACGTTCACTGGTCTACACCAGATGTCGCTGATGTTCATAATTACAACATTAGACTGTGGCAATGCGCCCTACATATTTCTTTAGTCATATACGTTTTATACTGCTAATCATATTAATCCTAATTATGAATCCATACCACGCAACCGTTTACAGGGCTGCCTAAAGTCGTCGCGAATGTCATTATTAATGAATTCATTAAAGCTGACGCGTGTAATCCAACCTGCTGGCATTCGATTAATTTAAATTAATTCCGGTAGTGATGTAGGTGCGTGTACGGATTATGTCTTCATAACAGATATCTACAGTTTTGTATAGAAAGACGTAGAGTTCAATGACCCCTTTGTTTTAAGTGAAGACAGAAAAGGAGTAAGCGAAGACACCGAAAAGTAGAAAGGTGCTGTTTCAATCATAATCAAAAATATATATTTATTCAAGTAGGCTCCTAAGAAGCTCTTTCGAATTGTCAAAAATCACAAATTATGTATATCTATTTAAGAAATGGTCTTACAATGCCATATTGTATATCTGTCTATCATGTCTAAATTTACACCGGTTCCAAAAGTTGAACTACCGAGAAGCTTATCGAAGCCTAAATAGCAATAAATCTGGCAAAATTGAGTAGCTCATTTCATTCTTGGGTTTCGTCCTTCTGTGAAAAGAGGCTTATAATGGCACCTTATAAGCCGCCAAGATAGAGGTTTATAAGCCGGCAAGATAGAGGTGGCTAGAAGAGTATACTTAAACTGCACTAGCCGTCTTCGCTTATGAACTCTTCTTACTACCAGCTGGTATTGAGTCATTCAGTCAAAAAATAATAATGTATAAAACCTTGAATTTGACACAATAATGAGGTGTATCTACAGGTACTGGCTCAATAAAGATAAATGATCAGTGTTGTGTTCGCATGGGGTAACTTATTAAATTTGAATGAAATTGAGAAATCGTGAAAAATATCGCTCGTGCTACACCAGGCTCAATAACCTCGCCTCTAGCCTATAGTGATACAGGTATAATAATTGAATGAAACTTCTGAAACTGAACCTGGCCGAGGGGTCTGTACCCCTCACTATACAGGCTATATATAGGTCGGGGGTCCCGGGTTCGAATCCCGGTAGGATCAAATGTTTGTATGAAGAATACGAGCATTTGTTCCCGAGTCATGGATGATCATATATTTATCCGTTATTTAGTATCTATAACATACTCTTAATAATGCTTGCTTTGGGCTAGATAATAGATGTAAGTGTAAAAAAAACAAAACAAAAACTAACAAAATCTTCATGAGCTGTATCCAGTTTGACATGTATAAGTCAAACTGGATACAGCTGATCTTTATCTACATCATGCTCATTATTTTGTAAGGGATCCATTTTTTCAACACAATTCGGCCCAAATAGTGTTGCATATGTACCTACTTTTACATATTTATGTGTAACAAATTTGATGAAGTCATAAAAAATGTAAAATAGATTTTTGAAAATACTTTTATCAGTTAAAATTATTGTTAAAACATTGAAATGACTGACAACACAATATAAATCTAAATAGCAATGTGTATCACGAAATTAGTTAAAATAATGAGTTATCTATCATCAGAATTATTAAAAATTAAGACGGATGAACATAAGCTCGATTGTGAATAAGTATTATATGAAGAACCTATCACAATACTATTAATATATATAAAAAGATTGGCGAAAAAACCGCCATCTATGCCGTTAAATCCTGTTAAGTAGTCACTATCATAACATATTCGTCACGTACTAGGTGGTAGACCCATATGTAGGGTCACCTGGGTAGGTACCACCGCCTTTCTTATTTAAGCCGTGAAACAGTTCGCTGTGTTTCGGATTGAAGGGAAAAGTTGCTTCGGTCACTACCTGTACCGTATCGCCCGTCGGGAGGAAACACCACGGTTTCATCACTGTGACTCCCCCGACGATACGGCTGAGCACACCCTTATAGAGTGCCCGGCCTGGCAACGCGAGCGCCGTGAGCTTCGTGCGGTGCTCGGCGGCGGTCACCTCTCGCTGCCGACCATGGTAAGAGACATAGTTGGTAGCGACAGGGTATGGGAGGCTGTCGCCTCCTTCTGTGAGACTGTGCTCTTGCAGAAGGAGGCAGCGGAGAGGGAGCGGGAGGAGGATGCTCTGGCCGCCCCAATCCGGCGTAGACGGGTGGGCGTGAGAAGGCGGGCTGCGATCGCTCGTCTTCCTGCGCCCTAGGTGCGGCCGCGTGCGTGGGTGGCCACCACGCATGCATTGCACAGGTCGCCACGTCTGGGATTACCCAAGTGACTCTGGGTAAGCTCCATGGGCGCGAAACCTGGCCGCAAGGCTGGGTTGCCTGGGGGTGGGGTGGTGAAATTGCTTCGGCAGAGCCCAGCCTACCCCCGTGAAGGGCAGTGGGGTTACCGGGGAGTTTTAGTGGGTATTCCTAGTGCCAATACGATCAGGCACTGGGCGACCCCCACACACGCCCGTCGCTTAGCCAGCGGCGGGTAGGTCCGTAAGCGGATTCCTCCCCGAAAAAAAAAAAAAAAGGCCTCAGGATGACAACGCACCTGCAATATCAAGTGCTTTTCCTTGTTATTGCAGGTGTCTATAGGCGGCGGTAACCGCTTACCACCAGGTGGGCCGTCAGCTTGTTAGTCATCTAGTTGTATAAAAAAAAAAAAAAAAACTTCAACGTCACAAACGTTTGTTTTCATAGGTTTTCATTTAATTTCTGTGGGTTTCTGTGTTTCTTTTGATTCGTGTCTCTGGAGTACTGCCTACTGCTTTCCGTTTTTAATTTTAAAACGGATTTTTGACTACCTACTATTTAACGGACACTCATCGACTGCCGAAAACTCGATAGTTGGCAGCATTGACAGCTGCCTGTGAATGTCAAAACATGGCTATTCAGGTTTCATCACACACGGTTTCAAATTTTTAAAAATGGTTTGGGTTGGTTTTTTTCTACATAATTTTTAACCACCGACGAAAAAAGAGGGGTTTTATAAATTTGATGTGTCAGTCTGTATCTCTGTGTGTCAGTCTGTGGCATCGAAGCTCCTAAACTAATGAACTGATTTTGATTCCGTTTATTTTTCGTTTGAAAGCTGACGTGACTAGAATGGTTCTTATTTATCTATAAATTTTTGAAGACCAGTGCAGGCGTTCGATGACTATTGGCTCATTTTCTACAACATAAAAGGGTTTAACTAACTTTCACAGATCCTTCCTTCCAGACTTCGATGTCATTCCCATGACATACAAACCTTGAGCTGATCCTTTACCATCAAAAAGTCTGCGGGGTCATTAATTCTTCAGAAGCAGATAAAGCGTGTTTAGGCTCTTATGTATAGTCTCCATGAGATGCTGTTAGATAGATGATTAATGAGGCCGGGGCTTACATAAAATTTTAAATATTATATTTTTTCATAAATATTTTATGACACAAGTTGTACCTAGGTACATGATTTGAGCTAACCTGAAGATTTCCTTTACTATCTTAAAGTGAAATAGGGCAGTGGTATTTAACACTCAAACTTTGAGGTCTCTTTTAGAGTAGCATTCACCTTACAGAAGATCGCAACCTAATAACATTACTTTGTAGTGGTGTGTCCCTAAGGTGAAGAGAGTCTCTGGTATGCTGGAAGCAAGACTCACCAGAAAAAGTGTACGGCAACACGTGTGTGCTCGGGGTTTCTCTGCGTGACCAAATCAGAAATGATGAGATTCGCAGGAGAACTAAGATCACCGACATTGTCCAAAGAATTGCGAGCCTCAAGTGGCAGTGGGCAGGAGGACTGACGGACATTAGGGCAGAAAGGTTCTCGAGTGGCGGCCCGGAGACTCAGTGTTGGTAGGCTTCAACAAAGTGGACCGACGATTTGGTGAGGGTCGCGGGAAACCTAAGCACAGCAGTGGGCGTCTCTCGGCTGAAATGATACGTCAACGTGCTACGTGTAATATTATCCAAGGTGCTACGAGCGTCTATTAGATAACTGCTTACGATTACCGCCCCGTAACTGACGCTTGTTTGCCGACCTTGTCATCAAAAAAAACTTTTAACTTTCAACACCAGACCCAAAACTATCAGTAACACGAAATCTAAACAAAGAATAAAATACCTTTCAATAACTTACACAACTATCCTCCAGATACACACGAATACACACTGGTCGTCACCTCGCCCCTTGCGTAAATTTTCTATTCTGTATTTATATAAGCTTTGAAAGAAATTGATAGGAATGATTGATGGAGATACAGGCAGCGCAATATACGTGAAATATCGGGTCCACTATTGAATTTACATAATGTACACGGTTGTCATAAATATAGAGATTGTTGATGAATAGATAGGTAAAATAATAACTTACCGGTAAATACGATTTTTCGAATATGAAAAATAAATAATATTCTTATTAAATAAATAGTTTGTCAATACTTCATAAATTTATAAGATACAATAACTAGAGATACAGATAGCAAGTAGATCAATTTGAATCATCTCAATAACATTCAATATTTGTAAATTAATGATTTAATCATAAGCTTCAATGTGTACTGTTAATTCACTATTATAATGCTAATAGGCAATATTTAATCAGATCAAGACAAGCAAACCGTGACCAAAGTCGTACGCTCTACATCAACAATCAACAATATGTCTGAATGGTAAAATAGCTTCATTAGTTACCGAAATGTGTGCTAGTAACAATTAGATCTCTTTGTCATCGACCTTTAGAATGTTACACGAACCAAAGTCATCCATAACCTGGTTCGCAAACAGTTATAAAAGAGCTGATCTGATGCACATTAACAAATAAATTTGTCATCAATCATTAAAGAAATAGAGCTTAAAATTCAACGGGGATTCATGTGTGATGACTCGGTTTAAGATTTAGCTAGCAAGTGTCAAACGCTCACTTTTATGATAGAGAAATATTGGGAACTTAGACACGCTTCATCGGTCCTTTTAAGTTCGCCAGCTATGAGCCACGAAAGTCGTTCATTCATTATTTACTTTTCGCTTGATGTATTGACCCTTTTTGAGGTCTAACGGTCTGTGGGGTGTTTGCATTGAATTTGTTTTAATCGGCCAACATTAAATGATGACTCGCTTTTTTCCTTTCACGTTGCTGTGCGCTCTAAAAGCGATACTGATTCAGTTATCACATAATCTCCTGTGCCCTCAGGGACTTGGGGATACGCGGCCGCCAGGAAATTTGAAATTTTAAAGAGCTATTTGTTGACGTGTGTAGATAAAAGTGGTCTATGACGAAAATTCCAAATGAAACATGAATATAGTAATGCAGAGTTGTAATATGCAGCGTAAAAACATTTCATTAAACTATGCGGAAAAAAATGTTATTTACAATGTCGACAAAAAATATAGCCAGGCGATAGTCTGTGTATTTTGTTATGAAATCAAATGCTATTATGATCATACCTACTTATGATATGGATACTAGATAACAAAGAAATATAGATAATAATATTCATACATTTTTAATGACCATGATTCGTTAAGAAAACTCATCATAAAAACAGACTGCCCTGCCAAGCTTTGAACCCAAGACCTCCTGTAGAGAGAAGGATTACTCGAACCGATATGCTCTGTACTTTTTCACAAGTACTTCCACGTCATTAGCTGGTTTACAGATCGAATTGCTATTGGTTAAAAGTTAAATAGCTTAAGACAACAAGTATTTCCGATTTTAATAACAAATATCAAATAAAAAGTTAAAATACGTTAAATCCGACAGAAAAAAATCTGCGGCGTCGCTCATAATTGTAAACACTGACAAATTCTTTCTTTCGTCAGAATCCCTCTGTTTTCTCGCAAATTAAATTAAGATTTCGCGGGCCAAACTGTCGGGGCAAGAATTTACAAGTAAGGATTCCCAGTTCTTAACCGGCATTTTGATGTTGACTAGCACTGATCCTTATTAGGTTTACAGGGGACTGAGGGCGAGTGACAAAATAAATGCCGTGACAGGGGTGCACAAGTCTGTCAACAGGGGTGTTGTACTATTCATTGTCCCCCTTTGATGACGTTAGTTCATGTCCGATGCACAAAGTCAGTTCGGACGTATTGTCACTTTTGGAGCACTAGCCAAACATTCAGTGAGAGGATTCGTATCTGAGAACTTTTGTTTATATTAAAGACTTCTCTGCTATCAATATTGTGTGCGAGACGCTATATCTATGTTCTGTCCATTAATAAATTGAGTCGGCTCGGATTTCCGTTGGGAAATTTTATGATGATATTTGTAAAAAACATTTCCACCATACGTTTTGATCGAGCGTACTTTTAATATTACATTTAAAAATTTTACTAATAAGTTATATGAATATATCCTTTTTATTTCGCAAGACAAAAAATTTGTTCGTGAAATGGATTTTGATGATGTCACAGCAGTAAGAGACTTACAGAATATAAGGCATTTTAGTATAGTACTTACTATATCTGATCTTTGATAGTTTTTTGATGTAGTCTTCGATAATAATTCTGAAACTTAAACTAAAAAACATTGGTTCACATAATAATTTCATTAATGGAAGTGTTAAGTATACAATCAACCATTATTAAAATAGAACCCTATATGTGACTTTGTCCCTGTCACATGCTTCCGTTCTCAGAGCTCCAACAAAATCTCTAACAAATAATTTATCGTCATCTCGGTATTCATCATTTTCAACTTTATCTCCTTTGTCATTAGGATTACTATCAGCTTCTTATCGTTGTGATTGAGGACTTTTCTTTAACATAAGCACTTGTAATAAGATACTTAGCCTTAGGCACCAAATGCGAGACAAAGTTGACGCCATGATTGTAAGCGCGACCTCCTCAAAACAAAGTCTCAGATTTCGACCTCATTCACAAAAGCTGTTATTATTTTTACTAATTGACAGCGGTTTTCTAATCTCGCCGCTCGTTTGATTACGGAGGACATTGTGGTTTACTTTGTTTGAATAGAAAGGGCTCGGGTATTTTGTTGATGAAATGGAATAATTATCAAAGCCTTATTGTTCAACGAAATATTTACTGAGTATACTCTGAACTAAAGATAATTTTGTAGTTATTATATAAAATTGCATTTTGTATCTCATTTTGTTTACTTTGCTACTATGATATCCTCTATAGTGAAACAAATTATGAGAAGATGCCAATAATGGAACCAGAAGGGTAAAAAAACGTGGATAGAGTGAAGAAGACAGAAAGAAAGCAGAAGTAGAAGGCTTAAAAGTCGAGTGGTACAAAAAATTAACGAGGGAGATATTAGCGCAGACTCTGAATAAAATTAAGAATATCAAGACAATTTTGATGATGGTTCTTAATAATATTTCGAATTGTTATAAAAAAAAACTTTACTTAAAAACAAAAGGAAACCGGAAGCAAACCAGAACCATTGAAAACACCTGACGTAATGCCTTGCATATACCAATAAAACGTACCCCTGCATATCGAATGAAATTTATTTCTAATTTCATCCCCCAATTGTCGTGGTAGCCCAGGCGACGCGGATGATTTATATGATCCTCATATCTGAATTAGTGTTGTCCCCTTGTACGTGTAATTAATCAAACCCGCGGCAATAAATTTAAGTTTTTATGTTTTAAAAATAAATTTAATTTTGATTTGAAACTAATTTTTTTACACATTATTTTGTAGCCTTTATTGTAAATGTCCAATTAATACAACAGTCAACTAAAATAGTACTTCATATAACCGTAAAAAAGTTGTAAGCGAGAATTAAATCTAGAAAATAATGCTTTTACAAATTTATATTCCACTCCCTTTTATGTAACTGAACATAAAATAAGACTAAATTTACTTCTTCAAAACCATAGACAGTTAAAATTTATTTGTGTCTAGTATGTCGAGACTGAAAGAGTTAATAGCATACCTAAATATGGTGGCTGCACGTAGTGTGCCAGGTTAAATACCTACAAATGTAAAATTATTTTATTAGATCTGTAAAGCTCCTCTGAATAATGTACTCATAATATAAGTTTATTTAGTAGGTATTTTATCAGTAACATAAGCGTTCATACTTAATTTGAACTCCAGACATAAATCAATTGTAGACACGCAAAGCAATAGGTATATTCAGTTGTGAGATAGCACAAGCATTGTTTCGGATACTTCGTCGGATATGAATTTGTTACAACACTAAGCCTTATTCTATCTATTGTTTTGATTTGCGACTTACAAGATTTAATGTATCGAATTTTCGCTTGTTGTGCTCCGTGTCTATTGTGAGTGATTGAAACTGTTTTAGTTAGTGATAAAATTTAGTGAGATAGTAACTATACTCCTTCGAGCCTTAGGTCGATAAAAATGGAGAAAAAAAATAATTTTTATCAATTTTAAACTACAAAGAATCACAGTCATTTAATACACTTTAAACGTATGTAAGCTTTTCACTTTTTCATAAATGTATAGGTAAATCAGTTAAGCTCATAATTGGCTTTTCGGGATAAGACACACAAAAGTAAGCACGATGACTGGCGCGGTCGGCGGCCGGAAGCAAAGTGACGGCCGTTTTACCACCTCTTTTCAAACTGCTTCATGCCGTCACGAGTATTGCCAACATGTAGAATTGCATACCCATCAGAATTCATTATCGTCATCAAAGTTTCATTATATTGTCACATTTTAGCCCATAACAAGCAACATTAAGAACTTGTTTTATGGATTCTAGTAACATAACATATTAAAATACATAATGTCAACTCATCAACCATCAAATTCCAGACACAGTTGATTTTTTAATTATCATAGACTCCCGGATAGTCTAACGTGGCGTAACAGATATAGTTACTGTCAACAAATACGACTCGTAGTGCTTGCGCATGGAAACCGAACATGGGACCTTGAAGCAGATGAGATAATTGTTAGGTAAGTGCCTCTGATTTAGTCATGTCTGGCTGGTAATTCCAGTGAAGCTTCCGTGCAGACTATCTTTTATTCAAAAGGCACTCAATATATCTAACTATGGAACAGTATTTATTTAGTTTTTATAGGAACCAATACAGCAAATAAAGATAGAAATAAAAACAAAAACAAAAAAGAAAACAAGGATCTGGAACACAGATAAAACAACCCAAGCGATTTCCTAAACGGAACACGTCCCAAATCCATGGGACCTCCCATCTTTTAGAAAAAACCTCGACTTGATGGATCACCCGTTCCCTTATTAGTGCTTGTCTATACAAAATGTAGAAAATATTCAACGTTTAAGCATTTCCGTGTCCATTGAAATACGGTAGCCAGATTTGGACTTAAAGGATAGAAATTTAAGGTGGTGTTTTCTGTGTTTTTGTATAGGGCGTATGATGCCCAAGTTTGGTTCAAGTACACAACACTTAGATAGGATAAAACAGGCAGAAATTCCTTATCCCGTCAACACGGGTTATAAATGATCTTGCTGAACCCTTCGCTGACGGTCGAGCTTTTAGACCCTTGTTTTGGCATCCTTTCTCGGTTCTCTCGAACTAAACTTTGGAAAATATTGTGCGGTAATACCTTTAGGCGCAACAGCACGGGCAATTTGTAAAAAGCTAACAGAAAAGAGACTTCAAAAGGCTTTATTTTATAAAAGAAAAATGCTTAAATGTAGTGGCGGTGAACGACAAGGCAAAGACTAAATAAGTTTGTTAAGTTGGACCAAATGGTGTTTTTAAACAGCAAAAATGAGTGTTAGCCTAAAAGTTAATTATGTTTATTTACAACAACAGAAAGATGAAAGAGCAGCAAAAACAAAAGAAAATAAAGACAACACAAAATTTAAAATTTATAATTTTAAATAACCCCTGGTCTCATTAGTTTTTAGCTCAAATGCGCTATATGTGCTTTAAGTTTTTGGAGAAGTAAGCAAACTATTTGATGGTACAGGATCAGCTTAAGGTTAGCATGTCTTGGAAATACCACCGAAGTAACAGTCAACCATATTTCAAATCAATAAGATCTTTAAAAGTGAGTGTTCCCTTTTGTCAAGTGGGAAATGATCTTCATCAATTATAGCTAGGAACCATTTCAATCACGACAGCTTTAAAAAAAAAAGGGGCTACGAAGCCACAGACAGAAATATAGATATTTACCGACACGTAAAACTTAAAATAACCCTCATTTTACGTCGGGGTTTAAAAATAAGTTTATGAGAGGTAGAGAACAGTGGTGTATTCCACGCGAATCAGGAGCCCACACTGGCAAAGCACCTTCAAAGTGTGCTCGCAAACTTCCTGAGGTCCTCCCGCCTTGCCTATTTCACCGGAGAAAATTACCAGACGTTTGGAGGCCTACCACTCACACCTGGTTGATATAACAAATATCCGCACTAGGCGCTTTTCTTTTTGTTTTGTAATGCGCATAACCAAGGAGTGGAATGCGCTGCCGGCCTCGGTGTTCCCTACTGCATATAGCCTGAGTTCCTTCAAAGCTTCATTAAATAGGCACGCTACATCGTCGACCACCTCTTAACTTCTCTTGGAGTAAGAGTGGTATCAAGAGCAAGCCCATTTTTTATACTACTTGATGATAAACAAGCTGACGGCCCACCTGATGGTAAGCGGTTACCGCTACCTATAGACACATGCAATAACAAGTAAAAATCACTTGATATTGCAGGTGCGTTGTCATCCTGGGGCCTGAGATGAAATGCCGTCCATGCCCAGTACTTACACTGGCTACCTTTCCCTTCAATCCGAAACACAGCGGACTGTTTCACGACTGAAATAAGAAAGGCGGTGGTACCTACCCAGATGACCCTACATACGGGCCTATCACCTAGTAAATTATTAAGCTAATTAAGCAGCTCAACTTCATCAAGTAAACGAAATATGTAGCATAATTTAGCACAAAAATAGATCAGCTCACGAATTTCTCCATCAACAGCAAGCAAACGAGTACGATTCGCCATTTCCAATCGACGTTTGACGTTGCTCGACGTTACTGTGATGTCGCGATGACGTAGCGACACTCATGGCAACAAGCATCCCGTTTCATTATGACGGCCGATGTGCTATTGTTACACGTGTTGACGTTCTATTGGAACTGGAGTATGAAGAGGAAAATTATAATATCAATTTTGGTACTGCTTTTTGTTTAAAAGAGCGGTTTTATATTTAGAATGAGAGGGATACAATCAGGAAAATGAAGCTTAATTTGAGTCAATTAGTATGAGATGGAATGTAAGATCAAGAGAAAGAAGGGCTAATGATTACTTCACCAATAATTATTCTTTTGACAGTGAAAACGAAGATATAACTAATGGTAATTTTAATTTTAATTTAGCGCACAACTTCCTTTTTAGCCAATACTCTAATGAGGTCAATTAAAACGGAATAGTAGCTAGTTTGTATCGATATAAAAGTTGCTAATCTCAAATACCATCTGAAATTTGGAAATCATTAAAAATCAATCGTTATAGAATATTTGAGTGAAAACTTTTGCTGGTAGAAAGAGTCTTGTTTCTAGACAGCCATTGTCACGTTGTCATCATTCGATTCTAGGTTCTAGATATTTTTGTAAACATTTTTCAAAGAAGATTTGTGGCTTATCAAATCTGATGTAATAGTCTATGGCGTGTTCTGTCTTAGTTTTTCGCTTGTCCTTTGCGTAAGTAACTCGCCAATGGAATCTGGTAAATTAGTTTTGATTCAAATGGTATATTATTTAAAAAATACATATTACAGGTCATAGGAAATAATCTTGCCCCATCACCATTTACCTCATCGATCATCACTATCAACATTGCAATACACGAACTCTCATAATCGCATTATTCATGATTTGTCGCGCGATTTCGTACGAAGGTCGGCTGCACATAAAACCGTGGCCATAGAACTAGCGATTTTTGAGAAGGAACGAATTCGCCACATTCTTATTAATTTGGGTTCATTCGCTCGACTAATGAAGTAGCACTATTCAATAAAAAGGAGACAAGAATGTATGCACTGATCCTGTCGAAGTAACTCCTGTAAGTCTATTTTGAGAATTGAAAAAAATAATAACTGAAAACTAATATTGCTCAAAACCATATAAACATTCTTAATTTTGATTTTAACATTATTATAAATGTTTGAAAAATTACTAATTAAAATATAATAGCTCATGAACGCAAAAACAGATAGACTAGAAGAATTTTACAGGGATATCCCAAGTCCTGGGTGGCTCAGTGGTCAGAGCAGTCGCCCGGATTGCGAAAGGTCGCGGGTTCGATTCCTGCCTCAGGAGGTGAAATTTTTCTAGTTTTATTATATTTTAATTACCATTAAAACAGCAACAAAATGACAGTTGAGCTATTCCAAAATTTATAATAGAATCATATATTATCTGAAAGTAACTCAGCCTGTCTGTTAGTTACATTTTCACCTTTATGTCGCTGAACCGATTGAGATGAAAGAAACACACATATACATGCTACTTTTGTATGGGACCACCTACCCCACTATATGATTACATTATTTGTCCAGTATGGTCTTAATCACAATCTATCCTACACTAAAAGACAGTTAGTGTGCACTTTTTGTACAAAAAACAACGTTTAAGTTTAGTAGTTTGTCCATTTTTAGTGCCATTAAAACATCATCATCATAAGCTATTGAAATCCCCTAACGTTTTTTCCAGAGGTATTGTTGATCGAATTTTACTTAATTTACAATTTAAGAAGAGTAAATGACATTACTGGCTTTTAGCTATATTAAATTGTATATAACTGAACTGTTACATGCAATAAAATAGCACCGTCGTTACATTATGTTACAACTCTATTATGACAACTGTGCTTCGGACAGTCATCTTTTAGTACATATTTGTTAA